>CM057969.1:36496440-37783444 GCA_030142095.1 Rubus idaeus
TATGCATGGGGGTCGCCGGTACCGGCCACATGTCTTACGTGTTTGGTATGGTACGGCCACATGCTTAATAACATAATCAAAACTTATGCATGGGGTCGCCGGTACCGCCACATGTCTTACGAAAGTGGGGTACTGGCACGTACCGGCCACATGCTTAATAACATAATCAAAACTTATGCATGGGGTCGCCGGTACCGGCCACATGTCTTACGAAGTTTGGCATGGGGTAGCTGGTACCGGCCACATGCTTAATAACATAATCAAAACTTATGCACGGGGGTCGCCGGTACCGGCCACATGTCTTACGTGTTTGGCGGGGGTAATGGTACCGGCCACATGCTTAATAACATAATCAAAACTTATGCATACGGGGTCGCCGGTACCGGCCACATGTCTTACAGAAGTTTGGCACGGGGGTACCGGTACCGGCCACATGCTTAATAACATAATCAAAACTTATGCACGGGGGTCGCCGGTACCGGCCACACGTCTTACGTGTTTGGCACGGGGGTAGCCGGTACCGGCCACATGCTTAATAACATAATCAAAACTTATGCACGGGGGTCGCCGGTACCGGCCACATGTCTTACGTAAGTTTCATTTTTGTTCTTGGCATTTATGCATTATCGGTAGGAGAACAAGCATTCATGAAGACACAGATTTTATAAGGGTTCACCCGGCTCAATGCGAGTCCTAGGTTACGTCCACCGTAGGAGTTTCACTATGGTAAATGACAATTACAATTGCTCGAGAAGTGGTGAGGTCCACTTAGCCGGTATGTCCCGGGCTTTATATTTTTCTACGGGTAGTAGTAGCGAAGGTGCTCAATATTCCACGGGTGCGGGAGCACGCACCCGGCGGAGTCCACGAGCCGGTAGGTTCCCGGCTTCGAGGACTTCGACTACCCGGGATGGGCCTTCCCACCGTTGGTCGAAAGTCATGGCCGCCGAGTTCTTCGTACTTTGCCTTACCCTTCGTAGTGCCCAGGCCCCCGCTCGAGGTACCGGCACTTTGCCTTCGCGTCAAACTCGCGCTCGAGCCGGTTTCGTGTTCCGCATTCCGGAGGTCGGGCTTGTTCCCGACGTTCCTCGAGTAGGTCCCGGCCGAGGCACAACTGTTCTTCATTTTCATTTGGATCATACGTGTCGATCCGGTGTGTCGGGAGCCGATTTCAACCGGTACCACGGCTTCGCACCGAAAGCAAGGGAAAATGGCGTCTCGCCGGTGGCAGCCTTGTACGAGGTGCGGTACGCCCATAGAACCTCCGGTAGTAGTTCAGGCCACGCGCCTTTCTTATCACCGAGCTTCGGTCCTCATAGTTCTCTTCAGGATTTTGTTAACCGCTCCACCCGACCGTCGGTCCGCGGGTGGGCCACCGATGCGAAGAAAAGGGTGACGCCCTTCTCCCGCAGAATTTCCCGAAGGATTCGTAGTCAAATTGTTTACCGTTGTCGGTGATAATGACTCGAGGGATACCGAAGCGACAGATGATGTTTTCCCAAATGAAGGACCGTACTTGCCGGGAAGTGATCGACTTAAGGGCCTCGGCCTCTCGTCCACTCGGTGGAGTAGCCTGGTGGCGACTACGACGTGTTCAACACCACCGCACCCCGGGGTACGGGCCCGATTAAGTCGATTCCCCACCGGGCGAAGGGACACGGGTTCACCATCGTCTCCGCCGGCCGGGATGGTTTTGGTACGTTCGGTGCGTCGAACCGACAGCCTTGCATTGCCTTGTAAATGATATAGCGTCCCGGAGGAGTGTCGTCGAAGTAACCAAGGCGGACGAGCTCAGGCCAACGCTCTTCCTCCCGGGTGGTTGCCACGGATGCCCTCGTGTACCTCCCCGATGGCGTCTCGGGACTCGGCCGGTCCGAGGCATCGTAGGTATGGCAAGGAGCGAGCTCGCCGGAGAGACGGCCGTCGATGACGAGGTACCCGGAGGACCGGAATCTTACTTTCGGCCTCATCATTATCTCTCGGAGGGAGCCATCACGCAAGTACTCGAGGATCGGGTGTCATCCAGCCCGCCTCCTCCAGCGCAGTGGTCGACCTCGCGGGCATCGTCTCGGTGCTTCGGCTTTCTAGCATGTCGACGGGTACCGAGTCGCCGTGGTCGGGGTCAATACGGAGGCTATTCTCGGCCAAGGCGTCGCCCTTTGATTTTCTTCTCTCGGTACCTTCGTTAGCTCGAAGCTACGAGAAACCGGCAAGGAGTTCTTTCGCCAAAGTTCCGTACCGAGACACGACGGGATCCTTGGCCCGGTAGTCCCCCGAGACTTGGCCGACAACGAGCCGCGAGTCGCCGAAGACTCGGAGCCGGCCGGGCTCCCACGTGCCGGCCAGCCGAAGGCCGGCCAGAGTGCTTCGTACTCGGCCTCATTGTCGGAAGCTTTGAAGTCGAACCGGAGAGCACTCTCGAGCCGAGACGTGTCGGGACTACCGGCGAGGGGTGATAAGGACGAGTCCCGCCCCGCTACCGTGGGCGTTCGAGGCACCGTCCACATATAATCGCTGACGGCAGTGCGGGATCAAATCGTGTTTCCTCGCCGGCGGCTCGGGCCGTCTCGGCCGAGCGCCCCCTCTACCGACGTGGGTGTGGACTGCACAGAGGTGAATTCAGTAGACAAAGTCGGCCGCACTGTGCCTTAATCGCCTGGCCGAGGTCGGTAGGTGATATCGAACTCGCCGAGCTCGATGCTCCACTTCACGAGTCCGCCGATGCCTCCGGCTTTGCAGGATCAACCCGAGTGGGTGATCGGTAAGCACCACAACGGGGTGTGCCCGGAAGTACGGGCGAAGCCTTCCGGCCGAGATCACGAGTGCGAGGACGAGCCGCTCGATTTCGGGGTACCGAGTTTCGGCATCCACGAAAGATTCGCTCGTGTAGTCTACCGGCAGTCCTCCTTGTCGTGGCTCCCGACTAGGATCGAGCTCACAAGCAGCTCTCGATACCGACAGTACAGAAAGAGAGGTTCGCCTAGTACCGGCCGGCCGAGCAAAGGGTGCCGCCGCCGATACTCCTTCAATGCAGAAAAAGCTTGCTCGCACTCGGTGGTCCAGCCCTCGAACTTCTTCCCGGCCTTCGAATTTTGAAGAATGGGGCACACCGGCCGGTAGACCGTGATACGAACCGGAGAGAGCCGCGATCCTACCGTTAAGGCTCGGACGTCCTCGAAGGTTTTGGGAGATTCCAAATCCAGATCGCTCCGATTTTCTCGGATTAGCCTCGATACCCCGTGGCCGACCACGAAGCCAAGGAATTTTCCTTCGCCTACGCAGAAGACGCACTTCTCGGATCGAGCTTCATCCCATAGTTCCGGAGGACGGAGAATGTCTCCCGTAGGTCGGTAAGGTGGTCGTTTTTCTTTAAGCTCTCGACGAGCATGTCATCCACGTACACTTCCACGGTCTTCCCGATCCGCCCGGAGAACACGCGGCCGACCAACCGTCGATAGTGTGGCCCCGCATTTTTCAATCCGAAGGGCGGACCTTGTAGCAAGATGGACCTTGGTCGGTCATGAAGGAGGTGTGCTCCCGGTCCTCGGGATCCAGCCTTGATCCGGCCGTAGCCCGAATAGGCATCCACGAAGCTCGTGGCCTCACGACCGGCAAAGGGAGCCGACAAGCCGCTCGATCCTCGCAGAGGGAAGCCGTCCTCGGGACACGCCTTGTCGAGATCGGTGAAGTCGACGCACATTCGCCACTTCCCGTCGGGTTTCTTTACTAGCACCGGGTCCGGGCTAGCCACCGGGGGTATCGAACTTCCCGGATGAAACCGATACTCAACAATTTGTCGACCTCGCCTTCATCGCTTCGTACCGTTCTCGGTCCCCGACGCGCCTCTTCCGCCGTACCGGCCGGTAGGCAGGATCGATCCCAAGCTTACGGGAGATGGTCGTGGTAGAGATACCGGCATATCGGCGTAGGACCAAGCGAACACCGAGGCGTCGTCCCGAAGGAGCTTGATCAAGTCGGCACGCAGGCGACCGCAGCCGCCGGCACCGATCTTGACTACCCCGTCGGCCGTTCGTGAATAAAGCAATCCGTTCTACCTCCTCGTGGGGCTTCCCCCCGTATGACTACCGCCCCTTCCCGGGGTCATCCGGCCGGTCCGCCGCCGCCGCGTTATTACCGGGGCGCGACGCCGCACACGTCCCGCAGGCCGTCGTGGCTTCGTCTCGGGGCGTAAGAGACCGGCCACGGGCCGACTTCCCCCGATAGAGGCAACCCCGGCGGGAGTAGGGAACTTTAGTACGAGCAAGCAAGAGCACACACAGTGCCCGATTTGCGCAGGACGGGCCTACCGAGAATGAAGTCAGAGGAGGATTCACAATCCACTACCAAGACGCGGGCCGATACCTTCGGGACCGGGTACCGTCCGACCTCGACGTCGAGCCAAACGCTACCGAGGGGTCGGACAAGGTCTCCCGAGAAACCGATGAGTGGATTCACCGTCCTCGAGATGTTCTCGAGGGGTAGGTCCACTCGAGGTAGGCACTCCGAAGATGACATCGCGCAGCCGCCACCGTCGACCAACACTTCGTGCATCGGCCGCATGGACCTTTGCCGATATTACGAGCGGGTCATCGCGGGGGGTCACGATACCGGTTTCCTCCTCGCCGGAGAATCCTATGTTCCAAGGGTCTCGTTTCGTTTCTTCGCACCGGCGCAGATCGTACCGAGAAGCACCGCAGTGCCGCTTAGCCTCCTTCACATGCGATCCGTGTTCGGAGCGAGTGGTACCGAAAAGAGTAGGGCCTCCACCGATGGTGAAAATTTCCTTTCGGTACCCCCGAGGGCTCGGGCCAACATACCGGGCGAGTTTCCCGTCTCGGTGCAACCGCCGCAACATCCCTCGTGGCTCGGCACTCCTCGCATCACGAGTACCGGATCGGTGGTGGGTGCAGAATTTACCGGTGCCGACCCGGTTGTCGGCATACGGTGGCCTCTTCCACGGCCGCGGGAAGAGCCGGGGGTTCTCCTTGTAGATGTCCTCCATAGGTTCGTCGAACACGGGCACACCGGAGGCCATCATCGGCAATATCCCGCCGGCCGGACTTCGGACCGGTTCTGCTTCCAAGAATTCTTTTTCTCGGGGTACCGGTTGTACCCGTTTTCAGTCCAGCCGTGGCTTGGAGTGTTTATCCGGTTTACGCCGGTAGCCGGGTGCACGCGCCATCCACCCCGGTAAGCCGGGGGTGCGCTCGGGCCGAGTAGCCGGAGCTCGCCCCCGGTTTTGTCGACCGAAGTAGGGCGGTACTCCCGGCTCGCAGGCCGGAGTCAACCCGATATACCGGTCGATATCGGTTGTTCGGGGGCTTGGTATTGGTGATTCCGCTCCCGACGGGGAGGATCATACCGTCGATCGTTATTCCGGTTCCCCCGCTATTGTTCCGGTTGTTTCCCCGCAGTCGTCGCCCCGGCCGCGCTTGTTATCCCGCCAGGTTCTTCGACCCGGGCGCGCCGACCTGCTCCGATTCGCGCGTATCCCCGCAGGTCCACGGTCACCGTGGAGGCCTTCGCCGCCTTTGTGCATTTCGTCGAGGCGGGACTTCCTCCTCGTAGGTCGATAGGAGCCGCGGGCGTACCGGCCGGTTCTCGCTCAGCGAGCTCGGCATAGGTGAATACCGTGCTCGTGGAGTTCGGTTCCCCGAGGAACTCTCCCGGTTCCAAGCCATCCCGAAGATCCGGGCCGCGCGGATGTCATCCTCGGTGTTACGCCGCCGGTAGGCGCCTTTAAACCGTTCCACGTAGTCCCCGACCGCTCGCCCGTGGTTTGCCGGAAGCCGGCGAGCTCTCCTACCGAGTAGAAGAAACCGGACTCGGCGGCATACTCGGTGGTGAAGGCTTCGACTAGCCGTTCGTAGTCGTCGACGGACTCCGCTCTAGTCCGATGGAACCATAACACGGCCTCCCGAGTCGAGTATTGACAAAGGCATGGCACCAGTCCTCATCGGTGTAGCCCCCGCCGTCGTAAGCGATCGGAAAGCGGTCACGTGCATTACCGGGTCTTCCTCGCCGTGTAAGGATCCAATTTCGGATTCTCGAAGTCCCGGCCATGGGCATAAATCCTCCCGCAAGGGGCCAACGGGTTTCTTGGCCACGCCGAGGCCGGACACGGCTCGGCGGTACCGGTCTCGACCTTCCCGAGGCGGTCGTTCAGCTCTCGAAGAGGCCGGTCGCGGTGTCTTCCTCCACCCGTGGCCCGGGAACGGCGGTGACAGGTTCTTCATGGATGGTGTCGCGATCCTCGTCGGTATCCCCCTCGTCCGCGGAGCGGACCACGCCCCTCGGCGTCAAGGAACGAGACCAGGGGAGCCGGCAGGGGCCCGGCCGCCTTCCGGTACTCGGTGCCTCGGCCGCAGAGGGGTGTCAACTCCCGGAGAGGCGCCGACACCGATCGGGCCGGGGTCGGCATCCCGGTGAAGCGCTCCCTCAACGAGATTTATCTCCCGGCACTAGCCTCGAGCAGCCGAGCCGATCGCGGCGCAATCGCTCATTGCTCGCCCGGAGTTCTCGGATCACGCCTTCGAGTCTCGCCACCATGAGGGCTCGGCTTGGTGGGATTCGGGGGTCTCCGACTCGCAGAGTGGGCCGCCGTACGTGCCTCCTCCGGAAGAGGCCCAAGACCAGCCTATAGTCAAGGTTTCCTTCGCGGATTTGGACTTCTTGGTTTGTTTCGCTGGTCGTGAGCCATCGCTAGCCGATTTTGTCATTGCGTCGACCGGTAGAACACCTCACGGCGAGTATGCTTTGGCGAAGTGGTGGAATTGTTCCCACAGACGGCGCCAAATGTTTCCGCCGTTTCCCAACTGCCCGGTAGTGTCGTGCGCGGGTACCTCGAAAGCACAAGATTGGTCGTGAGGTCGGCGTGTACCGACCGAAGACCCTCCGACGCTCAAGTTAGTACCGACGGGTATTCGAGAGCGCAGAGCTCGGGATTCGGAGAGAACGTACCCGAACGAGGAGCGAGGACTCCTTATATACGAGGCGAGGTCGGAGACAAGCTCCCCGGCGCGGGGGACATCCCCCGACACGAGGAATATTCTCTCGATCCACTACCTCGACACGCGCATCGAGGGACGGCGGCGCCTAGTGCAGCACGGGCGTGCGACTTAGTGCGATCTCGCAAGGTAGTGGACAAGCACGTGTGCCGTGGGCCGTGCCGGCACCGGTGGGGCTGGCCACTCCCGGTACCTGGTCGAGAGACGTCTATGCGGAGCCGGGGAGAGCTTGTGGTCGGTACACCCGCCCGGTCTTACCGGTACCGCCGGGGTATCGCTGTGGCTTCGACCGCGGCTCGGGGCAATGTACCCGGAGGGGATCCCTACCGAGTCGGTAGATGCCGCCGGGCGCGTTGCAGATTATGTTCTCGGCAGGGGAGCCCTACCGAGTCAGCGATGGGACTACAAGGAGGCTGCTCCCGTGATAGTGAGCTACTTCGGGCCTATCCCGGTAAAGATATGAAATGGTAGCAACACCCCAACCGGGGGGGGGAAAGATGCCGGAGGAGGGGGGGAAAAGAGGATGGATGTAGTGTATGGGATGTGTGGATGATATTTCGTGAAAGGATGAATGTAATTTGGGTGGTGGAAGGTGATGAAAAACGAAATAGCAAGAACATGGCAGAGCCCAAGCGTCCGGACGGATCAAGGGCGTCCGGACGGTAGTAGCGGAACTGGTGACTTGTACGATTGTTACGCATGTAAATACGCAAGCACTCGTCGTTGTCAAAATAATGATAAGTATAGATTAAAGACCAGAATGTCGTACCACAGGGATTGGAAGGCCCAAAACCATCTTGGTATTGTGGTAACCTAGGGTTTCTATGCACTACTGGATAGGCAAGAGATGGATTGACTATGTACTCGTGATGTGGACTATGTGCAAGATGGAAGTGTGTTCATATTTTTGGTATTTTTGAAAGATGCATTTAACTAGGCAACAAATGTAAACTAGTTAACAGGTGTGTTGAGCTGACAAACTCAAGACACACAGATAAATTTCAAAAACACTAAAAGATTTGGGGTTCACGGTGAAAACAAATTATCTAGGCAATTAAATATAAAATGCAATTAGTGTGTTGAGCTGACAAACTCAGGATACACCGTATTCAATTTATCTAGACAAATAATGTAAATTAGCTACTAGTGTGTTGAGCTGACAAACTCATAACACACCGAATTCAAATTAACTAAAATAATATCCCTTAACCCCAAATGTAACAATTCCCAAATTATTCATCAATAAATAATTACAGACATTAGAATTAAATATATAAATAAACGAGAGTTTGGGAAATGTTAATGTTGTGTCTAGAAACTAGACACTGCCTTCAGATGTAGGTGGAAGGCTCAGCTATATGTGTATGCGGCAGTGGAACTAATCGGAACTGCCCTTAGATGTGGCGGGGGACGGTGGATCTTATCGGAGCCGTCTTTGGATGTGGCAAGTGCCCATAGCGCGCAGTTGGGCTTTGGATATTTGGGAAGCCCAAATCTGATTGGGCTTAGAGTGGGTGTCCAAATCAATTGGACATGGGCCAACTGGGCATGCGAACGGTGAAAAGCCCAATTGAATCGACTTGATCAATGGGTCAAAGCTAGGGCTGGCTTCGGCTCGGTCCTGAGGCATTTCGAGGCTATACCATCTACCGAACCGGCCGGGGTCGGCTTCCAAAATATACAACCATTGTCGACTGTTTGAAGTCGGTACCGACCTTGTTCGGCTCGGCTTTGGTCGGTACCGATGACTTCCGATATGGGAGATGGGAGATGTCCACCGCTGTGCATCCTTCATCCTTCCACAACATCACATCGCAGATGTAATCCACTTCACCAAGCACCTGCAATCAAAACAACACCACCATCACTGCTACTTCAATATCGTGAACCCAGGTCGAGCTAAGCTCGTGCTCAATCTTGCCTCACCTCCATTACTGCGCCGCCAATCCCACGAGGAAGCCGCCGCCGCCATACCCGCAAATCCATGCCATGTCGCCTCTACTCTTCCACCGAGGTCCCTCTGTCATTGCTGCTTCCACCATCGCCGAGTTCAGCGATGACTGCCGACCCCTCTCTCTCCTCGACCCGTGCAAAGAACCCAGATCCACCGGATCCTCCCATCACCATTGGTGTCGCTCTCTCTACATCAGATCTAGAGGAGAAAAACAGAAATTGTAAGAAGGAGAAGAAATGAGAGAACAAGAGGAGGAAGAAAAAAAGAAGAAAAGGGGAAAGAATGGAAGGAGATATAAAAACATGGAAGGAGAGAAATTGCAGTGGAAGAAGAAGAAGGAAGAAGGAAGAACGAAGATAACGAAATGAAAAACAAAAATTGAAACGATTGTTGAATTAAATGAGGAAAGGAAGTGTGTTTTTTACCAAGTAAGAAGTAATTATATATATATATTGCATATAAAATAACAAGTGAGGCATGTGCCTCAGTGGTTGAGGTGCAGGGCTTTAACTATGAGGTATGAGGTTCGATCCTCACCTTCGATCCTCACCTCATACAAAAGCCTTAGAATTTTTTAATTTCGGTCGGTTCGGCACAACCGAGCCTACTGGAAAGGTGATACCGCAGCCGAACCGAAGTTCATATTACAGTACGGTTCCGAAAATTCGGTATACCGAAAAATCGGCACAAATCGGTTGCAGCTCGGCTCGGTTCAGCAATTTGGTAATTTTTGGCCAGCCCTAGTCAAAGCCCATTTGACTTCTATTTTATTTTATTTTTCTTTTCTCTTTTCTTTCTTTTCTCTCTCCTTTCCTCCTTTGTTTCCCGTGCTTTTCTTCTTCTTTTTTCCTGGTTCTTTCTTTTCTCTCATCAGAGAGGACCGGCGGCCTGGGAATTGGGATCGACGGCGGCGCAGCAGCGAGGGCTCAGGTGAGGAGGCACGGCAAAGCTAGTCTTTGCGGCGGAGGATAGAAACGCCGGCGGCTGAGAGAGACAGACAGAGACGCCGGGATGGGTGCGGTGAGCAAAGCGGCGTGATGGCTGGGGTTGGGTGATGAAGGACGCCGGAGCTAGCTGGTCTCGGCGGCGGAGGAGAGAAGGTTCGGCGCTGGAGGCGCGGAGGGACGGTGGCAGCGACAGAAGATGGCGGTAGAGCACGGGTTCGACGGCTTCACGGTGATGAGGAGACCGGCGGCACGGCAGAGATGGATTTGTGAATTGATTATCGTTCATGTTGAATTGCAGGTGATTAAGTAGACTGTGAGTGAATTTGGTGAAGATTAAGGGCTGAATTGGTGGATTGAGAGCTTGGGCTCGTGACAGATTGAGGAAGAGTGAGCGAGAGAGATGCCGTGGTGGTGATGAGGTCGGAGATGGAGGAGCGGCGACGTCATGGGTGAGCACGGGCTCGAGACGGTGCTGCAGAGGTGGTGGTCTGTGGATTGGTGGAGCGACGGCGCGGCTTGATGGCTGGGCTCATTGATTGAGCACTGGATTTGCAGCAAAGGCATGGTTGGAACTGCAATTGAAGAATTGTGATTTTCAATTGCAGAGGTGGCTGTGTGTACAGAGAAGGTTGTTGATGATGAATTGCAGCTGCAGAATCTCTCTTAAGAAGAAGAGAAAGGTGATGAGCAGGTGGGTTGATGTCGGTAAGGTGGAGCACGGGCTGGAGTAAGGCCAAAGGCTTTCGGTGAAGAAAATAAAACAGAAATAATAAATAAATAAATTAAATTAAATTAAATTAAATTAATTATAAAGATATAAATAAATATAAATATGGGAAAATAAAGTGGTTGTTTAAACTGTGTTTCACCACCGCGTGTGGTGGTTGCGCCTCTCATTGTGGTGGTTCATCGATATAATTATCGGGATTCGAAACGGTTTTCGAAATCTTCGTACAATATTTGTAATTCACATCGAAATGATAACCGGTGTTATCTTGACGTTGAAAGTCACGGTTGACTTTCTGTCATTCTCGTAATTGCGCTAAAAACCTCCAAAGTGCATCTTTTTGTGCAAATTATCATTTTCTTTATATTTTCCCTATTAACACAAAAACACACATTAAATAGACAAAACAGCTCTCGGAAATGTCTAATCCAAGTAATTAGAGGTAGATTTGACACGTAAAATACGGACAAATCAACTGGGAATCTTTGAGAGAGGAAAAACGGTTGTGATCTCTAGGGTTCTCCCTCTCCTTGTGAATGGGAGGTGCTAAGCATATATATGATGCTAAATGAAGGGTTTGGATTCAAAGGAAATGATCCTAGGGTCCACAAATGAGATGCTACACATTTTGGAAGGAAGCCTAAGGGATAAAATGGGGTGTAGAGGCAATAGAGACATGTTTTGGGGACCATGAGATCAGATTTGGGACATAGGCTAAGAGACAAATAATATTGGTGAGCATTAAATGTCTTGTCTCCTATTTGAATTTGAATTTGCCACCAAAATATCTCAATCCATCATGGGTGCTCTCCTTGTGTGCTTGGGAACTCATGGATGTCTTGAATTGTGATGCCTTCGGGTTGACCTCGGAGTTGACCATGGGTGGCACGGTTGACTTCCGTCCTTTTCTCGAAAATGCTCCAATTGGTCCCGAAATGCACCTTTTTAAGCCAAATGACCTCAACTATTGTAAATGACCTAGAAACATGAAAACACAAGTTAAATGCCACAAACGGCCTTTGGAGTAGCTTAACTCTCGTAGTTAGGAGTACGATTTGTGCGTAAAATACTTACAAATCACTATTCTGACCTAAAAAAATAGTAAATCAAATGAGAGCATACAGAGCAAATATTAGTGAGACTAGAGTAGTAGAAAAAATACTCATTAGTTTCACTGAGAAATATGATCCCATAGTACGTTACTGCAATAGAAGAGTCAAAAGACATATCGACTTTGTCGGTAATCGAACTAATAGGCTCTCTAGAAGCATACGAAAAAAGATTGAGTAGCTGGAATGAGAATTCTATAGAAAATGCATTGCAATCTAAATTCAATCTACGATCTCAGGAATATAAAGGAGAAAAACCCAAAAATTGGGAAAATCAAAGAAATATTAAGGAGAAAAGAACTTATTCTCCTTGTGGAATAGGCAATAAGTCTAATCATCTTGAAAAAGATTGTTGGTTTCGGGGAAAACCAAAATACCGAAACTGCAATAAATTTGGTCATAAGGAGAAAGATTGTCAACTAAAGAAGAACTTCCGAGCAAATTTTGCGGAAGAAAATGAGCTAGATGAGCAGCTCTTTTATGCTTGTGAAGCTTGCAATTGAAGAGAAAGACAGGTAGTACTACATCGACAACAGCTACAACAACCATCTTCTCCAAGGTACTTTCAAGACCGAGATTCAAATTACTACGAGATTGCTCGGAGTGTCATTAAATGTTCATTAAGGAGGAGTGTTAAAAAGTAATGCACATTTTGGAGAATTCTACACTAGTCTACAAGTACCTAGATTAATCTAGAACTAGAGTTACCTAGATTAGTCTAGAAGTAATCTAGAACTTGATGAAAGTTTTATCTAAAGTTACCATGTAATTAATTAAGTGAGTGCAGTAAGTTCTCGAGTTAGGTTGTTCTAGAATGATATACAATATTGTAGGTTGGTTACCAACCACTATATATGTGTGTAAGACATGTTGTATAGAAGTGGAAAGCTAATAAAGCTATTCCATCAAGCAACCTCCTCTATTTCATATCTCCTCTCCTCTTCTTCAAACTATCTTGTCCTATAAACACCTTCTCCTCCATTCTATAAACCTTTGTCCTAAATATCTTTTCCTAAGCCCACCACTACTCCTAAACACTAGTACTCCCAAAAAACCTACTAAACCCACTAGATACTAATAGTGGTATTAACCCACTAATTTCTAACAGTGCTATCATAGCACTAAATTCTAACAATTTTGAAAAATTAGGTGTCAAACATAGAAATTTGTAGAATCACTAAATTAAATCTTGGTATTTTCTGTTCTCTCAATCAGTTTTTAGGCTTCAACATATTCAGCAGCATATACAGACAACAAGACTGAATTTGATACTAACAAGACAACACTCATCCAGTCATCCCTAACTAATCCTATGTATGAGACACTTCAGTATTTTCTTATAAGTTTTCTCTTATACTATATCAATCAATTAAAATTCCTTAACCACAAAATCAAAATTAAAAGCCCCAACTTCTCTAATATATTCCTAATTTTTACTCAATTCCAAAGGTAAAAACTCCTGATCCTCCTATATATATTTAATTTACTCGTACTCTTTGAAGCAATTCGATCCCAAAAGGTATTCCTCGTTAGCACTTTTTTCTTTTTAATTCCTTTCTAATTAATGTTTTGGATTCAATACCATAGCGTTCGTTTTGACTGGTTGCCCTCTTTTCGCAAACCCAATTCAGCCAAAAAGATATGGGATTGAATTTTTTTTATTTTTATTTTTAAATGTAGGGTCTATTAGTTTGGACTAATTTCCTATTAGGGCCGGGAGGAATAATGCAAGAAATCCCTCAATCAATCTCTACTTGCAGATTGATTTTCCAGTGATGTGCAGGAGCAATAAGAATTCGATCCGATTCTCTTTTTGTTGTCCATATATGCCAAAACACACGCTACGTCCTGCTCCTTTCAAACCAAGTGGGAATGGCATCAAGTCCATTATGGTGGCCGGGTGGTCATATACACATATATAGACAAGAGTCGATCTATTATTCACTTGTTCAGTTCCCTCTCAAGTTGATCGATCTCCACTTCTCCAGTCTTATTCACCTAGCTATATATATAGGTCGGTGTTGATGCCAAGTCTTCGGTCTTTGACTCGGGGTATGTTACAGACCACACTCTACCCACAAAGAAATTGATGAAAGAAGATTATTTGAAACACTCGATCAATTTTCAAGGGTCAAACCATAAAGAATTAAACAACCATATATGCGGAAAAGCTAGGCTGGCTAGCTTGATGAAGTAGATCAATACTTATAATATAACAGCAGCAACCTTGTATACACAAACCAAAAAAACACATCATGAGATCTTTCACTCCAGTAGTTTTCTGCCTATTCGTGTATCTTCACCTTCTTTCATCGCCAAACTCGGTTCCTAATTTAGCTTCTGCAACTGAAGCAGAGGCTCTTCTCAAATGGAAAGCCAGCTTTCTAAATCAAACCCACAATAACCAGCTAAACTCGTGGATCTACCTTCCCAATACCACCATTATTCCCAAAGCAAAGGGAAGCCCATGCATTTGGACTGGTATTTTATGCAATGCTGCTGGAAGTGTCACCAACATAAGCCTTGCCAATTCCACTATACAAGGTACGCTACATGAGCTTTCACTCCTATCCTTTCCTAATCTTAAATATCTTAACCTCAGCGGGAATCAACTATTCGATGTCATCCCACCTCAAATCAGTTCCCTCTCCAAACTCATTTATCTTGATCTCTCCGAAAACCAGTTCTCTGGGAGAATCCCGCCTGAAATTGGTCTTCTAAGAAATCTTGTTTTTCTCTATCTCTTTAGAAATAAACTTTCCGGCACTATTCCTAAAGAGATAGGGAACCTAAAATCTCTCGTTAAGCTAGAATCGGGCGAGAACCAACTCAATGGGTCAATTCCGACAACATTAGGTGATCTCACCAACCTTACCGTTCTCTATCTCTTTAGAAATAACCTATCTGGTACCATTCCTAATGAGATAGGGAATTTGAAATCTCTTGCTAAGCTAGAATTGGGCGAGAATCAACTCAATGGTTCAATTCCCACTTCATTCGGTGACTTAAGCAACTTGGAATTCTTAATCCTCCGTGACAACCAACTTTCTGGCTCCATCCCCCAAGGAATAGGAAATCTCAAGAAGTTAATTAAACTGGGTTTGGATACAAATAAATTTGTTGGTTATTTGCCTCAAAACATTTGCCAAGGTGGATTACTCACAAATTTTTCTGTAAACAATAACTATTTGATTGGCCCAATCCCCAAAAGCTTGAAAACTTGCACCAGCTTATTGAGAATCCATCTTAATGGAAACCAATTGACTGGCAACATATTTGAAGACTTGGGTGTTTACCCGAATCTTAAATTTATAGATTTGAGCCACAATAGATTTTCTGGTGAAATGTCAAAAAATTGGGGACAATCCCCATATTTAGTGACCCTTCGAATTGCGGGAAACAACCTTACTGGTCCTATACCTCCTGAGATTGGAAATGCAACCCAAATTCATGAGCTGGATCTTTCTTCAAATCGTTTAGTTGGGACTATTCCAAAGGAGTTAGGGAGATTGATTTCTTTGTTGAAGCTCATGTTGGATGGCAATCAACTTTCAGGTCATGTGCCATCAGAATTTGGATCCCTGACTGATCTAGAACATCTTGATCTATCACAAAACAAATTCAACGGTTCAATTCCAAGCTTTGTGGGTGACTTTCTCAAATTAAACTACTTGAATTTGAGCAACAATGAGTTCAGTCAAGCAATTCCATTTCATTTGGGTAAGTTGATTCAGCTATCCCAACTAGATCTAAGTCATAACTCACTTGAAGGTAAGATACCATCAGAAATGAGCAACATGGAGAGTTTGGAGAACCTCAGTCTTTCCCACAATAACCTTTCTGGTCTCATTCCAACAAGTTTCAAAGACCTTCATGGGCTGACATATGTTGATGTCTCCTACAATGACTTGGAAGGTGCACTTCCGAACAACAAAGCATTTCAATATGCTCCCCAAGAAGCATTAGCAGGGAACAAAGGATTGTGTGGAAACGTTCAATATTTGAAACCCTGCAATAAACAAAGCTCAAAAAACGTCCCCAAACTCGTAGCTCTAATAAGTTTCCCTATTCTCGGAGCACTTGCACTTGTAGTCTTTCTATTTGCATTTGTAGCAAAAACAAAAGAGAAGCATCGGCATATAGAAGACACCAACATGGATGAAGAGATTTTTTATTCAGTATTTGGTTTAAATGGAAAAACGATGTACGAGGAAATCATAAATGCTACAGAAGATTTTGATTCAATGTATTGCATTGGGAAGGGAGGACATGGAAACGTGTACCGAGCAAATTTGTCATCTGCCAACACAGTAGCTGTGAAGAAACTCCATCTGCTACGCAATGATGACAAGAATTTTCAGAAGGAATTTTTGAATGAAGTCAGGGCACTAACTGAGATGCGACACAGAAACATTGTGAAGCTTTTAGGTTTTTGTTCGCATCAACGACACTCATTCTTGGTGTATGAGTATCTTGCAAAAGGTAGTTTGGCCAAAATGTTGAACAAAGATGAGGAAGCTAAAGAACTGGGGTGGATTAAAAGGGTGAATATTGTTAAAGGTGTAGCTCACGCCTTGTGTTACATGCACCACGATTGCTTGCCACCCATCGTGCATCGCGACATATCGAGCAAGAACATTTTGCTAAATTCTGAATATGAGGCTTGTGTTTCAGATTTTGGCACTGCTAAGTTCTTAAATCCGGACTCAACTAATTGTACTGCCCTTGCAGGCACATATGGTTATATTGCACCAGGTAATATAGTTTTTCTCTTTTCAGTATGCAACTTTTGTTTTTATGCCGTTCCAGATTCATCTAATGCATTTTTTGGGTCCAGTTTATTTTTTCAATTTTCACAACAAACTGATTTCCTCCAATCTGTTTCCTATTCTATAGTTTTTTACTGGTGTGAATGATTGGTTTTGGTCATCAACTTCATAGTCAAATTATGGAAATTGGCAATTAGTGGCTTTTAATTGTTGTCTTCCTCAGTCATTGTCTTGTTCATGATTCTATTTCTTAAAACTCAAATCCTTTGTATAAATTATAAGATAGCTGTATCTTGGTACTGATAATTCAACTTTTATGATCTTTTTATGAGCAGAGCTTGCTTATACAATGGAAGTGAACGAGAAATGTGATGTTTATAGCTTTGGAGTGGTAACATTGGAAATTATTATGGGAAGGCATCCGGGAGATCTTCTCTTACCTTTATCATCAGGGCCATCGTCATCATCTGCATTACCAGCCAATCAACTGACAATTGTGGATGTTTTGGACCAGCGCATGTCCCCTCCTACACATGAAGTTGCAATGGAAGTGCTGGCTCTTGTGAAGATTGCATTCTCATGCTTGAATACCAATCCTCAATCTCGTCCAACAATGAAACAAGTATCTCAACAACTGGAAACTGAGAGGCTTCATTTGTCCAAGCCACTATATCTGATAACATGCGGTGAATTGCTTACCCTCAATGGTTCGACTACCTGAGATGTTGAGAATAAGGGAATGTACGTACGTACTTATTTCCCTATTGTAATTAACTAATTATACTTCTCGTACTTGTGTGCTATGGCGGATTTTTGAGTATCAATTTTGATGTTATGATGGCTGCAGTGGCCATGCTATGTATGGATATATAGCTAAAAAGACCACGTACTTTCAAAGGGAAATGGCTTTTATTGTCTGCCTTCGTAAATGATGAGCCGCACCTCAATTTGGGATGATTACACTAAATATAGCAATAAATCCATAAACAAAATATATGAGACACAATATTTGGCAAATGTGCTTGCGTCTCCGGGGCAGCAGTACTTCTCTTCCACGTACTATGTAAAAATAATGGGATTACAATAAATAATCTCACTTCAGTGACTAAACTTCACTAAAGTGGTAACTCTCTTTCTTGGATCCTCGCATGAAGAATACACTCTTCTCACACAATTGAGGCATTTTTTCTCTCGATTTCTCTAGTAAGCTAGGCTCTCGGTTTTTATCTCGATCACCAAGTGCTTTTGCATGTAGCAATTATCTCTGCTCAAAAATGTTGGACTCCCTTTGATTTTGATCTCCAACTCTCAGAAGCTTAGATGAGTCTGGATGCCTTTATTCTTGCGTCTAATTCTTTATATAGGCATTGCTAGCTCTTCATGCAATTCAGCATGCACATGCATGGAAGCAAAGTCCAGCCTCCTTGTTTCATGCTCAATGTTGGCATGCTTTAAATATGCATGCATGTCTCCAACATTCAACAACTGCTGCACCACGTACCCTAGATATTCATATAGCTAGCTCTACGTTCCTTTACAATTAATGGGTCACCAATAATTAAACAACAAACTTGGCCGGTTTCTCATGGGCTTTCTTCATGTGGTAATTCCCCACATGGTTTCTCACCGGGCCCCCCCCCTCCCCCCTTCGGGGGGGTTCAGGCCCCCCCCCCCGGGCTGGTCTTAATGGGCCGACGGGCCTCCAAGCTAGGAGGGACCGTCATGACCCCTACTCCTCATTGTTTCACGTACTATATATTGATAATTTAGAGTACACCGGAAGTATTGAGAGTTTGATCATGAAGTTTATGGGGCTTCCTAACTTTTGATTTCGTTGATCAGTAGTTTTATTTTTCTAATTTCTTGTATTGATGATATTCTTGTTTGAGAGTGTAGAAACGTGTTTTCACTATGGATTCGGCTCCTCTGAAGTTAGAGAACCGTGAAGTTTCGTAAAGTTCTTAAAATCTGGATGTTGTATCTAATCTAAAGGTCAAAATCTATTCACATCACTTTAACTTCAAATTTAAAGAGAGAAGGACTAAACTCACGTTAAACTGAATAACAGCCGTTAGCCTTCACGTTAAACTCACGTCCTCTCCTACGACTCCTCTGTTTTTTTGAAAGACAAAGCTCACTCTTCATAAATTACTGATGGCTTAGTTCATGCTTATATATATTAGCTACACAATGTTTCTCTTAATTAGCTGTAGACATGTAGTACAAGGGTTGGAAAGCAGGAAATCATTATAGTAAACAAAGATAATAAAAAGCTGGATGTACAGCAAGGAAAGAACAGAAAATGGAAGAGCTGGATGGAGGTGAAGCTGGAAGGACAGGTGGAGGAGCAGCTGGAAATAGAGGACAGGTGGAGGAGCAACTGAAAGCTTCGCATTAATTGGCAACACCAATAACACTGTAGAGTTGTCACACCAATAACAACTAGCTAGCTAGATACTGCAAGAAATTAATCCCTCAAGAAGGTTTAGTGACTCCAGTATCTAGAGTTGTCAATCAATTAATCACTCTTATTCTTCGCGCAGTTAAAAATCTCGATCCACGTACTCTTAGATACTGCATGTTCTTATCAATTGCTTGCTTTTCCTAAAGAAGGTTAATTCTTAATTCTTAATGTATCAAACTTGTAACTATCAGAGACTCAACCAAATGACATGATCGAGGTCTTTAATTAATTAATTCTAGTACCAGCCGGTCTTGTTCATCCGTTCCTTCTCTTTTACTCACGGCGGAATTTGCAATTAAAAATTAAGAATCGACTAGCCGCCGCCCGCACCAAAAAATTGGAAAATGAAGTCTAACTTCGTATATAGCAACATAAACAAAATAATTAAAACAAAATAAACAACTATTATTAAGCGTTTGGAGTTGCTAATTGTGCAATCTCTGCTAATTGGTGTTTGTTAGAATACATGAATTTAGTAGAGACTCTTACTATTATTGCGAGACATTCTCTAAATGTGTATTGTAATTTGAGGCTTAGGCATTATGTCCCCTCTTTGTATTCGATTGTTTCATATATTAATGAAGGTTTGAGGTTCTATCAAAAAAATAATTAAACAAATAAGCTTTGTACCCAAAATGATTGGTGCAGTGGTTTGACACCAAAGTTAAAAGATCATGAGTTTAACTTTCTTAGGATATGTGTGTGTGTGAATTTACGCTCATAATTAATAAAAATTACACAAATAAGCCTTATAAATGAACAAGGTTTAGTATTTTAAAATCGTCTTAGAGCCCCCCCCCCCCCACCCTGTCAACACCAAGTAAATAATATTTTCACTTGTTTTGCATACACACGCCGTACAAGTAACTAATTAAGAAATATTACATAAACAGAATTGTTTCGAGTTAATTAATTACTAGTCATCCATTGTCCAAAAAAAACAAAACAAATTAAATGCTAGTCGTCCAAATTTAATTAAGGTCAAAATTGTTTTTAAAAAATAATTGCCGACATACTGTATGTTGTCTATTTAATTGGCCGCCGATGGAAGCTACAAGTGGAGAAACTATTATTTTCACACACACAAAAAAAAATGGGGAGAAACTATTACTCGTCGGCTGAATAAATAAAAGATGCGATGAAATTGGAATAACTAATAAACAAATGAAGATTGACCAAAAAAAAATTAAACAAATGAAGATTGACCAAAAAAAAATTAAACAAATGAAGATTGCAATTCGATGGAACTAATAAATAGACGAATATGCACGTACGTAATTTGTAGTCAATTTGATAATGTACGTTATTAATGTAGTGATGACTCATGAGCACTACAAATAAAGCCTAGACCTTTTATATAACACAAAGTCACAAACAAAACAAAAGCCATGATGAGATCTTTAACCCTAGTTTGCTGCCTTCTCATGTATCTTCACGTACTCTCATCGCCATACTCTGTTCCTAATTTTGCTCCTGCTAATTCAACCACTGAAGCAGAGGCTCTTCTCAAATGGAAAGCCAGCTTTCTACATCAAACTTCCCACAATCACCAGCTCAATTCATGGATTTACCTTCCCAGTACTAATAATGCCACCAATCCCAAAGCAAAGCCAAACCCATGCATTTGGACTGGTATCTCATGCAATGCTGCTGGAAGTGTGACCAACATAACCATTGCCAATTCCAGTATACAAGGTACGCTTCATGAATTCTCATTCTTGTCCTTCCCTAATCTCGAGTATCTTAACCTCAGCCGAAATAAACTCTTTGACGTCATCCCACCTCAAATCAGTTCCCTCTCCAAACTCATCTCTCTTGATCTCTCTCTTAATCAATTGTCTGGGAGAATCCCACCAGAAATTGGTTTCCTGAAAAATCTCACAGTTCTCCTCCTCTATAGAAATAACATCTCTGGCTCTATTCCTAAAGAGATAGGAAACTTAAAATCAATTGAGGATCTAGAGTTGTCAAACAATCAACTAGATGGTTCAATTCCCACTACATTTGGTGATTTGAGCCACTTAAAAACCTTGAACCTCAGTTATAACAACCTTTCTGGCCAAATTCCAAAAGAGATAGGGAAACTGAAATCTCTTGGGTGTCTCACCTTGAGGAACAATCAACTGAATGGTTCAATTCCCACATCTCTTGGTGACTTGAGAAAGTTGAAAACCTTATCCCTTCGTGAGAACCAACTTTCTGGTACCATTCCTGAAGAGATAGGAAACTTGAAATCACTTGTGCATTTAGGGTTGAGCGTCAATCAGCTCCACGGTTCAGTTCCCACTTCATTTGGTGACTTGCTCAAGTTAAAGACTTTAAATCTCCGCCAGAACCAACTTTCGGGGTTCATCTCCCAACAAATTGAGAATCTCACCAACTTGAGTGAGCTTCATTTGGATACCAACCATTTTTCTGGTTATTTACCCCCAAATGTTTGCCAAGGTGGATCACTCACAAACTTGAGCGTAAACGAGAACCATTTCATAGGTCCAGTGCCGAAGAGCTTGAAAAATTGCACAAGCTTAATCAGAGTCCGCCTTGAAGAAAATCAATTAACTGGTAACATTTCTGAAGACTTTGGTGTCTATCCAAATCTTTTGTTTTTACGGCTAAATGACAACAACTTCTATGGTGAAATTTCACATAATTGGGGACAATGTCCACATCTGAAAGACCTAGGAATGGCAGGAAACAACCTTACAGGTAGCATACCACCTGAGATTTGCAAGGCAACCACACTTGAGAAACTCAATCTATCTTCAAATCATTTAGTTGGGATGATTCCAAAGGAATTCGCAAGGTTGACTTCTTTGTTGGATTTGAGGTTGAATGACAATCAACTTTCGGGTCATATACCCTCAGAATTTGGATCACTGGTTCATCTTGATTATCTTGACCTATCCGCCAACAAATTCAATGACTCCATTCCTAGCACTCTAGGTGACTTGCTCCACTTACACTACTTGAACTTGAGCAATAATGAGTTCAATCAAGAAATTCCAGTTGAGTTTGGGAATCTGGTTCAGCTATCCACACTAGATTTAAGTTATAACTCACTTCAAGGCAACATAACACCAGAAATGAGCAATATGCAGAGCTTGGAAAATCTCTCTCTTTCCCACAATAATCTTTCTGGCCTCATTCCAATATCATTTAAAGACATGCCCGGCTTGCTGTATGTTGATATATCCAACAATGACTTGGAGGGACCCCTTCCCAACATCACAGCATTTCAACATGCTCTCCCACAAGCATTACAAGGGAACAAGAGACTGTGTGGCCCTATTGGATCGTTACCACCCTGCAAAAGTAGCTCAAATAAGGATCACAAACTGGTAACTTCAATCGTAGTCTCGCTTCTGGCAACACTTTTACTGCTATCTGTTGTGTTTGCTATTGCCTTTGTAGTAGAACGAAAAAAGAAACATAAAGCATGTAGAAAAAGAGATCAAGGATAAAGAAATCTTTGTTTCAATGATGAATTCTGACGGAAAAGCGATGTATGAGGATATCATAAGGGCAACACAAGATTTTAATTCTATACATTGCATTGGACAGGGAGGGCATGGAAGTGTATACAAAGCAACTTTGTCATCTGGCAACATAGTGGCAGTGAAGAAATTCCATGTGTTCTCGAATATTTGTGAGAAGAATAGTCAGAATGTATTCTTAAGTGAAATAACGGCTCTGACTGAGATACGACACCGAAACATTGTGAAGCTTTATGGTTTCTGTGCACATACACGGCACTCCTTCTTGGTGTATGAGTATCTAGAAAGGAGTAGCTTGGCAACAATATTGAGCAGAGATAACGAAGCTAAAGAGTTGGGGTGGAGTAGAAGGGTAAATATTGTGAAAAGTGTAGCTCATGCTTTGTATTATATGCACCATGATTGCCTGCCACCAATTGTGCATCGAGACATATCAAGCAAGAACATTTTGTTGGATGCTGAATATGAAGCCTCTGTTTCAGACTTTGGCACTGCAAAGTTTCTAAACCCAGACTCGGCTAATTGGACTACCCTTGCAGGCACATATGGATATGTTGCACCAGGTAATACTGTATTTCCTCTGTTCTGTATATTTATCACTTTTTTATGCTTTTGTTTTCATCATCCTTTTTCATTTTTCACATCAAACTAATGTCCTTCAATCTCTCTATTAATTGATAATTCCACTTCAGAGCTGGCTTATACAATGGAAGTGAACGCGAAATGTGATGTTTATAGCTTTGGAGTGGTAACACTGGAAATAATTATGGGGAGGCATCCAGGAGATCTTCTCTTACATTTATCATCAGGGCCATCGGCATCGTCTGTATTACCATCCCAGCAAATAAAAATTATGGAAATTTTGGACCAACGCATTTCCCCTCCTACGCATGAAGTTGCAGGGGAAGTGCTCTCTCTTGTGAAGACAGCATTTGCATGCTTGAATTTCAGTCCTCAATCTCGTCCGACAATGAAACAAGTTTCTCAACAACTGGAAACTCAGAGGCTGCATTTGTCAAAGCCATTAACTATGGTAACATGTGGTGAATTGCTTAATCTGAATGGTTTGATACCTGAGATATAGAGAATCAGAGAATGTGGTTTTTTCCTTTATATATACTTTCACTTTTTGCGTCCCTTCTTTCTAGAATGAAAATTATCCATGGACGTTTTGTTCTTGTAATTTACTTCATATGTACCTGTGTGCTAATGGTTTGGTCTAGCATTTTATATACTCGATCAGTGAGAGCAATGTGATAATTAATCGTTTGGTATTTGATTTTTAGTTCTTTTGTACTGGGAAAGGATAAGATGTTAAATATAGAGATCTGTAAAATCACTTGATTAAATGTTGGTATCGTCTGTTTTCTCAATTCGGCTTTTAGGTTTGAATAGAAGCAATGCAGCCTATACCAAATTTCCAAATTCTCAAATTCTACAATTGTCTAATAATTAAGTAATAAAATCCACAAATTTTATTAAAAATGGATCATTATTGTAGAAACAAATGTAGAATTTTACGTGGCGATAATTGCAATGGTGAATGGCCATTCTATTTCTATTGTTTATATAGAAAGACCATATATATGGAAACAAAGGGTCACAATAATAACAGGGACAAACAGAGCCATTTCTGGACTTTGATTTTCTTACATACAGAGAGAAAGAGAGAAAAGAAAGCAAAAGTGACGATGTCGACCCTTGCAGTCCCATCACAAGTTCCTACTGCGGCCGAAGACTCCGAGCAGCTCAAAAAAGCCTTCAAAGGTTCCTTTTTTATATATTTTAACATCTGATATATCCTTTTCAATTGATGCTTGACCAAACCCATTTCAGCGATCCGATTGTTAGTGATGAACATGACGTGAATGATGTGATGAGGTTTTATCAATGATCAGATCGTTGTTTTTATGTATGCAAATGTGATTGCTTTAACGATGATCTATATATTAAGCTTGTTTGTGTGCAAATGATTTGACATCAAAAGATGATGCAATTTTTTGTTTAAGGATCAAGATTGGTTTTATAAATGTTCATAGCAACTTTTAATAACATGAATTTGCTCAGGAAATTCTAAAGCACCTTGTTTTGGTTTTTTCATTTTACCTAAACTTTGAATTTTTTTATCAATATGAATACTGAAGGATGGGGAACCAATGAGGACTTGATCATATCAATCTTGGGGCATAGAAATGCTGCTCAGCGAAAGGCGATCAGGAAAACATATGCCGAAACTTATGGAGAAGATCTCCTTAAGGAACTGGACAAAGAACTTACAAGTGACTTTGAGGTCAGTGTTGGAATGCACTTCCTTTTGGCATTAGTTGAGATAACTTGAATGCATGTTTCACATAGACTAGGCAGTGCATAAACTCATTAATTGAAGCTTTCTTTCCTTCATCGCTGGAGGAGAATTTTGCAAGTTTATTGTTTAGGATTGATATTGCTGACGTATTTGTGTTCATAATTTCTCTTAATCAGAGGATTGTAATGCTTTGGACACTTGATCCTGCTGAGCGCGACGCATTTTTGGCCAATGAAGCAACGAAGAAGTGGACTTCAAGCAATCAGGTTCTTGCAGAAATAGCCTGCTCTAGGTCTTCACATGACCTTCTTCTGGCAAGGCAGGCATACCATTCTCGGTACAAGAAGTCCCTTGAAGAGGATGTTGCACATCACACAATAGGGGACTTCTGCAAGGTACATCTTCTAAATGAAGACTTGCAGTTCCTTTCAACCAAAACAATGCACTTTTACACTTCCATGCATTCTTTTCACTCTAAGAGGGCTGTTTTTCACTTTTAATTCATGAAAATGTCTTCACAAAATTAAAAGAAAGTAGACTCCTAGACTGGTAGATTATAATAAGCTATAAGCTTCCCACTGACTTGTAACTGAAAATTATTGGTGGCATAATGGCTGGTGGGAACGGAACAGAATTAGCTCGGCCCCGGGCAATAACTAAAGTACATTCCTAGGAAATTACCTACTAAAGCCATCCATTGCCATTGATTTGCCTATCTTCTCCATGTTTGTTCATGTTACTATGTATATTCGTGCTGCCGTGCTGGCGAAGTTAATATATGAAGTTAACATATCAAATTTTATTCTCTGGGATTTTATTTTCTTTATACCAAATAGAGAATTACTGCCTGACTTTGCTCCTTTCGATCAGCTTTTGGTGCCTCTTGTTAGCTCATATAGATATGAGGGAGATGAGGTGAACATGACTCTGGCAAAATCAGAGGCTAAGCTACTCCATGAAAAGATCTCTGGCAAGGAATACAATCATGAGGATATCATCAGGATTTTGGCTACACGTAGCAAAGCGCAGATCAATGCAACTCTCAATCACTACAAAAATGAATTTGGGAATGATGTCAATAAGGTATGCAAGTTGGTTCTATAACTATTTTCGGCCAGATACCACCAGATTTCTTTTCCTGCTCCTTACATGATTCCGTTATCAGCTTAGTGAAATGCCTCTGATAGTTTGAAAGGCTATACTTTTCTTCTCCAGAACTTTAAGTAGTATAGTTGGTATGAATTGAATCATGAATGGTTGACCAAAATGATGTTTAGTGGATTTGATTTAACTATTGTTTCTGTTTTCCAGGATTTAAAAGCTGATCCCAAAGATGAGTACCTTGCAATACTAAGGTCCACAATCAAGTGCTTGATCCGCCCTGAGAAGTATTTCGAGAAGGCTCTTCGTCTGGCAATCAACAGACTAGGAACGGATGAAGGAGCTCTCACCAGAGTTGTCGCTACAAGAGCTGAGGTTGACCTGAAGATTATAAAGGAAGAGTACCACAAAAGGAATAGTGTCACTCTGGATCAGGCCATTAAGAAAGACACTCGTGGAGATTACGAGTCAATGCTGCTGGCCCTGGTTGGACATGAGAATGCTTGAACCAATTTGGTTGCTTGAGGACGCATTATAGTTTATGTGTTTCATGGTTTCTTATGTTTTGCGGTTATGCTCTTTGAGTAAAACTATCTGCGGCAATATGACCTCACAGATTCGTGTTTGAAATAAATAGTTGCCTTCAATAAACTTGAAGTTGTTACAGTTGAGGGAGTCTCTGGTTAGCTTCTATTTTATCAGCTATCTATCGACTGTTATCGGAAAGTCAAAAAGATATTGCAACTCATTCGCATTTTTTCTGATATTAGAAGAATCTTGTTTTCTTCTTACATTTGAAGAGCGCATCTTGTTTTCACTTTTCAGTACTTCAGTGCATCTTTCTTGCAGATCAAGTTAAAGACTTTTAACCATCATTGCATTGATGCCGAAGATCTATGCTACAAAATTTCTGCTGAAGAATCTTGTTTTCTTCATACATTTGAAGAGATCTTCAGCATTGCAATCCTTGGGTTATACACAAAGAAAGTATATAACATGTTCTCACAACAGAAAAGAAAAATAAGTGTATATATATAATAACACACAAGAGCTGGTGCCTATATATAAACTATCTCAACTTCAACGAAACAAATCCAGGCATCTCATTTATACAACATCGAATCAGATATCCACAATTCTAATTGTGGAATATCATACATCAAAAGTTGAGATTAAGATCAAGACACAAAACAACAGAAAGGTGGATTACATCATATAAGTAACTCGAAGCAAAACTCTGTTCTAACTCCTTGACAATTCTTAATGCCTTTCCAGAAAGCCAAAAATTGCACCCTTCACCTGGGGATCATAAGACATTTAAACAAACATATCTCGTATCTTAGCTAAGAGCCGAAGATAGAGGAGTTATTAGTAATAAACATAGACAACAACAACACTTTTTTCGTTATAGGCTAAAACACATCACTTCTTCAGGAGGTCCTTTGTGAAAATCCTCTTGCAGTATGGGCTGTGGCGTAAGATTGTATGAGGCTTAACCGCCTCAACCAGTGCAGCGTGAAGAGGCCCCTGGAAATGAAGCAAAAAGATTAGGACATATGAGAAAGATTCCATTATAAATCACTTTGAGAGATGTTGGTTGCTAAACCTTGGTAACTGAAAGAGCAGATTGAATGACATAGTTAGCATAAGGGTCTTGCAACATCTGTTCAAAGTGAGAAACAGAGAGCAATTCCTGGATGACTTTCGGTCGGCTCTCTTCATAGTGCTTGAGGCATTTTTCAACAACATGACTACTGCATTTCTGCATGGACAGGAGTACGAAGTGTCCCTTCAACTGAGAAATCAATCTGGCCATGACAGATGGGATCTTCAGCTCTATGACATACTGAACAACATAGTTTCTGTGGCAAATGGAACAAAATAAAACCATACTTCAGTCATAATAGAATAAAGGCATCATGAATTAAATTTTCAAAGGCATATGTAGTATTTTTTTTTCTATAAAAGGCATATGTAGAATTACTATCATGTCACAGTAAGGAAAGAATAGAAGTAGCACAGTGGTTCGGGTTCTTATAAACTTTAAAAATCATGTCACAGTAAGCATGAAATATCAATATATAAGTGATCAGCCTTGTGTGCATTTATGTTTGCTTCTGAACCAAAGAAATTACTGGTAACAAAAACTTTTACTTTCTCAAGAAACAAAACAAAATATCCATGCAACTAGTTTTGGATTATCATATCATATTAAGGGTTTATGGTCATCAAAGAAAACAAAGCTAGACAGTTTAAAGAAAATTCCAGATGATTACCCATAAGGATCTTGAGAAAGAAGAAGCCCATTCCTGGAAACTTCAGTGACCAGCTTATCTCGATGTCTCCCACTGGCATGTGCAATACATTTTTGTAGCACACAGCATCCATGACGCTGAGTTGCAATCTCAACACAAAATCTTGTAGCAGCATCAAATATAAACTGCCAGAGATGATTTACAAACAGATGGACTTTAAGTTCAGATTATTTTAAACAAAAATAAAGTAGGTAATACAGAAAGCGCATAATCAACATTAAAACATTGTTTTCTACTTCAGTAATTTTGTCTCAGTTAAGTTCATTCTTAGTATTTGATCTGAACCCCACGCATAAATTCACCTCCTGATAAATGTTTCCACTTCCCCAATCTATAACAAACACAACAGAGATAATCTATTTGAATTGATCAAGCATTCTGTTAATGATAAGCCCAACAAAAAAAGTCAGTCAAGCAATGCTCTGTTTGTTCTAAGCCCAAAAACTCTGTTCTTTGTATGCAGGGCCTAAAAAGTACATTTACCAATTGGTTGATTCATAAGGAACTGTATAAGTATATATGACTGTTCTTAACGAAAAATGACAAGGAACTATATATTACAAATCATGGGCATTTAGTCTACCAACAGGAGATTAATTAGTTGAAGTGACCATGAACATCAAGGAACTAACAGAAGACTACATGAATCAGAAGGAAGAAAGATCAGATAAAAATTAAAATCTTCCAACAATGAGACATGATAATCTATGTAATGATTCCTGATAATGCAATACTTGTGATCTAGTCCATAGGTTTTTGAGCAGGGTTCATATTTGGACTGAAACCTTCCCCCAACACTTATACAATCATCAGACCTAAGATTGGACTATTTAAAGAGTCAGCACAAACAGCAGAAACAAAATCAGATTTTCAAAAGTTTTGGGGTGAAGAAAATGAAAAACGTTAACTGAGAAAGAGTAAATGAGATTGGTTATTAATATAATATTGGATTTCTTCCCAGTGAATGATCAAAAGATAGATGAAGTGACAGGTTGACAAAGAACAAAATTAGAGTTGCTCGCCCAAATTAACAGGGGACTGAAATCAAACCACCAAGTATTTGATTTAGCATTTTATTATTATTATACGCACACAGCAACAACCGATGAGATGTTGCACCTTCAATATGCATTGGCATTATTGGTTGCGTTTGCATCTGATAACTTCATAAGCATTTGGAAAACACGCCAAGATTTAGAGAAATATTGCACAGCATATACATTGCCTAGAGAAAATAAATGACTTGAAAGACTAGCATTTGCAAATTAATCATCCTTAAAAGAAGCATCCACCTCAGAATACACATACACAACGTTACCACATAAAATTTAAGAAAAATATCGAGTAATGAGAAAGAAGAAGCATGAATTAGACAATATTTATCACAGAAGCTATTCAACCTTTATTTCCATATTTGAACAATCAAGCTAACAAGAAAACATACCCTGTTCTCTTCAATGCTGAAGCAGTCCAAGCAACGTTGTACCACATGGTTGCCATTTGGGTCCTTGATAAGATCAAGAAAACCACATTCAAGGGATGATATGATTAATGAGACTTGTTTCCCATTTTTCACAGTCTCTATCAACTTCTGCACCACACGAGTGCTGAAACCACCACACGATTATATTCAGGAACAAGAAAGCAGTAATAATAAATATTACAAACCAGGAACAACAAATAAGTAGAGTACGAGGGATATACCCATGTGTGTCCAAGGAAACTCTCACAAGCTTTCCTGGTTCTTTGGTCACCTTGAGTACAAGTTGCATTCTTTGCTGTTCATTACACATGTCCAAGAACTTCTGCATAAGGTAATTGCCAAACGGGTCCGTCATAAGTTCAAGAACATGATTGATTATCCTATCAAATATTAATTGCACATCTTGATGGTTTCCCTCATCGAGCATTCTCTGTAAGAACCGGCAACCATGCTGATCCTTTGCTATGAAGTATATGTATCCCTGGATCTCAGCCAATGAACCCAAAGTAAGCAGTGACTTCATTGAGTCATTACTGCTCTGACTACATTCATTTCTACTACTTCCTCCATTATATGAATCTAAATCTAGTCTAGAGCTTTTTTCTCCTTCTGTCCTCATTCCCATCTTAGTGCAAGAGTTCTTCTTGTTAACCTTTGAAGACTTGCAACCCTTACTGGTGCCATGATTCAAATGTTTTCCTTGCACAAAGAGACTATCTTCACTTCTAAGACCCTCAAAGTGCCCTGCACATTTCCTAGTTGGGTTTCCTCTGGTACTTTGTTTTATCACTGGATGATTATGTGAACCATTGTCCACACACAGCTGAGCAACTGAGGGGAATTGAGGGGAGCTCATTGGATACATAAGACCCTTTCCACCATTAGAATCTGTTCCACATAGCTGTGAATAAACAAATTCATCATCAAGGTAAGGCCTAGAAACATATGGGTTCTCTACTTGTACATTTCTATGATACCAATCATCTGTCAGTTCCCTTCTATGCTCTAACATGTAACCCATTTGGTTTTTAGCACCACTAGGGCCAGAACACAAAGCATTAGGCTGCTGCATATGATTTAGAAAAGACCCCATTGAATCACCAATAACACATTCTGGCCCCAATCCAAGAAATTCTGGCTCCACATAACCATTAAAACCCCCTCTAACACCAAAATGAGAGGATTGAAAAGCTTCAAAATCAGACATATTGCTCCTAGAGCTTTCAAATAGGCCGTAGTTTTCAACATTCCAAGGAACATTACCCCCTAAGAAACTACCACCAAGCCCAGACCCATCTGGGTCTCTCTCAAATCCCCTCCTTTTAGTACCACCCTCATGGTCATCCCCAATATGCATTCTGTAAAAACTCTCAGCCAATCCCAGATCATCCCCCAAAATCTCATTGAAATGAGACTCTGGTGGTGGCTTGGAGTCCAACCATAATCCATTCATGTAATGCTTACTAGGTGTTTGATACTTTGCCTCCTCAAATGGGGTTGAAGAATAAGGAGAGCTATTCTCAGAGGAATAGAACCCATTTGAGAAAGTGCTTGAAGAAGAGAACTCAGATTGCAGAGAGACTCTGCTAATAGGTGAACCACTCACATGGTGTTGGTGATTAGGATGAACCAGAAGCTGAAAAAGATTGGAAGAAGAAGAAGAAGAAGAAGAAGAATAAGGTGGGTTTCTGGGCTCTCCTTCCCTCTTCATGTTCATTAAAACCCTCTGGTCCTCCTCAGCTATTTTGAACATGATACAAAATACAACAACAATGTGACAGTAATATACAATCTACGTGATGAGAGCGCACACACAACAGAGAAAGATCACATATTTATAGAAACCCAGATTCAGAATCCGAAAACCCACGTCAGGAAAACGATTCCAAAACGATGGGTACTATTATCAAGCACAGAAAAAACAAAGCACTGGTTTTTGCGAATGGTGGGATTCAATGCATAAGCATCAATGTCATTTCAGATGGATTTGGTAATGGGGCTTTTGTGAAATGAAAGGAAAGGGAATCAGACAGGGTTGTGAGGCCTCTCTCACTCAGTCACTCTCTATTTTTTTCAGTACACACAGCTCTCTGTCACCGCTCACACCATTAAAATGAAGAGTCGCCACTACTGCACAGAACAAAAGCAGAGAGAGAGAGAGAGAGAAGGTCTGACTAGGCTATTTCTTACCCATTTTTTATTTACTTTTGGAATTTTGTGTAATTAAACAATGTAGTAATTTCCATAATTATATTATTTAAAAATTGAACACTGTGTGTAAAACTTTTAGTTATCAGTATCTACTTCGTAAACAGAGTTCTAACCTGTAACTAACCTGCTTGATTTTCTCGCCTTGAATAACTCGGTTTTGTTATTCTTTTTGCTTCAACTGCCTTATCCATGGTAAGTTTTTTTATTTACACTTCTATCCCTATACTCTTTACCTTTTTAGACTTGTTTCCCACTTCCCCTACTTTGCTTTGTTGAGAAGTCTTTTACCAAAATTAGATAAAGGTAAATTTTCAGTTCAGGCCTATATAACCCATTGGATAGTAGCTAATATTAGTAACCATAGCTTCTTCTGGGCGTAACTAAAAAAGGATCAAGAAATTAATTAATTTTTTTTCAGAAACCTCGAGGAAAAACCATACAGGTGGGGCCCACTTTTGAAAATAAAGTCAGCTGATTGGGCCAAAGAATTTTTGTATACTAAGCCCAAAACAATTTCTATGCCTTGCAATAGGTCAATAGTCAAGGGACTAATGCATAAATAAGATGAAATTTGTATAAACAAGAATACAAGATGACAGGGAAGAAAGCCGTCTCAAATCAAATGCTCAAGATCTTGAGTTTAACAAATTACATTGATGGGGATTAAATTATTAGTGACTTGGTTGTTAGAGAGAGATTAGTACCAAGTTGTCCCTTATACCAAGTTCAAGTTGCTAATGGATTAGTACATTTCAGTTCTAGTGTTTTTAACCCATTTAGCCAATTCGATTCATGTGTTTTTGGCTACCTTTGTGTACCCCTTTAGCTAATTTAGGCCTCTTCTTTTAAGGCTTTACCTCTGAGGAAATTGGATATTTGTGTTATACTTAACATCTCTAGGTGTTGCTTTTTTAGGGTTAACAAAGGAAAATGCATGGATCAAATTGGCTAAACTAAAACCACATGGATCAAACTGGCTAAACTAAAAGTCTAAAACCACATGAACCAAATTAGCTAGTGGAGTAGTGGACCCAAAATTTGCTTTGCGAGTAGATGATATTCTTCTCCTTCTTTGGAAATGGCAACAAGAGCAGCCAAGAGGCCTATCTTCCACGCTTGTTTCATGCCTACAAATAGGTCATAAGACTCATAACAGTTTTCAGTCTTTTCCTACATTTATTCACATTGAGCTTGACCCAACTTTGAGCACTGATTTTCCGATGCCATCAGAGCTTGAGTTTTTTACCCACTTCTATTTTCAATTGCAGAAGAACTTCACTGTGGTAAAACTTGTGCTTGCATTTTGGGTAAACAACTGGGTTTTATCTCCATTTTCTATTTGTACAGAAGCATGGAATGGAATTAAAGCAACAAAAGAGTCAACCAGTCTGAGCTCTGACATTGCTACTGTGACATTGTCCCCTATATAGCAGCCTATACAACTCTGTTTTTCTTCAATTCTTGCATCAAGTAAATCCAAAAACATTTTGAATCTCAAAGAAAGATTCTAGAGAGTTCTTGAAGATGCTATGCTATCACAAATTACCCAAAATTCTATAGACAAAGTACTCCCTCTAATGAGTTACCTCTATCCTCTAATGCAGCCTTCCATTTTGATCTTTTTTAGGGCAGTTGTTTTAGAGGATTCTCTTTGTAGTTGTTCTTTCCTTTCGTATCAAAAAAAAAAAGTACTCCCTCTAACCCTTTTGAAATTGGAAGTTGTAACACTATCAATACAAAATACATGATCATGAGTTCAACAAATAATGGATTAAATTAAACCCAGTGAAACAGCCCAAGCATTTCATTAAGACAAGCACTGAAAGACCACATAAATATGGACATACACAACCCAATTAGCAGAGATAGTCCATAGCTCTAGCAGACCCCATTATCCTAAAACACGACTCCAAAAGGAAAAGAAAAAAAAAATCCACAATGAAAAGGTCAAATTATATAGTAACACATCCTCCACCACTAGAAGAGAAGAACAAAACCAGATTCCATATGATAAAATAACCAAGTTAGACCCCCTAGCAAGTTAAACCAAGGCAATGCTGCTCTCGCCACCAGGAGGTTTGCGTACGCCGCCCAAGTATTCTCGAGCCTCTGCCTTCCCGTCGGCAAATATGTTGCTGCCACTCATCTCGCGAAGTTTTGCCACACTCAGTGGTTTCTCAGCAGAGGATGGAGGAACATCGCCCTTGAATATGTCATTTCCTGAGAGCTCAGAGAATTTCTTGTCATAAATCTTCTTGGCCGTCTTGGAAACAGGTTCCTCACCTGGTATAACATTGTTCAGACCTCCAGCAGGCTACGAACAGAAACCAAATTCAGAAACAGTTAGATGCTTCCAAAAATGACATGGGAACAGAGAAATTCAGAATGATTTGCATAATGTGCAAGCAATCACACAATTCACTCACATTAGACACCTTAATAGACGTAAGTACAGGTGAAGTAGGTTCTCCAATTTGGATGCTTCCTTTCAAATCCAATGCACGAGGAGCAGTAGTTGGCCTAGGTAAAATTTCAGGAGGGGGTGCAAATATGTCATGCCCACTAAGCTCCTTGAATTTGGAGTTAGAGAGCTGCTTCTTTAGCCTTGCCTCTGCCTCAGCCTCAGTTTCCAACGTCCCACTCAGTTCACGTAGCTTTGCAACTTCAGCAATCGTAGTAGGCTTTTTGGGAGTAACACCCTCTTCCTCACCAAATGAGATATGACTGATTCCAGCAACCGCTTGCTAGCATTTCATACCATCAAAAGACAAAGTCAATATGAGTTTGTGCTAAAATTGACATGTCATGTCATCTGTGCTCTTTTATCCATATATATTTACTAAACAATCTTAAATTTAGCACATATTGATTGGTACCTGGTACATTCGGATTGCAGTTTTGCTATTTGGGGTAGGGTTAGCACTACCAGGTTCTGATGCATCATCTTCCGCACCCCCTGCGAAAATGCCACTCCCAGTCATCTCCTTCATCTTATACCCTGAACAAGGTTTTCTGGACATTGCAAAGTGATCAGTGTTAGGGCTCTCTGATAATTTTATTCTGGATGCTGATTAAACTTGTCTACAAAAGTAACAAAAACAGTTCCACACCAAAAAAAAAACTGCAACATGACAAACCCCAATCCTTCAACTTATAAATGCTTGTCTAAAATTTTATTTGATTTATTAAAAGTTAAATACATTCAGTCATATTTGGAAAATCAATAATAGAGCGATTCAAAAAAATCATAACGGAAGCAAAATAATAAAATCCATCAACTAACAAATACCCAATTCTTCAACGGTCAAAAAATATAAGTTTATTCTTGATGCTAATTAAACTTGTCTACAAGACTAATTCTCCCCACCACCACCAAAAAGAAAACCTTAAATTACAGCAAAATGACAAATAAACCGATTCTTCAGTTTACAAAAGCATAATTTAAAAGCTCAACTGATTTATTAAGAAATTAAAGTTCTTCAGAAAATTTATAATATGTGGATTCATAGGCCAAATAAGTAGATCGATCACAGATCATTGTAAATAAATCAATCTTCAAGTTTTTTCAAAATGAAGAGTATTATTCAACAAAGAAATGCTAATATTGAACAAGAGAGAGTTAATTTAATTAATTTATTTATTTTTTAAAAGAAAAAAACAAACCCATTTCTTATTTTCCAATAAGTCCTTGTTGCAGGTACACTAATAAGTCCACTTCCATCCACAGAAACGAAACAAAGATTCAAACTTTGTAAAATAAAAACCCAAGAAAAGTAAAATGTGATGAACAAGCTGAAGCAGAAGAAGCAGATCTGACCGTTTGTTTAAGCTCTCGACCTCCTCATCCGTCACCTGACCTCCAAACACCACCTTTCTGATCCCATCCGACGGCTACAATCATCCCCAAAACAACAGTCAATCAGCGAATCAACAAATCACAAAAAAAAAAAAAAATTACATTAATCGCCGAAACAAGGAATTTCAAAATCGAATTTTGATACCTGGTGAGGCCGAGAAGCAGAGCGAGAGGCGGAGGAGGTGAGAAAAGCAGAGTCAGCAATCGGAGTCTCGGACCAGGTGAGCAGATCCGCGGTGGATGTGTGTGGCTTCCTCACCGGAGTATTCCTCTCCATTTCGGGTCGGGTCTCGGACCGTCCGCTACCACCACCACCACCACTGTCCCGGAAAGCCACCAAAATGACTGTACTGACCTCGAGCTCCGGAACGTTCCTGCTGTGTTTTTGTGGGCTAAGTGGGTATTTTAAATCGGGGGAGTGGTGCCTTTTTTTTTTTTTTTTGGGAAGGGTGGAGTTGAAGGGAGACAATAGTAGTGTGACTTGGAGTAGAGAGTAGAGCTGAGCTACTTTTTTTTTCCCTTGAGTTTTAAAACAAAGAAAGGTGGAAATGGGTCGGGTTGGGTATATATAGAACCATTGTGGGTGTGCGTATTGAAATTTGAATCTTGTACCGCGTACGAGATAGGCCGACCATGTGAGACCCGATGTACTGCCACGTGGCGGATCACCGTGATCGGTCTGCTGGATTTGAATTACGGAAATGGCCTCTTTGAATAGTTTGGTTGACTGTTTGACTTCGTTTGTGGCTACGTGTGCTCCGATGATTGGGCTCTTTGAGAGAGAGTTTAGGGATGGTTTAAATTTTAAGGAGATGATGTTTCCAACGGTCTTGGATCATTTTCTAATTCATGTGGAAAAGGATAATGCCAAGAGAGTTTAGTTTTTAAATGTGTTCATCAGCTTCTTTTTTTTTTTTTTTGCCGGAGAAAGAGAAATTATATGTTCACTAGCTTGAAAACAAAATTTTTGATTTTGATTGATAACACCATTAAAAGAATTCAGTGAGTAGTTTCAATTTTTTTTTTTTAAAATGTGAGTTTAAATTGGAAACGGTGAAGAATTGACTATCTTGAGTTCACTATCTTTTTTTTAGTTCAAATTTCAGGATATGTATATATATTTTTGTATTGTGTTAGAGCATGTGCAATGGGAGGTGTATAGGCTAGCCTATGCTATCATTTAGGCCAAAACTACAAAAAAATTATCTTCATTGGTGTTAATTTAGACCAGGCTATATCCATGTTAGCCTTTCTTCATGGCTAAATTGAACATGTTCAAAATCTATGCTAAACTTTCAATCAACGGTCATGATTGAATAGTGATAGGGATCAAAGCTGATTAACAAATTAGACTTAGACTTTAGACCTTATGGATGGAAATACAAAAGTGATGAAAAGTTTAAATTGATGAATAGTGTCACTTTTGGAGCTTAAATTTTAGTTTAGACTTTATAATTTAGTCTTTATGGGTGCACATGCTCTTATGATCAGTATCAAAGGTAAAACATAGATAGTGACTTTTCTTGTTATGCCCAAATTGAATAGGTCATTATGTGTACATTCACTCCTTATTAATGAATAATCAAGTGGTTCTTTAAGAAATGATAACTCATTTTAAATATGTTTTGGTGAAATAACAAAATTGATGATGATATTTTCTTTCATAATGAAAGATAAGTGTATTGCTATTTAAGAAGAAATTGAATTTTGGTAGAATCCTTTATTTAGGTAGGTGGCTCTTTAAGCTAAATAACTCATAAGCCACACTAGCGGTATAGCTGGACATGAGAAAAATCACTGCCAAGAGCAAGGGTGGTAATATACTATAGGGTTCAAACTCGACACGAAATTAACACATTATTTTTTACACAAAACAGTTCATGAAAGGAAATTCGCACATATCCGGATATACAAATTTTCATAGAGGTGATCTTTAGTGGAACAATTGAAACTAAGATAACTTGCTATTAATGGGTAAATTTGAATTAACTTATAATCGATTGAGCCACAAAAGTTTGACAATCAAATAATTAAAAGTTTACCGCTAAAAAATAAGAATGACAATATTAATCTTATTGAGTACTTAAACTCGACACAAAATTAACACGCAATTATAGACAACAAATAGTTTTTTCTAGCTAGTCTTGGATCATTTTCTCATTTAATTTCTTTTGTATAGATTATGATGACTTGGTGATCACGTTGCATGTTGGAAGCTAGAAGGTTCTAGTACACTTGTACATTAATTTCCAATTAGAAAGGATCCTCGTGATGGATCAAGCTCTTAATTATGTAGATCGAGCAAAGTCAAAAAGCTAGATAGCTTGCTGAGCAAACTATGACTTTGGCATTGGATGGTATCTGAGACACATGCAACAACTCATTTTTGCTGCAAAGGATAATGTATATATGCTCCTTTAATTTTCACCCAGAAGAAATGAATCATTTCGGGGTCTTCATGTGAAAGTGAGACATCCAGCCAACCAACCAAGGCCAGAAATTCCCTCTCGTAGGTCATACGTACCCTTCATTCGTGGGTCACGTCCTGCCAGCATTTCACGTGTAAATCTTGCGTAAAGGCCTCTCATATTCCAATACCCTCCTCTCTCTTTTCTTTTAACGACAGGGGTATTTTCGTCTATGTGAAGTTCCATTTTTATACGGTATTTTTACGTAATGATAAAAGTATCCGTTAGAAAAGAAAATCCCAACAATTTTGCGAGTACTTATTAAAAAAAAAAACAATTTTGCAAGTACTCAATTCAAATTTAGGCGGTGCTAAATTACTCTTATGTCCTATTCTGTTCCATCACGATTGCATGACCTAGAAAGTAGGGTTAATAGGTTATCATGATTAGGGCCAACTCTTTGTCGTCCATCACTCATCACGCACAGCTTGGGTAACTTGATATACATTTTCCCATCATCATTTCTATGGTTTTTTCTTTTCAAAATTAGATGCATGCATGCGTGTGTGAAAAATTCTAAATTGTTAACCAACTTAAGTATTACTCTTAGCTTTACATAAATTAACAATCGATAATGGCGTCCAGTCTCACACTAACATGAATATATAATTTTAGTACATAAATTATGAATTTATATAAACGACGCCAAATGTTTCAGTCTAATCATTAAGGGGTAGCCTGAAGTACTGTATTGTTGGCTGGATCAGGAGCTCCGGTGATGTAGTGAATGGGCTCGGAAACTACTGCTTCAGTCTAATCACAAGGGGGTAGCCTAAAGTACTATAATACTGGTTGGAGTCAGGAGGTTGGGTGATGTAGTGAATGAACCCAAGAACTACTTGTCAAATATAATACACGGACATCAAGATATAAACTAGGCGGACATGTCTTCACTTGTCTGATGCCTAAGTCATAACGAGTATTAATGTTAACAAAATAACGTTAGGTGGTGAGTAATTGCTAACCATATATAAATGTGTGTGTGTGTGTGTGTGTGGAGAGAGAGAGAGAGAGAGAGAGAGAGAGAGAGAGAGAGAGAGAGAGAGAGAGAGAGAGAGAGAGAGAGAGAGAGAGAGAGAGAGAGAGAGAGAGAGAGAGAGATATATATATATATATATATATATATATATATATCTTTATAGGAGGTACTCGCATGTGTGTGTATATATATACATATTTTTTTCCACTATATAAAACTATAAACTTTTAAAGTACATAGTTCTAATGTAAACCGTAAAATTAGATCATTTAAACATATCTGACAGCTGACATTAGAACTATGTACTTTAAAAGTATATAATCCTATATAGTGGAAAAAGACCACGCATGCATGACTAGTAATCAGAACCTTGGCCTAAAGAGGTTGGAAATCTTCGGTGGTCGGAACTCGGAAATCGGTACACCCAAGAAATTAGTAATCTTGATGCCAGTACGTACTCTTCAATTACTCTTGCAGTTCTAACTTTTAGTTGTCAGAAACCTGTTGAGATCAGTAAACTCTTCTATTAGAGGTCAGAACCTTAAGGGGATGTTTGTTACATGGGATTGGGTGGGATTGGACTGGACTATGTGATATAACAGTCCATATCCCATGTTTGGTGAAATTTGGGATTGTAATTAATGAGACTCTCGAGTCCCAAAATCCCCAAAAACAGGGATACCACAGCGACCCCAAAAACCATGGGATTGTGGAAGGCCAAATTCTCACACACTCTCTCCCCCTTCGCTCGAACTCTCTCTCCTTCCTCTCACTGTCGCCGTTGAGCCTCCGGGCAGAGAGAGACCGGAGTTGTTGAGCGGAAGTGCATAATTGGACTGGGCACGGGCTGGAGGCGCTGCTGTGATGGAACGGTGTAGAGAGCTGATGGCGACAGAGCTTGTGGCGGCGTGAAATTGAACTGTTGTACGTGATTGGTGGAGTTGTGCACGGATAGGAGGAATTGGCAAAGGTTGTTGCGATGGTGAACGGTGGTTGTTATGATGGTGTTTTGTGTGCTTTGATTAATATGCTTCTTCTAAGCTAGAATTTCTTTTGAATATTCACTCTGGGATGGTAAATCTAGCAACTTTTCTGGGTTTTATTGCTTTCATGTTGCTTTGATGGTAGATTTCTGGGAAAATCCGACGGCTTCAGCCACGGGCGATTGCAGCGGTGGAGCTGTGTTGAATTGGTTTTAATGAATTGATTTGAGATATTTTTTTGAAGAAATTTCTGGGTTTTTGTTTGTGGTAGATCAAGAATTGCTATGATTTGTTGTGTGAGTCCTGAGTAAGCACCAAACATAGGTCACGGCTTGTGGAACAATAAGCCTAGCTATGAGAGTCCAGGCTTATCATAGAAAATAAGCCTAGTTATGAGAATCCTATGCACCAAACACCACCTAAAGGTCATCTGGAGGTTGGCCTCCTTTGACCAGAGCTTCGTTTAAGCAGAAGAAGTGAAGCCGGCCATGCATTGATCGAGAAAATAAGTGCGAGAGGATCACTCGAGCCTTATATGGAAGCTAGGAGAATAAGACCTTAAATTAGCATACATATATATAAAGAACTAATTCCTTTCTCGTACTTTAGTATTCTCTTACCTTGGCCAAATTCTCTTTATAATTCCTAGGGCTAGATGATAGCACTTTTAGATATGTTTAGCTCCATTAGACATGTAACCAAGTGGTATTTGTTTGTCTATTTGATCATTTCAATAAATCATTATACCAATGGGAAATTAAATATATGTTGAAATTTTTTTGCTTCTTAATTGGCTGGGTTGGTGACCCATGTATCGCATTCATCATTACCAAGCTAGAGGTTTAGGTGGACTAAAATTTTTAAATGTGGGAAACAATGATATGTCCCACAGTGCATATGTAACCTATTACTTGGAACATACCCAATGTGAGGCTTTCCTAAAAGATTGTATAAAGGTATCTTTCCTAGGTTAAGACACTTATTGATCATCTTACTTCATTTAAATAATATATACTTTACAAACTGTGAGTCTGTGACTATCATTATGATTAATAGCTAATAAGTAAATTACAACATATATTGAAATGCAGCCAAGATCTAAAATATCGATAATACTCTCGATACTTTTGTTATTTACAAGTATTAATTTTAAATTAACATCTCTATGATACCTTGTTTTAGTACATTTTTAGTTGTATCTACAAAGTTTATTCACAATATTGATATAATTTTAATTAATATTCGATATTTTTAAGAAAATTTATATTTTTTGAACTATCAATGTTTTATCGATACTCGATGTTTTGGTCATTGTAAGCAGCAGAGCTGTTGATGAATAATGGTAATGCATGCAAACTTCTAATTATATTGCCTCGGAGCAAAGAAGAACTTTATTCATCATAATACTTTTTCTCTTATTGTGATTTTGATTTTGTCTCAGATGTGGTTTAGCATATAATTGATGATGACCCCCTCGTGCAATGCAATTATGCAATTGAACGATTGATGGTGGGATCATAGGGTTGGAGAATCAGAAACTATAGTTAATTAGATTCGAGTGATGAGTTTGGTGGGTGTGTCAAACAGTTGGGTTAGAAATATAACACCTCTAATTATGACTACAATAATCACTTAAACAGTTCTAATTATATCGATTAGTGCTAACCCCCCTGACTAATATTTTGTTAACAGAAAAGCAAGTAGTCATTGTCATTGAGTTGTGGCTGAACCATTAATATGTAAGAGAAGCAATATTAATCATTCAAAGAGAAGAAAACAATTGATTTGATGAGAATAATGGAATAACTAAACATCATTTGTCAAGCAACTAATTCTGGGCCAAGTTAGATATGTCGGCAGGGGATGAAAAACGACACTTCACATGCATTTCTAGCTAGTACTTAATTAGCCAAGCCATTTACCATTTTAGATAATTTGCTTCTTCAGAAAAAACAAATCCAAAACTTAACCCCTAAATCAGAAATAGCAATTGCTTTCCTCAAGAAATTTATGAATTTTACGCAAAAAATAAATACTTAAACATAATATTTAAATTAGGGATGACATTTTTTTTACACGATCCGTACACGATAATAATCCTCCTCCTAGTCTTCACTCCGTGGAAATCCATTTGGAATTTCAGGATGCCGGAAACAGTTAAGTTGTGGATTCTTGCTGTGGAGTTGTGGTGTTCTAACTTGTGTTCTTGGTTGAAACGTACAATAAAAAATTGAAAACTACATAACCCAAATTGATAGAACAATAATATATATAAAATAAACTGAGGACAGACATTCTATATTACTGAGGAATGGGAAAGTGCATCCTCAGATTCCAAGAGTAATTAGACCAATCTAGAATTCCAGATAGACACTGAAAAAGATTAACCAGTAAAGAACATAAGGTTCTAACAATCTTCTTGACCCAATATTCTATGGTGGGGTGTATGTATAGGCTACAAAAAGTAAACTCAAGGTTCTAAATATCTGCAGATATCCCGATATATCTCTTTTTCAAGCGAGCAATATATCTTTTTTAGAAGAAAAGTCTTATATTCTCCCGACATTTTGAAATATTCAAAATGTCTCAAATATTTACGATATATCTTCAAAAATCGCGATATATATGTAAAATTTTAGAGATATAAATAACTAAAATAATAAATAATATATTTTTTTCTATGTTTGATCTTTTCCTAATTTTGTATATACTTTTTATTCTTTTATAACAACCCTGAGTAATGACAATGATCCCCTTGAAGATTGGATTATGTCAGCACATCTCGATGATAAAGATGGCTACCTCGATCCATGAGTAGTAGCACGTGCAGCTGACGATGGAGTTGACATTGAGAGAGTCATAGCTGAAGAGGTAAAAAAACCAAACAATAATACAGATAATGATGATGCTTTTGGCGGGATAGCAAGTCCAGATAGTTCTTCAGATGATGAAGATGGTGGAGATGGTGGAAATGAAGAAGGTGGTGGAGGCGGAAGGTATGATCATGGCCAATCGTCATTTGGTGGAGGAATGAGCCCAATTTCAGGAGAACAAAATTTCAATCATGCCACCCAAGATAGAGACAGTGGAGATAGAGGAGCTGGTCATGGTGCTGATAAAAATATTTCTTATGGGAGAAAGGAGAGACATGTGCCTAGTAATCAAAGCGATCCATCTGAAGTTGCAACAATTACTGTAAGTTTTGACTCAATGAAAACTTTTCGCCGGAGTCAAACGAGCAACAACACCAAATTCAGGTTTTGAGTATTTCCGGTAAGTAGCTTTATATAAGATCACTTTCTGCAGCTTAATTTCAAGTGAAAGCCAACCAAGACCTTAGCACATTCCCTGTTGTATGACAAAAAACACAACTCAAATTAGTAACCAATTAAGTATAAGGGTAAAATTCCAAGATGGTACCCAAACTATCACCGGATACAATTTTTGGTACCCACAAATGCATAAAGACTCTAATGGTACAACCTATCACTCCGTTTGCCAAAATGGTAACCCAGTTAACTTTTCCGTTAAAATTGAGGGTAAATTGGTCAATACAATAAAAAAAAACTTTTCTTCTCTCTCTCCCCCCTCCCCGCGCGACCTCCCTCTCCAGCCATCAACACAACCCACCAATGGCTTCAGAGGCTCAAGGCAAGCCAAACCCACCAAGTTTCGAAGCCCACTTGCCGGAAAACTCCCCGGCCGGAAAAGCTTGAAAATTCAAGATTTCGTTCCGGCCACTTCCGGCCCTCCAAACCAAGTGGGCTTTGAAGCCCTCAATCCCAGCAACCTTGTGGTACCTTTGGTTTTCAAAATCGACAACCGTACGCGGAGGATCGACGCCGTTTTCGTTTTGGTTTTTGAACTTCCGGCATCGATATCTCACAATCTACTTTGAATCTCACATTGATGTAGTTATATAATTTCATCCTTGGGTTGTGCTCTTTGTGTTGATATACATTTTGTGGCCATTGGAGATAGTTGACGGCGGCGCCGACTGAGAGGGGAGAGAGAGAGGTGGCTAGGAGAGAGAGGAGAGGATGATGGGCAAAAATACTTTTTTTCCCTTGAGTTGTTTCCCATTTGAGTGACAAGTATGCAATTTGACCAATTTACCCTCAATTTTAACGGAAAAGTTAACCGGGGTACCATTTTGGCAAATGGAGTGATAGGTTGGGTACCATTAGAGTCCTTATGCATTTGTGGGTACCAAAAATTGCATCCGGTGATAGTTTGGGTACCATCTTGGGATTTTACCCTAAGTATAACTATTTCCTCAACCACGGCTAAAGTATATATAGACTGTAAATTCAGTTATCTAACATAGTAGGAAGACATGCATTTTTACCTTAATTAACTGTTCTTCGCGCCAATGTGGTGCTTTAGAGTTGCGGTCCAGAAAGGGGTCTTGTTGAGGGTACAGCGGGCAGCATAGACGGCTGCAGCATGTATCATCGATGGAGAGTACAAGATGATTGTTTCATAATGTATGACTCAAACTCGATCGGCTAGGAAGTAAACCATATACCTTTCACATAAATTCACGTCATTCTTTCAAAGACATTAATCTTTCCTCCCACTAACCACCGGAAAACTGTTTTATTTGATCATTCGCAATATATGCGTTTAAAGATATCACCTTCCTTGAAAATATTTATTGGCAGATGGTAAACCCAAATCAATTTTAGGTCAAAAATAATATTATGTCACTTTCTCAATTTACTCATAATTGGTTGAAGTTTTTCCTCAAAATAAAAATTAAACATGCTAGATAAACGTCCTACACCAATTCACGTTGTTCTTCAGGAACAATCTTTGTTCCCCAAAATGTATGGATGATTGTCTCATTAAGGTGACAACTAACAATAATATGCAGTAAGTACTGGTTTAATCACTAATTTCCATGTGAGCAATCTTATTTGGCAAAATAATAATGTTGACTCAACAATGAAGAATGATTATTGATGTTGTTAATGATCTTACATGAAGGATCCATAATAACCTAACCAGTCATGCCAAAGCTTGAATGTATCTTGTTCTTGACACAATAAGCCTTAGATCATCTTTCACCGTACTCTAAAAACCAAATTATGGGGTGCCACTCCCTCCCACCGTAAGGCATTACACACTTTCCCATAAGTTTTTTAGCTTACCAACATTTGAAACGCCAAATTTGACGTTCGTTTTTCATAAGCCAAATTCTTATTGTATTGTTTGTTTATGTTTTCCTATTCCCTTCATACCCTTCTACCTTCAATTTAAATAGTTTTTAATTCCTTTTTAATACTGTACTATTTTGGCCAAAGAATTGTTGGATTGTTGGGTTAGAAAATGGCGTACCTTACGGCGGAGTGCCTTTCCCATTGAATTAGCATATTGCCATATTCCCTTTTGGTAAGCCATAAATCAATTTAGCTTTGGGGTACATATTTATGGGTATTTAACACATTCCAAATGTGAAGGTAATATTCTTCAATATACGCTTGTATTTGAGGTACATAACGCAATGAATATTTCATATTTGATAACACTGTAAGAGTTCTACCAGAGCCACCAATCAAGAACTATAGCTCCTGGAGATGATTGTGACTTTAGCTTTGATAGACATTTGTTGTGAAAAATATCGGCAATTTCAATGGATAATGTATGTCCATAGTTGCACTGTATGTAAAACAAATATTTTTGCTATCACGAACATTAATTCAAATCCAATTTACTTATAAACATGTGATTCATATTATTTTTTAAATTAATTTCAAAAAATAAGTTCAACTTCATTGACCAAAATGAAATACTCAAAATTTGAGTTGAGGACTACATACTGTCCATATATATGAATAAAAATAAAGCAATTACTTTAATGAGAATAAAAAAAAATTGATAGCCAGATATTACTCAAAACTTTATGTTGAACCTACACAATTAGAAATTTCGGATTATAAAAGTGGATGGACTTTTAAACATCAAGTTCACATGTATTCATAATTAAGAAGCTATAGGAAGGGGACTGGCAGCCTTTAATCAGATGATATAAAAAGATATTGAGGTACTAGATATAAGCCCTCATAAAATTAGAGATAAAGAAACATGTGGTTTCAATTCTTCAATTGCATGCATAACTCTAATATTTGATTATTATATAACAAAAATAAATTTTATGTCATCATGTCGTGTGGTTTCCATCTGTTTTGAATTTACATTATTCAATAACATATGTACGTGACCTTATTATATCAATTTGTCTAATAGAAAATGTTAGAAGAGCAAATCAAATTCAAAAGCTCAAACTAAAACATACCATGTTGTTTACTTTTAATTAGACATTGAAGTAACGGAATCACATTAGACATGCCGTCCCACCATATGCATACTTATGCATACAATTGTATATTTGTATGGTTGTATGGATGATTATATATACTAGCCTTTTGAGCATGTGCAAATCGTTTTTTTTTTAGAATTAGTGAATAGTTAATTGTTTTTCTAAATAAAAAAAAGTAAGTAGTTATTTCTAGATATGTGTAGTGGGTAGTTATTATTTTATTTTTATTTTCTATTTTATTAATTTACATTATTGTCCCTATTAATTAATTATGTTTCAAAGTTTTTTAATATTTGAGGGTTATATCTGTAAAAAAAATCAGTTATGGTTAGCAAGCCCTCTTCTCATTATAATAGTATAGATAATATAAGGTCTTCTTTGTGGATACCGGCCAATAAAAACATATATACCTAATTGGTCCTGTTTACTCAAAGTGTATATATATATATATATATCTATATATATATATATATATATATGTGTCCTATTTAAAGAAACACATGCAAAACGCACTATATAAGTATGGGAAAAATACACTTTTAATCCCTCAACTTTGACTCGTTCGACACTTTCGTCCATGAACTTCAACACTGACTATCATTGTCATCTCTGACCGAAAAAAATGGTGCAAAACCTATACCAAAATGTTCGCACGGATGAGAGGAGTAACTTTTATAACTGGAGCTAAGCTTGATTCGGCCTAGAATGACTCGAATTTAGCCCGAAAGTCGGTAGTGGCCAAAACTTTAATTGTAAAATTCTCCGTCGTCCGGCAACGTATTGAGGCGAGGTTTGTGGCGTTGAACTCGCCTCACGGAGGGCTTCAAAGCCCAGTATGTGTTGTCGTTCGAATTGGCCGGAATCGAAGGTTTATTCGGTGAAAACTTTGGTCAGGGACGAAAGTGATAGTTTTTTTCAAAGTTCAAGGACGAAAGTGATATATTTAAAAGTTCATAGACGAAAGTGTTGAATGAGTCAAAGTTCAGGGACTAAAGGTGATTTTTTCTCTATAAGTATATATGCTTATATTGATTTTTGTCTTCATGATATTATACACGTAGTAATATATTTTGTTTCACATATAGATGTAAAATTTACATCATACAAAGTATACAAACATAGCTAATAAGTATTTATTTGAACAGTCGCATATAATAACATATTAACATTCATCTGACTGGACTAATTTGACATTTTTTTATTAGCTTTTATCATAAATAGTATCCGAAATATGGACTATTCATCACTTTAGCACTCGACATACGAAAATTATCACATTGGTACCTGACATTTGGACCCCGACCCAACTTTGGTACCCACCGTCAATAATCTCATCAAACCCAAGCCCATGTGACTTTTTTGCATAGGCAATGTAGTCATTCCCTTCATCTGATTTTTTTTCCATTTTTTTTTTCGGACTGATTGCTCTTCTTCTTCTTCTTCGATCTCCTCACCAATCTCCACCACCATTCATCGCCGACCTCCTCGGCTCCTCTCACATAGCGCCTCCGATCTGATCTTCGCACCCATCTCCACCACCGTTCATCGCCGATCTCCTCGGCTTCGCTCACACGGCGCCTCCGAGCACGGACCCGCGCTCCTCTGCGTCTCTCTCTCTCCTTCTATGTTGAGGAGAGAGAGAGAGAGAGAGAGAGAGAGAGAGAGAGAGAGAGAGAGAGAGAGAGAGTAGTCTAGAAGAGAGAGAGAGAGAGAGCCAGAGAGAGACGTGAGGGACAAAGATTGAAGAAGAAGAAGAAGAAGATACCTAGAAGAGGAAGAATTCAGTCCGAAAAAAAAAATCAGATGAAGGGAATGACTAAATTGTCCATGTAAAAAAGTCACATGGGCTTGGGTTTGACGGGGTTATTAATGGTGGGTACTAAAATTGGATCGGAGTCCAAATGTCAAATACCAAAGTGATAATTTCATATATCAGGTACTAAAGTGATGAACAATTCATATTTCGGATACTATTTATGATAAAAACATTTCTTTTATTTATAAAACACATGTCCACATGATTTTTTTTTTTTGCATTTTTTTTTCCTATTCGTTTTTGCACAGACCCACACAACCTTATCTCCCCATTCTTTTTTTTTTTGGTGCAACAGGGGCCGAAGCCCAGAAAAAACAAAACAAAAGGGAAAACTACCCAGCAGGCAAGAGCTGCGCTAAACAAACGAGGAGTAGCCAGGCCAGCTATGTCATCAAGGACAGAAGGGATCACAAACACAGGTGCAGAATAGAGCATACACATCCCAATCTCCTGATCAATGCTCCTTTTAGCAAGGCAGTCAGCTACCCTGTTTTTTTCACGGTGGATGTGAACCAGATTGCAGGTTCTGAAGCTATTGATTAATTGCTGGCAATTGAAGATCAAGGTTCCCAAAGGATGGAGCTCAGAGTTATGATTGTGGATGAGATTGACCAAGACAGCCGAATCAGACTCCACCGTAATTTGATTAATGTCAAGCTCCTTAGCCAACTGGAGGCCAGAAAAGAGACCCCAAGCCTCAGCTTGAAGAACCTCACCCCTTCCAATATGCCTCATAAAACCATGACACCAAACACCATTATTGTCTCTGATGACACCACCAGCACCGATTACTCCATTTTGGGATCTAGTACCATCCACATTTAGTTTGTAAAACCCAACACACGGCTTTTGCCAACTAAGGAAATGAACTTCAGAGGGAGAGCTACAAGTAGCTTTTTTATTAGTAGTAGTCCATTCGGTAAGATATTGCAGAATAGGCTTCCCTGCATTGTGATGATCACGAAAGCTGGGGTCGAAGATTCGCTTGTTACGCCATTTCCAAATAAACCAGCAAGTAAAAATGAACACTTGAGACCATTGAAAATCATGAAATCTGTAGTTCTTTTGAAGGATGTTGGCAGCAACCCAAGCATCCCAATCTAAGCTGAAAGTTCTTTGCATAGTAGCAGGACCAGCAATTGCCTTCCAAACATCAGAGGCTTTAGGGCAGTCCTTAAAGAGGTGAGTCATGGTTTCAGGAATACCAGGACAAAACTTACAGCAAGGGTCCGAGGTTAAGTGCCTCTTTAACCTGTTGACATTTGTGAGTAAACGACTTTGGCAAAATAGCCATGAAAAAATTTTCAACTTTGGAGGAAAAGGAAGGCTCCAAATTGACTTCCACTTACCGTCAGGCATATTTGTATGATCAAAGCTGCTGAAATAGGCACTTTTTACAGAAAAAGTTCCATTAGGAGTATGCTTCCAAATGAGCTTATCATTTTGAGAGCATCTAGATGTGGGGATGCAGAGGATTTTCTCAACCACCTCAGGAGGGAGGCAAGCATAAAGTAAGGTGATATCCCAGTCATTATCAATCCAGAAATCCTGGACTAAGAGCTCATTATCAACCATAGAAGGGTCCAAGGCTTTATCAGCTAAGAGGCCACAGTCAGACCAGTAATCGGTCCAAAAAAAGATGGAAGCACCATTTCCGATTCTCCATATTAGACCTTGTCTAAGCAAGGAAGCCCCAAAACAAACGCTTGACCAAGTACTTGAGCACCTAGCAGGTTTTTTATAAGCAGGATCAAGAAGATTGGTGTTCTGTAAGTATTTCCGTTGGAAAATTGAACACCATAAGCCCTCATCTTTCTGCATAATCCTCCAGCCAATTTTAGCAAGCATTGCTTTATTCATAACAGAAGTTTTCTTGATGCCAAGCCCACCAGCAACCTTAGGCCTGCAAACAGTATCCCAGTTAATTAGGTGAATTTTCTTTTTGCCATCACAATCACCCCAGAGAAAGTCTCTGTTAAGTTTATCCAAAGTTTCACAAGTAGAGGCAGGGAGCTTGGCAGTTTGCATAGCATAGACTGGGATGGAAGCAGTCACAGCATGCACAAGAGTTAATCTTCCAGCCATACTCAAAGTTTTGCTTTTCCAGCCAGCTAACCGATTTTGGACCTTATCAACTAATTCAGAATACGTAGTCTTGGAAACTCTCGAGTGAATGAGAGGCATGCCAAGATACTTACCTAAATTAGTAGTTAAAGGAGAACCACAAATGTGACTAATTTCAGTAGCCAAAGTACTGCTGATATTAGGAGAACAATAAAGCATGGACTTATCAAAGTTAACAGACTGCCCAGAAAGCTCACAGAAAATGTCCATACACTTTTTCAGGACCTTAGCTTGCTGAGTAGAGGCTTCAGCAAAAAGGATGAGGTCATCAGCAAAGAAAAGATGAGACACATAAGGGCCATTCATGGAGGACTTGATAGGTTTCCATTCACCAACCTCAATAGCTGATTGGATTAGATGAGAAAGCTTTTCCATACAAAACACAAAGATGTAAGGGGATAAGGGATCCCCTTGCCTAATCCCTCTGCTAGCACAGAACTTGTCAGACAGGTCACCATTAATGGTGATTTGAAAACTTGCAGAAGAAATGCAATGCATAATTAGCTTGGTGAGAAGAGGAGGAAGCTGTAGTTCATACAGGACTTGTTCGATGAAATTCCAGTTGAGCTTGTCATAAGCTTTAGAGAGATCAATTTTCCAAACTAGGAAGCCCTTGTTCCCATGAGTCACTATGCACTTGTGAAGGATCTCCTGAGTGATCATAATATTATCGGCAATATGTCTTCCAGGAACATAACTCACTTGATTAGGACTAATCCACTTCATCAAGTAGGGCCTAATCCTGGACACAATAATCTTAGTGATGACTTTATAGATCGTACAACAAAGGCTTATTGGTCTAAAAAGATGCATGTGATTAGGGCTTTGGATTTTAGGGACCAAAGTAATCAAAGTATGGTTGAGACCCTCAGGGATAGTCCCAGTAGAAAAAGCAGTTGAAACCAACTTAATAATGTCATCACCACAGAGGTTCCAATGTTTCTGATAGAATAAAGCTGGAAATTCATCCACACCAGGGGATTTGAGGCTACCAATAGAAAAGAGGGCAGTCTTGACTTCCTTAGGATCAACAGGGTGATCAAGATTTAGCAAACAATTAACATTTGGAAACAGAAAGGGAATAATAAATCTAGAGTTAGTGGTATCACCAGCAGCAAAGAGATTTTGAAAATAAAGTTTGGCAATGGCCTTCATCACCTCAGGAGAGTCACACCAAATGCCATTATCATCATAAAGACCATCAATCTTGTTCCTTCTTCGTCTTACCATTGTAGTAAGGTGGAAAAATTTTGTGTTTCTGTCCCCATCTTGAACCCATTTTTCCCTAGATTTTTGTCTCCAGAGCAAGGCTTCATTGTCCCTTATCACTTCATACTGATTGACAAGGTCACATTCCAGATTCTTTAGGAACATATTGTCATTTTGACACCTAGCCTTCTGGATACCACCAATTCTTGCCAACAGATTTCTTTTCTGCCTAAACACATTGCCAAAAATATTCTGATTCCACAGATTAAGATCAGAGGCAAGGGTTTTCGTTTTTAACATGAAGGGAGCATTAGTTCTCACCCAAGAAGCATCAACAAAGTTAGAGTACTCATTATGCTGCATCCACATAGCTTGAAATCTAAAAGGAGGGTTGGTTTTAGAATGACAAACCAGAGGTTGGAGTTTGACAAGGACAGGACAATGATCAGATTTTATCTTGGGACAAGGACATTCTTATTCTCTCTCACACTGCACTATAATTGATTAAACCAAATTTGTGAGGGAGAGAAAGAGAGCTCTCGCCCCCATTTTTATGCTTTGTAATTTAATCATAAAATAGACGTGAAACAGCATAAGTGCATAACGCAGTTGTACGCTATGAAGATAAAAGTATAATTAATTCATACTCGTGTTCCATCGATATAATATTATAATTTGATAGAAATCTCGCATTTAATATTGATTAAAAGACAGTATCAAACAACAAGACGAGATCCACATAAGAAAAAAAAAAAAGACCACACCGATCTGCTGCACCGTTGGAGCATCAAAGCTCATACAGGAGCTTTATTACAGTTGTGAGGGAAAGAGCTAGCTGGAGCTGTAAGTTGAGATGAGAAGTGGAAGCAGCCATTGACTTGGTTCAGTTATCGGCCTTAACTCGCAGGTGGTCTAAGCTAGGCATCATGTAGGCCGCGGGGCTAACCTTGAGTTCCATGAAGTCTTCATATGACATTCCAATGTATTTTGGTGCTTCGCCTCCCAACAACTCCGGAATTGGTAGAGCAGCCGTCTCCAGTGCAGGTCCATGTGGTACTGCTATGGAGATCCTTGTAGCTCTGTTGTTCACAACTGCTCGGTGCCAAACGCTCTTGTACTTATCATTAGTCAAGATCTGAATAATATTAATTAATTGGACGATCAACGTACAAATTAGAACACTCGCATGATTAATCTATAAAATGAAGATAATCTTTGCCGAATAAAAAGAATTATGCATGCACGTACCTGCAATTGGTCACCGATGTTAACAACAAAAGCACCCGGAGCACAATCAACGAGGACCCACTTGCCCTTGTGCTGGACTTCAAGGCCATCCATGTCATTCTGGATTAGGAGAGTCACAAGTCCGAGATCGGTGTGAGAGGGAATTCCGATGGCTTGATCGGGTTGAGGACATGCCGGATAGTAGTTAGCGGCAAGAACTTGTAGGCCGCGGTCCCGGCCAGTTCACGGCCTTGGCTATGTACTCGGCCTCCAACCCCAAGCTCTCTGATATTCCGCTCAACAATTCGGTTGCAACTCGTCGGGTTTGTTTGCTGAACTCCAACGAAACCTCGCTGTAGTCGGCGGGTTTGTGGAGTGAGTGGAACTCGGGATGTGCTATGACCTGGAGGAAATCCCTCCACAGACGAACTTTGTCGATTGCAACGTTGAAGCTTATCCCGCACTTAATTGGTTCCAACATCTTCCTTGATTGGAACTCCTTCTTCTCCTCCTCAGCAGATCAAAAAACTGGTGGCACACCTCGATCATGGATTTCATCAGGCTCTCAGGGACACCGTGGTTGATCACCTAATATTCAAAACACGCGTACTAAAAAATAGCTATGTTCATTCAAAACACACGTACGTACCCTTAATTAGCTATGTTCATTCATTTTTCTATGCACACAGCACACGTACGATCGATTGATTACCGACGTAGCAGTAGGTACCTAAGACATTTTTCTTCAACAAAATATGTATGCATATTTATACCTGGAAGAATCCCCATTCCTCGCAAGCTCTGCCTATCTCTTTAATGGCTTTGGAGCGGAGATCAGGGGAGCTTGAGGTGAGTTGGGCGAAATCAATAGTGGGGATTGAGTGCTCTGGGTCACTGGCATCAGCTTGATCGTTGGGGTCTTTGATGCTCGCTACTTCGGCTTCCTCAGCAACGGTGGCTGTTGTAGGTGCCATTTGGGAGAGGGAAATTAAGAGAATGAATGATATGTGTGTGTTTGGAATCAAAGCGAATGATCCATGTAAGGATCAAGTTTGCTGTTGGTAGTGTAGTTCTGATGAAACTATGAAAGATTGAGTTGTTATTTATAGCGCAAATTAATTCTCAACTTAATTGTATTTGTTAGGAAAAAAATCAATCAAGATGGTGTAATACCAGTATAGTAGACTGGAACTAAAAACTTACAGTAGCAATAATATATATATATATATATATATATATATATATATATATTGTACCATACAAAGGCTAATATAAATAACAAATAGGTAGCCATGCCAATACGTTATTAACGATTCAAGGATTCCCATTGCTAAACTACTTTGACAGAAAGTAAGATTTAGGATAACAACTAGTGGATCAGTTAATATATATAATAATTGCTTTTAGGGTGTGATGACTATATACTAGCAATTATTGTACATAGTTGTTTTATGCCTATAGGCCCTGTACTAAGCAAGTTACATGTGACAATTATATATATATATATATATATATATTACTCTAAAAAAAATTATATATATCTATACTATATTTAATAGAAAACTTTTGTTAATCATAACCGAATTTTATTATTTTAATAACTCTCAAATATTAAATTTCATAAAAAAAAACTCTCAAAAATTAAATAATTTTGTATAAAATGTCAACTGTTAGGGATAAAAAAATTCAAAAAAAAAAAAAAAATTTACAATAAAAATATTGCTCACTACTTTTTATGGAAAAAAAAATTATCTACTTTTGTGTTGTCATTTCCCCCCCCTAGTATATCTATACTATATTTAAGAGAATATCTTTTATCAACCATAATCGAATTTTATTACTTTACAAACTTTTAAATACAAACTTTTAAATATTAAATAAATTTATATAAAATGTCAACTGTCAGGAATAAAAAAAGATAAAAAAAAATTACAATAAAAAAATTATCCACTACTTTAAAAAAAAAACTATCCATTTTCACACACATAAGGTCATTTCTAGTATGTATATACAATAATTTTATCTTTAGTAAGCCATCAGACCCCAAAAGTTCTAAGGCTAAAATACATGTTCTATGTGGGAATTAATCCCACAAGTTCCAACAGTATTTAAGTGCTGAACTCCGTAAGTAAGGCCCAGAGATCGATGACCAAGTTCCCATTAGATCGATGACCAATCTAGAATTCCAGATAGACACGTACTGAAAAAGATTAACTAGTAAAGAACACAAGGTTTTAACAATCTTCTTGACCCAATATTCTATATTACAGAGAAAGCACCGCTTGCAGATATGGTGGGGTGTACGTATTGTCTACAAAAAGTAAACCAATACTCAAAATAATATCTTCATGAAGAGGACTAAAAACTTTTCGCAGGGGTCAGACGAGCAAGTGAGCAACAGCACCAAATTCAGGCTTTGAGTATTTCCGGTAAGCAGATTTAAGATTACTTTCTGCTGCTTCTGCAGCTTTCAAGTGAAAGCCAACCAAGACCTTTGCACATTCCCTGTTGTATGACAAAGAACTCAACTCAAATTATTAAGCGATTAAGTATAACTATTCCTCAACCACAGCTACGTATCTAGCATAGTATAGGAAGGCATTTTTACCTCAACTGTTCTTCGGAGTAGCCAGTGTGGTGCTTCAGAGTTGCAGTCCAGAAAGGGGTCTTGTTTAGGGTACAACGAGCAGCATAGACAGCTGCAGCAGCTATAATTGATGGAGAGTACAAGATGATTCATGATTGTTTGATTATTCATGACTCCAAGCTCGGCTAGGAAGTAAACCATATTCTTCATCTGCATTAGAAGGGAAAGAAAAAAATATTAATGTTCATTGCCTCACCAAAAAGAGAGAGTTTAAAGTATGCTTATACTCTCGAAAACCATAGAAATCAAGTACCTCACCATCGGGCGAAACAGAAGCTTTGATGTATCTAGCAAGAAAGACATAAGGTCTTGGAACTGTCAAATACCACTCCAACTTCCCTAGGACTTCTTTCTCCATGACCCGAATCTGATTTCCCGTATTGCATCGTCTGATATGCATACAAAATCATTGACCTGCATATTGAAACCCCATTTCAGTAAACACTGTTTAAAATAAGTATGAATAGTGCTTAAATTAAACAAGTGAAGAACTCTACCTGTGAAGCCCAAACTTCTTCATATTTTGATGCTATCACCATAGAACTAATGCCAACCAGCTGAAGTTCCCTCCTAGGAACAATCCTCATTGAAAGATATATGTCGATTATATTCACAGTAAGGTAGAATGTTTCAGGCATCAATTCAAATTTCCGTGAACCTCTATTAGCCAGTCTATGAGGATTGATCTCATATTGAAATTCAGATCGGGCTGCGAGCCTTGAAATTCTAGTCTCGTCGATGGATCCGTCCGGACGGCTCAAGGGCGTCTGATCGTCTGGGCGTAATCTCTCTTCCTTCTCGGTTGTCACGAGTTCTTAGGGGCAAAAGTCTTTATTTGTTGCGACTAGGGTTCCTTTTATATGATTTCTCAACCCTACGTACTCCTTCATAGTCGTGGACTTGTTTAAAACCAAGGAAAAACCCAATGGATTTAACTATGAGTGCTCTGGTCTTCGTTGTCCATCAAGATTTCCTCAAGTGATTAGAATTCCTCCTTTTATCACGATCTAAGCCAACTTCTTCATCTTTGCTTCCAAAACCTACAAAATACGAAAAACTAAATAAATAACTAAAATAAATAGGAAATATAACCAAAATAATATAATATAACACATTATAAAAACGTCACATAAACGCTCCTATCAGAGCCCAAGTAATCTCAAACTCGGCTGCCATCCTACATAAGTAATTTTCACGTGTAAGAACAGGTAAAATAGGAGAAGCGCAAAAGGGGAAATAGGAGAAGCGCAAAAGGGGATAAGAGATTACCTCTTCAAGTTTGTAGAATTTGTACATGTCATCAACATATTCAACAACTGCTAATTCGTCATTAACATCAGTTGAGCCAAAGTCAACAATCTGCTCCTTTGGTTGTTGGTGGCTCCACAAGCCATAGCCTGCAGTAATTGAAAATGCAATACTCCAACGATGAAAAACATAAGCAATTCTCTGAAAAGAGATGTTCAAAATTCAATGCAAATTAACATCTAAACTCACTTTGCTTCGAGCTGTTAGAATCGAAGTGATCGAGAGTGTCACGCTCCGAATTTCAACACTAAATTAATTAACATTTTTAGTCAAATACCACACCAATCCGGGACGCGACTGCTTGGAATATAACCTGTAAATTAAACAGGTAATTTTTTAAAAAAAATATAAACAACCCACACTCATTCCAAGCCATAATGTAAATACTGACTCGTACTTTAGAGTCGAATAATTACATTCCATAATTTACATAATAAATTGACATTACAAAATATTAAGTAAATTCACCCTCAGAGTTTATTACACAATAGCGGAAGTCTCACCTAAAAATAATTACGATTGGTAACGAGTTTACCAACATATTCTCCATAAGAAATAACTTCGCGTCAAACCTGCAAGATTAACCCCTACACCGTTGAATAGTGTACCGGGTTATATCAACAAACCCAGTCAGCTTATGAAGTTGGTGTGAATGACTCCTACGTTACTCACACAAAAATTCATTTAATAAAGGTTTACGCAAATCGTTTATTTTCCGAAAGTATTTACGTAAAACAAAACCCTTCAAAATACAATTCGATAAATAAAGAATTGTAAAACGATATTTTAAATACTTCAAAAATCCAGAAGTAAAAACGCACACCAAAACCAGTGTTTTCCAAAACATAATTTGATAGACAAAGAGTTATAAAAATACCCTTTTTATATACTTCAAAAATCTCGAAGTATATACGCACACAAAACCCGTGCCAAAATCAAATAATTAGAAATATCTGAACGATGTGTGTTCAGATTTCAAAACTAAACCACGAATACATATTTCTAAATTAAATATGTATTTACTCTCTTAAGAGAGTATCATAAAAATTCATTGGTAGTAATAATTCATAAAATCCAACAATTTCCAGGCCAAGGTCCAGAATACCAAGGCGTGGATAAGCCGTAGCATACTAAGGTTTCCCATACCAAAGCATGTACACCCAAGGGTCGACTTATCGTTCCCTAAAAGCATAATAGTGCACTATCTATAGGGACATGAGCCCATAGCTTAATCACCAAAATCAAATCTACCAGTAACTCACCGACACCAAAAACTATACTAGAGAATTCTTATTATAAAATATACTGAACCTACACGTCTTATACCGTGTATTTTAACCCCACACGTCCCATAACATGTATGTTAATACCAGGGTGATCCATAATATTAAATAATACAAAAACTCACCCAAATTCACCCAAATTCACTTGTAGAAATAATATTAACATTTTTGTAATGTTAATAATTTATTTCACTAATATTGAGCGAGAATTACATCTCCTCAAAACCATTAACCCTCACTATACACCTTAATGAGAAAATCTCATAAAATTATTTAAATAGTTAAAATGATTTAACTTCTTAAATAATTCAATATTAACATTTTCATAATGTTAATAATAATACGATTCATAAATTATGAATCGAAAAATATTATTTAAAACAATAAATTGATTTATTTTATCAAATATTATTTAAATAAATAGAATAATTAAATATGTAAATAACTTGTTTAAAAATCATCGTATATTATTTCTGAAAATATTAAAATACGTGAACTTAATAATTCGTATCTAAAAATAGTGAGAATCACTCACCTCTAATTCCCGCTGCATCTTCGGTAATTGATCGGGAATCGACAATCGCTCGCAAAACAATACGTGGCTCCACAAATGCCTATGAACATGCAATTATCCTTTTAGCATATCATGGTTCCCAAAATGATATTTCTAAAATCCAAATTACTTTAATTATTTCACGAATGTCTCCGCGACATCAGAAATAATAAATCGGAACAGTTTAACCGAAAGTCGATTGCTGGTCAAAGCGGGCCCCACTTCACTATTCACTCGGGTCCCACATTTACTATTTACTAGGTCCCACATTTACTATGCACTGGGCCCCACATTTACTATGCATTGGCCCCACAACTACTATTCATCCGTCGATTCCGATCGACGGTCCGAATTCACCACAATCACCAAAACTAACAACCTAGCGATATATCGAAATATGGTGACGATCCAATGGTCGGATCGTCTCAGATCATAAATCGTACGATCCGATTTTCGGTTTATTTAACAATATCCAAACGACATAATTTCCAATACTTGTCAACATGAAAGTTGTTCGTATCGAGGAACTGAGTAAAACGAACCAAAGACAAGCTCAGGCGGTGGCGCCGCCGTCAACCTTCTCCGATCGTCATGAAATTTTAACAGCATAATCTACATAACAAGCCCAAAAATAATCATAACTACCTGAAAGTCAGATTCTGAACGGATTGGCCGGTATCGGCGTTGACATATCGGAGGATCCAAAATTCTCGAGCTTGTTCCGATCTCTACAAGCGTTGATTTGATGATCCACCACCATGGATCGATAGATCAGGAGAAGATGAGCAAAACCCGACGTGGTTCATCGTCGAAGGTGGCCGGAATCGTCGTCGGTGGTCGGACGGGTCGAGGCCGCGCACGGGGAAGCCGTGATCCCGTTTTACGGTGAGAATCGAGGGAAACGGAGGGCACGGCGACGTCGATGACGTCTATCCGAGTCAGTCTGTGGCCGGGCTGTCGCCGGTGGGTGGCCGGAGGGGGAGGTACGGTTGGGTCGGGTTACCGGGTCGGCCGGCTATTTTGAGAGAGTTACGGAACTTTCCGGAATTTTACTTAAAATTATGAATTTCGATTTTCTATTTATAGAAAAATCCCGAACTTTGAACGTCCATAACTTTTTCATACGAACTCCGATTTCAACGATTCAAAATCTTATGAACTCGTATCGATAAGCTCTACAACTTTTATGAAGACAGTTTCCTCAAAATCTAAATCCATCGAAAGTCAAATAATTGACTACTATTTCAAAATACATAGAAATAAATAATACGTATAATTACGAAATACGTATAAATACGTCACATAAATACGTATACCTCGAAACATAAATTTCTCTAATATTTATCCTTTACCTTTTTCGAATTAATATTCGTCTTTCGATCAATTCGAATAACGTAAAACTAGAATAATTGTCCGAATAATTATTATTTAATTTCGGGAATATCCAATAATTAATTTACGAAATCTCGGGATCTCACAGAGAGTTTTCACTTCCTTACTTGACCCTTGTAATGTCTTGCTTCTATTGACAGGTTTCCCCTTTTCTTCATCAGAACTTATCACAATCACATCTTCATCTATGGGCTTCTTCTTAATTGGTAACCTTCTTTGGAGGCGCACATTTTCTATTGAGAGCTACCTTGTCTTGAAGACAAGGCACTACTACTGGATTCTACAAATTTACAAAGTCCAAATGCAACAAACTGTTACAATTAACTCCCAAGTTTCAAAAGCTAGAATTTCATTGGAAAAAGAAAGAAAGATGAAAAGTAGTTGTCAAAGGTGATTACCACATTGTTCTTCTGTGCGTTTGCTAACAGTTGGGCATGAAAACTCCTGCAAAGTCCAGAATTTGTAAGCTATTGTGTGTGTGTGTGAGAAAGAAAGAGAGAGATCTAGAGAGAGAGAGAGAGAGAGAGAGAGAGAGAGAGAGAGAGAGAGAGAGAGAGAGAGACCTTGTGATATGTCCTCAAACTAAACATACCATGTTGTTTACTTTTAATTAGACATTGAAGTAACGGAATGACATTAGACATGCTGTCACACCATATGTATACTTATGCATGTCTAATGTCCCCCCATGGTGACTCGAACCCATAACTTGAATCTTAGGTAGTGGGTGCTCTAACCACTGAGATAACAACACTTCGTCACACAAACATAATTAATAATTATTTACTTGGACAGCTACATATATATAATAACAAATTCACATCTATACTATATATTAAGAGAACACTCGTTGTCAACTAAAACATATTTTTTTTACCAAAACAACCCTCAAGTATTAAATAACCTTAGATAAAAGTTAACTGTTATGGAGAAAAAAGTAAAAAATAAAATAATTAATACAAAAATAAAAAATAAAAAACGTACCCACTACTTTTAAAAAAAAAACTGCTTCTTAATAAAAAAATTGACAGTCTACATGTGTCCACAATTCTAGTCTTAATTAGACTAATTTGATCTTTCTTGTATTTATAAAATACATATCCACATAATTTTTTTTTTGCATTTATTTTCCTCTTCGTTTTTGTTCAGACGCACACAACCTTATCTTCGTACTCCCATTCTTCTTCTCTCTCACACTCCACTATACTTAATTAAACCCAATTTGTGAGGGAGAGAAAGAGAGCTCTCGCCCTATTTTTATGCTTTGTGGTTTAATTAATTCATACTCGTGCTCCATGCATCAATATAATTTGATAGAAGTCTCGCATTTAATATTGAATAAAAGACAGTATCCAACAACAAGACAAGATCGATCCACATAAGAAAACAAAATGGACAACACCGATCTGCTACACCGTTAACGTTGGAGCATCAAAGCTAATACAGGAGCGTTATTACAGTACGTTGTGAGGGAAAGAGCTGGAGCTGTAAGTTGAGATGAGAAGTGGAAGCAGCCATTGATGACTTGGTTCAGTTATCGGCCTTGACTCGCAGGGGGTCTAAGCTAGGCATCATGTAGGCCGCGGGACTAACCTTGAGTTCCATGAACTTTTTATATGGCATTCCAATGTATTTTGGTGCTTCACCTCCCAACAACTCCGGAATTGGTAGAGCAACCGTGTCCAGTGCAGGTCCATGTGGTACTGCTATGGAGATCCTTGTAGCTCTGTTGTTCACAACTGCTCGGTGCCAAACGCTCTTGTACTTATCATTAGTCAAGATCTGAATAATTTAGGGTTTATCATTAGTCAAGATCTGAATTAATAATATTAATTAATTGAACTATCAATCTATAAAATGAAGAGAATCTTTGCCGGATAAAATGAATTATGCATGAACGTACCTGCAATTGGTCACCGATGTTAACAACAAAATCGCCCGGAGCACAATCAACGAGGACCCACTTGCCCTTGTGCTGGACTTCAAGGCCATCCATGTCATTCTGGATTAGGAGAGTCACAAGTCCGAGATCGGTGTGAGGGGGAATTCCGATGGCTTGATCGGGTTGTGGACATGCCGGATAATAGTTAGCGGCAAGAATTTGTAGGCCGCGGTCCCAGTTCATGGCCTTGGCTATGTACTCGGCCTCCAACCCCAAGCTCTCTGATATTCCGCTCAACAATTCGGTTGCAACTCGTCGGGTTTGTTTGCTGAACTCCAACGAAACCTCGCTGTAGTCGGCGGGTTTGTGGAGTGAGTGGAACTCGGGATGTGCTATGACCTTGAGGAAATCCCTCCACAGACGAACTTTGTCGATTGCAACGTTGAAGCTTGTCCCGCACTTAATTGGTTCCAACATCTTCCTTGATTGGAACTCCTTCTTCTCCTCCTCAGGCAGATCAAAAAACTGGAGGCACACCTCGATCATGGATTTCATCAGGCTCTCGGGGACACCATGGTTGATCACCTAATATTCAAAACACGTACCCTTAATTAGCTATGTTCATTCATTTTTCTAAAACACGATTAGACTTGGTGGTAATACATTTTTCTTCAACAAAAAATGTATATTTATACCTGGAAGAAGCCCCATTCCTCACAAGCTCTGCCTATCTCTTGAATGGCTTTGGACCGGAGATCTGGGGAGCTTGAGGTGAGTTGGGCGAAATCAATAGTGGGGATTGAGTGCTCTGGGTCACTGGGATCAGCTTGATCGTTGGGGTCTTTGATGTACGTGTACTCCGAAGGTACAGAGTTGAGTTCCGCGCCGGTAAGTGTCTTGATGCTCGCTACTTTGGCTTCCTCGGCAACGGTGGCTGTTGTAGGTGCCATTTGGTTGAGGGAAAGAGAATGAATGATATGTGTGTTTGGAATCAAAGCGAATGATCGATGTACGGATCAACTATGAAAGATTGAGTTGTTATTTATAGCCCAAATTCTCTAACGTCGATAAATGCTTGCATTGTTAGAAAAAAATCAATCAAGATGGTGTAATACCAATATGACTGGAACAAAAAACTTACAGTAGCAATAATATATACTAGCAACTGTGCCCGCGTTTTTCGTGGGTAATATTGTGCGGTTAATGAAAAATGATATGGCTTATTTATATTAATTATGTTACTTTTGTTGAAGTATAACAAGAAAAGTAAAGGGACAAGATAATGACACATGAATTAAGAGTTTTTTATTGATGAATATGTGTCTTTTTATATAGATGAATGCATAGTACAATCCATATGATACATGAAATTCTATTTAATTACATAATCCTTACTTCAACCTAACAAGCACACACAATCAGAGTTTCCTATAATAACTTTTTCAATTTTACACTTTTGTCTCTTTATATATATATTTTTAGAGGAACTGTCAAAATCCATTAAAATTCAACAAGATTACACATAACAACTGCTCTGGTGGAGCTGTCAAGAAAGTTGCTACCTAAGTAATCTCATCATAAGGCCCATACAGATAAGCACTAGCAAACCCCGAACAAAGTAAAAGAGACACGAGGCCCACGTGCTAACCTGCGACAACTCCCCTAAAAGGAAGAGGCCGCAGACCCCTCATCCATTAAAACATAATTAAAAACAATTAAAGCCCAAGGCCTAAGATAAAACCCGAAGCCCAAAGCCATAAACCCTAGCAAAGACACGGATGTAGCCGCCAAAGAAAAGAACGCATCATACCAGCCAAGCACTCACAAGATCACCGACAACGTCGTCAACCTCCAAGCAACTCGCCTCAAAACCACCATAGCCCGCTGCACCCGAATCACCACCACATTGGGCAACCAAAGCACATGAACCATCACTTCCCAAACCAGGTTATTGGGACCTCTCGCCGTTCGCCCGGACAACACGGCAAGAAAAAAGAAGAAAAAAAGCCAAAAAAAACCACAGGAAAAGAACCATACCGACGAAAGAAACCCCCGCCGCTACAACCCCTTCCTTCGTACAAAGATGCGGTACCACCACCAAGAAATCCTAGCGAAGCACTCGACATTGAGAAAAAACTTCTCAAGATACTAGATCAGTTTTTGCGGCTAGAGAAAAAAATCCTAGCAGAGCAAAAAAAGTCTCCTGTAGATTGTCTTAGGGGTGGCTTCGGTACGGTAACCGACCATTTTGGGGCGGTGCCGATACCGAGCCGATCATTATCGGTCCCCAAATTTCTCGACCGAAACCGTGTCGCCTATAATCGGTTACCGATTTTCGGTATACCGATAAATCAGATCGGTAATCAGTCGGCTTCGGTAACCGGAATGATGAACAACAACGTAGGTTCCGGGCTTGGGATTGGAGCGGAGGAGGCAGCGGCGCCGCGCTAGGAGAGAGACGAAGACGGCTTTGTTGGAATCGTTGCTTTGTAGGGATCGAAAGACACCAATCTAGGATCCGGTTTGGGCTCGTCGGGGAGAGAGAGAGAGAGAGAGAGAGAGAGAGAGAGAGAGAGAGAGAGAGAGAGAGAGAGAGAGAGGCGGGTCAAGAGGAAAACAAAGAGGGAAGGAGGAGAAGAGAAAGAAACCAAGCTAATGCGGTTTGGGTTCGTCCGGAGAGAGAGAGAGAGAGAGAGAGAGAGAGAGCCGGGTCGTCGGAAAAGACGAAGAAAAGGGAAAGAGAAGAAATGGTGAAGAAGAGGACAAAAGGAGAGAAGTGATTTTGATTGATTGAGAAAGATGGGCAGAAAAACCGAAGACCAAAAAAAAGTAAGTCGAGGAAGAGAGAGAAATTGAGAGATAAATGTATAAAATATAAATTGTTAGGGTATAGAAAGTAGTTAAATATAAAATTTGTATATATAATAACAAGTAAGATGTGTAGCCTAGTGGTTGAGGTACCTGATTTGTACATCTCAGGTTGAGGGTTCGACCCTCATATCACACACAAGCTTGAGATATTTTGAATATTCAAAATATCGGTCGGCTCGGTAGAAACCGTTTTCCCCAATTTGGAAAACCGAAACCGAACCGAACTTGATAAATCGGTACGGTTGTACCGTACCGAAAATTCGGTATACCGAAATGTCGGTACCGAACGTGATCGGCTAGGCAATCAGCTGGTACGGTAGAATCGGTAAATTTTGGCCAGCCCTAGATTGTCTCTTTATATTTTGTTTAGCTTGATTTGTTAATTATGTTACTAAAATGTATTTGTGGCAATTCAAAAATTAATAAAGCTTTTGACATTAAATTTTTTGGCCTAACTTTATAGGACTCGAGAGTCTCACGGAGAGGTCCTCTTATTTCCCCACAAGCTAATGCTGGCCCTCCAATTTAATGTTGCGGCCAGGATTTACTTGCCTTTTGTTTTTTCTTCTTTTTCTCTCATCCCCTCTCTTCCCCTCTCTGTGAAGTACTTAGCCAGAGCCTAAGAGATTTTAAAGAACACCACAAATCCACAATCACTTTACTTAATCTAAAAAAAACTGCATTCATATTCAAATGTGCTATGAATCAAAAATACACAGACATAGTCAAAGTTGTATACCTGTAAAATCACATTGAGAAGGCAATTGTTTCCAAGGTTTTGCAAACCCGGCACCAAAAGCAATTTGGGAGTTTTTCGGAGCCAACCCGAGTGCTTAACTTGCCCAATTTGGAGTCTTTGAGTGCCAAAAGAAGAACAGAAATACCCAGAAGACCAACCACAGTCATGGGAAGTCCAGAAGATGAAATCAAGCTTGAAATAGAAAGCTGGAATTTGCAAATCCCAGTTTTAGACTTCATCTTTGGGTACTCGGCTTAAAAATCAAACCCAAACCCGCACAAACCACCACTGCAAAGCCAGATTTCTTCAAGCCTACCTGATGATTTCGTGGTCCCGGCAAAAGAAAAGAGACAACGAAAAGAGAGAACAAGAAGAGAGGGGATGAGAGAGAAAGAAGGAAAAAAAAAAAAAAGGATCCGATCCTCTCCTTGGCTCCCTTCCCTCCTTGGTTGTCCTTGGCTTTCCATATCACCCGTCCATTACATATCCAAAGGTCATAAATCCACCACCTCAGCATGTGACAATTTAATATTGAAAAATTGGTCTATCCGAGTCAAACGCCTCCGTTTGCTCTACTTGCCGTTCACAGCTGCCGTTCACAGACATACACCTCCGGATTCGTTTGCTTTAATTATTCTCTTCTCCATCCCACCTTCTCTTCTCCATTATCTCTTTCATCTACTCTTCAGTAACCCAAAATCCAGAGTCACTGAAACACTCAAAAATAGGTGTTCTTGTTTTGCTATTTACAATTCAATCGATCTATTGGACAAAAATACGGACTCGGATCCTCTCCTCACGAGAGGGTTCCTCTTATTTCCTCACCAATAAATCCTGGCCATTCAATCTAATCTATGTGGCCAGGAATTACTTGCATTTTTTTAATCTTCCACTCGCTACAGTCTTCTTTTCTCTCATCCCTCTCTTCTCAGGCCCCAAAGTTCCAAGGCTGTTCTATGTGGGAATTAATCCCACAAGTTCCATTCCAAGAGTATTAAGTACTGAAATCCGTAAGGGCCAGAGATCGATGACCAATCTAGAATTCCAGATAGACACGTACTGAAAAAGATTAACTAGTAAAGAACACGTTTTAACAATCTTCTTGAATCTTGACCCAATATTCTATAATACAGAGAATCCACCACTAGCAGATATGGTGGGGTGTACGTATTGTCAACAAAAAGTAAACCAATACTCAATAATATCTTCATGAAGAGGACTGAAAACTTTTCGCCGGAGTCAGACGAGCAATAGCACCAAATTCAGGCTTTGAGTATTTCCGGTAAGCAGATTTAAGATTACTTTCTGCAGCTTTCAAGTGAAAGCCAACCAAGACCTTTGCACATTCCTTGTTGTATGACAAAGAACACAATTCAAATTATTAAGCGATTAAATATAACTATTCCTTAACCACAGCTACGTATCTAGCATAGTATAGGAAGACATTTTTACCTCAACTGTTCTTCAGAGTAGCCAGTGTGGTGCTTCAGAGTTGCAGTCCAGAAAGGGGTCTTGTTTAGGGTACAACGGGCAGCATAGACAGCTGCAGCAGCTATCATTGATGGAGAGTACAAGATGATTGTTTGATAATGCATGACTCCAAGCTCGCCTAGGAAGTAAACCATATTCTTTAACTGCATTAGAAGGGAAAGAAAAAAATATTAATGTTCATTGCCTCACCAAAAAAAAGAGAGTTTAAAGTATGCTTATACTCTCGAAAACCATAGAAAATCAAGTACCTCACCATCAGGGGAAACAGAAGCTTTGATGTATCTAGCAAGAAAGACATAAGGTGTTGGAACTGCCAAATACCACTCCAACTTCCCCAGGATTTCTTTCTCCATGACCCGAATCTGATTTCCCGTATACGCATCATCTGATATGCATACAAAATCATTCACCTACATATTGAAACCCCATTTCGGTAAACACTATTTAAAATCAGTATAAATAGTTCTAAAATTAAACAAGTGAAGAACTCTACCTGTGGAGCCCAAACTTCTTCATATTTTGATGCTATCACCATAGAACTAATGCCAACTAGCTGAAGTTCCCTCCTAGGAACAATCCTCATTGAAAGATATCTGTCGATTATATTCACAGTAAGGTAGAATGTTTCAGGCATCAATTCAAATTTCATGTGAACCTCTATTAGCCAGTTTATGAGGATTGATCTCATATTGGAATTCAGATCGGGCTGCGAGTCCAAGTAATCTCCAACTCGGCTGCCATCCTGCATAAGTAATTTTCATGTGTAAGAACAGGTAAAATAGGAGAGGCGCAAAAGGGGAAATAGGAGAAACCCAAAATAGGATAAGAGATTACCTCTTCAAGTTTATAGAATTTGTACATGTCATCAACATATTCAACAACTGCTAATTCGTCATTAACATCAGCCGAGTCAAAGTCCACAATCTGCTCATTTGGCTTGTTGGTGGCTCCACAAGCCATAGCCTGCAGTAAACGAAAATTCAATACTCCAACAATGAAAAACAGAAGCAATTCTCTGAAAAGAGACGTTCAAAATTCAATGCAAATGAACATCTAAACTCACCTTGCTTCGAGCTGTTAGAATCGAAGTGAGAGTCTTCACTTCCTTACTTGACCCTTGTAATGGCTTGCTTCTATTGACAGGTTTCCCCTTTTCTTCATCAGAACTTATCACAAGCACATCTTCATCTATGGGCTTCTTCTTGGTAACCTTCTTTGCAGGGGCACATTTTCTATTGAGAGCTACCTTGTCTTGAAGACAAGGCACTACTACTGGATTCTACAAATTTACAAAGTCCAAATGCAACAAACTGTTACAATTAACTCCCAAGTTTCAAAAGCTAGAATTTCATTGGAAAAAGAAAGAAAGATGAAAAGTAGTTGTCAAAGGTGATTACCACATTGTTCTTCTGTGCGTTTGCTAACAGTTGGGCATGAAAACTCCTGCAAAGTCCAGAATTTGTAAGCTATTGTGTGTGTGTGTGAGAAAGAAAATAGATAGATAGATAGATAGATAGATAGATAGATCTTTTTATAGATAGATAGATAGATAGATAGATAGATCTTTTTATAGATAGATAGATAGAGTGGGAGAGACCTTGTGATAGGGCGAGTAATTTGAACAGGGGGCTTCCCTGGGATTTCAACCTGAGCTCCCTCAACATTGGTCCTATCTCCAAGAGCTACTCGCTCGTTCCTTTTTGGTGCTTTTCCATGGACTTTACCATCCCCTTCAAGAAAAACAAGCAAGAATAAATACATTCAAATTTTCTGTATGAAATAGATGCATGAAAATGTGAAAGAATCAAGAAATGGAATAATAGAAAGTGTCCCCAAAACAATCTGAAGCCGTTCGACCACAAGAAAGAACAAGAAACCCAGTTGGCACTAGACCCACAAAGAATCACAGAAGCAAACATGATCGTCCATTATCCTAGAAAGGGGTCAATTGTACAGTAAAACCCAGAAACCCAAAAATCTAAATTCATGAAAAGAAAGGGCAGATCAAGATGAACATAAAATTGAAACGATGAAAAGAATCTAAAGAAACATTCTTTTACTGATTTAATTGAATAACCCTAACCAACCAATGATCAGGGGAAGAAGAGAAACCCCAATTCAAACTACAATTAAAGGGATGCTTAAATTACTAACACCCAAAATCAAATTTGAATAGTTCTATTTAATAATCAGATTTGAACAAACCACTAATTTGATTATATGACCCTAAAACCCCAGAAATAGATTAGTCCAAAGATGATAGTAATGACGATTACTTGAGCAAATTCATACAAAACCCAAAATTGAAGAACTTTTCTTTCACTTATAAACCAAAACCATAAAACCCACAAAGAATTATCGATCAGAAAAGAAAAACAATTGCTTGGATGAGATTAAAATCACTGAATACCTCTGGGTTGTGGAGCAAGGACTGCTCTGGTATCCATTTCCAAATCTTGACGATTAGGACCGAGAATCTCCTTCTGGGTTTGACTTCAAGACCTTCCTCGATCAAAGTCTCTTTCTTTTCTCTCTATTCTTTCACTCTTTGATTTGCTCTGTGCTTGTGTTTATGAGCAAAGGGGGTATATATTTGAATATATTTGAAGCTGTGAACCGACGTTAGCTCAACGGTCAAATTTTTTTTAATGGAATTTGGACTGTTGGATCTTGCAAACGGCTGTGATTCATTGCTAACGAGGGTTTTAAATCGTGGTGTAATTGGCAAGTTTTCCTATCTGGCACACGCAATTCTTTCCATGTATGCCGGATCATCTCTCATTAAATTGGTAATATTTTGTTTTTGGACCATCATTAAATCGGTAATAAAGAAAAATAAATGTGTCTCTTTTCATAAGTATTCAACTCATGTGAAATTCAAGGTGATTAGTGAGTGAATTTCGAAAAAAAAAGAGGCGATTAATGAGTTATTTGACACCAAAGTTGTCGTAGAAGATATTTTGGGTTCGACTCTCTGACATAAAATACATGTCTGTGTAAACTGACGCCCATAATAAATATAAAAAAAATTATTTGAAACTTGTGACCTATTGGTTATTGGTCAAACACAATTTTGGTATTCGAAAGTCCGAAAATGACATTATTCCCCTCCATAGTTTTTGTGTTTAGAGCAATAGAAGATTAAAGACAAACTAATAACACTATGCTGAAAACCAGATTGCTACCAAGGGTCCAAACCATCGATCCAAATTGTAACACTCAATAAGAGAAGAAAAACATAGCAAGAAGGGAGAAAGTTGTCAGTCTTATTAGGAGAAACACAGATCGAAAATGACGATGTTGGCCGGTGCGATTTGTTGGTTTTCGATTCCAAATCGCCATCCCGGCCCTTTCGCACCAAATCGGATGGACCCCATGCAATCCAACGGTCAATATGCAACAAGCAAGTAGGATCGTCCACTATAACCCAGACCAAGTCACCCAAAGGACCGCAGGCCCGTTATAAAAAAATCCGTTATTTGTCTGAATACGCTAATCATCTTCTTCCGCCATACTTAAACTAATCCAATTAACAAACCGACTCTTCACAACCACATCGAAGCTCATGGCGACGACGCTCATTAGCAACCTCTCTTCGCTCTCTCTTCAGAGTCGACTCGGCAACTCGAAGCCCAACTCGTTCAAGCTCAAGCCTTTCACTACTACACCGATTTTCAAACTCTCTTTGGCGGCAATTACTGTTCGAGCTTCTTCCACCGCCTTCGTCGAAACCACACCAGCTGTAAGTTTCTTCAACGCAAATCAATTCACACAAGACGAAATTGAAAAACCCAGTTTCAGTTTCTACTGAGAATTGGCAGGACAAGAAGAAAGTTTTGAGCTTTTATTCTTCTTACTACTTTGTTCCCTCTTAACATTTTAGATAGTGTTTATATTCAAAATTAAGTCTTAAAGTTGCTTGCTTTTGTGTTCTTGTATCTCAATAATAGGATCAGGTCGAGGTTCAAAATGAGGCCAACACCAGCAACAGAATTTTAGCTTGTCCTATATGCTTTGGCCCATTTTCATTGATTGGTTTTCCGGGCTTATCAGTGTAAGTCACTTGAATCAAATTGTCTAATTCGAATTACCAGTGATTGCCTTCTATTATTTTTGTTTGTCTATTGTTATTTCCCTTTTTTCTTTTCCTTAATGGGTGTATGCTTGTTGTTTGCATTTACAGTGAGTCTGCTTCTGGGTCTAGTTTTGAATGTAGCACTTGTAAGAAGACTTACTTTGGCAATGAAACACATCTTGAGCTGACAGTATCAAGTGGCTCCAAGAACTATGGTGAATCAATGCCTGCTTCCACAGAGATTTTCAGGTATTGGAATTGTATAGGATTTTCATTTGGGACGCTTAAGCCTTAAGTGATATGCCTGAATTTTCACAACGAAGTTTTAAATGAGGATGGTGAATCATAGGGTCGAAGTCAAGTCAGATGCGAACCCTTTTGGTACAAGAATAGCATCTTGATGCTTATTATATTGATCATTTGTTGCGTGATTTGGTACATAGGTCCTGCAGTCATGTATCATCTGTTAATGTTTTTTGTTTTCTTTTACAGTTCTAGTGTCACTCTAACAGCCATAGTTTATTCAAACTATAAATCTTTCATTGGAGCTTTGGAAGAATAAGGTTGATGATAACAAACTAACTTCTCATGTAAAAATTTGGTAAAGGATATTCATAATGTGAACAAGAAAAATTTCCTGTGTACATACTACATACACCTATTGTGGTTAAGTTTATTACTTTTGTTCTGTATGGCATGGACAGAGCATGCCTACTTCATTTGATTTCAGCTACCACGTTAAGTGTTTTGAAGCATCATTGAAACTACGTTTACTTTCTAATGCCACTCTTTATAATGTGTAGAAATGTTTTGTTGGATCAGGACTCCATTGGTATCTTTCCTCTACGAGAGGGGCTGGCGTCAAAGCTTTTCGGTATGGGGTGGTTTTCCTGGCCCAGAGAAAGAGGTGAGGTGTTTTGTTGTTTTATTCACATTTTTCTGTTTCAAAGACTTACCACATATTTCTTTGCTAAACTTCAAATAGAGTATTTCATGGTTAGATTGTAACTCACACCATCATTAGACAGTGGGAAGTGTGCAGATAGATTATATATATATATATATATATATATTAAAAGGGTCATTGGGGTATTGGACATTTCATTGAAACCATAGTAGTTCATTTTGTTTGTATTTTATATTAAGTGAAGATCAGCCTTCTAGTATGACTGTTTTCTGGGGTCAGTGTTATATAAATAAGGAACCCCACCATCAAATGACGGTCAGATGAATTTAAAAAAAAAAAGAGATGGGTAGCTATTTCTAATCAGTGTATCTAAAACAGATAGATTAATCCTGTTTCTGCCAAATTGTGACTGGTTGAAATGCTGAAAATATAAATGAACCCTTTTTCATTTTGTGCTTGATTTGTCTAGCCAACCAATTTGTTTAGTTGCTAACTGTGTTATAGTTTTGGGTGCAGTTTGAATTGATTAAGGATTTCTTAAAACCGGTCTTGGGTGGAAACATCATTGATGCTAGTTGTGGGAGCGGGTTATTTTCTAGACTTTTCGCCAAGAGTGGATTGTTTTCTCATGTTGTTGCTCTGGACTACTCAGAAAATATGTTGAAGCAGTGCTACGAGTTCATTAAGCAGGAGGCGAACTTCCCCAAAGAGTATAGAATTTGAATTTTTCATTCAAACTTAAATGACAATGCTGCTGAAGTTTAAAATGCTAGTACTCCTAGTAGTTAACATCTTTTAGGGATCTTTCCAAAATCGTTGTCATCATTGTTGATAATTTATGCATGATTTTTTTTTTCCAGGAACATTACTCTGGTCAGAGCTGATATTTCTAGGCTTCCCTTTGCTACAAGTTCTGTTGATGCTGTGCATGCTGGTGCTGCCCTACACTGTTGGCCTTCACCATCAACAGCTGTAAGTATTTCTCTCTTTATGGTGTTTAAGCTAATTGTTTCTGCTTGCTCTGGGTACCTGTAAGGCTTACATCTTAATGAATCAGGAAGCGATGAAGTAATCACATGTATATGATGATAATTTATCTGTCTATAAAAGTTAATAGAACATTTTGCATGAGTAATTTAAACAACCTCTTATGTATAGATTTTTTTCTTTGTAGTGTAGCCTTGTCTTGAAGGGGGACAAAAGCTTCAATTTCCTTTAATGTTTTCATACTGTGGTAAAGAAAGTAGTTTGTTGTTATTTTGACATTTCCTCTTTCATTCCTGGTTGTTTTCTCACGTATTCATATGTTATATGTCCTGTAATGGAAACTCATTTCAAGCTATTTGAGTGTGATATAATATGTAGTTATTTTTATCTCCGGATTAGCGTGCGTATTGCACAGGTTTCATTTCAAGAGATCCCATGGATGATGTATTATTTGTTAGTTATAGAAGTGTTGTTTCCAGTGTAATCTATTAGAAGAAAGGTTGGCGATATGATCTCGACTTCCATAAGGAGTACTAGCTAATTCGCTTCATTGTTATTCATATCAGGAAAAATGCCTATGACTACCTTTTTGTGCAGTAGCTCATATGTTTTGACATAATATTCATGTGGAATCAAATGCCCCTTTTTTCTTTTGGGTTCTTAGATTAATTAGTAGTTTCTCTGCGAGTAATTTGGCAGCTGTGCTTTTGAAGGTTGCTGAGATTAGTCGAGTACTGCGACCTGGTGGGGTGTTTGTTGCAACAACTTACATACTTGACGGTCCTTTTGACTTTGTCCCATTTTTGAAGGATAGAACCAAGGTATATGCTTCATACCTAGAACCTACTGTGCGCCTCATGAGTGGATGGTCTGGGATTATAATTCCAATTTATGATACTGGTTTTTATTTTCTTTCCTAAAAAAATCATTGTTTTTAAGACTATTGCTTTATTATTTGTGAGATGTTATGTAATGACTTTCTAAAACCTTGTAGTAACTTCAATTTGTACGATGTAATATATTGAATAATATGTGTTGTCTGTAAAGCATGTGATTTAGTTGTGTTGATCTGCAGCTTATGATTTGGTTTTTGTTGTAGAGAGTAAGGCAAGTATCAGGCAGCCAAATTTTCCTTTCTGAAGGTGAATTGGAAGACCTCTGCACCGCATGTGGGCTAGTAGGTTTTACAACCGTGAGGAATCGGTTATTTGTGATGATCTCTGCCACAAAACCAAGTTAATTTAGCATTTTTTTGCCAATATGATCTCCCCAGCTTGTATAGGGTAGGCATTTGATTTGCAGATGTGTTTCTCTGAAAGTTCTCTTGAATTTGTTGTAAAGAAACAATGATACTACAGTATCATACCAGAAAGATGATATGACACCTCAATTGTTGTAAGTAAATGAGATTTCAACGTGGAACCAAACAATGTATAAATGACAATACCAAAGGATACCAAGTTATATAGCAACTACTTTTTCTTTGTTTTTTTTTATATTTTCAACTGATTTTGAAATTCTAGTTAACTTAGAGAGCAAGAAAAGCCGGAAAGAAATGTGACCTCTTTAGAATCCCTTATATATGTCTCATAGTTTGCTCATCAAACTGAAAAGCTTATCGCCTATTTTCACTCTTTGAAACTCTTCTTTAGGTTTGGATCTCCTTGTTTTTGCTAGAACAGGCAATAATCAGAAGAAGGCTTAGTCTTTACAGATTACCGTAAATACAATAGAAAGAGATGTTGCTCAGAAGTAATAGCAGAGTACATAAATCTGAAATAAGTCGATGGTGTTTTCATTTTACCATAAGATTGTAGTAGAAGCAAGCACTTATTTAACAATTTGTTCTGTAAAATTGTATCCCTTCATAAAACATAATCAACCATTCCAAGATGGTTAAGGCAGAAAGTTGTACTTACAAGGTAGCTATGACTAGCTGGAACTATAACCTAAGGAAGAGTATAGTTGCAAAGATTCATTGCACATGGAAGAAAGCTGGAAAAGAAACCAAGATGTATTTATCTCTTAAAACTCTTAGAAAAAAAAAAAACATAAGGATGCCTTTACTTTTGCAGGGTTAATTTTGGTTGAAGTTTGCCTCTGTACATGTATGACATCTCAATGTGCTTGAATGGAGCTGGAATGTTCAGTCAAATTCTGAGAATTGTCTTGTAATCGATAGCCATTAAAGCTCTGAGCTATCAAGCCATTTTCTAGCTTAATTTATTCCTGGCTCAAATTGGCGAATGTTAACTGGCGGTACAGCAATGCCTGTTCATCATCGTCAGCATCACCAACAAGCCCTTTCTCCTCCTCGTAGTCCATGTCAACAACAGTTCTATCATTCACAAATACTTCTTCCGACTCCGGAAACTGCATGCATGAATGTTCTTCTCCTCTAGGTGAATTTTCTAACTCTATTTGTTGCATCTCTGATTCTACTAAAACCTCCATCCGAGCACGCTCCCTGTCTCTTGGGTAGGTGCAATATAGGAATGAGTAGATAAAACAACAGAGAGCCATTGGAATTCCTATTGCTGTGTACAGTGCTTTTGCCAACGATAAAGCATTCCCTCTATCGGTGGCAATCTCTTCAGATACACTGGATCCTTCAGGAACTGGCTTATAACCATAAATGTGCTGAGCCAATATCCCAACTACTGGAGGAGCGAATGATGAGAGTATGGACTCAAAAGATCTATCCAGAGCATATACATTTGTTCGGGACCTCTCAGGAACTATCTCAGCAAAAATTGGACTGCACAGAACATATCATCAAATGCTACACATTAGTATTGGACTTTGCTTTCCATGATGATGGAGGGGTCATTAAAGACCAGAAACCCCCTTTCATATCACGGAAAATAGGACTATCATTTTATTATTCTTAATTTGGGAATTACTATGATTTCCAATTAATAACATAATGCAAGAGTACAAACTTTACTTTGGTCAGTTTTGATGGCCACTAATATATATATGAATCATCAAGTTCTTCATACACTGAACTGAATGCATCTATTCCGAAACTAAAAGCCTAACCATGTTACTAGATGACCCAATAATTCATGCATACTTTAGATGTCATATAGGTGATTGGATGAGAAAGAGGTTTTAGAGACATACTTGTTCGTAGCTGGACCATTCCAAGATATTAAGAATCCCATAATGAACAAAACTAAACCATGGATGACAGCTGTAGATGGATCATCAGGCAATAGAAGCAGAAGAATTGCTGCTAGAGGTATCGCCGATGCCGAACTTATCTGTGCTAGAATTATCCTTCCAGCATTTGGAAGACGCACGGATAGGATATCCCCCATTTTACCTCCAAAGAGACCCCCAAGAGAACCACCAATCACAAACAAGGCAATGAGGAAAGCGGATTGCCCATGAGAAAAGCCAGTAAGTTCCAACCACATGGGCGCGAATGATAATGCCGACCAAGGAAACGAACCAGTAACACCCTGCGCTACAACAATCTGGAAAGAAGGAATTTTAATAACTGACTTAGATTCTTGGGCAAGCTCCTTTACTTCTGACCAAAATGATTTACTAGAAATCTGATTGGTATCTTTTGTTGCACCCTCTGGAAAGTGTGGATCAGTGGCATATACACGGACTAAAAGACCGACTATAACACTAATTAGTCCAACAAGATGAAATGAAATCCTCCAACCAGGGATTCCCATGATGGTCATTGGAGCTATCAATATTGAACATAGACCACCAATTATAGAACCAAAGTTGCCAGTTAGCTGAAGCCATCCAAAAGCCATACCTCGGCTGCTATCATCAGTTGAGTCGGCTACAAGGGACTGCATAGCAGGAGCAACTAGAGCAAGGCCAATCCCATTCAAAGCTCTGGATATAGCCACCTGATCAGTAAAAGCTGAATGAAGAAAGCCGGAATGCTAAATACATGATGCTTCTTCTTTTTGCTTTGAAAACTTTAGTCATTCACCCAATACTATCAATTAAGTTGAAGTGGATGCTTTGGGAGACTACTACTACAACAAACACAACTTATCAATGCTCCATTGCACAAGACTTGATAAACATTATTAACGTATAGAGTCACACAAGGCTCAATCCTACCAAAAGTTTTCTATTTTATACTCAGTCACAAGGGCTCACTGCAACTACTCAATTGTGCTTAAACCAAGCTTTGATAAGTTATAACTTACAACAAGCATAGGTCATGTGAAAGTTCATTTTGCTAGCAACTAAAGCAACAACTAAACTTGATATTTCATTGCTTTTCCTTCCCTCCACTTATGACAAGCTTAAAATATACTTCAACTGGACATAAACACCCCCAAAACTGTGTCTTTCAAGTTTGGTCATTCTTCTCTATGATTAGAATTGCAAGCATTTACCTATTCTCTCAACATTTCTTCCACCAACTCATTTTTGTGTGATCACAACCACATTTCAAAGATTGATTCACTACTAAGTTCAGAAAACACCATTGAATTACCAGAAACAGCAGTGTAGTGGACACAAATCATATCAAATGACTCTATTTGGCAACCCACAAACTGAAATTACAGTCAGGAATTACCGAGTCTAAGATAAATCAAGGCAGTAACTTTGTGTTTGGTAACCTAGAAAATGTGAACATACCTGAAAGAAAGTGGAGGAAAAGGCGACGAGAAAAGTGGCGGCAGCCCAGAGAAAGGCGCCGAGAGCGATGACGTGGGCTCGGTTGTGACGCACCGCCAGGTACGCCGCGATGGGATAACACAGGGACTGAACCATGGACCTGAACAGAGTGAGCGACCCGAGCCCAGTCGGGTCGGTGTGGAGAGCCGCACCCACCTCCTTGTACACGCCAGGAAGCAACGACTCGTCGGCTCGCTCCATGATCGCGGCCAAGTTGACCAACACCAGGGTCAAAGTCTCGGCCTTCATTTTTACCTTCATTTCCTTCTTCTGGGTTTTGGAGGTGGGCATTTGCTTTACCTCATTGCGCGTTTGCTTTTCAAGATTCAAGACTGGGTTTTTAGGAGTAGTCTCCCTGCGTGACTGTGGGTGAGTGACACGTGGCTGGGTTTAAGGGGGTGGGCTTTGACAGCGCTCTTTGGCGGGCTTGACCGTTTCTTTTTGTGTGTTGAAGAAGAGGAGAGGGTGTGCAACTGTGCAATCACTGCAATGTGCACTTATCTCTTTGCTTTGCTATAGTCTTTTGTCTTTGTGCAAATTTTGGACCTTTAGGTAATATGGATTTGGTAACTTTCTATATGTACACCCTAATTTGCTCACTACAACCAAGATCCAAAATTCAAGCTTTTAAGTATATATAGAGGTTACAAATGAGAATCACATTTGAGGCCTAGAGCCTATACATCAACATTTAGCCTCAATTCAGGGCCTACGATGTGCTCTTATTTATTATTTATTTTTTCGGAAAAATATAGGGTAGTAGGTTGTTGAAATTAAAAAGCAAAGAATGTAAAACTTTTGGAAGACATAGAAGAGAATCATAAACTAAATCTCTATAATATTTACCCCTAAAATCCAGTGCAAGGACACAAATAATTTTGGGTGTAAAATTCAAGAAAGTAAAATGAAAATAACCTTATGACATGCGCTTAGTTTTATTGTTATGTAATCACTAGTAATGATTTCTTATGTAATGTCTACATTTATTTTCTGATAACATACAAATTAATTTATGTAAGAATGTAGGGGACAAGTCTCTTGGCCTCTTTTGCTGGGTTTGTAGGCCTACGTCTTTACTGTATAGTTTTTGGGCCTCTTGCACTCCATTGAGCCTTACACGAAAGTCCAAAGAGGAATAAAATAAAATATTATGTCTTTCCCTAAAAAAAAACTAACAATCTCTCACATACTATGCATGTGATGAAATGGTTATTGCAAAAAAAAAAGGGTTTGCGGGCTAATTTTTATTAAAAATTATTTTGTAATTTGTCATAATTATCATTGATGATTAAACTAGAATCCAAAGTTTTTTTAATATTTTAAAGTCATGTACGTAAAAAAATTCAGTTTTGATTGACAAGTCCTCTTCTCTTAAATATAGTACTAGTATTCCCCCAAATGCTATGTATGTGATGAAAAAGTTATTGCAAGAGAAAAAAGTGGGTGGTGGGCTAATTTGTATTTGTTTTATTTAAAAGTATTTTATAATTTGTCACAAATGTCCTCAATGATTAAACTGGAATCCAAAGTTTTTGAATATTTCAAGGTCATTTACGTAAAAATTTCGATTTTGAATGACAAACCCTCTTCTCTTAAATATAGTATATAGATAAATATACCACTTAATAAGATATTCTTTTGATGGTAAATTTTTATATTTTATTTTCTCTTTTTTTAATTTTTGTTTTAGAAACTGTGAGAATGTAGAGTGTTGTCCTACATTGGAGGAAAGTGACCTTGCAAATGTGTTTATAAAGATTTGGGCATCTCCAACTATTGCCAATTGATTTTGGTTGTGACACACAAATTACTTCATTATGGTATCAGAGCTATATTCGCTCACATGTAAAGCCAAGTGGTTACATGTGCTCCACATTACCCAATATATGGTGTCCACGTGTGTGGCTTAAAAACCCCCCCACCCCACATACGGGCGTGTGAGAATGTGGAGTGTTGTCCCATATTGGAGAAAATGGATCTTGCAAATCTATTGAGGACCTTGCAAATGTGTTTATAAGGATCATTGGAGAAAATGGATCTTATAAATATTAGGGGTGGGCGCGGGACGGACGGGTCGAGAAAAACATCATCCCTATCCCATCCCCGAAAAAAATTCGACGGGACGGACGGACGGGATGGCTAATTTTGAAAACCGATCCCGTCCCATCCCATCCCGCGCGATCGGACGGACGGATGATCCCACTATATTAAATTTATAATATTTATTAATTTAACATAATTCATTATCATTATTGTACGTAATTCTTACAATTCCATACTTGACCAAATTTCTTTTTTCAATTTTAGATGTGCTCATAATCAATCTTCTCAAGTAATCACAATAAATCAAATACATTTAATACCAATTTATGACCAAATAACCAAATGTCAAGTGATCAAAATCTGATCGTACAAAGTACTAAAATTACACCAATTAATTAAACACTAACAGTTTATGGGTTTGATAAACAAAAAAATAAAAGAAGTTGTTGCTGAGAGAGAGTGATTAGGACATTAGGTCAAATAAGGGTAGAAAAATTATTGGGAGTGGTTAAGTCCATAATAGATGTATATACTTGCTCAAACATCCAATAACATTTAGATATATATTAAAAAAATTAATTTAAATTAGGTTAATTATTATTGCGGGACGGGACGGGATGAGAGCGGGATTCAATGTTCCGTCCCGCATCATTTCGGGACGGGACGGGATCGTCCTAATTCGTGAAAAATAAGAATCCATCCCGCGGGAAACGGGACGGAACGGGACGGGATCGGGTCGGGTGCGGGATTGCGGGATTTAATGCCCACCCCTAATAAATATCAACAAAACAACATGCATGATAAAAGACTTATATCTAGAAACGCAAAGAAATTAAAAGATTCTAGAATCCACAAAACGTAGAAAGCTAAGTGAAAAGTCTTCAAAATGGATAATATATATCCTATTTCTATTGTTAACAATTATAAAGTAATTATATAATATTAAAAAGAAGATAGAGAAAGACATTTCTCCAATAATTATAAAGTAATTATACAATATTAAAAAGAATATCGAGAAAGACATTTCTCTTGTGGTAGAGGTCGCAAGATGATTTTCTTTTAAAGTCCGATTCACTAAATTTGGTTCAGACTATTTCTGGTTCATCTCTCTCGAGCTCTATCCTTACTAGAATACCTAATGAGGATGTGGGTCAGCTCTTAGGACTCTTTCTGGTTCTTCCTTTCATCACATTTATCGTGAAACTAATCGGTGGCTTAACAGTTAGTACATTGGATAATATATATATGATCTTTAAATATATATAATTTCTTCGATCGATCTCCATTGCTTATTTTGGCTGACCTCATCATTGGACAATGTGCTTGCTTGAACAGTTGAACTATTTTATGTATAGAATACGAGTATTTGCAACGTTTATTATTGAATGAAAAGGAAGAAACTTATGGAAGTGAGAAATTCAACCAGAGCTAGATACCAGTAGCTAGCATTTTCTTTGCTAGTGCTAGGTACCAGTAGTTAAATCTGGGGTCATTGTCTACATGCATCTTATTCTATAACAATATCATACTTCAAATACGACAGGAAGATCAAACTATAAGCATACATATATGTTGTAGACTTGGAAGAGACATAACATCTCAACTCGATCTGAGTGGCTTTTGCTGGCTACCAATAATCGCCTACATTCATCTTCTGCAATTCAGAATAGATGAGGAAATATATATAGTGGGGGACATGTAGGGTTCATGAAAACTACGGGAGACCCATTGAGGCAGACATGGATAATGTCTCCATGTCTAGTTTTGCAGTGAAACGTACTGAAAGCCCCAATATCTGAAAGTAGTACCATATTAAGCATGATGCATGCGTTAATACTATTTCTTGTGAGATATTAATAAACAGTAGGAATTTATTTATATGACTATATGTGTGGTCATTTGGGTAAAAAAAAAAAGGAATTTGCATTTTGGACAAAGATTACGTAAAGTTGTAAACCACAATAGTGTTATTAGGCATTTTAAAGCCATGTAGGCAACATTGAGTAATACGGTACGTAACTGTGTAGATCACTATTTAAAACTTTTGACCTAATTTTTTGTAAAGAAAAATGTTTTCACCCATATGCCTCGAGCCCTCGACTTATTCATTTTAGCACTAAAATGAGCTTTGCGAATATATACATCATAAAAAAGGGTCTTAATTCATGTTACTACTTACTCGTCCTCATTTTGCAAATGGACTTGGGAATTGGGACTTTCGGCACATTAGGGAGCAATTAAGAAATTCCTCAACTTGGAGGCAGTGAATTAGCCCAATTACAATGGACTTGTCCCAAGATAAATCTTTGACTACAAGCTGATCCAAAACGATACAAAGTTGAAAGCTTAAAGAGCTTTCTTAAGAAGGGATTGAACAAATATCTTCGTTAATTATCTTGTTGATGACTCAACTTTCATAAGCATGAGCAACAAAATTAGTCATTTTTATCACACGCCTAATTTTTTTTCTTTCAAGAAAGCTTCATTCAATAAACTGAAATATTACATTGAAGGGAATGACAATGTAAATTTTCAACCAAAAGGAGATAAAAAACTACTCATCTAATATTAGATAGAACCAACGGTTATAGTAATCATGAGCCAATGAGGCCAAAACTCTAACTACAACGATCACCCTTTTTAAATCTTGAGTGTCATGATACGACCTCACAACTAACATCAAGACAAACAACTTCACCTTCTTCCACACTGTATCCCAAAACAGTCAGACCACGTGCAAGGGCAATTTGTCATCACATTGATAACAATAAGACCGAAATTAGAACACATAGTTTCTAAGAATAATGTCATATAAAATGCACAATAACAAGACCATGACCCCTAAATCCTCGCTCAACAGAGTATGACTTATTTGAACCCACCAAAAACCTAAAAATGAAATCCTAAAATAGTCAAATTTAAAAACTAGAAAAAAGTACCTATGCTGCCACAATCGGCACCCCACCTCTAAGAATCCAACGCCAGCCTTCTAACAAGTCTATCAAAGACGGCTATCAAAAACCTTGAAAAAAAAAACATTTGAAGATAGAAGAAATATAGGAAAAGATCAGAAAACTCAAAGGGGTGGCCTGTCTGACGACACAAAAACGCATTGTTGGACAAAAAGTAAGAAAAAAACATGAGGCTGGAGTTTTTTTTTTCATTTTTACTGTTTTCCCTAGCGGCTACAAATTCTTAGTTTTTGGCGACTGGGGAATACAAGCCTAAAACTTATACTTTCATTTCATTTATGAAAGTACGTAGAAGATGTAATAACATCCTTAAATTCTTCCAATAAAAAAGTTTGAGAAAAATCATGTAAGATCATAGTTCTCCTAGGTTGGTATTAATTAGTTGGCTAGCTGTACGTTGTTTCTTGCTTCCCATATTCCTGCATCCTTTTGTTTTTGTTTTTCCCTTCCTTTTTGCCCAGCAGCAGTGCATCTTTATACAAGTTGAAACCTTCTAGAGTGCCCAAAAATATCATAGTCATCGAAACCAATTTTTATTACTAAAACTCGGATACACATGTGAAGAATAATCTCAAGGCCGGGTACGTAAGCATAGAATATTTTTTTTTATATTAGTCAATAATTGGACCTTGGATATTTTGAAACATCCCTATGAGTAGGGAACTAATAAGTTGGGGATCATCTCAAACCAAAAGAAAAAAAGAAAAGGGATATGAGTCATATGACCAATAATGCAATATTATGTGGCTTTATAACTAGTCTAAATTAATGTTGTTTCTTCCAAAGAACGGACTTTTCTATAGTGGGCTACCTAACAGGAATTGAACGTACGATGACAGAGACTTGACTAACAATCTAAGATGCCAATTACCAATTCATTCGTTTTAGACGTATAATATGTGGAGCATGATCTACTTAATTATTGGGTTTATAGGATGCTTAGCCCCTCCTCCTCTAAACCTAATTGCTATATATATAATATATGGTCCAAAACCCTAAGTTCTACTATTCTCTATATAGTACATATAGCATGCCTTTCTACTATTCTAGTATTCTACTGCATATTAACGACGGTCTAACATTTCAGGCTAGCGAATTAAGGTAGCTGCAATCTCAGCAGACAGTTCTTTGTTCTTGGAGGACTGAGTCCTCAAAGACTCACTTAGGGTAACTTAATTACGTCATATTCGGGTCATGTATTGCGTACGTACATGCACACAACCACAACGAATAAATAAAGAAGTTGCTTAATTTAGTTGAAGAATAATATAATTAAGAGGAAAAGAGATTCTTAAGAGAATAAGTTGAAAAGGGGGGCGGGGCACCTTGTAATTAATAATACAATTTTCTTACGAATGATTGACTCTTGATAGCTAAAAGCCTAAAAGAGCAGAAAACATGATCATTCGTAATATATGAAGAGGCTAGGATTGAAGTAGTCTCTTTATTGGCGTGCAAAGGCACTCAAATCCCAATGTTGAGATAGATATTTAACATTCACGTCTTTGATTTAATTGGTAAACTCACTAGCTAAGCAATACTTTTTTTTTTTGAGTAAAAGTTAATTATATTAATATGGAGAACCGGAGATCAAAAGCTATCCAAAGAGATATATACACCAAATTTAAGCACCTAGTTCTAGTGCTAGGAACTCACTCTTAGCTAGTAAAACTCATTACAAGTTAACAATGAAACTCGCATAAAGTGAGCCTACAAACTAAGAAAAAACTTCGCCCCCTTGATTAAGGAGAATTTATTTATAGTACTTTGTTTGCTTAGGCATTCAATTGTGGTACAAACAAAAATATCACATCTTAGAAATCTTTTTCGTTGTTTGTAAGTTGCCAAAAAACACCAATGGAATCGAAAACTAAGTAATTCGAGACAATTACCTAATTCCAAATAAAGGAATCAAGATCCCGGTTAGGCGGGAATCATGGACCGTTGAGCATCAGAAAACTAACCAAAACAATCAATCTTGGTTAGTCCTTCAAAACATGTTAAAAGAGACGGTGAAGCTACCGCGAAGCAACTACGTACCACCGAGGGCCCCACAATGGACAACCAAAAAAAATGCCATAAGTCTGCAGCAAATCCCAAAGTAAATTTAATAGAATAGATCAAACTAACCAGATCCAAATACTATGCCGAATTAAACCAGAAGGTCATTGATTGTGGAAATGATGACGAGCGCAGTGTATGGTCGACTACAAGAACCGTTTGCTTGACGACCAACGCCAATTGGTTGAGGGCCTGAACTGTTGGTAGGTTGCGATAACTCTAAACAATAATTAAGAAAATTTAATAAAGCATTAATTGGCCACATATCTAATGCATTACTGACCCTGTGTTGTGATGTATTCGATGCAGAGATTAGAGAATAATTACTCTATCTAATTAAACAGCTAAAGAGTAAAGCGATAGGGAATTGTTGGAGCTCAGTTTTAGCATATAGAAGAAGTTGGATAGGGTGAAAGTGAGTAAGAGTTTAGGGCAGTATTAGTGTCTCAACTCTCACGTGAGGCTGGGGACTGATGAGGGAGAGGAGTGAGGACAAGTGAGTGAAAAGGAATTATGAAGATATGAGAGATAGATATGGCCGGTGAAGTGAAGCACATCATTGCTAATTGCTACAATACCATGTTATTCTCTGGCATGGGCCATGAGTCACCATAATTCCAAAAAAGACGAGTCACTTGTCACCACATCAATCTATCCTCATGATCATACATATTATTCCAAAATTCAAGTTCCTAATTTGATTTTCTAGAGAATTATTCTTAGTTTTCCCTTCTTAATTTTACTAGACGTACAATTGATTAATTCACAAACTACTTGTATATTGTAAATGTAGAATTTTTATAGGAGCCGTTTATTTATACCATCACGCAAGGCATGTGAGTCGGTTATTCATACGATTAATTAAGAGATCACTCTTTGTTCACTATAAATGAATTTTAACTTACGTACATTTTACAAAATTACGTACAGTGAAGTTAACTTTTTCATAAATTTTTAGTTGAGTACTTCCTTGTTGCGAGATAAAACCCTATCCCTATATTTTCCTTGCAAGAGAAAGGAAATCATTCATAGAGAGAGAGAGAGAGGGAGAGAGAGAGAGAGAGAGAGTTACAAGCCTCTCCTATAGTGAGAGAAAAAGTCATACTCACCCTAGTTTTACAAACCCTAGGCTTTTAAACCGCGATTAATATCCTGACCATCACCAATTTTCTCGTATAATTAATAATACTCTTACTTTGTAAATAAGAAAAACATTTTAGTTGAAAGAGAATATAAATGAGGTAATGAACACCTCGGACATTTTAGTTGAAAGAAAATATAAATGAGGTAATAATACTCTTATTACCTCATTTACTCTTATTTTGTAAATGAGGTAATAAACCGCGATTAATATCCTGACCATTCACCAATTAATATTTCCCTCCTTTTCTGGTAAATATATATCCTCTTGGAAAAATTTTTAGATGTGACCGTTACATTGTCACATGGTGTGACCTTGTATTGTGATTGGACTACATCTTTTCTTTTTTCCTCCAATGCACCGACACTCCAAAATGGTGTCGTGTCACGTGTCGGAGCGTATCGGACACATGACACGGCACCATTTTGGAGTGTCAGTGCATTGGAGGGAAAAAAAAAGATGTAGTCCAATCAAAGTACAAGGTCACACCATGTGCCAATATGACGGTCACATCTAAAAATTTCTCCAAGAATGTATATATTTACCATAAAAGGAGGGAAATATTAATTGGAGTAATTCATGAGCATAAAGACTTGTGAGAAGTCTTTCATTATCTACTTTATGATTGCGGCAGGTAAGGATTCCCCAAATCTTGCCACACCAACACCACCATCATGCCATGATCATCTATGCTTCATAATTGAAAGGGAATTAAGGGATCCTCAAGTAGTTGAACGATATGAAATCAACTAGCTACCATATAATCCTTAGAGTTTGTAAATTTTAACAGCTACAAATTAAGGTAAATTGAGCTAGCAATATTGAATATTGCAAAAGTTCATAATTCAGTGTAATTATAACCAATCGATTAGCGGATCGGAGATCATTCCAGTTAAGAAGCCTGTGGGCACTGGGCACAACGCTTAATGGCTTTTTGGCCTATAATTAAAGTCCAAGGACCATAAGGTCTGCACAGTCCCCCTCAACTACTCCCTTTTCCTATGGATAAAGACCTTTGGGTTTATGTATTAGCTACGTTGAAGCAAAATTAATATCATTTACTAAACAAGTTTATATTGTATAACTATGATGAATAAGGTCTTATACATGTGGAAAACATATCAGATAAAGATCATGTGATACGAAAAATACAAAGTCGAATATTGGAAGAGCACCAGCTTTGGTTTTCTTCTAGAACAGAATTTGCTTATATTCTGGTTCTGTATTTTCTACATAAACTAATAAGCACAAAGACTTGAAAATCAAAAGTTGTGATCAAGAACTTCTCCAGAAAAACTTAAAAAAAGTGTTATCAAGAAAGAAAAATAGGAGTGGGCGGATATATACTTGTAAAATAAACAATAACAAAAATATATATTTCTGTGATGATCATAGTATTCTCTTTTTTCCTATTAATACATATACATACATATGATAGCTAACCTATATGCATGTCTACATTCTACAATAATACAATATACATATAATATTAAACTTAATATATTCTTAATTTTCTTGGTTAATTATTCATTAATTTCATAACCTGTAGAAAATTAAATTAATTTTATATTAACAGCAAAATGATATTGAGAGGTGGTGACTGATTAATAAGGTTAAGAACAGAATTAGCTAGCTATAGACCTAGCTTCTCGATTAATTATCACCGCCACCATGACCGTGACCATAACCATGCCTTCTCCTTTAAGCAGTATACCCCATCTTCATTATCTACCTAGCTAGCTAGAGGTCTAGTCTGAAGGACAAATCCACGAATCAACAGTAGCTTCACCTCCTCTAGTGTTTGATCTGGATGAATTAATTATCCCATGATCCAAATTAGGCCTCAAATGGTGATCATGATCTAGTACTCCTCTCCCGTCGCTGCCGGCGCCTGATCCAAGCCCTCCATGGTCTCTCCATCTAACATCATGATCATCATCACTCCGCAACGGCAGCATTGTAATTGACCCATCTGAACCACCGAGGTTCGTGTTTAAGTATCCATGGCTCATAGTCATACCCAATTGATCCTCAAGGGAATGCAAGGGCAAAGTAGTACTTTCCCTATTAGGCTTTGCCCCAAAGTTAATTGAGGAAGAGTGAAATGGAGGTGGCTGCTGCTGCTGCTGCTGCTGCTGCTGCTGCTGCTCCATGATGATGGGGAAGGGATGACTGGAATGCACTGAGAATCGGGTTTTGCATGTTGAGCATCATATTATGATGATGAGGCAGCTGTTTCGCAATTAGGCCTTGATGAGTGAAATTGAAGTTGTTCATATCATTACTAGTACTAGTAGCAATATTAGTAGCATCAACCATACTAGTACTATTGCTCATCAACAATGAAGAAGAAGAAGATAGAAATGGGGTTTGTTGAACCTTTTGAGCCGAAGGACGTAAAGGGTAGATAGATCCAGAGCCAAAGATACTATCGAACCTCCGAGAGTACGAAGACGAGCCTGCAGAGAAAGGCGGTGCTGGGATCCCAGTGAATTCCTGCACCATTGCTCGGAAGTTCGATGTGTCGGTGGTCAGAACAGTGGTCGGCGCCCTTCTCGAAGCTCTCGTCCTCTTCTTCGAGTTTCGAACCAAATTATTGGGTTTTGCAGATGTATAATTGCCTCGTGGTGTACCCAATATCGATGGACCTTGATGAGCTGCTGATGATGATGAGCCTGGTAGGTTTGCCATCGGGTTGGTGCAGTTGGGCTGATCGGATCTAGTAGCGGTGGTGGAGTTGGGTTGGTGATCGGATCTTAGATTGAGCAGGAAATTGGGATTTGATGAGTTTGGTGACTGAGATTGAGACAATGCCTGGAGATAATTGGATGAAAGATCAAAAAGTGTATTGGGTTGGTGGTGGTGGTGGTGGTTTTGGTATTGGGAAAACAGATTCGGGTCGCTGTTGTTGTCGGAGGAACCACCAAACTGCAGACTAGGATGATGAGAATTCATAAACCCGGAAACGGATTCGGGCCGTGAGACAATATCAAGCTCTTGATCATCACCACCACTTGAAGACATACTTCCACTATTACCAGAATCCATAGCTAATTAGCTAGAAAGCTTGAAAACAAAGAAGAGGGTATAGATGAAGCTAGAGAACACAATATTTATGATGACAATACTGAAAAATTAAGAACCCGTGAAGAGAGATGTGTATGTCATGATGAACCCCTGATCTGCAAAATGGAAGCAATCTTTTCCTTGTCTTTCACTTGGAGATACCAAAAGATTTTTTCTATTAAAAGAAGAGAGAATATTATAGATCTTAACTATGATGACTATATATATGTGAAAGCCTGAAATGAATAGATAGATAGGAGAGAGGGGGAGGTTCTTTCTTTCTTCTTTTTCTCTTTTCTGCCGTGAGAGGTAGCTGCTAGGGTTTCAGAGAAGCAAAAGGGAAATGACAGAGGAGGAAAGGTTATTTATTTAAGCTTTTCTTCTGGGGATCAGACAAAGAAGACTTTAAAAAAAAAAAGGGGGTTAAGAAGGATCGTCTAGATGAGAGTGCAGGGTGGGGTCGCCATTGGAGTAGGAAAAAAAGAGGTGCCGGTGGCTGGCAACGGGTCAAACTCAAAGTGAAGGTGAGAGAGAGAGAGAGAGAGAGAGAGAGAGAGAGAGAGAGAGAGAGAGAGGGTGAATGTGAAAGGAAGAAAGCGATATTATGAAAGGTAAAGGTTGGAAATGTACAATATTATTACTCAAAAAATGAAAATATAAATGAATTAGTGAAGTAGTGAAATGAAAGAACGAGAAAATGGAAATGGAAGTACATAAAGGAAAGAGGTGGGCTAACAACTAAATGGGAAAAAACTAGAAGTGAACGAAACCACTACCTCCTCTAGGCTCTACCACTAATTACTAGGTTGAAGTTTCTCCATTTGGGCATTGAACTTTCTCTTACATGTTTTTTTTTTTTTTGAAAAATTTCTCTTTCATGTTAATTTACACTAAACCCAATTTCTCTTTCATATTAATTTACACTAAAAATGAAATACTGTTATGAAGATTTTTTGTACATAGATAGTGTCCCAGAAACTAAAATTTGGCACAATATGATCTGTACAGGCATTGGTAGAATACTCTTCCCATCAAATTATAAGCTTGGCATAAAATCCAGTTAAACAATTAATAAAAGATAGTAAACAATATTTGCTGAAAAAAAAAGTAAACAATATTTAAACAAAAAAGTACAAGAAAAATGAAAACTTGTACTTTTCAGTCTTTGATCAAATCCAAACTTATAAAGAAAAATTTTCAAAAATTATAATTGAGTCTCATGCAAGAAACTATACATTGTTGATTTATTCTAAAAAATTTAAATTGTTGCAATCTAGTAAGTTTTAACAAAATATATAGTTATGTATTTTGATTTGACAAAGTTAAGTGTTCAAAACTTTCACTTCTCAATTCTCGATTTTTTTTTAATTTCATAAAAAATAAGTATGCACGTGAGTGAAGAGGATCGATGTTTTCTAGGCTAATAGAAACTGTTTATAAATTTAAACTTTTGAGGTTCATTACTATCCATATTTGGCACATAAAGGAAAGTAATTAATAATGAAATATGTGATAAATGACAAATAATGATGAATATCTAGGTTACCCACTTAATTTGAGTAGTGCTTATCTGGATCATTCATAATCGAAAATTGAACTTTCACTTACCTGGAGGGGGTCAATGGGCGATCAAGAAGACTCATGGCTTTAGATTAGTGACCTCCATTGCACTTCGGAGGGGTGCTTAGTTAAGGTCTCCCCAAATGGGAGGGCGTATGTCATAATTTGTTGCATAGAACGCAAACCCCTTACCAAAAAAAAAAGAAAAAAAAAAAATTGAACTTCTTAATTAGGGCATATTTATAAAAGTGTAACTAATACTAAGGTTATATAAAATTTTGGGAAATTATCACAAATGGTACCTGAACTTTACCTTCATTATATGGATGGTACCTGAACTTTACTTTTGATCACAACTAGTACCCGAACTTTTCGTTTTCATCTTAAATGGTATCTGCCGTTATAATTCGTTAACTTTTCCGTTAATTTTTTTTTTTACATTTTTCTTTCAAATTTTTTTTTGTTTTTTGTTTTTACATTTTTCTTTCAAATTTTTTTTCGTAACATTTTTCCGTCATTTTTTTTCCTCCCCTCCCCCCAACCCCCGCGTAACCTCTCCTCTTCGGCGAGCCGTGCCGGGGGGCCTCGCCTAGCGAACTCGAGCCATGAGCCTGTGTCTCTTCCTTCGCCTCTCTTTCCACGGTGTCACTCCACTACTTCTCCGACTCGTCCCTCTCTCACGCCGCCGTAGATCCTAGTCCATGTTCCCCACCGTCGCATCTCTCTACTCCGATCGTCCGTGCACCCACATGCCCAAACCGCCGCCATCATCGAAGTGCCCGGCTTTTCCATGCCACCGTCCAGCCCTCGATGCCCGGGCTGCGCACGGGCTCGACGGTCTTCTAGAGGAGAAGCCCCCCAACACGGCTTGGCGAAGAGGAGAGGTTACGAGGGGGTTGGGGGGAGGGGAGGGAAAAAAATGACGGAAAAAGGTTACACAAAAAAAATTGAAAGAAAAAAAAAAAAATGTTAAAAAAAAAAAAAAAATTTGAAAGGAAAATGTAAAAAAAAAAAATTGACGGAAAAGTTAACGAATTATAACGGCATGTACCATTTAAGATGAAAACGAAAAGTTCGGGTACTAGTTGTGATCAAAAGTAAAGTTCAGGTACCATCCATATAATGAAGGTAAAGTTCATGTACCATTTATGATAATTTCCCATTTTTCCTATATATGACTAACTGCATACCTTGATTAATTTTCTATCCCAAAACACAATAATGTGGTAGAGGACGTCCTTGTCATTGTACACCCTACTTTTATTAATCTCTTTAATGGCTATTGGCCTGCCCTATTTACAAAATCAGATCCTAGACTTTTCATTCCCATACTGATTCTGTTTACATGTTAGTTATTTATTTTTGTAAATATTGCAGTCTCCCCTAGTACCATTCCAATTGCTCCTATTCATGATTCTTATTCCTTTCCTCCTTGTTCACATAACATGTGATCGAATATGGCTTGTTTTCTTGGAAGCCAAGGCTTTAAATCCACTAAATTGTTTGCCATTATTGATGTGTATAGGAGTAACTCCTTGTCTAAAATTGTATTATGTAATTCTCTAAAGCTTTAATTTTACTAAATTGAAAAGGTGTTGTTATTAACACACCCCAAATTTATTAATAACACACTTTTTGTTTGTCTTTATTATATCGGATTCAGATCATAATCTTGTCCTAAGCTTTTATTCTTAACTGTATATTTAATATCCAAAGGCTACCAATAATTCACATAGCATTGCCATCTTAATAGCCCAAATACTAGCTAACTCCGTTATCTTTTTTCTCTTCTTCCCGTCATTTCATCGTCATCGATCCTCCACTATCTCCATGACTCCATCGATTTGTAAATAAATACACCCAGATGAGAAAGAATTCCAATCGAAATCATCATATACGAGTCATAAAGCTAAGTATGAAATTGAAACCCATTTATGAATCAATAAACCATCAACTAAGTATGAAATTCAAACCAAGACTTGTATCATCAGTCACAATGCCCACAACCACAACAATCTTGTTCTCCTTTCCTTGCATAAAACGGATCAACCTGGAAACTAAAAGTGGTGCCTTGTTAATTTTACTCATGAAAAGACGTTTGAGAATGACCTTATTGAATGGGCTTTCAGTCCTCCGGACAAGAAAATGGAAGAGCTAGACGAGAAGCTTGAGGTAAATGTCATCGGACCTCGGTGCGGTACGAATGGTCTTCTTGCTCTTACCTCCGGCGACGAGATCAATCCCCATTGGAGCTGTGGGTGATGAAGCTCTGTTGCTCTGGTTGCGACGTCGCGTCGGCGAGAGGGAAGACCAATTCAAACCAAGATTTAAAACTGCACATTCCAAGATTAAAAGTTGCAGACTTGTAAGCAAGCATAGAACCTGTAGGTGGGTCATGACTTGGGTTTGAAACTGCAGGTGCAATTTCTCCATTTGTATTGGTTTGCAAGCTTCGAGGTTTCAGATCTGGGTTTGGAGCAAAACTTTGGAGCAAAACCCAACAGTTTTGCTCAAGTGGCTTTCCTTTATGGTCGAATCGTGGATCCGAGATCCGAGATATGTAACAAAAGGGTAAAATACCAAAATGGTACCCAAACTATCACGAGATGCAATTTTTGGTACCCACAAATGCATAAAGACTCTAATGGTACTCAACCTATCACTCCGTTTGCCAAAATGGTACCCCGGTTACGTTTTCCGTTAAAATTAAGGGTAAATTGGTCAATACACATAAAAAAAATTCTTCTCTCTCCCCCCCCCCCCTCCCCGCGCGACCTCCCTCTCCTCTCCCTCTCCTCTCATCAACACCACCCATCTCCGGCCACAAAACCATGTCACCGCATCCACCAATAGATTCAGAGGCTTAAGGCAAGCCAAACCCACCTTGGTTCGAAGCCGCACTCGCCGGAAATTTCGCCGGCCGGAAAAGCTTGAAAATTCAAGCTTTTGTTCCGGCCACTTCCGGTCCTCCAAACCAAGTGGGCTTTGAAACCCTCGATCCCAGCAACCTCGTGGAACCCTTGGTTTTCAAAATCAACGGCCGTACGCGGAGGACCGACGCCGTTTTCGTTTTGGTTTTTTGAACTTTCGGCATCGATATCTCGCAATCTACTTTGAATCTCACCTTGACGTAGTTATATAATTTCATCCTTGGGTTGTGATCTTCGTGTTGATATATATTTTGTGGTCATTGGAGATAATTGACGGCGGCGCCGACGGAGAGGAGAGAGAGAGGGGTGGCGGGGAGAGAGAGAGAGGTGGCTGGGAGAGAGAGGAGAGGATGATGGGCAAAAAAGTCTTTTTGCCCCTAATTTGTTTCCCAAATGAGTGCCACGTATGCAATTTTAACGGAAAACGTAACCGGGGTACCATTTTGGCAAACAGAGTGATATGTTGGGTACCATTGGAGTCTTTATGCATTTGTGGGTACCAAAAATTGCATCTCGTGATAGTTTGGGTACCATTTTGGTATTTTACCCTTATATCAATTGCCTATAACATTCTAAATTCATTACTACATTGAGAGTATTATAGACCATTAATAAAATAAAGACAAAAAAAATGTTATTAACAATTTGAAGTGTGCTAATAATAATTTTCTATTAAAATGTAAGGTTTATAACTTTTAATACCGATTTAAACCTAGATGTTGGTAGTGCAAATTGACATTTTTTGTCTTGGCCAATAAGTTTTTTTGATCCATGAGAGGTGGGCCGGTCAGTAACCAGCACCCACCTAAGAACACATGCAAATTTGGGTCAAAACCCCCGACGAATATCCCAGCAGCCCATCCCACTCACCCATTACCAAGGTATTGCGGGGCCAAACATTAATGCCAAACTAATCTCTCGGTCGCTAGTGCACGAGCTCACTCACAGTGGGCCCCTCAAACCAGTTGGTCAATCTTCACACAACTATATTTTCAAGTATGTGTCATTGTGTGCCAAGTTGGAGATCGAACTCAGGTTGGGGGGTTCCCAACCTTGCATCTATGCCAACTCAACCACAGGGGTTGGTCTTGGCCAATAAATTTAAGTCCTCACATCTGCGTGTTTTCACTTAAATTTTTTAGTATAAAAAAAAGATGTATGACTAATAAGGGAGTTTCTCTAGTGAGGACCTCTTAAATGAGGACCATTTGAGGACTTTTTGATTAATGGTTGTAATATCTATTTTTCGATCATATCTCGAGAAATCAACCGTTCAATGTTAAGATATTCATGAGTAGATCACTTATACAAATTTTCAACAAAATTTGAAATCGTTAAGGTACCAAACTAGACCAAATAAATGAACGAACAAAATATGTCAATTTTGAACCATTCATATTCATAAATGGTAAATCACAATTATAGATGACCTAACGATTTTAGATTTCATTGAAAATTTATAGAAGTGATCTACTCATAAATATCTAAATATTGAATGGTTGATTTGTCAAAATGTAATAAAAAATTATGTCTACTAGAAAAGTCCTAAAGTGATCCTCATTTAAGAGGTCCTCACTAGAGAACTTCCCTGACTAATAATATCCATATATTTTGTTAGGAGAAACAATAACTTTTATTTCCACCTCATCTATTGTTCAATGACAGTAAAATTCAAACATGTACATAACCTCCACAATATTAGTTTTACTAATAATCAACATGCCACACTCTCCGGTATAATATCCATATTCACAATTCAACAACACAAGAATTATACATTTCACATACTGTGATTGAAATGACGAATATTGGGTTCACAAGTTGGAAATGATCAAGTCATAAGGGTGGGTCTTAACCCTTAACCACTATTGCCCACTGGCCTAGGTCACAAGTATATTGAGTTTTTTTTCCTTACATTAGAGCATCTTTAGCAATGCTAACTATTTTTTAACTAAATTTTAAAGTAGCTAAAAAGCTATATTGACTAGCTAATTTGAAAATAGGTTTGCACCAATGCTAATTACTTTAGCTAGTATTGAATTTAGATCATTTTTAATGAATAAAAAATATATAAAGTATATTTAATAATTACACAAAATAACTAAAAATGAATATTTTAAATTAACAAAAATAATAGAGATCCTCATCTCCCTCTCTATATTTAGAAACCATAAAACTAAAAGCTAAAATAGATAATCACGTAGAAGACCGATGCATCTGATAAAATAGCTAAAAAGTTAAACATACTTTCTAAAAGAACTAAGAAGATCTGCTAAAGATGCTCTTATATATGATCAAATCTAGTATCTACTTTAATTCTAACTCAGTTTATCATCTTTCCTCATCACTTGGGCTAAACTCAAGGACAAATAGATTGCTCTATTTGATGTACTAAATAATTCATTCTTTACCAAAGAAAAAATCTTGCATATTATTACTGTTACACACCAATCATTGGTGTCTAATAGCCCAATTGACACCATTTGTGATGGTGTGATTAGCTCAGTTTTGTGGTAGTGATTAAATAGAAAAGTTTAATGTACGTCCACACGAACTACATACCGTAGACTTATATTTTTTTTTTTGGCTTGCTAGAAACTACATCCACTAGGCTCTAGAAAGCTAATTGCAGCCTTTCTAGGATTAGACATACATAGAGGCCAGCAGTCTAGATACTCTTATTCTTATCACCAGCTAGTTTTATGCCCACATGTATGCATTATGCAATAACTTGCAGGCTAGGTTTTTTTTTTTAAGAAAATATGTTCTATAATCATAAAATTTTATATCAAATAAATAATTTGAACTACATAAACTTCAACAAGTATGGAAAGAATGCAACAAAATCTAATCAAGTAGAGTAACAAACTCATCTAATGAAAAAGATCGGAATTGCTAAATAGGGTGCGGTTCTAGGAAACTCTGTCTCCAGATTCCAGCCATCCAACTACTCATAACTAAACTATGAAGAGAAAGAAAACGAATATAGAACAAGGAAAGAGAGGAAATAAATTAAGGTGTTTTTTGCCGGTGAGTTGTGACATATTGATTAATGACAAAACTAATATTGTGGAAGTTACAAGTTCGAATCTCATTGACATCTAGGAATGAGTGGAATGAGGTAGAGATACAAATTGACATTTCTCCTAAAAAAAAGTAAAGACATTTCTTCTACCTTCCATGTGCTTCTTACCTGTAAGTTATGGCCTGTTGGTTAAAACAAAATTAACATTGTAAATGTTTGAAGTTCAAATTACATTAACATCTAGGGATGAGTTGGGTGGGGATAAAAATTATCATTTTTTCTATATTAAAAAAAAAAAGTAAAGGCATTTCCTATACCTCAGCCCCCTAATAGTTGTCAGTGATGGATGACTAGGTTTTTGTTTTGAGCTAATGACGTGCAATTAAGGTCAAAACAATAAATTTCATATATTCATTCTAATATGACAACAAAAACAAAAACTTCTCAATAGTTCTAGTTTAACGTAAAAACATTAGCATTAACGAAAAAACCATCACATTTTAAAATATCAATATTTACACACATCATTCATAAAGCCACTGATTTACCTTAAAAGTTGCTTATCTCTCTATCTCGTACTTTTTGTTTATAGGTTTCAGTACTAGTGATCTACTCATATTTTGGTTAATTGATATCATAATTATATGATTAACTTAAGAAAGGAATTATATACATAATTTTCAAACCGTCGGAATTAGCCCAAATGATAAAGTAAGGTGGAGAATTGAGTTAAGATTAGGTTAGGTAAGTGTAACAAAAATAAAATTTGCTGGAAAGTTGTAGTTTGTGTTCTTTTTATGGTCAGTTTTGTCTTTTGGTTGGAAAAATAAATAGTGGCCTAACTTTTATAGAGGCCCAGTGGTCTCAACTTTCAATACCCATAGTCTGTAATCTGTATTCCAGTTTCAGCATTGGTTGTATGATGAAGAAAATCAAGTGTCCCATCCCGTTCCCTGGATGCAACTTCGCTGCCAATAACATCAACGGTGAATTTCTTGTTTTCTTAGATTTCTGAATAATTTTGTTTCTAATTTGCTTATTTCAACTACGTGAATTTTGTGTATACCTTGAGGGAAAGTGTTCCTTTTACTGGAGTAATTAGATGACGCACACTTCTGAAACATATTCAACTGTACATGTGTATTATGAATTAAAACCAATTTACTCAGGAGTTAGCTAATTGGATGCAATAGGCACAATTCGATGTAAAAGGCCATTTTTAGCCAAGTATAAGGGGTCTATTTCATTGTCTTTGTGAAGATTGTGTCTACCTGGTTGTGTTTTTTTTTCTGCTCTTGTTAAGTATATAATTGATTTCTTGAATTAGTTGGCTACATGGATGATTTTAAGGAATACCTAAGTCCTTTTGTTTGTTGGAGAAAATTATCATCCTGATCATCTCAGATACTGCATCAAATAAGTGAGTGCTTCCTTGCCCTAGATCTCTTTCATTTCGGATTACTGTTATATTGAAGCTAGCTGGCCGGTGGTTTATTTATAAGAAGTTAAATGATGAAGTTGAGGAAGGTGTTTTACATAAGAATCTCAATATATAGTACTTCTGAGGATAGTTCTTCAAGCGCTAGCAAATTGTAACTTGTAAGAATCTATATATGTTTGACAGGTTAACGTTGGTATGTTGGTATGCTGTATAGGTATTACAATTATTATTATTGATATATATATCAGACTACCTAGTAATTACTACAGAAGACCCTTGCTGAAATACAGGGCATTTGTTTATTAATTATTCTAGTAATTCGTGATGGTTGTTACTTGAGTTGACAGTTTGAGCATGAACTCAACTCTGCTCCTCTTTGGTATTAATTGGGACTACAGTTCTAATTCAAGTTTGACGGTTTGACCTATTACAGTGTTATTTATATCTATTATTGCTAGGCTTTTAGTTGAGTTTAGATCAGTCCAATTCCGATAGGAAGCTTAGGGGGTGTATATGAAGATTTAGTTGTTTAGACTTTTGAGAAAAATTAAAAAGCTGATCATACTCGTAACTTTCATTCTAAGCATACAAGTGAATATTAGTTTAATCCCCCATTCGCACTCAAAAATGAGATGATATAAAAGTATGTAACATACATAAGAGAGAACATTTCCCTCTTCGATTCTGCCTATTTTAGATGGGTTTGCAGCTCTAAGCCAGAGTTCGAAACCCTACTTCTCCTCCGGCCTTTCTTAAGGGTGCATATACCATGTCTATTAATTAGATACAGTCATGCTTGGCTGGCAATAGCACAATTGTATTATGTGCATCTAATCATCTATACGCATAGGGGCGTTACTCTCTCTCTCTCTCTCTCTCTCTCTCTCTCTCTCTCTCTCTCTCTCTCTATTATATGAGATATACATGTGATTTTATGAAGACAAAAATGTGTGATTTATCCCCAATTTAATATATATGACATAAACATGTGATGTTATGAAGACAAAGCGTGTGATTTAATTTAGACAAGATATGCATAATTGGATATGTCAAACAGTTAAAACACATGTAATGTTTTATACAGAAGAATATATACATAACTTTTCAACAAAGATAGGAGATGCCACATGATGCAAAACCACATACATTATCCACTGGTTTGTTTGTTAATTTATCTTATCAAGGCTATGATGAAAACTACAAATTCCTAAGAGCTGGCATTGGGGAGGTTGATCCCTATGGGAATTTATGGATTAACTATTAATTAGGAATGTCTTTTTGAGGTTGATTCCTATGCTCTTTCCATTGCTTGTGAACCAGAATCCACACCAGAGTTGCTGGTTTCGATCCAATTAAGAGATTATATATGCTTAAAGCTGAAGCCTAGCTTGGGCCAGCTTTCCATGGCAGGGCATTGGATCACGTGACCACCTGTTGTCGTCTTTACTTAAAGTGCACGTGCCACCCTTTCCGTATCCATCTATCACTTTCTCTCTACTCGATCAGACCAGATCAGCCAAGCAGACTTGAGTCCCAAGCATGCAGCTGATCCAAATAATCTCTGAATCTCATGCAGTCACTCACTTTTCACAGCTTATACGTTTATCATTTTTTCCCCAGATCCTCTAATTAGCCTTGCGTTCCAAGCTAGCCTCCCTTCTTCTCTTTACTGCCCATCTAACTCTCTTTCTCTCCATTTTAAGATTCCAATGTAGAGATGAAGTTGTATCCGGATGACAATTAGTAGCCTTAATTAATTAGTTCGATCAAGACCTTTTATCATAGTCTCACAAGAGAAGAAAAAGGTTTCTCTTCTTTAATTTTACCATATATTTGTTTGATTCTCAAGAATATATATATATGTATCTTCTTTATTCAATAATACTCGGCTCCTGTTTGGTTTGTGGAATGGGCGGGTGTTTGGGAAATGATTAGCCAATTAGGGAAAACAAACCCTAGGGGCATGTACCATTTTCCTACGGTTGGAGTTATCAACAAGTGAAGGAAATGAACCCATTCTCAAACCTCTAACCCACAAACCAAACGGGGCTCTACTGATTTTTTTTTTCTTAAAAAAAAATTAAATTAAATTTTCACCTCGAAATATGATGTGGCAGATAATACAATATTTTAATTGTTAGAAATAAATGAGGTTCAAAGTAGACACGGACAAATGAAACATCACCATGTGAGTCGAGGTGCAATAGTATGAGATGTGTGGTTTGGTACATGTAGCTCACCATGCCGTCTCACTTGTATTTTGGAGCAAGTTTGGTTTTTCTGTCCAACTGTATAATTATGCTGTGTCTTGACTCTTGACAGAGATATGCATGCTTATGCTTCAATTTTGTTTGAAAAGGCCAGCTGGGAAAGTTGGATTGCCCCCCAGAGTACGAAAGTGTTTGCCCCTAGCTAGACCTACCATATATACCAACATTTGCTTTAGGCCTTTTAATTTACATATGTTATCCTCCTTTAACTTTTGTGCCTCATGCACAGACACTTTAGATTAGTATATATAATCCTACACATATACTACTTCTCCCTGGCTAAACTACCATTCTGCAGCTGAGCTAATTGTAATTTTGGTTAATCAATATATTTCATAGAAAAATTCATTAAAATTCACTCAAAACCGAGTACAAAAGCTAGAACAAAAGCGAACTCATTAAAATGAACCAGGAAAACAATCAGGCATCTATTTCTGTGTACAATCACTGATATATATGAAGCATTTGTATGTTGATTAAATGTAACAGAAACTTATGAAGATTTGCATTCGGATTGCTTATGGCCGGTTTAAGACATGTCACAGGTGCATATGGTTTGTAGTCAATATTAATTCACGTGTGGAATTTAGATTGTGTGAAACAGAAGGCATATAGATCCATATACAAATTTATTGGCGAACAATCAAAACACGTGTATTTGCTTTCTATCTCGTCCAGCAATAATACAGACGGATTTATTCTATGCTTGGATCTATCATAGATATTCTTCAGCTTGCTAGGTCTTAATTTCATGCATGAATCAAACCCTTATCATATTTTTTCCATTTAAAGCTTCGCAACCATTTTTGGATTTTGGTGCGACCATTCTTCAAATTGTGGTTGAACATAGAGACGAATGCAGGAGGGAACTAGAAAATGAGAATCATATAGATCGAGTAGGTCCTCTCGTGCTACATAGTTGTGAACTTTGACTACATCCTTCTTAGCTTTTAGCTAGTGTGGTCAGAAATCAGAAAAAGTGTGATTCGATCTCCAGGCTAGGGATTTTATACCTTTGCCCACTTTAACTTGTCGTCCTCCTATCTTGACGAGAATGACAGAATTGCCTACAGTGTCGGCAAATAAAGTGTCTAATGTACTACTTGGATCCCTAACAAGAACAAGAAACACATGTCGCTTCATCACTTTATACGTACAAGTTTAGCTTCCAATTTGATATGTTACGTTGTCCAGGTTCATAATAACATAGTATTGTTGCAAGTCCTTATCTAACAATTCATAATGTTCTAACCTTCTTTAATCATCAATCGATTTTAGCTGAATGCTTACATTTCTATCTAAGCGCGCGCGCTGCACCAACGTTTCATGTCTAAGGGCTACATATGTTCCTGAAGAAAACCTTGTATATCCTAGCTCGTTGCAAACAATCATTGTAGGAAAGTTTTTGTCATGTTTCATCTCACCCAATATACTTTCTTCATATTTAGTTCAAGTCACGTCATACATAAACTTCTATTGCATTTTAGTTTGTAATACATCATTGGATCTATAAGATTTGACCAACTTCCTAAATCAACTAGCTATTTTGTGCTCATTATTGGCTTTAATTAGTCATTTGACCTAGGGCTCAAGCACTTTTATCTAGTTAAGAGTAGCACATCAATCATAAATCAGAATGTGTTGTATACCTTCCGAGCTCTCAATTATTAATATATCGTTCTTTTGGTGCCGTCTTAGAGTTCAATTGTTGGAGAATTGGTGAGGTGGTTGTTGGGGTTTAGAAGCCGGCACCGACTGGCTTTGTGACATATGTCACCAGACATTATGTGGGCAGATTCATTGACAAATATTCTTGCAAATTAATTGTGAAAGCTGTTCCACAAAATGGTCCTAGGTCCTAAAACTAATTGGTATATGTATTTTCATCATATTAAAATCAAAAAATTGAACAAACAGTTGTCTCTCCTTGACGAGAGAGATCATGTTTTCCAGTAGATGGGCACATTTTAAATTAAGCTAGGGTCTTTTAAAATTAATTTATCATTTTAGGTATATATTTTTCGTAGCACATTGGCATCGGTGATCATCTTTAGTTAAATTTGTGTTAATTATAATGAGCATAGAGTTTTGATGGGGCTTCCATCACCGTGGCTGGTATGCAATTCATGTAATGAGCATAGAAATGAAAGGAAATTTTTCTTTGATAATATATATCCGATGAATGTTTATGATAATATATTGGGATAAATACACTTTTAATTCCAAAATTTTGACTCATTCAACACTTTCGTCCCTGACCAAAGTATTCACCGAATAAACCTCCGATTTCGGCCAAATCGAACGACACTACATACTGGGTTTTGAAGCCCTCCTTGAGGCGTGTTCAACGTCACCAACCTCGCCTCAAACCGTCACTGGACGACGGAGAATTTTAGAATTTAAGTTTTGGTCACCACCGGCTTTCGAGACAAATTCAAGCAATTTTAGGCCAAATCGAGTTTAGTCCCAGTTATAAAAGTTACTCCTCTCACCCTTGCAAACGTTTTGGCATAGGTTTTTGCATAATTTTTTCTAGTTAGGGACGAAAGTGATAGTCAGTGTTGAAGTTCAGGGACAAAAGTGATATATTTCAAAGTTCATGGATGAAAGTGTCGAACGAGTCAAAGTTGAGGGATTAAATGTAATTTTGACATAAAAAAGAAAAATATGTAGAGGGCTGTCAAAATTCTTCTAACGAGAAGTTTCAAGTCACTAAATCCAATTTCTTTATGTATAAAGAACAACTAGAGATTACAACTTATGTATATATTAGCCAATTATATTGCACAAGCCGACAGAAAATAACTTGTACCAAACTTGTTCTTTGCATAAGCACCAATTTATATATGTACACCAAATACAGGATTCATCAAGTTGGTACACGTAGTTCCAATGGTGGAGGTTGTTAGAATTAATCTAATAGGCTAATCACACTATTTTTTAGCTTTTAATTTTTAATTAATTTTCAAATTGATAAAGACCTCACTTTGATATGGACTATCTACTATGAGTAATATATATATTCAATAGTGCCAATATTTATATGAATCTAATTATTTCATTCAAATATTGAAAGTTTCATTTCATTTCATTCAATATATGTTGGTTTGGTGAATGGCCCCATTTTACGAAGTTTCTAAATGGTACCCAGAAAGCTCTTTCCTCATGAAATCATTTCCATATATCTACCTTACTTGGTGTATAACATAAGTTATTAATTTTGATAAAGTATAACATTTGATGCTAGCTAATTCTACCTGCCAATTTTGAATGTGAGCTGAGGTACCCTTTTTCAAGTGTGAATTAAATTTTCCATTTGATCATGTTTAAAACTTAAAAGATGACATTTAATTGTTACATGTCATCTTGAGTATTGAACTATTGATAGAACCAGGAGGTTGAGAAGTCTCTATCAATAAGTATATTTAATTCTTATGGTCATATCACTTTTACCTGTAAATTTTGAATAGTTCTGCTCCTTTTTTTTTTTTGGGGTATTTCATTTGAACTGGTCACTAGTGACTAGTGTAAGACTGTTGGGAACCCAAAAAACAAAATGCCCTTGCTAGGATTAACCTTTTTGCTTATGCAAGTTAAATTTGTTTATAGTTTGACCCTACACACTCTCTTCCTAAAGATAAAGTTGGTTTCTTGTAAGCCACTCTAGGAGGAGCCTGTGAGTTTATATACACATCTACACCCCTTTTGGATAATATGCTGTCACATAAAAAATTCTTCATGGTCAAGCCATCTCTTGGTTATTTCATATCCTTTATAAAACCCTTCAGATTCCTTCAAATAGTTATGCTGAGCCATTCTTTCATTTTATTGTAATTTTCTGCTACTATGTACACATTCTTCATATTATAATAGTTTGATATGATTTCTGATATCTCCCTCTGTTGTCAAAATCATTAGCTCATCTATCAATATTTTTCCAATAAGTCTATATCTTCTGCAAGAGGTATCAATAACTTAAAAGAGAGTAATGGCAGAGATGGCCAATTATAAGGTGCAGAATAATGACTTGGGTTGTGGTTTTATAGCTGGGATTTTCAAGTGCTCAAGAAAATCTTTGGTTCATTCATTACCCACAAACATTACTCAAAATCATTTGAAGGCGCCAGACAATGATGATTCCAAGAAGCCTAAAGAATCCAAAGAGGTTTCTTTCGTAATCTCCTCCAATTCGGGTAACCTTTCTCCGAATCCAGAAGCGAAGCACACCAGAAAGCCTAGCTTGGATCATCCAAGGCCTTCTTCCACAGGTACTCACCCAAAGGTTCTTCAAGGAAGAAGAAGTTCAGATGCTGCAAGAAGCTCAACATCCTCTTCCAATGGTTCAAGACAAATCAAGGTGTTTGTGGCGCCGGAGGATAGAAAGATTCAAAAGTCATCCACTACTAGCTCGGCCGAGATCAGTAGGAAGATTAGTGATCACCACCAAGCCAATGAAGGCAGAGCTCTGGTCCGAGCCAGTTCAAGTAGCGTCATTCATTCAGGACAGTTAGGGAACTTGAGGCTGCAGCCAGGAATTTCGAGTCTGCTAACAAGCAATAGTACTCCCAATTCCACACCAAAATGTAAAGCTGCTGTCATGGGAAACATTGTGAGGAAGAGTAGTGATGACTTGGGAGTTCTTAATTCTGGGAATAAATTAGACCCTGAGGTGTTGAAGTCAATGGGAAATGAAGCGTACAAGGAGAACAGATTTGAAGAGGCCTTGGCTTTATATGATCGAGCAATTGCTTTGGATTCGAATAAGGCAGCTTATCACAGCAACAAAAGTGCTGCTTTGATTGGTTTAGGCCGCCTTATTGAGGCGGTTTTTGAATGCAAAGAAGCCATCCATATTGAGCCTACTTATCACAAAGCTCATTACCGGCTAGCAACAGCATATCTCAGGTAATATGAAACTGATAATAAGGCTCTAACTTCTTTTTTTATCTGCAAGACTGGGACTTATATGTAATTGTGTTTGTGCTTTTACTCTGCAGACTAGGAGAAACAGAGAAAGCATTGGATCATTACAAACTTTCGGGTCCATATGCTTATTCGAAAGACATCGATCAATGCCAGACTCTTCAAAAATGCCTCAGCAGATGCATTGAAGCTCAGAAATTACAGGAGTGGAATGTTTTGTTGAATGAGACCCAATTGGCAATGTCTTCAGGTGCCAATTCAGCTCCACAGGTCAGCTTTTATTTGGTCAACCCCTAGTTCTACCTAATATAATCTGTTACTTACAGTAATATGTTTTTGTTTACTTATAGGTCTTTGCTCTACAAGCTGAGGCCTTGTTGAAGCTTCACAGACATGAAGAGGCATATTCCACCTACCAGAACAGACCCAATTTCAGCATTAATTTGTGCACTAAATTCTTTGGCAGGGCAAACAGTGCTTATCTGTTAATGATTGGTGCACAAGTTTACTTGTCTGCTGGCAGGTTAGTGACTATTAATTAAATCTGCAGTCACATTTAAATAGACTTTGCAACCACCATTTGGCCACTGATGACTCAGTATTAGTGTTAGTTACATTTTTGGCCCTTCCAAGTGTAAACTGCTTTTCACATTGCAATCGGTTATTCAAAAAGTCTCAATTTAAGGCTGTTTTTTATTAATATATCAATATGTGAGCCACAAGCTGAAAACTGTTTGATCTTACAATTTGGTCCAAAATTAATTTATTTTTAGTTTTTACGAGTGTTCAAGTATTATAAAATATTAAGTGCAAATAGCAGTTGCGTTTTATCTTTTGTGAAGATGTTAAGCGAGTTATGGGGATTACAGGTTTGAGGATGCTATGGCTGCAGCTCAACAGGCAGCACGACTCAATCCGGGTCACAAGGAAATCGGCACGGTGGTGAAGAGGGCTAGAGCTGTTGCATCAGCCCGATCGAGTGGTAACCTTCTCTTCAAGGCATCAAAATTCACGGAAGCCAGTGTAGCCTATAGCCAAGGACTAGAGCAGGATCCATACAACTCAGTTTTGCTATGCAATCGAGCAGCTTGTCGTTCTAAGCTGGGCCAATTTGAAAAGGCTGTTGAAGATTGCACTGCAGCTCTTCATGTGCAGCCTTGTTATAGCAAGGCTAGGCTGCGACGGGCTGATTGCAATGCCAAGGTGAATTTTAATCCCCTCTTGAAAATTTGTGTAGAACACTTCTCTCACATTCAACCTGTCACATGCCAGCGTGACAGGTTTGGTCATGTACAACGGTTTTATATAAGAATTTCTTGTGTCTCTAAGTCATCATATTATGCTTGTTTATAAGAATTTCTTGCTTTGCTAAAATCCCATCACTAATTTTATGCTTGTTTTTGCTTTGCGGTATTAGTTGGAAAGATGGGGAGCTTCAATTAAAGATTATGAGGTGCTGATTAGAGAAACTCCTGGAGATGAAGAAGTTGGGAGGGCTTTGTTTGAAGCCCAAATCCAGCTGAAAAGACAAAATGGTGAAGATATTAGGGACATGAAATTTGGATCAAGTTTGGTTTGCATCTCCAACAATGAGCGTTTCAGACATTATGTGACCTCTCCTGGTAACTCACTATTCTTTCTTGAGCTCTACCTAAACTGATTTGGACTCAACAAACACTAACTGCTCGGGTCAATAACAGGGATGTCAGTGGTGCTCTTCTGCAGCAAAACTAGACAGAAGGAAGTGTTGCAAGCCCTGGAACAAGTCTGCAAAAGATTCCCTTCAGTCAATTTCCTCAAGGTTTGTCATTAATAAGATTATAAACAAATTTTGGTGTGAAAAGCTTAAGCTCGTTTGGGAATTCATCAGTCAAATTCTTGCTCGAATTCATAGACCAATGTGATAGTCTTACAACATAACATACGAGATATCTAACGAAATAAAAACTATTTGTAAGTACTAATTTAACATTAATTAATCTATAGTTGCGTTACTTGCCTTTGTGTTCATAAACTCAGGTGGAGGTAGAAGACCACCCTTACTTGGCAAAACTGGAGGACGTGAGCACCATCCCAACCTTCAAGATATACAAAAATGGATCAAGGGTCAAAGAAATTCCAGGCAACCACCACAAATTATTAGAGAGCTCAGTCAAATTATACAGCGGTTCAGGATTATAAATCAAACAGAAACAACAAAAACAAGAACAATACGTTGTGCACATTCATGGTTACATAAACATCACGTCTCAAGAGAAGAAGCCCACACTGTAGAATAAACATCAATTGGGCTAATAAAAAAGGATGGGAAGCAAATGAACCTGAATCATAGAAAGAGAAAGTTGAGATTGGAGTTTCTATTGTATTGCTTCATGAATCATGATTTTATTTTTCTTCCTTTTGAAAGGCTTTTAGAGCTCAGTAATTATGTTTAGAAATTAGAAGTGAGCTCAGTAATCCATTATGCATGATTGGTATTTGGGAAAAATCTCAAAATGTTACTTAAACAAATAAACTATAGTCAATTGCAATTTTTGATACTTCAATTTCAATAATGCGAATATAGTGGTATCTGAATTAATTATCCGTTAGTTATTATCTGTCAAATTTTTCATTAGATATGCTTATGTGTCACATACATCATTGGTCCGCCCCCCCCTGTCCAAATACCATTGTTCAAAATAAAATTGTATGATCATGCGTTAAAGGTGCAATATCCTTTGATGTATATGACACAAACTTTTATTTTCATTTTCTCTTTTTGTCGAAGAAGAAAGGTTGAACAAGAAAGAAGCGTGCAGTTAAACTTTCTTAGAATTAAGCAGTTAAAACTTAACTTGGAGAGTCTTCCATTCACCCCGGTTGATCTCACGATTCATTAATTCAAATTAAACATTTTTTATTTATATTTAAAATTTTGGACAACTGAGATCACCTTGGTTGAATTCAACTAAGGTGAATACCAGAATTTCCGAACTTAACTGGTTATAAATTATAATTAGTCAAATTTACAAAAAATTAAAATATTATTAGTTTATTACTACCCGAAAAGAACTCCCAAAAAACAAAAACACTCATGAACCAATCGTGCTGTCCTGGGCTGCTGGCAAGTTGTACCATATGGATTTTTAGCCAGTATATTACCAGAACATATAGTCAAAAATTATTGCAAAACTTTGGGATCCGCCCCTGGCACTTGTCCTTGTAATCCGTTCAAAACTCTATTTGCTCTTCTTAGTAGTTGCCGCCTTCTGGGCTGGCTCTTTCTTGGGTGGTGGATCTTTCTTGGCTGCTGGTGCATCTTTCTTGGGTGGTGGATCTTTCTTGGCTGCCGGTGCTGGTGGATCTTTCTTGGCTGCCGGTGCTGGTGGATCTTTCTTGGCTGCCGGTGCATCTTTTTTGGCTGCCGGTGCATCGTTCTTGGCTGCCGGTGGATCTTTCTTTGGTGCATCTTTCGCGGGTGCTGCTGCAGCTGGTTTGCTTGGTCCACCTTGCGTGGGTGCTGCTGGAGCAGATTTGCCGCCAGCAGCTTTTTTGGTTGGCTTGGCAAATTTAGTCACAAGAACTACGGCTGCAACGATAACAACAATAATGAGGATGGCTACCACAACTCCAATGATAATATTCCGCTTAGGGGGTGCCATTGTTGAGAGTACGTAGAGTCGAGTGTGGCTAGGCCTTCTCTGCCTTAACAAGTCAGGCCAGCCACACACACACAACGAAGTGGGACGTACAACAACTGCGAAAGAGATGCAAAGAGGAAGACACCAACCAAAATCTTCTCTTCTTTCAATCTCTCTGCTCTTCTCTTTGGAATTTGAGCCTCATTTATACTTTGGCATTCACAGAGGAGCTCTGGTCATGAGAGTTTTTAGGTAATCTATTTTTTTTTTCTGTAGATGGCAGCCAGGTTCCTTTCCTTTCCTAACCGCATGCAATTCCCCCGCGAATTCTCTCATCCACATTTCAGTTTCTAAAATTAAGTTCATGGCCATATAAATATATAATCATCTAATATAACTCTAAAATTAAACCCTATATATTGAAAATTCTCCGATCATTTTTTTAAGAATCAAATAAAATCATTACTTTATTAGAGTACGTCAAAATGACATATACATCAACTTTGTAGGCTCGAATCCATAAATTTGAAGGCCAAACAACTATAAAATTAAATTGACAAACATCGCTCATTCAGATTCTCATAAATTAATTTATAGATTCAAATAACCAGACGACATAAGTCTATCTTTAATTGTAGGCATATAAAACTTAACTAAAATTTAAATTTTGTCATCGCCCTTGTAATTAAGGCAAGCATTATCATCAACAACAACATGGTAAGTGAGGTCTCAATGGACCTAATTATAAGGCTTGTTTATTCGGGAATCTAGGGTTCTTATTTTTGCTCCCCATGTCACAGAGCGTCCAACTTTTTTCCGAAGCTAGTTTGTATTTTCAGGCTGTCTGTCTAGTTCATTTTGGTATTTGGGTCTCTCGGCCCTTATTTCACCCGACCACCGTACCATTTTCCTTTCTCCAGGGCTGGTCTTGAGGTTTTTGACACCTAGAGCGAAATTAATAAGCGTCTTCCGGATAATACTTGGCTTGAATGCTTACTGATCGATAGGAGAATTTTATGCAACGAATATTCTAATATTTCTTATGCTTTCTTAAAGGCAATTGCGACCCTTTGTCATCGACGAAAATACTACTCGCATGAAGAAATTACATCTTTTATGTTTGTCTTTATGCTTCAATTATGACTAAGTTCGGGCTTCAAGCAGCCCCCAAACTAAAACAGTTTAGCCGAATTTAGTCATAATTGAAGCATAAAAAAACATAAAAAGAGTTTCTTCACGCGACAATCACAAATGGTCTTTATATATTGCTCCAGCGGTCCCTTGTAATTGTCTTTTATAACCACTATTCTAAAAGGCCACGCCTAGGCCTACGCTATAGGCTATGAGAAAACGCCTCGCCTTGACCTAGGCTTTTGAGGTAGGCGACCGGTTGCCTAAACATCTCTCAATCTCTGACTCTCTCAAATACAATTTATTTTGAATACCCAATGCTTTTATATTCAAAGTTAAAAATTCAAAGTCCAAATTTAAATTATGCTAATTATTTATATTTGACTATTTTTAAATATTAAAATATATTTTACATATATTTTCATTAATTATCAATATTTTTTTTAATTTTTTAAAATCGTCTAGTCTACGCCTAGGCCTCGCCTAGGTTGTAGGCTACGGGTCATGCCTCGCCTAGTGCCTTTTAGAACATTGTTTATAACACGAAAAAAATTTCAGTGTGACCGTCACATTGCTATATGGCATGACGGGCTACTGTGACTGAACCACATATAACAAATGGTCAATGAATGTACATGTACAATCATAACAACTCGTCAAGTCATGTGACTATGTGACGGTCACGTCTACAAATTTATTGCAATCAATTTATAAACTAATAAAAGTCTTTGTTTTAGTTCACTTTGTTTATGATTGACCTGAGAAAAGTAACGAGGTGTTCAACGGAAGAGGTTTAGTGTGTTTTGTCCAAAGACACAAACGACATGTCGATGAGGAGGAACTTCATTCGAGCTTGTCTTTTTGCTCAACACTCTGCTTCGAGGAAAGAGCAGCTTTCTTGGCATAAATTCAAAAGGAAAGAGCTTCTTTAGAGAATTGAGATGCCCTTTTTTGCAGTTGTGCTCAGCGCTGCTGAGTTTATATGATACAATTCTGACCAAATGGCAGCTCTTTCCACTTGGAATATTCTTGTTGGTCTGAACACCCACAACAAATAACATCTGTCACACTTAATCAGCAATCTAATTCGACATGTACATAATACCACCAAGATAATGTAGATGGCTGTAAAATCTTTTTCCAGGGAAACAAAAAGAAAAGCTTTAGTGCTGTACATGTACAAATCTAAACAACAAGAATGAAAACCAAGGTAAAGGTAAAGGAGCTTTTGAATTTCCCAGTTCCCGAAAAAGGAAGCTAAAAAAAATCACAGAAAACTAATAAAAAAAATGAACGAGAGCATGATCATGATCATCATCTCTTCCAGCTTCGACTCCTCGAAATTGGATCTTTCATCCCACCAACAACCCATGTCTCCTTGGCAATTTCAGTTGAAATGTTGTACAAATCAGAACCGTATGTCATGACCACCAGGTTCTCTTTCTTCATCTTCTCTTCATCCATTAAACTCTTCAACGTAATTTTGCCTTTTCTCTCTTCTTTTTCTAATCCCTTTTGTTGATGGCATTCTTCTTTGTCTTCTTCTTCTTCTTTCTCTTCTAACCAACTCTTTGCAGGAGCAGACCTGCACCTCATTAGCAACAGAGCATTTGGTGGTGGAACAGAGGGTACAGCAGAAGTCGATCCGTCGTCATTGAAATTAGACCTATCATCTCTCTCAACTCTATCTTGTTTGCAGAACCCAGCACTCTCCTGATTTTCCTGTAAAACCATAAACCATTTCGAAAAAACGGTTCTTGAATTTTCATCAGTACCTTCACTTGCTTCAACGCCCACATGGTTTTCTTCTTTGTCTTCCTCTTCTTCTTCATCGTCTTCATCGTCAGAAGTGATATCTGGCTGAGGGAAGGACCCGAAACACCGAAAATCGAATCGGATTCTTCTTAAGCAAGTCAAGAATTGCATTACATCTTTCTTGAACCCGAGAGCCTCTACCCAATTGGGTTTCGGCTTCTTGTGCTTTTTATTCTCGTGAATCCTCTCAATCTCCTCCATCACTGATTGCCAGCTTTTGATCGAGCCGGTCTTGTGCCGGACTTTGATCTGTCCGGCACATGTGACTTTCGGGGATGTGGGCTCGGAGATCTCCGAGCCCATTGCCTTGGTTTTTGCCCATAACATAGGACTGGCCTGGCCAAAGCTTTTGGTTCTACCTCTCTTGATGAGCTGGTGGTTCTGATTGTGGTGGTGCTTTTTGGGTTCTGAGGATCTTGCTGGGCTGCAAATGGGTTTGGGCATAAGGGTTAGATTGGTTCTTGAAGGAAAACATACCAGTAGATCTGCAGAAAGAGCTCCTTTGGCATCTCTTGCCTTCATGCTTGTTGATTGTAATTGCTTTCTACTCTGTTTCTGTGTTTGCTTGTTTTTGCAGACTACCTGTTTGGGTTTTGGATGGTTTTTAAAAGAAAGAAGGGAGGGATTGACAGCTTTCCTTTTGCTTTTGCCTTTAGTTAATCTTTAATTAACATCTCTCACCATTTTCTCCCTTTTCTTTTCTCCTTCTACACTCTTTAACATCTGTTTGATCATTTGCCTGACACTCCTTTTTGCCTCTCTCTTTGAAATGGGGTCACAGGCTCTGAGGGATAGAGCTTCTTTCTTAGCCTTTGCTTTTTTCGCAATCCTCCCTAAACAAATCGAAAAGAATTGAAGAAAGTTGCATGGGAAAGTTGACGCCCACGAGCCTAGCTTGTTTCATGATCCAATCATACCCCCCCAACTAGTGAGCCCATGCCAGTTATGAGCCATGCCTTATTGGCTATTGCTAGTGCCCACAAACACAAGTGAACTACTACCAAACCTTCACTTCAATGGAACCCACAAGAATTCGAGAGTGATTCTTGGTAGATAACTAGATATATATATTTTAGGTCATTGCTTAATTCTTTCAATTGCTTCGATTTGATGGGATATATAATTGCTTTAGTGATTAGTCTACTCTAGCTTGTCATTTCATACAAAGCACCTAACATTATTAATTCTAAAGTTGAGACAAAAATTCTTTCCATAATTGGTTAAATTTTAGACTTAGTTGGAATATTAATAAAGGAATTGAATTCCAAGTTCGGACAGGTTTGGTTTATGGATTCTAGGAACACGGAAATAAAAGTCATTACTTTCCTCTGTTTGGGAAACATAAACTCATGAAGTACTTTCCTGATAAAGGGGAAAATATGAGGGAATTTGTTCCACTCATATCTCATTGGATTGATTTTCTCTTCTCATTTCCCAACATTAATTACAAAATTTTTGGACAACAATACTCCTGCTTAAAAATTGATGTACTTTTAAATTTTTATGATAGTTAATTTTATTTTAAAATACAAGGGTACTATTGAAACATTGACATATTTTTACTTTCTTTTCCTGCACCAACCAAACACAGGAAGGAAAATCAAATGGTCTTTCCTGAGCATTTTCCTTGCTTTGCCAAACACATAAAAGGAAACCTGACATGAATTTGAATTTCCCAACCACATGGGAAAGACAAGATAATTGATTTTTCTTATGTGAACCAATAGGTAGGTGATGAAAATGGCACAAATATATATTGAATTTCATTACTTTCCAATCTTCAGTTTAAAAGAAAGCATGGAAAGAAATCCCCTAGATTTCTTTTAAACTTCTTGCAATTTATGTGATCATTATGACAAAAACATAGCTTTAGATAGACAAAAAATAGATTTTCTATCCTAATCAAACACAAAATAATGCAAAAAAGAATAGCAACAAACACTAAATTCCATTAAGTTACGATCTTTGGTTGTAAAATTGTTTAAACATAAATTTGGCAAGGCCCACGAGAACGTCGCTGGCCTAGAGAAGAATGAAGAGTATTGGGCCAAGCCCAAGTTCATTGTGCAGCGAGGGAACTATCTCGGCTCAGTGAAAAGGTCTATTAGAGTATTTTTAATTAGCAGACTCTCTATCTTACCTCCTTAACTATTTTTAGAATAAGTAGTGCGAGTAAATATAGCACAAGATCAATTCTTCTTGTGTTTAGAATCAAGGTTACCAGACCCTAATTATTCTTGTACTATATTTACTCGCACTACTTATTCTTGCACTTAATTTCTTGCATCTACTTTGTTGTCATTTACTTTCTGCATTTTATGTTCTCTTAAATAAATTAAAAAAAAAAAAAAAGAATTGTCACATTTTTCACCTATCACTCACCGAGTTAGAAAGCACAAAGACTTCGGCTAGTAAAGCCGATTCGTGTAAAGTCTTTGCATCCAAGGCAAAGAGAACCTTGCGGCTGAGATCGTTCCTTCCTCAACCCATAATCGCAAGATTGGAAGTTAGATCAAACATTCAAAGTTATTAACCCATAACTAAATCTCGCACGGCCTCCCAGTAGCGAGTTGGCACAATCTCGCACGTCACCAAGCCAGAATGACACATGTAAGTCAAGAGGCCCTAGACCGTTTGACACTGGCCAAGACGATTTTTGTGCAAATAAAAGTGATAATGGAAAAACATCTCCCAAATTTTCTTAATTATGATATATTTAAATTTAGCTTATAGAGACAAAATACCCATTTTATATTTTCTTTCCATTCTATTCGTTCTATCTCGATTCATAACCAAATACAAAACTCTTTTCTATTTGTTCTATCTCCATCCAGAACCAAATACAAGACCATGAAAAAAATACTAACATATATTTTACAATAGATGAGATCGAATATCTGATCTAACTTAGGCCAAGTTTGGTAAAGCTGGGCTTTTAAGTGAAGCTGGCTTTTGCTGTACTGTGAGAATAAGTGACTGCAAAGCAAAGTGACTGGGTGTTTGGTAAACTGGCTTTTTGAAAGTGTTGTGAGTATAAAAAGCAGTGAAATAGTGTTTGGTAAACTTAAAACTCAAAGTGCTGTGAGTTTGTAAAATGACCACTATGGGCATAATGCTTATAAATATATATTTTTTGTTTCTCTCATTTTTTTCCGATGGGTAATGCCATTTTTTTCTTCTTCTTCTCCATCTTCCCTGTTGCCTCCTCTGATCCCCCCCCCCCCCTCGACCTCTCTTCCTTCTCTCTTTTCTCCCGCTCGATTTCTCTCTCGTTCTCATCTCTCTCCACCGTCATACAACCCTCTTCCTCCCACTCTCTCTGTCCACAACTCTCCTCTCTCTTCCCTTGGCCGACCCCTTTAATTTCTCTCTTCTCTCTTTCCGGCCAAACCTAGCCCAGCTCCGAGTCCCTAATGCCGCTGCTCGAGGAGAAGAGGAGATGATCAACAGCGGAGCTGCGACGGCGTCTGGAAAACCAAATAAGAATTGGACTATGAAATGGAGAGGTACAGAGGTGGGCGACATGGCTGGTGTTGTAAGCGGCAGCTTGTGGTTGGTACGTACTAAGGAAGAGGAGAGACGCACAATGGGCTCGGCAGAGGAAAGCTGGGCACGGTTTGTCTAGAAAATTGCCCAGAAATTTTTAAAACAGTCGGCGTCATTTGTGCTAGATTGAGCAGAATAGGGGAGAAGAGAAGAAGATACTGTAGATGGGTGGGCTGTAAACTTTGCAAGATAGTGAGGATAGAAACTGGTATTTAGAAAATTTCATTAATCTATAGTACTTAGCGCTACAGTACACAGCTTCCAAAAGCCTGAGAAGCCTCTCTCTACGGGCTTCGGCTTTTGTCCTTGACAAAGCCCCAGAAGCTGCCTTTTGCTCATTTACCAAACACTCTGGGCAGCTGCGCTTGAAAGCACAGTGGCTTAAAAGCCTTCCCAAACCCAGCTTTAATTCTAAAAAAAAAAAAAAAAAAAAAAACCCTAAGGGGCTGAAATAATCAAATACTAATATATTTTGTGGCAGCATGGTGAGCTAAGAGAATGTTGTATATATTATTATATAACATATTCATTCATTCATATAATATATGAGCATGCAATACATTTCTTACCATAATTTCCTTAAACAACTAAACAAGGAGATGAAAGGCAGACCGAAAGTGGTGAAAGGAAAGGCTGGGGATGCAGAGAACTCATCATCAAAAGAGGAATAGAGGATTAAGTATATTGAGGTTGTAATGATGATGTGAGTAATGCAATTGAGGGGATGGAAAAAAGATGACCATGACCCCGCTAACCACTACTTGCATTAGCCAAAAAAAAAACCACTACTTGCATTATTAGTTAATATTAGACTTCACTTTTATTTGGGACCTTTGATGCATGTCTTGTCCAAAAAGTCTTGTCCTCAACCGAAAATGATAATTTACTTTATTTTTTTTAGGACTAATTTCTGTTAATACCCCAACTAGGTAAACGTTCCCTCGCACTTTTAATTTAATCAAAACAGTCCCTGAACTTTCAATTTTCATCCAATAAGTCTTTTAGTCAAAATTCAATCAAAATTTTGTCCAAAAAATATGTGAAATGTCCATTATACCCCTGCATGTTTAGTTTTTTTTTTTTCAGTTTTTTTTTGCGCAACTTTTTCTTCTTCTTCTTCTTCTTCTTCTCTCTCTCTCTCTCTCTCCCCGACCCTCTCTTCCTTTCCTCTTCCTCCTCCTCCTTCCTCCATTTCTCTTCTTTCTCTCTCTCTCTCTCTCTCTCTCTCTCTCTCTCTCTCTCTCTCTCTCTCTCTCTCTCTCTCTCTCTCTCTCTCCCCCGACCCTCTCTTCCTCATCCTTCTTCCCGACCCCTCTCTCTCCCGATCGAGGGAGATTGTGGTGGGCGAAGGAATCGAGCCGTCAGAGAGGCTTGATGGATGATGGGTGGAAGGATGCGAGGACAAGGCGAAATCGGCCGGGTCAATGATGAGCGCGCCGAGGGTGGTGGGTGGGGGTCGAGCGGGTCGATTGGAACGCCGGAGAGGAGAGCCGTGGGAGAGAGGAGATTGTGGTGCGGTGAGCTTTGGCTTCGCGCGATTGATGGGTTGTCGGGGTGGCCGATGGAGTGATGATGTGGTGGTGGTGGGAATGGTGCGGTGTTGGAGGTGGGGAGATGGGGGGTGTGATAGAGAAGAGATGGGTGGAGAAAGGAAAGAGGAAGAAAGAATAAGAAAAGAAAGGAGGAGGAAGAAAGAAGAAGGAAGAAGAAGAAGAGTCACGGGGAGGAGAGGCGAGAGGGTCGGGGAGAGAGAGAGAAAAAAAAAAATTGAAAAACAAAAAACAAAAAACAAAAAACTAAACAGGCAGGGGTATAATGACATTTCACATATTTTTTACAAAATTTTATTAATTTTACTAAAGATTTTAAAATTGAAAGTTCAGGTTTTGATTAAATTAGTGCAGACGACGATTTCACCCCAAAGTTCGTATTAAAAGAAATTATCCTTTTTTATATTGATACCGTACTTATAGTTATAAATTTTTTGACGATATTGGTGTTATACTAATTTATAGTAGGTTATATATGTGAATGATGTTTGTCTGTTTGACTTTACATATCATTAACTCATGTTACCAACGTTTCATCTTTATATGCATGTTTGTTATCGAGCAAATCTGATGTTACTCTTTTATGATCGGATGCTCGATCGTTTTTGATTTGCAATTTCTGTTCATTTAAGTTCAAGAAGTTCAAAAAGAATGTGGACCAAGCTAAAAAAAAGAAAAAGGATGCAGACCAAGCAAGCTAGGTCTAAAAGTTATCCAAAAAAATTTGAGAAAAAATAAAGTCAAACCCATGTCACTATGTGGTGTTGTGTTTATCTTATGCATGCATCTTTGAAGAGACATGAAGCATTGTAGGGTGAGGAGAACGTGGATGGAGAAGTTCAAGAAAAAGAGTAGTGTTCTAATTGTGGGAGGTGGGATAATGGATCGATGTTGATGTGTGATAGGGTCACAAACACAAGGATTCTTCCTACAGTGAGTGGTAGCATCACCCTTTACTTCTCTAGCTATCATTCTCATAACACCATGTGAGAACGATATTGCTCCCGTACATGCATTGAATTTTTCTCAAGCATATGAAAAATGGTTGGTTGATGCTCATCTGGGTTCTGATCATATGATGAATGAGGATCCGAGAGAAAGAGAGGAAACATCTCTTCAAGTATTTTAAATTCCACAAAATTCATGCTCTTTTTGGGTGTTTTTTCCAACCATAAATTCATATTCCTTAGATTTGTAAGGAAGAGTTAAGATTTATCCAAGCACAAAAAATTCAAGGACTATTTTTACCAAAGTCTCTTATGGAATGCATAATTGAGGTACTATTTGGGATACTTTTCAATACCAGGTCCGTATTGTTGCTAGGGTTAGAATTATAACCCTATTTGTGATAAAATCCACAATAATATTCATCCTTCTAATGGAATTCATAGTTGGCTAATATATATATTAAAGGGAAAAAATCACCTTTTAGTCCCTGAACTATGATCCATTTGACACTTTCATCCCTGAAGTTTGAAATATATCACTTTAGTCCCTAAACTTTAACATTCTATATCACTTTCGTCCCTGCCGAGGGTTTTCATCGAATACACCTCCGATTTCGGCCAAATCGGAGGACAACACCTATTGGGCTTTGAAGCCCTCCTTGAGGCGAGTTCAACGCCACCAACCTCGCCTCAAACCGTCGCCGGACGGCGGAGAATTTTACAATTAAAGTTCCGGCCACCATAAGCTTTCAGGCTAAATTCGACCAATTATAGGCCGAATCGAGTTTATCCCCAGTTATAAAAGTTACTCCTCTCATCCTTGCGAACATTTTGGCATAGGTTTTGCACTATTTTGTTTCGGTCAAGGACGAAAGTGATAGTTGGTGTTGAAGTTCAGGGACGAAAGTGATATATTTCAAACTTTATGGACGAAAGTGTCAAACGAGTTATAGTTCAGGGACTAAAGTTATAATTATCCCAATATTAAATGTCAAGTACCATACAGTCACATTGGTCACTATAATCCAAACACTCTTTATGATTTTAAAAAGAATAATGTTTTCAAAATAAAAGTTGATTGAGATGGCTCATAACGCATCACATAACATCACTTAATATTTCAAAAACCATTATTATTATAGAAATTATCGATTCCCACCTTAACTAAATGAAACTTCATTGGACGATATATATAACTTGAATTAAAATTGGCAGCTATTACAAAATATTTCAGCATTGGTTTGAATGGTGGCATAACAAGAAAACATGATAGTCACTGATGAATCAAAAAACCCAATTCCTTCAGTAATGCTAAGAATCCACACATTCTTGTTCGACTATCAAAGGAGATCTTAGTGATCAAAGACATAATGTTCGGTAGCCTTGATCAGTACTCTAACGTCTGAACTACACGTACGCATAGGGATCCGATTCAGTAGCCTTGATCCCAATGCTTTTCGTTGAGAGTACTGATCACCCCCCCCCCCCCCCCCCAAATAGGGGGAACCCCCCCCCCACCCCAAAAAAAAAAAAAAAATTTATTCTCCCCTCCATCACACAACACCCAAAACCAAAAAAAAAACCCCCACCACCACACCAGAGAGAGGGTTTTACAAAACAACGGAAAAATGAAGGTGGGGAGAAAAAAGGTGCTATTGGGGAGGATTCTAGTAGTGTCAAGGCTCCAATCTGAAGCTAGAGAAAATACATCAGGACATTAGACAATGCCTACTGGGAGATCACTAAGCCCCCATGAGAGGCAGATCAAGTATGAACTTAGTCTATGCTAGTCCTCCCAGTGTCTCGGGAAGTTCTGGCCGGGGATTTCCAGCGGACGTCCAGAACTTCAAACAATGGAATTTGGGAGGCAAGGATTTCACCAAAACATGGAGTCAGTGCCAGTTGTTGCAACAGAAGCATTGGGAACCCCGGGATTGATGCTTCACTTACCTGCTCTGCTTGTAACCTATACCTGGAGAACTTCACTCTCCACAATATGGAGAACAAAGACTTTATCTTTGCACCATGCATGAGATCGATCAGGAGTTCATAAATCGCAAAGATCTCGCAGAATCGGAGAAGTATACGAACCACAAATTCTTGTTCAGTAACTTCTATCAAGCACTTCAGGCACATCAGGAAACTCAAGGGTGCCACAAGCTTTCTCAGGCACATCAGCCTTCGTTGCAAGAATGCCTCCAAGGATATATAAGATTGGAGCCTCCACTTGCTATAACCAGTATGGAAAAGGAAAAGGCCATACTGTTGTGGTATAAAAGATATATGAAAATTAGTATAAAATGTACGTTATGGTGTGCAATCTATATAAATTTTATTTTTCTGTCATGCAATTTCAAAGTAGAAACTGAAACATGCACAATCACAAGTGCGTTACCCATTGCCCGTAAGGAAAAATAGAAAACGTCTAATTAACAAGTAGTTGAATTTACCTGGAAAATTTTAAAGCTCCTTAGATGCTCTGTATTAGAAGAGAATTTGCTGCTTCCAACAAAAACATGTCAACCAATGGAGATCCCCAATTCTAATTGTCTATCAAACTCTAATGGTATGTTTACTTACTTGGATTGAGTATGAGAATAATGGAATTGATTCCAATTACTGAGTTTTTTTGCGTTTACTAACTTGTACAAGAATCGAAATGATTATGGATCCCACATAAAAGTAACTAAAAAAAAGTAATCAATTCATGAATATCTGGAGTTTGATTACCAAGGGGGAAGTAGGTAATATGAATGAACTCCATCGGAATAAACTCCGATTTATTCATATTTTCATTCCAAGTAAATAAACATGTCATAAATTGGTAACCATCATGACCAAAGCGAAATAGTGTATAAAAAATATATTTCTCACTTCATAAAAAATATATTTCTCACTTCGTTGCATAAGCTTCATAGGATACTGATTATTTTCTGTATCTTTTGTTTTAAAAGATATAGATAACTGTATCTAAAACTCATTGAATACGGTGCAGTCACAGAATGAAAAAAGGGTATTCTCTATAGCAGGCTCCACTAACCAAAAGTCACGCTTTTAACTTCAGTATCTCTATTTTTTATTTTATTTTTAAATACTGCAATAGTTTTTTCTTTCTCTCTCCTCATTTATTTTTATTTTATATTTGCATATTTATCAAAATACGAAAAATATTCTTATTTTTTATTTAATACAAAATATGTTTATTTTTTTATTTAATATTATATTTTGTTGATTATCTGTCCATTCCGGCCACCATATGTGGCTGTCGAGTTCAGCAACCAAATCCTCCTCCTCCCCTCCCTCATGTCCAGATTGATCAAATGGTTTAATGCCGACCCAACAATCATCAAGGTTGCAAAATATGATAATAGGAAAGGGAAAAAGAAATCAAATCACAAAGACGCCTCTTGTGCCAAGAACTCGAAAGAAATCTAATGGTAGAGAAAAACCTAGCTCTCCCGCGGCCGGCAACATATAACCCTCGTACTCCTCTGCTTTTTATTTGATAGCCCTGAATCTGGGTCGGTCTCTGCGCGCTCTGAAAGATTTCTTTTTTGACAGAATAGCAAATCACATATTCTCAACAACAAAAAATACAACCATAGAGTACGCGACCAAGTATGCAGACGACAACCTTCTATAGTTATGCAGGTCATTACAAATGAAGATTGCTCTCAAAAACCAAAATGCATACTTAGATGTTAGATCTGATTCCGTCACCATCAATCTTGGCTTCTCTTTGCCTTGGTCTGGTGGCGTCTCTTTGCCTATTCCAATTAATGATAAGCACTAGTGCACTACCCATACTTTGAGTTAAGAAACCTAAAACAATTATACATCTACAAGAAACCTAAAGTAATTATACATCGGTGAATATGTATATGAATTTTTTTTTAATTATATATATATATATTTTGGTACAAACTAAATATATTCCTTTTGGTTTAACAGATATTGACCCAAAAAAAATATTATTGAAATAAAAATGTGAAAGGTAGTATGTATTAAATAAAAAATAAAAATGTAAACAAAGCAGTATATTTATCAAATATATACGGATAAGTGTGTGACTTATGAGTTATATAATTTTTTTCTTTTTCATTTTTAATTACTTTTATTTTTTTCCCGGTACATACTGATATTGGTATCTAATAAGACCCTAGAGTCTATTATTCCACTTTTACCCTTTCATTTGTCACGGTTATGTGTATCAATAAAACAAATAAAACAGAAAATAGCAAAGGGTGTCTTTTGCTCTATCAAATGATACTCTTACAAAAGTGTGTCTAATAGGGGGTGGTTATTGGCTGATTGGCTAGTAGTGAGGTTAGTGGTGGTACTTTATACACAATTTGGACGAGAATACTGAATACCAATGTGACCTTTATACCAATTTCACGTGAATGGCTCATGCAATAGTTGCAAGAATCAAAAGACCGGCACAACTTGTAACATATGTCTCGGTTACCATAACATTTCACATGAAAGAATCTTTTGAAACAAACTTTTCGAAGAAAAGTTACCAATTTCACATGAATGACGCATGTAGAAGTTGTAAAAATTAAAAGCTAACTGACACAACTTATAACATGTCTCGGTTACAATAACATTTCAGGTGAAAAAATCTTTTGAAAAAAATTCTATAACAAAATACGCATGCAAACTCTTACAAATAGACAAAATTGATGACAAAATAAATTGATGTCGGAGTTAAGTTTGTTGAGCTACAGATAAATTATTCACTATTTTCACGAGTTCATCTGAATTACAAAAAAAAAATACAGCTGGGATCAGTTACAAAATTAAAAGCTGATTAAGTCCGGTTATACCACATATCTACGATATTTCATGTGAATTTTTGAAAATGATGAGAAAATTCATTTTGTCCAAAAATCATGTCCTACATTGGATGCAATCCGGATGCCAAGAATGTATAAGATATATTGGAGTCTCCTCCTGCTACTCATGCAAGTGAGGCTAACAATGGCCATCCAAGCAAGGCCAACAATGGCTTGCAAGTGAGACCAATGTAGACTATGCAAGCAAGGGCAACGATGATCATGCAAGGGAGACTAAACTTGGCCATGCAAATGAGGCATGAGAGAGAAAATGCACCATGCAAGCACTGCTAACGATGGTCATGCAAGCGAGACTAACAGTTTCTAATTTTGGTTTTCCTACCGCACAATGTCACCCAATAATGATGTTATAACATTGTGGAGACTAATCCCAAAACATTCTCTACAAAAAAAAAATTGACACCATGGTTTCTCACTAAAAACTGTGGACATTAGCAAAAAAAAATTTGGGCCAAAATCGCATGTTCTTATTTCCCTCATCAAAATATTTTCACCCTTAAATCATGATTTTTAAACACTTCTAGAACTAACGGATCGAAAAAAATTATATCCGATTTTTTTAAAGATTTTTCAAAGTTTGAATACAAGAAAATTCATTAAAAAAAAGTTGAGATTAATTTTCTAGTTCCATCAACTGGAACACTTTCTAAAAATCATGCATTACCAATGATGAGATATGACACGAGAAAATTTCAATAAAAAATAGTATGCCACCGTGACATCTCCAAACTTACCAAACCTTGTCAAGTCCTTTTTAAAAAAAATAACCCTGAAATAATCTCACAATCAGTAAAGCATGATTTTTTTTTTCAAATTCGGAAAACTAAAAATCAATATAAAAAAAATCTGCTTGACTTTTTGAGTTCCAACAATTGGAACACCTTAAAAAAAACGATTGAGAGTGAATTTCTGGTTCGATAGTGTCGAAAAGGCCGGTGACCGTGCTCTCATAAAAGCACAATTGGGTGGTGGTTCCTCTCTCGGAGTTCGAGTTACTCAATGCCTCTCTTTTCTCTTGAACCCCGAACAAAAAATAGATCTCGCCATCAGCCTGACTAGCTAAGAGTAGACGAAGGCGAAAAAAAAAAAACAAGTGACGTGTCGTATAGTTCGCTTAAGAACAAGTGCTTTTACGAGTGTCAACAAATGTGGATGTATAGATTAAGACCGAGGGATTATCGTACCCAAGGGATTGGAAGGCCCTAAAATCACTTTGGTAATGTGTGTGATAACCAAGCTATTCTAGCACTAAAATTGTGAGATAGGAGATGAGTTATATACTAGTGAAGTGAAGGATGTGCACATGGTTGTAGTGTTCATATTTTTGGTGTTTTCAAAGAGAACAAGCAACAAAGTATATAAGCAACAATTTCAAATTTGATAAACAAAGTTATTGAGCTTACAAACTCAATTTCAATAGATAGTGTACATCTCAAATTACAAGAATTAAAGCAATGAAACTAAAAGGTAAAAGAGTTAGAGAATGCTCAATGATGCTTCCAAGACTTCTCCTCCTCTTTTATGAATTCCTCCTTGCTCCAAGTCTCAATCCTTGCAATCTTTGATGTTGTTGTGGGGCTGTTTTGGTGAGGTGAGGGGTAACACGAATTTGGTGGTGAGAATGGAAGAGAGAAAAGTGTATGAAAGGTAGAAGAAGAAAGAAAGAAAGGGTGAAGAAGGTGGCCGGAAGTGATGGAGAAAGTGGCCGGAATTTAGAATGGGAAGAAGAGAAAAAGAAGAAGAAAGAGAGGAGAGGAAGGAGAGGAAGAAGAGGGGCTGTGATATCTGATGGAATGAGGTCTGATCCCCTCCCCCTTTGCAGCTGCTAGGTTAAAATGTTTCCCCAAGAAAATGTGATTAAACAATAGCAAAGGGAAAAGAGAAAGTAAAATGTCTTGGAGGAAATTAAGGAAAAAACATGCATGGGTGAAGTAAAATAGGACTTTTCTAATTTCAAGAGTGCAACAACCCATGCATGTTTCTGATTTGAATCTCTCCTCCATATGTGGTGGTGCTCCGGCGGTGGTGCCGCCTCTTGTGGTGGTGGTTGGCCGGAAAAATCGCCGGAAATGCAATTTCTTCATTTTCCTTCATCTATTCGATTCTTCAAAGCCTTCAATGACAACGTCTTCCGAAGGTAAATTTGTGTAATCTTCAATGTCTAGAAGCCACGGTTGACTTCTTGTCCTCTTCTCGGAATTGTGCCCAAAAGTAGCCGAAATGCACCTTCTTGTGTCGAATTACTTCAACTCACATAATTAACCTAGAAACATGAAAACACACATTAAATGCAACAAAAGGCTTTCGGAGTCACTTAATTCCCGTGATTAGGAATACAATTTGCACTACAAATAAGGGCAAATCAACAAGCTCCAAACTACTGGTCATTTTAATGGTGAGATTATGACATGGAAAATGAGTAAAAAAAAACTGTCGTTTACCATGAAGCATACTAAGATGCTCCCCGGCATGTCCAAACGTGCCATACCTTTTCAAGGCCCATTTTTATTCAAATTGCCTAGTGTCATAATCTCACCATTGATAAAATATAATTTTTAGCAGCTGTTCTAAATGATGGAACTGAAAAATCTAGATTTTTTTTTTTACAATTTTTTCTTTTTTTTGACTTTGGAAAATAAAAAAATAATATTTTCCGTACCCAAAAAATTCTAAAACTTATTCTGGCCATAGATTATATTATTCTTACCTTTGCCCTTGCCCTTGTTCGTGCCCTCGCTCATTCTTGCGGCCGACTCCTTCTCCTCACTCACTGTAGTGGCCAAGTCTTTGCCCTTGCCCATTCTCTTGTCCAAGTCAATGCATGTGCACATTCCAATGCTCTTGTTCTAATCTGTGTCATTTTTATGTTCGTACCCATAACAATGTTCATGTTGCTGCTCACAACCAAATCTATGCTAGTACCTATATGACCATGTCCATACTTATTCGAATACAAAAATTGGTAGACCAAAGAATTGAGAAAAATAGCAAATGAATAAATTAAGCGGGAATATATATATAAAGAGCATAAAAAATATATAAAAAGTTGCAATTATAATTTGAACTCGAGACCATCATGTCAAATTAATAATAAAAGTTTCAAAATGTCAATCTGTTGAAACTTGAAACTTATATATTGAAAAAATTTAGCAAAAATAAAATGTTGTAGTTGTGGACACTTGTGGTTTGAACTCGAAATCATAGCTTAAAAATGACTTCGTCAGATCAAGAAAAAAAAAAGTAAAGAAGCGGTAAAGGCTTAAAAATCCGAAGTAGTTCCACTTTCTCTGCTAAAACTCGAACCGGCTTTGAAATGCGACATCCAAAGGCAATCAGAGGTGCCTAATCTATGGAGAGAAGGCAAGTTCTATTTCAACGCCAATCTCTTTGTATTTGTCATCTGATTTGCAAAACATTTCGCCAAAACCCCAAAAACTATGGCAACCCAGATAAACAAAAGGCTTATTCTCTCTCTGAGAAGCTCGTTTGCGCAACTCAATCTCACTCTTCTTTTACTCCTCCTCCGCATCCAAACGCTCAGAATCAAATACCCAGCAGACTCCACAGCTGGGTTTTGATAGGAACTCCAGGATGTTCATATCAGCAATTGGGATCATGAGTTCCATGAAGGTGGAGACCTGGGAACTGAAGTTGAAGCTTTTTCGGAGTTGAAGGATATCTTGGCTGTGTTTAGGCGGTCGCCGCTGGTGTTTGGTATATCTGAGAGAAAAATTAAGGAGGTAGCAGGGCTGCTGCTCAGTGCTGGGAAATTTGATATCCCATTTTTAATCAATAATCCAGGGTTGCTTATGTATAGTGTTGAGTGCAGGCTTAAACCAAGACTAGAAGTTTTGGAGATTTTGGAAAAGAGAAATCTACTTGTGGAAAAAACTAAGTTGACCACAGTCTGCTAGTACTCTGAGCAGAAGTTGTTGAAAGATTTATTCTTCCTCATGTAAATGAACTTGGGAAGGATATGATCTGTGAAGGCTGAATTGAACACAGTCTGCGAGTAGTGATCACAACTCACGAGATATGTATTATGAAGATCTTGTAAAGTTCAGTATCTTTGGTGTCTCTGGGAATTTGATGGATGCTGTTGAGGTGGAAGAGCAAGGAATTGAAAGTGAAGGTCGTGAATATTATTGGAGGTATTTTCTTTGCTGTACTTAGATGTCTCTATTGCTCTCCATAACAAGGCCATAAGTTTTACAGTAATGTTGTTGTCAATCAGGTTATAATTTGCTCATTTTCTGAAATTCTTGAGAACTTTGAATAGAGTGATCGCTTTATTGTGAAGCTTAATTGCTACTCAAACTTACTAAATGGTCCTTTTTAGGCTTTAAATGTCCAATATCTTAAGCTAAGATTAGTCCTTTCCACTGAGTTTTTAACTCTTAATTACAGCTGACATATATTTTGGCTTTGATTTGTTTCCTTTTTGCATACTTCTAAGCATGATTGTTGTAGTTTCTGTTTCTTAGATAGATAGATTTCAACTTTCATTGTAGCCTGCAAATTTTTTTGTGACATTATTATCTCTATTCACAATACTAGTAGTTTTATTGAGTTGACCTATCTATAAAACTAGTAGACAGAACACCCAATTTTCACGGTAGAGTTGCTTATCGTATATCTATATCAGATCTAATAAGATTAACCAGAAAGCATTCAAAAGTTAGACTTTTATCTTAATACCCTGTGTCTTTGTGTGTATCAATTACCAAGGCCTATCACTTTTCTCTTGTTGCCATTATGTTTGTTTTGCTTGACAAAAAGACATTAGACTACAAAAAAGAATAAGATGCAAGGACAATGCAGATAGATTTAGTACGTGACATGAAGATTAGATTCACCTTATAGGTTATTTAAGTAAGACGATGAAACTAAGTTTAAAAATGGGAGAACATTGTTCTAGAGCTTGATGATGGGTAGAGTCTTATTGCTTGCTAGTTGCTACAATAATCTGATGGAGTTCATCTCTGTGTGTGTCGTTTTCCCTAAGGGTTGGAGATGAGAATTTCATGTTCTGCAAATGGATAACTGGGTCTGGAGAGAGGGAGGGAAAGGGTTAGAGGTTTTGTCGTTGTCATAAATCATGTTGGTATTTTTCGCTCTGCTCTAGGGCTGATCGGAGTTCATAAAATTTGTGGTTTTTGAGTGACCTGTCAATTTCAGTCTGTTACATGCCTCATTTGTTTCTGGGATTGTAATCGATGCTGCTGTAGAGCCACTAGCTGATACTATACTGCAAGCTCTGCTATATGAATGTGAAAGCCTTAAGCTATTGGAATAAATGTGAAAGCTTCTATACCTCTTAACAAGTAGCTCCTCTGAAGATGAGGTTGTTCCTGTCCCCAAATTGTTGCCAAACACCAGCTTCCATGGCGGTGTTACATGGTCGGTGAAACTGCATCTAACCAAGGCCCATGCAACTTCCTCGACCCCCGATGCTCGGGTAACTTTGTGTTGCTCTTGGTTTGTACCTGTGAAGCTGGTGAATTCATTCTGAGGCTGATTTTGTCAGTACAGGGAGACCATTCAGAAGAAACTGTACTTAAACAGGCTTGGTTCCCTTTTGGTAACTTTGTGCTGTTAATCCTGTTATGGTTGTATCAGAAGTAATTGTGAGCTTTGCTTGTGGGTTCATTGGGCACTGATGTATGAAGATGAAGCTCACCTTATTCGAGTTTGGATTTGAATGATTGGATTTTGGTCAGAACAGACTTTTCAGTTTGGAGTCTATTATTTAGAACTTAATGCATTCGTTGGCAAATATGAATACAATGTGATTGATCATTCTAAACTTGATTGAAGCATGTGGTGTATTGCAGTACGCTTGACCAAGAATGATGGTAACAAGAAGTAGAGTAGTCTATTTTCATAAATAATGGATCAAAATACAACAAGAATGTACACAACATCAAACACCTCAGCTACCACAAAACCCACAGAGATAAATAGCCGAAAACGAACTGAGAAGTTTACAGTGCCGGAAGAGTCACTGAGCAAAACCGTTTGCTAAGAAGCAATGCCGCTCAGAATGAGTTCATTTCGAGCAAATAACTTCTGGCCTTGAGCAGCTTCTGAACAACATCCGCATACAATCCATCCCCAAATGCCCTCAACGCCAATTCTCCGTCCTCAACCGCCATGTCACCGCCACCGCCACCGCAACTGGGCCGGACAACCACGAGGGTGGCACCCTCGACCCAAAGCCCACCTTTGAGCTCCAATCTGGGCACATGCCTCATCCTCATCCTCACGCTAGGTACTCTGGTCCTGCACCTGTCCAATTCCTCCTCCTCATCAGCCACCACCTCACCCTCTTCTCTACACTCCCTTAAACCCTCCTTCTCCATCACCACCGTCCCCTCCCCTTCTCTGTCCCTCAGAACCAGACATTCAAGCCCGCTCTGCTCCCTCACCACCTCCTTCAGCAAGTAGTGCCTGGCCGACGCCGCGATCAAAGCGCTGATCGTCCACACCACTCTCACCTTCAGCCCGCCGGCGAAGTCCGACTCAGCTCCGGCATTCAACGGTGCCGGAGCTTCCCCGACCGATCGGAAGCCTAGGATGACGCAGGTCCTCAGGGTTTTGCCGAACTCCGCTGTCCATTTGAGAAGCGTGCCCTTCTCGAGCCTGAGGTCGCCGGAAGGGAGGTCGATCGCGAGGCGCTTGACGCGGTGGAAGCAGCGGAGGATCTGGGCGGGGGAGTTCGGGATCCGGGTCCGGGTCGGGTTGGGCTTGGGCGAGACGAGGCTGTGGAGCGACTTGAGGATAAATCTGAGGGCGGAGGTGAGGATGCTCGAAACGACGTCGTCTTCCTCGTCCGAGTCGGAGGAGATGACGCGGTCGACCGTTAGAACGAGCGAGTCGGTGTGGGGGACGAGCGAGTTGAAGCGTTTCGAAACGGCGAGGCAGCGAATGAGGGTCTTGGTGTCGGAGACGAGGTCGAAGATCTGGAGGATCAGGGGGTCCGGCAGCCGATCGAAGCCGTCCATTTTGAGTATCAGAGAGCGAGAAACGTTGAGGAAAGGAGAGAGAGAATTGCTTCTTAAAGAAGACGAAGTGAAAGCGTGGAATTGGGTGGGGCCCTCATTTGACCGGAAGGGAATTGAGCGGTGGGGTCCGCAGATTGCTTAGTGCCGGCTGCAGTGGTTTTAGGTTTTGTTTCTCTCGCTCGCTCGGTCATGGCGTGGCGTGTGATTGGTTTGACTTTCTGTTTTCCATCTGACATCAATGCGCACGGCAGCAGCGAATCATTTAGTTTCCTTTTCTGGCTTTGTGCTTGTTATTTCGGTTTTCCCAATTCCTTCTCTTGTAAATTGTAATTGAATGAGAGAAGGGAAAGTCTCTGGTGTGCGTTGTTCTGGGAAAGTCTGGTGTGCCCACAGATTTTAGAATTGTCAAATATTCAATCTGGAAGATTTTTTTTTTTTTGAAGATATTTTCAAGGGGTGTCTTTATGTCAACTGAGGTCCCTGCTGATTATTTCTTTTTCTTTTTTTTGCTATATTTAATACCATGCATACTCTATAATTCAACTGATTTACCTGTTTGAAAACTAGGGTTAGGATTTTCAATAGTTTGATTTCGTTCATCTCATTAGTGATCGGAACTTGTGTGTACGCAAGGAATTCTTGTCGGCCTTCTGCTGGCATTCATGTCTTGTTTGATAACGTGTGGAAATTCTTATGAAATTAAATGAGTGATTTATTCCTAATAATGTCGTATTGTTATGGAATATAACACTTTTATCTTTATCTAATATAGTTACGTGACAACAATATTGGTGTTATGTCATACTACTACTAGTAGTCGATCACAAGCATTTCGTTGCTCAACGAGCATTTCAACGATGCTTCCTTTTGCTTTTTAACAATTTTATACAAGAATTAGCCCCCACAAAATAAATTTTCTTTCAAATATAGATAATCGGCCCCCACAAAGTATCATGTTATATAACTCCTTTTGCATTTTTTTTTCTCTACATTATGTGTATACCAACTAAATTATCTTAAAAAATTCCTATGTCCGCCACTAAATATAGCAGTATGTATATACCACAATTGTGTGCTCAAACATACTAGTGTTGCAATAATCTTTTCGAGAAAGTGATAGTTGTTTTAGTTAGGTTTGTTAGGAATAAGTAACAGTTTGATGTGAAGAACGCAATCCTACATGGGGCTTAGACCAATTTCTTAATAGCCTTGTTTGACGTTTGGATTGACTCCGAAATCAAACTGTCTCTTTTGGCTTGAAGTCACTCAACAATTTACAACCCATTTTTACCTATCTTTCTTTTCCTTTACCCCTCTTTTCTTTCTTTAATTCTTTATTACCAATGTCATTACCCATTTATTAGTCACCAATGTCATTTGTCTTTTCCTATAGTCACAATATTAGTCACTAATGTCATTTGTCTTTTTTCCAAAACCTCTTTATTATCCACCAATGTTCTTTGTCTTTTCCTCCAAAACCCCTTTTGCAGCCACCAATGTCATTTGAAAGCCACCCCTCTATTGGACACCAACCATTGGTATCCATTGCTCCCATTTGTTGTAGTGAGTGTAGGTGTGCCAACACCAAGCAGTGCGGTGTTGATGTCTTCGACTCTTCGCACGACCTCTTGACTTCTTCTCAAACAGTTGTGGCTTGAAGAGGGATATCTCCCAGGCCAGTTCTACTTTTCCTTATAAAGAATAAAAGACTTCAATGTAAAACCCTTTCGAGGTTTACCAATTGATGCTAAGGATGTCAACCTTAGCAAAGTTTTGCACCAAAGTGATTAATAGTAAGGTGATAAGGTGTGATCCTTATCTTCTCAGTTACAAGAGGTGCGATCCCCGGCGATCTTTGTTTTAACTTGAATGTTTAGAAATTAGTTCTTTTAAGTATCATTTTTTTCTCTTCCCTTTGTCAGCTAGGGTTTTGGGAGGGGTCGCCGCCTCCAGCACCTTCTCCTCATGGAGATCTTTGCAGGCTTTTGCCTATTCTCTCTTGCTCTCATATACTCTACTTGCTGAGATCTAAATCCGAGTTTCGATGCGGAGAGAATCTTTGGTAGCGGGAGTTTGTTAGAACCTATTAATGGTGGGTCGGAGATTATGTTTTTGGATCAGATGGGCTGACGGCGTTACAATCCTTTCGTGGCGGTTCCTTTGTGTCGGATAGGAGAGTTTCGAGGTCGTCCTTGTCGAGTCCTATATTTGTTTCCTTTCATGCTGGGTCTGTGTTGGATTGCAGCGGTGTTGGCTGATACAAATAGTCCTAATTGGGTTTTCCTTCTATGTCTGTTGGTTTTGCTAATTGTTTAGAATGAGGTTTGGGTTAGATTTTGATCCTGGTTCACGAATCGAGTAGGTCATGGTTATGGTTTTAGATGTGGGTTTTCTTTTGGATCTAGTCTCCAAATCACTGTTGCGCGCTATTTGCTTATGCATGGAACCTGGGTTCATGGTTTTAGTTCATGAAAATTCATCTGCCATCAACCAAGTTTCTAACACCTTTGGCCGGCTTTGATTTCTCGATGGTAGATTCACCTCTATTCAGTGATGGAATTTCTCTTTTTTTCTTAGATGTGCTTGTGCATCTTGTTTTGCTGTACTGTTTTATTTTCGATGTTTTTTTGTACTGTTTTATTTTCGATGTTTTTTTGTATCTACCTATTGTACTCCTCAGTTTCATTTACTATATCTACTATCGTCTTTCCCTTCAAAAAAGAAGGTTTAGAAGATGCTCTATGTGAATAGTAGTTTGTTTGTGTTGTGTGTTTATATTGTAGCGTTAATCCTTCTTATATATAAGTCGTAAGATTACTTGATCATCAAGCAAATAATCTGTAAGAAATCTTCAAGATGCAGATTCCTACTAGGATTGATATTCCTTGTGCAATTTTTATCTTTGAAGCTTATTAGTTATTACGTTCAACATGCCATATCAGCATATTTTTACAATTAATACTAATTATGTCATGGCATGCAAGTCTCTTGATTTTATCTCCATGTACACAATATTAAAGGCTAAATATTATAGGCAATTAATGATAATAGCCTCTTGACCCAACATAGAGTACATTATTCTCCGTGCAGTTTTGATTTATTGGCCATTAGACAATTAAAGCAACTCTAATGGTGAGAGCTAAATTCATATTTGATACCTAAAATAGGACTTTGGATATCCAACAATGAAAAATTTTGGGGCCAAACTTAGTCTAGGACCAAACCATGGGCCAAACTCAGTCTAGGACCAAACCATGGGCCAAACTCAAACCAAGCCTGAGCCAATGTCAAAACAAATCGTTAGGGCCATAACACATTGTGCAGCTGACACAAGAAAAAGAGAGACAGACTCCGAGAGAAGGAAGTGAAGCAGACACGCAGCAAGAAAAGGCGAAGGGAAAGCAACGCGCGTAGCCGGAGTGGAGAAGGAAAAGGCATCGGCGCATGTGGAGAGCCCACCGTTGTTGTGACTATGTGATGACCCAACGGTCATCTTCGTTGGATGGCTAGGATCAGTCCATTTTAAAATGGACGGTCCTGGTTTCATGAATTTTTTTTATAAAAAAAAAAAAAAAAAGCAATCTAACGATAATTATCAAAATCCAACGGCTCCCGTTAATTTCAACAACAAAAAATTATAGCACTTGCCACTTGGATTTGAGTGTTTAACACACCATTGTTAGAGATTACTAAAATGTTATATGAATAGTGTCCATTTGGGGGTATCAAAATGGTTTTGGCATTTACTATTGAAGTTGCTCATAATAATCAGTGTCGGCCCTAAGGGTATGTCACTTGTGCATCCGCACAGGCCCTCTCAGATAAAGGGCCCTTAAAAAAAACAAAAACAAAAATAAACCGTATAAATATTTAGAAAATGAAATATAACTAATAATGTCTATGGTGTAGTTGGTTGTGAAACTATTTATTAAAACTGAGGATATCGCACAAGGGCTGTCAAAACTCAGGGCCGGCCCTGATAATAATCAATAAAGGATTGTTTCCTTATTGAAATCAGTCACATATAATTGCATTAGGAGTGCTATTATAACACGTCATTTTTGCTCTCGTTCTAGGATTGTTTTCTATATTCCATCAAGATTGTTTTCCTCGATCATTAAAACAAAGAACAAAACAAAACAAACAAGATTGTTTGCTAAGAGAGCAGCTTAAATTATTGAACTCCAAACATAGTCAAACCGCATTTGACGACCCATGCATTCAGATTTGTAGCCCCGGAGAAGAAAAGAAACTGGCGGATTAATTTTTGTGGTTTTAGTTTTGATACGAACGTTATCCGCCAGGCAGAAATTGGACTTTTATTATAAGAACTAATTAAAACCCAAATTGGAATATACACATTCTGGCTAGTCCTCCGTCCACGTACTCACGGTGGCCGGTCAGAGATCACCACCTACTTTTCTCAGCACAGTTCGCAGGTTTATGAGGCCACAAAGTCCTACCGACATGCAAGACAGAGCTTAAGAAAGTCGTCACTCTAGATTGTCCAGATTTTCGGATGAGTCCTACGTACCAAAAGATTGATTACAAACCCAAGTTGCAATTTTTTTAATTGTCTTCAGTCTTCTCTCTTGCACCATTTACAAATTAATTATTTTCTAAAGGGTTGTCTTTTTTCTTTTAGTCAATTCTAAAGGGTTGTCCATTATTTACTGCTGATCATTAAAGAATTTTTCTATCATTTCCTCCACTCTTTCCATTCCATGTCATCCACTAGAGATAGATATGATTATGATCCTTATGGGATTTTTTTTGGACAGTGGGATTTAACTGCAACTCGAGGATTTAACTGTAAAACCTCTAGAGGGTCTAATATAGTAACGTAGTTATGAGGTTTTACCTTACGTTCATGGTTCATCTCTACTTATAAGTTATAACCTTACGTGTTCTAGTTAATTAGCTCTTTTATTTTTGGGTGAAATGAAAATCGCTTCATTTGGATACGTAATTGATATTGACCTAGTAAACAACTTCTAATTATAGTGTAGTATCAAAATTAATCTCCTTGAATCAGATTTACTCCCCCTCCAAATCCTTCTTTAATCAATTTTTTTACTTTTCCTTCTCTCTCTGCCTTACAGCCTCCCATTTGTCCCATGCACACCACTCTCTCCTTTCCCATGCATGCAATTTGCCAACACGTCCAATCTCACATTGTGCACATACACCACCCTCCTTGTCCTCACCACCGCTCCCCATCTTCCTATGGCGGAGCGGGTCCCGCCTCCGGGTAACGGAAAGGAAGAGTACCGCAAACAGCAACCTAATCAAATGATCCAGCCAGCCTCATCATCGACAACATCAACAACATTAGTACCATCATCCCAAGAATTAATCCCCCACAACTCATCCCAATACACCACCTTCCGGGCCGGCACCTACGTTGTGCAGGTCCCCAAGGACCAAATCTACCGCATCCCTCCCCCCGAAAACGCCTCCATCGTTGAACGCCACCTCGATCCATCCAATAGAAAGAAGAAACCCCTATGTTGTAACTTCATCTGTCTCGCCATCCTTGGTTTCATTCTTCTATTCATCATTTTGCTCGTGGCAGGGCTTTACGTCTCCCTGATATTGTCCAAAGACCCCAAATTCTCCGTCCAACGCCTCGTGTACAACAACAAAACAGCGTCCCATCGACCGGACTACACCGTAACGTTGAAGGCCAAAAATTCGAATTCCAAAGTGGCCATTTTGTACAAGAAAGGTGGTGACGCCTCCCTTCATCTTAAGACGCAAGAAATTGCCACCGCTAAATACCCGTCTTTTAACCAAGATAGTGGAAAATCGAAAGAGTTTGCTGTAACCTTTCATGGCTCCAAGATTAAGTTGCCTAAAGAGATTCAGAAAAGCAGGACGAGTCGCAAACCGAAAGTCCGCGTCAAGTTTTCTCTGGCCATGGATATCCCAGGGCTAATGAAGATGGGAGCCATGAAGAGAAGCATGACATTTCACGTCGACTGCGATTTTACGGTGGATACATTGGTGAAAGGAACTCGAATTCTGAACGAGGAATGTCATACAAACCGGAAGTAGCAATTAAATAAATATGTGATATTACGTAGGATCGACGAGTTTGGCAGCAGCCATCATGTAAAGGTGGTAGAAGTTGGTACTGATTTCTTCGTTATTTTCTTGTTTTTCTTCTCTTTTGATTTTATTTCTTCCCTCTCTAGTTCCATTATCTGGAGGATGCAGGTCATGACTGAAAGAATGGAGAGTCTGGTGCATGTATATTTTGTATTTTGGAAGTGTAATTTATTTAGAGCAGAAGTTCGATAATATTTTGTAAGGCATACAAATTGATATTTGCTGTTCTTAACTTCTTACCCTTTTTTTTTAATTCATTTTCTGGTCTTTGTAGACTTTCATTTCTTGCTCTATCCTTTCGGTGTTCTTTGTTTTTCATCGATTATCTGGTGTTTTAGACCAAGCTCTTCAAAAAACAATACACACATATATGCATTTGAAACATATTTCTCTTGTGTTCCTCTGTTACTATTTTTTTTTTTAATGTTGGCAATAACCAATCTAACTACTACGGTGAAACAAAACAGCACGAGCCTACAACAAATTTTGTTGCATCATTGATATTGTTTAAGGTTAGAATTAGTGGTGAATCACATACTATGGTTTGTTGTATCACTTTTCTGATATCGAAACTTATGTTTTTTATCATTAAGTTACGGTTGTCACAGTAATGGTGGGATTAAATTTTTTTAGTGCTCTCTTAGTTTGGATTAGGTCAAAGTATATCATCACGGCCACCGGCCTATTAGCTGATGCATCAGTCAAAAGATCAGCTCAACTTAATTAATATTCATTGGAAGTGCAAGGCCTCATTTAATTACTGGTCTCTCTAAAACAAGTCATGTGTGGGAAGGTACCAAGTCATCTTTGGGCATAGTGAGAGTTTTATTGAAAGTTGAATTTTATTTAAGTTGTGTCTGTCAGCGATCTGTATTTAGTTAGTTTCCTTATTTGTAATTAATTGTATTTATGGGAGGAATTTTCCTTGCTAATATTTTAACACTTTATATACCTCCATTGAAAGAATAAGATTATCTTAGAATTCTAATATAAACTCATATTATCACACTTCATCTTTTTCTTAAATTTCTCAAATCCCAATCTTAATTAAATTTAAATTTAACCTCATCCAATCCCAATTCAAACCCTAAATTTACCATCATATAACTCTCACCACCACCCAAATCTCACCACTCAAAACCCTAATTTTTCAATACACTCCCAAACTTCCACCGACCACTCATCTCCACCACCGATCTCACAACCCACCCACAATCATCAACAACCACTACCTACCACCACTCAAAACCCCCTAATAATCAACTATCAATTTCCCCCAATCAATATGGAAATTTATTTTGACAAAGAACTCAACATCCCTGAATAATTTAAACAAAAAAGTAAACATATTACTCTAAATCTCTTAAACCAATTCTCCACCAATAAAACCAATATTATAAACTCAATATTTAACTAAACAAAATTTTTACAAACAATCTCTTGATTTATACAATAATATTTTCAAAAATCATCAACACACCCCTCTCAGACACATTAAGATTATAATTCTTCCATCCAATATATTTTTTTGACTACTCAAACAATTAAAATTTAAAAATAATTTACAAACTAGCTAAAAATACAATCTACTCACAAACCTCCCTCCACAAAAACCTCTCCTTTAACCCCCCAACAACTATATTCAACCAACCTTTAACAAATAACATACTCCAAAAAAAAAGAAATTGACAATGGTTTAAAACCTCCAAAAATAAAAAATGAGGACCAAACAAATTTATAATTAATAACCCAAAAAAACCCCCAACTATACTTTATTCCCTTTAAAAATTCTTTACAAAAAAACAAATTTTTCTAAAAACAACTTTTTATTAAAAACATCTACCAAAAAAACATCCTTTAAATATCACATTTCATTTTTAAACAGACTTTATAAAAACAAGTTTATCACATTAAAAACAACATCTAAAAAAAAAATTTTTGATTAAAAAAAATTATACCCCGGGGACCCCAAAAAAAAAAAAAAAAAAGGAAAACTATTAAAAAAAAACCCCCACCAACCATAAAAAAGAAAAACAAAAAAAAAAAAAAAAAAAAAAACTTAAACATACCTAAGAAGAAAAAAAATAAAAGGGAAAAGCAATACGGAAAAGAAAAAAAAAAAAAATAAAACTTAAAAAGGAAGATAATAAAAAAGAAAACAAAGACATTTGTCTAGTGAATTTGAGAGAAGGACTTAGGCCAAGAAGTATTTTTTAGGTATTGAAGTTGCAAGGTCAAAGAAAGGTATTTCCTTGTCACGAGAAAGTAGCTTGGACCTACTGCAGAAACGGAAGTTGATGCGCTATGAGACACCCTAGGATGAACACCGGTATTTTCTAGATCAGTTCCAACGGATAAGGTTTAGTTGGTGATTAATTTACTCTCTCTCCCGGTAGGTTGTTGGTTGTTGCAGTCTCCAAGTAAGCGGGGGGAGTATCGGGTATTTAAAGACCCGGTAAGGAGTTGTTAGCCAAGGGAAGGAATGTTAGCGGCCCGGGGGCGGGCGTCGAGGCCCGGCTTGGGGGACGTTGGGCGAACGGGCGCGGCGGGGAGGAGGGGGGAACTGTGGATTAAAAATTATAAAGGATTTAGGTTCAAGTTTGACGGATGGTAAGGAGGGGGGCAGGACAAAGGGAGGTGGTTCTTAAGGGAACTGGATCGAAAGTATTAGTTCCTTGTCCCATCGAAGACACGGCTCTGGTTTGGGTCGGCGGGGGCCCACGGGGGGGTTGGTCCTTTGTGTTGGGGGAGCACGTGAACCTTCCCGGGGAACGAAAAAACGTCTATATATATCATGTAGTATTAGTGTTGGGGGGATGAAGTATTAATGAGTTTCCAGAACCTAAACATGTTCTTTTGGTTGAGTGATTCCCAGATTAATTATCCCCTCCTCTCTCATTTGTTTTATACCCTGCATCATTAGCATGGTATTCTAATGTTTGATATAAACATTTATTATTAAAGTTTTGTGGTTCGAAAGAAGTCAAGCTAGGGTTTGGAAAAATGAAAATCATAATATATAAATGGGTGATTCGCTACTAATATATATATAGAAGAAAGCCCTTTTAAGATAATACACATTTTTAGCGAAATTATTAAGGTGTGGACAATATTACTGCTATATGATACCACTAATATAGTAATGAACTATGTACATCTTGTAGAACAATTAGTATCAAAGTCAATGGCTTGGCTGACATGTGTTACGTTCATATTTGATAATGTCAGTTAGTGTCAATTAAGTTGGGTAGTTTCATTGTGCTTATCATGTTAGAGCAATTTTTTTTTTCAGTGAACCTCGGCAGACGAGGAAAATTTATTAAAAGAGAAATAAAAAAGAAAAGTACATCAAGAAATGGGAAGGACACAAACCTTAACCCTTACAAAAAAACCAAACAATGAAGGAAAAAATTCCTCCAAAAACAATAGAAAACACAAACTAGTGAAACCTAAAATTAGGAAGACCTAAAAGATCTCTCGTACATAATGAACTAGCGAATGGTGGAATAAAATCCCACCAAGTCAAATCAGACAAAGAAGTGCCAAAATTAGCTAAGGCGTCAGCAACTTGATTACCCTCTCTATAGATATGAGAAGACTTGAATTGCATTTGAGAAATCCGATGAAGGCAATTACCCCACTCCACCCTAAGTTGCCAAGGCACCCGATGAGGAGAGCGAAGAAAAATGAGAACAAGTGAAGAGTAAACTTCCAACCACACATGTTTCCAATCACAAACCCATGCCAACTCAATAGCCTTGATTACTGCCATGACCTCAGCAGCAACTCAATAGCCTTGATTACAAGCGAATCAACCATGTTAGGGGCAGTTAAGTGTAGTTCCTATTTTTAAGTTTTGCAGTTTTAATTCCATTTCTACGGTTACTCTTGTATTGTATATATATATATATATATCAGAATGTTGTGTTAATATATGGAGATTGAAGTATTATCATATAGGGACTCTATCATAGGAGGTTGGTTTCCTCGAAGAAAACCATATTTTCTTTTCTGTTTCAGTCTTCTATCGATCAAAATAGGTAGAGGAAAGAATAAATTCCTCTCTCAAGTCCTCTGCTCTCTGAAAACAAACCTATCACCCGTTCTCAAAACCAAGCACATAACAGCTTGGTATCAGAGCCTGGTTATGGCTGATCAACGTCTTAGCCGTCTCAAGTCTCAAGTCTCAAGTCGGATCTCTCACTTCTGGTCAAGAGAGTATCCTAAAGGAGATGCAAGAGATGTTTGCTGCCATGAATACCCGTTTTGAGCAGGTGGCATCTCAAACACGTGAGATGGGGGACGGCTCTGTCAATCAAAATGGAAAGAGGTCGTGGAAATGGACAAGGTGGTACGGTTAACTCCTCACTGCCTAAGATTTCTAAGTTGGATTTTCCTCGCTTTGATGGAAGTGAGGATCCAACGTACGTACTAGTTGGATTTGCCGGGTTGAGCAGTTCTTTGAGTTCCAAAACACTCATGTGGAGGAGCAGGCTTCTTCGGCCGCTTATCACTTAGAAGGAGAGGGCGAGAGGCACGATTATGGTACCAACTGATGAAGGACGAAGAGGGTATGGCTACTTGGGACATGCTTAAAGAAGGCCTACATGCCAGGTATGATCCTACAATATTTGAAAAAAATTTTGGTGATCTTACAAAATTGTAGCAAACGGGTTCAATTCGTGAGTACGAAAGCCAATTTGAGCGGCTTTTGCGCCGTTTTGGAAGAATGGCACCTTCACAACAAGTAGGTTGCTTTGTTAGCGGCCACAAAGATAGTATTCGGGTGGATGTCCAGGCCTCTCGTCCTAATAATTTGTCAGCAGCTATTGGCTTAGCCAGACTCTATGAGGCTAAGTATCATTCTAACCTCAACAAGGAACAACAAGAAACAAACAAGGCACCAATGGTTCACTTTTCAAACACGTCAGCGGTTCTCAATTAAGAAGCTTTCCTCCGAAGAATTCAAGGGAAGACGTGACAAAAGAGTATGTTTTCATTGTGATGAGAAATTCGGACATGCATACCAATGCAAGAAGCTTTTTATTATTGAGTGTTGATGGCCTTATGCAGCTGCAAAGCATGACAATGGAGTCGCTGCTGCGCATGCCAAAAAAAGAACGTGATCCTGAAGGCAAGAGTTTCTCAACCCTTGAGGACAAGGGTTAATTTAGAGGGGGGTATTGTTACGTTCATATTTGATAATGTCAGTTAGTGTCAAGTTGGGTAGTTTCATTGTGCTTATCATCTTAGGGGCAGTTAAGTGTAATTCCTATTTTTAAGTATTGCAGTTTTCTATTTCTACGGTTACTCTTGTATTATATATATATATATATATATATATATATATATAAATCAAAATGTTGTGTTAATATATGGAGATTGAAGTATTATCCTTTTGCGACTCTATCATAGGAGGTTGGTTTCCCTCGAAGAAAACCATATTTTCTTTTCAATTTCAGTCTTCTATCGATCAAAATAGGTAGAGGATATAATAAACTTCCTCTCTCAAGTCCTCTGCCCTCTGAAAACAAACCTAGCCTATCACCCGTTCTCAAAACCAGGCACATAACAACATGTCATCAAAGGTGGCCCAAGGAAATGGTCAAAGTGGCGATTCAAGGAAAAATCATTAGCTGAAGATGCGACTAGTGGAGCTAGTTTCAGAAGTAATTCCTAGTCAAGTGGTGAAAGAATGATAGGCTTAAGAAATATATTGTTCAAAGGGACTGTGGAGTGACTCAGAGGTTAGATGAAACCGGTTGAACTTGAGAGAAATCTCGATCAAGATCAAACATGAAATACAAAGGACAATGCATAACTCTAAGGAATTAAGTTTGTGATGGTTTGTGAGAAAGAAATCTATCTCGACAAGATATGGAAAGGGAAAATCGGACATAATAATACTAAAACATTTTGAGATATAACCCCATACCTAGAGGTTAACTGACCTGAATTCATTAACTAGAAGAAGTGAACCTTGGTCGTTGGGAAAGAAATAAGATATATATATATATATATATATATATATATATATATATGTTACCACGCAAAACTTTGTAGTTTGTTTGGATTACCACCCAAAACCAATTGTAATTTGGATTACTGCCCAATCATTTCAACAAACATGAAAGCAATCACAAAGAATCTGTGCTCGCTGTGATCAGAGTCCATATGACAATGGCCCAATTAATCATCTTCTTCCTTTGCGCACAGGCCAAAGCCCATCATATATAGGACTCAAACTCAGTTAGAATACTTGACTAAACATTTACTATTTAGGATATAGGATATAATCAGGTCGGCCAGTGAGACGGTGGGGGATAAGCTTCATCGTTCCTCCTCTCTTTGAAACATGGGCCTTACTATTTAGGTATCTTTCTATAGTATAGTATGGTATCAACTCATATGTCCATGTTCAGGTTCTATTGGGTGGGAGCGGCAAAGGTATTAATTAGGTCCAAGCTACCTGCTATGCAAGCACCTGACGCATCTGCTCCCTCTAGCAAGATCATGATCTCTACTGAACCTGCTCACATGGGTAATCGAATTATCCAATCCTAAACACATGTTTGCGCCTCATTTACTTCACCAACTCGGTACGATATAAGATGATCAATCTTTATAAACTAGTATATATATATATACATGATCAGATCAGACTCTATCAGATCAACCCTCTATGCAGGGACCAGTTTCCTACAGGCTACACCAGCTGACACGTTAAAAAAAGAAGACGATCCTTTTTCTGTTCTTCTTTCTATCGCACATGGAAACCACACTAAGAACAGATACACGCACTACTTCTCTTAAAAAGTTAATACGCTAAAATTTTGCTAGAGAGGTTTTTGCATCTTTAAGTTGAGGTTAATTTGCTTCTTTTTTTTTCTTAACTTTTTCCTCCCCAGGTGTTATTGGTGTGACCTGGTGGTGGGTTCAGTTAGAAACTGCCTGCTTCCAGAGGCTTTTGTTTTTTTTTTCACACATCATATGTCATGGGTGATGCTCGATGATGATGATGGCTTGAGTGAATATATAAAAGGCTGCAGAAGCAAAGTGTGATACAGAGAGTTTGAGTTGGTTGAATATGTTGTCCTGCAGGAGAGAAGAAGTGGCCCTAGCTTTTTCGTTCACCAATAATTGGGGGCCTCCAGGTCTTTATTTTTTTCTGGTTTAAGGTGCCAATAATGGGTTCAATCTAGTGGAAAACTTTCTTTACACGTCTGAATGAAGCAGAGGTTTTCTATGGCATGGAAACATGCTAGGTGTCCCAATAGCAATGCTTTTAGGGTTACTAACTTTGCTCACTAAGTGATCTATCATGGTGTTTGTATCTAGACTTTGTTTGAATATTTTGTTGCATGATCAATTATTACGTGTGTATGATACACTACTTTTTTTTTTGATACACCACTCTGTATTTGTGCATAGATTTCAATCAAATGTACTCTTAAAATATAATATGCATGTAACAACAAAGATTTAAAATTAGGAATTTACGTACGAGTAATTATTTTGCATACCGAAATATTCACGTAAAAATATTTTTGTGGTGCATCTAACTAATTTTGGCTTGAAATGAGGCTAATATTTTATTTGTTGTTTAAATTTCATTTTCTTTCTATCATCACATAATGTTAAAGGTTTCGCTCTGAGGTTTATTGTTCTACCTATAATTTAAGAGAAAATTCTACAATACCCAAAGCACTAGTGCTTGGGCATATCAGCAATAATCTAGATTGTTGTATCGGTAAATCTATGTCTTGCCCCTTATAAGTGAGGTTTTAAAAAATCCAAAACACTGGTGCCCAAAACACTCAAGACGTTCCCGAATTTGAGAGTTAAACTTTACATTCGCACTAAGCAATTCTGTGTTCTAAAATAATTAATCTTAAGATTTTTATGTTAGCCACATATTAAACAATAATTCACTGAATACAGTAATATATAAATTTCTTATGTATATATATATATATATTGTTTTCAAATAAATAGAGAACTAGACAATAGTAGTTCCTCAATGATAGTCGATTTGAGCAGTAAAGTACCCACCCACAAGTCCGAGGAAATGAACCTTTACTTTCGAGAACCCACCTTATGTATTTTCTAATATATGTGAAATACAAAGTGATTTTCTGCCTTAGAGTTTATGATTTATTTCTTTAAACATTTTAACATAACAATACATGAGGGGAATGATACACTATGTATACCAGTATACCACTATGTCATTTAAAGTTGTTTGTGTAGTGGTTTGACACAAATGTTTTTTCAAAAGAGATTATGAATTCAACTCTCCTAAAATATCAGAGTAGAGTGGGATGGAAGTGTATATGTGTGAGTTAAAAAAAAATGTATACCACTATGTCATCATATACTAAATAATTAGTCTATACAAAACACTCTTACATGAATTGATGAATAAAATCTACCAAAAATACTTTGGTGAGTATATCTAGCTAGCCATAAAAGAAACCCTATGTTCTGTTCATAACAAGCACTTTGAGTGGATTCCAACTCCTCTTCCAACCATATGGAACCCCCTACATAGCTAGCTAGTGGGTATCCCTCTCACCACCTAACCCTATGAAAATAACCTATTTCAATATTGACAAAATGGATCCATTAAAATACTACTTTTGAGATTCCATTAATCTTTTAATGTGGGCTCTCCCAAATCCTGGTGCCCAATGGTTTAGGTCCATATCCCTCCTTTAAAAAGCAATCACCCTCCTGTTCACTCATTTAACCCTCTAATATCTTAACCTAGCTCCTTGGATCTTTTATATATTTGTTTAAATAGATACCTATTCATAATTGGGATCAATTATATCCATAAACAAATTAAGGAACTTAATTATTATGTGCGATCGGTTAAAAAGCCTAGGCTCTTTATTTGCTTTAGCAGTGTAAAGTAATATATGTTCATGTTCACGATCATAGTAATTAATATATATTTCTTATTTTTGTGCCCTATAATGGTGCCATCTCTCTTTTTATGAAACTTATAATTAAATTTAATTAAGCCCTAGCTAGATATCTCTCGTGCGTGCTCCTTCCCATGATCTCTTGTCTGATATACAAGGATGAAGATAAATGTCTACGAAAGGAAGCAAAGAGCATGGGGCTAAGATTAAATAGTAAACTAGCTACTGAACTGCATGTGTACGTGTTGCTCAAAACAGATCAATCACTTCACATTCCTTCTTTTTCATCCCTTCAATTATTGGTAACTAGATCAGTGTGCCGGGCAAAGGCTTTTCTGCAGTGATGGAAATATAGAGATGAAATGTTTATCAGATGTGTCATCTCATATGTAAGCTCCATTATGTTGTAGTCGACTATCCAATCTATAATTTTTTTAAGGCACCAGCTAACTTGCTATGGTTTAAATGTTTAATACGTATCCAACAGCTTAGAGAATGATAAGTGAATCAGTTCTGGTAATCATGATACAAAATTTGTTTTATATCGCTGATTGTGATATCTGTATATTATAATTAAGGTACATGCACTTTGTTCATGATTTGTAAAGCAAAGTAAAGTTTATACAAGAATCAGTTTTCACGAGTTAGGGTTTTTATTTTTCTTAAGAATATTAGGTCTAGATGCATATTCCTTTCTAACACAATCATGCACATCCCCTATAGTGAAGACAAAATGATTAACGAAAATGGGAAAAGAGCCAATGGAATGGTATAAACAAAATTATTGGGACTCTCAATCTTTTGGTTAAATGGAATAATAATATTCGTGATTCCTCGTTGCCAAATTAAGAAGATACTTAATTAATGGTAACCACTATATAGATGATGATCGAATATATAACCTTCTAAATGCAGGAAAAATTAATTACTATAGCCGAGCAGTGAATAGCTCAGCCTAAGAATTAATACAGACACAGACTTGCGGATATAGTTTGGGTAATATTTGTCGCAGGAATTCATATACAAGATTATAGAAATCCTAGGGTTGTTAATTTACTCAAAAATAAATCACAAAGTCTACCTTAACTCAGGAAAATGCTTGTATTTTAATGTTCAAAGAGCACCATTCTGCTTAAACTATAGCTCTTTGTTTATTTTGCCAACTGTACTTACAGAGATGCTTCCCATTATTGAGGTTTAGGTTTCAACATAGAGCTTCGGTCATATGAAGCACTCGCTTCAAGAATTGACAATGTGTTGTTTTGACTGCTGCATATTTTTCTATGAATTAGTCTTTAGGTTAATAAGAAATTAACAAACAGACCAATAGATTTGGAAGAGGATCTCAAAGCACTGCTTCCAATTTATATACAATAGGCAATTTGCAACAAACTTGATCTCCAAGTTCTGTTCTTGGATTCCCTAGTGCATGCAAGACAGCTTTATAGGATGCCATCTTAGAAAATAATAATATGTATTTATTCAGAGAACATAATTAGCAATTAAAAAAGTAGTAAAATTACTTGGTGATAAAAATTAGAATATGTAACTTCATCAGTGCCCACCATCATGTCGTAGAGAATCGTATAGACTCTCTCACTCTCTCAATTATTGGAATGAATAATTAGTAAGTAAATGTCGGTAAATAGTTAGATTAGAGCTAAAATGGTGATTATGTATTTATGTAGAGCAGCTAGGGTCTAAATCAGTAATGCCCCTCTAAAGAGACATGCATGTCTTGATTCCATAATACAATTGCAGAAAAAGAAAAGGGAAAATTATTTGCCTTTTTCCCACATGTGAAGAGGAACTTAATTACCCTAATCATTAACGTAGCTATGGTGATGTACTTATAGCATTTGGTGAAAGTGGCTCGATCGAGGCTAGATGAATCACGTTCACTACATTAGATAATTATTAACTGTAATTGGATAGCGTTACCATCTTCATTACTTTATACCACACTTTCATTACATATTACTAGCTATTATTAAATACATACATCACATGAGAAACAAAAATGAAGTTTTCTTCTACTTGCAAAAGCCATTATCCTACTAGATTAATCCACAATGAGACTCTAATTAAATCTTTGTTGCCTGCTTCTTACTTAATTTTACTCATATTATTATTATTATTATTATTATTATTATTATTATTTAAGAAGCTTAAATTTTATGACTCCAATTACCAGTAAAGCAAAAACAAAATGAGCCTAAAGTACCTCCAAAGAAAAATAGAGGCAAGGAAATTTGAATGAAAAGAATATAGGATCGTAAAGAAAATAATCCCTAATTAACTCCATCGAGGATGCTAATGAGACTGGTCGGAGATCCCAATGGTTCCTCCCATCCACCCGAGAAGAGATTGGATCTGTTAGATACTCATCTAGTAAATCATTCTGCTGCCCACGAGATTTTTGTTTCTCTTGGAGAGATTGTGACTAACGAACCTAGTGAGAAGTTTTTATATATGTTGGAGGGCAATTAATGATGAGCAAGTCTGAAATTTTTGAATGAAATAATTGCTTCTCCTGAGTGTAATATATATATATTTTTAATGTAAATCCTATGTAGACTGAGTCAATCTGGATTCTGGACGGTTTCGGAGAATGTTGCTATCGAGTTTATATATACCTCATTCTAATACGTACACCGCCACGGTCTTGGCATGATATCGTCGAAGAAGAAGGAGCTATAGTGAGCCCTTCTCCCAAATAAAGTGTGTTGTCATCATAGGCAATACTTGATATAGAATTTGTGTGTCCTTATGTAGAAGCAGGATGATGAAGCCTTGATGACGATAGGCTTAGGAAATCCAGCCTGAAGGGTGATGAAGCCATCAGGAATATAACACATACTATTAAGCTCAATCTTTGATTCCTCTTTGTCATTCTGTATTCGTTAGAGAAAGGCGTCGATATGGAAAAATTGCTTCACTCTTGTCTTGTAATATTTATTCAGAATTATAAAGCTTTGATTTTTTTTTTCTTACTGTGGTTTTTCAGTTTATATGGAGCGAATGTACTCACATGTCTTTCATCACAATTAGACAAATTACAGTGGCCATGCAAGACAACCAGATCTGCATACGTGGTTGAGTAAACAAATAGAGAGCAAGGACATGGAGAGATTCAGAGAGAGAGAGAACCCTTTATATACAATTTCCAATATTAATTAGTTATGGGATCCAGTAGTTCAATAATTAATAATTAACACTAAAAAAGAAATTACATAATAATTCAAGCCACCCTTGACAAAATTTTTAGGGTGGAATTAATTTGTTTTTTGGTCAATATGCTTCCATCCTCTACGAGTTTATTTTTCGTTGCTGCAGCGTCGACAATCTTTTCCACGTCACTAAACGTCGCAAAAAGTCCTTGACCTTAGAAAAGTAAGACAAAAATATTAAACATAATGCTAATTAAAATTTACAGAAAATACAATTGAAAAGAAATACCAAATATTCCAAGTTGGAATCAAAGATAGTATTCTTATGCATGCATGTACCTCTGCTGGTTCTTGTAAGGAATAAGAAGCATTTGTTTCTTTTGGAACTTTAGAAACAAGAATTCCAAATCCTTGTCCTCTATCGCGTAAAACCTGTATGAATTATTTTATATGTGTGAAAATATGTTTAAATTACAAGACTTGTATGAAAAAAAAAATCTAAATACATAGCAAGGGCATTATTGATCAATTTGATCATACCTTGAAAGCATCCTCATCTGTTCTATCATCTCCAATATAGACTGGTAATACTTCACTTGAGTTGGCATATCCTAAAGAAACAACAGTTCAACATTCTTAATTAGATAATAGGACTAATACATACTCAAAATACTAAATAGAACAATAATGGCAACCGTACATTCACTCATGGGCGTTTGAGAAATCGTTGATTGATTTGAATTTCATCGGAAAAAAATCACACTAGCTATTTAAAAATTGTACGTTGTCCAGGTACGTATGCGTGGATGACTAATACAAATCATAATCTTAATGCTAAGAGAATCACCCTTATTAGGAAGGAGAAAATTGACTGCACAGTACTCACCTAATGACTCTAGCAAGAATTCAAGTGCTTTACCCTTGTCCCATTTGATAGTTGGCCTAATCTCTAGAACCTGTTGAAACCAACAAACACAGTTAAGTACTTGCTAATGTATACAAAATAATAACTGTGGCCATGCAAAAATTTATTAAGAACTTCTTTATCTAGATAATTTACTTACCTTTCTCCCTTGAGTCAACTTCAGCTTTGGATACTCATTGAGCACTAATCTAACTTGCTCTGCCAGAGCAGCCCAACTCTGGTAAACATGACAATTACAAACCGAAAATAATGTAAATTATTGTATCCTCCACCAGATTATGTCACTAAAAACATACCAATACAAAATTAGAAAAGAAAAAAGTGGGAATTGATGTCTTACCTTCTCCTCAACACAACGGAAGTGTACAGATAGACAGAACTTATTATTTTCCACCCTCGCTCCTGATATGGATTTGGTTTTCTCCACTAAAATTTTGCACACCTATAAAGAATTACACAAATTAAATTAGTCCTTCAAACAAATTTATATAATACATATTTTCTGCTTTGTTTTTTTTTTCCCCTTAAAATGGATATGAGTGAACAAACCTCATCAATCATGGGTACAAATTCACTGGCTGGTTGGAACAGAACTGCTTGATTAGCCTGAGTAATTCAATAATGAATATAAATTACTTGAAATCATAATAAATTAAACCAAAAGAACAAGGATTTATGAAGAACTTTATATTATATTGGCACACTAGAGCTACTCACATTCTTGTACTTGTTACTTTTGGATGGTCCTTTAATGTCCATGCCATGGCTTCCTGCATAATAAAGCTCTGCTAATTTCACAAAGCTATAAACCTGCAAAAACAATGAAAGTAAAAAAACTTTCATGGCTATGGAAAAACAGTATCTTATTCATATGTCTATTCATAGAAAATTAGAAAGAAAAATTGTACCTTGTCTCTGCACCTCCCACTAACTATGGCTGTAGGAAAATATCTAGCAACTGACCTCACAGCTTTTCTCATCTGAAGCAAAATGACCAAAGCAATTCAGAAGCTAAAAACAAAAGAAGTGAATGATGAAGATGGTACATATAAATTATATACTATAGGATCAAATAGAGGTAAGAATTCAATAAACCTCATTGGACATGAAAGCTCTATCTGGGTCTTCAACAATGGGTGAAAGGGTACCATCATAGTCAAGAAACATCACAATTTGCTTGCCCTTTGAAGCATTTGTGATCTGCTCAAACATGCTCATAGCTGATGGGTGATGAAGCTGTTCACAGAAGCATTAATTTTATCAAATTATTGTTAAAGAAACAGAAGAACAAGTTTCAGACAAAGATATTCTAAGGCCAATGCTTACATTCCAAGAGCTTTCTTCATCCTCAGTTTGATTAAGAGGGGACGGGGCAGTGGTGGTGGATTTAACACGCGGTGGAGAAGAAGCTCTCAATGAGTCAACCCAAGCATTGACTCGGGCAGCTCCACCACCAACCTCTGCAGTCTCAACCTTCAAGAGCTTAATACTCCTGGGAATGGTGAAATTACACCCTCCTCCTCCTCCTGATTCAATCATGGAATTCGCCACCGATGAAGAGAAGAGAGACTGGTTCTTCATGGCGGCAACAGCCATAGCCACGCCTTTCACATCAGAAACAAGCACATTTTGGTTGGTCATTTTGTCCTCAACCCCTGCATATATACAAATAAAGCAAGAAACTTTCACACTCTGACTTCCTTATAAAGCATAACAAGCAAAACCCATTTCGTAGAATCGCGTTCATACCTCGAGACCTCGATGGATTTGAGAAGAAAGAGAGAAAGAGCACGATTGAAAAAGGAAAACACAGAAACAGAAACAGAGGAAAACAGAGAGATGGCAATGTGGATTTGAAACAGAGGAGGGAGTGAGGGGGGTTTTAATAGAAACAAAACCTGGGAAAAGGTTAGAAAATCTGCCACACGCGCACTACTACACAATTCGGCTCGGCTCTGTGTCTCAAACTCAACTCACACAAGTTTCTGAGGCTTTAGCTTGTGTCAATTTATAACTAGGGAAGGGAACTAGCGGACGAAAAAATCACACTGGGTCTTGGCCTGTACTTTTCGGCCACAATATAATAATAGAAATATTGAGGGACCACTCACACACACCCAATAATAACATACTTTCAAGCCTTGTCATTAGTCTGTCAAACACAAAATCATAATGCTACCAAAGCGCTAGTGTCACGAAATTGACACAAACCCATGCCTAATTAGTATTGCTATTTTGGTAATTTTCTTTCTAGAATTTGGTAATCAAGCACAGTAAAGGAACAACGAAAGTATAGACTTTTAGCTAAATAACTTTTCAAAAGTATCGCTATATAATTTCAGTGGTAAAATACTAATTTTACTTTGGAAATGAAATACCGAGAATACTCCCAAAAACCTTTTGTCTGTATTCAAAAACAAACAAATTAAAAGGTAGTTCTATTCAAAGTTTGTTTTCTATCTTAAATATCTAAGACCTCGCTCCTTAGCCTATAACCTCGTTACATAGTCCACAAGTTAAATATGGAATTAACTATTTTCAGATCAATTGCAAAAGAAAGACGCATAAAAATGAAGTTCTTGTGCGGTCTATTTAAATGGGCTGCACAAGAATCTGTTTTTATTTATTTTTACTATTACATAGTAAACTTCTATTTTTGATATTTTTTTAATATAAATTATTTCCTGCATTTATTCTCTACATTTATTATATGCTTGTAATATGAGTCAAAGAAGAAAAAAATAGTCAAAAACAAGTCCATATATATTATGGTTATAAAAAAAATAAGGACTAAACATTGACAAGTCAATATTATGGTTATACTTTGAGTAGAATTATCAAAAATAAAAATAAAAAATTAGGGATATGACAGTATTTCCTAATTCCCTTCCCTGAAATAGAAAACAGAAAAATCAACACAAAATTTTAATTTTTATATCCCATATATTGAGTCTAACTTCCTAGTTCCTACAACTTCTTGAAAGTTGAAACGTGTCTGGAGAAATTCCTTACGTTTATGCCATTTATATGTAACCCAAGTAATTGTTTTGACACCAAATTTCTTATCACAAGCGTAACTCCAAAACTAATTCATCTTCTATATCCAGATAATTGAATCCAAAAAAGACTAAGTGCCAAATGAAATACGTGCAATATTAGAATTACACATAGAGGAGGGTCTATTTTACCAGGCAATTAATATATATATATGCTCTCATGATGAGTCATGTAATACTCATAAATGTTATTGCATATGCATTTCATTTTAAACTTGTTATTTTAGCAGAGTAGAGGGTCCATTAACTTATGCATATATGTGTCCCGATTCAAGTAAACTTTTTTTAGCGATCATTGCAAGAAAAGACTGTGTGTTCTAGCACTATCTTGGAGCACTAGTACATGTACGTGATCGATCAGAAAAATGGCCAAGGACCACTGTACTAGATCCCCATATTTGATTGTTAATCTTGAACTACTTACAGATTGAACTATTACTTACAATAACAAGGAATTAATGTTTGTTTCAAGGAAAAAAAAATGCATAAATCAAGTTGAACCACAATTCATACCATTAACTTTGTGAAAAAAAAAACACAATATTTTCAAAATATATATATATATATCATATATACATATATACACACACTGATACACACTAAAATGTAGATATATAATGATAAAAAAGATACATGTTCAAAAGTTCGAAGCCATGCAAGTATGCAACTCGTGTGTTGGTGAAAAATTATATAAGGCTTTGACAAAAAAAATGATATAATGAATTAATTTACATGTGAAATGCAAGAATATTGATCCAGAAAAAGACAATGCACTGCCGATATTTTTGTTGGTGACTTATGAATTCCTCTCGTCTCCTACTTTTATAAAATATTAATAATGCAACGATATGTCTCAGTCAGTTTATTGATGTGACTCTTGCTTTTAAGTTTTAACCTTTCCAACTAATTAAGTAATTAGAGAAGTTAATTCAATAACTAAAATCAAACATTAGAGAGCCTTTTCTCTCAGCTCTTGGTAACAAGTTCTAATGCTAAGGTTTTGTTTGCAACACGCAATATGGCGACCACGAAGTACCTTTGAGATTTGTGGTGAAGTCTCCTTTAACATGCATGCCGTTAATTTTTAAGCATGTCATCGTGCTTGGTTCTTTCCCAACTAGCAATTGCAAATCCTGAACCTAACTAGATTTTCTCGTGGAGTTTTCAGATTGTGGAGATTTTTGACATTTCTGGTGGTCTTCTCCCTTCGCTTTGTTCATTTTTTTAGTGGTAGTATTATTGGTTCATTGTTAGGTTCATAGTTCGAGGGCGTATTGGCAGGTCTCGAGCGTGGAGTGCAATATAAGATTCATAGGTCAGCCTAAATCAGTTTAAGGGACAATGGTCTTTCCCTGTGTCTTAGAGTTACTTCAACCTTAAAGCCCTAAATCGTAAACCATAAACCCTAAACCAATCTCAACAACAACGGTGTTGGCTGCTGTGGACTTCTCGTCAACCCCAAAAATCAACGATGGTGATGCTCTCTTTGTCACTGGAGTAACTGACAACGTTGATTGGTTGTTGGACGCGGTAAATTCTGCTAAGGCCGGTATTCCATGGTATATGAGATGGTTAATTAGTTTCCATTTGGATTTTTGAGCCTGCAATTACTTGAATTCTGATCTGGGACTCAAGTGTTTTTTGTATATAAATTTGGGATCCGGATTCGGTTGGCAGGTTCATGATTATGGATCCACAGATATGAACTTCTTCTTACATAAGCATATAGAATATGAGTTTATGGAAAAAATTTAACCTTGTATTGTCTGGTTCGAGCCCTTAAGAGGTTGGTCATTATGTTTACTTTCACTCCTATAATTCATCAATAAAGCTATAGACTGTCGTTTCTGCTCAAATGAATTAAAGAAGTAACAAAGAATTATACAATCATTAACAAAAAAAAAACAGTAAAATTAACAATCAATATCCAATTTGCTACATAATTAGTGGTTGCAGTCCAACCATTTTTTTTTAAATGGGGGTCAATTACTTTTTTTTTGTCCAGTTTTCCTATGAAGGTAAAATAAGGGAACCAATTATTATTTTTTAATGTGTAGTGCAACACATTACATTGTTTTTTTTTTGGGTAATTAAAAAGTTCAAAGGAGAAGTTATATTTGAACTAATTAACAAGTTACGTGGGGGGCAGTGAGCATTTGTTTCTACACCCATTGAAAAGGGAAACAAATTAAAAATCTCTTAAATTCGGTATTTTTGTTTTTCAGTAAAAATTTTAAACTTTTGAATTTCAAATTCCTCACATTTATTTTGAAAAATAATTATGATAGACATATGCATTTAAAATTATGTAAATATTTAACACACATAATACCTACATAAAAAGTTAATAATTTCAAAGCTCAAACAATTCAATGTATATACAAGGAAAAGGTTGAGAAATGTCAAACTTGCAAAACAAGAAAATTACCTGTTTTCAGGCATGTGCTATACACCTGTTCTATCCGACTTTTTCACAAAAAAACTCCACGCATGAATTCAGATTCATACATTATACATAAATAATACCAAGAACTTTTCCACCGCCCCTTGCAATAACCCATTGTAATTTAATTATCAGTTTTAGTAGTGGTACTGAAACTACAAAACTAGCAGCAGCAGCTACTTACGTACAAACCTAACCTAACCCTAGTTCTTGATTCGAACGTAGTTTGAATCAAAACCAGCTGCGATAATACAGATCCAAATATTTATGGCTTTTCCATTCATTATATTGCATACAACTTGTCTACGAAATCAAACTCGTTCAAATTGCATGTTTCTTTGTTATATTAATTTTCTTAAAGTAGCATATATTAATTGGACGGTTGTGTGTATATTCATAAAGAAATTAAGAGCATGCAGTACCCTGATTGATTAATAAATTAGGATCAAGGTCGACATTGTTGAACTTATTAGAGTGGCATAGGGTTATTAACATAGAAATGTATATTCGTGTACTTTTTCATTCTTAAAAGTGGAGCTTTTTGTTTTGGCCTGAACTGGTTTGAACATGTTGGAATTTTGGTTCGTTTTTTCTTCTTCTTTGATTATAATTATGTTGTTTGAAAAATATGTTTCAGCTGCGGGGTCAAGAAAGATGATGGAAGTTTCCTAATTAATCATTAATTGAAAATGAAAACTACATTTGCATGGTGACCTACAAATGCCTACAACATATGACTGACGTCCTTTGACAAAAGAGAACAGCCAACTGACCCCAATCCCATACTGTGGTAATTGAAATACTTGAATTTGCACATCCATTGGATTCAAGAAGTCAAAGATTAAAATTAAGAGACACATTTTTCTACAATGCACCGTACCTTTCTTAACTAGATCGATCTTTACTCTTTATGTTTTATTTTTTGTATTTTAAGCGTTTTTACAAACTTTTTTTTTTCATAACCGTGAGTAATACATACCATTAATTTGAAGCTTGTTTATGAGTTATGAAATTTTGATAAAAGGGCAATTGGTTATGGTGATCACCCTATTTGAATAAACCAAAAAGAAAAAAAAAACATAAAATTTTCTACAATCTAGAGATGTGTACGTAAGAGAGTATACATACTAGCATCTATGTTTAGGTGGCTAGAAACGTGTTTCAAAATTAGATTAGATGTCAACAACTTTTTTTTCTTTCAATAATAATAAAGGTTTAGATATATTCATTCCTAGCTAACTCGTCATCGATCAACACGCAAGGTATCTACATATACCCTCCTTCATAGGAAAAAGGATCGCTAAGCCCAAAAATTTACCCTCCATTTCCTATGTTGTTACTAAACGAAAAAGAAATACAAAAAGAGAGAGCGTACGAAACCATAGCTCTCCCAACCAACGAACAAGAAGATCACATGTTAACAAAGAAATTATTTAATTGTTAGATATGCAAAAATATAGGTCAAGATTCATGGGTGGTAATGACTAATGACCACGTAGAATCACTCAAATGCTTGAACCTTCCTAGTCTTCTAGGATCAATATTCAATTCAATGTTCCACAAAAGAAAGGATCTCTTTGATTTAAATATTGCCATAGCTCAGCTATGTCTTTCTGATTCCTTCCATGTAACAGTCATTAGTCAAAGTCGGTGACAAAGAGATGCTTCGAAGTTTGAAGCCGAACATGCATGATGGAAAGTATATCAAATATTCAGGTAGCCAAAGATTGTCAAAAAAGCAGATCAGAGTTAGGCAGGCATCGCAAGGAAGATTAAAGACATGAAACCTTTGAATTAATTAGGCCCTGCTTGATTGAAAAATAAGGGAATAACTTTTTGGTTAAGCAACCCCTCTCATTTTTGGCAACAATTAATCACTTCTCTCTTTCTCTAATATTCCATCTCCACTGTTTTCTAATTGCACAAGGAAGCTCAATAATACAAGGAATAATCCCACCCTATTTGTGAGCTATGGATAGGGGATCATCACGTACATCAGTAGCAAGCGCGCAATTATTGACGTATTATTCACCTTGTACATGTATATGGCTTTTTGTTTAGAGTATCTCGCGTCAAGAGTATTCAATCTCGTGTTATATAAAAAAATTTAAGTCTATTTCTTGTTTATAGACATATTATTTCTTGTGAACGTGATTTGGTGTTGTAATTTTCTTCTTTTAAGAAAAAAATAATAATTTTAAATTGAAAAAAAAAATCATATTTCTGCAACTTTAGCATCCATATATATATTTCATACTTAGGTTCATCTATGTGCTATGCATTAACTTAAACACGTGTTTTATGCCAATTTTCAAAGGAATATTACTAGAATGAAGAAATATGCAAAATACTAATCATAAAAGTAGATTGTTATTCCAATTACGTCCACATTCATCTGAATTAATCCTCTCTCTTTTTTGGGTCGAATAAATTAAGTCCTCTTGGTTCTTGATAGCTTCAGAGCATCGTGAGCAGACTCTTTATCTTAGCTCCTTAACTATTTTAGAAAACATGTTTAGTTTTTCAGCTATTTTAGCAGTTGCATCAGTCTCTTAAGTAACTCTTTATTTTAATTTTTAGCGACATGACTCCTAAATATAGAGAGCGAGATCGATGAGACTCTCTATTATTTTTGTTAATTTAAAACATTTATTTTTAGTTGTTTTATGTAATTATTAAATACACGTAAACTATTTTTTATTCATTAAAAAAATAATTTAATTCAATACTATGTAAAGTATAAAGCATTGGTGTAGACGTATTTTTAAATTAGCTAGCCAAAATAGCTTTTTAGCTACTTCAGTTAAAATTTAGTTAAAAAATAGCCAGTATTGTTACAGATGCTCTAACTCTTGCTGAGGTAAGAACCTTCTATGTTGGTAAATATTATTCCTTTCTCTTTATCTCTTTTTGTGTTTTAAATATTATTGGTTCCACTTTAAATATATTTACTTTAGAATAAATTTCACTTTGGTCTCTAACATATCAATTGTTGCATCATCATTAACCTTAATGTTTTGACATCATTGTTGATGCAGCTAGCGGAACAATTGTAAAATACTCTGGTCCAAACCAGTTCGGACTTGTATGTCCAAACTCTCTCTTATTTATATACATTTGATTGTATAATTCTATGATCTAAACTATTCATCTTATAAAGTAACATATATAGATTAATTCTGCAAAAAAATCAATGTAAATATGAATAGTTTATTTATACAATTGCATCAAACAAATGGACAGTTGGTCAAGATCGAGACCATTAATTTATTTGATATAGTTTTATGAGGTAACGATCTCATATTTGGATGATCTTTAAAGATTGCTTTCTATAGTTTAATTTTTTAATAAAGTAGAAGAACTCATAAACGGAAATAGTTATACTATTTTATACTCGAAAGTAAGTAAATATGTCAAAATTTAAACCGTGATGAAATGTACAACCAATCTAGCTAAAAATTTTCTTGTTTGATTTTTTTTATTACGGAGTTTTCCCCAAATATTCCCATCTTTTTCATGGGACACTTGAAGCAATGAAAGAAACTTCCACTCATTTGCCAAAGAAAACAAGAAAAAAGAAGTTTCCAGTACTTGGCCACTTATCCAAAGTCCTTTTTTTTTAGAAAACAAAGTCTTTTCCTTTTCAGAGTCATGTACACATGGTTTTATGTTACTATATTATATAAATAGAATATCGAATAATCAAATAAAAGTTGCTACCAATTTGTTATTAGCGAACTAATGTCGTAGGGTTCTTATGTATTACATTGATATTGTCGCACTTATTCACCTTAAACGATAGTATGTGTGTGAGTTTTATGTATAGTAATAATGTTGGGACCAAACCAATTTTTTTTAGTTAGTCATTCTTAATGAAAGTTGTTTGGTTACAAAGTATTATATATTTTTTTAAAGAGGATCAAAAGATTTCACTCTTATCCCTATGGTGACTCGAACATATGACTTTGATCTTAAGTAATGGATGCTCTAACCACTGAGCTAATACCACTTCGTCAAAACAGAAGGTTACAAAGTATTACATTAATAGTAGAGCCTGTCAATTTCCACAATGTAGACATTGAGAACAAAGAGACACTCAAACTCAAATAGCTAGTGCACATATGTAGCGGTTAGGAAGAATAAATTGCATTGCTCATAAAAAGAGTTTACCGAGACTACGCGTCATTGATGGTTTAATGGCGCCATATCAACTTGAAAAAAATCATAAAAGAGTCATCTTGAAAGTTTTGCATTGTTCTCTTTAATGGTTTCTATATAATTTTATACATAGTGAAATTCCGGTGTAACCGGATAGTCCCAATAATCGGTAGTCGCTTTTAAACACTAAACAAGGAGACTAGACACTTCGAATATCTACACACCTCAAGCAATGTTCAATTGAACACAAACAAGTTATGCAACAACAACAAGCAATTGAACAACCTAGAATCCCAAATTGAGCATCATCAATAGCTCACCACGGACTATATCTATCAATGTATGATCAAGCATGCAACATGTTAATCAATTAAGCATAATATAGATAGGCAAAGCAATCACACAAGCAACACACAATATGGTCACCCGGAACCTCTACCTCTAGAGGAAAACAGGAAGGGAGCCGTACCCCACGCTCTTGAATCACACTATGAAAAGCCAAATGGCAAACACGTACAAGGGGAAATCGTTTCCAAACTCAAACACTAAGTACCTATACTCTAGTGGCAGTTCTAACCTTGTGTAGCTTCCAATTGCTCCTTCAAGTGCACCTTCCTCAAGCTTCTCCAATTGAACTCCACCGGTGTGAAACTCCAATTGCAAGAACCACGGCAATGCGATGATATGTGAATGGTTGTGTATGAAACCGTTCAACTCAGCAAAACAACAATGAATGTTTGCTAGAGTTGAACAAAAACTCCTTAATCCTATGGAAAGCTAAACAAGCTTGTATCAAGCAAATCAAAGGTTTAGCAAGTGGATTATAAGTGGAGCATCAAAGGAGGAACCTAGAGCATGGAACTAGGGTCACTCAATATGAAAGGAACTTTCTCAGAATCGATTTTCAAATTTTAAGATTGGAAAGTTGCAAAATGAAACGGCAGAAATCTGATTATATAGACCAAAGGCTTTATGCGATCGATCTCCCAAAGGGGTGCGATCGATCGCTTAGCATACAGAGACATTTTCAGCAAAGAAAACGTGAAGGGCGATCGATCGCCCGATAGGGTGCGATCGATCGCACACCATACAGAGACGTTCCAGAAGCAAAAACCTGAAAGGCGATTGATCGCATATCAAGGTGCGATCGATCGTCAAAGACAAAAGCATAACGGATATATTCTGCACTCAAGCGCACTAATTTAAACACAAAGGTCATATTTCTGACCTTGGGCGATCGATCGCCCGATAGGGTGCGATCGATCGCCTAGAGTGTTTTCAGCATTTTAATGAAAGTTTGCATATTCTTGATTAACCATTTTAAGTTCTAGCAAACCTAAGGTGATTGAGTGACATCCTAAGTAAACCAAATATGTATGAGATGCAAATGCATGATCCATACCTTGAGAAAGACGAAGACAAAATCACCACGAGCCATTGAGATGGACTTCAAAGACGCCGAAAGAACACCAACCTAATGCCACGACTTATAAAGCGCTATCAACTATACAATTGAATGCAATTACAAGTAATAGGTTTTGTCTAATTAGGAAATAGCCAATTGCGATCGCCCTTCACGTTTTCTTTCTCAAGTCTCCTTCATTGGTTCCTTGGCAACTGCGGGTTCAGTGGAATAACTGTTTGTTTCGTATTTCTCAAATGCAATTTCGTACTTCTCATATATTCCGTGAAGGGAATCATGTTGCGGATGCATTAGCTAACTATGGCACATCTTCTATTGGTTTTGTGTGGTGGAATGCAGCTCCTACTTTAATTGCTTCACATTGTAATGAGGATCTCTTGGGTCTTCCTAAGTTTCGGTTTCGCTAGTTTGGTTTCTTTTTTGTAGTTTTGATGTCGGAGAGCTTCTCTCCCTTGTACTTTCATTTTCTTTAATAAATTTGGGGTGTTGGGAGCTCTTCCCTCATCCCGTTTCAGCCAAAAAAGAAAGAAAAGGAAATAGCCAATTGCAAGAAAACTTGCCCTTACACATAGAGTATAACCAATGCAAGTTCAAAGACCCTTTCAAAAAAAAAAAAAAAAGTTGAAAGACCTGACAACAACTCTAAAGAATATTCATTGTCCTAGAAACCTTTTGAGAAATACTGTATTTCCTCTTAAATTTTCATTATGACATTGCATATTTTTGGTCTTATTGATAATTATTACTATCTAGAGTTTCTTAAGACGACACCTACAAAAATTATAACTTAATAGAATGTGGAGGTTATTAATAACTGACCCAAGTTGGGATCAAATTTTTTTTTATGACTAGATAAAAGTTATTACTAAATGAAGTATCCTTATACATATATTTTACTCTCTAATATATATATATATATATATATTTATTTTTCTCCACTACATAGGACTATGTACTTTTAAAGTACATAGTTCTAATGTTAGCCGTCGGATATGTTTAAATGATCTGATCTGACGGTTTACATTAGAACTATGTACTTTAAAAGTACATAGTCCTATATAGTGAAGAGAACCTATATATATATGATAATAACAAACACAACATGAAAAACATAGCAACAACAATCACGACAAGTAAAGAATTAATAAGGCAGGAATTTTCAATAAACCATTAAGTTAAGTAGTTAACTTATCTAAAGGGGATAGCCCCTTTGCGTATGGTGGTCATGTGGAATTATAAATAAATTAGGTCTTTTTTTTCTTTTATTTTTTTCTCACATATCATTTACTTGGATATATTCTTCTTTCTTAGGTAGTGACTTATTCCTTCCCACATTGGTACTATATATTTATCCTTACTCTCCTTATGGAATTGACACCCCCTGTTATAAAAAACTAACATATCTACATATCAAAAGCCAAATCTAAGAGTAAAAACACTCCATTTTTTTTGTTTTTTAAACCTCACACTAAAAGTAAACTCTATTTTCCTTTCATTTCCGTTTTTTTTCATATTCTCGATCACAAATTAAATATGATATTATTTTTTAAATTTCAAAAATACAATTAAATAATTAATGATTGAAATGCAGATAATTTGAAGAGAGGAAATATAAGAGGGTAAAAAATTTCAAAAATATGTTTCCCTCTAACTTTATAGTTTGTTGTATATAATATAGGAAATCAATCTTTCTCTAAAATGGGGAAATGTTTAAGGAAATAGTTTGAGTAAAATAATGCATCTTTTCCCCTAAACTAACAAAAAAAAGAGCCAATTACGTATAGTGACTGTTCTCTTTCTATCTCTACCCAACTCTTCCACCTCCCCCATCCTCCCCTCCAAACATACTCCACCCCCTCTACCAATCCCCTCCACCCCCCCCCCCCCCCCCCCCGAACCCGCCACCCCTCTCCCCCCTCCCTACTCTCCCGACCCGGGGCCCCCCCCCCCACCCACGTCTTTCCCTACCTTCGGATCCACTAGTCCACCCCCCACTCGCCCCTCCCTCGATCCTTCGAGGTAGTGATGAGTATTCCTCTTCGGGATGTCCCCCACCCGGTTGTCTCACCTCCCTCTTATGTCCTCCTCCTCTTCGTTCTCTCCGAATCCCACTCTCCTCTCACCCCACTCCGTCGGTTTCCGCCCCACCTCCCCCACTTTCGTCCCCCCACACTGGCTACGGCCCTTATTTTTTTTTAGGCCACTCAATATTTTTTTATCCCTCATAAAGCCACCCGAACTTAAAAAGCTATTGTCCCGAACCCAAAGCTACTGCTCCAAACTTTAAAAATACTGCTCCGAACTTAAAAGCTATTGCCCCCGAACCTAAAAGCTACTGACCTAAACCTAAAAACTACTTCCCGAAATAAAAAGCTATTGACCTTATGAGGGAACAAAATATAGGGTGGCTTAAAAAAAATTAAGGTCACAAATTAAAGTTACCTTGTTTGTAATTTGTTATAAAAGAACAACTTATAAGGAAGTTCTTGGAGTTATTCTTAGAGATTAAAACATTTTGAGTTGACATGACACACTAACAAGGAGAAAACGACAATTAGTATGATCGAAAACTAGTTAATTTAACATCATATTAACTTCAAGAGCATCTTTAGCAATGCTATCTATTTTTTAATTAAATTTTAGTTAAAGTAGCTAAAAAACTATTTTGACTAGCCAGTTTGAAAAGACGTCTGCACCAATGCTCTCTATTTTAGATAATATTGAATTTAAATTATTTTTTAATAAAAAAATAATTTAACTGTATTTAATAATTACACAAAACAACTAAAAAGAATATTTTAAATTAACAAAAATAATAGAAAACTTCATTTCACTCTCTATATTTAGGAGCCATATACCTAAAAGTTAAAATATAAAGTCACTTAGGAGGCCAGTGCAGCTGCTAAAATAGCTGAAAATATATAAGAAGTTAAGATAGAGAGTCTGCTAAAAATGATCTTAACTACATTGCCGCTTAACTAAATGTGAAATAGTCGCTTACATATTGTAATTTAGTATTTTTATTTTCTAATATTACAAGAACAGATCGAAAGGTACCCCAAAAAGTCATTCACTCCAATTTTACATGTCGATCAATCGGCTCAAATAAAATTGGACCACATCGTACAGACAATGTAAAAGCAACCTGTATTTGTTTGACAATGAAACTTCCACATGGAGTTCTCCAACTTTTTGTTAATTCGAAATCTCTGAATGATAATAATATATAAGACGTTTATATATCTAGAACAAAAGGGTCAAATATTCTTTCGATAAAAATAATTGGAGTCAAAGATTCTATTATTGAAAATAATCATGCGTGGAGATATATGTTTGTTTGTGGTATCTTTGAAGGTAAAGTCATGGTGAACTTCTAATTAGGACGGTGACTGGATGGAGGACAAAATTAAGATTGGAGTTTTTCTTATGGGCAAAGTAACCTGAATACATTGTACACCAAAAAAGAAGAAGGAACCTGATGAGTACATTCAAAGCTGCTTAGCTGCAACGGTATGTGGTTTAACAATTCGTGTAATACTCCTTTTTCACAAAATTATATCATATAAGAGATCAAAATAATTACCACTAGCTAGGGAAAAATAATACATGCATGCACTTCGTAATGTCCTCTACGTAACAACTGTAGAAAAATCATCATCCATTTCACTTAAATTGGTTACCTATCACATTGGAAAAAGTGCATGCTCCATTCAATTAAACTGGTTTAAATTGTGGCTAAGAAATATTATTGCATGCAAACAAACCATGCAATAATGTTATTGGTGATGAAAACATAATTCATAAAAATTACTGTAAAGTTTGTGTGATCTCACGAAATTTATCTAGAATTTGAAAAATCAAAAACATTAATCGTGTCAATTTTATTGGCCCGAAAGTGCATGTTTTTATTTACTCATTTAAGTAAAAATAGAAATTAAATGAAAACAAATTCCAAAAAATGGGGTATGAGCCTATTACAATGACTAGATTGTCGGAAAAGGTGCTCCATTCATTTTTTTAATTCCTTGTTTATTTTATCAAGTTTTCATTTTGAATGTTGGTCGACCCACTTGTGTTTCTAAATATGTTTTAGGAATCTAATTGTATCTGCAACAGATGATTCATTTTAAAATAAATTTAAAATTTAGCTAAATTTAAGAAAAAACATAGCTCAAACGGATTACCTAAACAAAAGTTAAATTTAAGGTAATAATGTTTCGAGGACAACTTTCAATTTTGCGAAGTAGGTTATAAGGTTTTAGGGTTTAATTCTTCTATATTGAAATTGGTTTAAATGGTGCCCAAGTGGGAACTGTATTACGTGAATTTGATTCCTCATGTCATTTGTGAATTAGCCCCCAAAAAAAAAATTAAAAAAAAAAAAAAACAAAAAAAAATTATATATATTTAAAAAAAAAAAAAACCAAGGCTTACCCCATCCCTCCTTCCATAAGAAAAAAAAAAAAAAAAAAAAAAAAAAAAAAAATATTTTTTTCCAACCCCCCCCCCACAGGGGGCCCAAAAAATCCCTCGGTGAATTAGTGCATTATTGTTGTGGTCCTAGCTAGTATATAATATCTGTTATGTACCTACATATAACTATATAAGTAACATATTTTTCAATGAATATTCAATTTTAACAACTTAATTAGAAATTGACTCTCCCATTCCTATCCTGAAGCTTTCAAAGGCTTATATTGAGTCCGAAGCAAATGTCTCCAAACAAACGACTCTCAGTAATGGAAGAACTTAGCTTAATTTTATTCATCTCATCCGAACGCTACTGAACCATTAGAGATTTCCATGTTCCTAGCTATAGCTTATCATGGTATCATATCACAACCTAGCTATTCATTAAGCCAAACCACATGTCATCCCCGATTGGCATCACTCCTGTAAGTTGATCATCGTCATCCATTCACATCAGATCCTAATCAAATTGTCGTACGTCGTCCATTGGCATCTCTTCTGTGATTAAATTTTCGAAATAAAATAAGAAAACGAATTACCGTAGACATGTAATGCGCGCTGCTAGCCCCATGAATCTCACAAAACCATTTAGCCAAAAATAGAAAAGGAAGGGGGGCAATCTAATAGCAGCATACATAACTGGTAATGAGCCAACTGAAAAAACTGACACAACAAAGAAATATCATGGCTTTTGGTTAACAACGAATGGGGTTAGCTAGTTAGGGTTCCACTACGAAGAAAAAAACCAGACGCTGCATGATATATTGAGCCCACACAGCCATCCTTTTCTGTGATGTGACATGTGGAGCTTTGTTGGCCTGTCAATGATTCATCACGGACCCACAAATCATGATCATCTAGTGCTAAACCCACTGATGCCCACCACTCCACTAAAACCCTAATTCTTCTATTATACTAAACCAGTCCCCCACCAAGCAGTAGTACCACCTTCATGTAAAATCTGGAAATCCTCTCCTCTTTTTTTTTTTTTCTAGATTTTTATGGATTTAATATTTTGTAAAGTGGGGCATTATGAACTAATTAATTAACTAACAGAGAGAGAGATGGATAAAAAGCTGGGGGTTGTTTCTATTGTGATTTTGATGTTTTTTCAAGTATTTAGTGGGTGGTTTGGAAACTTTTTGAAGCTGCCCATAATTAAGGTGGTTTACATGTGTATGACTAGGTTCTTCTCTGCTATATATTATGCAATGTATATTTGGACTCTAGGTTTCTTTAGTTTCGATCTCAACCCCTTTTTTCAATTCCTATACTTGGTTTTATCCATTATCTTATAAAATACATTACAAAGAATGCTATCTATACTCTTTCCAACACTTGAATAGCATTGTTCTAGTGTTAATCGAATCAAGGTCGACTTAAAAGAGAATGTGATGTGGACGACCCATGTTGATACTTGGGAGGGCCTCGAAATGTTTAAATGTCAATATATATACATGTATATTCTGTAAACATCTTACATATAAGAATTTAAAGAGTTTTTAGTATTTTCATATAAGACCTACCTTAGGGTCCCGAAGGTTGTTGGGTCTCGGAAAGCATTGACGTCGAAAGTAATGCACATCTTGTTGTTCTTTAGATTCGATTCACAAGCATACAATGAATTTTTGTTCAATTCTTATCAACAAATGGAGGGATGTATGGAGAGACTCTTCCCGAGTACTCATCCTTTCTCCTTGCATGGAGAGGATAGGTGCCCCTCCTTCGGGGTGAGAAATTGTACGTTGAACATGACGACAAGGTGTGAAAATGGTCTCTCCTTATCTTCTATTTAACCATTAAAAAATTATTTTCATATAAGTTTGGGTTTAGAGAAACCAGCCATTTCAGCCGAGAACCTCCACAGCTTTTCGAAATTTTAAAGACAATCTTGATTGAACTCCTGAAAAGAGGTCGGGAGTGCAAGAGGCCGCTCTTCCATAATACAAAACCATCTTTATGACTCCCATTTGTTTATTGGATTACCTTCTTTATACAGATCCTGATAGCGTCTAAGAACCTATGGGGAATGTGGAGAAGATTTCCCACTTGATGCTAACGATAATGATAATGAGGGAGTTGAAACAAACTACATAAATGATAGCTAAGCTCCTCCCCGATTTATTTTTCATAATTTTTTTAGAAGGGTTAATACCCCAAATAGTACTTGAAGTATCATAGTTTGGACCAATTGGTACCTGAAGTATTAAAATTAACAATTTGGTACCTATAGTTTTCTACCGTTACCCAATTTGGTACTTTCGTAAAAATTTATGTTAAGTTAGTCAAATTACAAGGGTAATTTCATACTTTCCCTCCAAAAGACATAATATTGTCCTAAAAAAATGAATTATTATTAACACACCCTAAATTATTATTAACACACCTTTGTATTTTTAAATATAATTTTTCTAAACAATATAAGAGATTAATGAATTATTTGTATAACAAAAATAAATTAAAAAATACAAAAAGGTGTGTTAATAATAACATAAAAAAATTGTACCCTTAATAGATGAATTTTAGAAAAATATAATAGTAAAAAGATGAAATTACCCCTATAATTGGACCAACTTAACGAAATTTTTGATAGAAGTACCAAATTGGGTAACAAAGGAGAACTATAGATACCAAATTGTCTATTTTGAAACTTCATGTACCAATTGGTCCAGACTTTATGTACCATTATAGATATTAACTATTTTTTTTATTGTGGACAAATCAAGGCAAGTGTACTTGAAACGAATAATAATGGAAACATCCTAAGACAAAATCATGGCCATAAAATTATTTATCTTTATGAAGTTAGGCTAAAGATAACACATCAATTCCCCTTTACCTGCCTTGATCTCAAAGTGCCTTTATAAACCCTTATTTCTGTTAGTGCCATAGGCACTAAAAATGATGTTCCAAAGTCGAATTGATTGCCACGCAGCATTAACATAGATGTTACATCTTAACTCCATTACCCTCCTATGATAAGGTCTCGTTTGTCCTTTTTATTTGTTTTTTCCGGTGTGGGATATTATGTCTCATAAGTTATAATAATGTTTGTTAGTCACACTGCATCTTTTTTTTATATATTTTTTTTTATAGAACCTCAAAAAAATGAGGCCAATTCAATAGAAAAGAAAAAAATAAATGAGAGAGGGGGACATAAACCAAAACCTCTCAAACAAAAACACCATCGGTATAAGAAAAAGCTACCAATCAACGAAATCGAAAGTTGGGATGCCCCATGACATCTCTATGAAGGTTAGAAATAACAAACTCCGGGGGATAATCTCACCAAGTCATACTAGAAGAAGAGAGCCCAAAGCAGGCGAAAGCATCAACAATTTGATTTCCCTCTCGAAATATATGGGATGAGCGGAAATTCATCAACGAAATCTGGTAAATACAGTTTTTTCATAACACACTGCATCTCTTTCTTGTTTATTTGGTTAATTAGCAGTTGCCATATTTTGCTACAAATGTCATTATCTTCATGCGTTTTCGAATCCACTTTCATCCGTAATTATCTTTTGTGTTCTTCATTACCTCCATTCATTACTTTATGATTGAGGTTAATGAAAAGATGGAGAAGATTTTTGACATAACTAATACCTAGCCTTTTAAATTCTTCTTTCAATATTTCATTCAAATAAAACGTACTGGTGAGTGGGAATTTTTGGAAATCCTTTGCATAAAGGTCCGAGTCAAAATGATTCACATCCAAGCTAGCCAGGAACTAAAAGTTGCGAATAAAGTAATTGGCAGTACAATTAATCATTGTACAATTGAATCCTTTTGTTTATATTCCTTCTTTTTTAACTCCATTTAGAAGAATCAAAGCCCTAGATAGGCCATATCCCACAATCCCACATTACAAAGGAAAATTACAATTTGATTTGGTCTCAAATTTGTCCATATTTTGATTAGATACATGCGCACGAAAATAACTCAAGATTGACAAGCAGAAGATCAAGTAAAAAGTTGGGACATGGGACAGTAGAGTTTCACGTGTTTTTGAAAATAAGACGGAATGATATGTGAGACAGATTTAATTAATTAGTCGATGTTACAGCACCAAGTAGTAGGGTACCCCTTAACTTAGAGCATCAGCAGTGGAGACTCATTTTTTGGACTCAAATTTGAGTCCAAATTAGCCGGAATAGTGATATGAGTCCATCTGAATAGTGTACAAAATGACTTACTTTTATTGGGTGCTGCAGTGGTGCAAGACTCATTTATTTTAGACTCATATTTGAGTCTCAAAATATAAATCATCACCACTGTGACACATATTTGGACTCAAATATGAGTCCAAATCTTTTTATGGTTTGCACATGGGGGGACCCCACAAATGAGTCCAAAACAATATAGGTCCAGTCTTGGCCTATATTTGTCTAAAACTGGACCTATATTTGAGTCTCAGGCAAATATAGGTCCATTTTATTCCGACCCACTGTGAGTAAGATTCTTGTCTTTTGGACTCAAATTTGAATTTTGGACCCAAATTTGGGTCCCCATTGTGGATGCTCTTAGTTTTGATCTTTATTAATAAAGTGGTTATGGTGGCATAAGGATATCCCCAAAATTTGAAATAGGCTAGGAAACCCTGCTTGTGATTTCTATGTTTATTTTGTGTTTATGATCAAGCTAGGCAATGTAGATGGTTTCAAGTTCAAGATTTAGCATTTAAGCTCTTAGGAGCCTAAAGCAAAATCATTTATACAGAAAGAAATAAAGAAAGAGAGAAAGACAAGAAAAGAAAACATAAGTAGACCAAAACTTATAGCATGTCGAATTAATAGGGTGATGAAGAGCTCGGATCTTGTATTTTTTTTTCTTTAATAAAACTTAAAACTTCATTAATTGTATATTATGAAGAGAAACACCATTAGATTAATACTAACTTATAAATTGATAACTTTAAAGCCGTTGTGGAAAGAAATACGAGTAGACCACTAGCTAGTCGATAAGCCATTGTTCGGAGGCTAGGAAATGTGAAATGAGGAAATTATAAATGCTTTTCTTCATGAAAAGAATATTGGCACATTGATTTGTTGGAGAATAGAACCTAAATGGTGGCTCTACAAGAGGCTGTTAAATTTGGAAAAGATCATGGACATGACTCATGTATGCTTCATATAACAAGAATAAATCATGACTGCATTAACTTTTTATGCAAATGATCGATTAATTGCACTTGGCAAGGTAATCAGGAATAAATTCTTATGTACAACGTGGAATCTACAAGTTAAGCTTGCTAGCTTTGATAATAAACAGAAACTAGTTGAAGCAAACTTGACAATGACTTCATCTTATTCAAAGCAATTTAACTTGGTCAACTAAATTCTTGTAGCCTTACTTTGTTATGCCTCGAAATGATGTGATAGAAATCAAAGAGAATGACAATTGATTACGAGCTAGGGCGATTCGGTCGAAGAGCATTTCGAATGGAGCCCAACCCATAAATTAGCAAATCTTCCTGTCTTGGACCTAATTAATCCGCTTATGGAAGGTGGGAGATGGATCAAAGGATCGATGTCCAAACAAAAACCAATAGTTTCATTTTTTTTAAGAATGAATTTCCTTGAGAAATTATCAAAAATAAAAAGACGTCAATTTTGAGACACGATAGGAAGAAGCCATTACCTAAATAACTGCACTTTTGACACTGATTATAGTACGACTAGCTAAAAAAAATAATAATCCTAAAACTAGAAAATGAAATAAAGGTGAACTCGATCAAGATCTAAAGACTTTGCGATGTCTCTAATGAACTCCTGAAGGGGTATCCCCTTCACCATGTTTTTTCTTCTTTCGGCAAGCATTAGTCTCCACCGAGGCCAGGGACTCCCAAATTTTTGGTTTATTTTTATAATTAAATGGAGGACGACTACGTTGCTTGTTAGATGACGAGGTAGCTTGAGAAGAAACCAATTCAAAGGTGGGCTCACTTGTCAGCTTCGAAGAATCGAAGACTCATCCATATTCCGAAAGAGCATGTTGCACCTAAACCCATCAATCTCAAAACGGGACAACTCCATTAGGTCTAGACCAGAGCTTAATTCATATCACTCAATCATGGGCCGACAATTCTTAATCGTTGCTAGGGCATTACTGCCAATGTGAGATGAAGACCGAAATTTTGGTTAGTCGGAGCGAATGATCGAACAACCACTGAAGAACTTAAAGGCAAGTATTATGTGTCATAATCTATACCACTTTCATGCTCGTACCCTTAATTATGTCTATGCAAAAGAGTCTAAATGTGTCCAATTTTGGCGGTCTAACCACAATGTGTCCCCTAACAACGATGTTCTAACACCAATTGGGACCGACCCCAAAACTTTCTCTAATAAATAAAATTCGAGACCTTAGTTTTTCACCAATAATTATGGACTATATATAATACACGGATTTTTAGGTCAAAATCGCATGATAATATTTTCTCACAAAAAAATTTTGACCGTTAAATTATGATTTTTAAGTACTTCTTAAATTGGCGGAATGCAAAAATCTCGATCCAACTTTTTTGTACACTATTTTCTAAAGTCGGAATACAAGAAAATTCGTAAAAAAAAAAAGGGTCGAGATTTTCTAGTTTCATTAATTAGAACACTTTCTAAAAATCAAACTTTATAAATACTGAAATTATGACTTTATGAGACATGCAAATTTCAAGAAAAAAAATGGTGTTGACAAGGTTTGCCATGTTTTGGCATACCATGACATCTTTAAACGTGCCAAACCATGTCAAACCCCTTTCTTTTTGAAAATTTTATGTGCCATAATCTTATAATTGGTAAAACATGATTTTAAAACGGTGTTCCAATTTATGAAACTCGAAAATCTTGATTTTTTTAATGATTTTTCAAAGTCAGAAAACTAGAAAATTGATAAAAAAAAAATATGCTCATGATTTTTGAGTTCCGTCGATTGGAACACCTTCTAAAAATCATGCTCTATGAATAATTAGATTATAGCATTGAATATATTTTTTTTAAAATATAGTTCACAAGAAGGCATGCCAAGATGGCCCTTGGGCCCCAACACCTCTAAATGTGATAAACAATGTCAAACACTTTTCTTTTTGATATTTTCGTGTGCTATAATCTTACCATTCATAAGTATGATTTTTAGAAGATTTTCCAATTGATGAAACTATAAAATCATGATCTGTTTATTTTTTACGTTTTTTTTTCTGATTTTGAAAAAAAAAAAACATCTAGTGCCAAAAAAATTAGGAATTTTTTTTGTCATAGATTAAATTATTCTTAGTGTTCGTACAAAAAAAAGAATAAAAAATTACTCATAAGGCCAATTTGGGTGACCTTATGCTTCAAAAAGCCATCAAACATTTTTTACCCAAATAAGGCCACTAATATTTACAAAAATACCACCGCATCAATATTTACAAAAATGCCACCACATTTTTTTGCTATTATTTATAAAAATGCCACTGCATACGGAAACAACAATAAAACTACTGTTAAAGCACATTTAAGTTACTGTCAAACGACAATAAATCTACTGTCCAACGACAATAAAGCTACTGTCAAAGCACACTAAAGTTACTGTCAAAGAACAGTAAAACTAAACCACACTAAAGCTACTGTCAAAGAACACTAAAACTATTGTCCAACGACAATAAAACTACTGTCCAACGACAATAAAGCTATTGTCCAACGACAATAATGCTATTGTCCAAAAACAATAAAACGTCAGTGACATGAATCGTAATTTTGAAAAAATTTAATGTCAGATAGAAAGAGTTAAAGCTACTGAGTGACCTTATTTGGAAAACAAAGTTATTGTGGCCTTTTGAAGAATATGGTCACCCAAATTGGCCTTATGGGTAATTGGCCCAAAAAAGAACACAATTTTTTTTACCTTATAATGAATATTTTATGACCTAGACCATTCTATAGCTTGAGCCTTTGTCTTCGCTCATTCTAGTTGCCAAGCCCTTGCCCTCACCAATTCTTGTGGTCAAACCAATGCAAATGCATGTGCGCATTCCAATGCTGTTGTCCATCAGTTTAGGGTTAAAGAGTGAAGATTCACCACGAAAGAAAACTCGTCGCCCTACCACCATGCTAGGTAGTGTAACCCTACCCAATGACCTGAAGGGAGAGAAGGAAAGAGATGAAAGGATGTAGGCATGGAAGCGAATTGTGAATTCATCATCTCAGAGTGATGCAACCTTAGCCCCAGAAACAGACGAGTCTACCTAGAATTCGAAAAGGAGAAAATGACTAGTAGCTGGTCGGAGCACCCAATCGCAAGGTTTAGCTTGGAACTCGATGGATCCAAGTTGGAAACCCCAGCAAATGGCTGTGTTGGTGAGACCTCCTCAAGCCCAATTGGTTAGGACAGACAACCTACAATAGGATGCTTCAGAAGAGCGTAGCATGAGCACCATCCTACTACCTTCTGATAGAAGAAAGACATATCGACCTAAAGAATAGCCGAGAAACAAAACGAGTGCGTCTTCCAAAATATAGTCATAACATCATGAGAAATTCAAAATCTGACAAACTCTATCAGCGGGAAAACACTATATTAGTCAACATATATGATAAGCCGTACAGTATCCCACACAAATTTGGTTATCTTTTCCTTCCTTGGTCGAAGGAAGGTTTCGAATATGAAACTAAATGTTTAGAGTTGATACAGGAACCTTGTTGTAATACCCCAGTTGCTAAATTTTTTTTTTATTACTTAATTTTAATTTTTTTTTATCATAGGTAGATAGTGCACGACGTTACGAAAATATTTGCGCAAACGGCACTTAAATCGGAGTTAAAACGAGGTTTTTATGAGTTTTTTTAGTACAAAAAAAAAAGAAAAAAAAAATAGAGAGGTCAGCACCGACCTCAAGTGTTTAAGAGTCATTTAGGGTCTTATGAATCCAGAAAATTCCAGAAAAATTTTAGAGAAAGAAGGAGAAACCAGACTTTGAATTCTTCCCGTCGCCATCGCCATTTTCGGCTACCTCCGACCAAACTTTTTACACCAATATTTTCCTCTCCTTGCCAGCTTTCTAACCATATAAGATTTATAACTTATAACCCATCGTGTGCCACGAATCGAAGAGGAGAAAGATTTGAAGTTACTGGTAGATTTCCGGCCAATCGGTTAGTTTTCCGGGGAAAACGTACCCAAGGTGAAACTATCGAGCCTGCATCCGAAGACGATCCCGGGAAGAACCCTGCCTAGAGCTTACCTGCCGTAAACACAGTGAGTGGACTTTGTTTTTAAATACATGCATGCAATCTTTCTTTTAATCATTTAATTGGTTAAATTGATTAAGTTGATTCTTTATATTTTCAAGAAATTCAAGTTTTATTGGTAATATGAGATTTCTAGCTTGAATGATGATTTGAGCTCAAGTTCATTTTATAATTGAAGAAGAAGGATTTGAAATTGATATTTATAAGTTGTGTGATGAAACTCTTGAATGCATTATGATTTGTTCATGGCTTTATTTAGCAAGAAAGAAAGTTTTAATTACCTTTTGAGTACCCAGATATAAAGCATAATTACTTCGTTTACGTGCACGTAGACCGACATATATTACTACATGTGCGATGAGGGAATTCCGCACATGACCTATACCATGAGAAAATTTCGTGTAGGTTACCAACTCCCTGCCTATATGATGAGAAAATCCCGTGTATGTGTGACTAGTTTACCAACTTCCCCTATGCGATGAGAAAATTCCGCTTAGGTATATGTCATGGGTACAAATTTGGTAATTGTCTGAATATATGGATTTCCAATTGAGTTCGAGTTGAAGTTATTTAATGCAAATCTATGAGATTCTTAATTACAATTTATATTGAAATCTCAGTTTTAATAACCGTTGATTTATATGAGTTTATTTTCAGTTTTCAGGGTTTAATTATAAGCTTACTAGTTTCGATATTTATAAAATTTTGCTTGCAAGCCAAAGGTTTGCGAAAGAGAAATGATTTTCCAAAAGAAAAAGGAATTTTAAAGAAGGGTTTAATAAATTTATTTTGTTTACTCATTGAGCTCGTCTCATGTTTTTCTTGTTTTCTCTGGGCTATTTGGTTTTTTTTTCCCCGTTTTGCCCAAGTTGTAGATAGTTGAGGTCGGACCAGCGGACGTCGAGGCAGAGTTTTGGTGTACATATCTAGCGTCGTTAGACTCGTAGGACCCTCTCCTTTTATGTTTAGCTTCTTTTCCTCGTAGAAATATGTATTCTATGCTCTGAATACTAAAGTGAAACTACTTAATGTATATAGTTGGGGTTTTGAGATCCTTTTTATATGTTGGTGGTAGTTGTTTATATTAGTGGGGACAGGAGGTCCTATGGAGTTTGTGTGGTGTTTTGGATATATTAGAAGTGTTATTTGAAATTTTCAGGTTTTGGGTTGTCCATTTTAGGGGAGGTTATGCCGAATTTTCGGTAAAATTTCTCCTATGATGGACACCACAGGGCCACCTTGAATTTCAGGGTAAAATCTAGGGCGGGTCCTGTCACTTGTCGATGTTGGAAAGATTATCGTACAACAACACAAGTACCATACTCTTATCATAATACAACAGGCAGCTATGGGCGGAGCGAAAAAGTCTCCTCCGAAGACTAGACTTTACCCATGTGACTCATGAACACTGATGGCATGTAACATCCATGATACATGTCTTAGTACACTAGAAAAAAGTTTGTAGAGGACAAACATCTTCCCTAAGGTTCACCAAATTTACTGTATGGAATCAACCAAAGCTAGATTGGAAGCCAAAGATGTAGACATCTCTTTCGATATAATCTATGCATGAAGGATAAAGAAAAGGTGCAAAAGCTACAAAAACCCTACGGAGAAAACCAAGGGAAAGAGAGTTGTACTTTAGATCACAAATATTTCAAAACCAATCACCTTACATTTGCAAACTCGACTTGACATGAATAGGACCAGTGCCTCCTTTAGAGGTCGCTTGGTAGAAAAAAACTCCACACACCCCTATATCCAGAGTCTATCATTGTCGAAACTAAAACCACCCAAACCAATTTGATTCGACATTGCCAAACACCAAATTTATCCTCGAATATGGCAACAAACAAGGAACCACGGACCTCGCTTGACAACTTAATATTCGGTAGCTATAAACACCAAGGCTAACCATACCACAATCCTGACAGACCCAAAGAGTGGACCACCAACCCGATTCGACGGCCCAGCGACTGCCAAACAAAGAATAATCAGTCGAGTCACTGGATCTCCTCCCTCGTCGACCAATCTGCCTAAACAAGAGGAGAAAACAACCCAAATAAGAGGAGAAAGTAAAAAAAAAAAAACACTAAGGGAAACCCGACAGGGCCAAGAAGTCCCCAAACTTCCCTTGATCCAACAAGGACTGCATCGCCAAAGATAAGAAAGACATCAAAACAAGAGGAGAGAGACTTTAGGTTCAGCAGAGATCTGGGGGAGAAGTTAAAGTTGCCACCAAAACCCTAATAGAGGTTGTTGTATGTGTTTGTGAGACAAACTCTAGCAAAGCCTAGAGAGAGAAAAACACTATTGTTATATTTTTTAGAGCTTTTATCATGAATAGTACTTGACATTTGTACTCCTAATAACTTTAGTACCTGATGATGATGAGTTGTATACTTATTTGTATCGAATTTCCTATATTTCCTTAGTTAGTTAGTTGTTATTCGAGCTATTTATGTTGTTTTCGTATTTATAGGTATTTTGGAATAAAAACGAATAAAAATGAATGAAGGAAGACATTCCAAGCAAGATAAGGAGATGGAAAGAGAATAAATTGCACATGAGATCTTTGAACAGAAACTCAATCTTCTGCCTGGGCAGATCAGTCAACTTTGAAGTACGTTTTCTCTGAATCTATCCGTTGGTTTAATGTGTAATTTATGAAAACAATATCTCTGTGTATCTAGTATTCTCAGTTCAAATGGTATAATGTTCAAATCGTTGGATATCCCCTTATTCAGTCTCAAGTAAGTACTACTCGGTGCTGCTCTGATGTTCTGGAACTAAATTTTGATTGCTTTTAAAACATGTTCCAGATATATTTAGTTGTGCTTCCAGTACTTCAGATCAATCCCTATGAGTCTAGTTTCAAATGAAACTGGAATTACTCAATTATGATACTTATCGACGGAAGATATGCCCTTCACAAGAGGGAAATGTCAAGCTGGAGCAGAATTCCTAAGAATAAATGATGAGCTTGTTGGGTTTGAATTACTCATGCATCCTTCACAAGACACAAGACTAGCCCAAAGAACATCTTCATGGGCTTATGTACATGATCAATGTAACTTTGTGGAGGTGAAGTCATTTGAAGTTTACCCAAGTTAGATAGAGGTGAAACTTGGTGCCAAGCTTGTCATGATCATGATGTAGATAAGACACCACCACTACCACTCTAAGACAAGCTTTAGTAACTTCACTCATGAGTAAATGCTGCACTAAGAGCAAATGGAAGCTTAGTCATTTTCCATTTCAAGTTTTGGAGGTGAAATATGACATATGCCATGACATATTTCTCATTTCCAAGAGGCTATATAAGGAAATGATTTTTTTCATTCAAGATACACCAAGAGAACATCTTCTTCTTCTTCTTCTTCTTCTTCTTCTTCTTCTTCTTCTTCTTCTTCTTCTTCTTCTTCTTCTTCTTCTTCTTCCTTCCTTATATATTTCATTTGTAGCTAAATTTATTTAGGGGCTTCAGTTGAAGCCCTAGTCATGAGTTATAATTAATCTATGCATGTTTGATCCATTGATGGTTGTTGATGATGAATAGTTAATTTCTATTTACTTTCCAATCTTGTTGGGTTTATTTTATGCTTAGCTACCATAGTGTAAACTCTACAATTGATATTGTTACATAGGTCAATTTAGATGACTGAGTCTTGGGCCTATGATATGTAACAACGGGAACTTAGATAATGAGTTCTTTTGAAATTAATCACCATGAATAACTAGAATAGATACCATGTTCTAGAATTTGTGTGTTTGTCGATTTTCATAATGCATATGCTTGCTTAAGGAACAACTTAGAGGGTATGTTGGTGACAAGCAAGCTAGATACCAAACTAGATCCCTTGAGTTCGAAATGAATTAAAGGACGACCAATCAATAATTCGTTGCTTAGGAAAATCAATGGCTTAAAGAGGACGATCAATCAATTTAAGTTGCCAAACTTCATCACCATCAATCGGATTTGTTTCATACATGTATTGATTAATTAGGAGGAAGACTAGAGGTGGATACTTGAGTCCTAACATTTCCTCTATTATTGTTTATAATTTTTACTTTCTTATAATCATATCTATTTTATTTGTACTCTTGTGTTTTGCATGGGCAATTTCATCATTTTGTACTTCTCTCTCTCTCTTCGCTGGAGGTTTCTTCCTCTTGAATTCTTCTCCCTTTTTCTCTCTATTTCATTTGCCTCAATTCTCTATCTAAAGTTCCCAATTCTTTCTTTCTCTTCCTCCAACTCTCTATCTCCCAATTCCTCTCCTCTCTTGCCATGCTCACACCCAAACCTCCATTGCTCCTTAGCTCGAATTCACATCAAAACGCCGCCGTATGAGCTGCATTGATACCTCTAGTGGCCATGACCTCCACACCCAAAGAAATTCCTTTGGGCACCCACCTAACGTCGTTAACGTTTCACTCGAGCCCAACTCATCCATCAAGAGAGAGTGAGGAGAGACCTATGGCCATGGAAAAGAAACAGAAAAAATAAAATACAATAACAAGGAACAGAGAATAGAGAGAGAGAGAGAGGACGTGAGGGCGAGAGATTGAAGAAGAAGAAGAAGAAGAAGAGAGGAAAAAAAGTCGGATGAGAGGAAGGACAAAATTGCCCATACAAAAAAGCCAATTGAGATTGAGTTTAACGAGGTTTTTGACGGTGGGTATCAAAGTTGGGTCGGGGATGAAATATCAAATACTAATGTGATAATTTTCGTATGTCAGGTACCAAAGTTATTAGCAGACCAAATGTCAGGTACAGTTCATGAAATTAACTCTATTTTTTAAGATAAAATTTAATTTCATTATACATGCAAAGACAAAAGTTAGAGTCACCCATAGACTTAACCAAGAATTCGATTTGCTAGTTTTCGAGGCCAATCCACCAACTAAGCAAAAATACCACTCATTACAAAAACAATAAAAAAATGCCTAAACTGAAGTAAATAAGTTGCCATACAAAAAAATAAGTGCCAAAATTGCCATTATAAAAGTAAACGAGGACTTTCTATCAAAATAAAAATAAATAAAGGTAAATGAGGACTTTCACTTATGGATATTCCCATCTTGCTTCGTCCTTTCTGTTTGAGTCTTTGAGAAATACTGCTCCAAGATTTTTTAGGGTTGGGCGCGGTCCGGGTTGTCGCCGGAAAACGTTGGGACCGGACCGACAAATATTTCTTCGGTCCGGGTTGATGCTTTCTGGGATGTGAGACCGACAGAGATTGGACCGATCGGGTTCGGCTCGGGTTTCGGTCTTTTCGCTGCAGGACTGATTTCCAGAAATAATTCCGGTAAGGAGATGCGGAGATGAGAGAGTGACAGGCTAAAATAGCGCATCAATTTTTTTAAAAAACTCTATCGGTAGTATAGAATAAGTAAGGATCGTTCACAACGGAGATCGATGGTGTACCTAACAAACAATGTCACAAAAAATTATTAATAAACATAAACAATATATACATATATGGTACATGAAATAAGAGGGGGATTGAGTGATAAATTGAATGAAATAAATAAATAAAATTACAAAAAATAAATTAAATAAGATGGGATGAAACATAAAATATATAAATTTCAGCCACAAGTATACAAGTTTAACAATCATTGAACTGAAAGGCATTGGTTCACATGTGTGAGGTGAGATTGTGAGAGGTTGGAATCCCACCTCCCACAAAAATGCACTTGCATTTAATTGGTCCTATTCGGGCTCGAATTCAGGCGGATTTCAAGGCCCGGGACCGACCCGATTGCAACACATATCGGGCCGGGCCCATTAATTTTTTTAAAAGACCGACCCAATCGGGTCGGTTTCGGGTCGGTTCCCGGATTTAAATGCCCAGCCCCCAATTTTTACTCGCTGTTATGTTGTAAATGTACACTCTTCCAGAGTTTCAGTCTTATTTAGGAGAACGACTTTAGTGCTCCAGGTACATCAATACATCATGTTTTAGTGTGCCTTGCACATGACTTATATTTAATTTTAAAATCAGAAAATAAGGGATAAGTAATTAACAGGTTAAACCAAAAATATAATATTTGATTAAAAAAATATAATTTATATCTCATATTCAAAATATTAAAAAAATACAACTAAAAATCTCTAATTTTCGCTTTGTTCTTCTTCTTTTATTTTTCATTACTTTTAATCAAATCAGTTCTAGTTTTTTTATATATAAAGGTTTCTTTGTGTTGATCCCTATGAGGAAGTGATATCTAAATTAACGATTAGATCGATCGAGCCTGATAAATATCATTAGATTATCGATTATTGCTACGATGCTAAAATTTGGCCGACTAAGATAAAATTTGACCACTCGATTGTTAAGAAATGATATGTAGAGTTTATGAAAAAACAAGTGATCTTGAAGGCGAAAATAAGTTGGAATAAAGGTTTCTTTGTGTTGATTCTTATGAGAAACTGATATCTAGATTACTGATTAGATCGATCGAGCCTAATAAATATCGTCAGATTATTAGTTATTGCTACAACGCTAAAATTTGGCCGATTATGATAAAATTTGAGCACCCGATCGTTAGATGATGATATTTCGTCTTATGCGTTGATCAAGTTCAACCGTTTGTTTTTTCTTGTTTGAAGTAGTTTAGCTTAACCAGAGTTTAATTTTATAGATTGAATGTATTTAATTATATATTTTTATTTTTTATATTTTTTCCCCTTCATTATAAATTAATTTTTTTTAATTTAATAATATAATTATTACTTACTATCCAGGTAACAAGTTATGAATTTTTAACTCTCAGATTACATCTATGGCTAATATATTGCCATAAAACATGGAGCACCCATACATCAGGTGCATTGCAGAATTTCTGCTTCTTTAGAGGCCAAACTATTCCTCAAAACTCTATTTGCCTATTTTCTTTTGAGATATTTTAATTAAGGTCCAATTTGCTATATAAATATTGGTTTTAGTCCAACCATTTTTTTTTGTTAATTGAGGTCCAATTACTTTTTTTTTGTCCATTTTTCCCCTGAATAAAAATAAGGGAACAAATAAAAATCCCTTAAATTTGGCATTTTTCTTTTCAGTTTAAATTTTTAAATTTTAAATTTCAAATTCTTCAAATCTAATTTGGAAAATAATTACGATAAACATACATTTAAAACTATGTAAACATTTAACAACACAGATAATACCTACATGAAAGGTCAATAATTTCAAAATTCAAATAATTCAATGTATCTACATCATAGGAAGAAAAAAAATTGAAATTAAGAAAAAATTAAGTGTCATCGAATGAAAGTTTACGCAAAAATACTCAAGATATGATTCCTAATCAAAAGTCTCGAATCAATGTTTAACATTATTCCTATCCAAAAGGTATGAAAAAAGCACCACAACTTACCTTCCTATAAGATATGCAAAATGCATCTCTCTTTTAAAAAATATCACTTTTGTATTATGTATCTAACTAAAAGTGCAAAGGCTTATATGCACAAGGTAGAGGAAAAAAAAACAAGGTAGGTTTAACATGCATTATTCCTAATCAAAAGTTAGGAAAAAAAATCACTAAAATTACCTTCCGTTAAGATATGCAAAATGCATCCCCTTTTCTAACTCACCTTTGTATTAAGTATATAGAGATGCAAATGTATCTATGAACAAGGTAGATCGAATACTACCTCCTTTAAATGAATCGGAACCTTCTTATGAAAAATTCATCCAAAATCTATATTTGATTGTATGATGAATGTTGATACGACATGATAATTCTACAATAGTTTCGGGAAAGTCTATGATAAAGGTAGATTTTAGAAAATTTACATGTTAGAAAAAAGATGGCAATGGAAGAAGAAGGAGAGGAAGAAAGAGATGTTTCAGTATGAAGAAGAAGGAAATGTTGAGATGCTAAGGTAGCTTAACAAATATATAAGTCAAATTTAATGCACTAATAATTATCTTTGATTAATTTTTTTTAAGGAAACCTTGTAATTAAGAGAATAAATTTGTTATTTAATAAAATATGAAATCTTGTTTGACCTTATTAATTATTTTAATTATGGGGTACTATTTAATTATGATGACAATGTACCATAATTTATTACAAAAGGGTATAAGAGGAATGCAAAAGTACATAATTAGTTAGAGAAAATTGAAAAGGAAAGAAATCCTATGTGGCAGGTGAGTCACTGGACCTCAATTAATAAAAAATATTTGTCTGGACTACATTCAAAATAGAGTGTGATTTCTGGACTACACACAAATTTTCTCTTTTCTTTTTGACCCGATCGATCACTCAACAGTTGCCTTGGCCTTACATTCACTATACGGTTAAGATCCGTAGTGTAATCAACAGCTTCGCGCTAGTTAATCTTGCATTTTATTGTTTCTTGTTTCTTGTTTTTAGTGATGCTGTTCTTGCATCTTCTTTAGTTTGTTTATGTTCTTCCTTGATGCATCTTTGCATCTATCCTTTGTACTCTTTTATCTTAATATAGTTGGACCTCCTTTGGATCAAAAAAATAATAATAATAATATTTTCACGCAACACAAAAATCAAAGGTCATACATAAAACGGTTGGGAAGTTCGGAGCGAAGATATGGCCTCACCACAAGCCCAGAATCCCCAGATACGTTGGATCAATGATTCAGTTCATGGTCACGTTCTTGCATAGTTTATAGTTCTTTAATGTGATTTTTTGTTGATACGTTTTACAAGAAAATGCGAAATTTTCATGCATGGCCTCAATCAAGTATTCGTGAGATTGTGAGAAGCACTATTTCAATTTTTTTATAGGGAAATTCAATTGCTGCATTGCCCTGTTAAGTTTGAAAGTTCAATTTTTTTATAGGGACATTCAATTGCTACATTGCCCTGTTAACTTTGTCTATATATGTTGTTGATTTCTCTTTCGGCCAAACCCAGACACTTTAACATCTCTCTCACAAAGCCAATGAAGATTCTCTCACAAACCCAGAAATTTGCTTTAACACACAAAGATAAACATTTGCAACGACAAACACAAGCAATAGAAAAATGAGAAAAAGCACAGAGGTTGGCATGAAATAGATTACAAATTTAAAATAAGGCAACAATTATGAAGATTTAGAAGACTTCCTGCACCTAGTGAAAAATAAGAAATAAGTACATTCTTATGTAAGGAAACCATCAGGAGCAAGCAAGCAATTCACCACATGTTATCAGATACAAGGACTTTGATAAATGCATCCTCTGAGTTTACAGTTGTGGAGAAACTTGCTTCATTGTTGGACGAGATTGAGGACTGGAATTCAAACATGCAAATGATGTATTCACAAGCAAGAGCACTTGCCCCCTGCAACTTCATGTGTCGGAGGGGAAATGTGCTGGCCCAAAACATCAACAATTAGCAATTGATGGTCTGCTAATATAGTTGATGAATTGACCTCAATTGATGATAAAGATGAGAAAAGACCTCCTGCTTATCTTTAACACCAATAAGGGAGGGAAAAAATATATTAAGAGTTTTGGTTTTCATAAACCAAAACATTTTCACATTTCCCTGTCTAAAACAGAACACAGATTATACTTCCAAAATGCCAAATCTTACCATAATACAAAAGGAAATCCTCACGTGTTTTATTATATATGAGCCATAGCACACAAGTACATGAAGTGAATTATAACAAGGAAACATTTGATAACATTCTTTCCTCTAAATAGAATAGGCTCACATCAACAGAGGGAAATACAAATAAGATGAGAAGCACATATATTCTTGATTCATTATTGATCATGTAATCAAATCATTAATAGCAAGCAATTCCCCACATGTTATCAAAGGTAATAGATTTGACAAATGCAGTCTTCTTTGAGTTGAGAAGTGTCGAGAAACTCGCTTCATTGTTGGACGAGATTTGTTGGCGTGAGCAGTGGTGAATCTAGGATTCGAAAATGGAGGGGGCTAATTTCTATAGGTTTTTGTTTTTTTGCCGTGAGGCAAAAAAAATTTTTTTAGGCCATTAAACAAACCTCACATTTTCTTGAACAAGGCAGAGCGTTTACAAATTTTCTTCTATGAAGTCTGAAGAACCTCATGTTAATATAACTGAAATTGATCCTGCTGCTATGGACCCAGCTTTTGATAATTATTAGCTAATTATACGGTTTATACCATAGCTGATTTTACTATAAATGTGACTTTTATTTGTACCAAGAATATCACCAGTAAACCAGAGTAGGCTCTCACCTGGACTTGGGACAAATCATTGCATTTGAAAGAGTTAGATAAGCCTCCACAAATATGAAAGTAAAATAAGTGGAAGGACATGGAGATATTTATCTGCAGAACCAAACATCAGACAGTAAAAAAAATGCAATCTGCAAACCAAATAACCAATGCTAATTAAACCCCCAAATATAGAAAGAATGATTAATTGATTATACTACCTATTAACCTATTAGACTAAATTTTTTTTTCTTCTAGGGGGGCTATTACACTAATAGCCCTATAACAATCAACAAATTACCAAAATTTTGGAGGGGTTATAGCCCTACATAGTTACTGAAAGATCAACAATTTTTTTTTCTGGGGGGGGGGGGGGGGGGGGCTATTACACTAATAGCCCTACCCTAATTAATAAATTACAAAATTTGGGGGGGCTTTAGCCCATGGAGCCCCGAACGTGCATTCGCCACTGGGCGTGAGTCATGCCCATATTTCCCGTCACCCACTCACTTATCATTCACTTGTAATGCTATCATAGATAAGCTAGATAAGCTGGACACTTAGGGCCAGTTTGGTAAAGTTCGTGGGCTTTTAAGTGAAGCTGGCTTTAGCTGTGCTGTGAGAATAAGTGGCTGTAAAGCAAAGCAGCTGAGTGTTTGGTAAACTAGTTTTTTTAAAGTGCTGTGAGTATTAAAAGCAGGGAGAGAGTGTTTGGTAAACTGGCTTTTTGAAAGTGCCGTGAGTTTGTAAAATGACCAATATGGACATAATGACATAATGCTGAACTAATTGTTTGGTAATGTAATGTAATTTATTGACTTTTATGGTTAGTTTTTTTTTTCTATACAAAAAAATTATTTTTGAACTAATAATTTTTGTAGATCAATTGGTCTAGCATAAGCAAATAATAACTTTCAATTCCTCCTTTCAACATAAAAGGATTTCAATTAATAAACAATTGGTTTGTTATCGTCTCCAAATAGTTACAAAAAAAATTTCATAACACTATCATACGTTCACATTATTAGGTGCACTCATTAAACTTTGAGTAATGTTATTTCTTATTATTTCCATTTCTCTTGCACCACGACTATGAGTAATATGATATTCTTCTTCTGCATCAGCATCTATCTCCAATGTTGAGCAAAATTGTCCACACTCTCATGCCTATATTTAGCAAAATCAAAGGAAATCAATTCAAACAATCAATATGGAACCAAATTATTTGGTTCTTAATTAAGAATAACAGCGTTACTTTATAAAAAATAAAATAAAAATACCAGTGTTGCCGACAAACCAGTGTTGCCGACAAGTTAAAGCAAACATATATACCAAATTCATCTCATAATTGTCCAAATGGGAAGCCAAATTGAGGCCATTAAAAACCCAGCAATCAACCAACAAAGCATGCTAAAATTTGGGTGGTTATGAACGATGGAATTATACAAAGGACCATTAAACCAGTAGCAATCAACCAAAACAGCATGCTGAAATTCCAATCAAACTTCCTGATGATCTTCTTTCTTTTCGTTTTTTTTAATATGGCAGCAGCCCTAAACAATCACACACTTTCTCATCAAACCCATGTGAAATTCCAATATAATTTGATCAAACCCATGTGAGAGTCTGAGAGACAATCAATTTCAAACATTTCTAAACAATCATGGATTAAATTAATCCTACAATCATTCCAAACACAAGAAAAGCAAGCAATCTGAGATGGTGGACAAGACAAGGAATTGCAATTGTAAGCAGCAAATATGAAATCACCAATAAGAGAGACAACGAGGTAATAATTTGATGCTAACCTTGATCCAGAAGAGAGCAAAGGTGCGAAGACGAGGAAGCTACCACGTCGCCGTCTTCAGTCTTGGCGAAGAAGAGAAGTGGAAGTGGAGATCGGCGTTGCTTCACCAAGAGAATTGAAGTGTGGCGTGCTGATCTGCTGGAGCTTCACAAGAGAAGTGCGGCGTTCTTTCACGAAGAGATGAGAGAAGATGACTGTAATTTTTTAAAGTCATTGAGGATAAAACTGGTAAGAATCAAATTTTCATTAATGAATAGTATTAGCCGCTACAGTGTTTACGGAAGCTTAAGCTGAAGAAGCACCCTTCAACTGGCTTCGGCTTTTTGGCTTAAAAAGCCCCAGCTTTCCCAAGAAGCCCGTGTTTTCCAATTTACCAAACGCATGAGAGCTGCTTCACTTATAAGCCCAGCTGCTAATAAGCCTTCCCAAACCCAGCTTTAGTGTTGTCTGCTACTTTAGTTAGAATAATTAGTTAGCTTTATTGTAATAACCCGAATTCTTACGATTAATTTCTTGAATATTCTTGAAATTAAATAAAGGATTAGACAATATTTTTCTTGTCTAGTCTATGAAGTGAAAGTATTTCTAAATGAATAAATATTCGAAATGGTATATTTTCGAGGGGTCAAAAGTTGACTTTCTTATTCGTTGATTTTCTTTGATGACTTCCTTCATAAGAGTCGTAGAACTTGTCAATACGAGTTCATAGACGTGTGTCACGCTAAATTCTGATATCGTATGAAAGAGTTATGGTAAGCGAAAGTTTATTATATTTTTGGAAAGTCTTACTGTGGAACCCGAATTTTGAAGTTGCTCATATCATAATTTTGAGGTTACAATTAGAAAGTAGACATCTTCATGAGTTCGTGGTATTTTTCGGATAATTTTTCGGGCTTCCGAGCTATTTTTAATGAATTTTCGAAGGTTGTATTAAAAGATGACATGGCACAAGACCATTGGTGGAAGCTGTTCGTACCACATATACCACATGCCGCCAAGCATAATCAACATACTCCTAGCGGGCCCACGTGACGTGTGGGACCCCGGCCACGACATGCGGGACCTAGCCCAACACCCGAGCTACCTCGCCATGGTGGAAGCCGACCAAGACCTCGTCGGGAGGCGTCCCTCCCATGCTCGCCAAAAGGCTTCGCGACAAGCAAATGTGGCTTGCATCCCACATCGGATAAATGTAATATGAGAGGAGCTTCCTTATCTATAAAAGGAACTCTCTCCCTCTTAGTCATGGATCCTAAGTCTGATCCATGAGCTTGTTATCCCTCACATGGGCTTGTACTTCTCTAATCATACTAGTGGACATTCCAAGTGGACGTAGCCTCTCCCCAAGGAGAGGTGAACCACTATACATCTCTTATTATCCTTGCATGACACTCTTCGTACCTCTGATAAGGTCCCGACAAACCTTGCAGAAACATTTGGCGCCGTCTGTGGGAAATGATACAACAAGTCATGTCGTTCACCCAAGCATCTAAGCTAACTCAAGATCGGTCAACTCTTGGTCAAACTCGAGTACCGTTGGTCAACGCTTGGTCAACTCGAGCTCAAAATCAATTTCACTTCTCTGACATGCAATTGTTCACTCGACCACATCCTTAGTCGAGTAACACTCGCTCCACCTTCACTTCCATTTGAGTACCCTCCCGGGCCTCACTCGAGTAAAACAAAAGAGCAATCCCAGACCTTGATCATACCACCCTCGAAAAAAAAAAATTTCAAACCAAGCCCACTAGCCTATTGACTTGGTCATCCCTTACTCGAGTACCAAGCTTAATTGATTATAGCCTCCTCTCGAGTAAACAGATATCGACCCAGCACACTTGGTCACACTCGGGTCCGCAAAAAAAGGTCGACTTGGAGACAAGGTGTCTTGCCCGAGATCCACTTCCCGCTCTCCCATCCTTCCCCTCACTCGAGCATATCCTCGGTCGAGCAAAACCATCTCTCGAGCACGACCGTTACCCGGGTACCTCACTCGAGCCCCAAAAAAAAAAAAAAAATCAAAGCAATCGAACATGGATACCATGTCCAGCCTGTTCGACTCGGACTCACTCGGATTGAGGACCGACCGTGTCCTCAATCGAGCACCACTTCCACTCGAGTACACATCCAAAGCCGAGCCATCTTTTCATATACCCCGTCGAGAACCGAGTCAAAACGCAGAAGCTTCAGCGCTTCACGGTCTGCACGGCCTGAATAGACGGCCAATAACGGTGCAAGGCACAGCCGGGACAAAGATATTGATCACCCACTTCTTCAGCAAGAAGCAAAACATAGCAACTGCTCTGAACACACTGCCGGCACTATCAAGTTCAGATGCCCATCTAGAGCTCACAAAAAAAACAACAACAACAACAACTTGGACCCGAGATCGGCTTCCCGGCCAACTCGACAAAGCACGGCCACCACCACAACAGCCATGGCCCGACGACCTCGGCTACATGCTCAAATCAGCAAGCTTAATGGCAATCTTCGAGCTCACTTGCAAGATCGAACGAGCTCCTCCCTCAACCATTCAACTCGAGCCCAGCCTCACCCACTTGAGAGCTCGCCGTCTGGGCAGCGACCACCGCAACAGCTCTCGCACGCGCTCACTGCACCTTTCCAACTCGAGTCCAGCCTCCAGCGACTCGATCAAAGTCGACCGTGGCGATTGAACAGCTCGGTCTCGATCGGCTTTCGGACTAGATCTTAACCCCATCCAAACTTGCCCAAATAATCCTCAACTCCCACCACTCGAGCGATCCTCAGTTGTCGGTCGACCTCTCGACCCAAGTCCGGCTCTCTCTCGCGCCGTCAGCCTTCGCTCGACCACTCGGCTTGGTCCGAGCACCTGGATCTCGCTTGAGCTCTCTTTGGTTTGGTCGGAGCACCAACCCGCTCAACAGATCGTCATCTCGGCCCTGAGCACTGACCCACTATTTCTATTCAGTCGAACTCGAGCCCAGGGAGCAATTCAAGGCACAGCGCCTCGTTTCTCCCAAAGCCAAGCATCTCAGCCAAGTCGAGTTACTATAAAACTCGCACGTGCGTTTTTTAGAGCTCACAAAAAAAAAGGGCAAAGAAGGAGCAGCCCACTTACTTTGGGTACCCATCCATCTCCTTTGGGCACCCAGCTTGCTTACTCTCAGTAAACATCGAGCCCCTCCTACAGATAAGTTTTTTCTCATTATCAAGCATATCTACTGCTTTCATACCTTTTATTGTCACCCGGGTATGCCAATAATAGCATCTGACAATAAATAGCATTATAGCGTGCTTCTCATACGTCCTTGACTATGCTAAAAAGAACATGTCTATCAATTACTCACATTATATTATCTATCCGAACATGTCCAGGCGTGTACGTAGATAACAGATATCAAATCGTGTGCTTAGCCTCACTTGTTCAGTCATCACCTACATGCTCGTGCATATACTTATATATGCTTCACGTTTGCACACTTACGGTTGCACACATGAAATCACTATACAATACACATGGCATGATAATTACAATTTCATCGCTCACATGGCTTCCGAGCATGTCTATGTCTTTATATTCATTGTCAGCAAGGCACACCCACAACAATATCTGACAAATGAACTTACAATTTATATACGACGGTACATGACTATCAATTTATCGTGCACATATTAGTAAACGAGCATGTATAGTATCACTTACGTTTACTCAAATTGTCAAAGCATGATCACTTCAGTTCTCAATTTGAACTAACTGTCATTTTCACAACCTATATGTGAAACAATTTTTACTCATATCACATGCTCCATATATTTTCAGTTAATATATGCACGACAATTACTTTATCAACTTAAAGTAATTACATGATTTTACATACATATGTATTAATCATTTCCTTTATTTTTTTGAGGAGCGTCAAACAACTCTCATTGAGCATCTCACGGGTGCATCGCTACCATGACACTTCACTCTTCAAAAATGAAGTCCCACACTTGGACATCTCCGATACAATTGTGACACTTACGCCTCTTCCTATCGGCTCCCGATAAGTGCTCCAACTTACGTTCTTTTCTTTAAAGAGCGAACAACATGCTTTTATACTTTTTAAACATGCCTACAACATGTGACACTACATGCTTCAATATGTTCATGCACCATGACATATTACACATATTAGGCATGTCACACTTTTAGTAGCATTCCTACTACATGTTAAACACATGCTTACATGCACGCATGCTCATCATCCATGCGCATTATTACTTATCGGCCATATTCACAAATTGATATGGACACCCGATACTCATGTATCCCTCGGATACATCAAACTGCCAACATGCAGCTTATGCTCTACGAGCAATCATTGCTTCCGAGCAATCACGGTCTACGACCACTTACAGTCAAGCATTCCCTACGGGACTATAACCAGCTACAATCCAGGGACAGGTCACAATTTGTCGTTGATCAGGCATGACCCCCTCGGAAACAAGGGCTCCAACCAGGCTAGCTCCCTGGTGCCCGTTACGTCAACCATTTGGACGTAATGACCCCCATACAAACAAAGTGGCCACTAAACACAGGGAGTTGGGGGACTCCCTTGGGGTCAGCTGGGCCCCAAAACGACATCTAAAATCGTTTACAACAAACGCATGCCTAACACAAACCATGGTAGGGCACTGCACGACTACATAAACAAACACAACGACCTCTCCTTGACTGGGGGACTTGTTCGTACTCGTTGTGCACAATAGGCTACGCCTACCCCAAACTTTGTCTTACGAACACCCTCGTAACACACTTTGCCTTTTCGAGAATCGCGCTTACTCGTATTAATGGAACATTGAATTCTTCAACCATTGTTCTTCGAACAATTGAATTATTTTCACCTTCCATTAATTACTTGCATATATTTGGGCAACTTTCGGTCCCCACACATACATACATATACACATTATTTGCATACAATCATAATGCAACACACTCATATATCCATGATACATTACTTGTACACTTTTGTACACTTGACTTGTACGTCACAATATCATTGCCCCGTGCAATCCATTTTTTTCTTCATATGTATTTCATATGCTTTTCTCTCCTTGACAGGAACTTATGCAACTTCATCGTGTCTCCTCTTGACACCGACATGCATACTTGGCGACCCTTGACGCGGCTCTTCTTCCTTGAGGACTTGGGGGACTAGTATGGGTAGGACATGCTCGTATGTCACTTATGCTTGACGACATCAACATTTCAACTCCCCAACGAAGAAGACCCTCTTACTCGGTGACTTGGGGGACTTGTTCGTACCACATATACCACATGCCGCCAAGCATAATCAACATACTCCTAGCGGGCCCACGTGACGTGTGGGACCCCGGCCACGACATGCGGGACCTAGCCCAACACCCGAGCAACCTCGCCATGGTGGAAGCCGACCAAGACCTCGTCGGGAGGCGTCCCTCCCATGCTCGCCAAAAGGCTTCGCGACAAGCAAATGTGGCTTGCATCCCACATCGGATAAATGTAATATGAGAGGAGCTTCCTTATCTATAAAAGGATCTCTCTCCCTCTTAGTCATGGATCCTAAGTCTGATCCATGAGCTTGTTATCCCTCACATGGGCTTGTACTTCTCTAATCATACTAGTGGACATTCCAAGTGGACGTAGCCTCTCCCCAAGGAGAGGTGAACCACTATACATCTCTTATTATCCTTGCATGACACTCTTCGTACCTCTGATAAGGTCCCGACAAACCTTGCAGAAACAGAAGCCAAAACTTGGTGAACAAGGAAGCAGCCCAGCTAGCAGCTGATGTCATATTGATGATGTCAGCACACTGATTAGTTGTGTGACATTTGTCAACTCCCTATTGGTTGTTTGGTAACTCAATGAGTTAACTCAATGAGTTGACTAGGCTAACTAGGTGAGTTAACTCAATTTTTAGGCCTATAAATAGAGAGTTTCAGCCATTGTATTCTTTGCTAATTCACAATTCTCTCAAGCTCCTCCCTAGCTCTTTTTTACTTCAGCCTCCCAATAGTGTAGAAACTCTTTGAAGAGAAAGTAATCTCTAGTCAAAGTAACCTTGCTCAAGAACTTGGTCATTTTAATTGTGAAGTCCAAATTCGATTTCAATCTTCCAACCTTGTGTTGATTACTTCATGTAAGTACAGAATACATCCTTATAGTCTTTTATCTTTAAGATTCATCAAAGTGCATGATCAAGAAGAAAATAGAAAAGAATAGGTTTTATAGAAAACTTAAACCCTCTTTTCTAAAGTCAGTCCCGTTAGCCAACTTGGGAAGCTTTAAACTTATGATTCGGCTCATTTTCTCATTATGATGTCTTCAGGAAAGTTGTTCCCTTTTATGTCCTATATTCTGTGATAAAATTTAGTAGTCATCCAACGGATAAATATTTCCAAATCTAAGTTTTCATCCAGTATACTCGCTGGAAGTCGTATATATTGTTCATAACTTCAAATGATCATATCTCACTCATTACTTAGCCAAAGTTTATGATCTTTATATCAAAATGGAGCTTAGGACCTGAACCTATGATCTGGATAATATCACAATTAATTTCCAAGTTTACAGTAACGAAATAATTTAAGTACAAAGGGTTAAAATATAGTATAACTATTTCTGGACTGTTTGGTAAACCTTGAATTCTGAATCTAGACATTATGGAAATGTCTATTTGGACTATACTATTGTATTCCTTATGAAAAATCCTTCAATATGGTGTACTCACTTGACTAATTTGGACTTGTGATGGACAATATAACAAGTTATGAAGTTTGACGATTCTAATCGGTGAATCATGAACATGGTTGATGGACTTCTATGGATTTGGACTTAAGAACTAAAAATACTAATAATAATTTTAATTCCTTTATATTTCTCTTTAATTCTTGTTCTTAATATCTACCTATATATTCTACTTGAATATTTTTGTTAGTAGTGATCTTGTTGTTACATAAGTTCAAGTACTTATGTTTTATATTTATTTGCATATGTATATATATTGTTTTACGCTTATGCTTATTGGCATATAATTATTTATAATCTCATATTGATTATTTTTACTAAGTAGATATGTCAACTTAGTATATAGTACTTATATGTTAGCATATATTCATATGAAAGTATTGTTAAGTGTCTATATTTGAGACATTATTTGCTTAACTTGCTTACCTAGATCATTCACATATAATCTTATGTGTATTGATGAACCTTGTTCACTACTTGAGTTTATCTAATTATGTCTTTCGTCCATGTTACATATACATTTATATGGAAAGACATAAAAGTGTAACTACACATGTTACGAATTATAATTTGTCTTTACTAAAGACTATATTTTGTGGATCTAGTTATGTTTGATAATCCTCGTGCTTAAGTGACTTACTGGTATGAACGATCTATGGACGTTCGGAGTTAGCTGTGGGCCCTAGTCCCTTCAGATAGTGCACTATTATACTCATAGGTATTAAGGACCGTGAGTGTACATGCTTGGTATTAAGGACCATGTATGCTGCGGCTTAACCTGTTACATTACAGGCATTATGTTTTGGTTACCAGTCAATCTCAATCCAAAAGAGAGTCACTGAAAAGCGTAGTAATTATTATTCGGACCAATCGAATAATTGTTGGCTATATATTATTGGTGTTTGGATTTTATAACTATTATGCTTTTGGGATATTAAGGATCCTTGAGTACATATGCTCGGTATTAAGGACTGAATATGTTGTGGCCTAATCCATTATGTTACGGGTCTTATATTTAATATTCTGATTGAATGAATATTTGTTTGTCATACCTTATTGACATTTGAGACTATGAATATTATTCGTATTTGATATTATGAACCTTGTTATGGGGTTTTTATGAAATTGTGACCAGTCAATCTGGAATGATCACCGAGGATATATGTATTCGTATATTATTGCATATGTATTTGCAATATATTGTTAGTATGTTTGAGCATACATTGTTCTGAGTTAATCATCATCAAGATGCATTATTAATTGAAAAATGGAGATTTCACTTGAGACCGAATTATTTGGGTTAAAAACGTTATTGATATATGTGGATTACATTCAATAAAATTTATATGGAGCTACATAAAATGTTCCTAGTATATTTTTGATTGGTTGTCAATTTTGATGTCTTATAAGATACATTAATATAAGAATGTATATTGTACTTATTGGGCCTGTGTTGCTCATGATGCTACACCTCCTTGTTTTCAGGTTACGAAGCTTGGGGAAAACGGGATGAACACTACTTTATAAACAAATATGTTTCTACTATGATTTTAATTAAATACATATTATGTAAACTCTGATATTGTAAAATAATAATGTTTTCGTTTTCAAGTAAATGTATTATTCAACCATTTGTTTCATTTGATTTATTACTTTGAGAAAATATATATTCACGCCACAGATTCGGGTACCATATTTCCATATAATATTGGTCTCGGGTTTGGGGTCGTGACATTTATTCCTTTTGTATCTATATAAACAGCCACTCCGTGTAAGGTAAATACCAATTAATCAATACATCAATTATTCTCTTTGTACTCTTTGACTTGGTATCAGAGCGGCAACCGATCCACTCTGAATCTTGTCTTTGTGATCATTATCTTTTGTACCCATTTCATTGGGTTTGATATTTTCTTCTTGATTCTTTATACCCACTTCATTGGGTTTGATCTTTTTTCCGCTGCGTAAGATTCACTGCTTCATTCTCAGTACCACTGCCCAGCTCACTACTTCATTCTCATAGCCGCTGTTGTGCACCTCTGTTCTTCCTCTCCGCCGACTCTCTCTGTGCAGCGCTGCCGTACTCCTGCCTAGATCGCCACATCTAGCGCTGCTGTCCAATTTGTTGCTCTTACAATGGAGTTTGAAGCTCTAATTAATCAAGATGAACCCACCCACAACGACTCCTACCATGGTGATGAAGAACAAGAGAGCTCTAGGAGAATTGCAGTCTCAGTCAAGGATGACTCTACTGGGAGTTATGGAGGTGTTAAACTCATTGGCTCTAATTACAGAACATGGAAGAAGATGATAGAAGCCCACTTGTGTGGACTTGACAAGGTGGGGTTTGTTGATGGTTCCATTACAGAACCACCGATGACTCATAAATCATATCCAAAGTGGAAAATTGCAAATTGATCAGTTACTTCTATTCTGTACAAATCTATGTCAGAAGATATTTCACAGATGATTATGGGGTGTAATACGGCAGCTGAAATTTGGGCTAGTCTTGCTGAAATTTTCTACAATGGAACAGATTTCTCTGAAGTTTATGAGCTGCATACTCAAGCCTCTCGGATGACACAAGATGGGAGACCTGTATCTATTTACTTTGCAAAATTGAAAAGCTTGTGGCAAGAGATTGATCAACGGCGCCCAAACCGCATGAAACATGCTGAAGATGTCAAAATCTACAAGGAAGAGCAGGATCTCATGCGAGTTCACACCTTTTTGGCTGGCCTTGATCCAGTATTTGAAAGTGCTAAAAGTGAATTGCTTCGCCAAACAGTACCTCCCACACTATTACAGGCATTCGCATACATCCGCAAGGATGAAACCCAAAGAACTGGTGCAAAGTCAATCTCCACTGAAGTTACAGGTTTGACTATTCAATCAAAGTCACAACCATTTGTGTCTCGACACAAATTTCAAGGTCCTCCTCCAGGGTTCTCCACATCAAAACTACATTGCAACTACTGCAAGCAGCCAGGTCATACCAAGGAGAGGTGCCACAAACTAGTTGGCTATCCACCCAATTTTTCAAAGGGAAAGGGAAAGGCAGCAATACAGCTTGTTCAAGAACCAGATTATTATGGTGTGGAAGGACAAGACCACACCAATTCAAGTGGTAAGAATACTGCCTTGGTGATCCGCAAAAGTCAGGGTAAGATTGGTATTGCTTTAAAAATTTCTGAATTTACTGGTGACAATACATGGATAATTGATTCAGGAGCTTCTGATCATATGACCTTTGACCGAAGTTTCTTTACCCATTTAGATCCACCACCAATATCTTGTGTCACTAATGCCAATGGTGATTCTTTCCCTGTTCTAGGCACTGGCTCAGTTCAAGTCACTCTTACACTCACATTGCATAATGTCTTATATGTTCCTGATTTGTCACATCATTTAATTTCCGTTCCACAGTTAAATGCTCAAGCTAAATGCTCTGTCACCTTTTTCCTTATGCATGTTATTTTTCAGGACCTCCTCACCAAAGAAATAATTGGCAGGGGTTATCTGAGGGGTCGACTATTTCATTTGGATTGCATGTTCGCCGGGGAGAAGCCTGAAAAAGTTGCCCGAGCAGCTCTGATCTCAACTGGAGCTACTAATCAGTTGAGTGAACTTTGGTTATGGCATCGTAGATTAGGACATCCTTCATTTAGTATCATGAAAAAATCAATGCCGTCTCTGTTTTTTGGTGTTGATGATTCTAAGTTGCATTGTGAGTCGTGTGTTTTGGCCAAGAGTCATCGTGTCAGTTATCCTCCAAGTTTTCATAATAAAAGTACCATTCCTTTTGAACTTATTCATTCTGATGTCTGGGGTCCTTCCCAAGTTTGTACTTTATCTGGGATGCGATGGTTTGTATTATTCATTGATGATTGTACTCGTCTTACCTGGGTAGTCTTGTTGAAACACAAATTTGAAGTTTTTTCTGCCTTTCAAAAGTTTTCTGCATTAATCCATACCCAATTTGGAGGACAAATAAAGGTTTTTCGATCTGATAATGGGGGGGAGTTTGTCAATTCTGAATTTCAACAATTTTTTCATACTCATGGTATTATTCACCAAACAACTTGTCCTCAAACTCCAGAACAAAATGATGTGTCAGAAAGAAAAAATAGACATCTTCTTGACATAGCTCGTTCTCTCCTATTCAGTGCCCACATGCCCAAATACCTTTGGGGAGAGGCAGTCCTTACTGCTTGCCATCTCATAAATCGGTTGCCCTCCTCTGTTCTTAAAGGACATATTCCATATGAAGTTCTTTCACAGCATGTCTCCATTCCTTCCTTTCATAATCTTTCTGCCCGTGTCTTTGGTTGTGTTGTGTTTGTTCATGTTCCTAAGAATCAGCATACCAAATTGGATGCCAGAGCACTTAAGTGTGTGTTTATTGGATACAGTGTGAATCAGAAAGGCTACAAATGTTTTCATCCTCCAACCCAAAAGATGTATGTCACTATGGATGTAACCTTTTATGAGGATGCTTGTTATTTTTCCTCCACTAACCCCTCTCTTCAGGGGGAGAATCACACATACTTGGAAGAGATAGTTAGTGGAGTGATAGTAGAGATTTCTGAGAATACTGGTAATGATGTATCCAGAGATCAGCCTTCAATCGAAATTGCAAACAATGGAGTTCCAGAAGTCCAAGACCCCCCAGATAATGATTCCCTTGCGCAATTTGTTCCTGAGGAGCGTCCTGAACCTGAGGTTAGTACTATCCCTTCAAATCCTGATGATATTGTCACTTCAAATCATGATAATAATGTGTCATCTGTTCTTGATAGTGTCAACTCCTCTAAATATGTTTTACCCGATAGATCCACTCGTGGTAAACCAGTCAGACAATATGAACCGAGTTTGAGTGTTAAGTCAAAATACCCTATTGCTAACTTCATGTCAACCCATAGGTTAGCCAAGACATATGCTTCTTTTGTGAATCAAATATCTTCTGTATCTGTTCCTAGTAAAGTGCAGGATGCTTTGAAGGATCCCAAGTGGGCGAAAGCAATGGAAGAAGAGATGGAAGCATTACAGAAGAATGCTACATGGGATTTGGTTCCACTACCACAAGGAAAAAGAGCTGTTGGCTGTAGGTTGGTATTCACAGTCAAGCATAATGTTGATGGCTCTGTGAATAGGTATAAGGCAAGATTAGTTGCAAAGGGATACACACAAACATATGGTGTTGATTATGAGGAGACATTTGCTCCCGTGGCAAAAATTAATACTGTTCGAGTCTTGTTGTCCTTAGCAGCTAATCTAGATTGGCCTTTACAACAATTTGATGTGAAGAATGCCTTTTTACATGGAGACCTGTCTGAAGAAGTCTATATGGAGTTACCACCAGGATATGGAGCAACCTCAGTTAAAAAGGTTGTGTGTAAGATGAATAAGTCTTTGTATGGACTTAAACAGTCGCCAAGAGCTTGGTTTGGGTGATTTACTCAAGCTATGCGACGTTTTGGCTATAGACAGAGTAATTCTGATCATACTCTGTTTCTGAAGCACTATGGAGGTAAAGTTACTGCCTTGATTATATATGTTGATGATATGATTATTACTGGTGATGATTCAAATGAGATTGGAAGGTTGAAAAACATGCTAGGCTCAAAATTTGAAATGAAGGATCTTGGATCTCTCAAATATTTCTTGGGGATTGAGGTAGCCAGGGGGAGTGAAGGAATTTTCTTATGCCAAAGAAAGTATGTCCTTGATTTATTAACAGAAACAGGGATGCTGGATTGTAAACCTGCAGATACTCCCATTGAGCAAAATCATAAACTTGCAGAATACCCTGATCAAATTCCTACTGACAAAGCTCGGTATCAAAGGCTTGTTGGAAGGTTGATTTATCTGGCTCATACTCGACCTGATATTGCCTATGCTGTAAGTGTTGTTAGTCAATTCATGCATAATCCCAGTGAAGCCCACATGGAAGCAATGATTCGTATATTGAAGTATCTTAAATCTGCACCTGGAAAAGGACTCATGTTTTCAAAGTATAATCACTTAGATATTAGTGGATATACTGATGCAGATTGGGCTGGATGCATTACCGATCGAAGGTCTACTTCTGGTTATTTTACATTTGTTGGTGGTAATCTTGTCACTTGGAAAAGTAACAAGCAGAAAGTGGTAGCTCGGTCAAGTGCTGAAGCTGAGTATCGTGGTATGGCACATGGGGTGTGTGAACTTTTATGGTTGAGGAAGCTGCTTCGAGATCTGGGGTTCAAACCCAAACAAGCTATGTTTTTGTATTGTGACAACAAAGCAGCTGTTGACATAGCACATAATCCAGTGCAACATGACCGAACTAAGCATGTGGAAGTTGACAGACATTTCATTAAGGAAAAGCTTGATGCTAAGCTCATTTCCTTTCCTTTCGTCAACTCAGAAGAGCAACTAGCCGACATCCTTACTAAGGCCGTCTCAAGTAAAGTCTTTCATGACTCACTTAACAAGTTGGACATTAGAGATCTATATGCTCCAACTTGAGGGGGAGTGTTGGCGTGAGTCATGCCCATATTTCCTGTCACCCACTCACTTATCATTCACTTGTAATGCTATCATAGATAAGCTAGATAAGTTGGACACTTAGTGTTGTCTGCTACTTTAGTTAGAATAATTAGTTAGCTTTATTCCTTTTGTATCTATATAAACAGCCACTCCGTGTAAGGTAAATACCAATTAATCAATACATCAATTATTCTCTTTGTACTCTTTGACTAGATTGAGGACTGGAATTCAAGCATGCAAATGCTACCTTCACAAGAGAGAGAACTTCCTCTGCAACTTCATGTGTAGGAGGGGAAATGCGTTGGTCCAAAACATCGACAACTAAAATTTGATGGGCTGGTAATGAAGCTGATGATGATGCTAAAGACGAGAAAAGATCTCCTGGATGCCTTCCCATAACTATTTCCAGTGTCACCACTCCAAAGCTATAAACATCGCATTTCTCGTTCACTTCCATTGTATAAGCAAGCTCTGCTCAGAAAAAGTAGTGTGATTAAATACCTGATCATTCACTCATGCATAATATATTAGAGACTTTAGCATTCCATCATTAAAAGAGTGGAAGTGAACGATTAAAAGAAACTGTTTCAAATTCAAAATCTAAAGTATACGGTATTACACAAACTCATTCGTTATGAAAATTTTATCAAACACTTAAAATTTGCTATATTGTGACTGTTCATAAAATTTTCATAACAAACAAACTGTCCTACAAATTAAACTAACTGTCATACAAATGAATGAAAAAGAAAAAATTAAATAAAAGAATCATTTAGTTGAGTTTGCAATGTTTACCTGGTGCCACATATCCATATGTGCCTGCAAGGGCAGTCCAATTAGCTGAGTCTGGGTTCAAGAACTTTGCAGTGCCAAAGTCTGAAACACATGCCTCATATTCAATATCCAGCAGTATGTTCTTGCTCGATATATCCCGATGCACAATTGGTGGCAAGCAATCGTGGTGCATGTAACACAAGGCATGAGCTACACCTTTAACAATATTCACTCGTTTACTCCACCCCAATTCTTTAGCTTCACCATCTTTGCTCAACAATGTAGCCAAGCTACCCCTTTCCAGATACTCATACACCAAGAATGAGTGTCGGTGATGCAAACAAAAACCTAAAAGCTTCACAATGTTTCTGTGTCGTATCTCAGTTAGTGCCCTGACTTCATTTAAGAATTCCTCCTGAAGATTCTTTTCATCATTGGAAAAAAGATGAAGTTTCTTCACAGCCACTATGTTGTCCGATGACAGACTAGCCATGTAGACGCTTCCATGTCCTCCCTTCCCAATGCAATACACTGAATCAAAATCTTGTGTTGCCTTTGTGATTTCTTCGTACATTGACTTTGCATCAAAATTTAATACTGAAAATGAAATCTCTTCATCCATGTTGTTTTCTTCCATAAGTTGATCTTTATGGTTTCTTTGTGCTATAAATGCAAATACAAAGACAACATATACAAGTGCAAGTGCTCCAAGAACAGGGAAGGTTATGAGAAATACCAGCTTGGTGTCCTTCTTTGAGGTTTGTTTATTGCAAGGCTGCAAAAATCGAACGTTGCCACACAATCCCTTGTTCCCTTGTAATGCTTCTGGAGAAGCATTTTGAAATGCTTTGTTATTGGGAAGCGGACCTTCCAAGTTATTGTACGAAATGTCCACATAGGACAAGCCTTGCATGGCTTCGAAATTTGTTGGAATGCAACCAGAGAGATTATTGTGGGAAAGATTGAGGTTCTCCAAGCTCATCATACTGCTAATTTCTGATGGAATCTTACCTTGAAGTAAGTTATGACTTAAATCTAGCTCGGACACATGATCTAAGTTCCCCAACTGAAATGGAATTCCTTGTTCGAACATGTTGTTGCTCAAATTCAAGTAGTGCAATTTTAGAAAGTCGCCTAGAAAGCTTGGAATTGACTCATTGAATTTGTTTTTTGATATATCAAGATATTCTATATTAGTCAATGATCCAAACTCGGAAGGGACACGACCTGAAAGTTGATTGCCATCCAACATTAGCTTCACCAAATTTATCAATCTCCCAAACTCCTTTGGAATCGTCCCAACTAAACGATTTGAAGAAAGATCTATCTCTTGAATTTGGGTTGCATTGCCGAGGTCAGGTGGTATACTACCTGTAAGGTTGTTTCCTGCAATTAGGAAGGTTGTCAACTTAGGGCATTGTCCCCAGTTGTGTGAGATTTCTCCATACAAGTTATTGTGACTTAGATCTATATAATCAAGTGTTGGATACACACCCCAGTGCTGAGATATATTGTCTGTCAGTTGGTTCCCATCCAGACGGAGTCTGAATAATCTTTGACAACTTTTCAAGCTTCTAGGGATTGGGCCAGTCAAATTGTTGTTGCAGACAGAAAGACGTTTGAGTAATCCATCTTGGCAAAGGTTTTGGGGCAAATAACCAACAAGTTGATTATCTCCTAATTGCAAGTTTGTCAACTTCATATGATTTACTAATTCTTGGGGGATTGAGCCGGAAAGTTGGTTGTCTCGGAGATGCAAAGATTCTAAATTGCTCAAGTTACAAAGTGATGTTGGTATTGAACCACTCAGTTGATTCTCATCCAAAGATAGATTAACAAGAGATTTCAACTTCCCTATCTCTTTTGGTATGGTGCCAGAGAGGTTATTTTGGTGGAGGTAGAGCATGGTAACATTTACCAGATCACCAATTTCTGGCGGGATTCTCCCAGACAATTGATTCTCGTACAAGCTTAGATTAACAAGAGATTTCAAGTTTCCAATTTCTTTAGGAATAGTGCCAGCAAGTTTATTTCTAGAGAGATAGAGAGTGGAAAGGTTTTTCAATTCACCAAGTGATGCTGGAATCGAACCATTGAATTGATTCTGGCTCAACTCTAGATCCACAAGTGATGTCAGTGTCCCTATTGAAGGAGGGATAACATCAGAAAGATTATTTCTGTAGAGATAGAGAACGGTAAGATTTCTTAGACGTGCAATTTCTGGTGGGATTCTCCCAGAGAACTGATTTTGAGAGAGATCAAGATGAATGAGTTTGAATAGGGAACTGATTTGAGGTGGGATGACATCAAAGAGTTTATTTCAGCTGAGGTCAAGATACTCGAGATTAGGGAAGGACAAGAATGAGAATTCATGTAGCGTACCTTGTATACTAGAATTAGCAATGGTTATGTTGGTCACACTTCCAGCATCATTGCATGAGATACCAGTCCAAATGCATGGGTTTGGCTTTGCTTTAGGGTTGGTGGCATTCTTAGTACTGGGAAGGTAAATCCATGAATTGAGCTGGTTGTTGTGAGAAGTTTGATTTAGAAAGTTGGCTTTCCATTTGAGAAGAGCTTCTGCTTCAGTAATAGAATTAGAAGTAGAAGAAGCAAAAGCAAGGTTTGGCGATGTAATGAGCTGATAAAGATACAAAGTAAGGCAAGCTAGAGAGCAATAATAACTTGAAGATTTCATGGTTTCGGTTTGTGTACACTACTTGATCAGGTTGATATATTTATAGTGTCATGCATTAGCTAGCTATAGTTATTCACAAGTCTTTCGACATATCTTCTATTTTCTTCCGTTGGTTAAGATGGTTTGGGGAAGACTTGGAGTCTTCGTCTTCGTCTTTGGATTTTTCAGACTCCTATGAGTCAAATTGTCTCTTATCGTTGAAGTTAAAATTGGAAATTTTGCAGTGTCTTTAACTTTATCAAGTGAAATTGATGGGAGTGAGTTTTAATTTCTAGCTAGCTGTCTGATGTTACCATTCTTTTTTAAGTCGTGACATTAATTGATCCAGGCATTGTTCTGCATGAATTGATGAAGAGATAAATACGATTCAATCATCAGGACGTTATCACTCGGTTTGCTTTTGTACTGATCGAGAGTTTTAAGTGGCCTTAAAATGAGTGTGTGGTTTGGTTTATACATCGATCTCATGAAAATGACACTTGATTTTCTGTTTGTTTCATAGTTTATGTACTTTCGAGTTTCGACTATAGAATCTTGCTTTGCAAAGACCGGGTTTGAATGCCTATGTTTCGTTCTCCTCAAAACTGTAGGCCTAATTTGATATCATGAAATTGAAGATTAGTTCTGTCACACACACCTTTATTTTTGGTAAAAAAAATTTGATTGAGGTGAGACTCATATTTAAATTATAAAAATTAAAGTTTTCATGATCAAAAAATGACAAAAAATGAAATAGAGTGACAATAGATACAATTATAAAACTGGAATGCACTTTTATATGGGAATTTATTTGTTTTATTCAATCCCATGCATGTAATATTTCTTACCAAAAAAAAAATCCCATGTAATATTATTTGAACTTTTTTTTTTGCAAAGATTATTTGAACATTTTAAAGTTTGGCAACATCTCATGCAATGCCCTTTACATGACGAAATCAGAGTTTTTGTTTTTGCCAATCAGTTTTTCATTTTATTTTTATTCTCAGTTGGTCCATTTTTCATTTGTAAATTTACTGACCCCCAGTAAAACACTTTCTTAGCCCCCAATAAAACACTTTACTAACCCTTAGTCTATAGTTTACTGACCTCAATAAACACTATACTCATGACACCCAACAAATATTTTTTGTCCTTGTTGAGAATTATTTTTTTAAAACAAATATCCTTATTGGGAAATCCAGAAATTGTGTAAACTTATTGAGAAATTTTCTAGAGTTTGGCCTTATGAGCAATTTTCCTAGCTTTTTTCTTTTCCCTTGCTTAATTTTATTATTTTAGTTTTTTTTTTAATATTTGGAAGGTTGTTGATTTTTTTTGTTATTTTGTCACATGACTCCTACTTGGTACACTACTTGATCAGGTATATTTATTTGTAGTGTCACACATTAGCTATAGTATTGTAAGGGCAAGATTTCTTGCATATTGGCTATTTCCTAATTAGACAAAACCTATTCCCTGTAATTGCATTCAATTGTATAGTTGATAGGGTTTCATAAGTCGTGGCATTAGGATTGGTGATCGTTCGGCTTCCTTGAAGATTGTCTCAATGGTTCGTGGTGATCTCCTCTACTTCCTCAAGGTATGGATCATGCATTTGCATCTCATACATATTTGGTTCTCTTAGGAAGTCTTTTCAATCACCTTAGGGTTGCTAGAACTTAAAATTGGTTTTATGTGAAAATTGCAAAACTTGTTTAAAAACCGATTTTTACTCTGGACGATCGATCGTCACCTATCGGGCGATCGATCGCCCAAGGTCAAAGGTCAGAATTATGACCGTTGTGTTTAAATCTAGTGCGCTTGAGTGCGGAATATTTCCGTTAGACTTTTGCCTTTGAACGATCGATCGCCCCTGGTATGCGATCGATCGCCTTTAAGGTTTGCAGCTACTGATACGTGCGATCGATCGCACCGCTATCGGGCGATCGATCGCCCTTCATGTTTTCTTCGCTGAAAACTTTTGTTTTTGTCGTGCGATCGATCGCACCCCTTGGGCGATCGATCGCTTAATGCATCAGGTCTATATAATCAGATTTCTGTTGCTTCATTTCGTAACTTTCATATCTATAACTCTTGCAAACTGATTTTTGAGAAAGTTCCTTTGATATTGAGTGATCCTAGTCCATGCTATAGGTTCCTCCTTTGTTACTCCACTCAATCCACTTTAGCTAAACCTTTGAATTGCTTGATACAAGCTTGTTTAGTTTTCCATTGGATTAAGGAGTTTGTGTTCATCTCTAGCAAACATTAATTGTTGTTTTGCTGAGTTGAACGAATCCATACACAACCATTCATACATCATTGCATAGCCGCGGTTCTTGCGATTGGAGTTACACACCGGTGGAGCTCAATTGGAGAAGCTTGAGGAAGGCACACTTGGAGGAGCAATTGGAAGCTACACAAGGTTAGAACTGCCACTAGAGTATAGGTACTTGGTGTTTGAGTTTGGAAACGTTTTTCCCCTTGTATGTGTTTGCCACATTGGCTTTTCATAGTGTGATTCAAGAGCGTGGGGTACGGCTCCCCTCCGGTTTTTCCTCTAGAGGTAGAGGTTTCCGGGTGAACATTCTTGGTGTTGTGTGTTGTGATTATTGATTGGTTTGTTCATCTATTGTTCTTTAAAGCATAAATCATTGTGTGATTCATTCAATAGATTATAGACCGTGGTGTGCTAGTTTGACGCACACTTTGGGTTTTAGGATTGTTCATTTGAGTGTTGTTGTTGCATATGCTTGTTTGTGTCAATTAGTGTGTGTACGACTTACCCTTAAGGGAATTTCAATTGGTATCAGAGCCTCTCTCTAGAGGCAAATAGAGTCGATCCGGTTAAGTCGTAAGTTGTTGTCATGTCGGATAGAGCACTAGGTTCGTTGAGTCACCCTCCATTCTTCAATGGAAGTAACTATTCGGTTTGGAAAAATAAAATGAGATTCTTTCTTAGGTCTCAAGATAACTACATTTGGTATATCATTCAACATGGCTATTCCGAACCTACTAAAAAGGTTGAAAATGTAGAACAACCTAAGCCTAAGACCGAATGGAGTGTAGAAGAAAACAAACTTAGTGATGCTAATGCTAAGGGTCTAAATGCTTTAGTTACCGCCATATCTACCGATGAGTTTAGACACATTGAGCATTGTGAGTATCTCAAGGAAGCTTGGGATAAACTTAGGGACATCCATGAGGGTGATACCCGTGTTAGAGACTCAAAACTCCAAATGGTGGATTCCGATTTTGAAAACATCACTATGGGAGAATCCGAGTCGTTTTCGGATTTCTATAATAGGTTGAGCTTACTTGTTAATGCGGCTAGAAATCTTGGTGAAACAATCACCGAAGCTAAAATAGTAAAGAAAATCTTTAGGGTTCTTCCTTCTAGGTTTATTCCCAAAAAGGCCGCCATAGAAGAACACTCACTACTTAGTGAGATTAAGCTTGACATTTTGATTAGCAAGCTCATAACTTTTGAAATGGAGTTGTCAAATTGTGCTACTCCTAAAAAGGGCAAGGACATTGCTCTACAAGTTAAAAGTGAGCATGTGAGTCCTAGAAAAATGAAGAAGCTCACCATTGATTTTGAAAGCTCTAACATTGATAATCAAATGGCACTTATTGTCAAGCAATACAAGAAGTTCCAAAAGAATAGGGGGAGATTCTTAAGTGAGAATTCTCCTAACTATCATAAGGGAAGTAGTTCCACTCCTCCTCCCTATGCCTTTAAGAATAGGGACAAGTCTTTTGAAAATTCTAGGGATGAGAAACCTTTGAAAAAGGGTCCTCAATGTTATGAATGTGATGGTTTTGGGCACATTGCTAAAGAATGTGGTAATAGACTTAGAAAGGAGTCAAATTTTGATCACAAAGCCATGAATGCTTCTTGGAGTGATTCCGATGATTCTAGTTCTTCATCCGATGAGGATGAACCTATTGTAGCTTTTGTTGCCAAGGTAGAGTCCTCTAGTCAAAATGTTTCAAAACTTGCTTCGAATAATGACAATTTTCCTTCTAGTGATGATGATAGTGAGGATGAGGCTATGACTAATGAAGAAGTTTATGATAAAGTTGATGAACTTTTTAAAATGACTATTAAGGATAAAGAGATGATTATGAATCTCAACATTAAATTAGTTGAACTTCAAAAGGAAAAGGATAATTCTTTGTGTATTCTTAATGAGGAAATCATTGAATTAGAGAAGGAGATTCTTGAAAAGAATTCTCTCATTGATAATTTGTCAAGAGAAAATGACAAACTTAAATGTTGTGTTGATGATTTGAGGTCTAAGGGTGTTGGCATGACACTTGGTAGTGCCAAACTTGACAAAATACTCAATATGGGCAAAAGTCATAATGACAAAAGTGGTCTTGGCTTTAAGGGTGAGAAATCTATCTCTTCTCCTTCTAAGACAAACTTTGTGAAAGCTTCTAATTCTCCTTTGCCTATCTTAGAGTCTCCTAAAGTTCCTAAACCCAAGAGGTTTGTACCTACTTGTCATCATTGTGGCAAACTTGGACATATTAGACCAAATTGTTTTGCTCTTAAGAAGCTACCTAGGAGTCCTCATCTTGTTAAAAAGGGTCCTTCAATCATGAAGTTTGTCCCTATTTGCCATAATTGTGGTGAAAATGGTCACATAAGACCTAATTGTCTAGCACCAAAAAGGACACATGTCCTTAATCCATCCTTGTTTGCAAAGGTTGATCCTAGCAAATCTTTTTCTTCTAGACCTCCACACCTTGTGCATGAAAATTCACTTCACACTCAAGTGAGTTCTCTTATGAATGAAGTGGTCAAACTCTCAAAATTGATTGACTCACAAGCCTCCTCTAATGGTTGTTCATCTTCTTCTATCCAAAAGACTTGGGTCAAGAAGAATGATGATTGTTGAATCTTGATATATTACATGATCATGTTTTTGCTTGTTGAAATTAAGATGATTGTCCTTAAAACAATGATTTGAGCTATTCTATTTTTCTCTTCTTTGAAAATCGGATTTTATACATTAACTATGATCCACGATCGATCGCACATAACACACGATCGATCGTAATCAAGCAGAGAATATGTTTAAATGATTTACACTAGGCGATCGATCGCACGGTATAGGGCGATCGATCGCACGCATCAGACAGAGAGCTCAGTTTTCTGATTTTCACTAGGCGATCGATCGCACAATATCGGGCGATCGATCGCATAAACCCAGATCGCGTTTTATATAGGGTTTTTCTCTCTTTCTCTTTTCATTCTTTCAAACATTCCGAAAGCCCCTCTTTTCCTCTCTCAAATTCCTCAAAACCAAACCATTCCTACTTCAATTTCGTGAAGTATTCGTGCATCCTTTGGTGATTTCAAGTTGTTTTGTGGAGATTCTTTGCTGTTTTTCGAATTCTACAAGAGGTATTTTCGAAATTTTTCTTTTTCTTTTAAGTTTTTCGATTTTGTCCAAATTGATGATCTTAGCTAGTTTCTTGCTATTATTAGTATTGAATCTAGTTGATAATGATAATGCTAATTCGATTTTGCTTAGTTTTTGTTGAATTAATTCACAAAATGGATTTTTGCAAAATTAGGGTTCTTGTTTTCGAAAATTTGGGGGTTTTTGAAATTTTCGGATTCTTTGCTTAAATTGTTGAGTAATTTGTGTAATTACTTACTTGTTTAGGCTATTGAGAAGTGTGCATTGTATTGAGGATCACTTTTTCTTGTGGATTGGTGATTTTCAAGGTAAGTCATGCCAAATTTTCTATATTTTTCTATGAAATCCGATTTAGGTACTTTGTTTGTACATTGTAACTGATTGTCATGTCTCTTGTGTTTCTTGTGTGTGCATTGGTTCATTGAATCGGTTTGGCTCACCAATTCGGTATGATTTTCTATCATTTTCTTGTAATTGGTTGGTTGCTTGTGTGCTTATACATTGTGCTTGGTTGGGACTTTGTTTACTTTTATGTAAATAGATGAGTAGAGTTATGAGATCAAAGGGTAAAGGAGTTGCCACTTCCTCATCCCAACCACCCTCTAAGAAATCCAAACCTTCCAAGTTTGCATCGGCCTCCTCTAGGGATTTTCATCCCGAAAGGAACATTTCTTTTGAAACTCAACATGACCTAGACTATTTTAGGACTCTCCAACATTTTGTGGCCACTAATAGACTTCATCATCTAGGTTTTGGTTTTCATCCTTTCAATGATAAATTGATTAGGGATTTTTATTTGAGTCTTCCGGAATATACAACCAAGGACCATAAGGAATTGGTTTTTGTTTTTAAAGGAAAACGCATTGTGCTTTCTCCTTCCGTCATTGAGTCAATCCTTGACCTTCCTCAATCTACGGATGAGGACATTACATCTTTTGCGGAATTCTCTATTCCTATTTCCATCTCTTCCTTTATGGGTCAAGCCTATATTGATCCAAATGCCCTAACTCCCAAAATAATGAGTGGGAAATTGAAACATGTCTATAGGGTGTTTTGGCTTTGGGTAAGGTATAACATATTACCTTCCACCCAAAAATCCGAAATCCCTCTTGAGGGATGTCGGCTCTTGTCGGCCATGATAGAAGGCCATTCTCCCATTCCTTATGGAACTCTTATGTATGATGCCCTCATTAAATGTGCATTAGGGAAGCCATCTTCTAGGCTATTTTTCCCTTGTCTCATTATGAGGATTTGTAAATTCTATAAGGTTAAGGAGGCGGATGTTGATCATACTCATCCTATTACATCCACTATTGACCCGGGACTCATTCTCCATAGTCTATCTCATTGTCCTAGGGATGTACATGTACCTCCTCCACCTCCCACTCATGAGGCACCTCCCATCTTAGATGCCTCTTCCTCTTTCCCTCCTCCTCCTTCTTTTGATGTGTCTAGGATAGACCCTAACCTATATGGTTATCTTTCTCACTCCTTTACCACTATGACGGCTCACTTTGATGCTCGTTTTGATGGATTGACCACTTATGTGGAGAGTTCTCTTGAGGAGATGAGCGATCGCATGGAGGAGCTAGCTCTCTATCGTCGTGATGGTGATGATGATGACATAGGACCATCTTGATGTACTCTATTTTATTTGCATTTTGTGTAATGGACTATGTTCCTTATGTTTCTATTTAGTATTTGACTTTATTGGCCATATACTCTTATTTTATTTTTAGCCACATTTTGAGGGGGAGTTATACTTTGTAAACTCTTTTGGTTAATGCTTAAGTCATTTTGTGCTTTAATTCTTCATATTATGTTTTGCATAATGTGATTGTGATGTGACTAAGTTATTTATCCCCTTTGGCCTTCCTAGTCAAAAAGGGGGAGAGTATGTGTTGTTGGCCATATTGAAATTGTTTCAACTCAATATTATTATCTCATGCCATATATGCTTCACGGTATCGTGTGTTTAGTATTGAAATTGCAGGTTTGATTCCGGCATATATCTTCGATACGTTTGTAATAGCATAGCCTTGAATTGAGTTGTTTTTGTTAATAAAGGTTTTGTCTAGGAAATGCCAAAGGGGGAGATTGTAAGGGCAAGATTTCTTGCATATTGGCTATTTCCTAATTAGACAAAACCTATTCCCTGTAATTACATTCAATTGTATAGTTGATAGGGTTTCATAAGTCGTGGCATTAGGATTGGTGATCGTTCGGCTTCCTTGAAGTTCATCTCTATGGTTCGTGGTGATTTCCTCTACTTCCTCAAGGTATGGATCATGCATTTGCATCTCATACATATTTGGTTCTCTTAGGAAGTCTTTTCAATCACCTTAGGGTTGCTAGAACTTAAAATTGGTTTTATGTGAAAATTGCAAAACTTGTTTAAAAACCGATTTTTACTCTGGACGATCGATCGTCACCTATCGGGCGATCGATCGCCCAAGGTCAAAGGTCAGAATTATGACCGTTGTGTTTAAATCTAGTGCGCTTGAGTGCGGAATATTTCCGTTAGACTTTTGCCTTTGAACGATCGATCGCCCCTGGTATGCGATCGATCGCCTTTAAGGTTTGCAGCTACTGATACGTGCGATCGATCGCACCTCTATCGGGCGATCGATCGCCCTTCATGTTTTCTTCGCTGAAAACTTCTGTTTTTGTCGTGCGATCGATCGCACCACTTGGGCGATCGATCGCTTAATGCATCAGGTCTATATAATCAGATTTCTGTTGCTTCATTTCGTAACTTTCATATCTATAACTCTTGCAAACTGATTTTTGAGAAAGTTCCTTTGATATTGAGTGATCCTAGTCCATGCTATAGGTTCCTCCTTTGTTACTCCACTCAATCCACTTTAGCTAAACCTTTGAATTGCTTGATACAAGCTTGTTTAGTTTTCCATTGGATTAAGGAGTTTGTGTTCATCTCTAGCAAACATTAATTGTTGTTTTGCTGAGTTGAACGAATCCATACACAACCATTCATACATCATTGCATAGCCGCGGTTCTTGCGATTGGAGTTACACACCGGTGGAGCTCAATTGGAGAAGCTTGAGGAAGGCACACTTGGAGGAGCAATTGGAAGCTACACAAGGTTAGAACTGCCACTAGAGTATAGGTACTTGGTGTTTGAGTTTGGAAACGTTTTTCCCCTTGTATGTGTTTGCCACATTGGCTTTTCATAGTGTGATTCAAGAGCGTGGGGTACGGCTCCCCTCCGGTTTTTCCTCTAGAGGTAGAGGTTTCCGGGTGAACATTCTTGGTGTTGTGTGTTGTGATTATTGATTGGTTTGTTCATCTATTGTTCTTTAAAGCATAAATCATTGTGTGATTCATTCAATAGATTATAGACCGTGGTGTGCTAGTTTGACGCACACTTTGGGTTTTAGGATTGTTCATTTGAGTGTTGTTATTGCATATGCTTGTTTGTGTCAATTAGTGTGTGTACGACTTACCCTTAAGGGAATTTCAAGTATGTTATTCACAAGTCCTTCGACATAGCTTCTACAAGTCTTGGTCTCTCTCCAAGTCTTCGTCTCTTGGAATTTGTCTTTCAACTTTATCGATAAAGTGAAATTGATGGTGTTCGCGCTGGAAACCGCCGGCGGAGAGTCGAACAGTCTCTTTTTGATGTGCGGGCGTGCCAGTACCACAAGGTACAATGATGTAGTCGATGCGCTGAAAACCTGCTTCTTGATCCCGCGAATGTGAACGGAGAGAGAACCAACTCCGTCAAGGTTCTTATGTGAAAAGGCCTAGATGGGATCTAGGGCTTCGAAAGTGTTTCTTGTGAACTAAGCAATCGATACTTTCTTGGGATGAGAAAGCAGAGCAACAAAACAGGGAAAGCTGAAGAACTAAGATGTGATCTTAGCGAGGTTGCAAGAACGCAAAGGTGCTCCGGAGAGGCTTAGGTTGTAAGTTTGCTCGAGGAGGCTTTGAGTTTTGCAAGTTTGCTTGTCGAGGTTGAGAACCATTTCCTGATTGTAAAACCCCTATATTTATACTGCAAGGGTTAGCGAATCTTTATTCAATAAGGATTATAGATTTATTTTCCTTATAGGATTCAATATTAATAAAAACCTCTAAGCAAATAGGTTTCATTCCTTAAAAAGAACTATAAAACATTAAGATTCTTTGAAAGAAAAGACAAACAAAGTCAATTAACCAAAGGAATTAATGCTAAGATCTTTAGGCAGCAGGAATCGGCTCATGGACTACATCAAATATGAATAAAGCTAACCACCACTGGTGGTCGAGTTGGTAAGAGCCTCCAGGTGTGGTACCCCCCCACCCGGGTTCAAATCCTGCCGACTGCGAATTGGAGTTAAATCCCAATTCATTCTGTGGTGGCCAGGGGAGGAAGCGTTTTGACAAGATCCCCGACTGCGGATTAGTCCTTGGGCCTAGGAAGCCTTTGGGATACCGTGGGAGTTCTCTAAAAAAAAAATATGAATAAAGCTGAAAAATGTTAATTTTGACTCAAACATATGCGAGTGAGTTTTTCTGTTTGATGTTACCATTCATAAGTTTGACAAAGTCATGGATAGATGAGGAGATAAATACAATTTAATCAGGACCAAATCATCCCTTGGTTTAATTTCTTTTGTACTGATAGATTTAAGTGGCCTTAACATGAGCCTGTGATTTGGTTTATACATCAATCTCATGAAAACAACACTTGGTTTTCTGTTTGTTTCGTAGTTTATATATGTACTTTCGACTATTGAATCTTGCTTTGCAAAGACCGGGTCCGAATACCTATGTTGCCTTCTTCTCAAAAGTGGAGGCCTAATTTCATAACTTAATATTATATTATTATTTAAACATTTCTAAGTTTGGCAACATCTCCCTGCCCTTTGTACTACTTTTGTGGGACGAAGTTGAAGCAACAACTGAAAGATTTTTTTCAATGCCCTTTGTAAGACGAAGTTGAAATAGTGTGAAAGCTCTTCGGTGCACGGCGTGCAAATGCACGACGCGATCTGAGCCGTCCAAATGTTAAAAAAAAAATTTATTTTTTTAACCCAATTTAAACGGCTCAGATCGCATCGTGCATTTGCACGCCGTGCACCGAAAACTCTCTCGAAATAGTGATAACTGAAAGATCTTTTTCAATGGACTTGGATCTTTTGCCAAAATATCATGTGCATTACTATTTAGTACTGTTCATTATACTATATACTAAAGCTCATAATACTGTTCATTACTATTTATAAATAAAATTGCGATTTTATCTTTATTTATTCATGAATTACGGTATTGTACTATTTGTTTCTGATTTTTTGTACTGTTTTTTTTTTCCAAGCAGTCCGTTACTTTCTAGCTTTAAGATTTTGCTTTAGGCGTTAATATTATATGTTGCTCTTTGTTTGTTTTAGGTCAATCTGCAGTGAATCGAAGTAGAAGTTAGCAATCAGGTATGCTATAATTTTATGTGTATTACTTTCATTTGTTACCGAAGAAATTGTTTGAATTGTTATGCATTGTATACTATAATATTCTATTAGGACCTCCAAATTTGCTCACCCAACATCTTATACTCTTTGCACATCCTTTTTACTTTTAAAATACAAGATTTGCTTACTAAACCTCTTCTAAATTCCTAAAATAACTATGATAATATAATTCACATTAAATATACAAAATTACTACTATAATTCTAAATTTACTCACCACACATCCATTAATCAATTTCTAATCAACAAGAATTTTTTTTAGCATGAACTATTCTTTGTTTTTTTTAATATTTTTTTAACTATTTTTTTCTCTTTTAGCTGTGCAATAAAAAAAAAGTAATCATTTATTCTTACTGTTGATTTTTTTCCTCTATTTTTTGTATCTCATGATTAAATATTTTTTATATTTTTTTTAATTGATTTTTTTTTTTTGCAAATATAATGGATAGACTTAGATTTAGGTCATAGTAGAATTTCTTTTGTTCTATATCACCAATATGCTCAACAAATTATACAAATTTTTATGTCACATGATCTATCATAGTTTAAATTCTTATTAAATATATATAAATGTTTTAATGAGTATGTAGTGAAATTGGAAAATAAAAATACATAAGGAAAATAATAAAGAATGCAATCTAATGTTATTGAATTGGAAACTCTAGAGAAAATAAACATAATATCTTTTTGGTATAATTATTGTCCTTAATAGTCATTTTCTAGGAGGTTATAAATGTCATTTAATAATTAATAATGGAGTGAGGTCAAATGAACAAATTTGGAGGTCCTCAATATAAACACTCTAAATGATATGGGAAAGAAAAAAATGAGAATCTAGCATCATTTTTGGGTGGTAACTACAGCAACAAAGTTATAGCATACTAAGAGCATCTCCAACAGCTTCCCTAAAAAATCTTTATTATAGGGACTTAAAAGTTAAAATCCTTATAACTTTTATTCCGTAGTTCCAACAGTTTCTCTATCATATTCTCTATAATTTATTATTTACAATTAAATATGGTATTATTTTTAAATTTAAAAAGTATAATAAAATAATTAATGATGAAAATGAATATATTTGGAAAGAGGAAAGAGAAGAGGGTAAAAATTTTCAAAAAGATATTTCTCTATAATTTTAGAGTTTGCTGTAAATATTGAGATTTTTATTTTCTCTCTCATCACTATCTCTAAAATAGAGATAGGTATAGAGAAGCTGTTGGAGCAAAAAAATGCTCAATTTTCCCTAAACTAGAGAAAAAATAAATTATAGAGAAGTTGTTGGAGATGCTCTAAGTGCAAGGTCAATCGACAAAGCTAGTAACATCTCTCTCTCTCTCTCTCTCTCTCTCTCTCTAATCCTTTTTTTGTGGGCAAATCTCTTTCTTTTCCATTGAATCCCAATTCATATGGTGTTTTTGAGTTATTCATTTGGCAGCCTTGCCCACAAAGTTGAGCAGAGTTTCAATTACTCATGAAGGAGCATTACAATTCTTATTACAATAATTTTTTACTTTTGGGTTCATTACTTTTTATTGGTATTGTATGTGTATGAACTCTTCTTAGGAAATTATTGGAGGTGGGAAGGATCGATCAAAGGTTATTAACCTTTTGTCACCGAATGTTTCCTCCCTCGGTCTTTGTGGTTTTGTGTGTGGTTTGTATTCTATTTTTCATCAACAAGAAATGACAAGCGATATATGCTTATATTGATGATGAAAGAAGCTCAAGCTGCTTATAACAAAATGACTCACATTCTAAAAAGGTTAATGTCCATTTTAGAACGTTCAATGTGTGTTGCACATGCATCGAATACCAGTTTAGTCATGGTAATTGTTTTGATCTTTTAACTTCAAAGCTAAATGGATCCATTTTTCCAACTTGATGATTTGTTTAAGTATGTTTTTCCTATTTTTCTTTCCTAGAGAGTAAAGAATGATTCTCTCCTTGTTTTTTTTTTTTGGAAATTGTAATGTCATCTTAACTATCAGTTCACAGATTTTAGGCTTTTAAATCACCAGAACTTCTTCTATTATTCCTTATACAGTATTTATATTGCAGATTCAGAAAGGATAAGGTATGCAAGGGATACATCACCCGGAATGAGACATTTGAACTTCTGGAGCAAGTCACATGTGTTCCTTTGGATTGTACGTAACATACTTCTATAAAGTTGAGCTTTATTATTATTATTATTTTGGTAAAATCCTCGACAACACGAGGAAAATTTATTAAAAGAAAAAATAGTACACCAAATTAGGGGGGACAAAGACCTTACCCCGCAAGACCAAACAATAGAAACATAAAACTGACAACAAAGAAACTAACAGAAGTGAAAGTTAGGAAGACCAAACCAATTATTTACAAAAAGAGAACAGAATCTGGTGGCAAGTCCCACCATATCAAGCCAGATGAATTTATGCCATGATTTGCTAAAGCATGTGCAACTCGGTTACCCTTACGAAAAATATGTGAAGAACGAAACTGCATTTGAGAGATCCGGTACAAACAATTTATCCACTCTACACTTAACTGCCAAGGCACCAAATCAGGAGAGCGAATGAAATTAAGAACAAGCTATGAATCCACTTCCAAACAAATGTGTTTCCAATCTCTAACCCAAGCTAATTCAATAGCTTGGATCATGATTTGTCCGTATTTTACGTGTCAAATCTACCTCTAATTACTTGGATTAAGCCTTTCCGAGAGCTATTTTGTTATATTTAATGTGTGTTTTATTTATATATGTTAAATAAGTGTGTGATATTTATTTGCACAATAAAGGTGCACTTTGGAGGTTTTTAGCGCAATTACGAGAATGACAGAAAGTCAACCGTGACTTTCAACGTCAATGATAACACCGGTTATCATTTCGATGTGGATTACATAAACTGTAGAAGATTTCAGAAACTTTTCTGATTCCTGACAAATTATCAGCGAACCACCACACACGGCGGCGCAACCACCGCTTTTGGTGGCGAATTCCAATACCTCAAGCTTTAATTTATCATCACATGCATTTTATATTTTTGTTAATTAATTAAATTAACTTTATTTATTTTGTTTTAATTATGTGTCTTTTTGACTTTGGTAGGGTGAAGCCACGACTTTCATCACTTGCCGGCCACCACCTCCACCGTTTTGAATCCCTTCTTGGATCCCCGACACCACCGTCTCCTTTCTTCTCGGATCCTTGACTTCATGCTACCCTGCCTTGACTTGCAGTCACCTGCTTCCCCTTTCTCTGTCTTCATAAGGGAGGTCTACAAATGGAAGCATCACAACCCAATCATGGCTGCAATTCCTCAATTGTACTCTCTGCAGTCAATCATCACATCCCACCTGCAATCACCAAGAAGTTCAATCAACAGCCCTCACGGCCACAAACACCATCAAGCCATGGAAGCCATTTGCAATCATCATCATCATCTCAGTTCACACCCAGAGCTCAATTGCTCTGGGAATCCATATCACCATTCCTCTGTACCTGCCACATCACTTTCAATTGAAGAACTGGAATCACCACCACCGATGTGGCCAAATCAATGTCAAGCTCAGCCGTGAGCTTGTCTTCTCCAAGAGCCCATGCTCTTCCACATCACCTAACACCACATCATCGCCGCCGATCGCCGAGCCCAAGCTCTGCGCCACCAATTCATTCTGAGCACCCAGGCCGCTGCTCTCTGCACCCAAGCACCCCGTGCTTCTTCACCATCATCACAATCGACGCCGGCGATCCAATTTAACACCCACTCCTCAATCACAATTCCAAAGTAATCTCTGCAGCTTCACCAAACTCCTGCAAAGCCATACCGCGCGACAGTATATCTCCCAACACCGACGTCGTCTTCGCACCACTGAACCTGCAAATCCAGCTTCTCTGCCGGATCTCATCGCCGCACCAGCGCCGACGACGACGCCGTCATCCCAATCCATGCCGCTGCAATCGCCGTTCCCTCGAGCCCATGCTCACCAGACGCCGCCGCAAAGCCCAGGCCGGTCATCCCTTGACGTCGACGTCATCCCCAGATCGCGCCTCTCCGCCGCCGCACAAATGCCCAGCCTCTCTCTCCGGTCTGGGAAGGAATGAAGACTGAGAAGAAAACGCAGAGAAAAGAAAATAAAAGTCAAAGTCAATTGGGCTTTGACCATTCAAGCCCAATTCGATTTGGGCCTCCACTGTCCATATGCCCAAGTCTGTTTTGGGCCTTTCACTGCTCTTGGCCCATGCCAGCCCACTTGGTCCAATTTATTTGGACACCCGCCACATCCAAAGACGGTTTCGATTAGCTCCGCCGTCCCCCGCCGCATCCAAAGGCAGTTCCGATTAGTTCCGCTGCCACACAAGGCTGAGCCTTCCACCCTCGCTCGAAAGGCAGTGTCTATTTTCATAGACACATACAGTAACATTACCCAAACTCTTGTTTAATTATTATATTTGTTTATGTTTAATTTTATTTTCTGTAATTAAATATTTGTGTGAATAATTTGGGTATTTGTTATTGTATTTGGGACTAGGGTTTCCCTAGTCCAATGATGATGATTTGAATTAATTTGATGTTGTGCATATTGGTTGGTTTTGAATTTATTCTTAGGTCTTGCACTTAATTTTATTAACCTAAGATCTCTCATAAGAGTTAGGTTAGTTAATTAAGAGTTATTGAGTGACACAGTAACACCTTAGTAGGACCTGACCCTTGCATTCCTCGTCTTGAGCTTTACGCCTCGATTTATTGAGTGACACAATAAATTGGGAGTTATTGAGTGACACAATAATACCTAGGATAGACATAGCCTTAGGGCAAGGAATTGAGGAGGGTATGGGATTAGATTCGTTATCAATTAATTGGTTTTGTGTGAATTTGTGCTTCACTCCCTTTACAATTGTTTAGGGAACCTCCATTCACATTTGAATGCGATGGCTAAATCTTATGATCGTGACAGGACATAGGAATACACTAGACTGCATTCACTCATGAACCATTACAATATGTGTGTGCATTAGAATATTCATTCATTAGATTTGGATTGGAAACCTCAACCAAATTTTGTGTTTAAATTTTGTATCTCTCTGTGTGTCCTGAGTTTGTCAACTCAACACGCGTGTTAGCTAGATTTAAATTATCTGCCTAGATAAAGCATCTTTCGAAAATCACAAAAATATTTGGACATTGTCCCTCACACTACTTTCATCTACACATAGTCCACATCACGAGTACATAGTCTCACCATCTCTTGTCTCCCCATTTAGTGCATAGAAACCCTAGGTTACCACATTACCAAGATGATTTTGGGCTTTCCAATCTCTGTGGTACGACATTCTGGTCTTAATCTATACTTATCATTGTTTTGACAACGACGAGCGCTTGCGTTATTACATGCGTAAAATCGTACAAGTCAAATCACATCCATAACTTCAGCAGCAACTGAACTTGGAATGTCTAAATTAGCACAAAAAGCACCAAGAACCTTGCCTCTATAGTCCCGAAAAACTCCACCATACCTAGCTTTATCGGACCCACTTTTCTAAGCCCCATCTGTGTGTACTTTGATACACCCATAGACAGGAGGATGCCAATTGACTTCAATTATCCTTGGAGCGCGCTGCGGTCTACACTGAGCACCAATTTTCTTCAAAACAACAAGCTCTTGAGAGGTATTATTCATACAACCAGTAGCTAGTTTACTTGAAGAAATAATATGGCCAGAGATAAAAGAACATGCACGTGCATCCACCACCTTAAAGCCATCATACTTGGTCTTATTCCGTGAACTTCAAATAAACCATAAAACTGAAACAAAGCATGATGAGCATAATTCCCTTAATTGTGGACTACGATGTGAGCATAGACCAAGTTGCAACATATCAAGAACTGATCCGGGAAAACCATTAAGACCAAAATTATTAATCATATAATGCCAAATCGCCGAAGCAAACGGGCAAAAAAGAAAAATATGATCAATTGACTCACTTTGTTGCTGACACAGAACACAACGGGAAGCGAGCGATATCCCACGCTTTTGAAGAAAATCATCTGAAAGAACACTACCCTTTAACACCTTCCCGGCCAAAAAAGACATACGAGGAGCTATGAACTTCGACCAAATTAATTTACCCCAAGCCAAAGGAGGAAGATGAGGACACAAATAGGAGTAGGCCTCCTTCACAGTAAGCACACCAGAAGATGAAGGCACCCAGACTAAATGATTAGTAGACTGAGGATTAATTGCAATTGGCACGTACATTCCTTACAGTCTCACACAAATATGGAAAATGCAGATGCAGCAGAGGAGGGAAATTCCAATGACCATCATTTATATAGTCTACCACCTTGGTCTCCATAGTACTAACACGAGAACCAAAAAAATCCACAAGAGGGCGACCAATAAAATTATCTCTCCAAAAAGAAACTTGAGAGTTTGAACCAAGAAACCATTGCCCATTGTCAAGAACCTGCTGCCAAAATCTCTTAATACCAGGCCAAATAGATGATTTTGCATAAGAGCGGCGTAAGGCACCATTCCGCCAAAAACGATCCCTCAAAAAACAACACGTCCGAAGAGGAGGAGTAAACCTCCCAAGCCTTCTTGAGAAGCAAGGAACGGTTGAGAACCACAAGCTGCTTTTATTAATAGGAATTTCTTATTGCAATTGTTGGAATTAGCTCAATAGTACTTGGTATATCTAGGAACTATGACATTAAATCAGTTAAATCAGTTTAAGGGTATTCTCTTTTCCTTATCAGGTGTGCTTCTTTAGACAATTAATTCTTCAGGTCAGTTACCAAGGTTGATTACCTAACTTTCAGGCATGGCTTTGTCGCGGTAAGTCAAATAGTTTCAAAACTCATTTGCATACACATATGAGGCCTAAAATTTGATTGAATATTTAGGTCATGCCATATCTCAAATTCTATGCCTTGTGATTTGGCTCCAGGGAGTGATGCAACCTTTGATTTGTGGAAGTACATAAGTAGATCACTTGAAGATGACTTCTTAGCTGTTGTGGAGATCAGGTTGCATTTAAGCATAAAAATTCATTAGGATCTCTGCAGCTAAACTTGCTAAACAAAACATCATAACACTATTTAGATTTCCTATATAATTTTCGTACTTTCTAAATTTCCAATATGTTTTCGGTACTTTCTATATATTTTTCTTTTCAAACCAGCAGCATCGCGCAAACATCTTTGCTAGTGTAGATCAGGCACGGAACTAAGGGTGGGCTAGGGTCTGCTGCAGCCCACCCCAAAATTTTGAGAGAAAAAAATTTAGTATATGTTATATAAGTTATAGCACGTGTTCAGCACCCCTAAAAAAAAATCTCTGGTATAATCTCTCTGCCTCTCGCCCTCTCTGCTTTCAGACAATCAGACGTGAGAGTCTGAGACCTCAATTCCTCAAAGTCTCAAACCCTCATACCTCTCTACTTCTCTTCAAATCCATCAAGACGGTAAGACCACCAAAGTATTAGGTATTATAAAGTAATAGAGTTTAATTTCTGTTCAAATATAGAGTTTAATTAATACTTTAATTTATGTTCAAATATAATCTTGTTTTGAGGAATTACTGAATTAGGAATTTAGGATGGTAATTTAGGTTATAAATTGGGGGTGTTGAGGAACATGTTCTCTTGTTGACATGTTGTATACTTAATACTTGTATTGTTCTTCACTGTAGAAGACTTATATTAATTGATGAATTGAAATATTGAATGATTGAATCAATTCATGAATGAATAGAATGATGATTGATTGATTGATTGATTGATGAATACAGAATACTGCGAATTGAATTTGCAATTATACATGTAATATATATGTTACTCTAATACTCTGTGTCTTGACTGTCTTCGATCTCAAGACTCATATATATGGCTTTGGGGGGGAAAAAATTTGCCCTTCGACCAAAACATTTGAACGTATTAACTTAGCTCTACCCATTTCTCAATCATAGTTTCGTCCCTGGTGTAGATAAGAACTATTGCAGGAAAACTGAAAAATCTTTGTACATGATAAGAAATATCATGTGCCCTTGTAAGACAGAAGTTGAAATAGCGACAACTGAAAGATCTTTTTCAATATACCCTGCCAAAATATCATGTGCTAAGTGTTAGGATCAGAAATGTAGATAAGAAATATTGCAAGAAAATAAAGAAATTAAAAGATAAATTCATTCATGAGTTCAAACTGATTACAACCAAGGCATATATATATATATGAGTTTTTATCACCCACGGTGCCTGGACTTTCGCTCATCAGACTTGTTTCTGCCATTTCCCGATGGGTCGGGAGTAACGGGTCAGAGACCTTCGGTAGCCACAATCACACATAAAGACATAGAGATAAGATTTATAGTGGTTCACCTGGCTCAATGCGAGTCTCAGGCTACATCCACTTTGAGGGGGTTCCACTATGGTGAGTAATCATTACAAGTGTTTGGCCGGTACCGAGGGGGGTACCGGTAAGGTACTTAGTCCTGAGAGGGTCCTTGGTACCGAGAGGTACTTGAGGTACCGGTAAGACACTTAGTACCGAGAGGGTACTTGGTACCGAGATGGACTCGAGGTACCGAGAGGTACTTGAGGTACCGGTAAGACACTTAGTACCGAGAGGGTACTTGGTACCGAGATGGACTCGAGGTACCGAGAGTTTGACTCCCAATGTAGGGTCCCTTAGTTCCTTTTATAAGTAAGGGACCTCCTCCCCTCTTACATTTCTCCAATGTGGGACTCAAAGTCCCTTATGATATTCTGTGGTGGGGAGCTCCCTTATAGATGTGGGACTCCCCCACCTTACATTTGCCTATCATTCCTTGTCTTCCTCTAGCTTGACCATGACATACACCGCGTCGGTGATATGGTAGCAACAGAAGCCCCCCAAGTCCTTAGTTAAGGAGTCTTCTTCTCCAAGGAGGGTTCTTGACTGAGGACTTAATCCAAATAATGGTCAACCTGGACGCCAGGCATGGGGGTACCGGCAAGGGTACTGACCAAGGAGGTACCGAGAGGTACTGAGGGGTGATCCGAGGAGGTACCGAGCAGGCAGGTACCGAGTATAGGGCCTCGAAGTACCGAGTAAGAGTTGTTGAACCGAGCATGGAGCTTCGAGGTACCGAGCAAGAGCTGTTGAACCTGTCAAAGAATAAAGTAAATAGTTTGTGAAATGTTCAAGGCAATGCTCGTGAAGCATGTGTGAACATAGGGAGCTTGCCCTTGTATCCATGCATAAAAGGAAGAAGTTGTTCGAGGTCGCGAGTTAGATGGAGCAAGAGCAAGTATGGTCGTATACGAGCTGCCGGAGGCTTTGCCATGGGCATGTGTGCCTGGACTTACTACAAGCCGGTTCAGGGACCGAAGGCATGCGAGGGGTTATTGTTGCCTCACATGTCTAGCCTGGAGTCGTTTGTGGCCGAAGCATGTCTGTACACCATCTAATCGGACTCTAGCAACAAGCTTCCCTGTTACACACAAATATCATCATGCAAGTATAGTGCTCATAGGTACAAGGGTACCGAGCAATTAGGTACCGGCAAGGTGCTTCCGTGGTACCGGTAGGCTGACTATAAGATTGCTACCGAGCTGAGTGATCAGCATTGCCAGGTGGGTGCAGACAGATATGGACAAAGTATTAATATGCATGAGTTTGAGTGCAAATAATTGTAATCGCTTATACATAGGGGCATATACCGAGGGACATATCGAGGCACATATCGAGGCAACATGTAGGGACATATACCGAGTGACATATCGAGGCATATACCGAGGCAACAAATTACTCAAAAGACTCATGCAAATAATTAATCAATGTCCATAGTCATGACCAATGCATGACAATAATAATATATCAAGGCACGGCTGAGTACCGATTTATTTATGGCACATAGTAGTGCATAAAAGAGTATGGACTCTTAGCAATTAACGGTGTTGCAAAACCATTATAATTAAATAAAGATAAAGAGACTTATCTTGTAGGAAGCTGCTGCATGCCGTATGCATGTACTTCAGAGGTACCGAGTAGAGAGCATGTGCTCTAGGTACCGAAATTATTCTTGATCAAGTGTCAAGTGTAGAGGTACCGGTCACCATGCAGTGGGTGAAGTTGTTCGTGGTATGAGACTTCACTTGGAGGTACCGATCAATGACTTGGTATCGTTTGTGTCCACTGCATGCATGTCACTTGCCTTCATATGAGTGCAAGTGGGTGATGGATTAATGAAATGGCAGCTGGTGCCGTTTCCAATTTCCACCGAGAGCATGGTAGTGAATTGCTATGATGCAATTATCCTTGACTTTCAAAGCCCAGCACATGTGAATGTAGCTTTGAGTTCTCGGTAGGCCACATGTAAATATATAATTTCAATTGCCATTTTGACTTTTCAAAGCAAGGAGGCAAAGGCTTTAGCACGTGCAAATGTATAACTACAATGTTGCAAATATAAGTTTGACTTTTCAAACTTCACCAAACCAAGCAGCATAAAGTATTCTCTTTAATTAAAGCCATCTTCATCACCTTACTGCAACTTTGCAGTTTTCTGGGTACCGATCAAAGGCATGGAATCGTAGTTCTTTACTGGGTACCGAGCTGGTGTTCACGAGGAAGGCAAACATGCTGGTAAAAGGTGAAGCAACCGAGAGGATTTTGAAGCTTGCTTGGTGGTATCGGCATAAGGATGCAGGATTTAGAAGTTTTTTCTTCAAGCTGTTCTCGGTACAGTTTCATCACCGATCCCCCACTCCGGTCCCCCAAGTTTTCGGTGAGACAAAGAATGGGCTTACCGGAGACTTGAAAGTCGGTGATGGTTGCTCCATAAGCTCAGGAGGCTTTAGGTACCGGTATGGCGAGGTGTTGCCGGTGTGGTTTCGCCGGTAGGCAACACAGAATGGGCCTGGTGTGGTAGGTACTGGCAACATTGCTTGCCGGTGAGAGGCCATGGCTGTTGTGTTCTCGGGAGAGACGGCAATCCCGGTCAGCTCTCTCTCTTCCCGTTGCATCGCTTACGAACCCAAAAGCTTGAATGCTTGATTTGCTTCGGTGGGTGAGAGAAAGGGGAGAGGTACCGGGAGGACTTGGTTCCCCTTGCCGGTGAGTGCAAGCCGGTGGTAAGAGAAGTGGCCTCGGTGCCCAAAACACTTTGTGTACAATGCTCTCTACACCCTTTTTTTTTATTGACGTAGTACCGGGCATTTCCTTCACCTCTTTTTTTTTTTTTTTTTTTTTGTTACCGATAACGGACCAAGATATCGGTGGGCATCCCGGTACTTGAAATGAAATGAAGTACCGATAATTTTTATTTGGCGCCGCTTTGGTCGGGCTCGGTACCCTTGATTTGATTTTTGATAATCCGCTAAGTTTGTGGTGATGGGCTCCGGATAGATAGATTGAAATAGGAAGGAACCGACAAGACTTTTTGTACGGGTTCCCACAGACGGCGCCAAATGTTTCTGCCATTTCCCGATGGGTCGGGAGTAACGGGTCAGAGACCTTCGGTAGCCACAATCACACATAAAGACATAGAGACAAGATTTATAGTAGTTCACCTGGCTCAATGCGAGTCCCAAGCTACGTCCACTTTGAGGGGGTTCCACTATGGTGAGTAATCATTACAAGTGTTTGGCCGGTACTGAGGGGGGTACCGGTAAGGTACTTAGTCCTGAGAGGGTCCTTGGTACCGAGAGGGTCCTTGGTACCGAGAGGTACTTGAGGTACCGGTAAGACACTTAGTACCGAGAGGGTACTTGGTACCGAGATGGACTCGAGGTACCGAGAGGTACTTGAGGTACCGGTAAGACACTTAGTACCGAGAGGGTACTTGGTACCGAGATGGACTCGAGGTACCAAGAGGTACTTGAGGTACCGGTAAGACACTTAGTACCGAGAGGGTACTTGGTACCGAGATGGACTCGAAGTACCGAGAGTTTGACTCCCAATGTAGAGGCTAAAGTCAGCCTGTCCTCCTAAGTGAGGGAGGAGTTCCTTTTATAAGTAAGGGACCTCCTCCCCTCTTACATTTCTCCAATGTGGGACTCAAAGTCCCTTATGATATTTTGTGGTGGGGAGCTCCCTTATAGATGTGGGACTCTCCCATCTTACATTTGCCTATCATTCCTTGTCTTCCTCTAGCTTGACCATGACATACACCGCGTCGGTGATATGGTAGCAACAAGACTGATAGATGCCCAGACTTTTAAAACTATCACAGAGGTGCCCAGACTTCTAAAACAAGGACTTTGAGGTGCCTCCGTCTAAATTCCGTTAACCTTCCGTTAAATAAGAGGCTAAATTGGTAATTTCGCATTATTTTTTTGTGAAATGACTTTTAAGGACTTGAGGTAAGTCAAAACCTAGATTAAAAATTTTGTCTAAGATAGGGTTTGAACCTTTGACCTCATACATACAACTTTTCAACTCAACCACCAAGACACATGTTCTCCTTGTTTAATAATATGCAAGCATAGTATTTAATTATGTCTTACTCGATCGTAGCACATACACTTCCTCATTTAAATATTTAATTTATCTTTATCCCTCTTCTTTTTTTAATATTTAATTTCTCTCTCTATTTTTTTCATTTATTTTCTTTCATTCTCCCATTTTAATATTTCTGTTAAATATTTGATCCATCTCTTTTTTAAAATATTTCAGTTATATATTTAATTCATATGCAGTTTCGTACAAACACTACCGCAGTTGTACTTCTAGATAACTTGAGAAACTGGAGAACATACCCTAGATCTATATTTCTAAACACACCAAAACCATGGCGTCAACAATAATTGATTAATTGGATATTAAACCATGAGGGAGTGGTGAGAACTGAAAAACGGATATGGGTTGGGTAGCATTGGTCTTTTAAGTTAACATGATCTGGAAGATACATGAAGAAATTAATAGAAAATCACGACAGAGGAGAAAGTGATGAAGGAATGAACAAGGTTCAGGTTCTTGAGAGGGTTCGATCACCTGCTTCTCTATGTTGTTAAGCCCTTGGATACTTTTTGTTTGAGCCGTTGGATTCTTCATTAATGACGTGTCGTCTCCATGTTAAAAATCCAAGCAGATCTTAGCATATGATACTATAGCAGAGAATCCAAACCTTTTTTCAACGCCCAATGTAGGACGAGAAATTTGTTCATATGACGGTCACGCCCCTTCATTCGGTCAACATGCTGAAATGGCGTGACTTTTCAATTAAAACCTGTCATGTGGAGTCTTTTTCCCAACTCAGCCTTGGACTCTCTCTCTCTCTCTCTCTCTCTCTCTCTCTCTATCAATCTCTCTGCGATTCTCACTAGTGGAGGCTTGTAAGCCAGCGATCGAAGAGAGAATTTTATATTCTTGAGATGTTTTTGTTTATTCCGTTTGATTGGGTCCTTCGAATTTGATAGTTCAATATCATTAATTCATTTGTCGAATAATCTATGAACTCTCAATTCGTATCATTGATTAGTTGACTAGGTTCTGCCATTTCTCCATTGATTAATTTCATCTCAATGAGAAAGGAGAAAGAAGAGAGAAGCCCAGAACAGTAGGAAAAAAAAATGAAGATGAAGAAACAAATGAGATGCAGGTAAACACATTGAAACCATCTACTTCAATTTTTTTCTAAGTTCTACACGGCATTGAAACCCATAACTCCAGAAGAGAAGAAAAAAATTGAAGTAGACCCACCTCATGAAACCCAGATGGATTCGAGAAGAAAAGTTAATGCCATGTAGATCCAGATGGAATCGAGAGAGGTTCCGACTGCATCTACTTCAATTTTTCATGGTCTACACATTGAAACCCATAACTCTAGAAGAGAAGAAAAAAATTGAAGTAGATGAATAGCTTGACCAGCCCATAATTGAATGAAAATATAAAAATTGAGGAGGGATCGATTCAGTGGCGGAACCAAGATTAGAAAATGGGGTAGGCTTCAAAAATTTTGCCCGAAGGGCAAATTTTTTTTTCCCCAAAGCCATATATATATGAGTTTTCGCTTGGATTTTCTGTGATCCTTCAACAGTAATTAACAATTAACAAGAACAGTAGAAAACCCAGAAATGGATGTTTAGTGCAATAGTGCCTTACGCCCTTACTGCATACCTGTTCGGCTGTTCTTGAATCAATGAATTTATCAATCTTGAGTTCTTTATATATATATTTACATGTTCTGCTCCTGGGAAATGGAAATGGAATTGGTATAAATATAATGAATTGAGAGCTTGAGAATTGACGCCTTGCCACCTTGGAGAGTTGGAGATGAAGAGTGGCCGGAGACTCGGTGAATTTTTCAGGAAGACAACTACAAGGATGTTGCGCAGTAGAACCTAACAATTTTTTTTTTCTTCTGGGGGTGGGCTATTACTTGAAAACCCCTATACTTATTAACTTTTTACCAAAAATTCTGTCTAGGCTGCAGCCTAGACAGCCTTCTATGTAGTTCCGCCACTGGATCGATTACAAGAAATATGTTGGCAAGAATATAAGATCCTTTGATCGCTGGCCACCGCCTCTACCAGCGAGCTAATCGCAAATAGATAGAGAGAGAGAGAGAGAGAGAGAGAGAGAGAGAGAGAGAGAGTCCAAGGCTGAGTTGGTAAAAAAAAAATTCACGTGGTAGGTTTTAATTGAAAAGTCACGCTATTTAGCATGCTGGCGAGTCATATGGAAAATTTTTCGTGTAGGACAAAGTTGAAGTAAAAGATTTATTATTTTTTTGTTATTTAATTTGTCACATGATGCCTACTTGGTAATTATTTTGGTATCCAAAAGGTCATAAAAATGGCATGTCATCCACAAATGGAAAACATGGATGAAAAAGTTTAAATTAACGGAGTTGTGTAAATTGACAATTTTTGTCAAATTCGGGGTATCCAGTTTATCAATTGTAAATTCATGATAAAAATTAAAAATTAATACCAAATTTAGGGAGTATTTAGGTAATTATATCAAAAAAGTATAATAGACATGATTTGTTTCAAATTGGTGATTTTCTAAGAACTTTAGGACTTTGCCCAAGTCTTAACTGAAGATATGGATAATGTATGTTAATAAGTTGAGGATCTCATGGTTTTGTGTTCGCTTCTGTTTGTGAAACATCTAAATGCATTAGAATTTGGGTTGAGGTATATAGTAGCTATTCGTGTACGTGCCTTGCTCAGTTGCTCTCTTTCCACAAGTTTCTGACTTGAAAAGTCTTACAATAATATCTTCTCCTTAATTCAGTGTTGTTTCTTAATCGCAGTGGTTGTGGGAAGATGAAAAGCTAGATAGACTTGAATGTTTCAGATAGACTGGGGGTTGAGATGTGTACCAAAAATGAATGCCGTCAATGATGTGAAGGAGATATTAATTTGCAGATGAAGATTACTCGAAACAAGTACTAGGTGGGGATTTGTATTGTATTTGGAAGTATAATTCTTTTTGGAGTTCAGAAATTACTTTGGTGTACCTTCAGGCCATGTTTGGTTCTCGGAAGGGAAATTGATTCCTTTGTCTTTTCCATGTGGTTGGGAAATTAAAATTTCTGTCAAGTTTCTTTTCTTGTGTTTGGCAAAGTAAGGAGAGTACGCAGGAAATACGATTTAATTTCTCTTCTTGTGTTTGGTTGATACAAGAAAGGAAAGTAAAAATATGTCAATGTTTCAATAGTACCTTTATATTTTAAAATAAAATTAACTCAGAAATTAGAATGCGAATAGACTCAATGGGTAAATTTGGCAATAGCATGTTTGGGCAGGGTATTGTTGTCCAAAAATTTCGTAATTAATGCTGGAAAATGAGAAGGGAAAATCAATCTCATGGGATCTGAGTGGAAATAGATTTTTCCCATACTTTCCTATTTATCAGGAAAGTATTTCATGAGTTTGTACTTCCCAACCAGAGGAAAGTAATGATTTTCCTTTTCGTGTTCCTAAAATCCATGAACCAAACATGACCTGAGTGACATGAGATTTACTCTTCTGGGGTGCGGCTGGAATGTACCAGCATATATTTGCACCTGAGACGGCGTTAAGGGTCAAGCCGTTATGTTGTACTTCTATTTATATCCCTTACACAACAGTCAAGCCGTTATGTTCAGATTAGAATGTAAAGCAAAAGTAAAGTATTAATCAACTCAAAGCATTTCAGTCTCAGACTCCTCTTTTAGGTGTTTAGGTGGTTGTTCTCCTGTGTTAAGAGGGACGTGAGGATTAATCAACTTGGTTTAGGAGAAAGTTGTGCATTGTTGGTCATGTAACTTTACTCGCTTCCTGTGTTAAAAGGCTGAATTCTGCAAAACAAAAAAAAAACAATTGAGACCACTCCAAATATATATCAAGATTTAACTAATATCTATTTACTCAAAATATCAGTATTCATTTTGCATGTTGGTTTATCCTTCAAAGTAACACAGAACATACAAAGCTGCAGTTTGATTCCTAACTAAACCCTTCATTGATTCCCATTTTTGCAGTTGCTTAGATGCAATTAATGGTTGTAGCTCGCCGCCTCTTTGAGAAATACTGCTTTGTTCAACTGCAGCTGAAGTTCGGTCTTCCAATCCTTCTCTTATTTAATTATTTGTTAATTCATCATTTCAATTACTAGTTGCAGTCTCATATAACAACACCCTCTATCTTTTAGTTTGTAATTCAACTATTTACATTAGTAAATACTGCTGTTTGAAACAAAAAAAAAAGGAATTGAAAGAAAACAAAATATAAGATCAAGTTAAGTAATTTAAGATCAATCTGCTTATCTTCAACACCAATAAGGGAGGAAAAACATTTTCACATTTCCCTGTCTAAAACAGAACAGAGATTATACTTACAAAATGCCAAATCATATCATTAAACAAAAGGAAATCCTGGCTGTGTTTTATTATATATGAGCCATAGAATACAAGTACGTGAAAGTGAATTACAACAAGGAAACATTTGATAATTAGCATTCTTTCCTCTACATAGAATAGGTTCACAGCACTTAGAGAAATACAGATAAGATGAGAAGCACATATATTTTTTATTCATTATTCATCAGGTAGTCAAACCATTAAGAGCAAGCAATTCCCCACATGTTATCAAAGGTAATGGATTTGACAAATGGAGTCTTTGAGTCGAGAGGTATTGAGAAATTTGCTTCATTGTTGGACGAGATTGAGGACTGAAATTCAAGCATGCAAATGCTACCTTCACAAGAGATAGAACTTCCCCTGCAACTTCATGTGTAGGAGGGGAAATGCGTTGGTCCAAAACATCCACAACTGGAATTTGATGGGCTGGTAATGCAGCTGATGATGATGCGGATGATAAAGATGAGAAAAGATCTCCTGGATGTCTTCCCATAATTATTTCCAGTGTCACCACTCCAAAGCTATAAACATCGCATTTCTCGTTCACTTCCATTGTATAAGCAAGTTCTACTCAGAAAAAGTTCATAGCAGCAGTGTGATTAGTATGTACATAGATAACTGATCATGCATGCACTCATGAATAATATATTAGACTTTAGCATTCAATCATTCAAAGAGCGGAAGTGAACGATTAATAGATACTTTTTCAATTTCAAAATCATAAGTATAGGGAATTAAATAAAAGAATCATTTAGTAGAGTCTGCAATGTTACCTGGTGCCACATATCCATATGTGCCTGCAAGGGCAGTCCAATTAGCTGAATCTGGGTTTAAGAACTTTGCAGTGCCAAAGTCTGAAACAGAGGCCTCATATTCAGAATCCAGAAGTATGTTCTTGCTGGATATGTCCCGATGCACAATTGGTGGCAAGCAATCATGGTGCATGTAAGACAAGGCATGAGCTACACCTTTAAGAATATTCACTCGTTTACTCCACCCCAATTCTTTAGCTTCCTCATCTTTGCTCAACATTGTAGCCAAGCTACCCCTTTCCAGATACTCATACACCAGGAACGAGTGTAGTTTATGTGAACAAAAACCAAAAAGCTTCACAATGTTTCGGTGTCTTATCTCAGTTAGGGACCTTATTTCATTTAGGAATTCCTTCTGAATGTTCTTGACATCATCGCTTAGCAGATGGAGTTTCTTCACAGCTACTATGTAAGCGGATGACAAAGTTGCTTTGTAGACGCTTCCATGACCTCCCTTCCCAATGCAACACATGGAATCAAAATCTTGTGTTGCCCTTATGATTTCCTCGTACATCGACTTCCCATCAAAATTTAATACTGAAAATGAAATCTCTTCATCCATGTTCTTTTCTTCCATATGTTGATCTTTTTGTTTTCTTTGTGCTATAAATGCAAATACAAAGACAGTAGATACAAGTGCAAGTACTCCAAGAACAGGAAAGGTTATGAGAAATACCAGCTTGGGGTCCTTTTTTGAGATTTGTTTATTGCAGGGCTGCAAAAATAGAACGTTGCCACACAATCCTTTGTTCCCTTGTAATGAAGCATTTTGAAATGCTTTGTTATTGGGAAGTGGACCTTCCAAGTCATTGTACGAAATATCCACATCCACCAGGCCGTGCATGTCTTGGAAGCTTGTTGGAATGAGACCAGAAAGATTATTGTGAGAAAGTTTGAGCTTCTCCAAACTCTTCATATTGCTCATTTCTGATGGGATCTTGCCTTCAAGCAAGTTGTGACTTAAATCTAGCTCAGACACATGATCTAACTTCCCCAACTGAAATGGAATTCCTTGTCCGAACATGTTGTTGCTTAAATTCAAGTAGAACAATTTTAGAAAGTTGCCTAGAAAGCTTGGAATTGACTCATTGAATTTGTTTTTGGATATATCAAGATGTGCTAGATCAGTCAATGATGCAAACTCGGAAGGTACACGACCTGAAAGTTGATTGCCATCCAACATGAGGTTCATCAATGAAGTCAATCTCCCAAACTCCTTTGGAATCGTCCCAACTAAACGATTTGAAGAAAGATCCAGCACATGAATTTGGGTTGCATTTCCAATCTCAGGAGGTATAGGACCAGTAAGGTTGTTTCCCGCAATTTGAAGGGTCTCTAAATTTGGGCATTGTCCCCAGTTGTTTGACATTTCACCAGAAAATTTATTGTGGCTCAGATCTATAAATTTAAGATTTGGGTAAACACCAAAGTCTTCAAATATGTTACCAGTCAATTGGTTTCTATTAAGACGGAGTCTGATTAAGCTGGAGCAGGTTTTCAAGCTTTTGGGGATTGGGCCAGTCAAATAGTTGTCGGATACAGAAAAATTCGTGATTAATCCACCTTGGCAAATGTTTTGAGGTAAATAACCAACAAATTCATTTGTATCCAAACCCACTTGAATTAACTTCCTGAGATTTCCTATCTCTTGCGGGATCGAGCCAGAAAGTTGGTTGTCACGGAGGTGTAAGATTTCCAAATTGCTCAAGTCACCTAATGAAGTGGGAATCGAATCATTGAGGTGATTCGAACTCAAATCTAGAGCCACAAGAGATGTCAAGTTGCCTAGCTCTTGGGGGATCGAGCCAGAAAGTTGGTTCTCACTCAAACGTAGATCCGCAAGAGATGTCAAGTTGCCTATCTCTTTCGGAATAAAGCCTGTAAGTTGATTTTTAGACAAGAACAATGTGATTAGCTTGTTTAAATTTCCAAAATTTGAAAATTTAAATGGTTGAGAACCAACTGTAGATCCAAAATTAGCCAAAAAAAAATAATTCCAAAAGTTGGAGGGATGGAACCTGTTAAATTGTTGTTGAGCAACTGTAGATGGAAAAGAGATTTCAGGTTTCCTATCTGTTCAGGAATAGAGCCAGAAAGGTTATTTGAATAAAGATAGAGATAGGTAAGATTTTTCAGATCACCTAGTGACATAGGAATTGAACCACTGAGTTGATTCGAACTCAAGTCTAGTTGCCAAAGTGACTTCAAATTTCCTATTTCTGAAGGGATAGGACCAACAATTTGATTGTTGAACAACCACAGCATGGTTAGATTCTTTAAATTTCCAATAGTTTGAGGGATGGAACCTGTTAAATTGTTACCAGACAACTGTAAATGCTCAAGGGATTTGAAGTTCCCTATCTCTGCAGGAATAGATCCAGAAAGATTATTTTCATTCAGATAAAGATGGGTAAGGTTTCTGAGATCACCTAGGGAAGTTGGGATTGAACCATTTAGGTGAGTATAGCTCAATCCTAAATACTCCATAGATTTCAGGTTGCCTATCTCTAAAGGAATAGAGCCAGAAAGTAGTTCATTTTGGTGGAGAAAGAGAAAGGTAAGATTTCCTAGAAGACCAATTTCTGGCGGGATTCTCCCAGAGAACTGATTTTTAGAGAGATCAAGATGAGTGAGTTTGGAGAGGGAACTGATTTGAGGTGGGATGACGTCAAAGAGTTTATTTAGGCTGAGGTCAAGATACTCGAGATTAGGGAAGGACAAGAATGAGAATCCATGTAGCGTACCTTGTATACCAAAATTGGTAAGGTTTATCATGTTGACACTTCCAGCAGCATTGCATGAGATACCGGTCCAAATGCATGGGTTTGGCTTTGCTTTGGGATTGGTGGCATTATTAGTACTGGGAAGGTAAATCCATGAATTGAGCTGGTGATTGTGGGAAGTTTGATTAAGAAAGCTGGCTTTCCATTTGAGAAGAGCTTCTGCTTCAGTAGTAGAACTAGAAGCAAAAGCAAGGTTTGGCGATGAAATGAGCTGATAAAGATACAAAACAAGGCAAGCTAGAGAGCAATAACTTGAAGATTTCATGGTTTCGGTTTGTGTACACTAATTGATCAGTTAGATTTATTTATAGTTATTCACAAGTCTTTCGATCTGTTGGTTAAGATGGTTTGGGGAAGACTGGGAGTTTTCCATACGCTAGTCTACAAGTCTTGGTCTCTTGTCCTTGGAAGTTAAAATTGGCAATTTTGCAATTTCTCGTTGAACGTTGGATGTTACCATTCATGATCGACTTTGTCAAAGTCATACACTCACGCCAAAGAAACAAATGAGTATAACTAAGCTTCTTCTTTTTAAGTCGTGACATTCATACAGGCATTGTTCTGAATGAATTGATGAAGAGAGAAATACTATTCAATCAGGACCATAAATGTTATCACTTGGTTTTCTTTTGTACTGGAGTTTTAAGTGCATGGCCTTAAAATGAGCGTGTGATTTGGTTTTCTTTTATTCAGCAATCAACACTTGGTTTTCTGTCTGTTTCATAGTTTTATGTGCTTTTGACTATTGAATCTTGGTTTGCAAAGACCGGGTTTGAATGCCTATGTTGCCTTCTTCTCAAAACTGGAGGCCTAATTTCATAACATGAAATTGAAGATTAGTTCCTAGCTATACTGTTGTTTTTTCCATGATTATATGAAGTCTAATAAATTTTGTATATAAATCTTGGTCTGCTAATCGGCCCTCGGTTCTCACCAGGACTTGTCAGAAATGAGAAAGGGGATCTGATTTTTTCAATGCTCTTTGTAGGACGAAGTTGAAGTAGTGACTCCCAAATTTTTTTATTTTTTTTTTCAGTCAAATTGTGAAAAATTCATAGTTTAGGTTACATCACCATAAGGGCAACTCCAATGCATAGCTCTATACCTAAACTCAAAACCTATATTTGAATATAGGTTTTGGGGCATCTCCAATGCTTTCTATACTCAAACTCAAAACCTATATTTAGACTTCTTCAATGCTAAATCCTAAACCTAAACTCAAACATATATAAATAATATTTTGTTATGGTTGTAGCATATTATATTAGTACAATATTAATTATTATATATTAATAATATTTTTACAATATACAAAGTAATTACTACGGAGTAATTTACGGATTTTGGATATTAATAATTTTTTTAAATAATATTTTTTGATTTTTTTCTGATTTTGGATCACTAAATAATAATAGATTTAAATACAAACCGTCCAAAATAATTTCAAAGAATCGTGGGCCGTTAGATCAATAATAGATCCGTTATATTTATTTTTAAATAACAAAAATATTGAGAAACCAGGACCGTCAATTTCAAATTGGATGAATCTTGGCCATTGGATTGATGACCGTTGGAGGTCAGCATAAACGGATCTGACGTGCGGGCCAGCCATTGTTCCCCACGTGACCCCCTTCCTGCCCTTCCCACTCGCGCGTGCAGTGCGTCCTCTTTTGCTGGCAATTAATTGCCGTGCGTTTGCCTCACTTCCCTCCTCCCACTCTCCCTTCTATCAATTCTCTCTCCTCCACTTGCCTCTACTCAACCCGATGCATATAGCTTCCAAAACCCAGAATTGATCTGAGTTTGGGTTTGGGGATAGCTTTAGAGCTCCAAAAAACTGAGTTTGGGGCTGAAATTTTTTCTCCATTGGAGATGAAAAATCCTATATATTGATCTATATATGGGTTTGTGATCCCCCCATTGGAGTTGCCCTAATAAGATATAAGATATACCAGGGCCCTAACTTTCAAACGTAAGTCCAAAAAAAAAACAGCAAGTGAACCTTCACAAACTAACTTTGTTGAGAACATGGTATCTCCAGAATTTATTAGGTGCGAATGCAACCGGGAAATGGAATAATAGAATTAGGGCGGGGGATGGTGGTATTGTATCTTTGTCCCCAACTTGCCATATTATCATTACTAGCCCCCTCAGAGAAAGAGTAGGCATAATTGTTGAAATACATCCTAAACTTTGTATAATAAAGAAAAATTCTATAATATGTTTTTTTTAGACAAATTCTACAATATGTTAACATATGACATACTTATAATTACTACTTTTAGAACTTAATTATTTAAACGATAACCTATTTTACTCTAATAAGGATCTTATTTACCTTAATGAAGGCATTTTTGTAGTTACCACATGAGTTGTCAAAATGATAACATATGTCGTCAAGTGATAAAATATTATAATTAGCACTTTTAGTACTTAATTACTCAAACGAAAATTTACTTAACTCAAATGAAATCTTTATTTAGTTTAACGAGAATTTTCTCTCCTCATTATATATGAAAATGTTAACATTTAAATATTCATACGACACAATAACACAAATGACAAATCACATTAGGCGAGCCACTCACCCAATTTCTTACAAAGGAAACTTTTATTTTCCCTAACATATATATACAGTCATCTTCACATGCGGACGTCCGCATGTAAAGTAAAATGCGAACATCTTCATTGCGAGTGCAAACTAATAATCAAAACCGTCTATATTTTAGGTTATCCTTCAAGGATCATTTTGATAAAAAAAAATTAATTGGAAATTATTTAGCAATTTGATTACCATATTTATCGTTTCAACCTTATCTAATAAACTGTATTTGTCTGTAAACTATACAACGAACAGATGACCAAACAATCTCCAATTCGGCTGATTTTTTGCAAGGATAATTCTTGAAAATAAATCTAAACAATGAATGTTTCCAATGATTCAGTTATGTTGTTAATTGGTCGGGATGCATATGTTCGCATTTTACTTTACGTGCGGACGTCCGCATGTATATATATATATATATATATATTGAACAAATAAACGGGATGTACAAAGACGAAATAAAATTTTTATATATATTTTTTAAGGGAAAATACCCCATAGATACACAATTTCACTATATATTTCTCATTCACTCAACCAATTTTTAATTTTTCCCAATAGATCAAAATTATACCTTTTTTTTCACTAAGGTAAAAAATATAAAAATCCAATTTTTATGACTTTTTTCTTCCAATTTTGCCCATGCGTCTTGCAAGAAAAAAAAGGCATGCGTTCATCCTTACCCCGAGCAAAATTGCTTTTTCAATTTTTGACTTCTTCAAATATGAATCAAAGGTCGAATCTAAGCTTCCAAACACGTTGAGCTCGACAAGAGGGATGATTTCCATACCAAATTTGTAAAGAACAAGGATCAGAGTCACCGGAAAAGTCTCGAAAACCGCCGGAATCCGTGAATGTTTCTTCCTTCAAAACGCCATCTTCCGTGGCCGTTTCCACTAGCCTTGGCCGGGGTTTCTCTCGCGCCACCGAGAAGAGTCGACCGGAATCAGTGCGACACCGGGAAGTGGCCGGATGACCGACATACGGCCGAGTCAGATAGGGCTCCGCGGGTCTCGACCCGTTATGGGTCTGAATTGATCTGGACCGTATCTAATCTAACGGTCCAGATCACACCATTTGTATTTTCTTTTAATTAAATAATTTTATATATTTCTAAATTTTCAAAAATCATTAAAAATAGCTCGGGAGTCCGAAAAATTCATCGAAAATTCCTACTAACTCGTTGTGACGTGTATTTTATTCTCGAATTCTAAAATTGAAGATTTTTCCTAAAAAAATATTCGAAAAACTTCCCGAACAATTATAGGGAATATGAATTTAATTCAATTATTTTCTTCATTTTTCTCAAGATTCACAATATCATTTCTATTGACCACTCGATAAATTTCTATTGACCACTCAATATAATTCTAAACTTCCAAAAATTATTAAAAATAGCTCGAGAATTCAAAAAAATTCTGGAAATTTTTTCAACTCCTTAAATCGGAGTTACGATATGAAAAAAATTTCTAAGATATTATCGAGCCTCATTAATAACCTATCAACAAATTTCTATTGACCACTCAAGAGAGTTCTACTGACTACCCAATAGAGTTCTACTAACTAGTCAATAGAATTCTAATATTCTGAAAATCATTAAAAATAGCTCTGGAATTTGAAAAATTTTCCGAAATTTTTCAAATAGCTCTGGAATTTGAAAAATTTTCCGAAATTTTTTCAAGTCCTTAAATTGGAGTTACAACATGAAAATAATTTCTAAAATATTATGGAGCCTCATCAATAACCTATCAACAAAGTTCTATTGACAACTCAAGAGAGTTCTACTGACCACTCAATAGAATTCTAATCTTCCGAAAATCATGAAAAATAGCTCGGGAATTCGAAAATTTCCCGAAATTTTTTCAAATCTTTAATTTGAGTTTCTAAGATTATGGAACCTCATTAATAATATACCAAAAGAGTTCTATTGTCCACTCAATAAAATTTCAAACTTCCAAAAATCAATAAAAATAGCTCGGGAGTTAAGAAATTTGTTTAACTCCTTAAATTGGAGATAAAGCATGAAAAAAATTTCAAGATATTATCGAGTCTCATTAATAATATACCAACAAAGTTCTATTGACCACTCAATAAAGTTCTACTGACCACTCAATAGAATTCCAATCTTTCGAAATCAATAAAAATAGCTTGAGAGTTCAAAAAATTCCCTGAAATATTTCAAGTCCTTAAATTGAATTTACGACCTGAAAAAAAATATCTAAGATATTATCGAGCATCATTAATAACCTACCAACATAGTTCTATTGACGACTCAATAGAGTTCTATTGTCCACTCAATATAATTCCAAACTTCCGAAAATCATTAAAAATGGCTCGAGAGTTCAAAAAATACCCTGAAATTTGTTCAAGTCCTTAACTTGGAGTTACAACTTGAAAAAAATTCTAAAATATTATTGAACCTCATTAATAAAGTTCTATTGACCACTCAATAGAATTTCAATCTTCCAAAAATCGTTAAAAATAGCTCAGAAAATCGAAAAATTCCTCAAATTTTTTTTCAAGTTCTTAAATTGGAGTTACGACATAAAAACAATTTTCTAAAATATTATGGAGCCTCATTAATAACTTACCAACAAAGTTCTATTGACCACTTAATTGAGTTCTATTGAGCACTGATTGGTTGTCAAAATATAGGAAATAGTAAATTAGACTCGGGATTGTCGAACCACGGGGATTGGAGGCCTAAAACCTAAATAGTAAAATGTAATCTAATTTTGTTAACACTATAAAACAATTTTTAGGGTTTTTATTTTTATGAAGCACACAATAATTAACAAACTAAGTTTAAACAAACAAATAAAAAATAATTAAACTATGAAAATAAACATAAATTAAATTCACAACAGTAAAACAGAATATTATACAAATACTCACACAAATGTAATTAATTATTCAAATATTAATTAAAATTAAAATAGAATTAAAACTTAATTAAAATAAGAGAGAGAGAAAGAGAGTGGCTTATTGTGCTTGAGAAACAACACGGGCTTTAGCCCAAAGAGAGAGTGGAGAGAGAAGAAGAAGAAGAAGAAGAAGAAGAAGAAGAAGAAGAAGAAGAAGAAGAAGAAGAAGAAGAAGAAGAAGAAGAAGAAGAAGAAGAAGAAGAAGAAGAAGAAGAAGAAGAAGAAGAAGAAGAAGAAGAAGAAGAAGAAGAAGAGAGGGAGATGAGAATGAGGCTGCTATTTATAGGAGAATGGAAATGAAGTAGAAGACAATGAAAGAAATAAAGAAAGAAAAGGAAGAGAAGTGGAATGTAAGTGGTAGAAAAGAAATGGTGAGTGGAATGGTGGAAATGTAGTCATATGACAATTAACCATTTATTTCAATAAAAGAAATCAAACACTAATGGTGTAGGAAGAAAGAAACAAACATGGTGTGGTGAGATGGATGACAATATGGTGGTGAGTGGAGCAATGAGAATAAAAGAAAATGAAAGAATTAAAAAGCAGACAACACTGAGCTATTCCCACTTAGAACGGAATAATGCATGTTTGAACGGTTGGATGATTCTGAAATTTTAACCCAGAATACCTAACACACACATGCAGTGTGTACCAAAAACACAGCTGAATCCAACGGTGCAAGTAAGAGATATGCACTTCCAAAGTTGACAGATCTGCACAGGTAGATTGTCCAAAAATGGGCTTGGACCTTTCCTTCATGCACTTGAGCCTTCCTTCATGGATTTGGGCCTTCCTTCATGGATTTAGGCCTTCATCTTGGGCCTCACGGCAGCTCACCTCTTAATGGGCCTCGAAAAAGCCCAATAGACTTCGTAAATTTCCGAGTTCCGATTTTCTGCACGTATTCACATTTATACATCATTTAGGGACTCAAATATGGAAACTAAGCAAAAATAGCAAAGTTACAATTAAATCATAGCCAAATAGTAGGGAAAATACATTAAAAACGTCACACTTTGTGCTCCTATCAAGCACTCAATAGAGTTCTATTGTCCACTCAATAGAATTCTAAATTTCCAAAAGTTATTAAAAATAACTCGGGAGTTCAAAAAATTTCTCGAAATTTTTCAAGCCCTTAAATTGGAGTTACAACATGAAAAAAATTTCTAAGATATTATCGAGCCTCATTAATAATCTATCTATAGAGTTCTATTGACCACTCAATAGAGTTCTATTGTCCACTCAATAGAGTTCTATTGTCCACTCAATAGAGTTCTATTGTCCACTCAATAGAAATCAAAACTTCCAAAAATTATTAAAAATAGCTCAGGAGTTCAAAAAATTTCTCAAAAAAATTTCAAGTCCTTAAATTAGAGTTATGACATGAAAACAATTTCTAAAATATTATCGAGCCTTATTAATAACCTACCAATAAAATTCTATTGACCCCTCGATAGAGTTCTATTGACCACTCAATATAATTATAAACTTTCAAAAATTATTAAAACTAGGTCGAGACTTCAAAAAAATCTCCGAAATTTTTTCAAGTCCTTAAATCGAAGTTACGACATAAATTTTTTTTTTAAATATTATTAAGCCTCATTAATAACCTACCAACAAATTTCTATTGTCCACTCAATAGAACTCTATTGACCACTCAATACAAGTTTTGAATAAAATTTTATTGGCCTCTTTGAGGACTCAAGAATAAAGTACACATGACGACGAGTTCACGGAAATTTTTGGAAAAATTTTCGGATAATAGAGCTATTTGTTTTGAATTTCGGAAGGTTGGGAATTAAAGAAAATATTTTCGCAAAATGAAAATTTAAGGCATCCAATCTGGTCCGTTGATTGTAATTATCTCAAGATCTGATCTAACGGTCCAGAATATTTTAGACTTTTCCGGTCTCTCTCTCCACTACCGCGACAATGTCGGAGTCACCGTCGTCATCCGACAACTTCAGGGCAAAAAAAAGGCACCGGGAGGTTTGTCTCGTGACGGTGATCACGTCGATAGTGGTGGGTAGCCAAGCCATTGCCGGAAATGAGAGAATTTGAAGAGAGAAGTTCGGGTTTTTCTGATTGGAGTTTTCGATTCCTGCAACGTCGGCACTAGAAGCTTGTATCTCCGGCTTCGTGTGTTTGAGGCGATGATAGAGATGGTCTCGGTTTCTCATATAGACCAACGGGGAAAGAGAAGACCAAAGGTCATTCCGGCCGGTTTGAGAGAGAGAGAGAGAGAGAGAGAGAGAGAGAGAGAGAGAGAGAGAGAGAGAGAGAGAGAGAGAGAGAGAGAGAGAGAGAGAGAGAAAATGCCAGTGGCATTTCGTAATATTGAAAAGTTGGCTATACATTTTGGTCATTTCGGTTGGGCTTCGATTTTAATTCGGCCGGAAGGGCACCAAAAAAAATTTTGTGTGTAGATGGGAAATATTTTGGGCCAATTGGACCTATAGGTCAATGACCCATTTTTTAAAAGAAGCAGGAAGGCAGTCCTTGAAAGTTTGTTCAGAAAAAAAAAACAAAAATAAAAACAAATACAAAGTTCTCGCCAAACCAAGGCCAAAACTTTAGACGCCCCGTTCGTAAAATTTTTCCCCTTTCTCAATAATACTCTGTCTCTTTCAATTTCAACGGGGTGTTTAAGTTTCAATTTTTGTTTCAGATTATTTTGATTCAGGTTTCAGAGACATAGATTAAGTTATAGATCGAGACGAGGAAGATCGAAAAATCAATTCTTAGGTAGCAGAGAGAACAAAATTATGGAGAATATGATGAACAAGCTTCGGAATTTGGACGCGTACCCCAAAATTAACGAAAATTTGGCCGAGACATTTGTTTAGCTGGGGCACGGCTAAAATCTTAGTGGGGTTCGGCTAACCCTAGCTAGGATTCATCATACGTTCGTGAGTAACTGAAGCATTCAAAGTCATTATCACCAAAATTTGGAGAATCCAGCTTAATTGAGGATTAAGAGCTTTAATGCCTAAACCATCAGTTATGTAACAAAGTCAAAGGATTTCAATTTTGAATTATTTTATAATCAATAAGGCAATTAAAGCCGAGATTGAATTTCTTTCTGTATTCAGTACTTTATTTTACTATAAAAGGGACCATAGGCTTTATTGTTAGAGGTCCACGACCAAACACAAAAACACAACTCAATACAAACAACACAATTCAGCACAATCAAACTGCATCTATCAAACCCTAGTACTTTTGTTTATCATTGGTATTGTTTTTATCTTTCTTTCTTGCAAGTTAATATTCATGCTCTTTACCTTTCCTGCACTTTAAATTTCTTGTTCTTTATATTATTGCACTTTAAATTTGTGTTCTTTGCTTTCTTGCAATTTAGATTCGTGTTCTTTACTTTCCTGCACTTTATCTTTTGTTGCTATTCGTCTTATTACATTTTATATATCTGCACTTCATATTAAGAAAATCATAAAAAGAATCATCACAAGAAGCGTTTGGATCTAGCAAACGAGTTTTCTAGGGTTCATGCGCTTCTTTGTCCAAACTCATATCGAAACATGGCACCGGGGCAACTCCCTGTATTTTGATTTCATTATCACCGTGACTTGCGAATATCTACGTCCTATAGATCTTTCGCCGGTCACCTGCACCTTCACACTCACGCACCGAGTCGTACATCACGAGGACGCCGGCGAATAAACGCTGCTTCGTGTAAAGTCCTTGCACCCAAGGCAGAGAGATCTTATAACCGAGATTGTTCCTTCCTCGGCTAACGATCGCAAGTTTAGAAGTTAGGTTAGAGCACAACTTCAACAATCCATAATTAAACCTCGCTTGGCCTCCCGGCCGCGAGTTGGCACGCCCGCACACGTCACCAAGCCAGAAGGACACGTGTAAGCAAAAGAATACATCGGCCGTGTGACACGTGGCCAAGACGATTTTTGAGCAAACAGTTAGAGATTGTGAACCATATGACGAACACTGTTAAATATTCACACAACACAATAATACAAATCACATTAGGCGAGCTACTCACTCGATTTCCCACAACTCTAATTTGTATATTCCTACTCTTTTTTATTAGGGATTCTCTCCCACGCCTGAGACCCCCCCCCCCCCACCACCACAAATCCAACCCCCATGGAGGGTAAAGACCCCTCAAACCTGCCCAACTTGGATTTCAAACCCTTGATCTCCTATTACCAGAATGCAAGAACAATTCTCCCCCAACTTTGATGGTACAATTTAGTTAACTTAACCACACCAAGTGGTTTATTCCTACTTAAATCTATAAGGAAAAGTTTATTTTCTGGTGACCTGATTTGATACCTAAACTATTGCGAAATGTATTTTTTGGTATTTTTTTTTTTACCCAAAATGGTACCTAAACTATTGCGATATTACCCAAAATGGTACCTAAACTATTGCGATATTACCCAAAATGGTACCTGAACTATTGCGTCATTACCCAAAATGGTACCTAATTGGATCGTACTAAACTATAGAGGTACCATTTTGGGTAACAACGCAATAGTTCATGTACCATTTTTAATAAAAAAAAATTATAGGTATCAAAATGTATATTTCGCAATAGTTCAGTATAACATTTTGAGTTTTTATCCAATAAAAAAAACAATGAACGGGATATACAAAGAGGAAATAATAATTATAAAAATAAAAAAAAAAAAGCAGGAAGGCAGGCCTTGAAAGTTTGTTCAGAAAAACAAAAAATAAAAACAAATACAAAGCTCTCACCAAACGAAGGCCAAAACTTTTTTTTGGCAAAATAAGAAGGCCAAAACTTTAGACGGGGTGTTTAAGTTTTCCAAATCTTCGTAATTTTTCCCCTTTCTCAATAATACTCTGTCTCTCTTTCAATTTCAACGGGGTGTTTAAGTTTCAACTTTCAACGGGCGTAATTTATTTCGATTTCAATTTTCGTTTCAGACTATTTTGATTCCGGTTTCAGAGACATAGGTTAGGTTATAGATCGAGAAGAGGAAGATCGAAAAATCGATTCTTAGGTAGCAGAGAGAACAAAATTATGGAGAATATGATGAACAAGCTTCGGAATTTGGACGCGTACCCCAAAATTAACGAAGATTTCTACAGCCGGACCCTCTCCGGTGGCGTTATCACTCTCGCTTCCTCCATCGTCATGCTCTTGCTCTTCCTCTCCGAGCTACGTAAGTTTCTTTTATTTCAATTTTTGCCCTGTGGTTTTATATGATATTTGTGTATGTTTTATGCAATTTCTCTTTCTTATTTGATCTACATGTTATGAATTTGTTTCTTCAATGAAGATCTGTTAGTCTGTTAGTTTCTAGGGTTTTTCTGAATGATGGAGTAACGAGGCAGTTAAATGTTTGATTCTGTGTTGCAAGTCAATGTAAGCCTGCATTTCTGTATTAAGATGATTATGGAAGCAGCTTGGATTGCATCAATTTACATACTTTCTGGATCGTCAAATTTTCTCGCTAATTGCTAATATGGTTTTTTTGTGACGTGGGTGCAGGGCTATATCTCCATTCGGTGACGGAATCAAAGCTCGTGGTAGATACTTCAAGAGGAGAAACCCTACGTATCAATGTAATGTTGATTATTTTGTCCAACAGGCATCAAATGAGCTTCTCATTATTATTTCATATCTGATATCTCGGACCTGGCGTTGCTATTGTTGTGATACCTTACAACTGTCCACTTAAACTAACTAGTGCATTTTACAGTTCGATGTAACCTTTTCTGCGCTCCCTTGTTCTATACTCAGTCTGGATGCCATGGACATCAGTGGAGAGCAGCACCTTGATGTTGTATGTATTGAAATCAGTTGGTGACACTGAAATTCCTTTAGCTCTCGTCTCTCTCTACCCAGCTGTCCCACACTTGTGTCCTTGCTTTGTTATTCAAGTTCCACCCGTATTTCTTATTTTAACTTGCAGAAACATGACATTATCAAGAAGAGAATAGACTCCAATGGAAATGTTATAGAATCAAGGCCAGATGGGATTGGTGCACCCAAGGTTAGTAATCAGACTTTGAAATACATCTTTCAGCCCAAGTTATTATCAAACTTTTGTATCCTTATACATGCACATTTACATTTGAAATATCCAAATTTAATGTATTTTGGAACTACCTAGTGTAATCGTATTGAGAAGAGAAACTATCTTAGATCTGCTAATTGATAGTCATCAATGGATTGCCCTAAAAAACTATGAAGTTTCTCTTTGTTTTTTCAGTCTTTCATTCTCCTTATTTGTTTTTTTTTTTTCGGACACAGATTGACAAGCCTTTACAGAGACATGGTGGCAGACTTGAGCACAATGAGACATACTGTGGTTCTTGTTATGGTGCAGAAGCGGTATGCTTATTTCTCTGGATCTTGTGCTTGATTTGGGTTAAATATAATAACGGACGTTCTTTTTATATGTTTATTCTAGTATATTGAGGATTGCCGAACTAGTTAGGTGTCATCATATAATCAATATATACCTCATGTAATCAACTTTTGTAACTGGATTACATTCGGCCTCCAAGAGGGAAAGGTTATTGAACAATGTCCATGTACATTGGTATTTGGTTAGGTTGTTTGTCATTTTCACTCCATCCACTGCTCTAGTTTCTAGCTTTGGATTTCATTTCTGCTATGGCTTTCTCTATGTAGTGTTATAGATAAGTGTTTTTATTTTGGATTCTGGGGCTGTGAAGAGGCATTCTTAATATAAGCAAAGTCTGGTCCATTCATAAGTGATAATCATTTTCTTCAAAGATGTTCTAATCCATAGGAGTTCCCTTTAATTATGAATTTCTTATATCTTTTTCTCTGTTTCCTTTATTAATTACTGCAGAATGATGAGGATTGTTGTAATAACTGTGAAGAAGTCCGTGAAGCTTACCGAAAGAAAGGTTGGGCTATTTCAAATCCAGATTTGATTGACCAGGTCTGTGAGCTTGAGAACTTGAATCGAAATGATTAATGCAATAAGAAATTTTTATTGTCTGAATTGTGATGCCTGAATGTGTATTAAATCGTATGTTTGGGTGAAAAATATGGGTTAGTCGTATTTGATTCCACATGTTCCAGTGACATCTCCCAGCATTTTTTGGGGATATTATCTAAATTCCTTCATTTCCTGTTATGAGAAACCTTTCATATGAAATCTTTTTCCTCTCCTTCCCTTTCTCTCTGAATTTTGACTTTAGATAGGCATTATTTAGACCAAATTTTAATACTTCTTTTAAAATTTATGGTCATTGGATCTGATATTTTGAGCCAGCTTCCCCTAGCAGTCAAGCTTTCTAACTACTTATAGCTTTTTTAATGTCATTAGTTGGCTAGCTTTTGAGTATTAGTGATTGGACAGTAGTCTATCACATAGTGGAAGGAACACGCCCACATATTATTAGAATATAGTTGACAAATCTAGTAATCAAGCTGTGATGAAATTAATTAGTGTGCTGCGGCTGAGAGGCAGTGAATACTGAAATTCAGTCATATAAGAATTTCATCTGTGTTTCATTATATAGGGCAACTTACTTGGAATGTTCCTGACATTCAACAGGCAATGAGTGGGCATTGTTCACTTGTATTTCTAACTTCCCCACCCCCTTCCCCTTCTGTCTCTGATTGTATACTCTTTACATGTCTATGTGGTCCCAAAATGAGTTTTCTTTTTCCTTTCTATTTTCCCTCCCTTTAGATGCTAATAGCTGCATTTGATGATGATTGTTATTTTTTTCTTATTACACTTGGAAGTGTTTATAATGTTATATGTTGCATGACAGTGCAAAAGGGAAGGTTTTTTGCAAAGGATTAAAGATGAAGAAGGTGAAGGATGTAATATATATGGGTTCTTGGAAGTCAATAAGGTGGCTGGGAACTTTCATTTTGCACCTGGGAAAAGCTTTCAACAATCAAACGTTCACGTACATGATTTACTGGCGTTTCAGAAGGATAGTTTTAATGTAAGACGTGATCCATGATGTTTCTTGTTTTCTTTGTATACTTAATACACTTGTAGTGAAAGTATTACAATACTAGTAATGTTATGAAATACTCAAATTTCCTTGAAAGAAAGTTTTTAAAACCCCATCTGCTTTATCAAAGAAGCCATCTAATAGATTGAAGTTACATGACACAGATAAGTCACAAGATCAACAGATTGTCTTTTGGAGACTATTTCCCTGGTGTTGTCAATCCTCTTGATGGGTATGTTCCTCCCTTTCCATACTTGTTTGTAAAAAATTGAATTCCTGTAGGTGTTGGCTATTTAGTATTTATTACGCCATCTACATTGAATACTGATATATGCTTGTTTGTGGCTTTTTCAATCTTCAGTGTACACTGGACGCAAGACAACCCAAGTGGGATGTATCAATATTTTATCAAGGTCAGAATCCAGCGAAATTGTTACTATGTTTCTTTTTATCATATGTCCTCGTCTAATGGAAGTAATGTTTCTTTTTATCATATGTCCTCGTCTAATGGAAGTAATGTTTCTTTTTATCATATGTCCTCGTCTAATGGAAGCAATGTTTCTTTTTATCATATGTCCTCATCTAATGGAAGCAATGTACATTATATTGTCTGAACTCTTTTGCTTGTCAATATAATGTCTGCAGTTTTTTTTTTCACCAGTAGTTTTGAATTCACATTTGTAAAGGAGGAAAGGATATTGTTAGGGTTTGAATTCACAAGATATACTATATTACGCACAACAGAACATGTTTTATATAGTAGGGGAGAATAGTAGAACAAATTTACTGATTAGATTCCATGATTTTTTTTCCCTTTTTCTCTTTAGATGTTTATGTTGAAAAGTTTGGACTAATTTCTCTATACTTGAGAGAACACCCTTGTCAACCGAAAAGTGAAACCAGTTTTACCCTTTTTACATCATAAAAGTTTAATAAAATAAGGTATAGCAATTAGACTATATCTCTAAGAAATTTGTAAAAATAGTAACTAAATAAGATAAACTCACAACCTACTTTTTTCCTCTCTACAGTAACTGCTTTCATGAAAGGATACTGTTAGGGTTTGAATTCACAAGATATACTATATTACGCATGATAGAAAATGTTTTATATAGTAGGGGAGAAGAGTAGAACAAATTTTCTGATTAGATTCCATGATTTTTTTTTTCCCTTTTTCTCTTTAGATGTTTATGTTGAAAAGTTTGGCCTATTTTCGCTATACTTCAGAGAACACCCTTGTCAACCGAAGAGTGAAACCAGTTTTACCCTTTTTACATCATAAAAGTTTAATAAAATAAGGTATAGCAATTAGACTATATCTCTAATAAATTTGTAAAAATAGTAACTAAATAAGATAAACCCAAAACCTGCTCTCTTTTTTTTCTCTACAGCAACTGCTTTCACCACATGCTATCCTAGTTTTTGTAAATAGAACAGGATGCCTTTCTTTTACCCCTTATATAGCCTCTAGCTAGAAGTTCACTTAGACCTTTTACATTCTGGTGGTTGGGATTGTTCTATTTTGCATATGATTATCAACTTGAGAGACCTTTGACATTGGCTCCATGGACTACTTTGTTACTGCATAGTAAAATTCAAAATTTCAAGCAAGTTAGTTTGAAAAGTTTTTGAAAGCACTATTTAAAAATAAAATAAAAATTAATAATAAATAAATAAAACATAAAGTTTTTCAACATCCACGCATTGGGTACTGCATGTAGATTCTCCTAGCTGCTTATCTAAGGAGGCCTACACTGCCGGATTACAGTTGATATTTTTTTATTTTGCAGGTTGTTCCAACTGTGTATACAGATGTCAGTGGGCACACTATCCAGTCAAATCAGGTGCGGGAACTCGAACTGAAAACAGAATAAAAATACATTGCGAGTTGAAAGCTTCTGAATTTTGTTGTGTGCTAATGGAATATAACATGTTATGTCTTTATTTTTGGACTTTGCAGTTCTCTGTCACTGAACATTATAGGGGTACAGAAATAGGCAACCTTCAGTTCCTTCCTGGAGTTTTTTTCTTCTATGACCTTTCCCCAATAAAGGTGCGTTTTGCTGCTTATCCAATCCCGTAGCAAGTTCGAGAATCCATTTTAAGATATTTATATAGATCTTTTCTGGACATGGATTTTCTTTTCTTTTTGGTTTCATGTGGCTGATTTGCATGTTTCAGGTAACTTTCACAGAGGAGCATATTTCATTCTTACACTTCCTGACAAATGTGTGTGCTATAGTTGGAGGTAATTACCAAATGATTATCAACCTTGTTACTTCCTGGTTCATTCTTACTATAGAGTCCTCTAATTTCCTTGATTTCTTCATGTTTTATGAATTTAAGTTATGACATTCTATTTTTCATATGATTATCAACTTTATTAACTTCCTCGTCAATTGTCGTCAATCATCTTGAAACTTTAACCGAATCTTTTGCATCATTTTACATTCTTGAGGTTTTTTTTTTTTCCTGTTTCATTTAATTTCTGATGCATGTTCTGCATGGGTCTCGAAATTGCTGAAAGGTTATTGATCTCTTCTCATTGCTGTTGCTGGTTTTCTTTTTTTGACGCACAAGCAATGTTGTTTTTCAGGTGTTTTTACCGTGTCTGGAATATTAGATTCGTTTATATACCATGGTCAGAAGGCAATCAAGAAGAAGATGGAAATTGGCAAATTCAGCTGAATGGTTCTGTTGGTGTAAGTTGCTGATGTAATTGTTGGTTTGCTGTCAATGGCTTTATGGACAGAATCAAGATAGGAAAGTGGAAGCATGTAATGAATACATTCATCATGGGAAGGGCGGGGCATCATTTGACCACAGACTAAAGTTTTGTCATGATTGGGCTTTGATCAAATGAACTAGATTGAAATTTTCTTAATTTAGACATGCCAAATGCCACAATGAGAACAGTTCTGTAATCGCTGTCATCATGTGAATATCTGTTTGGAAGATAAAAGAAGGGTTTTTCCATTTATTCCGGGATATTTGAACCACTGAAATTAAAGAGCAAAACAAATCATTTCTCTCAATTTGTCTCTTTTTGATGTGCGACTGGCTTAGAAGCTTAGTGGTGTCGAATGGGCAATGAGCTCTACATGTGAATAGGGGTGGACTTGCCTGCGCAGTATTGTGTCTTTTCGGAAAAATATAACCTGGGTCGATTTGTAATGGGCTTCGGACCCAAGTTTTTAAGAATATAATAGACTGGGCCGAATTAAAATGGGCTATATGGCCAAGTTTTGGATAAAATAATAATTTGGCTTAATGGGCTTCTGACCCAAGCATTTAGGTCAAACATTAAACTGCGCCGAAATTTGAATGGGCTGCAGCCAAGTTTTTTGGAATATATTAAATGGGGCCGACTTTTTAAGGGCTTCTGGCCCAAGTTTTTTAGTAAACATTTCACTATTCATGCCAAAACTTCACCATTTATAGAACATGATTTAAAGGTGTTCGAACTGTTTTTGCTAGAAAATCTCGAATCGTTTATTTTTTTATAAATTTTCTAGTTTTTCGAATTTGAAAAATCGTAAAAAATAAACGAGTTAATTTTTTTTGCGTTTTCTCACTCAAGAAGTCCTTAAAAATCATGATTTTAGTGTGGGGATATTTTTTTCCAAAAATAAGAACATGTGATTTTGGCAAAAAAAATCATGTGTTATAACCCATGATTTTAGGTGAAAAACCAAGGTTTCGGCAAAAAAAATAATAATCTCAAAACTTCACCACCGGTTAAATATGTTTTTTAAAAGGAATTTCAATTGACAAAACTCGAAAATTTCAGATTTTTTTTTATGAATTTTTTAGTTTTTGGTATTAAAATAAGAACATATGATTTTAGTCTAAAAATCGTGTGTTATAACCCACGGTTTTGTGTTAAAAACCAAGGTTTCGAAAGAAAAAAATTTCTCAAAAATTCACCATTTGTAAAAGGTGTTCTAATTGACAGAACTTGAAAATCTAGAATCGTTTATTTTTATGAATTTTCTAGTTTTTCAACTTTAAAAAATCGGAGGGGAATCGTGGAAATCCTTAGCATGGGAATAGGCATTGTTTGCCTCGTTAGCATGGACATGTATTGTTAATTACTCTCGCTAGCATGAGCATTTTTAGTTAGCTTTGCTAGCATGGGCATCGTTAGTTAGTTTTGCTAGCATGAGCATCCTTAGTTAGTTTTGCTAGCATGGGCATCATTTAAAGCGTCTGAGGCACTTCGGGATGCCTCCTTGTGAAATGCACTTTTTCCTTCAATTTTACCTTTGTCAAAAAACTTCACCATTAGTAAAACATTATTTTTAAAATGTGTACCAACTAACTTTGCACGAAAAGTATGAGTCGTTTGTAAGTTATGATTTCTTAAATTTTCCGATTTTGAAAAATCATAACTCACAAACAACTCAAGTTTTTCGAGCAAAGTCAATTGGACAAAGTTTTTTTTAACATTGGTAAAGTTTTAGTCACGGACAAAGTTATATGGAAAATGTGGTTGACATGGTTGAACACGTTTGGAGGTTCCACAACATGCCCTGGCATACCAAACCTTGCTAACCTCATTTTGCCTCTAACTTAGTTTGCGCCAAAACTTCATAATTGGAAAGACATGATTTTTAAAAAGTGTTTCAGCTGACTTTCCACAGAAATCTCGAATCGTTTATTTTTTTTTTATGAATTTTCTAGTTTTCCGACTTTGAAAAATAGTAAAAAATAAACGAGTCGATATTTTGGCGTTGTGTCAACTCGAATAGTCCTTAAAAATCATGATTTGAGTGTAGGAAAATTTTGGTGCGAAAATAAGAATATGCAATTTTGGCCCAAAAATCGTGTGTTATAACTCACGGTTTTTGGTGAAAAACTAAGGTTTCGTCAAACAAAATAAAAATTTCTCAAAATTTTACCATCTGTAAAACATGTTTTTTAAAATTTATTCCTATTAACAAAATTCTGAAAATTTAGAATCGTTTTTAACTATATTATCTAGTGAAAATAGGTTTTATTGTTGGAGATGGGGAGTTGGGGACGCCAAAAACCTAAAAACCTTAGACGTCACCGAGCTTGCATTTTAAATCGACATGGCAGTAGTGTTTCAAATATCAGAGGTTTAAACCCTAAAATAATAAAATCTATCTAGTTTTTCAATCCAGAGTTGATGATTTTGGGTTTTCAAGGGCACCAAAATTGATGCTGCAATTTCATTTCTGATGATGATGGCGCTGAAGCAGGTGGCGTGCATGTCCAAAGAAGAAGACGATGGTGCACGTCTCTGAGTTCATAGAGAAGAAGAAAACAATGCCAGGTCGAGTATATGTGTCTAGAGTAAAAGCGAGATTGAGGAAGCAGTTTGGTGCGATCTGTGGCTGTTGCGCCCTAATGGAAACCAATTCTGACACCCAAGTTATCGGTTTAGTGCGGTTTTGGACATGCTAGAGCAGTACGGTTTTGTTTTAGCCAAAAAGTTGCCGGTGCGGTCTAAACTATCAAGTCCGCATTAGGCCTCTGATTTGTGCTAAAGTCTAGCATTTCTTAATTGTTTGGTACATGAGTCTCTCATACCAAAAGCAAAATCAGTGAAGAAACCGTGTGGGCACCATCAGAAAGAAAAGACTGAAAAGCTAGTCTATTCTCAAATCACCATATATTGGAGCCTTTGTACAGATTGATTTTTGAGATTCTTCCACAACTTATCTGCAGAGGATAGCCTCAGCCTCACTGATCTAATCACCTTTAATCTTTCTTTTAGAGCAAAATGCCAAAATATTTTCATTCCATTCTATTCCCATCGTCCAAAACCACCTTTGCACTGTTATCCCTAGCCATTTCACACGCCTTTTTGCTTTTTCCACAAGTGCTTTTAGAAGAAAATAAGAACGGACACATTGTTTTTAAGGAGGAATAACTATAATTTATGTTAAATAATGAACCCAAATTCTTGTTTTTTAAGAAATGGATTCCAAATACCCCACCGGCTTTTTCTTTGGATCTCCCTTTAACCTCATTTTGTGTCTTCCTGTGGCAATACGCATGCACCCTTGGAAGGAAGAATAAGAATAAAGATGAACATCCACAGAATAAGAACAAATTTTATTGGGCAGTCTGCCTGATTATTTATAGGCAGCAGATGTATTTTAATCATGGGGCATCAAAGATAATTCCCGATTGTTTATAGGCACCATAATATTAAGATATCTTTTATCATAGATAGTACCTGATATCTATTATCATATATAGTACCTAAACTTATTATCTATTAGGGTTTTTATCACAAATAATACCTAAATACCTCAATTATATATATAATACCTGAACTTCACTTTTGATCACAAATAGTACCTAAACTTTTTGTTTTTATCCTAAATGTTACCTGAATTTTTTGTTTTCCTACTAAATGGTACCTCTCGTGCACTTTCCATCATAAAAACGTTAAAAATAAAACATTTGTAGCCTTCTCTCCCACCCAAGTTCTCTCCTTTCATCGGGTAATTTCAACCAAATTATTCAATTAGTAGAGAGATTTAATATTTATTTTTCTTTTCAATTTTTTGAGTGTAGGTACGTAGTATTGGGTAATTTACAAAGGTTAAAAAATTATTTTGATATTGGGCAACAAAATATTTGATAAAATTATGAATAAAACTTAAATTTTCTTATTAATTAGTCATAATAGAAAATATAGAGTACAATGATTGTCTGCAATCGTTGAATTTGGCCCTATCAAGTCCCTGTGCATTCCATAAAAAAATCATTAGAAAAGAATGTTCACTTGAGGGAGATCTATTTTTCCGGTTTACTTTATCAAATCTTTTATCTATTAAATATTAAATATTTAGTTTTGTTAACATTTTTTAATTATAAAAAAATTAGTTGATATGTTTTTTTTTTCTTCCATTAGGTAGGGTTTTTGGTTGAACCACCTATGAACATGTTTTTTTTTTATTAAGTGGGGTTTTTAACGGCTATGTGATGAAAAGTGTACGGATGTATCATTTCAAACGAAAATCGATAAGTTTAGGTACTGGTTGTGATAAAAATATAAGTATATGTACCATATATATAGTAGATGATAAATTCATATAATATTTGTGATAAAACTCTATCTTTTTTTAAGAGAAGTCACAAAAGAGTTTTCACTCACGTCTAAGTAGGTAAAATGACAAAGTCGTAACTCTAAGTTGGCTCAAAAGAAATAAGTTATTACATAATAATATTCTTTACAAAACAAAATGGTAAACCATTTTTTAACACCCATTTCTTTTTGGACTCAGAAATTGAGTGAGAGTATTTCTAAGTAGGAAGAGTAGTATTCTAATCATGTTATGATACTGTCCACCTCAACAATCACACCCTTTACGAGTGAGTCTTCAATCAGGGCGGTATGATCATTAAATTTGTCTGACTAGTCACTACAATATGTGTACAATTTGAAAAGTAAAAAGAGTACTTTCAATTTTTCTCATGAGAAACAGGGGATATTTGAATGAAGGAACATGACTCGAGAGGAACTAGTCCTCTTGAGAGTGAGCCTAGGGCGGAACTTGATCGACCCATTGACACTAGAAATTGTTGGTGCCAAATGGTCGAGCTACGCCTCATGAGGTCCAAAATAGAGCAAAGTGTTTGGCTTCTAGTTTGGGCGTTGTTGTCTCCATTTGGAGTCTGTGTAGCCCGGCCTAGCTAGTTGTATGGGAGGAACCCTAGTCATAGTCCTTGTCTATAGCATCGGCTCGATCCCTTGCAGCCTCACGACACCTTGCGATAATATATGTACTAGTTCCATACTACGTTCTAGACTAGTGATTGAAACCACTTACCTTGTACGAGAGACGGTCAGAACTCAGAAGTATAGATGGTACCAATGGGTGGTATAGACAACTCATCAATCTGCTTCCCTCTTCCTTCTCTTCCTTGTTGTAAGGATCGGAGGAGAAAATGGAGGATTGATGGTAACATTGAGGTATCATGATAAGTACCCATTTGCCATTTCTAGTCAGAAAACTCTAAAATTCAACAACGTACTTTTCATATCATAACTTTACCATTTTCTCATCCCCAACATCATTTGATATAAAAACAAATAAATAAATGACTCAATTAATCAAGCCTGCAAGGCAGCGTCTGACTAAACGGATTAGTTAACTAATAACTATGGTTTCAAATTTCCACATTGCATCTGCTTAGTGCACGCATAAGCATGCACTCACCTTAACTAAACTACTTTATTCAATCACTGCACTGCACTGCACAGCTCCAATACTCAATTAATTCTTTATTTTCCAGAAATTTTTGACCATTTCTGAGACAGGAAAATCCCCGAAAATTATCGGGACCAAAAATAATAATTATAACTTAGCACATGCACTGCTTTAATTCAAGTGATTTTTCCTGTCTCCATGTGATTTTACTATAATAATAATAATTAATTAGCAACACTTTGGTTAATTTCACAGTAGCAGTCTCAAGAGACGACTCACTTCTCAGTCCCAGCGCTATGAATTTTGGGAGAATATTCCTCATGTACCTACGTACTAAACAATATAATTATGAAATGAAGGACGATGAACTAGTTTTATTTATTCAATCCCTCCTTGAGATTGATAATTATGATTCATATCAAATAAGCAACTTCCGCTTGACATTTGGCATCACCCTGATTTATGAACCATAAAAAAAAATTTACATGAAACTAGATGACGTTTCTTCATTGTATTTGTATATTGATTTGATCGAGCACATAATCCTTTTCTTTATTTCTTTTGTTTCTAGTAGGAGCCAGGACTTGAACATATTCAAATTATTGAATGAAACAAACTTGGTGAAGGGTCTATTTGAATGTGAGATTTCAAATTAGGAGCTCCAACTAGTTTATATTTTCCACTAAATAGGTTGGATATATGCTAGAGTTGTTTGATAAATCTATAAATTTTGAGTTGTTTGAAGCGTGTAAAGTTGTTCTTATCAAAATTTGGTCGTGTAAAAGCATTTGATAAGGAAGCACTTGATACGCATTGACAAATTCCTTTCTGGTTTATAAGTGACTTGGGGGTGAGTGTCTAGGATCAAAGTCTCTAGTTCTGCACACAATCCTTATAGATCATTAGGGATGCGGAAGTCAATAGCCAGTGACATTGGAGTGTTTACCTGAACACGCCTAAATGATTATTTCTTAGGGCAAAGACTCTAATTATTCGTTTCTGCTGGAATGAATAAAGGGAGGGTACTCATTGCTTGGTTTGGTAAAAGATGAGAAACGTTGGCAACGCTCATTCACAAGAAACATAAACCTTAAATAACTTACCTTGTTGAAATCTGATGGCAAAAGGGTACCCATTACTTTCTTTGGTGGTAGCTAGCTTCATCTACCAGGGTTCTTTTTGTATTAATGTCCGAGTCATTTTACCACTCACGTTGAATGATTATAAGTAGGTCTGTCAATCCTACGGCTGTCATTGCTTGAACATAGATGTTGAACTAGAATTTTCTCGATGTTTAAAACCAGAAGGACAATGATGAAGTTATCAGCTACACAACTCTGGTTGGGTCCGTGACTTTACAAGTTGATCAACCAGAACAGTGCGTAATCTCCCTAATCTATCCAGATTCTTCAACAAGAATATCACAAAATCTAAATCTCTGATGGGTCCATAAGATTTATGAGTGACAACCTATTGACTCAGCATCACATGTTCTTTAATATCTTCCAGAGTTCTGTACAACTTGAAGCTCAACCAGAGAGTACAAACACATCCATCATCAACATTATCTAAAAAAAATGAATGAATCAAAGAAAGGAATTAGACTAGTTGATAATACCATAATAGATTACTTCAATTCAATATATAAACAACTGGAGTACATACTAAAATAGAAGAAGATTACATAAAAAGGAAGTTCAATCACTCAAGGTCTAGCAAGAAAAAAACCAGCTGACCATGATGAAGATGATTTACATCATAATAATATAAACATAAACCACTACTAAACCCTAAATCCAATACTACAATTAGGCCCTGCAACTGCCAAAAACTTGATTGCAGTAACCCCTAATTACTTACTGAACTGAGACTCCGACTCTGTTTTGAACAAACTAAAGCATACCCAATTACACATAACCAACATGGATTAATTCGAATTCTGACTGAGGATCGAAGCCCAATCAATCTCCGATGGATATTTCTCCAACATGTAACTCTCCGTTCCGCTGTTGTCCCAAGGCGATGACGACTCTGTGTGGTCAGCAAACGTCAGGTCCGATAGAGGAGACGACCCTGCCGACCCATCACTATCTGTCATCACCGGCGACAAGGAGGAGCTCTCCACCTTCACTGTCAAAGCCTCCGGTTCCGGTTCCGGTGCCGGCGTCGATTTCGGCTGCTGCAAGCGGGCGGCCGTAGATTTCTTGGTCGCCTGCTTCCCTGCCTTCCCCTGTTTCTGCGACTCGGCCAAGCCTTCGCAAATGGCCTGAAGCTTGGCGTCGACAGAGGAATGCAGGGGCTTGTACTCGCCGAACTCGCCGCCGACGACGGACCCGTTGTGCTTCAAATGAGGGAAATTGAGGCGGGCAAAGTCACCCCTGAGCTTGTAAGCTGCTTTGTCATAAGCCAAGGCCGCTTCTTCAGCTGTGTCGAAGGTGCCGAGCCAGAGACGGGTTCGGTTCTTGGGTAGTCGGATCTCTGCGACCCATTTCCCCCAATGCCTCTGCCTCACTCCCCTGTAAAGCTTGGTGGGCTTCGGCGGCGAACCCGACTGCTTCATGGGGACGGGTTTGGGGCTGAGGAAACTGAGGGTGTGGGATGGTGTCTGTTGCTGCTGCTGCTGCTGATAGTTCTGCTGCCAAGCGAGTTGGGGTTGATTCTGGAGCTGGATCTGGACCTGGATCTGGTGGATCTGAGATGGGGTTAGGTGGTTCAGCCCAATTGAACCTTGTTGCTCGAAACCCATGGAAAAGGTTGAGCAACAATCTTGGTACAAATTGGGCTGCTGGGTTGTTGGGAGTGAAGGAGAGAAAGAGAGGTAGTTGTAGGAAGAAGAAGAAGGAGAAGGAGAAGAAGTAGAAGCAGTAAGAAAAGGGCTTGATGAGGAATAAGAAGAAGACGGGGTTGGGATAGTGGGGATGAAATCTAAAGAAGAAGAGGGCGGTGTTGGAGAAGCACTTTTCATAAAAGGTTCAAGTGCTTCCATCAGCTCACCCGTAAAAGGATCCGAGGATGACTGAAGAGGTCTGCTACTGTAGAAATCCATAGCTGCCATTCCTTCAAAATCAACTTCTCAAACACTTTGAATGCAATTTTTAGTCAAGAAATGAAAATAAAAATCGAACCTGATTCTTCGATAAAATTAAAGAACAGGTAGCGAAAAATTAAAATAAGGGGATCAAAGAGATTTCAAATAATCAACCTCTTGTGCTCCCGGAGGGATCAAAAACAACCCTCGAAACTGGAAAATAAGAAGTACTAAAACAAATTACAATTTAAAAAAAATAAAAGCTGGATCACGATTCTGAAAACACCTGGCTTCCGGAGAAATCAATCTTTTCTAAGTTTGAAAAACAAACCCAAAAATCATTAACCTTTTGAAAGACAGATGATTAACAGAAAGGGATACAGAGAAGAGGGGAATTACAGAGGGGGGGCTGTAAAACACAATTGAAAGAGAAGGAACCACACAAATTTGATCTGAAACTCTCACTTGTTTCTCTCTGTTTTTTTTTTTTCTTGGAAGTTTTTATCGCTCGGCCTCACTTTGTTTCTCTCTGACTGGCAAAGCTGCACCTCACCGTTTATATAAAGGCGCTGAGGAGCTTAATCACCTCCGTTAATTACAATGCTAATCAATATTATCTCACTCTTAGCCCCACTTGTGGTTTTTAATTTAATTATTGCGTCGCTCTCTGATTCCAGCCCGGTACTCCGGTTCTGTCATGACGTATGGCTCGTTCACTGAATGGGATACACCCAATAAGGATCTGCCACGTACCCTTCTTCTAGTTCGGTGAAGGACACCTGTCCCTCCGCTGACGGGCACCTGTCGGCTTCATTAGTTGGTCGTACTTTAAATTTGTTGCCCAGCTTGTTGACCATATTTTATGGCGTTCACACCATCTCGATCTGGTTGAGTTCGATTAATGCTCACTATCCAGGCTTCTTCGTACAATGCCCCAAAAAAAAATTTGAATTTATATGTCGAGGGTATGTTGAAGAACTAGTATAACAATTTCGATTTTTAGTTGAATGTTCTAACTTCGATATAGTATCAGCTTATTATAATTAGTATTTACGTATTAAACCCTATAACTAATGAATATACATGTTTTATGTAGTCAATATAACTTATGTACAATATAACATTTGGGTCATGCTTAAGTGCTTAACTAGTATTTACTATTTAGTATAATGATATGTTGACATGACCTATGTTAGTTTAATGATATTGATTCGATAAAGCTTAGTGTAGTGGACACGATCGAGGGTTAGAATGTTGCATACTACTGATCTAAACTGATCTGACAAACAACCGACAAAGTCTTTTTAGTTTGTAACGTACTTTTACAAATCGAAAACCGAAAAATCTAGAACAAAAAAATCAGTTTCATTGTATCAAAAACTAAAATCACTAGGGGGGAGGGGGGGGTCCCCCCCCCCCCCCCCACCCCCCCCACCCCGGCATCATTTTTGTACTAATTTCAACACCAACAGGGGGGGGGGAGGGGGGGGCCGCCCCCTTTCCTTGGGGGGGGGGCTCGGGGGGGGGGGGGGAGAACAACCCCCCCCCCAAATTTTAAAAAAAAAACTAAAATCACTAAAATTGATCAATCACCAAATTATCATGATAGATCACTAACAATTGATTATTACCAAATAGATGAAATGGTCATTACAAACATATACCAAATTGGTTTGTGACGTGTAGTAGAAGCATCAAGCCTCATCGTAGGAAGCTATGAGTTAATATTTTATTTAATTAATTATATTTTATGATCATATATGACATAGCGTGACGATTATATAAAAAAATTTATTTTATTTTTTCATGACTATAAGAAGTTAGTCATTATGTGTAACTTCTCTCCTTATGAATAAATTATGACATAATCAACCATAATATTTTTACTTAGACAAAGTATTATTCTCTCTAAATAAGCATATCCTACCCAGAAAAAATACGAGCACAACAGTTAAATATCACTAATTAGCACACAAACATGATCCAATAGTCATCCATGCGCGCATGATCCACTATGTTTGACAAACAGACCTAGCTGTCTGATATAAAGTCTTATCCGCACGATAAGCCTAGCTCACCAAGTGAAACAAGTTAATGGACGGCTAGTGATCAAAATAATTGGTTCACCACTTACCAACTCCTCCCATTTTGGAGTTGACAATTTTATTCACAAGCATTATTTAAAACAATATACACAGTATATAATTGGTATCAAGTATTCAAGTGCACCAAGTTTCTAATTTTGAGGGATTAGGACAACTCCACTTACCCCAAATAGAATAGTTTAGTGAAAAACTCTGCAACCAATTGCATTGCCCTAATCTAATCCCCACTAATTAATCATCCTCATCCTCTTCCACCATCTAATCTTGAAACCCCTTTAATTAATGAATTACAAATCATTTTCAATAAAAGTCGTATACGCGTACCAAAAGGCAAAGTTTCAAATTCAATACAATCATGCATTGTATAGTTGGACTGATGCGGACTTAAAGGAGCCATGACAGCCGTTGATGAGGTAAAAGGAGTGTTTTTGACGTCAGGATGGCATGTATCGGATGGCTGAGGTTGTGTCCCTGTCGGTTCCGTGATCCTTCAGGAGTTTATGCGAATGGAAACTTACGACGTGGAATTGCTCACGCTTTTCACTCTTTGGTTTGCCAAAAAAAAGAAAGGCCGCAGCTCTCTCTATCAAATAGTGGCCAAATTATGACTTGATTTCTCTAGTTGTTCCAAATGTGTGGTTTTGGTTTTAATTTTTCATTTCAAATATATAGTTTGCCGATTGTTTTGATCTATCCGAATTAGTGAGTTTCATTCAGTCATCATTGACATGAAAATGAAAATTAGAAATAAAAATGAGAATGAATCCGAATTTATTCCGCTTAAAATTATTATTAATACTTACATCTTCCTTGGTAATCAAACTCTGGATATTTAAGGATAAATTCCTCACTTTTACGTGGAATTCACAACCATTCTGATTCATGTATGTATTAGTAAACACAAGAGAACTTAATAATTGAAATAAATTCTTTCATTTTCATTATCATTTCAATTAAGTAAATGTGTCATAGATGAACGAAAAATCTATTTGTTTCCGTTATTGTTATATTTGATGGTTAAACCATTTGGATGGGGATCGAATTATTAATATACTCCTTGTTTCGATATAGTAGCGGAAATGAAACATATAAATTGTTTTTTGTCATTGTTATATTTGTTTGTTACAGCATTGCAATGGTGCAATTTAAATTGATTGAATTTATAGACTTCAATTTGTTCGATATAGTTTATGAAGAAGAAAAAAATGAGCAGTGAGGGGAGCACAACTAGAGCAACAAAGCCGATCAACTCGTTGTCGCTTATCGAACAAAAATCGGTGAACCGGGCATTCCTAAAAAATTTGGAAAAAAAAAATTGGACAAAAAAACTTAAATATAAGGATTTTAAAATAAGAATATGTACCAATAAAATTTAAAATATATATATATATATATATATATATATATATAAACAGTCAAATGGAGGATTTAAACCTAACCATGGTTCTATTATTGTTGACCGTGGGTTTGGTTTCGGCGGAGTATACGGCTCAGAATAGAGCAACATGTCACGTGAAGCACCCACGCGAGTGGGACAAGCTCTTCAATTGCGGCGCCAGACCCATTTATGAGCTTTGACCCACGCGCACCAGCATGTAAATCATAAAGCTGAATCTAGACTTCTCCACGTGTCGAATTCATGTAGCCCGTGAGGTTCACGTACACATGAACCTCGTTAGCTCATAATAAAGACTGAGCGTGATAAATGCTTTTAATATGGAGTAACTGAAGCAGGAAGGCGTTGGTTAAGTCAGTTGACCGAATCGGGTCAAGAGAATCGCGAATGAATTGGAGCATGTCGGGCGGAACCCGAAGTCCGAGTTTCTATTCTGAGTCATGCCTTCGAGTTCAAGTCTTGCAAATTCTAACGTAACGCAATCGTTTCTTCCCCACGTGGTTTATTTTTCATTTTCCTCTTCAATTATGTTGGAGTTTTCAACTCTCATTTATGAATTATGTAATTACTGTTATTACACGTATAATTTGGACTTCATTATTTGATTAATTAATAAAATTGATGCTCAATCAATCCCATAATGCAACAAAATGAATCTCATAGATGCTACTTAAATTAGAGCATAATTCATATAATAACTAGGAAAATTATAAGTAATGTATTGTTTTACAAAGTCAATGAATATATTCATTCTTCATTGCCCAACTGGGTCGATAAATAGTGTAAGGGACACACTATTATCGGTTTCTATTATTGAACTAAAAGTGCAACTTACGATGGTGTGATCGAGTTGCATATCGTTGAAGCAATGCGAGAAACGAGTTAGAAGTTTGATCTATTTGAATATTTTTTTTAAATAAATTAAAGGGTTCATTTTTCAAATTTGAACAAGACTACTTAGTGTTGCAGCTAAATTAAGGTATTCTTACCTAACTTTGAGCTAGGCAATATTCAAGCAGTTGAATCAAAAAGACTGTATTACGCTAAAAGCTGATATTCAAACCTAGATCCAAGTACATTATGTAACAACCTAAGTCACCAGTCACCACGTACACCAATCATTATTAAGATGTGAAATTGTGAATAAAATCGACAAATTAACAATGTATTTATATCTTTTAGTAATTTGTTTTTTAACAATAGCTCACCTAAATTTCAAAACATAAATCCGCCTTTCAAATGGAGATATAGTTTGGCACTTGGCAGGAGGCATGCATCGGTTCATGTAATATAAATCCGATTATCAACTAGCGTACTAAAGGGAAAAATAAGCTAAATATTAAAATACCACAAAAATTGCTTTTACTTGTGAAATACTCAAAATCTGTAACATTATAATACTAACAAGTTGTCGTTGTCTTTTTTAGCCGCTAATTGCTACTTGTTTACAACTCATTCTTATCTAATCATACGTGATAACTACTTTTTAGACTTTTTTACCACATTCCTCCAAATATTTAGTGTCGAATTCATGCTTCATGATGAGATGAGCCTACTTTCTTCCTTGCCACTTTTACAAGGAGGAAGAAACACAACGAAAGCAACCAAAAAAATAATTAACAGATATCATTTTGTTTAATTAAAGTTTAATAATTTGGATGATATTAGACGGAAGTAATCACATCATCGATCAACTCATTCTTATCTACTGATTCTACTCCACTCACCTGATCTCTTACGCGACTTTCAATAAGAGCTGCTTCTCCCGACCCATAATTTTAAGATATTTTTTTTTTGTAAAATGTTTACTTATTTTTTACAAAAAAAGAAGAAGTACTTATTCAACTAAACGACTTCGCCACGCCACCAGAGATATTAACATTTTCTCTCTAATAAGTACTTTATAATACGAATTTAATGAGAACTTTTAAATTAACGATTAGATAATTAGAGTGTTTAAACTGTAATATATTAACCAATTTCAACCTCATTTGTTTTTAATTAGATGCTAATAAGATTCGAATATGTGACTTTCATAATATTAATTTTATCGGTAGACGATAATGAATTTTTATTATAAGATACTCATTAGATACTCTCTCAAGTTTTTTGGAAATAAATATTAGAAGTTTGGCTTTTGCATCTCACGCGCGATGAGCGAAAGTGACAGTGCAGAGAGAAACACGAAACGTGAAGATGAAGCTAAGTATTTTATGGAGAAAGTTGCGGCCCCACGGGTTTGTGTTACGCGCGCCTTTCACTGCTTGGCGTGTGCCGCCATGTAGAAACCACTAAGACAGACAAATGGACGCACCTAGTATGGTCTACGGTCTTCTTACCGTCTATTGTCCGTAACTATTATGGTCTAGCAAAGCCACACGACTACACGAGTCGACCACCTGAGTCACCTAATAAATGGACCTAATTGAAGGTCCCATGCTCCTCACGTGATATCACAATAGGAATTAGGAAATGCAAGTTTTTTTTTTCCTCAATAATTTTTCAACGCTTGTGTTTAAGATCTTAATAATATTTTTATAGGATAAACTTCATAAATTGTCACTTTATTATGATAATTTTGACACTTTAGACATTATACTTTCAAAAATATTATTTTGATTACTAAATTTCAACAAACTAACTTATTATTTTTTTAGGCAAAATTTTGGACTTAATATCTCATAGGGTTAGTATGCAACTGATCATCGATCGGCACTATTAAAAAAGACAATGTTTATGTCAAATAATGAATATGTTATCTAAGTATATTTATATAAAAGAATAGTGGATCATTTTGATTGTAGAAAGTGGTTGGTTTTTTATTACTTCAAAGTATATATAACAAGTGGAAATTTTGAGTTGGTGGTGCCTCTCGATCGTAACCTAATTCTTATGGGATATCCTTGTTTAAGAGTTGTGAAAAAATGATCTTCACATTTCGTGACAATAATTGGTCCACCATTCTTATATATGCAACGTACGTAATTCCTTATGAGGTAACCATTAATTTTGTCCCATGATTGAGATAATAATTCATATGTGTTGTGTAATTTCATTACCTAAGAAAAGAAAAAGATATTAATCATTAGTGGAAAAGCACTAGGGTAATTAGCCAATCGTGTCAAGTTGGGTGGGTTTTGAAGCTAATATTTTGTTCAATCTCTATTTGGATTTATTAATATGGATCAAACAATGAGCTAATTATGAGGTTAACTTTTAGAGTTGGTTACAGCTAGCTAGCTTAATAATCATGAGACAGAAACTCAGAAAGAAAAGAAAAAACGAAACACACCTGCAGATGAACTCGAATAGGCTCACCATATGTATTATCTCTAATAGTCTTCTTTAATAGTTTATTTTGAAGCTATTGATATATGATAATATGAACGATGCGAGCTCTGTGATGAACTGGCATGAAAAGAAAAATGAAAAAGACCTGCATGCATTAGTTAGGAGGTCCCAATCTCTTGACCATATATATTCAAAACAGGCTGCAGCGCATAGACTGATTTAAGGTTAGAATTTGGCCAGCTGATCGAGTCATGTACCGTCTTAATGAAGCACACAAGTTGGATCAGCTACCTCCCTCTCCTTTTGTCACGGTCTGATTTAACCCTTTCCTGGGAATAAGTCAACTAGGGTTCGTTTTCAAGTTCTTTTCTGGAAACTAGTACGCAGTTCAGCTCAACAGCACTTTTTCTGGAAGCGATTTTGTAGGGCTTCTCGGAAATTAAGCACTTGTAAGCGGTGATGGGTGTATGAATTTTGTTTCCCCAGGTCGAGACAGAAAAAATAAATAAAAAATTCCTCATATCTATTTTGCTTGAGTCTCTTTGAAAATTGAAACAATGCTTCAAACACTCGCCTAACTTCTTACAAAAAAAAAACACACACACACACACATTGTTTTCAAGTATTATAACACACGTACAAGTGCCATCACACATTTAAGAAATGTGTATGTAGTGATTTTTTTGTGGTCAATTCCAAATTTGAGTGTGGGGATCGATTGTCTTATTACAAGTTATTACTCCAAAATCCGGCTACTAGTATAGACGTTTTTTTCATTAATCATTTAAAATGTTTATAGAACACTCGCCTAACTTCTTACAAAAAAAAATACACACACACACACATTTTTTTTCAAGCATTATAACAAACAAGCGTTTCCTCCACATTTAAGGAATGTGTACGTAGTGAGTTTTTTGTGGTCGATCAATTCCAAATTTGAGTGTGGCGATTGTCTTATCACAAGCTATTGCTCCAACATCCGGCCACTAGTGTAGACGTTTTTTTCATTAGTCATTTAAAATGCTTTTATAACACTCCCCTAACTTCTTACAAAAAAAAACACACACACATTTTGTCCAGCATTATAACAAACAAGTGTTTCCTCAATCCTCACACAGTACACAGTTAAGGAATGTGTACGTAGTGAGTTTTTTGTGGTCAATTCCAAATTTGAGTGTGGCGATTGTCTTATTACAAGCTATTACTCCAAGATCCGGCCACTAGTGTAGACGTTTTTTTTCCATTAATCGATCATTTGAAATGCTTCTATAACTCTTGAAACACTTTTATCAATTGCTACCAAAATATTTTATGGGAATAAAACTGCTACGTACAAACAATCTTGAAATCACGTTTTAGCATATTGTATTAGGGTTTCGTTTTCTCTCAGAATTTAAATTCTTACTATAACGATGTGAGCTTGCATCCATAACCGCCCTCTAACACTATATGGAAAGTAATGGGGAAGGCAAACCATTAATGATTGATGAGTACGTAGTTTCTTGGCAGAGCAATCAGGGCCATTTTGGAATTCAAATCTTGGAAGCAAAGCAAGCAATAGTTGATGTCATTTTCAAAAGCAGTTTTCATGTCATTATAGCCAAAGATATTTCAGAGGATTTGGTGGGTGAATGCTACTCCAATTCTACTCATTCACGACACTGTGGACGGCCCCCTCCCCAAATTTCTTCAAGCTTCTTCTTCTTCTTCTCTATCATGTAGGTTTCGCAGTGTGAATTCAATTTCCTGAGACTGCGGCGGTACAAAATCTATGTTTGAGTGGGGATCATCGAGCATGAAGATTTTGGCAGCTGCTTAACCAATCCAAAGCTGATATTTAACAATGGAAACTTTAGCAGCATTGGTTGGAATGTTGCTGAAAAGTGAGCAAATGGAATTCCCAAACTTCTATTTCCTTATCATTACCTTTCCCTTTAATTGTATTGTTTTAATTTTTTCTTCTTTTTCTTGTCTAAACTATATTTTGGTTATGCACCCCACGCGGATTTGAACTTGAGTTGAGAATATGGTCATGCGCATGTCAAGAAAGCACAAGTGTTTGAACTTTCAAATGAGTAGATTTTTTTTTCTTCATAATATAAAACAAAAAAGTAAAAAAGAAATGAAAATGTGTAAGGATGTCATATATGATCCTCACCACAACAAAATATTCCTTTCTTGGCCAAAAAAAAAACAAAATATTTCCTTCCTTGTATGTTGTCTTTACCCTTAAATTTTTATCTTATTTGGTACTGTGATTCTTCATTGCCGATTTGCCGTTATTGATTGTTAATGTCAAAAAATAGTTCAACGAGATATGAAGTGTAAAAAGATAATAAGATCAAAAATTACCCAACTTGTTCCAATTAAGTGTATGCCTATGCAACCGTTGTTTTATGGTGGATTTCGATCACTGTGAATAACTATGGTTACGTTAACTATATATGTTGCATCCCATACCAGAAAGCTTCATCGTATAAGTGTGATTCCTCTTCTTGATGGATGTAAAGCTCGGAAGGAGGACAGATCATGATAAAATGTTCTACATGTCCTACATCAATAAAATGTTCGGAAAAAAAAAATTATAGCAAGCGTAGAAATCGAAATTAAAGAAACTTCAAGTCGCATATGTATAATGAAAACTTTTCAATGAGTCAATTTGACATCATGTTATAGATGTATTTTATATATCTTGAGGGGACGATGAATTTAAACATAGGATCTAGCTATGTTAGAGTATGCATACTGGAGTTGCATGTTTTTTTTTTAAGTGGCTCATAGGCAACTTCGTGTGTTATGGAAAAATTGTATTCACCGAATTTCGTTGATGAATTTTTGCTCATCCCATATATTTCGAGAAGGAAATCAAATTGTTGATGCTCTCGCCTGCTTTGGGCTCTCTTCTTCTGGTATGACTTGGTGAGATATGATTCTCCTCCTAAGTTTGTTAATTCTAACCTTCATAGAGATGTCATGGGGCTTCCCAACTTTCGATTTCGTTGATCGGTAGTTCTTTCTTGTATCGATGGTGTTTTTGTTTGAGAGGCTTTGGTTTATGTCTCCCTCTCTCATTTGTTTTTTTCTTTTCTATTGAATTAGCCTCGTTTTTTCCAGGTTCTATCAAAAAACAAAAAAGGTGGCTTATAGGCTCATAGCTCATATATCACAAAGTTATGGTGATTCTCCGACTTTTTAATCATCTTCCTCATTTTTTCAGATGTTCTCCTTTTTAATTGATCACCCTTAAATCTTAACGCGGTAAAATTGAGAAGTACTTTAAAATAAGTATTTCATACTTTCAGCCCAAATTAAACAGTTGTCTTATTAGATACAATTAAATAGATTTTGATGGATGTGTGGATTACATATCGTTATTCCTTTCTTCTTCCTTTTGGAGTAACCAGTAAAACTTCCATGACCACATTTTCTGGTCAATTAAACACTCCGGCTTACAAATCACATATATCAGGTAAACTGGGATATTTTACACACGTCAGATAGAGTTTTCAAACCAGTGACCAAGGCACATGAACACAACACAGTACTATAGCCATGGCCTTTTTTTCTTCTCTGAAAATGGTAATTTATTATACCAAAGATTAAGATGGGTTCACAAATAAAGAACATGCTAGAGACCATGAGTCATGACTACGTTCTAATATGGTTGATGACCAGGACTAATGGAAAGACAGATTCACATTGGCAACTACATATAAATTATTAATTCTACTAAGAAAGTTTGATACTTTTCTGTTTAACCAACCCCTCTAAATCCCAACTACCTTGAAAGAAAATGCTCGTTCAAACCTACTATTTGATAAAATAAAACTGCTACTGTGACTGAGATTAAGCCAGATGTTGGGTATTTGCTGTAGTTCTTGAGACCTTTGAGGACCAGCTTTGAACCAAGAACAGTCTTAAAATATTTTTGGCAATTCAGTTGCTCTCTGCTTTATTCTGTGAAGAAACTAGAAAGTGATGTCCGCCCATTCATGGCACCATTAATTAATTGCTTAGACGATCGAATATATATGTTATTTGTGCTTGATCTAGTTAGCATTTTATTGGCATAATTGCCAAAATACCCCCTGAACTTGGTCATAATTGTCAATTTGCACCTTAAATTTTCAATTGCGTCAATTTACCCCCGAACTTGGTAAAAATTGTCAATTTGCACCCTGAACTTCCAATTGCACTAATTTACCCCCTGAACTTGGTAAAATTGTCAACTTGCCCCCTGAACTTGGCACAAATTGTCAATTTGCACTCCATACGTCAGTTTTAACTTTTTCCATCCAATTTTTGTTAGAGGTATTTTGGTCATTTTATGATATATATTTTTAGCAAAACACAAATATACATAAAAAAATATACATAACAAAAATTTCACATTAATTAGATTGGCATGCATAAAAAATAAACTCTCGAAGTTTTCTAGAGCTCATTAAGGCTATTTTGATCATCAAGCCCAATTTCAATATAAGATACAATTTTTTTTTAATTCTCTCAAATTTCCAAAAGTCAAAATATTTATGCACATATATAGGACGATTTATAGCAATGAAATATTCGTCGCTAGACATTTTTCTAAAATAATATTATTTTTTATTTTCATATACAAAATAATTAATTAAAAATTCAAAGGTTAAAAAAGGGAGCCGCAGGTGCCCCCAATGTTGTTTTGTTTACCATGGACAATTTCTATTAAATTTTTAAATATGCCAAATTACTATAAAAGAGTGAGTTATGATAAAAAAAAATTCTCATTAATTGGATTGGCATGCATAAAAATAAACTCTCGAAGTTTTCTATAGCTCATTAAGGCTATTTTTATCATCATGCCCAATTCCTATATAAGATACAATAAGTCAAAATATTTATGCACATATATGGGACGACTTATAGCAACGAATAATTCGTCGCTAGAGTTTTTCTAAAAAAATATATTTTTTATTTTCATATACTTAATAATTAATTAAAAACTCAAAGGTCAAAAAAGGGAGCCGTAGGTGCCCCCAATGTTGGTTTGTTTGCCATATACCTATGCACAAGTTCATTGAAATTTTTAAAAATACCAAATTACCATAAAAGAGTGAGTTATGATAACAAAAATTTCTCATTAATTAGATTGGCATGCATAAAAAACAAACTCTTGAAGTTTTCTAGAGCTCATTAAGGCTATTTTGATCATCAAGCCCAATTCCAATAGAAGATACAATTTTTTTTAATTCTCTCAAATTTCCAAAAGCCAAAATATTTATGCACAAATATGGGACGACTTATAGCAACAAATTATTCGTTGCTAGAATTTTTTCTCATAAAAATATTATTTGTTATTTTTATATACTAAATAATTAATGAAAAACTCAAAGGTGAAAAAAGGGAGCCCTAGGTCCCCCCAATGTTGTGTTGTTTACCATATACCTATGGACAAGTTCTTTGAAATTTTTAAAAATGTCAAATTACCATAAAAGAGTGAGTTATGATAAAAAAATCTCATTAATTGGATTGGCATGCATAAAAAAAAACTCTCGAAGTTTTCTAGAACTCATTAACACTATTTTGATCATCAAGTCCAATTCCTGTATAAGATACAATTTTTTTTTAATTCTCTCAATTTTTCAAAAGTCAAAAGATTTATGCACATATATGGGACAACTTATAGAAACGAATTATTCGTCGCTAGAAGTTTTTCTCAGAAAATATTATCTTTTATTTTCATATACTAAATAATTAATTAGAAACTCAAAGGTAAAAAAAGGGAGCCATAGGTCCCCCCAATGTTGTTTTGTTTACCATATACCTATGCACAAGTTCTTTGACACATGGGTACAAATCTCTTGGGATTTTTCATTTATTTGGAAGGCTCAAGTGGAATAGGCTCTCTACTATTTAACAAACACAGTTTGACCACTGGAATTTAAGCACAAACCATTTTCAAAGCCAATTCCCGTTTTATCTTTATTAGATTTTCCCATCTCAACCATTTCACTCAACTTAGCTGACCCAATAGAAAACTTCTCAAATTGTCTCCTAGACTCTAATAACGCTTTCTCCAGGTCCTTTTTTTTAGAAGTCAAGGTTTCCACAAGTCTGTTTAGAGTGTCTAGACTCTCCTGAAGTGTTTTGACACTTTTCTCAAGGCTTGACTTTTCAACCTTCCACTCGACTTTTTGGGATTGCAACTTGTTTTGCATCCCTATGATGGACTCCTCACTTTTGGACAACTCATTTGTTAAAATCTCAACTTGACTAAGCATGGACTTTGAGGAAGTGAAAAGCTGAGTATATTTTTCCTGAATACTATCATCAGTATCATCAGGAGACTAGACATGGAGGCTACAAAAGCCACGGTTTCTCTGTCTCAAAAACTCTGTCACCACCCAAGCATAGTTTAGGAGAGAGCTGTTGTTGCGTGCGAAACTTTTAAGTGATGCGGTTTATCCGATCCACTGTGTGGCCCATTAAAAAAGTGGCCTTTCAATGCCCAAATAAGTAGAGATAATTAGTTTAGTTTTGGCCCATAGTAAAACGTATTAGACTTGTCATAGGTTTGACGGCGAACGAACCCTAGTTCTAGTTTTACCCTTCCTGTTCTTGGTAATCAAGATTTGCAGGATTTTGTTTCCCAAATTTTTCAGGATGATGATGTTTATGTATCTGAGTTGGATGAGGATTCCAAGTTGAGTTTAGATAGAATCGATCCCCAGGCTGGCTGTCCGTCTCCATTTATAGGGTAGAGCTGTCTTTCCCTATAAATTTTTTCAAAAACGCTTCAAGGTTGATTTGGATTTGCATCAGAGTTCTGAAATTTATGTATAAATCTATCCATGCATGAATCTGTGATGCTTTGTCCGTTTGTTGAGTTTCTTCAATTGTTGTCTTATTCTTAATTGACTCTTGTTTTTACCTTTTTTTTAAGCAGCAGCCATAAAAGCCCCTCAAAACCGATCAGCTCCAATACGCCATTGACAACCCTAATTTGTTAGACTTGCTTGTGCTTATATGGCAGATTCCAGTGGAAACCCAGAACCTGGACAAGGTATCCTTAGTACTTGCTTCCATTAATGTTGTTAATATATTCTGTGGTTACACTAATACATTGTTCTTTGCTTTTCCATTGTATAACTAATACTACATTGTTCTTTTGCATGTCCAGTTCTCACCTTCTTGAAGCCATCAAAGAAGAAAACCTTCAGAAAGCGAACCCATGAGGAAGATGAGGAGGATGTGGACTCAAAATCTGGGAGTGCATCATTATCAAGTCGGAGAAATTCCCCAAAACTTGATTATGGCATATTGGTATTATCTGGTTGCTCTTTGGACCCAGATTTATGCTTGAAGTTGCATGATGGTGGAGACGACAAGTCTCAATGGCTGATCGATTTGCGCGAGTTTGAGAAACAAAGGAAGACAAATGGCCTTTTGGGTGAACATGGCGTGGACCAGGAAAAAAAAAACTTAATGATTATTATGACTCGTTGCCCGTTGTGTGTTGCATCTGCAAACAGCATTTTTGTGATCCGGTTGTAACTACATGCAAACACTACTTCTGCTCTGCCTGCGCACTAGAGGTGACACCTCTTAACGTTTTTCTTTTCTTTTCTGCGGTCATTGAATTATTTTTTTAGATTAATGATTCGAGTTTAATGGAATCCTGTTTCTTCCATTTCGCGTTTCATTCAAGTGCTTAATTTCTAACCTCATCTGCTTTTCATGCACAGCAATATTCAAAGAACAAGAAGTGCTTTGTGTGCGACGAACCTACTGCCAACATATTCAAAACAGCTCAGGAGATATGCATAAAGATGAGTGCAAATGGTAAATAGGAGCTACCTTATTTGCTTATTGATCTCTCTGCTTTGAAGTCATAGTTTTTCTTTTTTGTATCCTTTTGGTTAAGTTTGAGGAGGAAGCTTGCTCATGTAGGGTGCACCACAATGGTGGCATAGCTAGGAATATCAGGAATATGTTTTCATTATATCAATATGCAAATATTTATCTTGTCAACGGGTACCATAGGAAACATATTCTCACGCACCTGGGACTTTCTCCACCATTTCTCCCATGGCTGTCATTGCTTTGCTTTTCCTTTTCCTCACCATATCTTTCGAGTTTCCTTCCTTTTCCCCCGGCTTCCCCCGGCTTCTTGGATCTTCTCCAATTTCCCCCTCTTTCTCTTTTTCCCTCCTTCCATCTCTCTAAAAGACATTTTACGTGAGGGGAATTCGAAAGGCTGAGAGGGAGTTTAATTTGAGAGCTGTTTTTCTCTGGCCTCATCAACCACTGTTGGAGGTTGAGCTGGCTCGAATTCCATGGTACATGTGTTGTGTTAAGTCCCACAACAAGCTCCAACCTCGTGTTTAGTTGCCCCTTTAGTTTGGAAGCCTGAAGGGTTTGATAATGATGTCCTCATCAAATCCACTAAACTTAGAAAAATAACAGCCGAAAAAGTAGCAATCAACAAGATATCCTAAGGTACTCATAAAATTTAGACAACCATTGTGCGGCATATCAAATAAATTGATGAATGGCATGCTATTTTTTGCGTTCAATTTTGGAATGCATGTTACCAAATTCTGTGGTTTTTTGTTTCTTGTTCATTTCATGCTGTTGTTTTGTTTATTCCATTATATACACGAATTCTAAACTCCAATACATTGTTTTCCTCCTTTTTTTGTCTGAATTTCCAGGCATCTGCTTCTGGATGCGACCAATCAAGCAGAACACAAGAAAGCATAAGACTGAGGAAGTTGAGACGGATGAGGAAGATGAGTTAAGGGCACTTGAAGGCGATGGCTTTGTTTTCTGAGGAAATTGAATGACTGTGTGTGCTTGCCAAGTATTGTTTCTGTGGATTTTTACGTGTTCGTTTCATTTGGGTTTCTTTCAGTACTTCACCTTGTTTTGTTGGACCAGCACTCAGCTTTTTGTGTTGTGACTTGCATATAAATCAGTGGGAACCTATTTCTGATTTCAGTTAAAGGCATGTCCGATATTTTGTGATTGGTAGGATTATTGTTTTGAAACATTTAGCCTCTTCTTCTTCTTTTTTCTGCTGGAGTTGCATGGGAAAAGGTCAAAAAAACCTAATGTATCCAACGCATTAACTTGGTCTTTTGTAGGCAAAATCCTATCTTCTGGGATCTCATTTCCTAGGTTCACCATCGCATCAGCTACTCCATTAGTTTTTTTATAAATGTGCTTGAAAGAACTGAATGTTTCTCTATTCGCTATTTCTGATAATATGAACGATGCGATCGAGCAATCTCTTGACCAGATATATTCAAAACAGGCTGCAGCGCATGCATAGACTGATTTAAGGTTAGAATTTGGCCAGCTGATCGAGTCATGTACCGTCTTAATGAAGCACACAAGTTGGCTGCAGCTACCTCCCTCTGCTTTTGTCACGGTCTGATTTAACCCTTTCCTGGGAATAAGTCAACTAGGGTTCGTTTTCAAGTTCTTTTCTGGAAACTAGTACGCATGCAGTTCAGCTCAACAGCACTTTTTCTGGAAGCCATTTTGTAGGGCTTCTCGGAAATTAAGCACTTGTAAGCGGTGATGGGTGTATGAATTTTGTTTCCCCAGGTCGAGATAGAAAAAATAAATAAATAATTCCTCAAATTTTTTTTGCTCGAGTCTCTTTGAAAATTGAAACAATGCTTCAAACACTCGCCTAACTTCTTATAAAACACACACACACTGTTTTCAAGTATTACAACACACGTACAAGTGCCATCACACATTTAAGAAATGTGTATGTAGTGATTTTTTTGTGGTCAATTCCAAATTTGAGTGTGGCGATTGTCTTATTACAAACTATTACTCCAAAATCCGGCCACTAGTGTAGATGTTTTTTTCATTAATCATTTAAAATATTTCTAGAACACTCGACTAACTTCTTACAAAAAAAAATACACACATTTTTTTTCAAGCATTATAACAAACAAGTGTTTCCTCCATATTTAAGGAATGTGTACGTAGTGAGTTTTTTGTGGTCAATTCCAAATTTGAGTGTGGCAATTGTCTTATCACAAGCTATTACTCCAAGATCCGGCCACTAGTGTAGATGTTTTTTTCATTAGTCATTTAAAATGCTTCTATAACACTCGCCTAACTTCTTACAAAAAAACACACACACACACACACACACATTTTTTCTAGCATTATAAGTTTATAACAAACAAGTGTTTCCTCACACAGTACACAATTAAGGAATGTGTACGTAGTGAGTTTTTGGTGATCAATTCTAAATTTGAGTGTGGCGATTGTCTTATTACAAGCTATTACTCCGAGATCCGGCCACTAGTATAGACGTTTTTTTGTCATTAATAATTTGAAATGCTTCTATAACTCTTGAAACACTTTTATCAACTGCTACCAAAATATTTTATTGGAACAAAACTGCTACAAACAATCTTGAAATCACGTTTTAGCATATTGTATTAGGGTTTCGTTTTCTCTCAGAATTTAAATTCTTACTATAGCGATGGGAGCTTGCATCCATAACCGTCCTCTAACACTATATGGAAAGTAATGGGGGAAGGCAAGCCATTAATGATTGATGAGTACGTAGTTTCTTGGCAGAGCAATCAGGGCCATTCTGGAATTCAAATCTTGGAAGCAAAGCAAGCAATAGTTGTTGTCATTTTCAAAAGCAGTTTTCATGTCATTATAGACAAAGATATTTCAGAGGATTTGGTGGGTGAATGCTACTCCAATTCTACTCATTCACGACACTGTGGATGACCCCCCTCCCCAAATTTCTTCAAGCTTCTTCTTCTTCTTCTTCTCTATCATGTAGGTTTTGCAGTGTGAATTCAATTTCCTGAGACTGCGGCGGTACAAAATCTATGTTTGAGTGGGGATCATCGAGCATGAAGACTTTTGCAGCTGCTTAACCAATCCAAAGCTGATATTTAACAATGGAAACTTTAGCAACATTGAAGGGGGGGAAAAGGGGGAGAAAAAAGAAAAAAAAAAGGGGAGGGGGACCCCAAGAAGAAAAAAAAAAAGAAAAAAAAAAGGGAACACCAAAGAGGGGGGGAAAAAAAAAACCCCCCAAGGGGGGAAAACAACCTCCTCTCATATCCCTTTGGGGGGGGGAATCCCCCTCCCCCCCCAAAAATGGGCCTCCCTTCCCTCCCCCCCCCCTGACTATCCCCCCCACTTTTGTTGACCTATGGAAAGGGTTTCCTCTCGTTTTTTATATATAGAAATTTTGTATAAAAAAAACCCATTGAAGATTCATATATTCCCCAGCCCCCTTATTTATTTTACACATTGTTGGAATGTTGCTGAAAAGTGAGCAAATGGAATTCCCAAACTTCTATTTCCTTATCATTACCTTTCCCTTTAATTTTATTGTTTTAATTTTTTCTTCTTTTTCTTGTCTAAACTATATTTGTTATGCACCCCACGCAGATTTGAACTTGAGTTGAGAATATGGTCATGCGCATGTCAAGAAAGCACAAGTGTTTGAACTTTCAAATGAGTAGATTTTTTTTTTGATTAAATTCAGTTAATTTTATATCAAAAATCATATTAGTCCTTGCACTTTCAATTTGATCAGCAACATCCCTATATTTTTCAATTTCATCAGTTTAGTCACTCCGTCGGGTATGCCACGTCAGCATCAGACTAAACTGATTAAATTGAAAAGTATAGGGGTGTTGCTGATCAAATTGAAAATGCATGGACTAACATGATTTTTGGTGTAAAGTTCAAGGGGGTAAATTGAATTTAATCCATTTTTTTTCTCCATAATATAAAACAAAAAAGTAAAAGAAATGAAAGATGTATAAGGATGTCATATATGATCCTCACCACAACAAAATATTTCCTTTCTTGGCAAAAAAACAAAAACAAAAAAACAAAATATTTCCTTCCTAGCTTGTATGTTGTTTTTACCCTTAAATTTTTTTAAAAATTACTCATAAGGCCATTTTGGGTGGCCTTATTCTTCAAAGAGTAGTGCTACATATACCAAAAAATTATCCAAGTTATACCAAATGATATGACAATTGCCATGTCATCATTTTCAATTGAATGGTTTTCATTTTATTTAATTAATTGAGTATTAATTTCATTTTAATTTTACACATAAAATAAAAAGAAATAAACATTTTAAGCCAAAATAAAAATTAGAAAACTTAAAACATTTTATTCTCCATTTGTTCATCTTCTGCAATTCATCAGTGCTTCATCTTCTACAAACCCAGAACCCAAATCGATTGATTGACAAAAAATTGTGTGACCAAAATCAGAACCCAAATTGATCCAAGTGCATCTATCTTAAACCAAAACCCAAATCCATTCAAGTGAATCTATCTTACCCTAAAAATTCTCTAACCAAACCCAGAACCCAATTTGAAAACCAGTGTTGATCTTGGTCGACGGAAACAAATCTGGTCGCCATCACCGGTTCTCGATCGGCTAGGGAGTTTATGGGTCAGCGACAGTTGCAGCCATTGAGCAGGTTCTCACCAGTTTTTGGTGATGATGCAGATGAGTTTTGTTGGTGAGGAATTGAGGATGCGGATGAGTTGAAGAGGATAGAGGGAGAAGAAAAGAGACTAAGCGAAGGAAAAGGGAGAAATAAGAATAAACAAAGTTTTGGCATATCACTTTTTCATAACACATCAACCTAGTTTTCTTTTATTGTCAAATTAAAAAAATTAACAATCTTTTTTATTTATTTATTTTCTATTTTTAAATAATAAAATCTAATTAGAATGACATGCTGGAAATTATTTAGTCTAAATAGGATGATGTGGAATCTGCCACATCATTTGGTATTGATTTTTTGTATAAATTTTTGGTATCTCAAGCATTTTCCTTCTTCAAAAGGCCACAATAGCTTTGTTTCCCAAATAAGGACACTCAGTAGCTTTAACCTTTTCTATCTGACATTAAAAAAATTCAAAATTACGATTCATGCCACTGACGTTTTATTATTTTTGGACAGTAGCTTTATTGTCGTTGGACAGTAGTTTTATTATCGTTGGACAATAGCTTTATTGTTTTTGGACAGTAGCTTTAGTGTTCTTTGACAGTAGCTTTAGTGTGCTTTGACAGTAGCTTTATTGTCGTTGGACAGTAGCTTTAGTGTTCTTTGACAGTAGTTTTAGTGTGCTTGGACAGTAGCTTTATTGTCGTTGGACAGTAGCTTTAGTGTGTTTTAGCTTTAGTGTTCTTTCACAGTAACTTTAGTGTTCTTTGACAATAACTTTATTGTCGTTGGACAATAGCTTTATTGTCGTTGGACAGTAGCTTTATTGTCGTTGGACAGTAGCTTTAGTGTGTTTTGACAGTAGCTTTATTGTTGTTTTCGTATGCAGTGGCATTTTTGTAAATAATAGCAAAAAAAATGCGGTGGCATTTTTGTAAATATTGATGCGGTGGCATTTTTGTAAATATTGGTGGTCTTATTTGGGTAAAAAATGTTTGGTGGCTTTTTGAAGCATAAGGCCACCCAAAATGACCTTATGGGTAATTGGCCCTAAATTTTTATCTTATTTGGTACTGTCATTCTTCATTGCCGTTATTGATTGTTGATGTCAAAAAATAGTTCAACGAGATATGAAGTGTAAAAAGATAATAAGATAAAAAATTACCCAACTTGTTCCAAGTGTATGCCTATGCAACCGTTGTTTTATGGTGGATTTCGATCGCTGTGAATAACTATGGTTACGTTAACTATATATGTTGCATCCCATACCAGAAAGCTTCATCGTATAAGTGTGATTCCTCTTCTTGATGGATGTAAAGCTCGGAAGGAGGACAGATCATGATAAAATGTTCTACATGTCCTACATCAATAAAATGTTCGGAAAAAAAAAAAATTATAGCAAGCGTAGAAATCGAAATTAAAGAAACTTCAAGTCGCATATGTATAATGAAAACTTTTCAATGAGTCAATTTGACATCATGTTATAGATGTATTTTATATATCTTGAGGGGACGATGAATTTAAACATAGGATCTAGCTATGTTAGAGTATGCATACTAGAGTTGCATGTTTTTTTTTTTAAGTGGCTCATAGGCAACTTCGTGTGTTATGGAAAAATTGTATTCACCGAATTTCGTTGATGAATTTTTGCTCATCCCATATATTTCGAGAAGGAAATCAAATTGTTGATGCTCTCGCCTGCTTTGGGCTCTCTTCTTCTAGTATGACTTGGTGAGATATGATTCTCTTCCTAAGTTTGTTAATTCTAATCTTCATAGAGATGTCATGGGACTTCCCAACTTTCGATTTCGTTGATCGGTAGTTCTTTCTTGTATCGATGATGTTTTTGTTTGAGAGGCTTTGGTTTATGTCTCCCTCTCTCATTTGTTTTTTTCTTTTCTATTGAATTAGCCTCGTTTTTTCCAGGTTCTATCAAAAAAAAAAGGTGGCTTATAGGCTCATAGCTCATATATCACAAAGTTATGGTGATTCTCCGACTTTTTAATCATCTTCCTCATTTTTTCAGATGTTCTCCTTTTTAATTGATCACCCTTAAATCTTAACGCGGTAAAATTGAGAAGTACTTTAAAATAAGTATTTCATACTTTCAGCCCAAATTAAACAGTTGTCTTATTAGATACAATTAAATAGATTTTGATGGATGTGTGGATTACATATCGTTATTCCTTTCTTCTTCCTTTTGGAGTAACCAGTAAAACTTCCATGACCACATTTTCTGGTCAATTAAACACTCCGGCTTACAAATCACATATATCAGGTAAACTGGGATATTTTACACACGTCAGATAGAGTTTTCAAACCAGTGACCAAGGCACATGAACACAACACAGTACTATAGCCATGGCCTTTTTTTCTTCTCTGAAAATGGTAATTTATTATACCAAAGATTAAGATGGGTTCACAAATAAAGAACATGCTAGAGAACATGAGTCATGACTACGTTCTAATATGGTTGATGACCAGGACTAATGGAAAGACAGATTCACATTGGCAAATGGCAACTACATATACATTATTAATTCTACTAAGAAAGTTTGATACTTTTCTGTTTAACCAACCCCTCCAAATCCCAACTACCTTGAAAGAAAATGCTCGTTCAAACCTACTATTTGATAAAATAAAACTGCTACTGTGACTGAGATTAAGCCAGATGTTGGGTATTTGCTGTAGTTCTTGAGACCTTTGAGGACCAGCTTTGAACCAAGAACAGTCTTAAAATATATAATCCAGAATGAGCGACACGCCACTGCACACAAAACATTACCAAGTCCGTTTCATAATTTATTTTTATGACAATTTCAATCCAACTGAAGAAGAGTAATACATATTATACTTCCCAAGTAGTCAAAAATCAAATTTCAATTTTGCACGACAATGCAAAAGCCAAGTAGAAAAAACCAACTTCCATTGAATTCTTATGCATTGAAATGGTCAATGAAGAGGCATCAGGAACTTCAGACAAATGACATGCTAACTCATAAAGGAATTTAGACCACTTTGTACAGAAAAGGGGTGAAGCAAACAGTAAATAAATAAAATGCACCAAGTAGTAGGAAACCATAACTGTTTACAAATATACACACTGACCAGAACGACCTTTACAAAACCAGAAGTTATTTTTTCCATTTCTGCTTGCTGAGAAAAATGCCTTTACAGAAAGACATACAAAACACAAGACCTGTTACTTGCATCAACCGGCAAGCTAAGAAGAAACAAAACTGGATACAATCCGTGTTCTTTTCTCTTGATATTTGATGGATCTATCTCACTGAATATAATTACGGAGAGTAGACCCCAATATACCAGAGGCATGAACTTCCTCCGCTAAATTAGATGAAGAAACCTTGGCTAAATATACACCTCCATCTTCCCATGAGTAATGGAGTTGAACTAGAAGACTAGTTCTTGATAGGGGTTATAGTGCCTCTTATTGAACTCTAATACGCTACCATATGTGCGATCGGCAACCCCCACAAACAGAGCTTCAGTGTCGGGGCTAAAGGATATTCCGGCAATCTCACCGAACAGATCAATCTCTTGTCCCTTGGCATACCCAGACTGGGTATCAATGATGTGAACAAAGTCTGCTGGCTCAGCCATGGCCATAAATCGGCCGTCAGAGGTGAATTTTATGGCTCTTATCGCTCCCATTCTTCCCTTCAACACGGCTAGGGACTCTGAGAGGTTCCTTATGTCCCATAGCCTACAAGTAGTGTCTTGGTTCCCAGTAGCCAAAATTCTTCCATCTGGGTGCCAAGCTGATGAAAAGCAATAGTCTAAGTGCCCTTTGAGGCCCCCAACAGCCTATATCAAGTAGTTAATAAATCAGAACTTTGCATATTTCCTGCATATAACAAATTTAATAGGAGAAAGAGTTACGCGACTTACTTTTCCAGACTGAGCATCAGCAATCAAACAGTCTGCACTATCACCAAGAACTGCAAGCAGCTTACCATCTGGACTAACAGAGGTGTTCTGCCAACAACAATAAATAAAAGAAGCATACATGAGAACCATAGTAAAGAAAAACCTATTGCGTACGGAATGGTTTCTACAGAGGGTACTCACATTTACAGACCAATCAAACGAGAATTGATTAATGCAAGCAAACTTTTCAATATCAAAAACCCTAACTTGAGCATCATTGTTTGCAGTCATTACCCTCATCGAGCCACTACACAGAGAATTTTCAGTCATATGACATCAAGTCAAATAATCTGCACCATTTTATGGAGGAGACCTTACGTGGGGTTTCGGAAAATATCCACAGCATTTGTGATGGCATTCTCATCTGTAGTTAATTTCGAACAGAAAGCAACTCCAGGTTGTTTCATGTGCTGCCCCAAATAAATGCAAATTGTGAAAAGAATATACTACAACTGATTTGGTAGGAGCAAATGAACATTTATTTGAAAACTCATGTACCTTGCAGATTAGTTCACCTTGGAAGCCCCCAGCAACCAATAAATTTTCCTTAACAGCCATAGTGCTTATCTGCACTCTAGAGAGTGGCCGAGCCAACAACCCAGGTCGTTTCTGTAAGAATATACCAAACATAAATCAGAACAGACTTTAAGCCTGGATTTCATCAACATAAGCCAATTGATCAGTCGAGTGTTTAAATACCTCAGTAGGCACAATTGGTTTAGCCACATTGAGTACTTCTGTGCCTCTTCTGAGCAAAGAGTTCCAATGCATTACTGAAAAGTTCTGCACAAGGTATACATCATGGTTCGATGTGGCCCATAACAAATTCCTTAGCTGCACAAGGAGAAACAAACCAAGTCGACGGGCATATTGGTAAAACCATTCAACCACCCAAGAAAACAAATAAAAACATTTCAATAACCCATATTCACGCATCTCTCAGATATCATAACTAAGAACTTAATGCATTGCTAAAGCAAAAATATAGAGGCTTCATCCTATTCACAGAATATATTTCCTAAAAGCTTCACATTATGTCAAATTCTATTCCATTATATAAATCATGTTTTTGAGTACTTAATCCTTGGCGGAAAAATAAATAAAAATAAAACACAACTGCTCTTTCTAAGCTGATGTGCAACCCACAAAGACAAAAAAAAAATACTGGTAAATCAAAGGCAGATGAAAATACTACACACAACAATGAAGTGAAAAAACTAAAAAGAAAAATGGAATACCTAGAGACCCGTTAATTTTCATAGACAACAAGAACCCAAACAACAAAAGGAAAAAAAAAATCAATATTGTTTCTTCAAAGTTTGGAACCTGTACATAATTTTGACGAAAATAAAATTTAGATGAACACAGAGTAATAAAGTAAGACTCGACTGCAGTGCCCTGACGTGACGAAGATAATTTATGCATATACGGTTGAAATGAAACTGCATCAGAACAAGGTATGTGCCTCCAAGAGGTGCATTTGAATGCAACATCACAAAATACCACTCCTCCTCACCAGTAGTTAATAACTCCAAAGGGAAAAAAAATTCCCCAAAAATATGAAACTAACAGGATACACCATTACCAAAAATATATCTGCAACAGTACTAGCAGATAGTATGCAATCACATCAAAATAAACTTGGAATGAAAATAAACCTATATGTCCAAGGCATGCAAATGTGAATCCCCTGGATGCCTCCAACAATTCTCGTGAAAATGCAAGTCTAAGAAAGCAAGGATAATGTTAATAGGTCCCCTCATTAAGAACGCATTACACTACTCAATAACAGGAATTGCTAATTTGCTACAGAGGCCTCTTAAATTGCTCAGATATATTCCTATCATACCATATAACCAAAGTCGCGCCAGCAGCTCTAACTTCCACCCTGCCTTAAAAGCTGAAATAAAGAGAGCAATAGTAATCCTAAATGCAACAGATGGGTTAAAGTGGTACAGTTATATTTAAGAGTCAGCAGAAACAATATAATTACAACAAAATGCAAGGACCAATAACAGCAATAAATAGTAACAGTGACTAAAGGACTGGCATGTAGGAAGCAGCCTTCACACATCTCATGTAAATCCATGAATACATTCCGGCTTGATGCCATTATGCGGCCGTCGCAGTTCAAACATTCTAGGCCTTATGTGTATCTGACACATCTAAAACTATTCTTTTTGCAAGAGAAGCGGTTAAGTTTTACTACAGGAAAATGCCCTTCCAACAACAAATCCTTATTTCAAATAATTAGAACATAGAAACAGAAAAGGTGGACCAAGAAAGGGTGATCAATATTATATAGATCTCATATGGTGATTCTGTTTTCAGAAGAAAGAACCTAATCTTTACAATTGGTTTCCTTATTAAGATTAAGTTCAGCAGCGGTAAGACCTTGACATCAAGGATCAGTTATGTTATGATGGTCACCCTTTGCCTACAGTTTAAGCTGGACCCTTATTAAAGTTCAGACGAGGCAGGTAAGTTGGTTAAAAAATCAGATTGATACAAGATCTATAAACGAGCCCAACAAAGACAGAAATTTTCATGAACTCCATACCTTCCAGTGAATAGTTGATGCACAGAACCATATTCATAAATTAAGATATCCATCACTAAGGATATAACATTTTCTTATAAGACCTGCAAAACTACCAAACTATTGATATGCATATAACTAAAATAAAAGAGCAGCGAGATAATAAGATTATATTTATATCTAGCAGCAAGGCACAAAGTTCAAAAGAACATAAAATTTATGCAGGCAACATGTCATCTATACCAAGTATATAACAAAATTATTATGTGCAGCACCCTTGGAAAATCAAATGAACTACATAACGCAAAGTGAGTAAGAAGATGAAGGTATGCATAGATCACCACTACATATGGAACATCACAAAAATTTCTCAACAAAATGAGCTACATGCAAGGACTCACACGATGCAAAGTGAGTAAGAAGATGAAGGTATGCTGCATAGTGCACCACTACATATGGATGAAATTTTGAAAAATGAAAAGGGAAGTATAAATTCACACACACGGAACATCACAAAAACCCTATGCCTTTGGTTCCAACAAAGTCGAAAACTAATTTTGTTTGAGAAAAAAGCCATTTCAAACAGTTATGAGAACCAAGAGCACAATCTCTACCTGGAAATGCACAATTGTGGACTTGACAAGCCTTGTGTTGTAGTGAAAGTCATAGAAAGTCTTCCCCTTTTCTACTTGCAAGCACTCCTGCGTTCAACAACAAGATCCACAAGAGTTACAACCCAAAAGGAAATTGATCTGGATGAAAATTAAAGCAGCATGTAAAGACCGAGCCTTCTGAAGCTCGAAGAGTGAAGGTGTACCTTTTCGAGGTCTTGACGAGGGTGAGCGAGGCTCTCGTAGTTCTTGTACTGCTTCAATCGCGCCTCGCGGTACTTATCTCTGGTGAAGTTAAGCCTCTCCCATGGTATCCCCTGTATGTCTTTTCCATTTCTAGCTTCCAAAGCCGAAGTATCAGTCTTCACCTTGCTCTGCAATTCCCAAATACCACTCCGGTATTATGGATTCAATTGGAAAAAGAAATTAAGTAATTTCTGTACACGAAATTGAAAAGAAACAGAGCGCGTACTGAATCGAAGTCATCTTCAAAGTCGGAGTCTTCTTCCATCTCTAGGCTTCCCCGGGGCTGGTTATCAGCAAAAGCGTCGCTGTCTTCCTCAAACTCAACGACGTCGTCGTAATAGTCATTGACGACGTACTCGAGGTCATCGTTCTGGAAATACGCCATTAAAACCTACACAGAAACCTTGGACGATCAATTGAGTTCTCAAAATTCACATTATAAACCATAGCTGTATATACAAACTGAACATTTAGAGTGAATCAAAATCAAAATTGAGAAAGAAAAAAAGAACGAAGCAATTACCTGAAATTGGGGGAGGATTCAGCTCAAGTGGGAAAAGTGTAGAGTATTCGAGCGAAACCAATAGAAAATGCGTTTCTTGTGGAGGATCAAAAGGAATCCGAGAAAAACAGTGAAGGGGTAGAAAAATCTAGAGCAAGAGCGAGGAGAGCTCAACCATGTTGGCTCTACTTATAGTCTTTGTGGAGAGAGAGAGAGAGAGAGAAGAATCCAGTAACGGTAACCGTAGTGTGGGAACGAAAGTGACACCTAATAAATTAATTTCTCCAAAAAAATAAATTAATGTGCAATTACCAGCATGCCATTATAAATGAAATAGTCGTTATTTTTATTGCTAAATAAATTGGCTGTCTATTCGGAGGCGGATTTTTTTACCAGTTTAGTGAGTTTTCATTTTTGCACCCATTTTTTTTATTTTTGCATTTATTTAAATTCTTTCATTTTGTCATTTGGCTGTTTGTTTCTTTACGGCTTCCATATTGTGATACAATTATAAAAATAAAAAAAATTCCTTGATAATTACACATTACTCCTAACAAGTATATTCAAGTGATATTGTTATACTAGTTGAATTTATCGGGTTATTTATATGTTTTGATCTGCTTTGAACAACTTATTCAACCAGATAAACAGCTTGTGGGAGTCATGCAAGCGAAAAAAAAAATAACTATGAGCCTTAAAAAGTTGTAAAAGCTCTCTCTAATATAAAAAAAATCTTGAAAAAATGAATTTCAGGCTCAAAACGTTTGTGCTTCTTTTAGTTTGCGAATTCGAGGTTTTGAGAAAGAAAATTTAATCATTTCTTATATGATTATGTCTAGTAAGCATATTGATACCAACAAATGTTGGAAGAAAAATATGAATTTTCTCATATTCTAAGGAATTCATTTCTTTCCTTGTTGCCCCTTATATTAATTGGAAATTCCCTTATTGTTTTTCAAATTTTTTCTTTAGAAGAATCCAATGTTGCCATGTATTGAAATAAAAAAATTATAAAATTTTATTTTTAATTTTTTATGTTATTATAAAAAGTAAATAAATAAATTTTCGTTTTACGAACTAAATGAAAATGTATTATTAGCCGAAAACGGAAATATACATGAATCTATAATGTTGTGTCTTTTACCTCATCTGTAAAGTAAAAAAGTTGTTTGAAATCCAAAGGCCGAAGAAAAATCAGAAGGGGCAAAACCGTCTCTGCAACGAAATTGCGTCAGTGCACGTATTAACTGACCGGTCACCCCATCCACAAACAAGTAAGTAGACTGGACACTTGTCAGTTGCTCCGGGTCTCACCGCCACCAAAACACTTGAAAATTACTGGATAGTTCACTGCAGTCCACTATGCACAGTATGATGATTCCACGTGTTTGGCTCACAGCGCGACACTCAGAACCTTGGCACACCCAGGGGCCACCACGTGGCTGACGCAGATGGCGGGTCCCTCTTGCCTCGTCTACGTCGTGGTAGTAACGGCGTTCCGGGCGTTCAACACCTTGTGCGGCCGGCCGGCGGTTAGTTGAGGGCGTTAGCGTACACGGCCTTTTCTTTTCTTTTCTTAAATAGGTCGGTTATTATGGTCCTACTCGACTCGGACAGCTCTCTCTCTCTCTCTCTCATTGACCAACGCAATGAAAGGGTGGTCAAGTGAACAAGTGTAGAAGGAGCAGATAGGGTTAAGGTCCGAGCCACCCAGCCAAGAAAATGACAAACGTACATATATAACCAGTAGCCACCCACACAATCGAAATACAGATTGATCGACCCCGTGAAGCACCAATAATATATATGAACACCATCATCATCACCATGCACATTGATAAGGTCACAGCTAGCTATTTTTGATAGGCCAAAGTCGACCTTGATCTAATCCAATGAAAAACCTACTGTAAATGAATAAACCAAATTAAGATCTGCAGCTTCACCGACTTCAGATCTAGCTTTGAGCTGCAGGCTTAGGAATGACATCAGAATAGGTTGCACAAGAATCCTCATACAATATATGATAGATTATATCCAAACGCTGTGAAAAATTAGTGTCATTATCAGACTTTTTTGTGCCGTAGGTTTATGATTATGAACGTATAATGACACGTACACATACGTAGAACGACAGGTATATATATGGTCTTCCATGCATGTACGTAGCTAGCATAACTAACTTCTTTCTGGTTAATTTCTATGTATATATATATATGATCCCTATACCAAGGACAGCAAGGAGAATGACTAGCTATCTAGCTTAATGATCGAGATAAGGTAAGTCAATATTTCTATGTGTACGTCGCCAACCTCAATTGGCTCCCAAAATTTGTGAGAAACCATCAATCTGGAACATGGGAATAAATCGATAGGATTATAATCTAACCTTTTTAGGTGAGAAAGTAAAGAGCTTAAGATTAAGTTAGTAGGGACAAGCGTCCATGTAGTGATATTGTTAATTAGCCCGATAAGGATGTAGGTACTTACGTAATGTAGCAATCAAACAATTTATGTATACGTACTACTTTCTTTCTTAGAATTAGGTGGTAGCTAGCTAGGTTTAATTCTTTTGCTCCCATCACTTTTGAAGATAGATGAATATATAGATGATGATGATGCTTCGTGCCTGCATTTGTCCACAACCTTTGTATGGGAAAAGAGAATACGTATGCTAGCTAGCCGCTTATTAATTGCTTCTTAATAATCTACCATCAAATAATTCTAAACCCTAAATCTTAAATCGGAGAAGAAAAAAGAGAGATTTTAATTATATAAATATGGTGTGGTCATAATTATACATTCAGTAATGGCAGATTCACAATACAATTACTTTAGTAACATAAATGTTCTTTGTTGCCTTATTTCTTATTGAATATGGATGAGTGTCGATCTGCATGATCTCCATCTCTGCTAATTTTTACTGTTTTGGACAAAAAACTATTTGATAAATGAGTCTAAATTAAATATTGTAATGGAAAATGAGTCTAAAATATCTCTATATGCTACAAGAGTACAAGTGATAAACAATCCAACGTACCAAAACAAGAGAATAATCGAGTGACGTACTGTGTTCGTCCTCAGTTGGACATTTTTGAAAAGGGATTGCGTTTTACAATTGAGTTTGAAGGATATAAATCTTTTAAACATGCAAAACCATCGCATTCACAGGAGTCTATATCTAGTATCTAAAATAATTAAGTAATAGATTACTTTCTTCTAAATTATTCTCTCTACCGACATTGAATATAGTATACCAGGACAGAAGGTGCGTAGATGGATAAAGTTTGTTTAATTATTCTTGTCTACTAGGAGAATGCTCTATTGACCAGAAAACAAGTAGTTACATGAAATATTATTTTTCTTTATTAATGATTTTTTTCTTTCTTTCTGTATTTTCATTAAAAGCATGTCATACTCGAGTTAAAGCAAGATCATAATAAATAAGGATGGATCGATATAGGAATACCTGTTAGCTCTGCAATAGAAAACAATTCATTTCACGATGTGAAGTAAGTTCCTTTCAAATTAAGTGTTATTAATGCAAAAAATTAATCAAAATTAGATTTTGTTTACTTGTCAACATGAGATCAAGTATACAAATATACAAATTTTTTAGATCAAATGTGAAAATAACTGTGATGATAATCAAATTGAGTACTAACCTATTTCTAATTTAATTTAGTCTTGAGAGTTATACTCAAAACAGACCTAAATTTTTTATTTTATTTTTAGCAAAACTGACCTAAATTGTAGTTAGTTTCATACTAATAGCTTTTGGATTGGAAGGACCAAACCAAACCCCATTGATATTGGGCTTTTAATTGGTCTTAGAATGGCAAAGATAAGATCCGATATGGGTTGGCAATAAAATCTACATTACCAAAGGACCCGTTTCATGATCTGGTAGCACTGGTCTTAATTAATTAATTGTAGCACTGGTCTTAAAGATTGGTTAAGAATTAAGTAAGGTTCTTATCTACTTAAATATATGTGACTAATTACCAACATTAGATAGTTACATGTCAAAATGGAAATAAAGACATGAAACCTTTGAAGGGTGGAAACGGCTTAAAGTAGGAAGGACAAGCGTGCAAAAAAAACAGACGTGAATGGCTTATAATTTAAGTGATTGATGAATAAGAGTTTCTGTACGTAGCAATTCAACAACCTATATAGGATTACGCAAGTACCACCACATTGGCTAGTAGTTGGCTACTACATATCTAATTTGTTAGATTGAAAGTTTATGGAGCTACAATTTTTAAATCGGTGGGCAACAAAATTTGTATGAACTAATTAAATTTGTGAGAATCTTTAAAATTAAATTTTGAAAGAAAAAAAAAACAGTAGGTCAATTGAAATGAGGTGGGGTCAACTTTTCAAACTAAATTAGTAAATATACAATTTTGGAAAAACTACATTTCATTGACCAAAAGGAGAAAGAAACATCAACATTCAAATCTAAACAAAGTTCCCAAATTCGTGAGTTTCATAAGAACAAAGTTAGAGGCATCGAGGTTGTGTTGTGATCACGAAAGAGAATGTGATGATAATGTTGGCAAATTTACACATAAACTTGATGTTGAATTCATGGATGTGAGGATTGATGCTTTACAAATTGACTTTTTTTTTTACTCTTATTAATATTCTTGTGCTTGCTCTTGTTGAACAAACCGCAGTTTCGTTATATGATATGGAGTGTTTATTAGATTCGAATGATTAACACCCGAATTCATGTATATCATTAGACTTATGCTTGGAGTCGAGCTAAAGACCTCCAACTTATAAAATGAAAGTTTATATAATTCGACCAAATAATCATATTCGTCACCAAAAAGTATATGGCTAGTTACGCCAATTCTTGATGTGATGCATTGGAATACGTGTGGCTCTCCGAGTGGGATCGCATCGAAACAATATTGTCCTTATTTAACCAATTTTTTAAGTAGTATATGTAGAATTTTATCCTATACGGTCTTGATACATTTACGAGTAAAATATTCACTTGTATTTCTTATGTTGTTATGTTTCGGTAGTGATGTTAAACTTTTCTTTCAACATCTTTGATTCATTAAACCACATAACTGCAACTCTCAACGAAAAAGAAAAAAATGATAAGATGCCGTCAAAATTAACAGTCGATTCAGTGGGAGGGAGACCTAGGTCCATGCCCTACATGTACTGCTATACATATACTCGCTCTCTCTCTGCATCTCAAACTAAACCACACACAAAAATGAAACTCCAAGCTCTCATTCTCATTCCTCTTATCTTCTTCTCCACCCTCCTCTTCCTCATTGATCTCACCGAGTCAACTCAGCCACCATACTCCTGTGACTCGTCCAACCCATCAACCAGTTCCTACCCATTTTGCAAAACCACCCTCCCCATCCACCAGAGAGTCCAGGACCTGGTCTCGCGCCTCACATTGGACGAGAAGATCTCCCAACTCGTCAACTCGGCCCCTCCGATTTCCCGACTCGGTATTCCGAGTTACGAATGGTGGTCCGAGGCTCTGCACGGCGTTGCTGACGTCGGCAAAGGCATTCGTCTTTACGGGACCGTTCCCAATGCCACGAGCTTCCCTCAAGTCATTCTAACAGCCGCTTCCTTCAATGAGCATCTCTGGTATCGAATCGGTCAGGTAGTGAGTCACAGCCACCGAGTCAAAAGCCCAACTCGGGCATGATCTTTACTCTTTTGGTCGAAAAAATCACAACCCAACTCGTATTTTTAGCTCTAGATTACAACCCATATCGTGTTATTGATCTCTTTTACTTCAAAACAAGAATGTGACACACCGAGTCAAACAGCCTAACTCGGCATGATCTTTACTCTTTTGGTCGAAACAATCACAACGCAATTCATGTTTCTTGCTTCTGATCAAAACTCATATCGTTTGTGTTTTTGATCCTTTGTACTTCAAAATAAAATGTGACACACTGAGTCAAACAGCTCTCCCAACTCGGCATGATCTTTTAATTTTTTGATCGAAATAATTAGAGTACCTTTTTGTAACCCCACGTATGAAATTCAAAACTGCCAATTTAATTAATGTTCTTTGATGATGTTTTTCCTTTTCCTTTATCGTCTAATGACAGTTGTGATGTTCAAAATCCGCTCAACCTAGTTAGTAGATTCGTAAATCATACAATGCATTACACATTACATGTGAAAATTAACACCGTCATTATAATGATTTCGAATTTTCGTTAGTCTTTTTAGGTAATGATATTTTGGTCGTAATTTAGTGCGCTTAAGCTAGTTAGTTAGTAAATTCACGTATAATACGTACAATGTAATCGTATGTCATTAACTATTGACTATTGTGATTGATTAGGTGATTGGAACTGAAGCTAGGGCGGTGTACAATGCGGGACAAGCGACAGGGATGACATTTTGGGCACCAAACATAAACATTTTCAGGGACCCAAGATGGGGAAGAGGGCAGGAGACACCTGGGGAAGACCCATTGATGACTGGGAAATACGCCGTGTCGTATGTGAGAGGGGTTCAAGGTGATTCTTATGAAGGAGGGAAGCTTAAGGTCGGTGGCCATCTCCAGGCTTCGGCTTGCTGTAAGCATTTCACGGCGTACGATCTGGACAGCTGGAAGAATGTGACTCGTTTTGGGTTTGATGCTAGGGTAAGTCTTTTCTTCACTCTTCAATCTATTGGTCTGTTTTTTATATGCAGAGATCATCTGTGCCTCGTGTTATTTTATCTTCTAGTATTTGTTTTTGATCACTTTGTGAGTTTTGTTTGGATCAATTCGATGACTTTATTGATTTAAGTGCCATCAATTATATTCAATTTTGATTTGATGAAATCACGAGCTCTTTATTGGGGTTTGAATTATGTCAGTTCATAATTCATTCTTTTTTTTATTTTTGTTGGTTTTAAAATATTACCTAATAATTCGTGTCTTCCACTCTTCCTTAACTGCATATGTTTTTTTTTTGTCTAAAATCAAATATATATATTTTTGGTCAAAAAAAGAACAAAGGATTGATAGTGCACCACCCCTACTTTGCTAATTTATTCACAATTATAAAAGAACATGGTGTTTTACAGTTTTACTTTGTATTTGAAAAAAAAAAATTAGGCCAATGAAAAATAGTTAAAATGGTTACAAATAAATATTTTTAACCACGAAAGTAATTTTTTAAAAAATGATGTTGGAAAGTAGGTCATTTATCTTTTTTCATAGACTGGTAGTTAGTTTTCATCATCATTTATACTTTGTTGACAAGAAAAAGGAGTCAATTATGCTTTCATGAAAATTTCATTTTGCCACTATTTTCAAGAATCGATTTAATTTTTGTCATTTTGTTCCTGAGAATGGAATGCCAACGAATGGTGTCATAAAATCTTTGTGAACTCAATCAAAAGAAATAAACAAAGGAAAAAGAGTGTCATACAGCTCAACTTATCCAAGACTATGAATACATAACAAAACAAAAAGAATCATGGCAGTATTTGATCTTGTACGAAAAAGATATCCAAGTCATTGAGATGTGAACCGACGTGTTTTGGCTACTATTGTATTTCTTTGTGATGAGAAATGACGTCAGTTTTCCTAGATTTGCTGCCCACAAATTCTTATGATCGAGTAGTTTTGCTTTGCATGCGTTGTGTATTTAATTTGCAGGTGACTGAGCAAGACCTGGCCGATACGTATCAGCCTCCGTTCAAGAGTTGCGTAGAGCAAGGCAAAGCCAGTGGGATTATGTGTGCTTATAATCAGGTCAATGGAGTTCCAAGCTGTGCTGATCACAATCTCTTAACAAAGACTGCTAGAGGAGAATGGGGTTTTCACGGGTATGGATATCTCTCTCTCTCTCTCTAATCATCACAAAACCATATGTTTAATGCATCAAATTCAGATTACTAATTGACGTAAATTTGGTGATTAACTACCGAGTTATAGTGATAGGACGGCATTTCTAACCTTTGGGGCTTAGGCGAACTTAGCACAATGGCATTGCCCACTTGACTTGGCGTCCTTTACACCGCCATCACTTTTCACATTGGTGATAATGGAGATTAGTATAGTAGGGTAAACTCGATTAACAATTTTCGGTCACTTTTGTGCACGTAAACGACTAATGTATGTGCATTTACATGACTTATTGTAGTTGATTTTGCTTCAAGTCTTGTAGTAAAGTGAACAAATCATTTGTAGTTACTCGTAGAATCGTAAACGAACGACCGTGGGTGAAAGTTTTCTTATTCTATGAGGCGTATAATTGATCGTCAAGACCCCTAAAGGAGCTCGCAATCACTATACCCGAATGTTTTTCTAACTACACAAATTGGTGTTGTTGGGTAAATTATGAGCACCAAAAGAGTTTAAAAACTAGGGTTTAAGGTTTTTAACTTTTTACAGCAATCAGTAGATTTTAAATGGGTTTTGTATGGGTGTAATCAGGTACATCACGTCGGACTGCGATGCGGTAAGCATCATTTACGATGTGCAAGGATACGCTAAAAAGCCCGAAGATGCCGTCGTTGATGTTCTCAAAGCAGGTGCGGTGGGACCCTTTCTTCCCTGTCTTCCTTCATTTTGGCTTTTTATCTGATAAAAAAAAATGACATGCCCACATGGGTTTTTTCAGCACTTTTTGTTAGGTATATCTAATTTTCTCTGCACATTATTTACAAGATCATGGGCCCATTATGATCCAATGGGCCCACCAATTTACTATACTGTATGGGCTTTCCTTGAAAGTCAATATCAAAAGTTACTGGTCCTATAAGCCATCTCATAGTGTGGCCCACCCTCACAGTGAACTTGTTCTCCTTTTTTGGATGCATGGAGTCTATTATTGATTCCCTCTTTTTGGTATACAAGTGAAAAAAGAAGAGTTGTATACGACGGTCGTGTGCAAGGGTTCAGAGTGCACTGTCTTATGGAATATCAAAAGCCAGCTAAGATGTTTCTATTCAATATTGCAGGCATGGATGTGAATTGTGGAACCTACTTGCAGAATTACACAAAAAAGGCAGTGGAGCTGAAAAAGCTGCCTACAACTTACATAGACAAAGCCCTCCACAACTTATTCTCTATAAGGATGAGGTTAGGTCTGTTTGATGGCAACCCAACCAAGCTAGCTTTTGGCAACATTGGTCCAGACCAAGTGTGCTCCAAACAGCACCAGGCTTTAGCCCTTGAGGCTGCTGAAGATGGCATAGTGCTTTTGAAGAACTCTGACAAACTTCTCCCACTACCTAAATCAAAGGGTATTTCACTTGCTGTCATTGGACCCAATGCCAATGCTTCAGAAACACTTCTTGGAAACTACCATGGCCCACCATGCAAGTTCATTACACCATTACAAGGACTGCTAGGTTATGCTATGAAAACAGTGTATCACCCAGGCTGTGATACAGTCAAATGCCCTAATCCTACAATTGATAAAGCTGTTGAAGTAGCAAAGCAGGCAGATTATGTGGTTTTGATTGTGGGATTGGACCAAGGTGAAGAGAGAGAGGCACACGATAGAGACCACTTGAACTTGCCTGGGAAGCAACAGGAACTCATTACCAGTGTGGCTAAAGTTTCCAAGAAACCAGTGATTCTTGTGATTCTCTCTGGGGGTCCAGTTGACATATCTGCAGCCAAGAAAAATCAGAAAATTGGAAGCATCTTGTGGGCCGGATATCCCGGTGAAGCTGGTGGAATTGCCCTGGCAGAAATCATCTTTGGTGATCACAACCCAGGTAAATTTATTAACTGCTTAGAATGTACCAAACACCCCACCACAACAAATAGACAAAGAACCATATCCTTTTTTGGCTAGATATGTGACATGTTATGTGTCGGACTATCAATCCGGACCACATTTTATAACAAGAGTTCGCATAATCACTGGCCTAGACTCTGGATTGGCAATCCGGTTGGTAACACAATATGTTCGACTATCTAACAAGAGAATTTTGTCGCTGAAGAAGTGTTCGAGACTGATTTAATGTTACTATATATGCAGGTGGAAGATTGCCAGTCACATGGTATGCACAAGACTACATCAAAATACCAATGACAGACATGAGGATGAGGCCTGACAAAAAATCAGGCTATCCTGGGCGCACTTACAGATTCTACACAGGCAAAAGAGTGTTTGATTTTGGTTATGGCCTCAGCTACTCCCACTATGCTTATGATTTTGTATCTTCAGTGACCCAAAACAAGATCTACCTAAATGAGTCATCGGTTGGTCTAACAGCTAAGAACTCAGACTCTGGACGTTACCAGTTAGTTTCGGACCTCGGTGAAGAATTCTGTCAGAAGAAGTTGTTCAAGGTCAGTGTCAGGGCAAAAAACGATGGGGAGATGGCTGGTAAGCATCCAGTGTTGCTATTTGTAAGTCAGAAAAAACCGAAAAATGGAAGTCCAATGAAACAGTTGGTTGGATTCAAGAGTGTGATACTAAATGCCGGAGAAAGAGCTGAACTGGAGTTCATGCTGAACCCTTGTGAGCACCTCAGCCATGCAAATGAGGATGGCTTGATGGTACTAGAAGAAGGTTCTCGTTTCTTGGTTGTGGGGAATGTAGAGTACCCTATTGATATCATTGTTTGATATGAAGGGTTGCTTATTAGCCAAAAAAAAAAAAAAGATATGAAGGGTTGCTTCTTGCAACAGCTAATCTCAAATTAATGAATTAAATATGATTTAAATGTTTTGCTTAATTTTCAGTGCTGATTATGTTGTGGACTTGTGGGGGATCCTTCCTAGGAGAGAATCTCTGATAAAAAAAATCTTAAATATGGATGGCATAAAGCAACCAACCTCAAGTAGTAGTATAATTCTTCAAGTTAAAGGCACATTAGAGGTGTTGTATTGTGTCACAGTATACTGAATCGACTCTTACAATGCTTCAAGCTCTTGATATTGCTGGGCAGTATATTTGATCCAAAAATTAAGTCTCAACTAATGGCGTTATCCAAAGGCAAAAGGACTCTAGAATCCCAAAAGTTTCTCCAATGAGGTTCAGCGATTCCAGGTGGTCAAATATTTAAAACATTTATGAATGAAAAGTGCTTCACTCGATCAGTGATTCCTCAAAATAAACTCAACCAAGACTATGGCTATCCAAAAAGACTACAGATATTCAAGCATTCTCATATCAACCTCAATTGGACGCCCATTTTGTTGCTTCATAATTCATATCAAGCTCTAGTTCAGATTCAAAACCAAAAAATTAGTCAAAAGGCAACCACGCAGGAGCCGCTTCTAAAATGCTTCCAGCCCCAACTTCAACAAAATGAATATCAAGACAATCCAAATGGTGCTGAATTTGGTGATTATCCTTCTTTTCTTCCTTTTTGAGTTTTTTTTCATCTGAGTACTACTACTGAAGTACTGATGTACATATGTGCCTCTTCAAATATGGTACAGGACTTTCCCCAATAACACAGCAGAAAGCTTTATCCTTTTAAAACTTTTCACTCTGCCCAAATACTATAGTAATGTACATACAAAATTTTACGGAAAGGAATGCACAACACAAATTGTAGTATACGGATCAGGTTACCATTTTCTCAAACGTCTTAAATTAGTTGTGCTTGAGAAAACCAGCATTGATACCGAAAGAATCAGTAGATATGTGTAGGCTTTTAGAATGTGTGATTCCCTAGCGAGAGAGCAATAGCTTATGCTTACTGCTCCTTCATTCCTTCGGAAAATGGCAATAACAAATCCAGGATCATCCCTTGCATTCCATGTCATCGCCGGAACAGTCACCTCACGGGTCCCATCTGGATGGAAGTGATCATAGAATTCCTGAGTGTGGGCACTGAAAACAATCCTGCAAGCAAGGAAGAAACAGACAATGATTAGCTTACAGGTAAAGATGTGAGCTTTACCATTGAGGTACAATGTGAGTTGTAAATTGGAGAACAAGGAATGTGTGAAGTGTTACAGAAACTGATAGTATTGTGAACCACAGCATTTCAATTTTTCAGTTCAGGCATGCAAATCAACAATAGGATCAATCAACACTATAACATCAAAAACTTGCATGAACACCAGTCTGACACAAGAAAGGAATAAGTGTGGAGTTAAGGAACATTAGGCGATAATTTTATCTGAAAAGTATTGCCTGTTCCCCTGAACTAGCCATTCATATACAGGTCCAAAGGTATTTCTCAAGCATTATGGCATTAAAAAGTAAAACTCCTGATTTGGAATTTATCACCTCAACTTTTGAGCATAATATTATACCTCCCCCAGCAAAAGTCATAGATGGTTCCAACACATTATCTGCGCAGGGCAATTCTCTTTTAAATTCAAAACCCTATTTGTTTTGCATAAACAGACAATAAAGTTGTTTCCCAATGTTTGTATGAAAACAGAATGGAAGAATAAACAACTTAACAGATCTTTGAAATAATTTATTATTAGTAATTTTTCGAAGCTAAAAACAAGTCATAAAAGTGCAGAAAATAACAGCACTTAGCACTTAGCAATCACTACCCATTAAGCCATCTTCCCAAAGCTCTTTTATTTATTTAAAATTATTTTTTATTTGGAAAAAAGAAGTCTTACAATGCAGAAAACAACTTGGCATTAAAAATTGGCCAATTAGCAATCACTACCTGGTAAGCCATCTACCCCAAAGCCACAACAAGAAGTCAAGAACCATATATGTTCACTTGCTAGAGAGAGGTGGGTCTTGAAATGGTTGTAACATGTCAGGTGGTTCTCACACTTGCAGCCATTCACCTGATAGAAGTAAGTACCAACGTGTTGTGTCTTTACCAGGATAGTGTTGTTTGGTTCTTCATTTATGGAATTATGTGGAACTTAGATATATTTATAAATAAAGTTAGATTTATTTGCTTTCTCTTCTTTGGCCTAGAGGAAATAATTATTCTTTAATTATATACCAAACTTTGAAATATGATAGATTAGAAGACTCTGAAATGTCAAATGTGGTAACAAATTAAGATCATTGCACACGTACACATAAAGATTATGACCTCAGAGGAATCATCTCCTTGATGACTACATGAGGTCTCAATTACATGCTTTATTTAAAAAGTAAAAACACACATAATCCAGCAGATGAAATTGTAGAAAATAGAAACCACAGTTCTAGTCATAAAAAATTACTTATTAAACGAAATCACGATTTCTAAGCATTATCATACTGTTTGTACTTTCCATAGGATTGTGTGAGTGCATCTTTATGAGATAATTCTCTAACAAGGTCCATATATAAGGACTCCTTTCTCAATTGTTAGATTGAATATGAATAACAGCTGATCTCACCTATCTCAGACATCTATATGCGATCTAATGGTTGAAACAAGTCTTTATTTAATGACTTTACGAGTTAACAACTCATAAGTTTATATACAGAGCAATGTTCAAACGCATAACCCTCAGTATTTTCATACCCTCAGGATGACAATACAGTGGTTAAAATGACGAAGGCACAAAGCATGTAAATAAAAAGTATGATATTACATTGGAAGAGAATCCATCCAACAACTTAGAGAATGGTATTTATCATATACCAATACATAATATTAAGTGCCTAAACACTTCTATATATATGATGGATATAAATGTGTATAACAATTAACATAGGGGGACCAAGTGCATGAGGCTCCCACCCTTATAGGGTCCGTGAATCAAATCTACACAGCCTAAATACCCCACTCAAAGAGGCTGTTTCATGGACCAATTTCACGACCTCCAAGTCACAATGGAGTGAACTAACCTTACCGTGTATGCAGTATATTAGGAGTCAAAAGAACATGTTGGTGATCTTTACATATGAACCCACATTAATACAGGTGATACAGCATGTAAAAGTGTAAAACGTGAACTCACCTTGGCTTGAGAGCTTGAAATATATATTCAGTAGCATTTGGTGGTAGCGTCTGTAACAAATCGTATGGCCCTGTACCAACATCCTCCCTGGAGAAAAAGTTTAAACATAGCGCATGAAGTAGTTCTTTTAGCTATTCTACAAAGAAACAAGATACATGGCCCTGAATAGTCATAGCTTCTGTATATCATTAAAAAAAATCACTCAATATAGGTCTTATTGTATTCATATCCTCTATTAAACAACATTTCTTTTCCCAGGATGACCATGAGTCCATGACTAAGAAAATAGTACAGAAATGGGAACTAAAACCACAGTTACTAATCATAGTGTGTTCAACTTCAACACCAGACTCTTTGTTAAGCAAGAAATTGATAGCCATAGTCTTGCACTACAATGTAATTCTATGAGATTAAATGTAAATAACCCAATTGTTCCTATCAAACTCCCATAAAGAAGAAAATTCTAGAAATTTGAAGAAGAACAAAAACAAAGAAAAGGTTACACGTACCTGCCATCTGATATGTTAGAAGTCCCACCAGAATTAGCAGCAGTTACGTTCTGGTTCAATGGAAAGTGAAGCAAAAGCACAGGACCAGACCCAGATGACATAGCATTGTCTCTCCACCCAAACTCATAAACCCTCTTCCTCTCTCGGCCATTCTCATCCATGGCTTCATTTACGCGCTCATTTCCCATTTGAAAATCCATGCTTTCTCTCTCTACCACCTTCTCCACACTGAACCTCAACTCATTGTTCCCACAGAGCAAAGCCACCGCATTAAGCGACACGAAGCTCACATTGCCGATCTCAAAGGCTCCGCACCCGGCCGAGTCCAGACCCGGCAATCTCTTCGCGACCCAACTCACCGATTCCTCATTCAGCTCATCGCACTCGCCGACATCTCGGTCGCCGAGAACGACGTGAAGCGGCAGCTCCAGAAAGGGGCCCAATACACGGTGGAATTGGCGAATCACCGAAACGTATTTGTTTCTCGGCAACTCGTGCCCACGCGCCGAGACATCGCCGAGAACTAACAGCATATCGGGCTTCAGAGTTCGGAAAGATTTCTGCTTTCATAAAATTTCAGTTGCGAAAATCAGTGGGGGGCGAAGTGAAGGGTAAATTGGGGATTTGGGGATTACCGTGAAGAATTTGGACATGTAGTAGTCTCTGAAGAGGAGGCTGAAGAAACCGGCTTCGGAGCCCAAGAGGAGGAGATTGGCGACCATCATGACCTTGAGGTCGTCGGGGTGGTCCTGGGTCGGGTCGGGTGGTCCGGTTCGTTCGGGCGGTACCCTTTTGCATGAGGGAGTTGAGATCCACTCTTCGTAGAGAAGCAGAGCTGATAGCATAATTATGGGCAACAATGGCTTCCACCCAACCGCCATTGCTGCAAATTCAGACCGACTTTGGGACTTCGACTCGGCCACTGACTCAAGTAGCTTCAGATTTTGCCACGTCAGCATCTTCTTTTTTTCTTTCTATTTTTCAAAGTAGACGGGCGGCGCAGGACTGGGCCTCAATATCTTTAGTCACACAGTATCGGTTGAATTCGGTTCGGTTCGGTTGGCATAACCTGAAAAAAAAAACTCAAATTGGTCATAAAATTTGGGTCCTATGTTTATGGTGTTTCCTATCCAGCAGATGCTTGCAACCAATTTCTGTCATTGGTGGCATCCAATTATCTGGATTATTTGGTGTAGGGACAACCTTAGTTTTCGGAATGTTCGTTATGTACTGTCAACTTTCGTGCTATGATTGTTAGGTTATCTGTGTCACCGCTCTATTAACTCTTGTTAGGCATCTCATTTTGCTAAAAGTCAATGTTTGTGTAATGAAAGTTTATCAATTGCACATTAGCTTAGGACAACTCCAACTAGGGGCCAAACCTAAGTACTATATTTATTTTGGCGGAAATTGAATAACAAGAAGAGTGGTGAAAAATTGAAGAATTTTAGTGGGGATGGAGGAAGTTTAGTGTGAAAAATTATGAAGAAATAGGTTGGTATTTATAGAATTGGGAAAAAAACAATGTTGCAACGGGTATAAATTTTTTTAAAATAATTTTTGGTGTTTTTTTTTTCAAGTTTAGGATTAATAAATAAGATTAAAATTAAATACAAAGCATTCATAATTAAGTTCAAGCAAATTTGAGTCATTAGATCAAAAACCTATCCATTGGAATCTTATTTAAATAAAAAAAAATCCTTAAACCAAGACCGTCCATTGTTTATGACCATTGTCCATCTTTTGCATCATTCAAACTGAGCGGGCCAGATGTCGGCTTGACAAAGCAAACCTCAATCGCGCGTACCCTTACTTTTGTCTCTCTCTTCAGCGCGTTAGGCGCATTTCTTTTGTGCACGCATCTTTGTCTTTCTTTCGTCAGCACATCCCACAACTTTATTTTGGCACCAATTTTAGTCTTGGATTGAGTTTGGCACTTGGTTTGGCTCAGAACCTATTTTGGCACCTGAGTTCTTCTTTGTTTGGCACTTTGTCTTGGTTGTGCTTGTGCCAAGCCCCAACCAATTGGGCAATTTTTCTCAGCCCAGTCCGTCCTTAATCGTTCTCATGTTGTGCCAGGCCGGTCCCGTTCCGTGCTTGGGCCAACTCGACTCGTTTGCTATCTCTACTTATGAGTGGTCTTGATTTCACCGTTAGTTTTGACCAATATCAATCCTCAATATTTCTTTTAAATTATTTATTTTTCACAACTACTAATATTAAATGCAATATCTTTCAAAAAAAATTGTTTATGTACAGTTTTAGTTGATTCTAAAAGTTTTATCCACAATCTTGGTATAATCTTTATCAATATCTATTATTTTCTCGATAACGGTATAGATTCAATTACATCATAAATTATTTGATTACATTTTGAAATAAAAAATAGTACTATATTCAATTATGGATTATAAATTATAGAGAATATGATAGGGAAGCTGTTAGAGATGCAATAGAAAAATTATAAATAGTGATTAAGTTTTCCCATTGACTTTGTTTCTCTAAAAAAGATTATGAATTGTCCAAAAAAAAAGATTATGAAGATGTGCAAGGGGACGACAAATATTAATTGCATTTAGATTTGAGTGAGGCATCACTATAAGTGTTGATTCTATAATCATGACTTACGATAATGTAAATTGTGAGGATATAGCCATATAGGTAGCCATATAGGAGCCAAAATCAAAAGCATTATCTTCCAAAGGCAACATACTTTGCACATTCATGAAGTCTTTTAAAGTCGACGTACATATATTTCCACTTGTCGGAAGATATGTATGTTGGCTTTGGAAGACTTCATCAATGTGCAAAGTACGTTGGTTTTGGAAGATAATGTTTTTGATTTTGGCGCCTCATCTGTGATTGAAAAAAAAAAGTATAGAAACATAAATTATAAGACTTATTTTGGTACCTAAAACAAATCCTCCACTATAACGCTATATACGTTATCGTAAGTCGTGATTCTAGAATCAATGCCCATAGTTATGCCTCCTTCAAATTTAAAATCAACATTCGGGCATCCTCTTGTGCATCTTTATCATATTTTCGAGATATAAAAGGTCAATACAAAAACTTAAGGGTAAATTCCTCCTATGATACCTGAAGTATGACCAATTGGACACTTTAGTACCTAATGTTTAAAAGCGGACAATTTGGTACCTGATGTTCTATTCAGTTTTCCCATTTGATACTTCCGTTAGTTTTCAAGTTAAAGTGATCATGTGAGTGTCACATACCCTTATTTTCAGGGGTATTTTTGTCCATACGGTTCCAATCCTTCAAAACCAGATTTTTCATCATTTTTTTTCTTTCTCTCCATCTCTCTGTTCTTGTTGGCCCGCACTTGTCTTCCAAAACAACAAGCAGCCACGACACCTCCACACCAGCTCCTCTCCTCCTCCTCCATCTCTTCTTCTTCTTTTTCTTTTTCTTTCTTTTTCTCTCCACACCTTTTCCTCTTCTCTCTGCACCCACCTCACACTTCCAGTCCTCTGCTCTCTGCAACGTTGCACCCAAACCGAGCTCCATTACATCACCAGCCCTGCCGGCTTTCCCAATCTGATTTGAGTACTCATCTTTATTCCTCTGCCACCGAGAGCCGCTGCCAACATAGGTGGCACATGTGTAATCCTGAAAATAATGATGAAAAATTTGGTTTTGAAGGGTTGGAACCGTATGGACGAAAATAATATAGGCTACTATGGTTGATTGCAGCGGTAGAGAGAGCAAAGCAATGGCAGTCCGAGAGAGCAAGTCATCTGGGGACGCCATAATGGTGAAATGGAATTGATGTACTTGTTGTTGCTTGATGTTAATTGTGACGATGCTTAGTTTGATTTTGCTTTGCAGGTGGTGATGGAGCTGGAGGCTCTGTTGGTGGTGCACGGTAGTGAGGAAGGGAGGACGGTGTTGCTAGGAGCAATTGGTGAGCTCGGACTCAATTTGTCATGGTTGATTGTGGATTGTGAGACTTGTAATTGCAGAAATTATAAATGAAAAAATTGCAGGAAAGTGAAGGGTGCACAATTGAATTATGCCCAATTGAATGGACTGGTGTTGTGGTGGTGAGGCAGCGGCAAAGGTGGCACGAGCTAGGGAAGCCGGCGGGGCTGGTGATGTGGTGGAGCTCGGTTTGGGTGCAACGGTGCAGAGAGCAGAGGATTGGAAGTGTGAGGTTGGTGCGAGAGAGAAGAGGAAAAGGTGTGGAGAGAAAAAGAAAAAGAAGAAGAGAAGAAGGAGGAGGAGAGGAGCTGGTGTGGAGGTGTCGTGGCTTCTTGTTGTTTTGGAAGACAAGTGCGGGCTAACAAGAACAGAGAGATGGAGAGAAAGAAAAAAAAATGATGAAAAATCTGGTTTTGAAGGATTGGAACCGTATGGACGAAAATACCCCTGAAAATAAGGGCATGTGGCACTCACATGATCACTTTTAACTTGAAAACTAGCGGAAGTATCAAATGGGAAAACTGAATAGAACATCAGGTACCAAACTGTCCGCTTTTAAACATCAGGTACTAAAATGTCCAATTGGCCATACTTCAAGTATCATAGGAGGAATTTACCCAAAACTTAATCACAATAAGGAGATAAATCTTATCTAACTTTTTGTTTTCTTGATTTGTGATTGAATTGAACGAAGAAGATCGCAGGGGCACTATTTATAGAGCACGTAACCATCCCTTATTAATTAATAGAACAAAAAAAAGGGGAAAAGTATCAGCCTATTGCCTTTCCTTGTAAGATAAGGCAAATAGAAAGTCTTAAACCTATTTAACGCTAAATTTTTTTTCTTCTTCAAAGGATGAATTTATTGATATAAACCAAATTAAGATACAAAACGAAGAAGTAGGGGGATTAGGACAAACCTACTCTCATGAAAATAGTCACAGGACCAATACAAAGCGTGAACTCAAAAATCAAACAAACCGATAAGATACTATGGAGGAGAGATCATGACCATAAGAAAAAACTAGGAATTGGGGGAGAGAGTCCTACACTCCTACCAATAAGAACTTGCATGATCAACACCATAATTAGCCAGTGTATCAGCGACAATATTACATTCTCTATAACATAAGAGAGAAAAGATAAGAGCTAGTTCAGAAGAAAATGATAAGGGCCAGTTTGGTATTGCGTCGCTTTTATAAAAATCAGTTTTTTTTTTCGTAAAATTTAAGGTCTTAAAATGTTTGGTAAATTAGTAAAAAACAACTTTAATTAAAAATTACGGGTCAGTGGGAGCAGGTTTTAGAAGTAACCTAAGAGGTTACTTCTAAAAACTGCTTTAATTCACAGTTGATTTTTCTAAAAGCGGTTTTTTTTTTAAGTCACAACAATCTCAAACTAGCCCTAAGAGCTAGTATTTAAAGCTTAACTTGCTTGCATAGTATTTATCTTATCTCAAAACGTAATAGGAAAGTTAAATGGAATAATTACAGTATTAAAACTGGAAGGACATTAAAACCAATGACCAAAATATCAAGTATGATGTAGGACAAGGTAAGAGCCAGTTTAGCCGAAAAAAAAAAGATCAAAATAAAAAAGTAGCGCAGCTGCACATAATAAGGAGAGAGACTAGATGATTGACAATTCATGCTCCATAAGGTTACTAGTTGCTGGGATATTTGGCTAGTTGTGTTTTTGGACTTTTTGGGTGGCAAGTGCTAAAACTCGGTTTTGGACTCTGAATTCATATTAGCGTAACTTTGGGATGCAATATCCATTTTGGACGTAGGATACTTTTTTTGAAAATGGAATCACAAGATCTTCAAGACTTACTTTAGTTAGCCTTGTCGGAATTAGCTCATTTACATAATCCGATTGAGATTTAATGATTTAGGAAGATTTGATATTCTTGCTATCCAAGACTTTTATGATTTCTTGCTATCCAAGACTTTATGATTTCTTGTTAGTATGGGTGGACATTTTTGTGGATCAACCGCTCAAGTGCCCAACCCACCCATTTTTGGGCGGATTGGGTTGGTTACTTGGTTTTTCATACGTAAATTCAATAATTGGGTCTAAAACCGTCAAATTTGATGAATATATGGGTGGAAATATTGAGCTCAAATAATATTCTACATTAAACCGAACATGCCCAATATATATTAAGTATATATTTTTTTTTGTGCACGTGGCATGTGTGGATTTGCTAAAACTTATATCCACCATTATATTCAACATTGCTCTTTATAATTCATGATCACAATTTTAATTATACAACTACACTAATAATTAAAACTTTTTTTTTGAAGGTAACTAATAATTAAAACTTAAAATTAATAATCTTACGAATATGGATTTGTTTCCTTGTCTATCACTTTTGATATGCTTACTACATATATTGATGGACTCAAATTTTTTAATTTTACCGATTTTGATTTTCTTAAATATTCAGCTAAGAAATAATTAAAACATTATAAGTGTAATTATTCCAAACTGTATAATCCGCCCAACTGAACCTGAACATAATATTGGGTTGGGTGGGTTTGTTTGTTAGTAAACTTAGCTGCAAATGAGTTTTTCAAATGTCAACCCAAATAGATCATGAATTTAGGTGTAAAATTCAAATTCCATATCTTATAGGGGCCAAAAGGCAATTTCCATATTTGATATCTTTGACTAATTTGTTAATACTTTCCTCGTGTGATATATATACAGTAGTTAGTTTACCATGTTAAATAGGAGTCTTTCTCGGCAAAAAAAAAAAATGTTAAATAGGAGTCCAACAACCACCAAACTATATGGTTGTTTAGTCATGCTACAGTATCATTCTCTTAAATTGGCAATTACCAAATACCACCTACCAAACCCTATTCGATATAGAACTGCATGTATCGCAACAAAATTAAAAAAAAAAACACCTTTAAATGAAAATTCTTAAATTGGCCATTATTTGGTAGTTTGATCATGGTCATGCTCTTGCTCCTCAACACAATACTTAAATAATATATATAAATATTATTCTAAATTTGAATCTAAATAATACTGTAGTCTGTGGGGCATCTAAATTTTTTAAAAAGCATCTAGGATTTGCATATGAAATAATTGCAATATTTATCTGTCTTATCCTATACAAAAATTGAAAAAAAAAACTAAATTGCATGAGAGATTATTTACATTTGGCTAAAAAGCATCATGATTATTTTAGATCCATGTCAGTAATTTTGGCTTCTCACATACTGTTACTATTTTTCGGAGAGACCATTCCTTATTTTCAAGTTTGCATTGTCTTAACCTGCGAAGCACATTCTTTTTTGAAACCTCTAACATTCAAATTAAACAAAGTCTAAAGTTAGTGATTGAACTCGTTATTAGATCCGATACTTAAAAGAGTATGTATTACATGCAGTTTAATATTTATGCATAAATATATACTTCGAACACGTTTACTTATTCAAAATAAGTATGAAAAAAAAAACGATTCCATTATATATATGTCTTCCTTTACGTTTTTACTAGCACAAAGGGATCAAAATATTAGTGATTCTCACTTTAAAACTAAGTAAGTTACTCCATTCATTTTGGAATTCGATTATGCGGTGGAGGGTATGCAATCGAATATCAATCCATTCCTTCAAAAAATTATTTTCATTATAAGAGAGTGTTATGCCTTTAAAATAACGAAAAACTAAGGAAGAATCGGAGCAGAAGACAATTGAATGCAAAATAAATAATGTAAAACAATGATTTTATTTTATTTTTTCTATTAAGTCAGTCAAATCACATGAAATTAAGCACTTTTTTTGGGTCTGAAATTTAGCACCTTAAATGGCACTTTTTCATGAGTTTGGTCACACTACTAAATGGGTGTCCTTAATTGCTAAATCAATGAATGAATATCTAACCACCCCCAGTCCCCCAACAAGGTTTATCAATTCTCATTCAGGGCAGGCCATGATATTCTTCCAAATATTTTTTTCCTATTTATTATGCCCCTAATTTTGTAATTAAATTTTATAACAAAAATTAAAATTTAAAAATTTCTGGTCTAGATTCTATTCTACCACTCTGGTCACCATTCATGACCTTATACGTAGGCAAATAGCATGTGACCTAAAACGTAATTACAATATTGTCCAAAAAAATATAAAAAACGTAATTACAAACCATACTAGAATACAGAGATGTACTATTTACACGAGGTCTTTTTACTAATTCTGGCAAATAAGATTCCCACGCGCCTCAGTCATGCGTGTCGTGTACTCTAAGCCATTTCGTATCCGTACACAGTACTGTGTTCTTCCTCCGCTTTTTATGCAAGTGGGATCGTACTCGCTCCGTCAGCAATGACCATTCTGCCCTTGGAGATCACAAGAATTGCACCGTTTAAGGTAATTATGAAAATTCAAAAACCGCACAGATATCAAATCAAGGGAATCATGCATCGGTAAGCAATCAGCCCCGTCCATGTGTGCGTCCCCCGGAGGGACCCACTCTTAAATCAGATCAGAGGCTCCGTTCTATTCTCTCGCCTTGGAGCGTAAGATTCTTACGTGCGAGTGTGATACACGCCAGCATAAAGTCCTTGGATTTGCCCTAAATGTGTGTATGAGGAAATCCCGAAACTGCCCTCCGTCGTATCCGGAAAGTCACGTCCGTGGTCAAAATTCCAACCCGCAAAACCGAACTCGGTAATAATGAGGAGAAAGCAAGGGCGTTTGTGGAAATTGGTTTCTTGGAAGGATAAATAATATAAAATACGAAGTAAAATGCCGGAATAAAATAACGGTGACCGGAGAAAAAACCGGCCGGTGAAGTTAGTTTGATATTTCCTATATAAACCCGTCACCACCCCCTAGCTTTCTCTCATATTTAGCTTCTCTTTCTCTCTCTGTGTGACGCTCGCTTTCTGAAACCCTCACCCTACAGAGACTCTCTCTCGTATAAATATTCTTTTTAGTTAAAATTATTTTCCTCTCTTAAATATACACAAGAGGCTCTAAAAGAGGTAAAAATTCTATCTGCTATATATTAAAATTCAATTTTAATTTTGTTTTTGTGGTGCGGAAGATGATGATTCAGTAGCATGAATAATGGGATTGGAGGAAGACTGAATCTTGTGCCCTGACTAATTAGATTAATGCATTGAAATTCGTTGAATGAATTGGGGGTTCGATCTGTCTGGGATTTGTGGTTTGGTTTTGGGATTTGAAGTGCGTAGTTGTGGATGAAACCCTAGAACGGAAGCTAGGTCAGTTGGTGAGGATTTGGGTTGCGATTAGAATTTCAATCTGAACAATTGGTAATTGTGGTTTTAATTGGATCAGGCACTATGCTTCTGGATTTAGGATTTTGTTTGTTTAATCACTTTTGCAAGCCTTGCTCCAGATTTTTTTTAGGGCTTTCTCTGTGTATTTTCTCAACTGCTTAATGCTTCTGTTAGCTGGTTCTATTTTCTATCTGTTTTAATCGACTGGAAGTGCTAATTAGGACCTAATAAAACTCATTGTATTGCCTTGTTCCTTGTGATACCAATTTATGCATTTGAATCTAAGAATTAGTTTGTTTGATTAATGTGTTCTATAATTTCTTTTTATTTGTTCAGCTTGAAAACTGTTTATCTGAGCATGTTGTGTCTGTCCTGTGGCTTGTTTTGTAATTAATTTTTTGATTATGTACTCTTCCATTGGTGATAGACTTTGCTGATAAAAGTCGCTAGGTTTTCAAAAATCTTTGTGATTGTTATTCTTTGATGCTCTCATATTAGCTAACTGATTGCATTTCATGTGCATGTTATCATAGAAGGAAATTTCGCAAAGCTCTAGTTCAAACAGGTTGGGAATACGGTTTAGGTTGTATGTATTTACATATGAGATGGGTTCTCGAGGAAGGCCAATATTTGATCTCAATGAACCCCCTGCCGAGGATAATGAAGAGAATGATAATATTGTCTCGTTGCAGCCTCAAAAGGCACTTCCTTCAACAACCCCCCACACTTCTGAAATGGTTGCAGTAGCAGCTGGTACACAAGGAATTGTTAATAATCATGCTTTCTCACATGCATCATCTGTGTCAGGTTTTCAACCTTTTATTCGGCCTAAATATGCTCATGGCTCTGAAGGTAGTGCTGAGCAGAAGGAGGCAAGAGAGAGGAATCCCAACAATGCGTCATTGTGCACGTCAAGTAATAATGAGGACATTAAAGCAGTGCCATCTTTAGTTTCAGCTCCTGCAGATGCATCAGTTGTGGACAGAGAAGAAGGAGAGTGGTCTGATGCCGATATATCTGCTGATGCACATGGAAGTGGCAGTTTGCGTGAACAGGGTAAAACTTCCCAAGAACACGAAAAATCAGGGGCAGTTGATGGTTGCAATATTAAAGTATCAGATAGTCTGAAGGATGAGAGTAGCAACAGTAGCCGAAATTCGGACAGCAATGCCAAAGGTCACTCATCCATGGATTGTCAGGAGGAACCTGGCTTGGTTCTGAAACAAGAGAAAGTTAAAGGCATTGAATCGAGCCGTGCACTTAAGGGTGCAAATAATCCAGTGAAGAGGAAGATGGACCAGCATAATGAAGCAAAGCTGGGAAAGAAACGTAGTAGACAGACAATGTTCCTTAATTTGGAAGATGTTAAGCAAGCTGGTCCTATCAAAAGTTCAACACCGAGAAGACAGCCCTTCCCTGCACCTGTTACAACTCGCACTATGAAGGAGGTTCGTACAATTTCTCCACCTGCAGTTCCTCCACCTACTGAACGCATAGGAGAAAAGCAGTCACAGCCAATAATCAAGGATCATAAACAACCTGATGTTCTATGCAGCGAAGGAGGGATTGCCGGGGATTCTAGTGAATCTAAGACTGAATGTAATGGGGATGTTAATTATGGATCAGCTAGGCTGAAAAGGCAAAATGGTGATACCGACTCTTCTGCAGAGGTCTTGCCACCTATTCCAAGACAGAGTTCATGGAAGCAGCCCACAGATATGAGGCTCCCAAAGAATTCACAGGTTGCCATTAGGAAGCCAGTCACTCAAACCTCCATGGATTCCAAGTCGGGGAACAAAAAGCATATTCCTGCCAAGAAACAAACGACAGTCAGTAACATGTACCAAGACACATCAGTAGAGCGTCTTATACGGGAGGTTACCAATGAAAAGTTTTGGCATAACCCAGGTAGAATTTTTTTTTTGTATATATTTTTTCAATTACTGTTGAAAGTGCATGTTCATTACTATTGACTAGTTCGTAGTGATTGGTTGACCAATATTGTTACTCTTGGGAACTTTGGTCTATCCGTGTTGACAACTTTCCTGGTTTTCTTATGCCAGTGCTCCATGGCCCTCCAATTGTTACATTATGAGACTTATAGCACACAAAAGACTTGGAAAGGTGATGACAATTATGGCGTGAAATCGAGATTCTGATTAACACATTTCATTGACTTTCTCAATTTCACTTTGTAATTCTTATCACCATCATATGCCATCTTGTGTGCAAATGTTCTCATAGTATAATCCTTTTTGAGGGGAAGGGGAGAAGAGAAACTTTCTTTAATATTTTCATGTCCTTTTGGTATAGTTTTGTGTGTCTTGTTTGTTTGGCTTGTATTCCTTATCAAAATGTGGAATTTTGGTGAACTATGATGTTTCTTATTAGTTTTAAAAGAAGTAAAAAGTTGATATTGTATTACTCAGGCCCACAAATTAGTGGAGGGGGATCTCTACAGCTTCATGTGGTGGGTGTCCAATCATCTGGAAAGCCTATTGGGAGAATATTGCTTTCGTACTGAATTATTGTTACTGAGCAAAGATACACTAATTTTTGAGCTAATATAAAGAGAGAAAATATCACATTTAATCTTCAGCCAATTGTAATCTCTAACTTTGGCTTAGTAGCTTTTACTGTTTTGTTAAAGGTCTGAAGAGCTTCCAGTTCATGGATATATAGGTTATGTGTTCTCATAGCCTGGCGCATATGTATTTGTCTATTACTCTGGGATTTGAGCCTTATCATTTCTTTCGTCAATATCCATTTCTCATTTTCCTTCATTAAATTAATATTTTCACAGGGGAGACTGACCTCCAATGTGTTCCTGATCGGTTTGAATCTGTTGAGGATTATGTCAGAGTATTTGAACCCTTGCTATTTGAGGAATGTCGGGCACAGCTTTACAGCACGTGGGAGGAATTAACTGAAGGTGTTTCAAGTAATGCTCATACAATGGTTCGTTTAAGGAGCATTGATAGGAGAGAAAGAGGTACCAAGTCCAATTTATGTTTCCTAGTTTACTTTAGCTGCAACACTACTACACTACTAGTACCTGTGGTTTCTTTTCCTTGTTCTGTGAACTGACTGAGGTGTAACTTTTGGTGGTGTAGGGTGGTATGATGTTATAGTCCTTCCAGTAAATGAATCCAACAAGTGGACATTTAAGGAGGGCGATGTTGCAGTTCTTTCAACCCCCAGGCCTGGATCAGGTCTGATATGTCATATGTGAATACATTTCTATCCATATTTGTTCATTTCAATTTATTATTTTATGGAGATCAATGTTTTTGATTATGTTACTAACATTGACTCTTATTATGTCAAGCAGTCAGATCCAGAAGGAACAACTCCTCAACTGAGGACAATGAGGAGCCTGAAATCAGTGGACGTGTGGCTGGTACAGTCAGGCGACATATTCCTATCGATACACGTGATCCATCAGGAGCAATCCTTCATTTTTATATTGGGGACTCCTATGAATCCAATAGGTTGCTCCATAATTCTATTTTTCTTATATGATATACGATGATTAATTTGATTTTTCTCTAGTATTTTTTTCACTAGTATGCTGACATTTTTTTTTCTTTCCCACCCCCTTTCTAATACTATTGTGCAGTTCGGTTGATGATGATCACATTCTGAGAAAGCTGCAGCCCAAAGGAACTTGGTTTTTGACGGTGCTCGGTTCTCTTGCAACCACCCAGAGGGAGTACGTTGCACTGCATGCATTTCGTCGTCTGAATGTGCAGGTGACATTCTTGGGGATCATTATTGACTTTTTTTTATTCTTGTTAATTTATTTTTGTTTGGATAATGATCTGATCGTTGATTTTCACAGATGCAAGCTGCAATTCTTCAGCCCAGTCCTGAACATTTCCCAAAATATGAGCAGCAGTCCCCTGCTATGCCTGAATGCTTCACACCGAATTTTGTTGATCATTTGCATAGGAGCTTCAATGGACCCCAGCTAGCAGCTATCCAGTGGGCTGCAGTGCATACTGCATCCGGTACAAGTGGTGGAAAGAGGCAAGATCCATGGCCTTTTACTCTTGTTCAAGGACCTCCAGGAACTGGTAAGACGCACACTGTTTGGGGAATGCTAAATGTCATCCATCTGGTTCAGTATCAGCAGTATTATACTTCTTTGCTGAAGAAGTTAGCACCTGAAAGCTATAAGCAGAATACTGAGAGCAACTCTGATAATGTTGCTATGGGATCAATTGATGAGGTTCTTCAGAGCATGGACCAGAATCTCTTTCGTACACTACCAAAGCTCTGCCCAAAGCCTAGAATGCTGGTTTGCGCCCCTTCTAATGCTGCAACAGATGAGCTTCTTTCACGTGTTCTTGACCGTGGATTCATTGATGGTGAGATGAAAGTATATCGGCCTGATGTAGCACGAGTAGGTGTTGATTCACAGACACGTGCTGCCCAGGCCGTCTCTGTTGAGCGGAGAACAGAACAGCTTTTGGTCAAAAATCGTGAGGAAGTTTTTGGGTGGATGCATCAGTTAAGAAGTCGTGAAGCTCAGTTGTCTATGCAGATCGCTACTCTTCAAAGAGACCTTACTGTTGCAGCTGCTGCTGTTCGTTCCCAAGGATCTGTGGGTGTTGATCCGGATGTTCTGGTGGCTCGGGACCAGAATCGAGATGCATTGCTGCAGAGCCTTGCAGCAGTGGTTGAAAGCAGGGATAAGATTCTGGTCGAGCTGTCTCGCCTATTCATTTTAGAAGGAAAGTTTCGCGCTTCCAGCAATTTCAATTTGGAAGAAGCTCGTGCTAATCTTGAGGCAAGTTTTGCTAATGAGGCGGAAATTGTTTTCACAACTGTTTCAAGCAGTGGTCGCAAGTTGTTCTCTCGCCTATCTCATGGTTTTGATATGGTTGTGATTGACGAGGCAGCCCAAGCCAGTGAAGTAGGAGTTCTTCCTCCCCTCGCTCTTGGTGCTGCCCGATGTGTTCTTGTTGGGGATCCTCAGCAGCTTCCTGCAACAGTTATTAGCAAGGCCGCTGGAACCTTGTTATACAGTAGAAGTCTTTTCGAAAGATTCCAGCAAGCAACATGTCCTACAATGTTGTTATCTGTGCAATATAGAATGCATCCTCAAATCCGTGATTTCCCCTCAAGGTACTTCTACCAAGGACGCCTTACTGACAGTGAAAGTGTTGCTAATTTACCTGATGAGACATACTACAAGGACCCTTTACTTAAACCTTACGTATTTTATGATATTACCTATGGGCGGGAATCACACAGAGGGGGATCTGTCTCTTATCAGAACATACACGAAGCTCAGTTTTGTGTTCGCTTGTATGAGCATCTTCAGAAAACAGTGAAATCTTTGGGCATGGGGAAAATTTCTGTGGGCATAATCACACCATACAAACTGCAACTTAAATGTCTTCAGCGTGAGTTCGATGATGCTTTGAAGTCGGAAGAAGGGAAGGATCTATATATTAACACAGTCGATGCTTTCCAAGGCCAAGAACGAGATGTGATTATCATGTCCTGTGTGCGCGCTTCTGGTCACGGGGTTGGTTTTGTTGCAGACATCCGCCGCATGAACGTTGCTCTTACTCGTGCAAGAAGAGCTCTTTGGGTATGAATTTATTTTATTGTCATGTTTGCTTATTTTAAATTTATTAACAAGCTCACAGCATCTACCTGCAAATAGCCACCCAGTGTTGATTTTAATTTAAATTTGTTTCTTTCAACAGGTCATGGGGAATGCTAATGCCTTAATGCAATCTGATGACTGGGCTGCATTGATTACTGATGCCAAGGCCAGGAACTGTTATATGGACATGGAGACTCTTCCCAAAGAATTTCTGGCTCCAAAGGGACCCTCCTACAATCCATTACCAGGAAAGCTTTCATCTAATATGAGGGGGTTGAGATCTGCTGGACCAAGACATAGATCACTGGATATGCGCATGGAATCCAGGTCGGCAACACCATCAGAAGACGACGAGAAGTTGGGTGCACCAGTAATTACTAGGAATGGTCATTACCGCCCTATGAAGCCACAATTTGAGAATTCCTTGGATGACTTTGATCAGTCGGGTGATAAATCTAGAGATGCTTGGCAATATGGTATACAAAAGAAGCAGAGTTCTACTGGGGTTGTCGGAAAGAGAGAGATCTAACCATTGATGGTTGCTTTGAATCCTCTTTCTGCATCATGAGAGCTTCATGGCATTCTTTATTTTCCTACTGTGTGATAATTCTGCCGCAGAGCTTTTAGAGTGCTGGTTTTCTGTGCTGATTGCAGAAGCTGGACTCCTTAAATTAGAAAAGCCGAACTTTGTGCTAGATGTGCTTTCAGTAAATTGTGAAGTTTGGCAATAAGGGGGAGGATTTGGCCGGGGCTTTCGGCTTGTGCGTAAAGTTGCTTTTGACAGAGGAAATTCATCTTGGTTGATGTTGTTCCTTTGATTTCTTGCAAGCAGCTGGATGCTTTTGGGTAGATGGTGGGAAAATCATACCCTTAATCCACCAGCTATTAGTCGTCAGAGGTAAAGTTTTTCTTACAAGATATACAAGACATTTGGTGTACCAAAAACCTAGAACTTAGATTGTTGTGAATGTGTGTAGTTTTCTTTTCCCCTTCATTGTCATTTCTTCTCATGCATTGGGTACCGATGAAATCCAGGAATTTAAATGGTGGCTGGACATTCGAGCTGCAACCTGTCATGCGAATATTTCCTGTGGCGGTTTTGCATTTCTGACTTGTGATGACTCGTTGGTTTTTGGTGCTCGAAATGCAGAAAGATCCCATTGAATGATGATGCTCTGTACATTTTTGGGAGACATGCAAATGCATGATGACCACATACCACACACGAAGAAGGGGGAAATGTTAATGTCCTGAATTAGGAAGGTGGCATTGCTAGCTTTGTTACAATATTCTGTATAGAAATGGGGGGTACAGAAATTGTATTAGGAGTAGTATAATTCTAGCAGCAGCATTTGTAGTGTCAGCTAACATGTACATACATCTTTCACTTGTGGAATCAATCATATCAATTCTTTTTTTAAGCTTTTGTCTCCTCCATTTTTTTTTTTTCACATTTTTGACAGGACAATTTCTCAGAACAAAATTGACTGATCGAATGCTCGAGTACGCATCACATCAGCACATGGGATCCTAACTACTGTACTCCTGTCCTACGAAGGACAAAGCTGGCGTAGGGCACATGTAATATGTCCTTCTAATCTCAGGGGCGGACCTCGAAACCTGTAACTACGGTTAAGAGCATTTATTTTTAGACTTGGGTTCCGACTTTAAAATTTAAATTCGCTACCGAAACCCAATTAGCTAATTTATAAAAGTAATAATAATAATAAAAATACGCTACAAAATAACATAAAAGTCATTTATTTTTTGGTATAAAAAAATGGTCCAAAGTGAGTTATCACTCTGGGACCAACAACAACAACAACAACATAGGTAGGATACTAGGATTCCTCCCCAAAAGTCCTTCATGAGAAATTATTCATTTGATTGATTATTTGAACGAACGTACATAGTGAACTCCGTATACCAGGTTAAGGCTACCTTCAATGATATAGGGGTAGTTCAGACTTTTCTCGCAAGAAAGGGTACACACAGTTGTGTCCGAAAGTCTACACCACAAAACAATATGGAAGCAGTTGGGTTTGGGACTTTGGGTTATGAAAGCACGTGTTGGCCTTCACTCAATTTCAGCAGATCCGTGTAATATTCTTCTCTCTATAATACAAATCAAAACCCACATTTCCAGCTTCTCTCTCTCTCTCTGTTTGTACTCGCACACTGTTCTGACAGTTGACCTGGTTCTCATGGATTCTGACCGCTGAGGAGCTCCGAGATATTGGCTTTGCTCAGACTCAGTCACGCACCCAATTCTCCAATCTGGTTCCTCAGGTGAGATCTTGTCCCCTACTTTAGTGGGCCGGTTTGATTTGCATTCCTGCTGTTTAAAGACCATTTCTTTAAAACCATGCATGAAATATCAGTGATTTGTTATATGGGTGCAGAATTGTGCTAATTTTTCTAATTACAATATATGGTTGCGCTTTGGATGGTTTTTGCGACTCATTGTTATACTTTTTTGTGTTGGATTCATGTGCGCTTCGCTTCTATAAAGAGGTAGAAAACAGTGCAAAAACTAACGTGAACAAAGTACTCTCTTTAGTCTCTTAGATTCGCCATTGACAGAGCCACAGAGGTTTGAAAGAAGGGGTTGTTAAGTTGATGATTTGATTTCAGATGGTATCACATTGGAAGAGAACAAATATAAGTTCAAATGACCGGCTAGTTTAGTTTTGAAAAAAATTGCATCTTGTTAATTTTCAAATGAAAGATCGGAGTAAGCTGTTATGCAAGACCTAGCTATAGAAGAAGGGTTTAGATTTGAGTTGATGATTTGATTTCACATGGTAGTACATTGGATGAAATCAAATATAGTTCAAATTAGTTTCAAACAATTGCATTTTGGTCCGGTTGACTAGAAGAATAGAACATGCTAATTTTCAAATGATAGATTGGATTGGCAGTGGAAGTTCTGATTAAGATTTTTTGTTTGAAAGGTTCTGAAAGATTTCATTTTCGATTAAAATTAATGAATGTCATTAGCATGATTACATGTACCTCTTGGCCGACTCCTACATTAATAAAATGCAATATTATAATAATAATGAAAAAAAAAAAAACAGGTGCAATGTTGCTGAAATCCAGCATAAGTTTAGCCCTAAATTGATAGTAGCGCAGACAACGATAGTGTAGTCATTGATGTTATTTTTGTTGAATTAGCTTCTTGGAAATACATTTTCTCTGTTCACCAGAAAAGAAAAAAGATCATACATTTTTCTCTCTTGTGGAACTAATTCCAAAAGTAAAATTTGCTACCCTCTTGATGAAATTAAAACATACTATAGACTCATACAAGATGATCATGTCAGAAACTCAGAATGGACTACTAATCAATGTAAGCATGCCGGCATTTTTAAAAAATATATAAAGAACTTTTTTTTTTGAGTTACAGTTCTTCCTTAAAACAATATAAAAATAAGTATGATCTAATTCATGATGAATTTCTGTCAGTATGGATAAACTGGAGAAGTGCTAGTCATTATTGAAGCATACAAAAAGATTTTTTTTTTTGCTTGCCTATGTTTAACTGCATAAGCTTATTGTATGCGTGCCTCATAATAATGTTAGAAGATGTTCACTTTGTATTTATAGGATAAAGAGCATGTTTTTTGTTACAGATATTGAACTTCATTGTATTTGATAAATAATGGTGAAGCGAGACTGAAATGGGAACTGTGAAACTAGGACATAAGTTTTGAAGTCTCCATTGTTGATTTGCAGAGTATTCTCTCAAAACTATGAGTGCGGGAATAAAGAAATCCCCTTCAAATGGCTCTGAGAATATTTTAACATGCGAAGACCAGCAGGCAAAGGTATCTCTAGTAAAAGTGCTCCTTCAGCATTTCTATAAGTTCTTTTTTCAACTTTTTTGAATTCTATTAGTTTGGGGCATGGGCAGTTCTACTTTTATAGTGCAGAGACAATCTATTTACCCCAAAAAAATCTTCATGTTTGCAGATTAACGAGGTGAGAAAGTTGATAGGGACAGTGCCTGATAAGTTGTCCACATATTGTTCTGATGCATCCATCTCAAGGCATTTAAGGGCAAGAAACTGGAATGTCAAGAAGGCCACAAAGATGTTGAAAGATACCTTAAAGTGGAGGTCAGAATACAAACCGGAGGAGATTCGTTGGGTATGCTATCATTCATAGCCTTATAGTCAGAATTCAGGAACAGAATATGCTAGATTTTACCTTTTTCCTCTGCTTAGGGCAGGTTTCCTCTCTTTAGGTTTCTGTAAACGTTTAGCCACTCTGAGAATACTAGAACTTATGCAGGTTGTGTCCTCTAGTTTTTTCTTTGTTTTGCTATCCATTCAGAGCTGGCTTATCTGGTTCTGTGTGTTGGAAAAGTACGATATCAAGAGTCTACACCTATTAGCAGTTTTATTCTTTTTGAATCCAACCCCCCACCTATGATGTGAACTGTAAAAGGGTCATGGATAATTAGCAGAGTCCAACATAGTTATAGTTATGTCACGTGCAGATACTACAAGGATTAGGTTATAAATATTGAAGAGATGATGTTCTTATCAATTTGTTGTTTCCATTTCTTATGTAGGAGGAGGTAGCTCATGAGGCAGACACGGGGAAAATTTACAGATCGAATTATATGGACAAGCATGGGAGAACAGTTCTTGTCATGAGACCTAGTTGCCAGGTCTTATATTTCAAGCCTTCCTCACACCTCCATGAATTATTTGTTATTTAATAAATTAGCTGTTACTTATATTTAAAAGTTGGTGCTCTCTTACATGTGGATGGCATACTCTTATTTTCTGTAAAACTGTTTTTATTTGTAGATTTTATTTGCTATAAAAATTGTTTCTTAAAAAAAAATAAAAAAATGTGTCGACTTAATTCTTCTCATCTAACTAAAATATCACATTTCTGATCGATACCTGTTTCAAAGTGAACTTATTGGTCTTACAAGTTCAGATAATAATATCAACCATAGTGCATTTTGAGTGATAAAATCATTTCCACATCGGGTTGAATTCCTGAAAATAGGATCTGCTGAATATAAAATATAAATGTATGCAATGCTCTGGAGATCTATTTCAGCAGAAAGCTACTTTTCATTTTTTGAGAGAGATTGTCAGAAAGCTACTTTTCCTTGGTAACTTATTTGTAGTTTATTTTAATTGCAGAACTCAAAGTCAACGAAAGGCCAAATACGATATTTAGTATATTGCATGGAGAATGCTATTTTAAATCTACCACCAGACCAGGAACAGATGGTCTGGCTGATTGACTTTCAAGGTTTCAATTTGTCACATATTTCAGTGAAGTTGACACGTGAAACTGCCCATGTTTTGCAAGACCATTATCCAGAACGCCTAGGTCTTGCAATACTCTACAACCCTCCCAAGTTTTTTGAGCCATTCTTTACGGTAAGCTCAATTCTGATGCCATTCTACACTTCTGAATAGGATCATATAATATTACGCTGTAACAATATCAGATTACAATTATACAACTTCAGTCATAAATATGTTTGAAATATTGTTTTCTTTTGGGCATATGAAGTGGACCAGTTAAATTTGGAATCTGGGAGATGCCATTTGTTTATCCTCATGAATTAATAAGATCATAGTAATAATTTTTTTTAATTGGTGAATAACTGTTCTTTCATTTTCATTTTATCTTGGGCCATTCCAAGACTTCGGCTGCCCATCCCTTTGCTATTTTTGTAAAGTTTCTAATTGGGAGGACCACCATCACTTGGTGCGTGGACAAGTGGAAACTCTGTAGCCAAAGCATATTTCTCTGTACCTTTTTTCTGTTTTTTTGTTTTTCTCTTTGGCAATTCTTTGTTGCCAATAAAGCCTCTTGTGTGACTTAAATGTCAGAATCCTGTAATTCATAATAGTTTCCTTTGATGCTGAATTAATGTTATGTATTTGTTGCAGTTAGTAAAGCCTTTTCTTGAGCCAAAGACTTACAACAAAGTCAAGTTTGTTTACTCGGAAGACCTCAACACCAAGAAGATAATGGAGGATCTATTTGATATTGAAAAACTGGAGGCTGCATTTGGCGGAAATGATACTGCAGGTTTTGATATAACAAAGTATGCTGAGAGGATGAAAGAGGACGATAAGAAGATGCCCGCAATTTGGACAAGTGGAAATCCTCCCGTGGCAGCCTCACAACCTGTTCCAACCAGTGCTGCTCTTTCATTGGATTCTGTCAAGTTAGACTCAAATTCTGATGCTTCTGATAATGGGAAAACAGGCTGTTCCTTATCCCATGGCATAGAACCAGAAGTCGTCTCAGACCGCAATATGGCAGTGGCTGCTAGTACCACAAACGCAACCAATGATGTAGATCGAGTATAATGATGTTTCAAGGTACGGTGACTTAACTGTAGCTATGTATCTTGCTGACCCTTTGGCTGTCTGGTTAGGTACTTAAAATCTAGAGGGTTACTGTGAACTTGAGTCGTCAATTTATTTGTTTTGAGCATATTGGACACTCTGATTGAATTCACCTTGTGAAGTTGGTCAGAACTCAAATAAGTAGTTCCCAAAACCAATTCACAGGCATTTTATGTGCTTACTTCATTCTGTAAGGTTCATTCTTCACTAGCATTTCTCCAGGTATTCCTTCAAGAAGAAACTGCATGAACTTAATGAAGCTCAACATGATTTTCTATTGCTGTATATAGAAAATACCGTCTCGGTGCTGTTATGGGTGGACTGAATGACTAGGATTTGATAGCTTTTCAGTTGTAGAACTTTCACATCTAAATATATAAATGGCTCTAGAAGCCTTAAACCAATATACAGGGATGTCAACACATTCTGTAAAATTTACGGACCAAATTTGGTCGACATGATTAATTTACCGGAAAAGAAAAGTTTGATTGGCATGTTTGACATAGCTTCTTTCATTCATTTTGCTTAAAATCTTATAAATCTAACAGAAAAATGTTATTTCTTTTTGGTACAGAGTTGCAATTTCAGAAGTTTTTAAAATACTCGCTAGTAAGCCTTGCAAGTAAATTTTCTGTGCCAAAGTGATTAAAGGTTCTCAAAACATCATTTGTAATCAACTACTAAAATTTTGACATTATTCAAGCAACTGCTAATAATCTGACATTACTCACCAATGAAACCGCATTTGTTTGAATTATTGGGATTTATTTTCCCACAACACATTCATATACTCAACATAAACAATCAAACCCTACTGGCAAACACTCAGCAAATGTCATGCAACCCTACAATTTAGCACTATGAAAGTATGAATTATCACAATGTATCATCCATTATTTGCGACGAGCTTGCACCATGTGCACGCCAAGTATCGAGCTTTTGACCGAAAATCATGATGTGGATGCAAAGTAGAGTTTGTTTCGAAAATCAAAGTATTGAAATTATACATTGTCTTCTATTTTTTGCATTCAACCTTTACGCATTCAACCTTTACAACTGTTTGCATGAACAAGTTTTCATCAAATTATACGGAAATTCTGCTATTCACCCAGGTTGAACTCAACCTAGCTGGGTGATCTCAGCCGTCCAAAATTTTTAATAAAAATAATTTTTAATAAATGAATGGTGAGATCACCCGAGTTGAATTCAACCTAGATGAACATAAGACTCTCCGAAGATATATAGTTTGCTCAAATGTCTTATCTCAATAAAATAGTTATTTTTCTCTGTAAGGAGTATTTTGTTCCTACCCAATTATACATCAAATATGACTAACATGCAAAAGCTATTTTTTATTATAACGGATCATGCTAAAGTATTGGGTAGAGAGCATGACTGGTAATGGAATCATTCTATCATTCATTTCATCTTTCATTCACAAAAATTGTGTCCGGCACTAGAAACTTTCTCTCAATGAGAAATTTTCGTTGTGAAGTTGGTCAAAACTCAAAAAGTAGTTCCCAACTCCCAAGGCATTTTAATTTTTCATGTCATTCTTTTACGGTGTGTTTGGATGAACTATTTTTTATTTTTACAGATATTCTTAAATAATGGGAATTATGATTCCATGAATTTAAATTCCGTTAATTAATAATTCTATTGTTTGGATTTCATCATTTAAAATTTTAAAATGACAAGAATTTAAACATGCTTGGAAGGAATTTAGAAAAGACACATATTTTGGAAGGAATTCAAGTCAAGAATTTGCCTCCCCAAATTCCACGATTATTTTCCATGAGAATTGCTAATTTCACTGAATAAGGAAGCCAAACACTAAAATTCAACAGGAGGAATTGTAAAATTCTTATTTTTAATTAAATTCCCTCACTTTTTCCTTCATCCAAACACACCGTTAAGGTTCATTCTTCATAATAACTTTCTCCATATATATAGCCAACCCACCCACCAAAGGGTTTGCCTAATTAATACTTGAAATTAATTATTGGCCAAAAACATGTATAGGTTCATATAAAAAAAAATTACATTCATACTATTTTTATACAATCTCAGGTAGACAGGTACCATATACAAACCGCGATCACTTGTCATGATTTGTTATAAATTGTAGCCCTTCTGTCATTAATCTATTTTATTGTTTGAAGTTGTTTTTTTTTTTGGACAATTATTGTTTGAAGTTGTTATCGATCGTTTGTAATATGAGATGTACACAACCGGTTATAACCAAGAATTTCCCATTTTGTACGTCTAAATTTAACTCTGGCGCCTCCGATTTTAGTGATCCCATGTCTACATAATCCTCCCATCTTCCGTATGCTTGTTCCATTCCAGTCATTTCATCTTAACGATCAATGATGAAGGGCATGAGGTCAACTTCAACAACCCTAAGCTTCCTCTTGATCATTTTCCTGCTTTCTGCCATTCATCATGGATTTGTGTTTGTTGGTGCAATTAGTGAAACCCTGAGGTTAAAGCTAGTTCACAAGTACTCACCACATCTCAATGGTAGAATTGGTAGTTTGATGAATAAAACCGAGATAGAAATCATCAAAGAGCTTCACCTCCGCGACATGATCCGCCACCAAATGAGTTTCCAAAATAGAGATCATGATCAATTCACAAGGCGAAAGGTCTCAGAAAAGTCCTCCATCGAAATGCCGCTGCATTCAGGTTTTGATTTACTGTCGGGGTTGTACTGGGTCGAAGTAACAATTGGAACACCCCCCAGGAGTTTCATGTTGGCTGCAGATACAGCCAGTGACCTGACATGGATCAATTGCAATTATGGTAGAACGTTGAGAATGGAGAACAAACCGAAAATGTTGAAGAAGAAGACGAAGAGGGTATTTCGTGCTGATCTATCTTCGACCTTCAAACCTCTTCCATGCTCCCATGGTATGTGCAAACTTGGGCTAGCACACATGAATTCTGATGACAACTGCCCAACCCCATTGTCGCCTTGCAGATATACTTACTCCTACTTGGGAGGGAATGTTGTAGAAGGGTTCTTTGGGTATGACACTATAACAGCACCCCTCACATTTGGTAGCAACACAACGCTGCCTAATGTGACAATTGGCTGCACAGAGTCCACAATTAAACCACTGGAAGGTGATGGCGTTTTGGGTTTAGGCTTCGGCGACTACTCATTCACAGAGACAGTAGTTGCTTACAAGTTTGCCGGCAAGTTCTCTTATTGCCTAATGAATCATAGGAGCCACGCGAGTGTGTTAAGTTATCTCACATTTGGTGCCGATAACCAAACTATTCGCAGGAGTATGAAATACACAGAGTTGGTTATGAGGGAGAGTCCCAACAATTTTTATGGTGTAAAAGTAGTAGGCATCTCAATTGGGGGGTCACTGTTGAACATACCAAGTCAAGTATGGGATATAAAGCGTGGTGCTGGGGTAATTCTTGATTCAGGCTCAACCAACACATGGCTAGCCTTGCCAGCTTACAAAGCTGTCATGGCCGAATTGACAAAAGCGTTGTCAAAATATAAGAGTGTTGTCCTAGGTGGCATCCCATTTGAGTTCTGCTTCAAAGCAACAGGATTTAACGAGTCTTCGGTACCAAGACTTGCATTTCATTTTGCAGATGGAGGTCGATTTCAGCCGCCGGTGAGAAACTATGTTCTAAATGCGTATGCCACAGACGAATCAGTCAAGTGTCTCGGGTTTGTTCCAGCTGACGGCGAGCAGTCTATTATTGGCAACCAAATGCAGCAAAACGTTCTTTGGGAATTAGATATTCTGCGCGGCACAGTTGGTTTTGCTCCTTCCAGCTGCACCTTGGATTGACGCTTGTGTTCATTGCTCTCTCTGAAACCCTAAAGCTGTTGGCCATAAACATTCCTTATATTACTCTTAACATGCACTTCCCATTCTCTCGTCCATTAAAGCTTTCCATTAATGCAAATCTTTTTAGAGGCTAGACCTGGGCTCATTTTGGCTTATTTATTGTGCTAATTTCTCTTTTCTTTTATCAATATAATAATTTGATAATTGATGATGAAGAATATTAATTTTAATTATTATTTTTTTGTTATCTTTTTCTTTTTAAATTTAAAAGGATGCACCGTAGGAGAACTGTTCATGCATCTTGGTAATAGGAGGTCAGGGGTTCGAAACCCAACTTGGGCAGGTTTAAGGGGCCTTTGGGTTCGTGCACTTGTCAAGCACCAGTGGCCAGCGGCAGCTTGTTCCGCAAAGAGAGATTAGTCTCCTCGACTTACCTTTTGAGAGAGTTGAGAGGGATTCTTCCTAGGGAAAAAAATTCCTAATAATAATAAAAAAAAAGATGCACCGTGGATCAATTGTTAATTTACCTACTATAAGAATCAATTCTTAAAAAAAAAAACTCTCTAAAAATGGAACGAAAAAACGAAAACCTTGAGTTATGGATTGATCACTAATAATATAAAACTTTATTATAAATTAATCATTAAATCACAGAGAAAACTGACATAATTGACACCTTACCGGAGCAAGATTGATCCGGTAAGGTGTCCAATTAGCCACAAAGAAAAATCCCAACCCAAGGTTATAGTGCCCCTCTATTTGATTATTGATTTCTTAAGGAACATGAAAAAGAAAAAGAAGCCAAAAAAATAAAATGCATGCAAGGCAGAAACCCAAAAGATACATTCTTATTTCAGTCCTATCAATTACAGGATTACAATTGAGGAGTAATAATAACATACAAGAACAAATTGAACTCTCTTCTACCACAGGTCCACAGGGACTTCACTAAATTTGATAGACACATACAAAAGTACACCGAAGTAAGTAGCCAGGACTGTAAGCTACTGCTTGAGAGCTGCACCACCCATATATTTCATATATCTGTAGAACTTGAAAAGAGTGACACACCAACTGGTACAAACAAAACTGCTGAAAGATAAACCCCCCGAAGAAGCAAGAGAAGAATTTGCAGCAGCATACTTAAAATTTTAGAAGCAGAAGAAAACCAGCAATTTAGGTTCTCGACTTTGAGAGCATATGATGGGGTTACCTGTACTAATATAACACACTAATGAACCATCTCATCTAACTTCTGCCTGTAAAGGGCCAACTTCTGCAACAAAATTGAAACAGCAGAAGCATTAGTTCCTTATTTAAGGGTTAATAGGTCTAGAAACCATAAATAAAGATATGAAAATAGTTGACAGCAATTATTATGCAGTCTCTCTGTTTGTTCATATATTAATGGAGAGCTATACATCAAAGCAATTGTGAGATGTCTATTAGGGTCTTATAAATCCACATATAAGTTGAAGCTTTTCTCGAAGCTCTATTTGTTTTCTCAACAAATGGAAGACAAGGGAAGTTATGACATTTTCTCCTAGCCCAAGTAGTTAAACATTATATGACAGCTTGTCTTGTGCAATCATTATCATGATGGAAATGTATACAAATTTGAAGTGCAGAAAAGATCCAACTGAGTGCAAAAGTTTCATACCTTGGTGTAGGCGTAAACCCCAGCCTCAGTAGGTGCTGCAGGACTTCCCCTCCGAGTGAATTTTCCTTCTTTGAAAATGTAAAGCATGGGTATTCCAGTGGATAGTTCTAAACTAATAACCTGCCAAGGAAGAACAGGACAAAACATAAATTCATTTTTTGTTTTACTTTTGCAGTGAAGTAATAGCCAAAACTATGGTGCATATCTCAATAGAAATGGTCTGTCACCTCTTGGGAAGTTAGCTTATCAAGATACATAATAATAGATCTCAATGAATTCCCGTGGGCAGCAATCATAATATTCTTTCCAGATAAGAGTTGGGGTTCGATCTGCAGAGTAATATTTATGCAGTCAGATGTTAAAGAATGGCATATTCACTCGAGTCTTTGGAAACTACACAAAACCTTTCTCACATATCGGGTGTGTTACAAGCAGTTAAGAGAAACTATATACAGATAAGCATGTGGTTATACATACTTGATCTTTAAAATAAGCAACAGCTCTTTCAGCACACATTTCCAAGCTCTCGCCATTGGGAGGGGGTACGTCATAACTCCGACGCCACTCATGAACTTGTTCCTTCCCATATCTATCTGCTGTTTCTTGTTTATTGAGACCCTGTAATTCCCCATACCTAATAACAACATTTCCATCATGCAGGTAAGTACAAGGAAGGGATTACTGGCAAGAAATATTATTAGAGAAAAGCAGAGATGGAATAACTACATTCTTTCATTCAAGCGCCAATCTGCTACCACAGGAATGGATTGCAATTTTGTGTCTTCACTAAAAATCTGACTCCATGCCCTAGCCTGTTCACTTTCATTATGCAACATAACTGGCACCTGCAGGCAGACTGATAGTTAGCAGGCTGACAAACGAATATAGAAGCAGAAATCATGTGTGTCATCCAATGAAATATATGTAGGCCAAACGAGTAAAACCTGAAGACTTGAAAAGAGTTTATACATTAGAACAATTGTAAAAATGGGAGTTCAACTTAATAGGGTAACTTTTTCATTTCTCTTTTTCCCCTTTAAAAAAGATAGTTTATCTGCCAATTACTGCACCAATGATCAATAGTCTAAACCAATTTTATCATCTATGAACATCAGAGTCCAGTTACAACTATCTTAAAGCCTCCAAATACCCTCAACAAAAAACTTTCCCCCAAAATTACCTTCTTCCGACGGTGCTGTGTCATGGCAAGCATGGCAGTCATCTGTGCACGAATCAGTGCAGATGTATAGATCATGTCGACAGGTATGTTGCTGATTCTCTTGCCAGCTTCAATTGCCTCTTCCACACCCTTCTTGCTCAGAGGCACATCAACGCAGCCTGTGAACAAGTTCTTTTCATTCCACAATGACTCACCATGCCTAATCAAAATCAACGCTGCTTCATCTGAAAGGATATGGAAAGAACAGTTTCAAAATTTCAAAAACAGCAATTCAAACTTCAAACTCATGTATAAGAATAAGTTCAATTACCAATTTGGTAATTTCATTCAGCTCTAAGGAAATGATCTATAGAAAAGAAAGAACAATTATGCGAGCATATTTACTATTGAGCAATGAATAAAAATAGGATGTGTAAAATCAGCTTACTAGGTTTCTTCCGAGAATCACTTTCTTTGTTCTTTGAGGGGGACGAAACGTGATCAATCACTGAAGTTTTGGAAGCCGAAGCTCGAATTACACTAAGATTTCTCTGGCAGGAGTTGTGGCATCGTCTTTTTGACAGTCCAACATCAACCTCGAAAGCCTTTGAAATCAATCTCACTGAACTTTTCCCCAACTCTTGATGCATGCCAGAGTTATAGAGATGTCCATGGGACTGATGAGTTCCAATGGATTGGTGAAACACAGCAGTAGCCATTCTGATAAATCATAATATCCCAGGTAAATGACAAAAGTACGCAACAGACTATATCCAAATAGAAATGATCATAGCTTTGGGGACATAATAACATTTTCCTTGAAATTTCAAAATCAATACCTCCATTTTATGAATCTTAAACAATCAGATTCTAATACTTTTGAAAAGCAACCCACAAACTTAAAACACATGGGTGAAACAACATGCTAATGCAGCTAAGATAAACATGTTCATCAACTTCATCCGTCATAATCAAAATTCATATATAAGCTAATAAACAAACACGTGGAAAGTTAATAATTGAAAAACAATTAGTACAGAAAGAATGAAAATCGCAGATCTATGTTGAAGGTCTTCTCAACTTCACTGATTCTTAAACGGGTTTTCCAGGAACCCAAACAATATTTGCTCACAAAAAAAAAACAAGAAAATATATTTTCTTTTGCCATTTTCAATATTCAATCATATTCAAACCAAAGTCAAGAAAGAAGAAGAGAAGAAGAAGAAGAAGAAGAAGAAGAAGAAGAAGAAGAAGAAGAAGAAGAAGAAGAAGAGACCTCCTTAGCAGAATCAGAGAGAAACCCAGAAGCCAAAATGCCCAGAATCAAATGCAATATGAATCAAGAAGTTGCTTTGATGATATAGAGAGGGGAGGTACGAGAAATTACCTTGATATGTTTATATATGAGAAAATCGACGAAACCGAGGCAGAGGAAAATGCAAACGACCAAATGGGACCAGAGTTTATTACGAGACAAGTTGACGGAGAAGAAGATGATTGACACAAGGAATCGTATGTATGATACAAGTTAATAGCCGCATTTACATGTCGATTTCTCAGCGAACCAAACCCACCAAATAGAAAGAGAATATTAGAAATAGGAGAGGGAACCTGGGAAAGTGAGTTTTATATTTATAGAAGAAATCGTTGTTGTTTGTCATCGTCATTAAAAAGAGCTCTGGAGGAACAGTATATTGACAATTGCCCAACTTGGCAACACCATTGGTGGGGGTCTTTGACTTCAATTTCTTTTTCTTGTCTTTTGTTTTTTTTTGTTTTTTGTTTTTTTTTTCAAATACTAGTAACATCTTGTTCATTACAAATTTTAATTTTAATTTTGTACTAATGTTTGAAGTTTTTAAAAAGGTAAATTTTTCGTATTTTACTTGGACAATTTGATACTTCCATTCGTTTTTCCGTTAAATGCAAAGACATAATTGTCATGAAAAGAAAAATAGATAGAAGTACTAACCGGTCTAACGGAGGATAACTTCACCAAGTTATCCTCTTTTATTGACTAGATACCAAATTGTCAAAAAAACAATACGTCAAATACGTACTATTGCAACAGTTGGTATTTAAAGCGTTGGGAATAAAACACTGTTGCAATGGGTATATATTTTTTTATTATTTATGGTTTAGGATTTTATTTACTTTAAATACTATTGGTTAAAAATTAAATTAAAAAAATATGATGTCTTTAGAGGTGAATTTTATAGAAAGATGAGACCGGAAAGACAAAACTATCCCTAAAATTGGACCAACTTAACAAATTTTTTTTTATGGAAGTACCAAATGGAAAGATGGAAGATAAGTATAAGTAACAAACTAATATTGTGGAAGTCACAAGTTCAAATCTCACTTATATCATGAAATGAGGGGTGAAATTAAAAAAAAAACATCCGTAAATTCTTGCTCTTTATTTTCCCTCTCTAGCTTTAATATCTAATAACTCCGCCCTTGACCACATAGAACACAAATTATATTGAAGATCAACTGTTAGCTAGCTAGCTGACTATAATGAAACGAGATTTATGTGATGGAGACAGTTTGCTTTTTTTTTTTCAGCATAAAAACCGACGATGTGTTTTGTCTTTTGAGTGGGTAGAAGGGATACTTAATTAGCCCTAACCAAGCAAAACCGACCCTTCAAAGACTCCATCGTAAATTCATACCTGCAGTCCTGCACCTACCTCCACTCTCCACCATGCCAGCTCTCGTTCTTAGTCTTCTTCCATATCGATCTTATAGCACAAACACGTGCCTCCAGTATTGTATATATATGCATGCAGCAGCTTATTCTTACGTACACGTACCATGCCAAACTAATAGGCAAATACAACATCACACCTAACTCTTTCAACTAGGATTAAGGAAAGGATATTCTGGCATTGTTCCTTTTGAGTCCTTTTTACCTTATTGTGTCAATGTGTCATACTGTCATGCTTAGTTGTGTTTTTGTCCTCCAAGTTTCTTTGTTGCTTTCAGTGTGAGTCACACTACTCCGTTAATTAACACGATTTGAAAGCAGACTATCGTTAATTCATTTCAATTACGTTGTGTCCCAAATTTAATTTTTCAGTCTTGGGCCCCTATATGAATAATGAATGGACCTAAAAGTAATTCCATGTTGGCTTGTAGAAGAAACCAAAACGAGATTTCTACCGAGAGAAAACCTCTCAACTCGACTGAGAAGAAACCTAGAACGGGAGGTTTTCAACAAAGAAAAAGCCTGCTAGATTGGTGGAGAATTTGGAGGCCCAGATTATCAACGTTCATTGTGTGAAGTCTAAAGACCAATTGATGGTTGGTCTAACTTAAGCAGTCTTTAGCAAAGGGTTGTTAAGTTCACTTAATAAATTGGGTATGTGTGACATCTATGATCCAATTGATAATTTGAGAGTGTTGGCATGACTTGAATATTAGTTAATATGAGCTATCATTCTAAGATATTCTCTGCATCTAATTAAAATTATATCTCCTGATTTTTCGTATTCTAGAATTATTAGGTATTAACTTTCTTCATTTAAAAATATGTTTTCGACAAATACTTTTGTCAAACCCAAGTTGAACCTATGTGTTCAAACTCTCTCCTATTGGGATACATTCGGCAATGTCTATGATTTGAACCGTTGATCTTGTATAACAATCTTTATAGATCAATTCTGCAAAAAATATTCAAATTAGGAGATCGTTAACTCATCCAATTATATCAAATAAATGTACGGTTTTGATAAAAAAACTAACATTCTCTTGACGTACCGTCAATTTGTTCGATGCAATTGCATTAATAAACGATCTCTATTTACTTTGATTTTTTGCAAAATTGACCTATAAAGATTGGTTTACAAAATCAACTGTTCAAATCATGGAATTACACTTATGGATGTATGTCAATAAGAGAGAGTTTGGACACAAATGTCCAACCTGGGTCGGACCAGACCAGAGTTTTTTTCCAATGTTTTCCACTAAATACTCTCTATAATACATCTAGAAATTCCAATAAAACTTGAAGGTGGTTTGGGGTTCATCATGTGTATGCCTTTTAACTTCGATATGCTTGGCTGCTTGCAAAGCAAGGGTAGAGGCTATCCTCTCTATCACTCTATGTGCTGTCCTAGTTCATCTTTTTGGCAGCCATCATACTCTTGGCTCTTAAAGGCCGCTAGGGAGATTCTTTCTCCAGCCACCAAGTGGTAGGCTGGCAATAGTGAAAACATCTCTGCTTGGGAAGATTCTTGGCTCCAGAATCAGCCCGAGCTTCGTCCTTCTTCGCCTCCAAATGTTTTCATTTGTTTACCGACTTTCAAACCTCAATGTTAATGAATTATTTGTTCTAGATGTTGGAATGAAGAGCTGGTGAGTTCCAACTTCTCTCCTCCAGATTTGCAGATGTATTTTATCTAGGGTTATCTATTCCCGTTATGGATCAACTCGTTTGGCACTTTCACTTCTAACGGTCGGTTTTCTGATAAGAATGCGTACCACATTGCCTTTTATCATGTTTTAGGCCCTCCGGCAGCTTTCTTGAATTCCTCCGATGCCTTTAGAACGGAGAAATTTGTAAAAATACCCACATTTGGGGTCTTGAAATGACTTTTGCCCAACATTTTAGAAACTAATGAAATATACCCACATTGAGTAGTAAAATGACCCATATGCCCATCTGGCTTTTTTTGGTTCTCGTTCAATCCCGTCGTTTTGATCAAAGTCATTCTCCACTCTCTCTTCTTTCCTCCATGTTTGACACAGAATCCAGACCTTAAATTTTTTTTCTTCCGTTCTTCCCTCCCTTCTCTCTGTTCGTATGGCACATGAAGTACTCCTTTTTTTTTTCTTTTCCTCTCGTTTGTTCTATGTTGCTCACATTAATATACACCAATTAAACTTCACTGCAATTTCAATTTCTATATTCAATCCTGCAATGTTATTCATGACCACAATCACCCAACCACCATCTGCAATTAATTGACAACAGCAACCCAACAATCAATCCTTCAATGGACATCAACTCGGAATCACACTCAGGCCACGCTGCCGTTCGTCGAGCCAGGACCTCACCTCCACCAAACGCTGATGTACACCCACCCAATTTATTTGGGCACCATCTCCACCTATGACTCTTTCCGGCGTCGCTCTCTCCCCTTTCAACCGCCGCCCGTCCTCTTCTCTCTGCAATTGCAGCACCACCGCTGTTTACCAATCTCAGAACCACCCAAGGACTGAAGAAGGACATCGCTGCAATTCTCAACCTCTACCGATCACCTTCACCTCATCTTGCTTTGGGCACCCTTTTATCACCATCACCGCATCGCTGCACACATTCTCCCTTCGTTCCCTCTCGCCGGAACCACAGAAGCTTCTATACTTCGATTCGCCGCCACCCGTCACGGGTTGCTCCAATGGCGACCAAGGCTTGCTTCTGCCTCAAAGATGCACACTCCGCCACGGTCGCCACCATCCGACATCCAGAGGTGGCCGGATAGAGGAGCTGCGGCCTTATGGTCGTGGTAAGAGAGAAGGACGGAGGAAAAAGGAAAATAAAAAGGGGGAGATTAACTGACGAAAACGACGGGATTGAACGAGAACCAAAAAAAGCCAGATGGGCATGTAGGTCATTTTACTACTCAATGTGGGTATTTTTCATTAATTTCTAAAAGGTTGGGCAAAAGTCATTTCAAGACCCCAAATGTGGGTATTTTTACAAATTTCTCTTTAGAACGTTATGGAAAGGTCTTTTAATTAAGAGTGCCAAGATTCAAGTGAGGGTTAAACCATGTATCGAACGCCTGTTTTTTTTTTTTTTTTTTTTAAGGGGAGGGGGATTTGGGGCTCCAAAGTTCGAAATTGTGGGGAGGGGGGCTTCAAACCCGGGTTATGAGGGGGTAGCCACACTGTCTGTCCAACTGGACAATACATCGAACGCCTGTTTATCAAGAGATTCTTGCAGCTAAACATCTACATGTTTTTAACAGTTGGTTGGGTTATTTCTCATCTCTTTTTTATGAGTGCCACATTCCACATCTCATATCTTGCGGGATGATAGTTAAATCAGTTTGTGATACTAAATTGTGGGAATTGTTGTTTGCCTCTCTAGTTTCAAAACATAATTAACAGCTAGTCAGTAACACCATGCTTGGCTATCTGATCAGCTTGCATGCTGAAAATGTAGAACTACTCAATCACGCTCCCTATAATACTACACTGAATTCAAATCCACTGGGACAACCGAAAACCAATTCAAACACATTACTATTATCTTTATAAATTAACAGAACCTATTATTTCCATATCAAACAAGACCATGTAATATATATCATGGATAGTACATTAGCAATTAAATGAAGAATCTCTATGTGTTGAGATAACAAACCAACAAATAGTAGTACCAAACATTATCAGGACATAGCCAAGCAAAGTTTAAAACTAGACGCATACTAAAGGATCTCAACCCGCATCTACTCGTCCAACTCCTGCAACTGCTTGAGAACCTGGGAGCAACCAGACAAGGCTTCAGTCCTCAAGAATCCCATAGCATTGGCAAAGCGGTTGTTCGATGCAATGCCATTGGAGCCGGTGAGGATGACACGGGCACGGTCACGTCCTGGGGTAGCATCTGAACAGTCCCTCTGAGGGCTGCTCACAAGGATAGAATCACAAATCTGGTCCTCATGGTCCTCTGCAACTGTAATCCTGTAGGTTCCGGTTGAGTCGGTTGTCCCTTCTTTGCTGTACCTGATTGCCATGCCCGCCCTGTCTTTGCATTCCACTCTAACCTTGGCACCTATTATTAAAAACCCCAGTCAAATTTGTCGCATGAAATCAACAATCCTAATACATTATTCTTCTTCCTTTGAATTTAACAGAATAAACAGCCAGTACTACTGAGGATCTACAAATTTAGGCATTTATACTTGTAAATACATCACTCTGGCATAGGTTATGACAACAAATCTTATTCCTTTGATTTAACAATTAGAGAATTAACAATACTGAGGATAAATAAAACTACCACAAAAAGATAATACAAAAGCATTTCTCCATTACCCAAAATGCTCAACCTACAACATGCAATTCCTCAAGACAAATTCCTGGGTTGTAAAGCTGAATCAATATTATCAGATGAGTTCTTATTTAACTAGGTTATAAACAACTACAAGAGCGTGATTATATATTCCCAGAAAGTCATTGTCCACCTATTAGTTTATCTTTTTTTCCACAACAGTATAATAAACACAAGATATCTAGAGCATTAATTTGACCATCCAGAGTCCAACTGGTTCAACCCCACTCCGATCTGTCAAAGAAACCATAGCCTTTTGCACATAAAAAATTGGACAAGAAAGCAACACATTTTTCAGATCTAGCAAACGAGATCTAAGCCGATATCCATAAGAGAAAACAAAAGGCATCTAAAATTAAGAGTATGAATGGTTACCAGGAATGTAGGTAATGGCTGAGGACTCGAAACCGAAACGACAAGTGTCGCAGTACACCTTTCCTTCCACAGTGAAAGGGGTCTTCATGGGACGGGTGGCGACGGCCAGAGCCGGCAGCACACAAAGAGCGAACAGCATCACTAGCTTCGCCATTAAAGCACTTCCGAGTTTTTCTAGATTTGCAGAGAACAATGTTTGAAGAAGTAGAAGATGAAATGCAAGTGATGAAGAGGCAGTGTGCGCTGTGCGATGATAATAAAAGGCAACGCCTCACGAGGAAAGTTGAGTAATTGACGCAAAATTGAGTGCGCAAACCGCGTAGAGGCGGTATCGTCCGCGGGCGAGAATCTCTGCACTCGTTTTGTTTGGTTGCCACGTCATGTGAGTGAGTTGATTTGACCAATTGAGGAAGTGTTTGACTGAGATATAGTGAGAATGGATGCAGAGGAAAGGACGGTGCTCGTGATTGAGTACAGCTAAGGCGCTTGTCGGTGCTCACATGGGGGTACATCTTGCTTGTGAATTGCGAGTAAAGGTTGTGATGGGCTGTTCTCTCCAGCCTATGGCGCGTGAATTGTGGACCGTATTAATTTTCTTGGCCTTTGATTTTTTTTATACATAAAAAGATAAAAATAAACTAAATAGAGAAGCTTTTTTTTTTGTTACAACGGGGCCAAACAAAACAACTAACAAACTAAATTACACCATCAGGCATCATCCTTTGAAAGGAGACACCACAAATATCGTCAAGAAGAAGATCAGTTAAATGGTCGGAAGGGGATTCCAAGTAAACAACACCATAATCCATCCCAAAGCTTTGCTTAGCTAAGCTGTCAGCAATCCTATTAGCCTCTCTATAGATGTGCTTAATTTTAATTGTCTGAAAGTTGGCCATTAAGGAACAACAGCTATGCAGAAGGGTGGCAAGAGGATGCAAATCCTTTGCCACATCTTGAATCAAACTGATAAGAGAATCCGAGTCAGATTCCACCAACACATGTGGGAGCTGCATGTCAGAAGCAAGTTATAATTCTAGAAGCTGAAGCTTGGGGTTTGTATTTAGGTCTAAATAGAGAAGCTTTTGAACGAGGCAAGTTATAATTCTCAAAATCGAATGAGAGTCGAGACTAAAAACAACAATAGTATAAATTGATATTCAATATAATTAAGATACATTTTAATTAAAATTAATATTGAAAGACTTACACAACATACTGACTTGTAATTTTAGTTTGCAAGTTTTCTTCAAGATGGTCAATTAAGCCTTTGATCAAAAGGAAAAAACATTTATAAAAGATCCTATATCAAGAACTTTGAGAAAATGTTGTCTCAGATCCAACAATCACTCTTCATAAAATACACTTTTAAGAGCTGGAGTCATTAGAAATGTACAAAGTATCAAGGATATGACACCTCACTTTTATTTGACACCATTGATCTCTTCTACCTTGCTGGAAAACCTTTCTCAGAAAGTTAAATATACAATTCATCCAAGTCTATCTATTTCCTGACTGCACCATTTCTTGTAGAAAACTGAATATTGGTAACAAAAAAGAAAAAAAAATAGTAGAAAGGAATCGGTTCTAAATTGTACATCAAAATATACAAATGTAAAAGAAAATATCAATAAGTATCGGAGAATGAAATTCAACATACGGAAAAAACATACTGCGGCGGAATAATTTTAAAATTCGGTGATATTTCTTATATAGATATAGAATTATCTATCTATATTTTATTATATATATATATATATATATTCTATAATAATAATAAAATAGTATATATTTTATTATTAATATACTTATATTGTTACTGTAATTGTATATTAATTTACAATTTCATTTCTATAATTTGAAAAATCGAATTTGAAATTCTATAAGAAATTGTAGAAATTACATATTAATAGAAAAATTAATAATTTTTTTTTTGCTCTCTCTCTCTCTCTCTCTCTCTCTTCTATACTACCCGAGCTTCCTCCAGTGATGTCTTCGCCATCTGACTGCCATTGACTTTGAGATTGGTCCTATTCTCTTCGTCTCCTCAATCTCTTCATTTCCACACCCAGTGGCGGATCTAGAAAATTTCTTTTGAGGGGGCAAGACTTAAACTAAGCCATATTTAAAGTTAGAAAGAAAAATAAGTGAAAAATAAAATTTAAAAATAGTAATTGAAGTTCAAAAACAGGAAAAAAGAAAATCATACGTATACTAATGCCTAATGTTTTCGGAACACTATAAAAAGCGAATATATGTCAAACTAAAATTAGAAAAAAAAAATTTAGGAACTGTAAGGGCAAGATTTCTTGAAAATTGGCTATTTCCTAATTAGACAAAACCTATTCCCTATAATTGCATTCAATTGTATAGTTGATAGGGTGTTATAAGTCATGGCATTAGGATTGGTGATCGTTCGGCATCCTTGAAGTTCATCTCAATGGTTCGTGGTGATTTCCTCTTCTTCCTCAAGGTATGGATCATGCATTTGCATCTCATGCATATTTGGTTCACTTAGGAAGTCTTTCTATCACCTTAGGTTTGCTAGAACTTAAAATTGGTTTTATGTGAAAATTGCAAAACTTGTTTAAAACTGATTTTTACTCTGGACGATCGATCGTCACCTATCGGGCGATCGATCGCCCACGGTCAAGAATATGACCGTTGTGTTTAAATTAGTGCGCTTGAGGGGAATATATCCGTTAGTTTTTCTTTGAACGTCGGCCTTGTAGCGATGGCTTTAGGTTCTTAGCTCGGCGGGCCCTTCTCCGTTTCCTTGCGAACTATGCCGAGACTAAGCCTCGCTATATAAACGATTGTTTTTCATTCGTAACTTTATATCTTAACTCTTCAAACGATTTTGAGAATTCCGATATGTAGCCTGCTATGGTTCCTCCTTTGTTACCTTCCCCTTTCTAAACCTTTGTTTTCTTATACAAGCTTGTTTAGCACCCTTTGATGAGGATTTTGTTCAACTTAGCAAATTGATAGTTGATTTGGAGTTAACGATTACTACACCCTTCATACATCATTGCATAGCGTGGTTTGCAATGGGGTTCACACGGTGGATCCATAAGTAGCTTGAGGAGCACTTGAAGACTGGACTTGAAAGGTTAGAAGCCACTAGTCAATAGGTTGATGTGTTGGTTTGGAATGATTTTGTGGCGCGTGTTTTTTGGGTTAGGTGGGTCGTTTTCCTCTAGGGTTTCCTTGGATTTTGTTTGTGTCTTTGTATAAATTGGTGTGTCTTCATAGCTTATAGAGGGGCGATGAGCACACTTTTTTTTTAGGATTGTTAAATGTGGTGCTTGTTTGTTTCAATGACTGCTTGCTTTTTTGTCGATTTTTCCTTACCCTTGGGTTCAATGGTAGAATTCGAGGGAGAGTAGTGTAGTTGTTGTCATGCGGTAGAGCTAGGTTCGTTGGTCACCCCTTGGAGTAACACGGAAAATAAGAGTTTTTCTTAGGCAAGAACTACATTTGGTATATCATTCAACATGGTATCGAACCTACTAAAAGGTTGAAAGTAGAACAACTAAGCCTAAAACCGAAGGAGGAAGAAACAAACTTAGAGCAAAGCTACTAGTTTAGTTATATCTAGGGTTTAGCATGACATGATACTCAGGTATAAACTTAGCCAGGGACGTTGACTCAAAACAAAGGGATCATTTGAAAACACACTAGGAGAGCTTTTCATTTCTATAATAGTGAGCTTATGTTAAGGGCTAGAAACTTGAAACCACGGCTAAAATAGTAAAGAAACTTTATCTCTTTTTATTCCCAATAGAAGAAAACTCACTACTTAGGAGATTAAGCTTGATTTGATTAGCATCTAACTTTTAAAGGATTGCAATTATCCAGCGAATGTTACAGTTAGGAGAGGATAGAAAAGAAGGCTACATTGATTTGAAACTAACATTGATAACAAATGACACTTATTGCAACAATACGAAGTCCAAATATTAGAGAACCCTAACTACAAGGGCCACCCCTGCTTTAAGATAGGAACTTTGAAAATGTGGAAGAAAATTAAAAGTTAAAGGAGGTTTGGTAAAGAGGAACTTGAAGTTGACCAAGGCGGAAAATCTTGAGATGTTTGGGGCGTTTATGAAAGATGAGGTATAAAGATGTTTAAAATGATATAAGTAAAGGGATAGATCCAACTAAATTAGTAACTCAAAGGGAAGTACTTGAGGAAAATGAATTAGAAAAGGAGACTGAAAAGAAACCTCAGACACTTTGCAAGGAAAATGACAAACTAAAAGTAGTATGATGAATTAAGGCAAAGAAATGAGACACTGAAAACTGCAAACTATAGGGAGTAACCTTCTCCTTAAGACTTTCCTTTGTAAACTAACTAAACCAAGGTTCTCGCCAGGCAACTGTTGCTTTTCCTTGACCCCCTTTGTTAAAAGCCTCAGAGTCCTACTGCCTTGATGGCATGATTCTGCACCACACAACCTTCATACTCCCTGTATCACTCCGTTTTCTTAAAGTGCACCAGATAGCCCCCAGTAAGTTGAAAAAGTAGTTTATAAAAAATTAACATTTTAAAAATTTTCTTTGAAAAGATTTAAGTAAACGACATATTAACGAATATAGTTATTATTTGCGCACGGTATCGGGCGATCGATCGCTTAAACCCAGATCGAGTTTTTATATAGGGTTTTTCTCTATTTTTCTTTTCATTCTTTCAAAAACTCCGAAAACCCTCTCTTCCTCTCTCAAAATCATCAAACCCAAACCATTTTCTCTTCGATTTCGTGAAGTATTAGCGCATTCCTTGGTGATTTCAAGTTGTTTGTGGTGATTCTTCGCCGTTTTGAACTCAACAAGGGTATTTTCGAAATTTTTCTTCTCTTTTAAGTTTTCGATTTTGACCAAATTGATAATCTTAGCTAGTTTCTTGCTATTATTAGTTTGATTCTAGTTGATAATGATAATGGTAATTCGATTTTGTTTAGGTTTTATTAATTGATTCACAAAATGTTTTTGCAAAATTGGTTTGTTTTCGAAAATTGGGGGTTTTTGAAATTTTCGGATTCTTTGCTTAAATTGTTGAGTAATTTGTATAACTACTTGCTTGTTTAGGCTATTGAGAGGTGCTTGTAGAGGACACTTTTTGTGGATGGTGATTTTCAAGGTAGTCAGCAATTTTCTATATTTTTCTAGAACTCGATTTAGGACTTTGTTTACTTGTAACTAATTGCTTGCCTGTGTTTCTGTGTGTGATTGGTGATCGAATCGTGGCTCACCATCGGTTTTCACTTTTTCTCTAAGGGTGGGCCATGCGTGACTTGTTTCTTTGTGTAATGGGGGTGGATCGGGGAAAGGCCTCCCCCCCCCGAAATCCAACCTTCCAGTTGCATCGCTCAGGTTTTCATCCGAAGGAACACCTTTTGAAACTCAACAGATGACTTTGACCTCCAACATTTTGTGTCCCTAATGACTGAACATCTAGGTTTTGGTTTTCATCCCTTCTGATAAATTGGTTAGGGATTTTATTGAGCTTCCGAATATGCGACCAAGGAACATAAGAATTGGTTTTTGTTTTAAAGGAAAACGCATGGCTTTCTCCTTCGGCATGGCAACCGACCTCCTCAACTACGAGGACATTACACTTTGAACCTATTCCTATTTCCATCACTTCATTTAGGGTCAGCCACGATCCAAAACCTACTCCCAAAATAAGAGGGGAAGAAACCTGGGTTGGTTGGGAGGTATAACAATACCACCCCCAAACCGAAACCCCGGGGGCCGCGCCGATGCTCCCTTCCTTGGACCGGGCTCTAAGGCCTTGGGAGACACTGCATTTTCCCTGCCTCTTAGAGATTTGTAAACTATAGGTTAGGGGGTATTACTCATCCGACACCCCTGACCCGGACACCCGCACCTGCCTAGGACGACCACCCCCCCCGGGCCCCCTTGGCCCCCTCCCCCCCCCCGGGCTAGGAAACCGTTCTTCCCCTTTCCCGACCCGGCCTTGGCCCGGGGTCCGGGGGGCGAGCCCGTCGGGGGGAGAGACCCGGACCTTTATTTGCATTTTGTGTAAGGACGTTCCTTGTTTCTTTGTATGACTGTGCTTATGGCTTGTACCCTTATTTTATTTTTAGCCATTTTGAGGGGGTGACTTTGTAAACCTTTGGTTAAGCTTAAGACTTTTAGAACTTTCCATTGTGCTTGAATAAGCTTGTGCTTTGTCCAACTTTAACCCCTTGGCCTTCCTCAAAAAGGGGGAGGGGGGGCCATAATTTTCAACCAATTTTTCGCCTGCTTCACGGGTTTGTGAGCTCATACTTCGAAGTTTGAGGATGGGTTTTTGTTTAATTAGGTTTGCTGAATGCCAAAGGGGTGAGGCGTTTCTTGAAATGCTTTCCTATTAGACAAACCTTCCGTGCTTCATTGGGGGTTAGCGGCTGATGGGTCGAGCACGGGGGTTTCCTTCCGGAGACGTGCTTCCTTGACTCCACCTTGGTCTGATAAAGGTTTTGTGAAATGCAAAACTTTAAAAGTTCAGCCGCAGCGTGGTTTAAATGGCGCTGAGGGGAAGTTGTTGAGTGAGGAGGGGGTAGGTCGGGTTCTCGGGCGCCGTTTTTGACCCTAAGCAATTTGAGAAGTTCTCCGGGGCCGCCGCTCCCTGCCTTCACCCTTTGCAACCGTTGCTGACCGTTTGCCCTTGTGGGGGTTGTCACCGCCGAGGGGACGCCCCACCGCGGGGTGCAGGGGCACGGCCAGGTTGGGAGCACGCGGGAGGTAGAGCGCAGGGGGGGGCCGTGCGGCGGGGCGCGGGGGGGACGGGGGGGGGGGCGCGAGGGCAGCGGGGGCGGGGGTTTTGGGGGGGGGAAGGGCGGCGGGACCAGGAATTTCAGGAACACTTTTAGCGATGACGTGTTCGTCGCTAAAGGTGTTCAAATAAACATTTTTTAAATTGGAATTTTAATAGATAAACCTTGTTAGTGCTATTTGTTCTTGAAATTTGTTTGTGCCATAATTTCACCATTGGTAAAACTTGATTTTTGGAAGCTGTTTCAATTGACATAACTAGAAAATATTGACATTTTTTTTATATACTAATTTTCTTGTATTTCGACTTAAAAAAATTGTAACAAATAATCGCGTCAAAATTTTTGCATTCCGTCAGTTAGAGAAGTGCTTAAATATCATGATTTGAGGGTGGGAAGATCTTATATAATTTGGAATCATGTGCTATAATCCACAATTTTGAGTGATTTCTTTAAAAATTTGCATCATTGAAATTCTCAAAGCCATTCTGCGCAAGTGTTCAAATTTAACGATCAAGATTTGTTATACTTTTTTTTTTGCTAAAATTTAATCCAAAACCCTAGACCCAAACTCTATACTATAAACCCTAAACCCCATACCCAAACCCTAAACCCCATACCCAAAACCCCAAACCCTAAACTCATATCCTAAATCTCATACCCTAAACCCCATATGAGTTTAGGGTATGGGTTTGGATTTGGGGTTTAGGGTATGGGTTTGGGGTTTAGGCTGGGGTTTGAGTTTGGGGTTTAGGGTTTTGGATTAAATTTTAGCAAAAAAAAGTAAAACAAATCTTGACCGTTAAATTTGAAATGGATGGTTAAGATGAGTTGGTGAAGAAAGGTGAGCAGAGTGTTGTCCTATGGTTTAGGTTCGAACAACTTGGAGTCATGCTGATTTAATAGATCCATTCAACAAGGACTATCAACGTTTGTTTATATTTTGATTTGCTTAGGGGGGAGGGAGTTCTTTAGTGAGTATTACTTCAATGAGTACCACTTAAGAACTTTTCGATTAGACATACGTACTTTTTTATTACATTTCGACAAATCAACCGTTCAATATTTAGATATTCATGAGTAAATCACTTTTACAAATTTTCAACAAAATTTAAAATCGTTAAAGACTAGACTAAATAAATGTTATTAATTAGGGTTTTGATGTACGTGTTTGTTTAGCTTATTGCACTTTTCTTTTTTAATAATATGTTTTGAGTAGGATTTCGAAGTCGGTTTAGGATTTTTAATGTTACAATTAAGTTTGCCTATATATATAAGGGTTGTGTACTTGTGTTGAGTTTCTTCAGATTACAAGTTTGCTTATCAGTTTTCTCCTTTGAAGACTTAAGTTGTTCTTAGTGTTAATTGACTCGGAATTGCAATAGAGTTGCTCTTTGTTTTCTGAAATTCGGGTATAAATCCATGCATGCATCTGTGATGGTATCTTCTTTTATTTGAGTTCTTTGGTTATATTCTTAACTAGATCTTGTTTGTCAGCGGCAGCCATAATATAGCAAAGGAAGAATTACCCCCAAAACACGTAAAGTCCCCCATGCACCTCGCACCAGATTGCAACGTTTCGCACTTTTTCTCTCTCTGCTTCCCCTTACAGTTTCTCGTTTCAATGGTATCAAGAAAACGCAATGAAGACGAACGACCTTGTTCCACCGACGACGAGGTGCCACCATCCTTGGAACTGGAGCAGAAGAAACTCGTCGTTCTCAATCCCGCCGATTGCGACCCAGGTATTTCAATTTCTTGGCTGTTTGTTTTTTTATTTTGATAATTGTAGTGCAATACCCTAACACTAATTCAGTACATACCCTATCCGTAATCCCAATGATGCTTGAATTTGGTGAATTCTGATTTGAATTGTTCTTTTTTTGTTTAGATTTCATCATTGAAGGCGATGGGCTTCAGGGCTCTTCGCTGTACGAGCAGGGATTTGCTTATTGCTGGTCCGGTGCTCGAGCCAATGTGGGTATTACCGGTGGGAAGTACTGTTTCGGTTGCAAAGTGGTATCGTTTCAAGCTGTTGAAATGGAGGACACTGGCCCTAACCAGCAGAATCTTTGCTGGGTTGGGATTTCTAGAGGGGATGATGTGGTGGGAAGCCTAGGGGAAACAAGTCGCAGCTTTGGGTATGGGTGCACTGGAGAATTCTTGAACACTAAGAAGCATTCGGACTATGGTGAGAAGTTTGGGCGTGGAGATATCATTATTTGTGCTGTCAATCTAGAAGAAAAGCCCCTGGCTTCAATTTCTTTTTCCAAAAATGGAAAGTGTTTGGGTACGGCGATGAAGTTCAATGCTGGCCCTTTGGGTCTTGCAGTGGTAGATTCCGAAGTGAAGAATTTGCAATGGGAATCTGCGGTTTTCCCTCATGTTCTGTTGAAAAATGTGGGGGTGGAGCTGCAGTTCAGTGTTGAAGATGGACTTGTTCCTGATGAGGGTTTTAAGCCTTGGGCGTCTGCTCTTGAGGATGGAAATGCAATTGCGGGACCGGTTTTTGATGAACCGACAGATTGTGAAGTGATGATGATGGTGGGTATGCCTTCCTCAGGCAAAACAACTTGGGCAGAGAAATGGGTGGAAGAGCATCCTGAGAAGCGTTATGTTGTGCTTGGGACAGAGATGGTGCTGAACCGTATGAAGGTGTGCGATTGTTTGATGTTCTTTTGTTTATTTTGATTCTTGTTGCTTGACAGAAAGCGTGACGGATAGTGAAACTATGTGCAGGTGCCACAGCACTGGCTTAAGTGGAATTGTGGTGAATCACAACGTTTGGAACGTCTGATAAATAGAGCAGCTGTAGTTGTACATACTCTTTTGTCTAGAGAAGTCACCACTCCTCGCAATTACATTATTGATGAGGCAAATGTAGAAAAGCAATTCCGTAAACGGACCCTTGGGCGATTCAATCTATTCAAGAAGGTGGCTACACATTCATGATAAGTGTGTGTATTATGATTCAGATTCAGCTTATCTAATCTCTATGGTTATATTTTTGTTATTTCCTGTTTTCAGATTGCTGTTGTGGTGTTTCCAAGCCCTGAAAAGGTGAGGGTTCGTTTTATGAAAAGATGTGGAGAATTAGGAGTGCAGGATGTATCTGCTGCTGTACCAGATGAAATGTTGGGTAATGAATGTTCCTTTCCCAATTGTGTTCTTATGATCTTTCTATGTATATGTTTTATTTAATCCTGGATTATCTTTCTGGCAGCCGAGTATGTTTTACCTGTCAGCAAGGATATGCCTGGTTCAGATGAGCTTTTTGATGAGGTAAGTTACTCACATACTTGACACTATTGTTGCTGTTTTCATTTTATTGCTTATTCTAAGTCTCGTCTTCTTCTATAAGGTTATGTTTGTAGAACTCAACAGAGAAGAATCACAGAGAGATTTGGATGAGATGAAGCAGGAAATATCCAATTGGAAGTCGAATAACTGTTCGCTATGTTCCTGCGGAAACTCTGTTCAGTCTGTTCCTGTTTCACCAAATTATGGGAAGAGTCCTGTGGTGTGGCCATATCCTATGCCTCCGCCACAATACATAGGAGATTCAGCAGGTTAAAATCTATCCTTTCGTTGATATAAGAACTAGGGCTGAATTCTTTTGTTCAAAATTTTTATGTGGATATGTGGTCCTCATGTTAATTTTTATGCAGTCGGAGGCAGACCGCACTTATCCATTCCTCCTGACTATCCGGATCATATGCTCAACCAAGTAAGTTGCAGATTTCAAGCATATATTATTTGCTGAAGCAGGGTAACAAAAAATGGTACCGGATTGATTTGGGGTGTGTGTATTTTAATTATTAGGTGAATACATATCAGGCCCATCAAGGAGCTGTGCCAGTTGGGACTGCGAGATCATTTTCAGAACCATATGAAGGCAATCCACGTCCACCTGTACCTAGGGTAGTTACCCCTCAAGGAACTTATTCTGGCTACTCCTGAAAAGAATTATATAGCAATTCTAGTTGACTAAAATCTTATGTTCATTTCCTTTTTGTCATTGGATTGATTAACGCCCTTGCTGTTTGTACCTTTTAGGGTGGGAGTGTGCAATATCCTACATCTCACAACTTGAACCTTTGACTAAAATACCAAGTAATTTTAATTTTTCGATCTTGACAAATAGGTCCATCTAGCATAAAAATTGAGTTCGATTTGTTTCACCAGTACGTGTTTTTATGAAGTCAACTTTGTCGATCATGTTTTTACTTCTCTTGGTCATTTTCAAAGTAAATGAAAAAAATTGGTTTCATTCCGAAATGTCCTCAGATTTCAATTTCGACCAAAGAGGGTTGGATTATGAACTTATGATGGAGACTTTTGGGTATGAATTGAGAATCTGTCAATGATCATCACCGACAATGTCATTGCTTAAATGCCCTACAGCACTAATTAAGGGCAGTTTTACACGACTCATTTCATCAGGATCTTCAAACCTTCCCTTCCCACTGAACTGACTCCCTTTCTCTGACCTCTCATTTCTCTCTTGGGAAAAAGGAAATTGGATTTCGATCAATCCAACTGCTTATGGTCTAGAAGCTTTGGAAAGTCAACTAATGAACTTGTCCAACTTAACATGCTTAATAATGCATGCATGGTAATCATATGGTTCATCTGTTAAATGTCAACATTATCATAAAATGATATTTGGATAGGTCCAACTTCAACCCATGAAAATGAAGTTTAATTCATTAGACCATTTTTAGTTTATTCTTTTAATTTGTTGTACTATTCCACTTAAACCATAACCCAACACGTTCTTTTAAGAAAATTAATAATGAATTTATGAATTTGAGGGTCGGCTTCAATGTTCTGGATTCAGATTGATTATTTATTGTATCAGTAATTTTGTAAGTAATTTTTTTTTAAATGGACGGAAGAATCGACTTTCATCATAAAAATGAAATTTGATTTCTTTTTTCAATGAACGAAATAAAATATGTCAACTTCATTATTTTCTTGATAATTGTATCTACATGCATGCATGTATAGTAGAAATTTCCCATTTAGTTCTTGTACACAAGTTACTCTATATATAGATACATAAACGGCAATATAGGTTTAGGGTTTAGAATTATTTCAACCCTAAAACATTAAATATTCTATACTTGAAAGTTCAAACTTCCATCTCTTATCGTTATCGGTGCATGTTTGCTTGAAAAAGGTATTGAATCTTATGGTCTAGTTAGAAGCTTCCTTTGTGTCTTTGTGATCCAATTGGAATCGCTTTTCAGCTCAAATACAGAACAAAAAGTATGAAAAAGATTGGGGGAATATGCAACCAAATTAGTTAGAGCCTTGAAGGCTCTCCATACAAACTGACGTAACCTACCAAATATAGATGGGGTGTTCTTCATATATTCGATATTCAATCTGAAACTTGTCCATTACAACCAGTATTAATTGGTTTATGGGAACTACTCTTTTTCTGGAAAAAGATTAGTTATGCATGAAGTTTTGTACCTTTTCGCTAAATTTCTGAACAAAAATCTGACATACGAAAGCCAATTGAGAATTGAGATGAGTTGCTAAAAAACTTCAAAATGAATGTTTAGTAACGCAAGGGAAACACTAGTTATTTAAAAATTAAGAAGTGCCCATGTCTTTGACGCTTCTTCTCGAACTATCTAGCTGAGAATCAAAAAAATAATTTAGCAACACTCAGCTGCTTTGCTTATGCAGAATCCAATTCTTTTTAACCTCATTAATTGTTACATCGAAGAGTGGAATCCAGCTCTCTTTTATTTTGTTCACGATTGCGATCGAATTGAGTCAACTAGATAATCTTGAATAAACCAAAAATTGGTGCTCCAATAAAAAAAACATAAAAAATTGAACCTTTTTGCATAGATTAAATGTACCAATTCTTTTTAGGATTCTTAACTGGCTAGTTACACATCAATATTAAAGAATTTTCAACTCCCTATTGGTCAAAGTTTCCTAATCCTGACGGTATCTCCCTTATTTATACAGATGTGAAGGCCGACGATACCGGCAAACAAAATAAAACATACACAAAATGGCTTTCAACTCAAGCACCTGGCCACTAAGCTTAGTGCTCCTTTCTTGTATGATCTCTATTGGTTTTGGAAGAAAAATGACTGCTCAAACTTCAACTCGAGTAAAAGCAGTTAATCTTGGAGGTTGGCTAGTTACAGAAGGCTGGATTAAACCTTCTCTGTTTGATGGCATTCCCAACAAGGACTTCTTGGTAATTTTCATTTCTTCTTCTTCTTTCTTGTTGATCATTTCATATATTTGATTGTAGTGCTTGAAGTTATATATTAAATTTGGTTCTAGGATGGAACTGGACTTCGGTTCAAATCAGTCACAACTGGGAAATATCTTTCTTCTGAGAATGGAGGAGGAAGCATCATAGTTGCAGACAGGACATCAGCTTCAAGCTGGGAAACATTCAAAGTAATTAAATCGACACAATTTGATTCGATATCATTGTTAACACGTAATAACTTTATATATATATATATTGTTGCAGTTGTGGAGGATCAATGAGACCACATTTAATTTCAGGGTCTACGGCAAACAATTTGTGGGGATTGATGTTAAGGGCAATGGAAAAGATGTAGTAGCTGTTGCGAGCGCACCGGGTGTATCTGAAACATTTGAGATCATAAGAAAGCCCGATGATTCGAGCCGGGTTCGGATCAAAGCACCCAATGGATTCTTCTTGCAGGCGAAGACAGAGGAGTTGGTTACAGCTGATTATGCAGGGAGTAGTAGTGGATGGGGAGACGATGATCCTTCTGTATTTGTGATTACCATTTCTGGAACATTGCAGGGGGAGTTTCAGGTCACAAATGGCTATGGTCCGAAATTGGCTCCTCAAGTTATGAGGGTAAGAGATAATTTTCACTCTTCCAAAGACTTCATATACTCTTTAGGGTAATGTACTTTTGTTAAATATTGGTAATGTTATGTTATGTTGTCGCACTATGAATAATAATCTCTTCAAGTTAGCTTGAATCCACCTAACCATCAATTTTGACTTACGTAACTGTTGTTAATAATCGAAATTAATAGTCTTACAACAAACATCTTAATTCATTTCTAGCAAAATAATATTGTGACATATATGCGATTGATTTTAATTTTCTTTGGGTGAAATATGTGCATAACAGGAGCACTGGAGAACATTCATAGTTGAAGAAGACTTTGACTTCATATCAAAAAATGGATTGAACGCAGTGAGAATACCTGTTGGTTGGTGGATATCAAGTGATCCAAACCCTCCACGCCCTTATGTTGGGGGTTCCTTGCAAGCCTTGGACAATGCCTTACTGTGGTCACAGTATGTATATACTTTTTAATCCTGCACTATCGATCTCAACACTTTTTCCCCACAGTTAATTCTCACTTTTAAAAGACGTGCAGAAGGAACAAAGTACAGAAAAGAAACAAAAATAACTGAGTTTGAAGAACTGTTTTTTAGCTCAATGGGTCCAGGATGTGTCTGAAAAGAAAAGTAGTGGTTGAGTTGGATCCAACCCAAAATCCAATCTATACATGAAATGGGCCACCTTTGAAAGGACACAAATATTAAAAAAGCATTGATTATGATAATCTGGTAGAAATGGCTATAATTGTATATTTGTATAATTGTATTAGTTAATTTATACATTCATGTAATTTGTTGGCAGGAAATATGGATTGAAGGTTATAATTGACCTGCATGCAGCACCAGGATCTCAAAATGGTTGGGAACACAGCGCTTCAAGAGATGGGTCTCAGGAATGGGGACAAACAGATGCTAACATACAGCAGACAGTTGATGTCATTGAGTTCTTGACTGCAAGGTAAATAAATATTTAGGACTTAGGGTAATGGCTATAGGATTTAGGGTGTCTGAACCACTAGCGGATCTACACTATGACTTATTATGCGGTCAATTTCCCTAGTGAAACAGCTATCTGAAATGTCTCAAAAAGTCATAAATCCATCACACAAATTCTGACTCCGCCATTGATTTTGAAAAGTCAATATTTTAATAAATAAATATCTGAAGGCCGAAAGCCATCATAAATTGATTAATTAAGTAGTTGTATTATTGTTGTCATCCTCAATATTTAGGGGTACATGATTTGTAACTGCAGGTACGCAAAGAGCCCAAGCCTATATGCGGTTGAGCTCATCAACGAGCCATTGTCCCCGGGAGCATCTCTACAGAACATGACCACGTTCTACAAGGCTGGTTATGCTGCTGTGCGCAAGCACTCTTCCACAGCATACGTGGTGTTCTCAAACAGACTAGGACCAATGAAACCTACAGAGCTTTTTCCCTTTGCCAGTGGCTTAATGAGAGTCGTCATCGATGTCCATTACTATAACCTCTTTGTCAGTGCTTTTGACAACCTGACTGTCCAACAAAACATCGACTTCATCCACACCAATCGGACCCAGGATTTGAACACTGTTACCACATCCAATGGCCCTCTCACTTTTGTTGGTATGTCATCCAAATCCCACTTTGTTCATCTATATATGATTTGTTGTTGGCAATTTAATTTACATTGATACTCATTTTTACTTTAGTTTAGTTAGTGGTTTCTGATGTTCTTTACTACATTTGTCTCCGAATCTAAAAGATGTCAATGTAGACAACCACCCCCAATCAAATATTTGTGCCAACGTTAGCGTAGTGAGTAGTTTCGTGCGTGTTTGCTCTTTTCATCAAGGATATCGAGGCAAAATGTTTTTTTAAAAATGGCCAAATACCAAACTTAGACTTGAACAAGAGGTGTTGAAAGAGTGAGCAGCAAGCAAAGCAAGTTGGGGCATGAACTTCTTGCCCCTTAGAAGAAAATTACTAGGTCTTCTACTGTCGATCTCCAAGTTATGTTGTATATACATAGATGAAACTATTATTGTGAGGCTGTTTCCTCTTAGCTTATGAAATGCCTCTTTGAGATACTTCATCAAATATTTTCGCTCCTCCTCCCTAGGAAATTAAATTTCACTCTAAGTAAAGTAAAACAAATAAATGGTGTTAATAGCTAGGCATCATGTGACATTGTGGCCCTAACATTTGTATGTGTTGGATGAAATTGCACAAGCGAAACTATAAGCTGGATATGCATTTTGGTTGATTTCTGCTCAAGTTTTCCAGAAAAAAAAAAACTGAAAGATTGTCGAAGTATATATTGTGACCTGATTATGGTTTTGCAGGTGAATGGGTAGCTGAATGGAATGTGAAAGATGCAACAAAGAAGGACTACCAGAGATTTGCCAAGGCTCAATTAGAAGTTTGGGGGAGAGCAACATTTGGGTGGGCTTATTGGACTCTTAGGAATGTCAATAACCATTGGAGTCTTGAGTGGATGATAAAGAATGGTTACATAAAGCTAACTTAGATTCATACGTACAGTTCATACTGGTTCAATACTTCAGTCTAATTCGATCTATTAATTCTGTGTCATGACAGCAACAAAAGGCATTTGATCGATCGACCAATATCAATAAAAGTTTACATTTACAATTTTGAAGGGTTGAAGCATCAAATAACATTCTGATCATGCTAAATGTATATTTCCCATTTACTATTTTCAATATTTTCGATGTACTTTATGTTAGCATTTTCTCAAGGTCGTAAGCTAGAGTTATTACGAACTATCTTAGTCATCAGTGTAGTTCGTTGTAATTGATTAAACTTTCATCTGCCATTCTGCCTCCAAAGCCTGCCTTCTAAACTTTACTTCCTCTCTTCTCTATTCTAACGTACTCCAAAGTCTATTCTTTTTGCCTTCTTCTTTCCTAATTCTATTTTTTTTTTCTCTTCTAGCTATCTAAACTTAATTTCTCGTTATTTCTCTATTTTTCTTTTTCATAAGTATCGAAAATTAAATGACATTAGTTTTGCACTTTTGCAATGATAATCCAGATGATTAGGCGATATAATGTTTTTCTAAACAACTCAAATGGTGCTACACTGCTATATACCATGCAATTGAAATGGGCCAAGAACATCTTTAGGGCAAGCTTAATTTGTTACACAGATCCAAAACCTTAGGTATATCCGTATATATAGTAAAGAACACTGTGTCCCCTTTTGGGACCATTTTCAATTTCAACATATTCATGGATCTATCTATCTGATATTTTTTAGAATTTACCATGAGAAACTTAAGTCTACATTTCATGTGAATTTAAGATTAGAAATTTAAAACCAGAGAGGTTAGTACAATGGTAGCACCAAAGAGTTGTTTCTAGATGAATTGGTTTTACGTTTGATTCTCCTCAAATATCTAGAGTGAGGCTTTTGAGTTTAAATTATTGTCGTACCTTAGAGAAATTCATGTTTAAATTATTGAATACTTCCAATACATTGTATTATTAATTTTTTTTATGACAAACATATGGGATCCGCTTTTATGTGATGGATCCCGTATATTTGTATCATACCTGATCGTGAACACACGAATTTATCCTTGTTGGGTAAGATTGATCAATGGTTTTGATTTCTCTTACCAAGTTTTTGTTTACTTCCGGGCCGGTTTGTTTTAAAGAATAAGATGACTTGATGTCTCTCGTGGATAGAAAATAAAATAAAATCAATCAGTTAAAAATTCGTTTGAGGGAATCTCTTGTGCATCGTAGAGATTGATAGTACTCAATCACACATTGAGAGACTTTAGGTGCTTCCAATGATGTGTTTGTTGTGTGCACCAAAACTTTTTACCCCACAAATAGGATTTAAGCAACAAACTCAAGTGGAGTACATTGCTAGAGGAAGTGACAAGAAAGCCAATATAAGTAATTAGGTATAGCCTTTAGGCTTCAAAAATTAACTCATGTTCATTCGCAACTTGTTGGTTGGAAACACATCAACCATCAATTTGAGAACAAATATAATAAAACATAAGAAATTGTTTATAATTTTGACTACAAGCTTCAAAATATGAGTCACAATTAAAACTTTTACAGCTCATCTCTTACTCAATATATCTTAGATAAACGTTTGAATGAAGAGTTATAATTCTCGAAATGGTTGGTCCCCTCCTATTGTTATCGTAGCTAGGGAGGATATTTTGGTTGTGATGGTGGGCGTTTGATCTACTCTTACTAGGCGCGCATTGCAATGGAAGCAACTCTATCACTTGTAAATGCCCACTTGAAGAGATTCGTAGGTGCTAAGATAGCTCTTTTTGCTTAACAAGTTTTAAGGCCAATTATTAACAAGGGAATTATAGCTAGCTAGCAGCATATACGACATCTCAACTTTATGTGAGCTGTTCACATGTGTATGCTAGTCTCCAAAGTCTTTGATGGACCACTGGCCTGGTATTATCGATCTGGTCCCTTTCAGGATTATAGTGATTGCTATAACTAGCTAGCAATGATTATCTGTATTGGTCAATTTGGACACATTGAATTCTGAGGGTAGTTGATAACTTGATATTAACAGCCAAAGAAAATCTAGGCAGAGACTGGAAAACTTTGTTCTACCACAAAGTGATCGACGACAGTTACCTCTTTTGGCAGTATTGCCAGTTCATTCGATTTCTTAAAAACTCAGACGTCCTAGTTCTGAATTCACACAATTAAGCGTAAAACACTGAAATTGATCATCTGATACGTGTGATTTTCTGGTAATTATAACGTAATTAATCGACTAATTTTGCTCGAAAACTTTCCAAATCAATATCCAAGCTGGTGATTGTGCATATCTATCTGGTCTTTACTTGAGGTTTAATAATCTAAACCCTAAACATTACCCGGTGGAGATGACTTATAGTCAATATGAAAAGAAAAGATTCATTTTTATATGTTTGGTAGAAGGTTTGAGAAGTTAGGTTTAGTAAAGGAGAAAAGAAGAAGAATTATTGTACTGACTTTAACATTGTACGTGAGGAGAAATTCTTTACAATCGATCGAAGCTACTAGCTAGCTGATCTCAAGATCATTTTCAACCCGATAGGATAAGATCATTGTACGTTGTGGTTTCTTAGTTGTTAAAGATCATTAAAATTTTCGTTTGTTATGTGAAGAAGGCAAACAAAGTTAGGTTTGGTTTAGGGAAATGTGAGATGATCAATCAAACATTCTTAGAAGTTCTCTACAGTAATGCAGATAGAGTAACTTAGCAGCTATCTCTCTAAGATAGGGATTTATTGAGAGAAGATGGGGATAATGCTAATTGGAGACAAAATAAGTCTATTATGAGCTGTTTGTAGAGAAGGTGACTCTCTCTATATGTAACTTAAATTGATTGATCAGCGTGTCACTCCTGTATTGGCAGGTGCAAGTAAAAGTAGTGTATCTCGCATGATTTGTCAATTTCTAGCTCTTAGGTTATAGGTGGTCATAAATTGAAGTGAGTAGGGTTTAAGCAAAAATATTAAGGAAGCTTAACATTGGTTGTAGACGTACTTGTAGTCTTGTAGAGTGTGTAGACAGATCGAGCTAGCTAGAATGGAACAATATCTAACTGAAAAGTAAATCCTCTCGATTTAATTCCATACAACAAAAGTGGGCAAATATATAGAATCTCACAATTTTGCATATGTTCTCCTGCTAACTGATTCCTACCTTAGAATTTAACTAAGCTCCTTGGGAATATTGACATATATATGTATACATATACACATTTGAATACGTATGTGTGTGCGCGAGTTTGTATGTATGTATGTATAAATTTATCTCAGATATATAGATGTCACTTGCTAAGAAGTGTTCATAGCATATTCTCCATGTTCAAAGAATAGATTGAATTCCAAAGCATCTGATTTTGTATTCCATATCTTTACTTTTCTAACTTTTTATGGATGAGAGTAATTATTTTGCTCAAAATAATTAAGAATATTGGGTTTCATATACTCTCTCTAAAGATATTTGAAAACAAAAACTCTAAAGTTCTCTAATTCTTTTTTTTTCTTTTCTTTTGATTATATCAGAAGGGATCGAAATCTGATCTACCCTCAAATTCAATAAAGAGGGTGCTAAAAAAGATATTGACCTATGTTCAGCGTATGTATGTTCATGTATTTTGTGTTTTATTTTAACTTGTATAATATTTAAATACATAATAAAATGCATTTAGAGTGTGTATAATATTAATACTTTTTTATTCAAAAGTACGAAATATGAAAGTTTAAAAAAAAAATAAATAAATACATAAAAATACTATTTGAGTATTGTTCGCAAATTGATTAACAGCAGTCATACATATTTTGCATTAAAAGTTGATGGGTGAAAAACAGTTGTTAATCTAAAGCGCCTTCGTTTAAATTGAAGAACTAGTGAATGATAGGAGCCAAGTATTTCTTGTTTTCAAAGTCAAGTATTTCGACCCATATATCTTGCTAAGAGAATGAGACTTGTGATTTTTTTTAATAATCAAATAAGAAATTAGACGATACTACTTGCATTTCCTTACTCCGTCTTTGACTCCAAGTTAAAGAATTGAGTTGAAATGCAATCACAGTTAGCAGTACTACTTGCATTTTATTGGAATCTCCTTCAAGGTTGGTGCATATATATACACTTGAAAGCCAAGGGGGTATGTCATATGGGCATGCAAGCATCTGCATTAAGAAAAAATAGTATGATCTTTATGTTAATTAATTCATATTATTGAGCTAGTTGAACATTTCTAAGGTGCAAGTGGGCAGACCAGGGGTTAAGCTAACACCTAAATAGTTGGACTGTCTACTGATGAGTGCACGATCGGAAAATGACATAACAAGTAGGGGTAGTGCATCATTTAAGTTTTGATAAGATAAACTAGTAATCTCCTCCTACATGCTATGCATGTGATGAAACGGTTATTGTAGGAGAAAAAAGTCGGTGGTGGGCAAATTTTTTTTTATTTTATTTAAAATTATTTTGTCATTTGTCACAATTGTCCTCAATGATTAAACTGGAATCTAAAGTTTTTTAATATTTCAACGTCATTTACGTAAAAAAAATTAATTTTGATTGACAAGCCCTCTTTTCTTAAATACAGTATAAATTTAGGGGTGCATGTAGTATTGCTATTTATACTATCCAAAAGACTTTTTCCAATCTTTCCGAAGAGTACGTGCAAAGTTTAAATAACAATGCCATGCCATACCATGGTACTGTTATAGAGGAAACATGAAGTCTTTTGAATTGAAGGAGAAACTCTTCCGTGAGGCGGTTAGACTATTAAGTTTGTACGACATGTAAATTAGGTAATGCCGCGCGTATCAAGTTTAAAGCACAACGAGCATTTTTGATATTTTGCATGAGATGTAAGAGATATTTTGGGTATGAAATGTAAATTTTGCTAATTTTGATTTTGATTGGTTATGAGGTATAAATTTTCTATATATTGTATAGGTAGTACGATCGACCACTTCACCCTGTACTTTTCTCACTTGAAGAGTGCCAATTAATAACACTAACCAGGTGACGAGGTTACTATTTTACAACCTTGCTTCAAAGAACCTATGAGAATCGGGTCCAAACTAGCAAAAACTACGAACTCCAAAGTCCAAAACAGTGTCATTAAGCTTGGCCTTTAAGATGAGTACTTGGCCTCCAAATATTAAGAATATGATGGAAAGCACAAAAAATGGCCACCCAAAACGAGCCACCAACTCAAACAAAAATGCCTAAGGGGCTTTTAGTTGTAATTTCTTGATATTTTTTCATATTAAAAAAAAAACGAGCACCAACTCCTGACTTTGGAACGTCAAAGATGATAGGAACAAAACACCATTAACCATTGGTTCTAGTCACGGTGAAAGATGACTCAGTAGCTAAAAGATGTGTTGCATTTGTGAGTTCATTAAGATCTGGAGCTGCACAGAGCCACCGTCGATGCAAAGGGACTAGGGTTATGGTGAACAAATGTGCTTGCACCCAGAATACTATGATAAAGGATTTAAGCAATGGCGGAGTTAGGGGTGGCTCTTCTGGGCAGTAGCCCACCCCCAAAAAATAAAATTTAGTGTCGTTTTAACAAAAAAAAATAAAAACAAAAAAAACATAGGTAAGATGTGACCTGTATGTTATTTGATATAACTAAAAGCGTGAAGATCATAAATTTAAATCTCACTGTTATCACGGTATGGATGGAATGGAGATTTAAAATAATAATAAAAAAACTAGTGTAAATTAATGTCTAGCTTAATTTTGACAAAAAACAAAATTTTGTCCCATGCACCCTACTCTCTTTTTTTTCAGTAAAACAAACTTTTTTTTCAATAACTTCAATGATTACAAAATACGGAAGCAACAAACTATAGTATCTTCTTCACACACAACTAGAGTAATGGAAGAACCACTCACATCCTAAAAAAATCGTTGGTTACTCTATTTTCTAATAGAGAAGAAAAACTTTAGCTCATCCCTGTATCAATTCTTAGTTCCGCCCTTGACGAAGTGGTGTCAGTTCAGTGGTTAGAGCACCTACTACCTAAGATCTAAGTCATGAGTTCGAGTCACCATGGGGGTATGAGTGAAATCCTTTGATCTTCTTAAAAAGAAAGAAAAAAAAATTCTTAGTTCCGCCCTTGGATTTGGGTGAATGAAAATTCATTGTTATTCAACTCATCCACTAGGCAAAGACAATGGTTCTCTTGTGGGTTGGATTTACAGTGCTAATTATATATATTCTCTTAGTCATCCACTTTTATTCCTGTATTTTAGGGGTCCAATCATTTCAGTTTCTGAACTTCTAATTTCATTAAAATGACACGTATAAACCTATGATAGGTGTATATGTAAAAAAAAAAATTATACGTTCAGAAACTGAAGTGATTATACCCCTAAAGTACATGACACTAACAAAAAATTAGTCCAAAAAACACACTTAAATAAAATAGAATGAACAATGTCAATTACAAACAATGCTTTCTATTTTTAACAAGAACTTAAAATTATGGTAATTGTACGGTTGAAAGTTTGGCACTCAATCTGAAAATCGACTGGCATAGTTCGATCGTTAGTTTAGGGTTTAGGGTCCAATCACTTCTTTGTTATTTCGTTGTTAGACGGCGCCATGTGGGCAAACTCCTCCTTACTTCTCATTTTGCCGAACAACATTATATGATCCACGACCAAAAAAAAAACATTATATGATCAAATCCTTATAGGTGCAACGTTGTCAGATGATGTTATGACACAATTTGGCTTAATCTTGATAGCGTGATGGTTGTAGTGTAGTCACACGGTGAGATCGAGCATACTTGGATAGGGGCAATATCGTTAGGGCCGGCCTTGAGGCGGTACCGGTGGTGCAACCGCATCAGGCATCCAAATATTTTAATTTTTTTTGGTGAATTTTCTATTCTTTAATTTTATTTATTTTGGTTGGTTAAAGAATTTTTATTTTCTTAGTTTTTGTTTTTCTCATTTTTCTTCTCTTTTATAAAATAGATCTAATCCCTCCAAATTAGTTATAAAAAATTTACAAAATTTGCTCCTTCAAAAATAAGTTATAAATTTTGCTTCATTAAATCAATCTAATTTTTTTCAATTTTCATGTGAAGCTATGATAAATAAGACATCATTTAAATTTTCGCACTAGGCCTCAACTCAGGACCAATCCTGAATATCATTATCGATTAACTGATACTTTGATTTCAATTGCAATTCGAGCAATCTAACAAATATTGGTCGTTTGGACAATTCCAGCTAAAACACACCAAGTCTAGCCTAAAGAATTGGGTTTTTTGTAAAAATGTGTAATAGGAAATGACATTCTAGTGACTGAACATGTATGATATATGACAAATTAATGTTGCCTTGCATATAGATGTAAACAATAATTTTTATGTAAAGAGGTTCTTACTTTTTTAAGGTGCGAAATTTTGATATAAGTCGTCAGATCCATATTAAAGTAAAAATCTTTTTAGTAGAGAAGTCTCATAAATGTAAATATGAAAAGATTGGCATAACTTTATGTGGGAGTGTAATACTCCAACTTAATTAAATATCGAGTGAGAAAAGTAAACACACTTACTATCATGGTACACGTAACTATCACTTCACTTATGGTATGTTGTAAAGACAATTTTACACCAGAAGCCAAGCAAAACACTAAAAGGAATATTATTTCTCGTTGGACCAAAAAGGACTATTATATTTGTTTTCTAATTCATTTCTGATACAAATATAAAAAGAAGCAACAAGCTATCTTTCCTAATTATTATCCATATTGTTTTTTTTTTCAAAAATCATTTTGGTTTGTAATTTCTTATGACTAAACCTTAGGCCATAGTACAACTGCATATAGCATAGAACCCTATGAAGCATGGATACGGCAATTTAGGGTCGAATCCCGTATCGATTCAGGATTCGGGTTGGATACGGGTTGGATACGCTTGGATATGCATATCCGAGAAACTAATATTTGGATACGTCTAGGATACGTCTGAATCAGTTTTGGATACGTTGTATCCGATTATTTTTCTTCTGGCTTTTACTTTCTTCTTTCAGCTTCTTGCTCCCTCTTGTCTGCTTTTGTCAATTTTCATCGTCTGAGTCTGGACAATAGGAGCTGCTTGAGATGGTTGTGTCTGGAAGTGAACTGATCGGAGAACAGGAGAGCTGGAGAGAGAGGAGTTGCCGGATAAGTGAAGCCCTCAAGTACTTGGTGGATTTGCGGCGGATTGGACGGTAGGAAAATGAACTGGAGATTGTGAAGGTCTTGATCGGTTGAGACTCTAGATGAGACGCCTGGGCTCGAGGTGACCGACGAAGTGATCTGTGACAACCGTGGTTATGCTAGGAGGGTGGTGGCTCGAGGAGAGAAGTCGAATCGATTCTCTCTCCCCGTGTTTCAATTTCTCTCTCTCTCATCCATGAACCCATAAGATTTACTTGGGTCTGAGGTAGATTTGAGAGGAGATCAAAGGCTTGAGTTTAGTATCTCACGGTCTGAGATTGATGAGAGCAAGGAAGGAGTTGCGGCAAAAAAAGAAGGGAGTCTATGCTAAGAGAGAGCAATGAGAGAGAACAAAATTATTAATATATATTATTTTATTCGCGTATCCTTGCCGTATCGTATCCTATAAGATTTTAGATTTGCCGTTTTTTTCGCATCAAACCATATCGTATCCCCGTATCCGTATCCGTTTCCGTGCTTCATAGATAGAACCTAATATTTACCATATATCTGATTATTTTAAAATTTTAAAATCTTGATTTAATTATAATATATTGTGTTAGTGTTACATATGCAAGTACTAGGGATAATGGCTTGTGCATATACCATTATTCTTTTTTACTGTTTACCGAATTACCAACTCCTATTTTTATACTCTTCTAAGATTTTCACCATCCAATGAGTTTACTCGACCCTAGATTAACCTAAAGTCCAAAAAACTACCAAGAGACAATTGTCAGTGATATTGTACATACGTGTTGAATGGAGAGCATGTGGACCTTTATTTAGGTTACAATCTACATGCAATTATAAGAGAATAGAGCCAGTAAAAACCACTGCAAGTGACTGCCAAAGCCCAAAGCTTCGAAGAAAGAAAAGCAAAAGAATCCGAAGTTCCCATTTGCCCAGAAAGTAAACAAATGACAATTGGAGGGCTGACGTGGATTTCCTATATAATGCAAACAAGTCTCACAGTCTCTGTCTTTAACTTCAATCCAACGGTCCAGATTCGCTCCTCAGTTTCTGGCCCTCCTTTTTATCTTCCCCTCCTCCACTTCTCTTCAGACCTTTACCCCCTCTCTCTCGCTCTTGTTTCTTCCTCTCTTTCTCCCTCCAGAGCTTTAGAGAGAGTAGCAATTGTAGCAGTAATAGTAGTTGTAGCAGCAGAAGGAAAGAAAGAAAGAAAGAAAGAAAGAAGAGGAACCAAAAAAATGTTGTTGGGGAAGAGACCAAGGCCTCCAATGAAGAGAACCACAAGCATGTCAGAGATCACCTTTGATCTGAACACTGAAGCTCAACCTCAGCCCTCAGATCCCCACGATCAACGGCTCATGATGAAGATGGCGGCCTCATCATCACCCTCACCCAGAAACCACAGAAGGAATTCGGCTGATTTTGTTGAGACTCCTCACTTCTTGAGGGCTTGCGGTCTCTGCAAACACCGCCTTGTTCCTGGCCGCGATATTTATATGTACAGGTAAATGCTCTTAAGTCTTAACCACTAGAGTATCACTTTTTCTTTTTCGTTTTTAATTTATGGAAAACCCAGTTCATAATTTTTTTGGATTGAGGCCGGCCATCTGTTCTTTGATTTTACCTGGCTCTGACAGTACTTCCCAGATTGTTTCTTGTTTTGAGATTTTCTTCCTTATTTTCAGGGATTTTCTGTTTTCTAGCCATAGATAGTAAACATGATATATATGCCGATATAATTTGGAAGCTAATCATATTATTTATATGCCACTTTTTTTGTATTATTCAGCATTGACTCAATTTTTTTTGCCTATACTTGATTTGATTTATGCAGAGGTGATACTGCTTTCTGCAGTCTAGAGTGCCGGCAGCAACAGATGACTCTTGATGAGAGGAAAGAAAAGTGTTCATCTACGGCTTCCACCACCGTTGCCGGACACCAAGTCTCGGCCAAAGGGGAAACCGTGGCCGCTTTGTAGAGTGGTCAACCCGAACACAGCACGATCGTTGCAGGCTTCGCTAGCTGGATCGTATGAATATAAATAGGTTTGGGGGTAGGTTTATGCATGAGATTAATTATGAAAGATTTGAAGCTGTAATTTTGATGTGGATTCAGGCAAAGCACAACTTCATCATTATCATCATAGTTTTCTCCCTCTTGTATTTTTAGGTAGTAATGGAAGAAATTTGCAAATTTACAGAGTTAATTTTAAGTCTTCCCCTATTCTCCCTGTGTTAAATTTCTGTGTCATATTTTTTTTTTTGGACAATTGTCATATATATATGTTTTGGTATGTAATATATATTACATTATGTGAATTAATGGTGCTGCAACTTTTTGAGAAACTCAATGAAGGGCCTTTTGAAAGTTGAAACCTGAGTTTGGTGGTGTATTGGATTCCTAGAGATTCTCTTTGTTTTCTTACGGTACCACCTCGCTATTCTTGTTTATTTTAGGAAGAAACCAAAATTCGTAGTAATTCATTATTTAATAATACATGAAATTGCAATTAATTTCATGAAATGTTTCTTCGTTATAATTATTCCATTGACCCTTGATCTACTTGCTAAAATCAGAATTAAACAAAGTCTAGTTTTCAGCACATAATTGAAATTGTTAACATTGGTCTTTGATCTAGATATCAGTATTCGAATATCTACATAAATCTAGGTTTTACAACTTTGACTTCCCCTTAATAAATTTGACTGGTAGAGGTTTTCGTTGTGAAACTAAATTATAGGGTCGACACTGAAATTTATGGAGTCAATAAGAGTATTTTCAGATCAAATAACAAAAAAAAAACAAAATGTTATGATCCTAGTATTTTCCATTGGCTCATACATATGGTGAAGTTGGGTGAAAGTTTTGAGATTTAAGAAGATCATGTTTGCATCATTGCCTGACATAAGAGTCCATGATTGGTGTTTATTTATATAGAAGGCAAGCAGTGAGGAATCTGTGGCCTAGTCAGCTTTGCTTGGAATGAGTCCCTTTTACAAAATAAAATAAGAAAAAAATGAAAGATATTCATTTTGAAATATGAGAACAAGTTACTATGGATATTTAATCAAAAAATATATTTTTGTCTCTCACTGCCGATTAATGAAAATGACATCTCAATTCAATCAAGAAAAGGTATTATGGATATTTAATCTCTTTACCTTGATGGGGATTATCTTACTCGACAATAATGGACTAACATGTAGACCTATGTAGTTCATGACCCCTAGTCATTATAAGTATGGGTTATTGGACTAATTACATATAAGGTCACTCGACAATAATGGACTAACATACACCTATGTAGTTCATGACCCCTAGTCATTATAAGTATGGGTTATTGGACTAATTACATATAAGGTCATTTTTACATGTTTTGGGATATTTTGTAATAGAGCTTTTATATTAACTTTCCAAAAAAAAAACATGTTTTGTATGCTTGGCTTTCAAACTCAAAAAAATCATGTTCTATCTATAGGGTTTAGGATATCTACCTTTTTTTTTAATCACTTAACAACTAATAATACACCACAATTATTTGTCCATGAGTCAAACTAATGACTTTCCACTACTATATCAAATAGTATTTGGCATTTTTTTTTTTAGAAAGAAAGAAAATTTAACAATAGCAAGACATACAAATATGGGAAAGACCGGTGGTGGACATAGTTTCCCCACTCTCCTTCCTATTAGAACTTTCAGTTATGGATCTATCATCAACGATGACAGCCATAAGCCAAAAGGGCCTAACTAACCAACAATGACGCTCATATACTCGGGCTACAAAGATAGTTAATCAATCTTCAGTGTCACGATACTTGCAACAAAAATTAACATTAAGAAGAACCACTTCACCCTCTTTCATATCGTGTCTCAAAACAGTCAAATCACGTGTAAGAATAGTTCGCCGTCACGTTGATAACAAAAAGGCATTGACAATCGAATGAAAATTAAGTCCCTGAAGATAACACCATAGAAATGGCACAATAGTAGGACCAAGATTCCCAAACCCTATCTAAAAAATATTAGGGACTTATTATCAGACCTAAACCACACAAAAAAAAGTAATCAAAGCCAAAATTAAACCATCACAAATCGCTTCCCAACTTTGTGGAGCCACCACCTCACAACCAAAAATTCGAGCCATCGGACTGGTACAAACAGATGTAGCCTTCCCTTTACCGTTTATGGAACTCACCATTAACGCACCACACACCCTCCACCACCATGACCAACCGCCCAAAACCTTTGCCAAAAACCCAAGTCAACCACAATGCACAATAGCCACCAACCCACCCAACCATCATTGTGCCACTAAGGATCTCCCAGACCAGACACGATTTGCACAGAGAAAACTCTAAACCACCTGCCCAACCGCCTTAAAGAACTCCAACCCCACACGAAGGTCGGCACGACCCAATCCAAGGGTTAAAAAAAATATACAATAATATTTGAGTAAAAATGAATAATATGTAAAATTAGATAGACATACTTAATAATTTATCGCGGATTAGTCTCCTTATTCGATTAGGACTTGGCATAGGGTTGGAGTGGGCCACTCTAATAAATATGTTGCCCCCACATTTTTTGATGCATGATATCCCTTATAGGCTTATACATCTATATTGGCTCCACATGATTTCTGATTTGATACCCACCATGTGAGCTGAGAGATTATCGATCTCTAATACTAGAATGTTTATTAGCTGAAATAACTAAATGAAAAAAGAAGAAGAGGAAAATAAACTAGAGTGTTTAATTTCTTGCCATTAATTGGGCTTTACAATGAATGAATGAATGAATGAGATTGCCAAAAAAAAAATGAATGAATGAAATACAATGATATGTGTGATGTGAATGAGACATTTGGTTTGTTTGTTTGTTTGTTTTTTTTTTCAAGAAAACATGAACTCTTCATAATACTTTATTATTATTTTTTTAGGGAGGAGGAGGGGGTTCCAAAGTTCGAAAAATGTGGGGAGGGTGGAATTCGAATTCGGGTATGTGCTAGGCAGGCCACTGCCTTGTCCAACTGGACTACACCCTAGTGCATACAAAAAGTTGAATATATGTTAACATATATACTTTAGGACAATTCTACAATACTGAGATGTATGTCATACCTCCACTTACAAATAATCAATGAAATTTGATGTCATTATGGTAACGAGAGTTTTTTTTTGTGTAATTTTAGTTCTGTTAGAGGTAATTACTTCATCTACAATCTTGTTACAAGTTTGTGAACAATTTATTATCAAAGTTGTAATTTTAGTTCAATTTTATGTAAATTGTGTAAAACGAATGTGGTAACTTTGTTGTTATTGTAGTAATTTTGGTTCAATTTGATGTAATTTTTTGTTCAAAAAAATCGTAAATGGGAGTATGACATACATCACCGTACCATAGCCTACCTCATATACTTTATTCAAATTAAGGGAAAATTCTAGTATATGTTAACATATTTCATATCTACAATTATCATTTTTTGAACTTAACTACTCAAATGAGAACCTATTTACTATAATGAGGACATTATTTACCTTAACAAGAGTTTTTTTTTTTATAGTTATCACATAAGTTGTATGTGTCCTCAAGTCAGAAAATATTATAATTACCACTTTTAGGACTTAATATATTACTCAAACGATAATCTAATTTACTCTAATGAGAACTTTATTTACCTTAACATGTAATAACAATCTTTTTTCATTATGTACGTATGAGAAATGTTAATATACCATAATCTTATTCTAAATTAAAATATAACATATGTTTATACTACGAAAGGGCAAAAGGGAAAAAGGGCATTGTTCTTAATTACATTGTAGAGTTTATTCTTCTGTTACGCAAAAGTAACCCTTGCAATTGCATTTGTCAAGTTCAAACAATATGCTCATGGCAAGAAAAATTAACAGAAAACGTAGCCTCTTTTTTTTTTTGGCCAAGGAACTCGTAGCCTATTTATGGGCTACAACATTCTCTTCTTTATAAACATGTTGAATAGTTAGGGAGAATAATCACTTTAGTCACTAAACTTTGCCAGATTTGACACTTTGGTCACTGAACTTTCGAAAATATCATTTTAATCACTGAACTATTACACCGTCTATCACTTTAGTACTTTCGTTAGTTTTTTTCCGTTAAAATGACATTTCTCCGTTAATTTCAGGGGCATTTTAGGGATATACGATCAACAAATCAATTTTTTGACTCACTTTCTATCAACCCAAATATCTCTCCATTTTTGACTAAATTTTCCTCGAATTTCATCCATTTTTGTCTACGCAATCAAAAATCTCAAAGAGGATTTCACCCATTTTTGTCTACCCACCCGTTTATGGCATTTTGAGATCAACATTCACTATCTTGAATGCAAACAATTCTTAACAAATGTAAACAAAATCATTGCATATGAAGTTTAAAAAGATGTTTGCAATAATTGCAAGTTCAAAAATACATAATCAAGTCAGAGAAATGATTTTTTGGTCTTACATTCCTAAAATACCCCTGAATTTAATGGAGAGAGGTCGTTTTAACGGAAAAAACTAACGGAGGTACTAAAGTGATAGACGGTGTAATAGTTCAATGACTAAAGTGATATTTTCGAAAGTTCAATGACCAAAGTGTCAAATCTGGCAAAGTTCAGTGACCAAAGTGATCATTCTCCCGAATAGTTATTAGGAGAAGAATGGATAAAAGAACAGAAGTACTCTTGTTGATCAAGAATGAGGTAGGCACTCTTGACAAATTTTCCTAAATTTCTATCAAGCAAATACCTTCGTTTCCTCCTTAAAAAAACAAAAGAGAGATAGGTATTCATCTTGTCATTTCTCTTTTCATTTGTAATTTTTATTAGGCATTCTTATAAAAGCCCTACTTTGGAATATGAGAATCTTCAATCTATTCTAAAGAGTCATCCCAAAAAATTGAAGAACAAACAAAGTCAACTGAATATGCAGGATCGCTATCCCAAATGTGATGCCTACTAAGCGTCTCAATCTTTGATTCATTTGGCTATGGTTTTATTGAATAGGTTTGGTTTTGCCTTTTGAATTGTTGTTTCTTTTCTCTAAGGGATTTCGGCTTCTTGTCTCCCTCTTAGTTGTATTCTCTTTCTTTCAATAAATTCTTCTTTGCAAAAAAAAAAATGTAATTCTTATAATATTTATATAGTTAATGAATCAGTTTCAAGAGAGAACATATGTTTTTTGTTTAAATAAAATAAGAACGATCTCCATTCTTTTTTTGAAAGTAAGTTTAATACATCATCAACGATTACAACCGTTTAGAATGGCATCCCGAATAGTTTTGGGAGTAAATACAAACCAAGAATGGTTTGAAACTAGAGCTAAGGTAGAACAAACTAAAAGGTGTACTACATCAACAATTTGTCTTAGTACAAGAGAACACAACTCTATAACATCTAAATAAATTCTAGCATAATCCAAAAACGTTTTCACAGCATTGCAAAGATAATTACCAATAACAGGAAAACCATTGTCTTGATCTTGAGACCTGTGAATTAGATCGTCATGAACTGCTTTATAGGAAAATAAAAAACTGGCAAACTGAATCATACTGTCATCATAGAGTCTAGAAATCATCAATCCGCCAAGAATTTTGTTAGTAAAAGACACGCCAAGAAAAACCAAAGTGACATAGGGCATTCCTCCAGGGTCCCAAATTGTGGTTTTTGAATTCGTGCCGCCATTCGCAACAACTCAATCGAGACACTCCAAACCTGGCCTACCAAAACAATCCCAGTGATCCGGCAAAAAACCTCGAGATCCGATACCATAGAGAGGAATACAAAGCAGGCGCTGAGATCTAAAATTCTGAGCCTCAATCGAACCCCAACTCCAAGAATCACCACCCAAATCCTTCGCCCAATCAACCAGCAAACAACCGTACCCTTCGCCAATATGGAAGGAAAGAAGAAATAATATGCCAAAGCCTACAAATGTCTCCATGAATGGAGAAGGTACAAGATCAACCATCCAAGAAGGACGACTGCCCTCAAACCCTAGCAGACGCTAGGTCTTTCTTTTTTCTCTCATAGAAAATGCAAGTCATTGTCACTGACCTTAGCCATTCTTGTTAATGATCAAAACAATCCATATTTCAGGTTTTTCTTAAGTAATCATATTGCGTATTTATTTTAGATGCCGATTTCTTAGCCAATTCATTTTAATTGACATAATTATCATTTCGGTATGTATTCAACAGACTGTATTTGTTTGTAAACTTCACAACGAATAAATGAGCAAATGAGCTCCAATTGAAATGATTTTTTTTATAAGAATAATGTTTAAAAATGAACCAAAAAGATATATAGTTCCAATGATTGAATTATAATGCACCTTGGTCGGGTGTGAGCATCATATTTTTTCTAAATAGAGGATGTCCTCTCTTGAAATAAACACTAGTTAATTATGTATGTAAATCTACATATAGATAGGTTTTTTTTTAGAAAGAAAGTATTTGCATATATTACTACATATAGATAGATTCGTAGCACGTGTATGAAACTAATTTGTAACCAATGTGCCAATATATACACATCATATATAAAAAAATGTGTCAACATATGAGACTTGCAAGTCATTTCAAATTCGGGTTTGGATCCATTAATTTGTAAACCAGTTTAGCTTGATTTGGTATGTACGTATTTGAATGTAAATTATTTATGAGTGTGTATCCATTAAGAATTTAAGATCAAGACTTGAAGTTAAATGGTAAAATCCAATGACTTATGTATGTACGTACATACTCTTTTCTTCCACATATATATATATATGTTTTCCCCACTACATATAATTATGTACTTTTAAAATAGTTCTATGACTTTTAACATACATAGTTCTATGACTTTTAAAATACACAGTTCTATTGTTATAGAACTATGTATTTTAAAAGTGTGTATATATATATATATATGTTTTGCCAAATACTTTCGAACTCTACCAAAGGGAATAAAGTACCATTTTTAACCGCTAATAGAAAATGATGAAGAATCAAACATATATAGGTGGACAAGAGTTGATCGTAATCCGTTGATGAAAATGTTATAAGATCTAGAATCAAACTTATAAGGGGTTTAATAGGTTAAGGGAAGATATTACTAATATTTGAAGGGGTCAATGGCCCTCAAATTGGCCAAATGGGGGACATCATTATTGGGATCGAATAATATCAAGTGCTTTGCATAGTATTTTATTAACATTGGTCACTCTCTTTCCTTGTACACATAAAATAATTTATATTTCCTTACTCTTCATTTCTCCAATAATATACCTTTCTCCCCCCACAAATCAAAACATATCCAAAATTTCCAATGAAACTTTTATAACCGATTCCCAATTGATCGAATTTCCGACCTATGTCCGATTTTAATGTAATTCTCGTCCCGACTCAGTGACTCCTCAGGAGGCTTCAACCCAATATGTCTCCGATTTAGACGGAGTGTATTGATGAAACCCTCCAGGACGAAGTGATATAAATGTTAAAATTCGGGTAATGATATTTTACTTTATGATGTCGAATGATCGGTAAGATTTTTTCAAAATAATTGCTCTCCGATCCTCAAGTATATGTGATATGCAAGTATACAATACCTGTAATTTATTACATTTATATTATTTGCTTCCCAAATGTATGTTTGCGTGTGCTTGTTCACATGCATGACCAATCTTGGAAAACGACATAATTAATCAAACTAGTTAACTAAACTAGAACAGGGTGGCATATAGTTTAATCTGTCATTTAGCTTAGTACACCAGATGATGATCTTTAATTAAGAAGTGTTAACTAAGCACTTCCAAAACTATCACAACCCACAATGCCCACTTGATCATAACACGAGATGTTGATCATAAATAAAGATGTTATTACACCCAACATCTGGGAAGAGAGAGAGAGTCCAAAACTATCACAACCCACAATCCCACTTGATCATAACACGAGATGTTGATCATATAAAAGATGTTATTAACACCCAACATCTGGAGAGAGAGAGAGAGATCCAAAACTATCACAACCCACAATCCCACTTGATCATAACGAGATGTTGATCATAAATAGATGTTTATTACCCCAACATCTAAAAAAGAGAAGAGAGAGAGAGAGAGAGAGAGAGAGAAAAAGAGAGAGAGAGAGAGAGAGAGAGAGAGAGAGAGAGAGAGAGAGAGAGAGAGAGAGAGAGAGAGAGAGAGAGAAAAAAAATTTTTTTAAAACAGAAATGTTATTAATCAATAATAATAAATCAATACATCTAAAACCACATATGATATAAACCTAACTCTAATCGATGATTCAAACTCAAACAATACATACACCCACACCCAACAATAATAAAAATTCAATTTTACCAATACAATTATCAAAACTAAAAAAAATACAACAATCTAATTCCACTATTATTCTTAGAAATATTAAAACCAATCAAAATCAATTTTATCCCCCAAATAACATCAAGAGACTACTAAAATCCAAACTCACCGACACATATCTTAATCCTATCGATTAGACAAACAATCTAGGAGGCAACATTTCGAAGACTCCCGAAACCCAAAAAGAATGTGTCCTTGTGAGTGAGAGAGACCAAGACCGTCCTCACCATAGCAAGATGCTCCAGCGAGCGCTGACAGCACTAGAATTTGTACGATGAAAAGTACAAAAAGAAGCTAGAGGCTAGGAGAATAGTACATAAATGTGCTACTGGATTTGATGCGCATAGATGCGCTACTGAGAAAACTCATGGGGGCTAGAGTTTTGATGGAGAGAAGACTCTCATGGAGGCTAGGGTTTTCTCTTGGTTATCAACTTACAAATTCACTTCATTTATATTTTGATTCCATATGATCGGAAAAACCAGAGAGAATGGTGTGTTATTAACACTTTAGAGTGTGTTAATAACAACACCCTAAATAAACAGACCTTTAGAGTGTGTCATTTGTGTGTTTATATTTTCCAACATTTTTTTTATTAATATTTATATATATATTATATGTTAATCAAACAATAAAATAAATTTTATAAACCCTATTTCATCAATAACAATTATCACAAAATATAACAAAATAAATACTTATACAAATTTAACAAACACACAATTCACAAATACCAATCAAATTAATATATATATATATATATTAATTTTAATATTAAATCAAAATATATATATAACCCTACATTTCAAAACAATTTATAAACAAAGAAATCCAAAAAAAAAACATAAAACATCAAACTTTCCAAAAAAAAACATTTAAAACCTCCCATCCCCAAACCCAATATATTACACCCTCCACTTTCAATAAATAAAACCATTCTTTCTTCACTTGTTTTTCTTTTGACGGTTTGGGTCTCGTTCCCATTTCTTCCCGGCACTCCAAAGAACGTTCAAAACCTTGCCGTGCCGCGATGTTTGTTTGTTCGCGGCGCAGGTGTGTCATTTGTGTGTGTTGTGTCTCTAGCTGACTCAGGAGATTCCTATTTTGTTCCACGATCAATCGGCTAATTGCCAACCAATTAATGCACTATATATAGGTAACTTTTTTTTTTGACGCAAATATATATATGTAACTTGATGACATCCTATGAATGTACGTCACACACGTTTTGTAGGGACTATAAACACTTAACAGAATATTTAACGGTAGGTACTATAATGACAAACATATGAATAGTTTAAGTATCACCAGGTTCTTTATGAAAGTTCAGATACCAAAAATTGCATTTGGTGATAGTTAAAGTACTTTACGAAGATTTTTCCCATGTAATAAAACAATTTGAGCATCACACTCAGAACCAGTTGGTAATAGTTGGAAATAGAACCATAGAGTAGAACGTCCTTCACGTGGATCTCTACCACATTAGAAACTAGGATTTCTCGCAGTTGGCGGTGATGTCCAAGGATGGTGTTTATGCCGTGCTTTCCGGTAGTTGTATTGTGGTGTGGTGGTTGATCTGGTTGCTTACTCACTTGTGTTCTCGAGATTTGTGGTTTATTGTCGAGTTGCTTTCGGAAAATCTCTCTTCTATCGGTGCGGTGCCTAGTGGATCTTGGTGTCGATTTTCTTTGGATCTGCAATGGTGGCTTGTTGTAGGTGTTGCAGGGGCGTGGTCTCCGTTTGGAGCGGTAGCGGCACGATGGTTTTGGGCCATTTTGGTGCCCGGTTTTGGTGGTCGTTGATGGCTACGGGAGTGTGGCTTGGTAGACCGCCGGACCGGCTGAGTTCTTTGTGCCTGATGAGATCCTTACTTTTTAAGGTGCAGAGTTTTGATCTCAACTGTCAGATTCATTTTAATGATCTGATCTGAAGGTTGAAATCAAAACTACGTATCTTAAAAAGCAAAGACCCCCATAGTGGAGAAACTCTATAGACACACACACACACAAATTAAGTAGTGTTAACTTAAGAGACAATTTTTTAGGTACAAGTGAATCTGCACCATATGTATTAAATTCAATCACTGAGATTATAAGAACTTCAAACTATACATTTAACATTTAAGTCACAGTTAGTTAGTTTTTTTTTTTTTGAAAAGGAAATTTTATTCAACACTAGAAAACCTTACAAATAAGGGATAGACCGGTTGTAGAGAGAAATCCCACAACTCACATCCCTCATACAAACCTCAACTACAGAAATCCCAAGAAAGCTCGTCCCCTAACTAACTTGAACGCCCATTTTTTTGGGCTACATAATTATTGGTAGACTAATAAATCCCGAGAGTTACGATACATGCTCGTAACTAATATCACTTCATCCTCTCCCATACCGTGTTCCAAAATAGCCAGACTACGTACATGTAAGGGTAGTTAACTATCACGTTGAAAACAAGAATACACCGAGAATAGACCACATAGTCCTCGGGAATAAATGTACCCAATAGAAGCTCACCACCACATTGGCAGCCCACCGTTCAAAGCACTCCCACATCGAGTCAGATCTAATCGGGCCTCCCATCCTCCATGTACAGAGACTTAGACCCCACCTCCTCATCCACCGCACAATAGATCGCAACTTAACATGCACCAGCGCCACCCAAATCGTGGTCTGCACCCACGCTTTTGCAACCAGCCACCTGCTTAGCGATGGTCATCTGAACACCAAGAACGCCTTCTGACCATCTAAGGGAGGAGAGAAAGCTTGTGTTCCATAGCGTAGACCAACAAGAACCCAACACTAAACGAGAATGGTAGACCCATTTGACCACACTCACCACACACTTCGACGGGACAAATTGCCACCGTCATCATGGGGATACTGCCAGATGAGTACCCTTAGGAAATTTTTGGAAATCAATCCTAGGAGTGCGTTGGACAAGAGTTCACTTATGAACTCTATTTTTATATATAAGTCGTAGTTACTACAATGAAAAAATTAAATGGCGTCACACATGATACCACAATATATTATCTTTATTATTCAAGAAAATATTTATTTAAATGCAATGTATATTATGCAACTTTAGCCCTTTCAAATTTAATGTAGCCACCAACCTCTACCCGTACATTAATTTGTGGCAATAAATTGATAAAGGTATATATATATATGTGTGGAGAGAGAGAGAGAGAGAGAGAGAGAGAGAGAGAGAGAGAGAGAGAGAGAGAGAGAGAGAGAGAGAGAGAGAGAGAGAGAGATGTCCTACATCTTCACTTCTTAATTAAGCTCCCAACCAATCATCATCATCATCATCATATTACTTGACAACTCCCACATATAAAAATGTATATGTATGTATTCAGTCACCTTCAGATGCGGACGTCCGCACTGAAAGTAAAATACGAACATCTCTATTGCGAGTGCAAACTAATAATCAAAACCGTCTATGTTTTAGGTCATCATTCAAGATCATTTTGATAAAAAAAAATTCAAATTGAAAATTATTTAGCCATTTGATTACCACATTCATCGTTTCAACCTTATCTGACGGACTGTATTTGTCTGTAAACTATACAACAAACAGATGACCAAACAATCTCCAATTCGGCTGATTTCTTGTAAGGATAATTCTTGAAAATAAATCTAAACGATGAACGGTTCTGATGATTAAGTTATGTTGTCAATTGGTCGGGATGCATATGTTCGCATTTTACTTTCAGTGCGGACGTCCGCATGTGAAGAGAACTGTGTATGTATTAATGTATATGTATCTAATATATAAAGGTACACTACCATAGAGATTGAAAAAAATAAATTAAAATGACAAATTCTGAAAACCCAAATTAAAGAGGGAAAAGGCAAGTTCGCGCTTTTTAGGTCAAGTGCTACTGATTATATTAATTTTTACTACTTTTTAGTTTTCATAAGTACCCATCTAAGCCATGAGCCATATATATAACTTAGTTGGAAACAATGCAATCTGATCATACCAATCTTGTTCCCCTCAATATGCATGGCCCCAAAATCCATGGGTCCAACCAGCTGGGATTGGAGATTTGGAGCTTGATGCTATACAGTATACACTACCAGTCAAGTCAGCTGAAATTGATTCTTAACCACAGATCTAAAAACTTGGTACAAACCAGAATAGGTGTTTTCTATATCCCGTGCTTCAATGATTGCTGGGATGAAGATACAGCGTAAATTTCCCACCAAAATGATTTTTCATTATTTCTGGGAGAATGAGTGAGAAAACGACACCTTTTAGGGTTAGGCTTATTGGGCCACGACCATTAATAGCTTGACACCTAAGCAACCTAGTTGCAGGGTTTGGTCGAAGGTCAACGTCAACCCAGTGGTTTTCATCTACATTTTTGGTTTTTAGAGGGCCTTCCTACTTGTTTGTTTGCCCATACTGTGTGGACAGCAACTTTTCGTGGAGGCAATGGACTTTGTGGTTTTTGAAGAGTTCTCCCACGCCATCTTCCACTTCCCGGCCAAGTTTGGCTCCAGAAATTTTTTCTTGTTGGGATGAATAATTTTTCTTGCTTTTTCATAATTATCAGCTTTGGGGTAGAGCCCACAAAATGATATATATGTCAGCTATATGATAATATTACCATCCGTAAACATTTTCAAGTGTCTAGGGTCTTTTTTTTGGCAATCAAAGTGTCTATATATCTAGGCCGGGTTTAAAGGTTAACGGTGAAGGAGCCTCTTAGCTAGCTTTGTCGGAATAGAATCAAATTGTCGTTCACATCGAGCTATTGTTTTCACTCTGCACGTACGTATTGAAGAAATGAAGCACTACTTGACTAAGTTTGCATATATATATATATATATATATATGTATATGGTATTGGTAGCTCGATCATTCTCTTGCGCGAAGTTAATAAAATTAATTAAATATTGATCGAGTTGTAATGCGGACACACTTTGTATGAAGAACTCATGTGTGCTGCTCATTGGTTAGTTGCTTCCACATTTGCTATCTTTTGTATCATTAACTCGGAATTGGTGAATTATTTTCGTTGCTACGGTATGTTATACGATAATGGGTGAAAAAAAAATTATTGTAAACTCGGACATTTTCAATTCGAATTAATACGAATAGATATATATTTAGTTTTACTTGCAAGTAATTGCACAATCCGGCTTCAATCTTATGATCGAAGTACTAGGTCATGAAATCTTACTTGTTACCCCAAAACATTATTGGCTTTGTGAATGAGACTTGAGATCGAGGACAGGGAGTGGTTGAAGATTGATTATTGGCTTGTGTGATGGTTCGATCAAACAAAAGTTTGGGGTCCCAGACTCACAAATTAATTTCTGGAATTTATGTTGAGGCCCTTGCATGCTTCACAGAGTAAAACCCAGCCACAAGTAATTTATACAGATGAGCTAGCAACTATTGGTTCTCAATTAACAAACAAACGGACAGTGCATGTCCATTATGTTATTTATGTACCTTCATTTATGTTAATGGACAGTGCATGTTTGGCTTCTATTCATCTCTGCATGCATAATGATACATATTTCTGTCCCACCTACTTCGATCTGTTTAAAAATGAACATATATATATATATGATTCTACACCTCGTACAAGATCTTAAACTAGAACGGAAAACCTAATTCTACAATTTTTTTTTTTATAAAAAGACGATAATATATTAAGACCGAAAAAATGTACATGATAAAGCACGACAATAAGAGATATTATCTAAATAAATTTCAGCTAAATACTCTCTAATAAGCTCAATACATATAGTACGGAACACATAGAACTTTATACTTAAAAAAAAAACTGAATTCAGGGGTCTAATACTATATATATTCTTGTTGCTTCACTCATAAAAAATCTCTGGAACTTTATACCCAAGAGGCTTATTCTTTCTAGTTCCAGGAGACTTCTTCTCCATTTCCTCCTTACCTAATCCACCATTGTTGGTAACTCTAAGGACTAAGACTAATGCCGGTAACTAAAGCCTAAAGTCAGAATATTTTTCAATGACAAGGATTGATGCCGGTAACTTGAGTTTAAAGTTATAGTTTCCTCCCACAACAAGGATAGATGTCAGTAATTTGAGCCCAAAGTCAATGATTTCTCCTAGTGTAAGGATTGATGTCAATGGTGCAGGTATCGGAACCTTAGAAACTGCTATCAACGAAACTATTGTTGAAGCACCAAGGCTAGTTTGCTTCATAGACGGATTCACCAATGCGGCAGCTTTTAAACCTTGCTCTATTAAGCCCGTTGAGCTTGGATAACCATCAAAAGGATGCTTCAGCCTCAAAGTACCCAAACCGCCACCACACCAAACGAACCGCCACGGCTAAAGCCTATAATCATTACAACATATATATATATATAATGAAATGATCATTCTTCTTTAAAAAAAAAGTGGTTCTATTCATCCTCCCATATTGGCATTTGGACCTACCCAATTTGGGATGCCAATATGGGAGGTCTAAAACTCTAAATATCACCACACAAAAAAAAAATATATACATGGATCATCTTCATAGGTCAAGCTCAATAATAAGCCAGAGATTCAAGGTGATTGGTACAATGATTTGGCACCAAAATTGTGACATGAGAGATCTTGAATTCGGCTCGGTAAACAGATGCTTAGAATTAAAAAAAAAAACACAGACATACACAATTAGCTAGGCCCATATATACCCTTAAAGTCATCCTAGCTTGGACTAGAAAATTCAGCTTTCCTCCCCTTCAAACAAAGAACAGCCCAATTGCCCAAATGAAATGATCATATCTTTTTCCTTTCTTTTTTTCTAATCAAGTTTTTATTTTTTCTATCTATTTGGACGGGGCTTAATAGAGCTCAATATATCACCCGAATGGATCATATATGTGTCCGATCTTCAAAAGAGTTTATGTTCAAATTAGAGACCATGAGAAGATCTGCCTAAAACTAAGGTTAGGAATTGGTCTTTAACAGATCTTCCATTTTCAGTGGAATTTATCAAACTCTACCTGAGCGATTCTAGGAATTCCAAATTGAAGAAAAATTTAATCATCACCATATCTTATTTAAAACTCAAAGAACAAGGGTATATAATCTCCCTGCCATTATAATAACCTAATAAGAAAACCTCTCTTTTTCTTCAGCAAAAGGAAAAGCATTAAGAAAATGGAGATGAGAAGAATGGCTTTTGTTTCATCCATTTTGGTCACATGGGCTGTTTCGGCGAACTGTGCACGCCCTCATGTTCAACCTTTAATTCCACAATCAGACGAAAAAACTTTAATTGCACCATCAACCTCACCATCAAGCTCAGATTGCTCTCAGGTGATTTATGCAATGTCAGATTGTATCCCTTTTATGAGTGATGGATCCAAAACCACAACGCCTGAAGGTTCATGCTGCTCTGGATATAAAACTGTGCTCAAAACTGGTGCTGATTGCGTATGTGAATCCATTGAGAGTAGTGCTGACTTGGGTATCCCCTTGAATATGACAAAGGCCATGACTCTTTCTTCTGCTTGTGGGATCAATAATGCTCCTCCTCTAACTAATTGTGACGGTGAGTAAATCTGATCGATCTATATCATTTCTCACAAGTGAAATGCACGACATGAAAATGTTATGTCGTCAGATTGTGAATTTGAACTATTGTTTGGTCAGGCTGAATATTGCATGTACTGTTTAATGATCATTATAATGATTTCCACTTTTGTTTTGCAGTCCCCTTGCCTCCTGGAACTGATATTCCTGGTATATATGTTCTTAACATTTCCTACAAGTTTTTCTTTCAATTATTACCATTTTTAATTCATTCTTATACTTGATTGATGAAATATTGTCTTGAATGATCATACAATAAGCATACCTAAATGCACCAATCCAGATTCATCTTCGTTTCTGATTCACAAATTCAGCCATTAATTAATTTAACCGGTAAGATATTGAGGAAGAGACGATTGCTAATCTTATATAACAACAAATTTTTCGAATGCAGCAAACTCTCCAAAATCGGTGAGTTCACCTCCAAAATCACATCCAAAGATCAATATAGTTCCCGCACCCTCAGTTGCCACAGCACCACCAACACCGACACCAACACCAACACCAACACCATCTCCAAGTTCTGGAGCTTATTCAATATCTGCTAATCTAGCTCTTACTGCTATTAGTATGCTTGTCGCTGCTTCATTGATGTAATGTACGTTTCATCCTAGGCACAAGGTTGTGGATTTGTTGTTGTTTCTTTTTGTCTTATAGATTTCCTATATGTGGCTACTAGTTTAAATGACATTGTAAGTCATGCTTGTATTTTACAGGACAATGTATTTATTTTGTTGATTAATAATAGGAGCAAAATTACTTTACATAGTGACTCACTTTACATAAGTGTAATAAAAAACCATTACTTAAGTAATCTTACTTGATCTTGTCATTATAAGCACGGGAACAATTAAATGCAGGCTAGACTCTTTAAAAAAAATAGTAAATTGAAATATGAGAAAACTCTAGGATGATAACGCCACCCACAGTGGTCCAAGAACAAAGTCATATGTCCCCCAAGTGCAACACCAACTCCATCAAACCTCTCTCTTCCCAAAATATGGACCCAACAACCCTAGCCTATGGATGAGGCCCAAAAGCCATACAAAGAAGGCAGCATCAGAATTTGAAGCACAAAACACAAGCCCAAAATCTGACATCCATAGGTGAAACCCAGACCCAAGTTAGGTTTCCAATTTATTGCTGTCGCCGGCAGGATTGCATCCTTCTATGGGTGAGCGGAGGCCCCACCGTTCCAGTGAGCGGCGCCAAACTCAACAAGACAAAGACCAAGCCCAACGAGGCAACGACCCTGCTTCGAACCATCTAACATGGTCGTCAAAGACCGTGTTCTAGGCGCACTCCTTTCCCAACACATTACCACTATCTCCCAACTCCCAAGCTGGTAACAACTTCACGCCACCACACCCACAATAAGGTAGACCTTCAAGCTCAGATCCGAGAAAACAGACTGTGACTAGCCAAGTGATCCCAAACGTTAATCATATATGCCAAACATAGTAGACACACCGCCACTCCTAAAATTTGAAACTGAATACCACTCTCCTAACCCCAATATCACCATTACAGTATCGTCACTTTTCAGAGACCACACCCTACTACCATGTAGCTCACAAAATGCTACAAGCCCAAAGCCAAACTAGAGGAGGTCGCCCAAGATAACGACACAAAAACAAAGGGGAAGGCTGAAACCCACTGTGCTTCCATTTTTCAAGTCATAAAATCTGTTAGAAAGGCGAAACTGACGTGTTGCACCAAAAGGTTGTCGTGTTCAACACAGAACATGAAAATGACAAAAAAAAATAAAAATTCATAGACAACATCCTCAAAATTAAAGCTTTTGAAACCGATTTTTTTTTAATTTTATACAAATACATATAAGCGATTGACATTACCGTTAAATTATTCTGACTTTCTAGTATGAACAAGTTGTGTAACAATTTATAATTGTTCGTAGTGACAGGAAAAAAAAGTGATAGGGACTTAGGGACCAAGTTTAGAACAGACATGAAGGATTTAGGCTCCTTCAATAGAGTAGGTGTTGGAGGGGTGGTTAGGTTGAACCGTTGAAGCAGAAGTAGGTAGGCAGCAAGCATAGCAAATATGCAAAATGTTGGGAGGCTTCAAAGTACATTATTTCTAGCCACACAAGTTATACCACTTAGGTACGCTTCGTCAAAGCCAATGGATCTTGAGAATGGAATGGGCAGACCATGCCTAAAACTTCTCTTGTAGATTATTGGTGATCGAGAAGTCTTTTTTGAAACATTTTTTAAAACTCTATTATTTTTTTCGTTATTAATTATTTAGCATAAATTATAAAATAAAATAATTAGGCAATAAATTTCATCATCCTCTATTGCGGACTAAAATTATTATTTTCAACACTCGAGTTAGTAAAAAGTTTGGTAGAAAATTAATTTGGTGGCGCGCTTAGAATAATTTTCCTACTTAGTTGTAATTCGAACAATTAGCATTACAAATCGAAGCAACCTTCAAAGATCATCAACCCTCTTGAGGGCACTTCCTTATAATTCTCTTCCCCTTTAATTATTTTTCAAAAGAAGAAAAACTAGAACAACGTACTTGTGGATGATGCAACTGCTAAATTAATGAATTGATCAAGTGACAATCAATTGGAGACTGATATAGGGACCATAGAACATTTCCTCAATCAATTTTCGTTGGCTAGTACGTTTAACAGATTCTAGTCCCTTTGCATCATCTAATCTAAGCCATGATTATTCAAATACAGATTACTTGAAAATGAGTCTTCCATGGCTTCATCTTTCCCATTTAATTAAGCTTAGACAATAATAGGGAAAAGCAAGATAGATGAAGAGTAAGTAGAGCATGGATAGACCTAACCCCCAACTATAACCCAAACACCATCATCCAATATCAATGTCAACATTATACTATTAATATAAGTCCACCTACACATCTCATCTGTCAATTTCTGATCATTATCTTATACCTTCTAAAGGTGTAAATGTCTTTTCCTTGCAAAGCATAGATGCTTCTGAATCATGATGCAAGTAGAAATGAAAGTTTTTTTTTTCAGCTCCTTTTGATTTGATGTTTTATGTCAAATGGATATTGATCACACTAGTCTTATTGCTTATGCTAATTAAGGTCTATGCATTCTTGGGAAGCATGAGAATGGTATTGTGCCTTTCTATGGTGAAGCTTAATGATTTCCGAGAACTGCGGTGGCAGACTATTGTCTGTATCAGTGTATGTTGTATGTTGATCTTGTTTGTTCCACGCAATTGATTCAGGTAGCGCACCAAAATTTTAGGAGTGCGTTTTTATTTATTGCCTTCATGTTTGAGTTGTGGATGAGCCTAATTGGCTATCGACGGTCTTTGTATAATTATATTCGATATACTGTCTGTTCACAATTATTAAATCGTATATCTAGCAAAAACAAAAAACAAAATAAGAAAATAAAATTTACAGTATAGTTGGTATTTATATCATACGACAGGACTCATCTAAAACACAAAGGTCGACCTCACCACCCAACACAGTCAAGACACGGCAAGTGCAAAATTAATTGGTTCATTCATGAATATCATGATGTATTTCTGGTGACCCAAATTGGGGATTTAAAAGAAAATTCGTATACACAAAGAGAGAGGGAAAAAAATCATTTGGCTGATCCGAGAAGAGAGAGACCGACCTTGATCCATGTTTGATTAGTTTTAGAGAGAGAAGGGCCGGGGGTAGCTGGGAGTTACTACTAACAAAGGAAGATGGTGTGGAAGCGGCAGATACCACGTGCAACTCTTTTTAAAGCCGTTAAAAACGAGCCATAACCCAATCCCACACCTACCTCTCTGCAATTCATTTAAAAACTAAAATTGGGTCCAAGAATTATTTGTGTATCACTCACTGTTTGTGTCGAGGATCATTGATCACATTCACATACAATACACAAACACTCGCACAGACTCTGGGCTCTCGTTTCTCACATAACTCTGCTGCCTCTTGATTCATAATGCTTGCTACCCAGATACCAATTTGAAGCTGTTCGATCAAAGGTTTCAGCTTCTGCTTCTTTTCTTCGTTCAGGTCGGTGACCCATTTCCTTGTGTGTGGTTTTTTTTGTTTTTCCTTCTTTGGACATTGGTAGTTGGGAAGTAGTTTAGTTATGGTTGGAATTGGAATTGGTATTGAAAACGCCAAAAGATTGTTTTTTTTTTGTTTTGGGTGCTTGCACTTTTATGAGTAAGGCTGTGCTTGGTTGGGAACTACTCTGCAGTTTTCTGGAGTTTATGGTTAACAAAGGTTCCTTTTTGGTAGTGCCTTTTTCCATTGAAGTCGATGGTCATGCCATACTGCACCCAAAGACTATACCTTTAGGATGTGTTTGAATTGCCTAAGCTTCAATTAGTGTAGCACTGAATTTAGTGTTGAGATTTTAATACATTTCAAAACAAGATTACAGCTGAAATAAGAGTTCATAATGGCATAGAATTAGATGCAAGTATCAAAACGCAGCCCAAGTATAACCAGGTTGATGTTTATATTTGCTACTATCTTGAACTTAGAGTCATGAATTGAATTGCTTTATGTTTTATCAGAGAGAGAGTTATGAAAGGTCCAATTCAGAATTACAGAAACTTTATTCAACCAATTTTCTCTAGACAGCTTATTTGGTTGCTATAGTGAATGAGTTTCATCAAATTTGTTCCTTGAAGTTAAATTGACCCTGTTGATAACATGATTTATTGCTCTGCAGGATGTCAGAAGCTCAAAGGAGATTGGTTACAACTGTTAGTATTCCTCGTGGAAATGGGTATGTAAATGGGGGACTATCAATCAGGTCCCCTGCTGCAGCACCCGCTGTTGAGGAGTTCTGCTATGCCCTTGGTGGGCAGAAGCCAATCCATAGCATTTTAATAGCAAACAATGGAATGGCAGCAGTCAAGTTTATACGTAGTGTGAGGACATGGGCTTATGAAACATTTGGCACAGAAAAGGCTGTTTTGTTGGTGGCCATGGCCACACCAGAAGACATGAGAATCAATGCAGAACACATTAGAATTGCTGATCAGTTCGTGGAAGTTCCTGGTGGAACTAACAATAATAACTATGCCAATGTGCAACTCATTGTAGAGGTGTGTATACTAATCTCTTAACCCACATATACGTATGTTTTTCCATTTTTTTTAGTTACTATCAAAGTGTATGACCAGAAATCAGAAATCCCACTAAATCCAGAAGGATCCTTCTAGCTGAAAGAAGTTTGAGTGGTTTGATTTTACATCATTTGTTTGTTTGTAATTAATAAATTTTAATATAAAGAAGAAAATATAAAAATGTGTTAATAATTTAGATAATAGAACTCTCTATTGACAAGGCTGTAGATGACTATTTTTCTCAGAATTCGTAGTAGCTAGTGATGGGATTGTGTTTTTATACTTGTGAGCTGTGTTTCTTGTTGTATCTGTCACTGTGAAAAGTATGGTGTTCACTTGAGCAAAGTTTTGACCTCTAAAGCAGATTCCTTCTCCCTAATATGGTTGCTATCCCTGAACAAATTTTCTGGCTCTTTGTTCCATTGGCTACCAAATGTGAAGCAAATTGAGCTAATTAAGTAAACAATGCTTCATTATTTTTCCATTGTCATGTCATTCAGTCAATTTTTTAAACTGCGCTTCATATTCTGGGAATGCTTCTCATAAGAATCCCCACAAATTTCTCCTGATGTATTGGTGTATTATCAACCGAGTACCTCAAATTGAGAGCATTTCTATTTACTAAAGTAGCCTCATTTGCATGCCATATTTTAATGGATAAAACACTGCATAATAAAGGAAACATGACATAAGATGGTACATTACTTTACTTGTAGTTCTGAATCATGTTGTGAGTTTATGTAAATCTTGTTAGTAATTCACATGAATTCGTTGTTCTTTACTACCCAGATGGCAGAGATAACACATGTTGATGCAGTTTGGCCTGGTTGGGGCCATGCATCTGAGATCCCTGAACTTCCAGATGCATTGACTGCAAAGGGAATCATATTTCTCGGGCCGCCAGCTGTCTCTATGGCAGCATTAGGAGATAAAATTGGTTCATCATTGATTGCTCAAGCTGCAGAAGTACCCACCCTTCCATGGAGTGGATCACATGTATAATTTTACACTGAAAATTGTGCCCTGTTTTTCTTTTGGTTTCTCTTGCAGTATCATTGCACATATAATATTGTTAATATCTGATTTCCAGGTGAAAATTCCTTCAGAGAGCTGCCTGGTTATGATCCCAGATGAAATATATAGGGAAGCATGTGTTTACACAACGGAGGAAGCAATTGCGAGTTGTCAGGTTGTTGGTTACCCGGCCATGATTAAGGCATCATGGGGTGGTGGTGGTAAAGGCATAAGAAAGGTTTGCTTCATGCATGACAGTTTTGCACTTTTTTTTTGTTTTGAAAAGAAACAAATTTATTGATTAAAAAGAATGATACAATAAAAGTGGACAAGTGGTCCACAAGCAACAAGAAAAAGGGCAGCAGAAAAAGGACAAATTTCCACTTTTCTTCTGAACTTATATTATTCACTTGACTAAACTAGTAATCTAGCTCTTCTTATATAGGCGAAGTTTTTCTCCAAAACCCAAGAAAAAAAACAATATTATATGCAATATGCATGTAAATCCGTTGGCTAAGCCTGGAACGAGTTTCATTAGCTTATCTAACATTTTAAAGAATTTGATTGGATCCTTGTCATGCCTTGTTAAGAAATTAGCTGAATTGAATTATTCGACTTTTTTAGGTCCATAATGATGATGAAGTTAGGGCATTGTTCAAGCAAGTCCAGGGTGAAGTTCCTGGATCTCCGATATTTATAATGAAAGTCGCGTCCCAGGTTAGATCATCTATTGCATTTTAATACAGATGAGCATAATTGTTGGACTCAGTTTATATATTGCCGGTTTAACTAACGATTTATTTTGTCTATCAGAGCCGACATTTAGAAGTCCAGTTACTATGTGATCAGCATGGAAATGTTGCAGCTTTGCATAGCCGTGATTGCAGTGTGCAAAGGCGGCACCAGAAGGTAATCTTTTGGTGACATAGTAAACCTGATATGATGTGTTTCAATAGTCACTAGTTTAGTCTATTAGGGAATTCGGGTACTCTTCTTTTTTCATTCTAAAGTTTTCTGTTTCTTGTACTTATAGTGCACTGTATTTGGCTATTGGAGTTGTTTCCTCTTGAAGATTAACTTGCTTGTTTTATGTTCTATAGATTATTGAGGAGGGTCCAATAACTGTAGCTCCACCAGAGACAGTTAAAAAGTTGGAGCAGGCGGCTCGAAGATTGGCTAAATGTGTTAATTATGTTGGAGCAGCTACTGTTGAGTATCTGTACAGTATGGACACTGGCGAGTACTATTTCTTAGAGCTGAACCCTCGGTTGCAGGTATGTTATTTCGGTTCAAACCTCAGCTTTGGTTGCATAGTCTCATTTTAGCTTATGCTTCTTGTTAAATACTGTCTTAAGGTTTTGTTCATTGAATAATACAGTGATGAATATATTGTGTGTGCCTTAAGTGAATATAGAAAAAAAAAAGTGTTTTATGTGCTAACCAAGCCATCGGCCTGAATGCAACCTCTTAGAAAAGGATTGAAATCATATGACTTGGTTCACAAGAATTTTGTATATTACTAATGCCTATAGGCATGGGAAAACTGAGTTAGCTTCTATTCTAGCATCTTTTTCTCAAGACATTTAATTTCATGAGTGAAACTAAATGTGTACATTTAATTCAATGTAGGTGGAGCACCCAGTCACTGAGTGGATAGCAGAAATAAATCTGCCCGCAGCCCAAGTTGCAGTTGGGATGGGCATTCCTCTCTGGCAAATTCCTGGTATCATCTTAATTTCTGGATTTCTTTTCTTCAAAACTACATTTATTTACTTGAATCAAAATTTTAATTTGGTCAAGTTTTCTTTTTATATTATTCATTTGATTAGAGATAAGACGGTTCTATGGAATGGAACATGGTGGTGGATATGATGCTTGGAGAAAGACGTCAGTTATTGCCACCCCATTTGACTTTGACAAGGCAGAATCTACAAGGCCAAAAGGTCATTGTATTGCTGTGCGTGTAACAAGTGAGGATCCAGATGATGGCTTTAAACCTACTAGTGGGAAAGTACAGGTTTGTTATCATGACTTGTCAATCTCACTTTTTCTTTCTTTCCCATGCTGCTATGATGGACCTATACTGAGTTACACTACTATATGCAGGAGCTGAGTTTTAAAAGCAAGCCAAATGTTTGGGCATACTTTTCTGTTAAGGTAAAATCTTGCTACTTGATAATGATGCAGTTCCTCCAGAAAAGAGAAAGAAAGAAAGAAGCTATAATTCTCAGACTAATTCTCATAGATGTTTTGACTTGCAGTCTGGAGGGGGGATTCATGAGTTCTCAGACTCTCAGTTTGGTAAGTTTACTGCTACTTGCTTTCTTTATTTTTTATTTTTTTGGTCAAATAGCTAAAATACAATCTAAATAATATAGGACCATAGAGTCTGAAAAGCTCAATGCATAGTCCTCCATCTACTTGGCCAATGTTTTGCCTTCTAAGACCATTCTCTAGGACCACAGATTTAAAATCATATTTTCTTTCTCCAGGACATGTTTTTGCATTTGGAGAGTCCCGAGCTCTAGCTATTGCAAATATGGTTCTTGGGCTGAAGGAAATTCAAATTCGAGGAGAAATACGTACAAATGTGGATTATTCGATAGATCTTTTACATGTAAACTTCACAATATCTCTGAAAGAAATCATTACCATTTTTTAGTAAACTCTAATGTAAAAGACATAATATTTTCATGAAATGCCAAGTAACGTTTTGACACATGTTATGTAGGCTACAGACTACAGAGATAATAAAATCCACACAGGTTGGTTAGATAGTAGAATTGCTATGCGAGTTAGAACAGAAAGGCCTCCTTGGTATCTCTCTGTAGTTGGAGGGACTCTTTTTGTAAGTGCGATTATTTTCAATGTTTGTTTAATTTTGATTATTCTATTTGCAAAGTGCGTCCCTTATGATTCCTACTATTCCATGTTCAGAAAGCATCTGCTAGTAGTGCAGCGATGGTTTCAGATTATATCGGTTATCTTGAGAAGGGACAAATCCCACCCAAGGTATGGTTGTAAAACATAACTTTCTAGGTACATGATAATGATTTATGTGTCTTTTTTAATTAATATTTGTGAATTATGATTCCTGATTGCAGCATATATCATTTGTCCATTCGCAAGTATCTTTGAACATCGAGGGGAGCAAATACACGGTATGTTTTCCTATGATGTTGCTTCCTTCCAAGGATTTCTAATTAATGTCGTAGGACCTTTAGGAGATCTTCAGTTGGTAGAATCAATAGTTATATATAATTGACATCAACTATTCTAGATTGACATGGTGAGAGGGGGCCCCGGAAGCTATAGATTGAGGTTGAATGAGTCAGAGGTCGAAGCAGAGATACATACTTTACGTGATGGAGGATTGCTGATGCAGGCAAGTATAATAATTCTCTTTATAATTTTCATGGTTGTAGCTTCAAAGATGACTCTCTTCTTGCTCATATTATAACCTATTTTGTTGTGGGACTATTTATCTATACAAGTATTTGTCATTTTGAGTCAACAAAGTATGTAAAATGTTGGAATTAGGAAGTCGTGAATTTTGGCACATTCAAAATTCCCTCCATCATGTACATCATGTCAATGTTTTCTTGCTAATATATCCTCACAATTTGCTGCATCCTCAAAAGCTTTTGCACCAATACTTGGTACATATTGTATTATTGCAGCCATCAGTTTCTACTATTACTTATAACTTAAATGTTGTTACAGTTGGATGGAAACAGTCACATTATATATGCAGAGGAAGAAGCAGCTGGAACTCGCCTTCTTATTGATGGAAGGACTTGCTTGCTTCAGGTTCCCCTATTTCTCTTCTCTCGCCATTTTACTTGCTTGCTCACACATTATATATGCTGAATAGTTGACCTTTGTTGTATCTAGAACGATCATGATCCATCCAAGTTAATAGCAGAGACCCCATGCAAGCTGCTGCGGTTCTTGGTTGCTGATGGTAGTCATATTGATGCTGATACACCATATGCAGAGGTTGAGGTTATGAAGATGTGTATGCCTCTTCTTTCACCTGCTTCCGGAGTTATCCACTTTCAATTGTCTGAAGGCCAAGCAATGCAGGTAAGTCGCATTCCAAATAGAGTAAATTCAATGATGCTCTTTTTGCAACCAAAAGAAAAAGAAGACATTTTTCTCTTAATGGAAGATAAAAAGTTTAACTTTTTGCGTAGGCTGGTGAACTCATTGCAAGGCTTGATTTAGATGATCCTTCAGCTGTAAGAAAGACAGAACCTTTCCATGGGAGCTTCCCAGTCCTGGGGCCTCCAACTGCAATTTCTGGTAAAATCCACCAGAGATGTGCTGCAAGCTTAAACGCAGCCCGAATGATTCTTGCTGGTTATGAGCATAACATTGATGAAGTGAGTTCTCTTTCAACATGAAACATAATATTTAGAGACTATTTTAATTTTTGATTTTGCCAGTCCTATCATTTGGTAGATTGTGTTATTATAATGATTAAACTGCCATATTGAAGAGTTTTTCATCTATCTCAGGTAGTGCAAAACTTGCTCAATTGCCTAGATAGTCCTGAACTCCCTTTCCTTCAATGGCAAGAATGCTTGGCTGTTCTGGCAACCCGCCTACCCAAGAATCTTAAAAATGAAGTAAGCAAAACTGAGGTGGTTTTCCCTCTGATTTATTCTGCAAAAGAGTCTTTACACTCATAGCTATTCTCTCATTTTATTTTACAGCTGGAATCAAAATTTAAGGATTTTGAGTTAATTTCTAGCTCTCAGAATGTTGACTTCCCTGCCAAATTATTGCGTGGTGTTCTAGAGGTGAATTATGTATTTCATACTACTCAGTTTAGAATGTGTGTGTGTGTGTTTTTTTTTTTTTTTTTTTAAACTTCCTAGGAATGTTTCTCTTATGTTTCTGCAGGCCCATCTATCTTCCTGTCCTGATAAAGAGAAAGGAGCCCAAGAAAGGCTTATTGAACCTTTGATGAGCCTTGTGAAGTCTTATGAGGGTGGAAGAGAAAGTCATGCCCGAGTTATTGTTCAATCCCTCTTTGACGAGTATCTGTCAGTTGAAGAATTATTCAGTGACAACATTCAGGTTAGTCATTCACCATGAAAACAAGTTTGTATACAATTATACAACCATTAATGTAATTAACTCAGGCTAAAATTTTGAGACTGCCAGTACCGTTTTTGTGTGTATCATGTGACAGACATGGCTTTAATTGAAACTGAAGAATGGAATTTGTTTGCTCAATATAATTTATTGCTGTATCCTACTCCGGTTTATAAAGGGCCTTTCCTCTTATAGGTTTTATCATGTAACTTGTCTGACAGGTTTCTGGTATTTCTCTGCATGTAAAAGTATAATTTAAAATATAATGATACATGAAAAGACTAGAGAAAAAAAAAATAAAACCTCTCATAGTGGTTTTGTTGTTATATACCCTAGTGTTACCAAAACATGCATGGCATTCACAGTCTTTTCTTTCTAAGGTGATGTATCACTTGGTTTTTGGCCATGTAATCAGTTATACTTCACCTAATTATTTTTTTGCCTGCTCATTTTTTTTTGCTACTATTGTGTTTTATGTATACTGATCAAGTTATAGGAAAAAAAATTATTGAGTACTGATCAAGGAACTTCTAGCTTGGTATTTATCTTTGTAGTTTTACTGCATACTGGTAATTCGGGACTTGAGGCTGCCGGCACAAATTTTAATGTTGTAAATTTGTAAACTTTCATTCCGATGCTTGATTCCAAATATACTAACATTTCGTTGCTCCAGGCTGATGTAATTGAGCGCCTTCGACTTCAATATAAGAAAGATCTATTGAAGGTTGTGGACGTTGTGCTCTCTCATCAGGTACTGAAAGTAAAACATGCTTGGTTTTCTTGCCTTTCCCACGTCTCATTCAATTTTCTGTTGAAATTATATTGTAACTGTATTGTGTTGATGTGCTTTCAGGGTGTCAAGAATAAAAATAAGTTGATACTGCGACTCATGGAACAACTGGTGTACCCCAACCCTGCGGCATACAGGGAGAAGCTAATTCGGTTTTCTTCACTTAACCATACAAACTATTCTCAGGTTGTCCATTGCACCGATTTATGAAATCAAGCTTGAACTAGTAGTTTTTAATATGAGGATTTTTGTTTTTTATGTTTTTCAAAATCCAGTTACCATTCTCCTCGTATCGTCAGTAATCAATGGTTATTAATTTTCTTAAGACTACTATCTTTTTTGAAGAGTCCTAATTCCAAATTAAAATCTGTGCAGTTGGCACTAAAGGCGAGTCAGCTGATGGAGCAAACCAAGTTGAGTGAACTTCGTTCTAGCATTGCCAGAAGTCTTTCTGAGTTAGAGATGTTTACTGAGGATGGCGAGAGCATGGATACTCCGAAGAGGAAAAGTGCCATAAATGAACGAATGGAGGATCTTGTGAGTGCACCTTTGGCAGTTGAAGATGCCCTTGTAGGTCTGTTTGATCATAGTGATCACACCCTTCAGAGGAGGGTTGTCGAGAGTTATGTACGCCGGTTATACCAGGTACTGTGGTTCAACACTTCAGAGTTTCTGCTTACTTTATTTCTGACAGCCATTTTCCTTGTTTAACTTTGTATTCGTCATCAGCCCTACCTTGTAAAGGGGAGTGTCAGGATGCAGTGGCACAGATCTGGTCTAATAGCTTCATGGGAATTCTTGGAAGAACCTGTTGAGAGGAAACATGAGGCTGCAGGTCAATCAGTTGATAAAACATTCATTGAGAAACACGAGGAGAGGAAATGGGGAGTCATGGTTATAATCAAATCTCTTCAGTTTCTTCCGGCAATTATTAGTGGTGCATTGAAGGAAATGTCTCATAACCTTCATGAAGCAATTCCAAATGGCTTTGGTAATATGATGCATATTGCTTTGGTTGGCATCAACAATCAGATGAGTTTACTTCAGGATAGGTACACACCTGCCCTTTTTATTATAAATGAAGTTTGCAACTAAAAGTTATTCATTCAATGAATCTTGGGAGTGTTTATATGTAAGAGCATATACTTTATTTGCAATTCATAGGTTTCTGCCCCATTTTGATTAATTCATAATTGACTAAGTCTACTCTTTGACATGGATTGGTATACACTAGAAATTTCTGATGGACCTATCTTGTCATACACAGTTTTTAAATTCCTTTTCTATCTGCAAATGCATGCCAAATATAATCCACAGTTAAACCTTCTTGAACATCATTGCCTTTTGATGCTTGCCAGTGGCGACGAGGATCAGGCTCAAGAAAGAATTAAGAAGTTGGCCAAAATACTTAAAGAGCAAGGAGTAGCCTCCAGTCTACATGGTGCAGGTGTCACAGTAATTAGTTGTATCATACAAAGGGATGAAGGGCGAGCCCCTATGAGGCACTCCTTCCACTGGTCATCAGAGAAGCTCTATTATGAAGAAGAACCTCTATTGCGTCACCTAGAACCTCCTCTTTCTATTTACCTCGAATTGGTTAGTAATTTCCTGGCTTTAGTCCCCAGCTTTTATGTGAAGAGTGATAACATGTTTCCACATTGACCCTTGATATGAAGTAACTCAACATTTTTTCTGATCCAGGACAAGCTTAAAGGCTATGAAAATATACAGTATACCCCATCCCGTGACCGTCAATGGCACTTGTACACCGTTGTAGACAAACCACTACCAATCCGAAGGATGTTCCTCAGAACACTTGTAAGGCAGCCCACAACAAATGAAGGGTTCACTGGGTTTCAAAGGCTAGACATCGCAACAGCGAGTACCCAACTGGCTTTATCATTTACTTCGAGGAGCATCTTGAGGTCCTTATCAACAGCAATGGAAGAATTGGAACTGAATGCACACAATGCCACTGTAAAATCTGACCACACTCATATGTATCTTTATATCTTACGTGAACAACAAATTGATGATCTGCTGCCTTACCACAAGTAATTATTTCTTTTTCCTATTCAATTTCTTTTCTTCCAAGATAAGACAGCAAACTTTCTAGAATCTCACTTTGGAGATATTGTGCCAGGAGAGTTGATTTAGATGCTGGACAAGAAGAAACTGTGGTAGGGGCCATCTTAGAAGAACTTGCACGTGAAATCCATGCATCAGTTGGTGTAAGGATGCATAGGTTGGGTGTTTGTGAGTGGGAAGTGAAGCTGTGGATGGCATCCTCTGGACAGGCAAATGTTGCTTGGAGGGTTGTCGTGACAAATGTGACTGGTCATACCTGCACTGTACATGTATGTTTATATATCGCATACATTTTGTTGAAGAAAACGTTTCCTACCACCCAGTTACATTTTCAGATTAATAAATCTTTGGTTGGTTTGCAAAAGCATTACCAGAGTTATCAATGTGTCGTTTGATTATTTACTCTAGCTAGAAATTTACTACTAAACAGACTGGTCTTTTGCTAGATATTCGGAGCTTTATTTTTTTCGTTAAAAAAAAAAGAATAAGAAAAAACAGATGAAATAATCTATTGATATATGATTCTTTCACCGGTCAAATAAAAATCATACTTTGCACAAGTTAAATGTTTGCAATGCCTGTATTTAAGGATTTATTGACTGTATTGTGAATATGAATTATGAGTCATGATTTAACTTTTGGTTAACATGATATTCAGATATATCGGGAACTAGAAGATAACAGCAAACAGAGAGTGGTATACAATTCAGTCTCTGTACAGGGTCCCCTGCATGGTGTACCAGTGAATGCGCACTATCAGCCTTTGGGAGTTATCGACAGAAAACGTCTGTTGGCCAGGAGAACCAACACTACTTACTGCTATGATTTTCCACTGGTGAGATATCTGATAGGATTTTCTTTCTTTTTCAATAAATGAATTTTATGTTTTCCACGATTCACAGATATGGTAATACTAACTGGAGTTAATATGTTTTTTGCAGGCATTTGAGACAGCCTTGGAACAGTCATGGGCATCCCAGTCACCAGGTGTTAGCAAACCCAAGGCTAAAATTCTCAAGGTCATAGAGCTCAAATTCGCTGACCAAAAAGGCACATGGGGTACTCCTCTCGTTACCGTAGAGCGTCCACCCGGGCTCAATGATGCTGGTATGATAGCCTGGTTTGTGGAGATGTCTACCCCTGAGTTCCCTTCTGGAAGGAGGATATTGGTTGTTGCAAACGATGTGACCTACAAAGCTGGATCTTTTGGCCCAAGAGAGGATGCATTCTTCTTTGCAGTAACTGAGCTTGCTTGTGCTAAGAAATTGCCTCTAATATACTTGGCAGCAAACTCAGGTGCCCGTATTGGGGTAGCTGAAGAAGTCAAATCCTGTTTTAAAGTGGGCTGGTCTGATGAATCAAGCCCCGAGCGTGGTTTTCAGTATGTGTATTTAACCTCTGAGGATTATGCTCAGATTGGATCATCTGTGATAGCGCATAAATTAAACCTAGCAAGTGGCGAAACCAGATGGGTGATAGATACCATTGTTGGAAAGGAGGATGGCTTGGGGGTCGAGAGCTTGACTGGAAGTGGGGCAATTGCTGGTGCATATTCGCGGGCATATAAGGAAACCTTTACCTTAACATATGTGACCGGCAGAACTGTAGGGATAGGTGCTTATCTTGCAAGGCTTGGGATGCGGTGCATACAAAGGCTTGATCAGCCCATTATTTTAACTGGTTTCTCTGCATTAAACAAACTACTTGGCAGGGAGGTGTACAGCTCCCATATGCAACTTGGAGGACCTAAAATTATGGGAACTAATGGGGTTGTCCATCTAACGGTTGCTGATGATCTTGAAGGAATATCTGCTATTCTAAAGTGGCTGAGCTATGTTCCTCCCTATGTTGGTGGCCCACTCCCCATTTCAATTCCCTTGGATCCTCCAGAAAGGCCTGTGGAGTATTGCCCGGAGAATTCATGTGATCCTCGAGCTGCTATTTCTGGTGCTCTGAATGGTAATGGGAACTGGATGGGGGGTATATTTGACAAAGATAGCTTTGTTGAGACTCTAGAAGGCTGGGCAAGGACGGTTGTTACTGGAAGGGCAAAGCTTGGAGGAATCCCTGTGGGAATTGTTGCTGTTGAGACACAGACGGTGATGCAAATTATTCCTGCTGATCCAGGCCAGCTTGATTCCCATGAGAGGGTTGTTCCTCAGGCTGGGCAAGTATGGTTTCCTGATTCTGCAACTAAGACTGCCCAAGCATTACTAGATTTCAACAGAGAAGAGCTCCCACTTTTCATTCTCGCCAACTGGAGAGGCTTTTCTGGTGGGCAGAGAGACCTTTTTGAAGGGATCCTTCAGGCTGGATCAACCATTGTGGAGAACCTTAGGACTTACAAACAGCCCATTTTTGTATTCATCCCAATGATGGGTGAGCTCCGCGGTGGAGCATGGGTGGTCGTGGATAGCCGGATAAATCCTGACCATATTGAAATGTATGCTGATCGAACGGCAAGAGGAAATGTCCTTGAGCCAGAGGGGATGATCGAGATCAAGTTTAGGAACAAGGAATTGCTGGAGTGCATGGGCAGGCTTGACCAACAGCTGATCCAACTAAAGACAAAGCTTCAGGAAGCCAGGAGCTGTGGGGCAAATGAGAAGGTTGAATCCCTGCAGTTTCAGATACGATCCCGAGAAAAACAGATTTTGCCTGTCTACACTCAGATAGCTACCAAATTTGCAGAACTTCATGACACTTCTCTGAGGATGGCTGCAAAAGGGGTAATCAGAGAAGTTTTGGAATGGGCCAGCTCTCGATCTTTCTTCTACAAGAGATTACGTCGGAGAATTGCCGAGGAGTCACTCATCAAGATAGTGAGAGATGCTGCTGGTGAACAGCTGTCGCACAAATCTGCAATGGATTTGATCAAGAACTGGTTTTCGAGTTCTGATATTTCAAGAGGCAGAGAAGATGCCTGGGAGGATGATGGAACTTTCTTTAGATGGAAGGATGATCAAGGGAATTATGAGGGTAAGCTTAAAGAATTGCGGGTCCAGAAGGTATTGCTTCAATTGGCAACCATTGGTGACTCAGCTTCTGATTTGCAAGCCCTACCTCAAGGTCTTGCTGCCCTTCTAAGCAAGGTAAACCTTCATGTTGTTCTTTCTTTTACAAGCATCGTTGCATGTGTCTCTAGCCACCTGGAGCTAATGTTTTCTATTTAATGCAGGTTGAGCCATCAAGCAGATCTTTGTTGGTTGATGAACTCCGGAAGGTGCTCGGTTGATGGGAAAGTTGGTTCTTCACATGCTACCTCAGTCCCACAAATTTGTTGTGCTGTATGTGCCTGAATCATTGGTGTATTTCAGTTATTTGCTTTTAGCAGATGTAAGAACACAATGGCTGCCTACATATCAGACGCATCAATAGTTTAGTTGGCTGATAGAAGCTTCATTGTATATTGAGGCAGAGGATTCTTAGGGAGCAGTCTCGCTCCAAAGTGTAAATTTTGTTAGTCACAACCACAAGTAAAAAAGAAGAAGGAAATAGATAGCTTCAAGAGGAAAACAACCAGTATTTGCAGGCTCTGTTTCATTATTTTCCTACATGGCTGATCGATGCTTGAAAATAAAAGTTACGATATAGTTTGCAATATTCTGTAAGAGTTGTTCATTGTTCTGTTTATAATTACTAATTCATGCCGATCGGCTTCTATTTTGTTTCTCTCAAACTCTAAAAAAGTAAACACCATGTCACCATTCTTCATGAATAACATGGATCTGTGGTTTTTTTTTTTTCTAGTTCAGAGTTGTGTTTTCATGCATCTTGACAGAAGCCTGGAGTTAAAGAGCTCATCATGTATTCTTGGTGGTTTACAGATTTTCAGTTTCAGTTTCAGTTACAAAGCAACGAATTTCTGTTCATTATCAAGACAGGTAGTGGAGTCGATTCAAATTTGGGGGAAACAAAGCTTAATGAAACTGCTATATAGTCCATTATGCTTCTTTACTTCCATAGGCAAGAATCACTGGGCCAAAAATAAGTGGAAAAGAAAATAATACTGTAGCATAAGACTATTTGAAAAGAGCATGAAAATCCTGTTCAGTTGATCATTTCTTCATCTTGTGCTTCATCTTCGCCTTCTCCTTTTCTTTTCTTTTCATCTCTTCGCGTTTCTTCTTCTCTTTCTCTTGTTTCTTTTTCATCTCTAGTTCCTGCCTCTTCTTCTCTTCCTCCTTTTCTATTCTTTTCCTCTTCTCCTTCTCCTTGGCTTTCTTTATCTTTTCCTTCTCCTTCAGTTCCTCCTTTGTCAGTTCTCTTCCTATCTTGAAACACATTTTGTTTGAGGCTTACAATTCCCTTTTCTGAAAGATGATTGAATATATATCGTTCCTTTGTTTTGTACTATCTGGGTTGGTTTTGAGTGAGAGCCGTCTCTTTTGTTGCTTGCAGATACGATGCTCTTATTGTCATCTATACATTGCCGTCCAGAGACCATTTGGTGGCGGCATATCTATGTTGTATTTTGCCATTAAAAAGGCCATTGTTCTTTCATATCCTAATACCGAAAGCTCAGATCCCATTACCTATTTGGCTATTATTTAGAATCTTAGATAGACCATACAGACAAGAGGTCGTTCGGCACCACAGGCAAACCATTTCATTAGAAGTGCCAGGAAAAAATTCTGCATTTTGAGGAAAACCATGAGTAAAACAAAAGAGCATTCATGACATTGTAATTTCATCAAAAGACTTTATTGTACATGTTACAAATACTGGGAAAGAATTATGTTTCTCGTCATATCTAACATGGTACAAAACTTTCTATAGATCAATACATTCTCTAGCTCTTCTATTTACCGATGCAGAACTTGCCAAAAATGTTGGTCAAAACCTCCTCAGAAATGTCTTCTCCACTTATTTGGCCAAGGGCCATTGCCGCTTCCCTCAAATCAATCGTCCAGAAGTCAAAAGGAATTTCCTCTTCTATTGAGGATTTCAACCTCGCAAGAGCCTCCTTGGTTCGTACAAGCTGCTCGCATTGTCTCTGATGATTCGTCAAATTATAATACAAAGATGAGAATCAGCTTTAATCATAAGATCAATCTAACCCAAGCTAGATACATTTTTTACCATAAAATCTTAGTAACCAACAAGAGATAATGATATGCTTTCAATTTTATTGGTAAGAAACGGCACACCACACACAGACAGCATAATTATAAATGTGTGGCTAACTGCTAACCTGGTTCACAGTCCATCTTCGACTCCCTGCAGGAAATTTGTTGAGACCAACAATATCTAATATTGCCTTCTCCAAATCTTGGATTCCTTGACCGGTGATGGCAGATGTCAAAACATGCCTATTGAAAGAACTGACATCTTTTTCAATCCACTCCAGGCCATCAGGTGTAACACGATCTATTTTGTTAATTACAAGGATCATTGGGGTGGAAGATCCAGTCGATTCCTGTAATCCCAAAAGTAGGACAACGACATTTGTTTATTCTGAGTGTCAGTTTGCATAATCAGAGGGAATGATTGACAAATACAGATATGGGCATATTCAGATGACAGAGAATGAGAGGAAACCTTATTAGATTGAATTCTATTATGTAGTTCCGAGTCTTCTGGAGTCCAGCCATCAAGAGCACTTATTGCCATAATAATGACATCGGCACCCATAGCAACTGCTTCAGACCTCTCCACACCTGTGATAAAGAAAATCAAGGAATTTAGATATGCAATAACAATACGCAGTGAAGTAACAAAATCATCATACATAAGCCGGATATCGTTGGTTGTCAGGAAAATATATCAAATTATCAACATTACACTTTGCCAACTGGTCTGTGGTAGAATCACAAAAGCTTGAAGAGATAAATGTAATTGTTCATCAAACTTCTTCATAAAAGAGACAGATGAAGCATTGTAGTTTTCACTACAAAATCAGAACTCTAAAATGCCCTTAACGTAAACAATTTCATAAGAAAATATCTATGAGGGATCTCGTAAGCAGTAAACACAGAAAACTCCACATGGAAAACAATGAATTATTTCTTCTTCTTCTTCTTCTTCTTTTTTTTGGAAAAGAAACAGAATTTATTAAACAAAAGAAAGATACAAAAAAAAGTGGACTAAATGAATTATTTCACTCTCCAGAGGATGCCAATGCCCTACTAGTTCAAAATGATCAAATATTGGAAATAATCGAAATCTTATGCTACGGTAATAGAAACCCAGATATAAAATGAACTTGGCTTCTAGTGCATCTGGTTTGAAAGCAACCTGAGGATTTGTAGACAAGATTGAACAAAGAGGGATAGCCTTACCAATTTTCTCCACAATGTCATTGGTTTCCCTGATGCCTGCTGTATCAAGTAGGGTTACAGGAATACCGCAAACTGTAATACTGGCTTCAACCACATCCCGAGTGGTCCCAGCAATTTCTGTAACTATTGCTCTTTCAGTCTGCACGCTAAAATAAAAAAGTGGTACTCAATAACATCTCACACAAAAAACAAACCCATGGTCAATGTAATTTTTTTTTCTTCCCCTTACTATATAATTGTTTTTGCTATAAATTACTGACATATGAAGACTCAGAGACTTGCAAAAGAAAAGAGAAACATAACAGTGTGTATCCCAGCAGCTTTATTCAATAATAGACACTTTACTAAAGCCTACTCATTGGCAAATCTAGCCCCACTTTACTAATACACACAGTTTCACTGCTTACATAATTTATTTTCATAAATATGTGTAACATTCAAATACAATCAATATGTTCCTTTAGCTTGTAGTTTTTTGGATATTATTAAATGGTAATAAAATTTTATCTTTGAATAGTTTACAGAAGATATATACTTCAAAGAGGCTCCACACAGAATTTTATAAAAGTCTGGTACGTCCGGCGACAAATGCCATCTCAATGAAGATAGAGGGGCTGACTCTCCAGAATTACTTGGGCAGAGTTCCCAAGAATTAGTCGATAACAAGCAAACGCAGAAAAGAAAAAGATAATGAGATTTCAAATATCTTATGTGTGATACCAATCCTCATGCTGCGCAACTCCCAAAACTCATCAAAACAAGCACACATGTGGAAATTCAATCGGAAAAAAACCATTAAAAAAAAAACTAAAACTAAAACTGGCATCACATACTTTGCTCCATGCATTGAGGAGGCTAGACTTCCCAACATTTGGACGGCCCAGAATTGCTATCTGCAAAATTAACATAATAGCTCCACAAATCAGAAGCATGCTAAAACTGCAAAGAATGAAAACATTCAAGACTTAATATTCAAAAGGTTAAAGAAAGAAAGGATACAACAACATCACCAGAATACCAAAAAACACAACAGTCCCTTTTAAAGAAATGCATTACAGTTTAACCAAGAAAGATGCACTTTGTATAAGGAACTAATAGTTAAGGCCCCATATAAACGCACATGAAAATCATGGTTCACAAGGTTACTATAGCATATATATAGATTACCATGATCATGCCAAAGTCCGAACTTTAGCTAAAATCAGTCATTAAAAAATGCAAACATATGAGAATCTATAGAGCAATGACTTATGTAAAGAGACAAATAAACAATAATACTGCTCATATAGTCGTATGATATATGCAGTGAAATAAAAGAAATAACCTTGTTGCCATATATAAAGAACAAAAGTAAAAATGGAAGGCATCTCTCTTTCAAACAAGAAAAAGAAAATCATAGAACTCCATTTGGTGGGCGGTACCTGTAATCCAGATTGCAGAAGTTGGTCATAATTGGCCGTCTCTAGAGCACTATCAACATCTTGTGACATGGAATGTATTTTATTCACAACTTGATTTGTATCAAGTGGAGGCATCTCATCATCAAAATCTAACCGGGCTTCAATTTCAGTAAGCAACTCAATGCACTGAGCTCTTACAGATTTTACCATGGAAGAAAATCCACCCTGCCAATATAGAAATGTTTCCAGAGTAAATTTATCATGTTCTCAGACAAAAAGTCTTGAACAAATACTAGCAGTAATCAGTATCCGGAAACAGAAACCTATAATTTTACAGGGGAAAAACAGAGACATGCCTGAATATTGGCTAGTGCTGCATCTGCTGCAGCTACAGACTTGGCTGAAATGAGTTTGTCAACATTTTCAGCTTGCGTCAGGTCCAAGCGGCCATTGAGAAAGGCACGCAGAGTAAACTCGCCTGAGAGAAAAAATCGCAAATGTAGTGTTACATGTGATACCCTTTTGTATTTGGTTAAATTTTATTCCAAGAGTTAAAAACTTTGAAGCTAAAAATTCGATGTGGGAGGAAGAAGTGAAGTCACCTGGCTCAGCAAGCCTTGCTCCAGCCTCTAAACAAGCTCTGAGAACACGATTCAGACACACTTGAGTCCCATGGCATTGAAGCTCCACCACATCTTCACGTGTATATGATCTTGGCGCCAACATGGGTACAGCTAAAACCTAAGCATTAACCAAGAAATACCCACATCACAAATCAATCATATAACCAAAACTCATTCACATTCACTGAAAGCAAGAGACTTGAAAGTACCTCGTCGACGACATTGCCGTTGGGGTCCAAAACGACGCCGTATTCGATCACATGACTGGTGGGTCGCCAATGCCATGGTGAAGTAGTACTAGTAGAGCTCTTTCTCTTGCTCTTCGTCTTGCTCGGACGGAACACGCGGCCAACGATAGCCACCGCAGACGGACCCGAGAGTCGTACGATCCCAACCGCACCAGGTGGGCCCCCAATTGACGTCACAATGGCCGCAATTGTGCTTGTGTTCTCCACCGGCGGGGACCCATTCACTACCGCTCGCTCGTCTTTGCTGAGAAGCAGCGTCTGGGTCTTGTTGTCCGAGTCTGAAAGTGGGGAAGAGTTGGTGAAAGAGCAGTGGCAGGAGTGTAAATATGGCGGGAAGCGAGGGGGGAGTTTGAGACCTTTGGGAGTGGGAAGGGGTTTGAAAGAAGCAGAAGAAGATATGGCGGAGACTAGATAAGGGGGCTTCAATTTAGGCCTTGTGTATAGAAAATGGCGAAAGCGGAATGTTGAGAGCAGAGCCGCCATTGATGTTTTGTAACCGCCGGAAGGCCGAGACTTCTGTAATATTGTCTTTATCAGTTTATCTTATGTCTAGTCTGGGCCGGACTACTCTTCAAAGCCTTGGTACACCCATGTGGATATGGATACCAATGGGTAGGGTCGGGTTCGGATATGTCATATTAAAATCGAGTACCTATTCTTTCGGGTATGTATATTACTATATTCCCCAAACCCGTACCCATTTGGATAGAGCTTCAAAATGACTGCTTCTACATTTGCCATTTGGAAAACCCGCAGTCACCACTACTACTGCACCGGCGCGGCTTGATAGAATCGGCCAATCCCACAAGAGTATGAGGCAAATCTTAACCATGGAGTCAGTGCATCAGCAATGAAGACTTACGTACAATCCCTTTATCCAAAAGATAAAAAAAAATTAAAATTAATAACAAATATCACCATATTTCCCCACCAACCATAAGATTTAATATGACAAAATTCACGATATTCATATTTGCTCAAAAGAGTCCCAAAATAGATCTAAAATAAAATTTCACCACCCGCCCAATAAAGATTTTCACTATTCGATCTCATATCACTATTCGCTAATTTACTCCAAAAGGCGTCTAAGAGCGTCATCAATGATGTCTTATTTACATCACTTTTGCAACAAAAAAAAATCGAAATGATTGAAGATTACTTATTTTTCCAATTTGTTTACCATGACTACAATTCTAATTGATTGAACTCTCATGGCCCCAGTCGTGAGCTGATGGTTTTCATTTAGTGGTATTTTAATTCTGGTAGGAACATTTTAAATGAGCAATGCTCAGGTTCACCCCCCTCCCTACTTACACTGGTGGACCCGGCGTAGTGGGGGCTTAAGCCCCCGCTGACTTTTGTTGTTAATGTAATTAATGGATGATGTTTTTAACTCTTTCACGTAGAGTTAGTCTATAAAATGATCTTCGCCCCCACTGCTGTCCCATTTTTGGCTTAAGCCCCCACTGCCCAATAAATTTTGTCCCATGACTCCATGAGCAGGCTTATTAAAGTATTCAAATATTCAATATTTTTCCCCATGAGCATGTTTATTGAAGTTGTCAAGTATTCAATATACCCACTTTCCTAAGAGACCTAAATATATATATATATTACCCACTGTCATTCCATTAGCTGCGATTCGAGACGGAGATGAGGCACCAATTTTTTTTATCTCTATTCTCTACCAACTCTACTTTTCAACTCTGTCTCGAAATGTTTTATTCTTACAAGCCCCGTTGATTTTGATTTTTGGTTCCGCCCCACGTTTGGGCTTCCACCCCACACTCTCCCGATATATTTTGCCTGCCAGCCCATTATTCACTTCGCCCACTACCCAAAAAATTCGCCTTCCGGGGGAAAAATCTGGTCCACCACTGCAGGAAACCCCTTGGCCAAAAATTCCGCCCCCACCGGGAATCACGGGTCCCACGCCTACTTAACATAGTTTCATTTCATAATTTCGTAATCCAACCGTTCATATCATAATTGATCCTTCATAGATTATTTCTGTAAAAAATCAATCGAATTAGAGATCTTTTGGTCACTCTAATTATTGAAATAAATGAACGGTTCTGACAACAATTACTACTATTATGAGGAACCGTCTATTTATTTCATATAAATGAGTGACCAAAGATCTCCGATTCGATTGATTTTTTGCAGAGGTGATCTATGAAGGATAATTTATGATATGAACGGTTGGATTATGAAATTATGAAGTACAACTATGTTAAGTAGGGAGGGGTGTGAACGAGCAGGTTCACCCAGAGGGTGAACCTGAGAATTTTCCATAATATAATACTAAGATTGTTATAGCTTTTCAAAGATGGTTCTACGGTTCTACCCATTTTTAACTCTTGGGTCAGGTATTTGGATCTGAATATTGGATTTCGATCAAATATGGATTTAGATTTGGGGTCCAAGGGACTTCTGGATTTGTTCTTGAAATCGGATCGGGTCTTTATCTAGTTTTGAATCTAGATCGGATTGATATTCGGATCTAAGATCTGGCCATCTGGGCTAGTTATGGGTAGGGCTGGCATCGGACCGGTTCGGTGTAAAAATCACCCAAAACCAAGTCCGACCGAAAAGTGACGGTTTCAGAAAAAGTCCAACCGCGACCGGTCCGAAAACTCCGGTTGTCCGAGGGTCGGTTGACCGACGAAGTCGGTCGGTTCAATTCGGTGTCCACTTTGACCGAATTTGTGACGGCATCGATCGGGTCTGTGAGTGTTTGGATTGTGAACTGTTGTGAATTTGAGAGATTGCGGGTCCCGGTGGAGCCGAATAAGTACGAGGAGGAGGAGGAGGTTGTTTGATTTTGGTATATCGCAGGTTGAATAGTGATTTTGCGGGGATGGTTTTGTGATGATGAATTCAAATTAAGGTGGTGCGTGAGCTTGTGAGGGCTGATGTTGAAGTTGTGATGGTGGTGAAGCACCGAAGTGTAGGTGTGGGTGCAGAAAATAAAAGATAGGGTGTAGAGGGAGAGGAGAGAAGAAGAAAAAAGAAGCGGAAGAAGAAGAAGAAGAAGAAGAAGAAGAAGAAGAACGTGGCAAAAGGGAAGAAAGAGGGAGAGGCGGGATAGAAAAAAGAAAGGAAGAATAAGGTTTTGGTTGCTTTATTTTTTTAATTGAAATGAAACTAACGGATAGTTAAATATAATGTTTGACATAGATATAAACAAATTGGCAAGTGGCGTAGTGGAGAAGGTGTTCTTCATGTGCTTAATAGGTTACAAGTTCAATTCTTGGCAACCTCAAAATGAGGTTTATTTTGAATAAACCAACATTAACTCGGTTTGCGGTTTACTGCGGTTTTGAAAAAAACCAAACCGGGTCCGAACCGAACTAGACCGGTTCGTTGTTTCTTGTCCGAAGCGAGAATTTGCAAATAAAAAACCGAACCGGTCCGGTCCGACTAGACTGGTTCGGACGGTTTTTCGGTAAACCGTGCCAGCCCTAGTTATGGGGATGAATTTGGAGGCGATTCCAATCTTCTCATCAAGATATTAAGAGTTTGTGTACTAGGGTGTAGTCCAGTTGTACAAGGCAGTGACATGCCCAGCACATAATCGGATTCAAGTCTCACCATCTCCACATTTTTCAAACTTTTGAGCCCCTTCCCCCTCCCTAAAAAAAAATCAAGAACTTGGAATCGGCCAAATGACATTTAACATTACTGTCCACCATATTTATAGGAAGTCGAATATGATTGTCACTAAATTAATTGGTTTGCTTAATTTGGTCACAAGTTAGATCATAGAAGTGTCACAATTCACAAATATTAATTTCGCCTTTCTTTTTGATGAGTTGTTGTTCAAGATCAGTTGTTAATCTTCTTTGCAGTGTACGTATTTTATCTTTAAATAAAAAAAAATCAAAATCAGACTGACCGAAAGAGCTGCTCATGTCAAACTATGTGGGGTGACATACATGCCAAATAAACTAACACAAAACAGAAACACGGGGGACGACCAGCCAAGTCAAGAAAGAGAAGTACCATTTCAATCCTTTATTCAATAATTAATACATTAACTGACTCTCGATCAACTCTTTTAAACCACTAATTACCATCCACAGTTTTGCTTCTATTTTAATCTTAAATAAAAAAAAAATTTCAAGTCTCAAGTTTGATTCATTCTTTTATCCAATGAATAAATAGGTCCTAACGAATTTTCTTCCGTCATCGGAAAGAATACTTCAAATTGAAACCCAGCCAACCATGCTTACTGATTAAATTAATTTTTGTTAGGTCAATTTGAACTATCATATTAATCGTTGATTAATTCTTGGCTTAGCACTAATTAGGAGCATCTTCACCAACTCGTAAGAAGGTGGGCGCTGGCACCCAAATGTCACAAACTCCCAAGCTAGGGTTAGTAATACCCTTTAAGCATTCACAAAAGTTAGAATAGCTCATCCTGAAGATATTTGATACTGTGTGTTGGACCCTTTATATATGCCACCCTCATGATATATGCTTTTCCTTGGCTGGCTTGGTTTGAATTTTTTATTTATCAAAGTGGTTCTAATAATTACGAAAAAAAGGAGAAATCAATTATATATTGACCTTACAGGACATGGGGGTCTCCAAACTGGGTGCTGTGTGTGTACTGGTACAGGTACTGCTGCGCGTATATGTGATAGTGAAAGACACCGGCCAAGAGACTGAGTACGTGAGTCAAATTTGCACCACTCAATCATAAGTGTGTTGAATCTTGACTAATTAACAATGTGGCAAAGACTTGTAATATATGGCTAGCAAGTTCGACCTACTTTCTATCAACCAGTTGTTTGTCATTTCATACATCTTCTCTCTAAACCCTAAAAAAGTCTTGATTGGAAACCAGCTTGTACCGACCTCATAAAGCCAGTTCCGACTTCCGACTACATAAAAGATTTCTAACTAGAAAAGAAAATGGGGGGGGGGGGGGGGGGGGGGGGGGGGGGGGGGGAGGGGGGGTGGGAAAAGGACTCAAGGTGATGAATAAGGCATCAACTGTAGAGAAGACCTCAATAAAGATCTAACAGATACCGTATATTGCTGGTTTTGGCATCCTCATTGTCTAGTACTGTTATTCCAATATATTTGTGATTGACATATTCATCTTCCCAGCAATTCAGAGGGAGACCCAAACCAAAGGAAAATGATGGGTTACAAGTTAAAAAGTGGTATATATATATATATATATATATATATATATATAGAGAGAGAGAGAGAGAGAGAGAGAGAGAGAGAGAGAGAGAGAGAGAAAGACTGAAACAAATAAAGACGTGGTGACTAAAATTGATACCTAGTCGCTAGCGAATTGGCTTGATGAGTTGGGGTTTTTTTTTTTTTTTTTTTCTGGTGCGAGAGAAAAAATTGATACCTATTACACGGTTATTTTTAGTGGATACCATTCAACAATTACATTCAAGTCAACATTAGCGTACGTTAATTCGGCAGATTTATTTTTTTAGTAATTTCAAAAAAAAAAATTTGATACCATAACAAAACTAATAAATTAGTAGCACAATTCTAATTGATGGAGCAAATTATCCGGAACCTAGCTAGGAATTAACCCCATGCCAATGGGAAACATTAATAAGTACATTACAAAAAAAAAACATATAGGGAGGACTACTGTCTCATTGAAATTGTAACCGAGTTAATCCAATGGAACAAACTGTAGGTAGAAAAAAAGAGTATCACATACCGCCACATGCCAAGCTGTCAACTCATAATATTGCAATCCATTCTAGGAAGCCGATGGGGTATGAGTGAAATCTTTTGAACCTCTTTAAAAAAAAATGCTAGAAAGCCGAAACTTTACCAAAAAAAAAAACTCAAAACTAAAGTCTGCATATACTAATGCACTTAAACTACAGCCCATACCTATTGTAGCTAGTTTTTTTTTAGCTCAAAGGTCATTTGAATAAGTTTTTTTTTTCAACTAGAGGTGCGCTTTTTTGGAACCGTCATTAAAAAATGATAATATGTTCGTTGATCGGATGTTTATCAAGTTTTCTTTTTGAAGATACAAGAAATTATGTCGGGGCCTGGATCCCGATTCATGGATCTCTTGGGAGATGTATGTTGTGGGTATATTTCTATAAGTTATATAAGAAGAATTTTTTTTCCCTAATTTAAAGAAGTTTATCAGGCACGAAATTCCTATAATTCAAAAAATATGGCTTATAATGAGTTTGTCGCATCCATCATTATCAGAAAGCATATTACTTCAAATTCCGGAAATTAGTTATAAGAATTAACAGTCATATGTCCCCATCTTGGAAGCTAACCAACCGTGCATGCTGGGTTAGATTAATTTTTGTTTGGTCAATTTAATTATCATAATGGATCATCATTAACATTGATTAATTCCTATGAATTAATTAGCACTAAAAGCATCATATCTTGTACAGTTGTACCAGCAGACAAATAATCTTTTCTTTGGCTGGCATTCTTTGACAATTAATTAATAAATGGGACCTTGGTCATCGATCTCTGGCCACCGGCCTACAACCGGGGTTCGGAGGCACTAATTAAATAAAAAGCCACCTTTACAAACATTTCTCCACGTTGAGAATTTGGGCTATAAATAACAACTCAATCTGTCATCAGACCTACACAACAAACTCATACCATTCTCTTTCATATTCCTCATTAATTCCTTATCAAAAACACACGTATCATTCTCTTTCTCTCTTCCAATTAAATGGCACCTACAACAACCACTGTTGCCGATAAAGCCAAAGTAGCAAGCATCAAGACACTTACCGGCGCTGAACTCAACTCTGTACCATCGGAGTACACCTACATCAAAGACCCCAACGATCAAGCTGATGCCAGTGACCCAGAGCACTCAATTCCAACTATTGATTTCGCCCAACTCACCTCCAGCTCCCCCGATCTCCGGTCCAAAGCCATTCAAGAGATAGGCAGAGCTTGCGAGGAATGGGGATTCTTCCAGGTATAAATATACATTTTTGTTGAAGCTAAAAACGTCTTTCCCGCTAAGTCGGTCATCATCTAAATAGAAAAATGAATGAACATACATAGCTAATTAAGGGTACGTGTTTGAATATTAGGTGATCAACCATGGTGTCCCCGAGAGCCTGATGAAATCGATGATCGAGGTGTGCCACAAGTTTTTTGATCTGCCTGAGGAGGAGAAGAAGGAGTTCCAATCAAGGAAGCTGTTGGAACCAATCAAGTGCGGGACAAGCTTCAACGTTGCAATCGACAAAGTTCGTCTGTGGAGGGATTTCCTCAAGGTCATAGCACATCCCGAGTTCCACTCACTCCACAAACCCGCCGACTACAGCGAGGTTTCGTTGGAGTTCAGCAAACAAACCCGACAAGTTGCAACCGAATTGTTGAGCGGAATATCAGAGAGCTTGGGGTTGGAGGCCGAGTACATAGCCAAGGCCATGAACTGGGACCGCGGCCTACAAATCCTTGCCGCTAACTACTATCCGGCATGTCCACAACCCGATCAAGCCATCGGAATTCCCCCTCACACCGATCACGGACTTGTGACTCTCCTAATCCAGAATGACATGGGTGGCCTTGAAGTCCAGCACAACGGCAAGTGGGTCCTTGTTGATTGTGCTCCGGGCGCTTTTGTTGTTAACATCGGTGACCAAATGCAGGTGCGTACCAAATAATTCATTAATTTATTCTTCGCCAAAGTTCGAGAAACAATTCTACTTCTCTTTATATATATATATACATGTAGTAGAGATTATGCGAGAGTTCTAATTTGTTGGTACGTTCAATATTATTCAGATCTTGACTAATGATAAGTACAAGAGCGTCTGGCATCGGGCAGTTGTGAACAACAGAGCTACAAGGATCTCCATAGCAGTACCACATGGACCTGCACTGGACACGGCTGCTCTACCAATTCCGGAGTTGTTGGGAGGCGAAGCACCAAAATACATTGGAATGTCATATGAAGAGTTCATGGAACTTCAGGCTAGCCCGGCGGCTTACATGATGCCTTGCTTAGACCACCTGCGAGTCAAGGCCGATAACTGAACCAAGTCAATGGCGGCTTGCCTTTCTTATCTCAACTTACAGCTTCAGCTCTTTCTCGCACAACAGTAATAACGCTCCTGTATGAGCTTTGATGCTCCAACGGTGCAGCAGATCAGCGTTGTCCATTTTTTTTTCTTATGTGGATCTCTAGTCTTGTTGTTGGATACTATCTTTTATATATTCAATATTGAATGCGAGATTTCTATCAAACTACATCGATGTAGTCATGTAACACGATCGAGTTGGAATTAATTATACTTGTATCTGATCTTCATAGTGTATACAACTGCGTTATGCTGTTTCATGTCTCTTGTATGATTACTTTTTAATTAACAGAAGAGTTTTTATCACTGGTCTAAATTTTAATGCACTAGACAGAAAAGAGACTCAACTTTCAAAAGTGATTAATACGCTTTAAAACACATCTATGTCAACTTTCAAAAGTAAATAATAAGTTACATCAACTTTTAAAAACATATCATTAAAATATTTCCATTTATTTTTTATCATATCTCAGTTAAATAAAATATGTTGAAGCATAAATATCTTCCCTCCTCTCACCTTCCCCATATTTTTCCTTCAAAACTTCATACTTGTGCTCTTCCTATAATCAAAAATTAAGTAAATTTTGATTTTTTTTAGGGTATGTGCTATTTTTTTAGGGTATTATTTTCATTACTTTAATCAATATGAATCTAAGTACTGACTAATTCAAATACTAGATCATTCATACATTATATTTTAAAACACATTCTATGTGCATCATTCATACATGAGAAAATACCTCGATGATATTAGATTCAGTCTCTCACCACGATGAGAGTCGAAGAGAAAAAGAGAGAAAAAAAGAGGAGATATAAGCAAAACAAAAAAAAGTGAAAAAATACCATAAAAATATCGCACATGGGCCAAATTAAAACAAAAGTGAAAAAGTGCGAATCCTCACCATTAGTAAAATAAAAATTTTAAAAGGTGTGTCAAACTTACTTTGCTCGAAAAACCTATCACATTTGTGAGTTATGATTTTTTAAGTTTTCCGACTTTGAAAAATTATAACTCACAACAACTAAAGCTATTCGAGCAAAGTCAATTAAATTTTTTTTTTAACATGGGCATCGTGTGCATCCTCAGCATGGGCATAGAAATCGTTAGCCTAGCTAGCATAGGCAAAACTAGTTAAACTCGCTAGGATTGACATCGTTGGAAGTGTCGGAGGCACCTCAGGATGTGAAGTGTGAACTACACTATTCTTTTCAACATTACTTGTGTCTAAACCTCACCATCAATAAAATATGTTTTTGTAAAAGATGTTTCAATTGATAAAACTAGAAAATCTCGAATCACTTATTTTTATGAATTTTCTAGTTTTCTCACATTTAAAAATTATTATAAAAAAACAAATTGATATTTTTTTGTTCTGTCAACTCAAGAAGTTCATAAAAATCATGATTTGAGTGTGGTAAGATTTTTGTACGAAAATAAGAATATGCAATTTTGTCCGAAAAATTATATGTTATAACTTATCCCCCCCCCCCCCCCCCCCCCCCCCCCCCCCCCCCCCCCCCCCCCCCCCCCCCCCCCCCCCCCCCCCCCCCCCCCCCCCCCCCCCCCCCCCCCCCCCCCCAGGGGGGGGGGGGGGGGGGGGGGGGGGGGGGGGGGGGGGGGGGGGGGGGGGGCCCCAACCCACGGTTTTCGGTGAAAAAATTCTCAAAAAGTTCACTATTGGTAAAACATGTTTTTTAAAAGGTGTTCCAATTGATAGAACTCAAAAATCTCATATCGTTCATTTTTTATGATTTTTCTAACTTTTTCGACTTTGAAAAATCACATAGGCATCATGGGTAACCTAAGCATGGGCAGACATTGTTAGCCTCGCTAGAATAGGCATAGTTGGAATTGTTGGGGCACCTCGGGATGCCTCATTGTGAAATGCATTTTTCTCTTCAACTTTACCTCTGTCAAAAATTTACCATTAGTAAAACATGATTTTTAAAAGGTATGCAAACTGATTTTGCTCGAAAAACCCGACTCATTTATGAGTTAAATTTTTTTAAGTTTTCCGAATTTGAAAAATTATAACACACAAACGACTCGAGTTCGTCGAGCAAAGTTAGTTAGAAAAGTTTTAAAAATTATTTTTTAACATGGTTTAACACGTTCAAAGTTAAGTTTTAAGTTTTCTGAATTTGTCACAATCTCACGAACAGAGTTAAAGGAAAAAAAAAGTTGGCATAGTTAGACACGTTTGAAGGTGTCAAGGCATGCCCTAGCATGTCAAACCTTGCCAACCCCATTTTTATTTTAACTTTGCACATGCCAGAACTTTACCATTGCTAAAATATATAAATTTTTTTTTAAGTGTTCCAATTGATAGAACTCGAAAATATTGAATAGCTTATTTTTATGAATTTTCTAGTTTTCCAACTTTGAAAAATCGTCAAAAATAAACAAGTCGATATTTGTGCATTCTGTTAACTCGAGAAGTCCTTAAAAATTATGATTTGAGTGTAAGAGATTTTTGTGTGAAAATAAGAATATACGATTTTAACTCAAAAATCGTGTGTATAACCCATGATTTTGGGTGAAAAGTCATGGTTTAAGAAAAAAACAATTCTAAAAAATTCACTATTGGTGAAACATATTTTTTAAAAAGTGTTCAAATCAGTAAAACCTGAAAATATCAAATAGTTTATTTTTTTTATAGTTTTCGACTTTGCCAAATCGCATATGCAGCATAGGCAACCTTAGCATGGGCATAGACATCGTTAACCTCGCTAGCATGAGCATCGCTAGTTAGCCTCGCTAACATGGACATTGTTGGAAGTGTTAGGCGCATCTCGAGATGCCTCATAGTGAATTGCACTTTCCTCTTCAATATTACCTCTAACAAAACTTCACAATTAATAAAACATGATTTTTTAAAAGTGTGCCAACTAATTTTGCTCGAAAAATATAACTCATTTATGAGTTATGATTTTTTAAGCTTTCCAAATTTGAAAAATCATATCTTACAAACGACTCGAGCTGTTCGGGCAAAGTCAGTTGATAAAAGTTTGAAAATCCTTTTTAACATCGGTGAAGTTTCATCACGGTTTCACGGACAAAGTTGAAGAAGCAAGGGGTTGGCATGGTTTGATACGTTTGGAGCTGCCAAGGCATGCCCTGACATGTCAAACCTTGCCAACCCCATTTTTCCTTTAAATTTGCCAACCCCATTGTTCATAATACATGTGTTCTAAAAGGTGTTTCAATTGACAGAACTCGAAAATCTTGAATAATTTAATATTTTTTTTATGAATTTTTTAGTTTTTTTACTTTAAAAAATCGCATGGGCATTGCAGGCATCTTTAGCATGGGCATAGTCATCAATAGTCTTACTAGCATGAACTCGCTAGCACATGCATCGTTGGAAGTGTCGGGACCACCTCGGGATACCTCCTTGGGAACTGTACTTTTCTCTTCATCTTTACTAATGTCAAAACTTCGCCATCGGTAAAACATAATTTTTTAAAGGTGTGTATTGCTACCATTTCATATCTGTACCGAGACAACCCCCGTACAGGGTCAGAAGTAGCTCACCATCACCGATAGCAGCCTGCCTCTGGATCCCATTACACACAAAATCGGTAGATCACATAACCTTGATAATGCCCCAGCGGCACGGGCCACGCCCCAATGACATCGACCAACTCGGTAGGGATCCCCTACCGAGTATACTTCCTTGGAAATGCCCCAGCGGCAAAGTAAGCCCCAGGCCGCGCCGAAGCCCCGACGCATCCCGGCGGTACGCGGCAATGCCCCGACGGCAAAGTAAGCCACAGGCCGGGTGTACCGACAACAAGCCTCCCCCCGGGCTACACACGGACGTCTCCCCGACCAGGTACCGAGGGCGGCCAGCCCCGCAAGTACCAGCATGGCCAACTGGCGCATGTGTTTGTCCATTATCTCCCGGATCGCACTAAGTTGCATACCCATGCCGCACTAGGGGCCGCCATCCCTCGATGCGCGTGTCGAGATAGTGCACCAAGGAATATTCCCCCGTGTCAGGGGATGTCGCCCACGCTAGGGAAGCTTGTCTCCGACCTCACCTCATATATAAGGAGCCCTCATTCCTTATTCAAGTACGTTCTCTCCGAATTCCACATACACAGCTCTTAGGACCCACCGGTACTAACTTGAGCATCGGAGGGTCTTTGGTCAGTACACACTGACCTCCCCTGAACAATCTTTTGTTTTTAGGTACCCAAGTGTATCACTACCGGGCAGTTGGGGAACGACAGAAACAGTGTGCAAATTGACTTTGCTAAAAAAACGCAACTCATTTTTGAGTTATGATTTTTTAAGTTTTTCAAATTTGAAAAATCATAACCCACAAACGACACGAGGTTTTTATGCAAAGTCAGTTGAAAAACTTTTAAACATCACTTTTTTAACATTGGTAACATTTTGTCATAGACAATGTTGAATGGAAAAGGGGATTAGTATGGTTTGGCACGTTCGGAGGTTTCAAGGCATGCTTTAGCTTGCCAAACCTTGCCAACCTCCTTTTCCATTTAACTTTGCTTGTCCCAAAACTTTACCAGTGGTAACAAATTATTTTTAAAATGTGTTCCTACTAACTTTGCTTGAAAATCTCGAATCGTTTATTTTTTATGAATTCTCTAGTTTTTCGAATTTGAAAAATCGTAAAAAAAAATATCTCGATAATTTGTTGTTTTGTCAACTCGAAAAGTCCTTAAAATTATTATTTGAGTGTGGAAAGATTTTGGTGCCAAAATAAGAACATCAAATTTTGGCCTAAAAATTGTGTGTTATAACCCATAGTTTTGGGGGAAAATCAAAGTTTCGATCAAAAAAATAAAATATTTTCAAAACTTCATCACTGGTAAAACATGTTTTTTAAAAGATGTTCTAGTTGATAGAACTTGAAAATCTCGGATCGTTTATTTTTATAAATTTTCTAGTTTTCCGACTTTGAAAAATCGCATGGGAATCGTGGGCATCCTTATCATGGGCATGGGCATCATTAGCCTCTCTAATATAAGCATGCATCGTTAGTTACCCTCAATAGCATGGGCATCATTAGTTAGTCTCGATAGCATAACTATCGGGGGCACTTCGAGGTGCCTCCTTGTGAACTGCACTTCTCCCTTCAACTTTATCAGTATCAAAACCTCACCATTAGTAAAACAAAATTTGTAAAACGTGTGCCAATGGACCTTGCTAAAAAAATCCGAATCATTTTTTAGTTATGGTAAATTTAAGTTTTCCGACTTTGAAAAATCATAACTCACAAATGACTCCAACTTTTCATGTAAAGTCAGTTAAAAAAGTTTTAAAAATCATTTTTTAACGTTGGTGATGTAATACCCCGAACTTTCATATTTAATTTCTTGAATATTCTTGAAATTAAGTAAAGGTTGGATATTAGTTTTCTTAACTAATTTGTGAAGCGGAAATATTTTGGAACAAATATTTACTCGAAATGTTTTATTTTCGAGGGGGTCAAAAGTTGACTTTCTTATCCGTTGATTTTCTCTGATAACTTCTTTCATGAAAGTCGTAGAACTACTCGATACGAGTTCGTAGACATGTGGCATGTTAAATTCTGAGATCATATGAAAAAGTTATGGTCAGCGGAAGTTTTACCTATTTTTTTGAAGGTATTCCGACCAAGTTGCATTTTCCTTAGAAATTGCATTAATCTGTTCATTATTTGAGAATGTGGTCTTCTAATGATTTTTAGTAGACATCTTAAGGAAACTCTCAGAGTTGGAATCACCCGAAAGTCATATTTCTAGATTTAATTATGATTTTTACAATACATATAGGGCACAAGAAGAAAGGGATTTAAGTTTGTGATGCAAGCATGTTATAATATCCTGAACCTAGGATTAATTATGAACGAATTGAATTCCTTGCTAGAAAATTTAGGAATGCATTTCATGCTTGTGTATTAGTATTTATTATATAGGTCTATATATGTGTAAATATATATATATATATAAGTTTATATGTGTATACATACGTATATGAAGTAATGTATGAGTATAGGCCTCCATGTTTGAATAGATAGAAAATTAAATTATTACAAATCATCTTCAAATAATTCATTTGAGATCAGATTCCTTGACTTAGAGTCAAGTAATATCTTACTCTTGATTTTAAAATAATAAAATTAGGAAGATAGGAGAAAAAATGGTTATTTTCTCATTGTTTTATCACATCCCTATTATTTCTTCTTGACCCTTACTAACTAGTAAGAGTCATTTATGTGCCTATAAATAGAATGGTGTAACAATAGAATTCTTTGCTAATTTACTTCTCTCTTGCTCCTCTCTATCACTTCTTACTTCAGCCTCCCCATTAGTATAGAGATTTCATCTAGAAAGGCTTTAAAACTAGAGCAATCTTTAGTTAAAATTTCTTTGCTCAAGAACTAATGATCTTTCAATTGTGAAGCTATTCCAATCTTCCAACCAACTTTTCAAGTAAGTACAGAATACATCCTTATAGTCTTTTATCTTTAAGTTTATCAAAGTGCACAAGCAAGAAGAAAATAGAAAGGGATAAGTTTTATAGAAAACTTAAATCCTGTTTTCTAAAGTTATTCCGGCAGTCAACTTGTGAACCTTTAAACATATACTTTGGCTCAATTTATCATCTTGACTTCTTCATCAAAGTTGTTCCATATTGTGTCTATTATTCTGTGTTCAAATTTCATGATCATCCAACGGGTTGAACTTCTTGTATCTAAGCATTTATCCGGTATGCTCACTGAAAAACCTCTTTGTTGTTCATAACTTCATGTGGTCATATCTCACTCATCTCTTAACCAAATTTTGTGATCTTTATATCAAAACGAAGCTTAGAACCTGAAATTTTAATCTGGAGAATATAATAATTAGTAGCCAAGTTTACAGTACGTAACAATTTAAGTTAAATGGTTAAAAACAGAGCATATATAATTATGGACTGTTTTGGACATTCTTCATTTATGGACTTGGACATCTTGGATATGTTGACTTGGACTATACCATTTGATTCCTTATGAAAATTCCTTTGAAATGGTGTACTCACTTGATTATTTTGGACTTGTGATGGACAATATAACCAAATTTGAAGTTTGATGATTCTAATAGAAGAATCATTGATGAACTTGCATGGACTTGGACTAAAGACTAAAAATATTAATAATAACCTGAATTCTTATATCATAACTAATTTATTTAATACTTGTCTTTTATTTATAGCTATACATGTTATTATATTTATACATGCTATTATATTCTATTGTTATACTTATGTTTTATATTTATATACATACATATATATTGTTCTACATAAGTTTATGATTATTTGCTATAAATTATATTCTTATTAAATTACTTGTGTTTTACATATGTTTATCTTGAATTACATATGTTTCTACTTATTATTGTAATACATATGTTTATACTTATTTACTAAAGAATATGATCTTGCTTAATACATAATAAGTTCAATTACTTATGTTTTATGTTTATGAACATATGTATATCTTGTTTTACATATGCTTCTCTTTTGTATGTATTTTACTTGCACATGATTATCTATTAATCTCATATTGGTGCATGATTTTATTTATTAAAGTGAACATATCAACTTAGTATTATACATGTATATATATTAACATGTATGGAAGAATATATTATTAGGAGTGAAATAATGGTTGGTTATTTTGTATAAAGCTTTGTTATAGACTTATAAGTTAATCTATAAGTTTTATTATAGGCTTTTAATTTAGTCTCTAATTCTATATTAATAATTAGAATTCTTTGTTTTGGAGATTTTTGTACCAAGTCATAGTACTACTTGGTCTAAGTGAAATACTGGAATCACAAGGGTTTATTTTGGGTGATTAGCTATTGGGCTCATGTCCCTCAGATAGTGCACTATTATACCTCTAGGGAACGAGAAATCGATCCTCGGGTATACATGCTTGGGTATTTTGGACCCCGGTATGCTGCGGCTTATCCTGTTACATTACAGGATTTATTTTGTGTGTGACCAGTATAACTATAAATTCACTTGGTTTGTATACTTTTTCTCTAACTCTTATTATTTGATTTATGAACTTCGATGGTAACATGCTAAGTTGCGTATATTGTTTAGCATGGAGATAATCAATACATATTTGTAATATGCTAAGGTGCATATAGTGTTTGAGATAACTAATATCTACTTGTGATATATTGATATTATAATATGTCGATTGAACATATTTAATTTTAGGTTATATCAATGCTGCAATGTTAGTCGATTACTTTTGAGACTGAATTATTTGGGTTAAAAACGTTCTTGATATATGTGGATTATATTCACTATAATTGGTATGAAGCAACGTAAAATGTTCTTAGTACATTTTTGATTGGTTGTTCGATTTTGATGTCTTATAAGATACATTAATATAAGAATGTAAGCTGTACTTATTGGGCCTGTGTTGCTCATGATGCTACACCTTCTTGTTTTCAGGTTACGATGCTTGGGGGAAAACGGGATGAACATTTAAACAAATATTTTATATTATGTATTTTTATTAAACTCTGATATTGTAAGATAATATTCTTTTAATTTTCAAATAAAAGTATTATTCAGACATTTGTTTCATTTGATTTATTTTATGCTTTAATTATTTCATTCGCGTCATAAATTCGGGCACCATATTTCAATATAATATTGGTCTCGGATTTAGGGGCGTGACAGGTGAAGTTTAAACACTGACAAAGTTGGAGGGAGAATGAGTTGACATGATTTGGCATGTTTGGAGGTGATACGGCATGCCCTGTCATCTCAAACCTTGCCAACTCTCTTTCCCTTTAAGTTTGCCCATGCTAAAACTTCAGCATTGGTAAAACATGATTTTTAAAAGGTGTTCTAACTAACTTTCCTTGAAAATCTCTAATTGTTTATTTTTTTTATGAATTTTCTAGTTTTCCGACTTTGGAAAATAGTAGCAAATAAATGAGTCGATAGTTTTACGTTATGTCAACTAGAAAAGTTTTTAAAAGCATAAATTGAGTGTGGGAAGATTTGGGTGTGAAAATAAGAATATGCGATTTTGGCCAAAAAATCGTGTGTTATAACTCACGGTTTTGGGTGAAAAATATTGGTTTCGACAAAAACCAAATTTTTTTTTATCTTCAACATGATCTAAACTTTGATACACCGAACAAAAAAGTATCCAACTTTCAAAAGTATGTAATATGATACCATTGATAAAACATGATTTTTAAAAAGTGTTCCAACTGATTTTGCTCGAAAATTTGGAATCGTTTATTTTTTATGAATTTTATAGTTTTTCGATTTTGGAAAATAGCTAGTAACAAATCATAATTTGAGTGTGGGAAGATTTGTGTGCGAAAATACGAATATGTGATTTTGGTCTAAAAATTGTGTGTTAAAACTCACGATTTTTGGTGAAAAACTTCGGTTTCGGCAAAAATCCTAAAAGGGCTTAATTTTATCTCTAGTTGGTTTAAACTTAATTTGATGTACCAAACATGCAAGTATCCAATTTTCAAAAGTGAGTAATAAAGTACCTGGACTTTCAAAAATACATCATCGGGATAGCTTCATCCATTTTTCATTTCTTGTCCGTTAATTTTTCTGTTGGTTGTTGACAACAGTAATGCACGGTGTATGTATTGTTCTAGGTTTCGAATCATCGATTGGAGTTCTAGGTTTAGACTCATCGATTAGGCCACTTGTTTGGTCTGTAATGCTCCTTCTTAGGATGATCATATTAAGGATTGTAATCCTCACTTGATTAATAAAAGTTATGCATTTCTAAAAAAAAACGGAGAAGAATAAAGTTTTATAATTTTATGAAATTAAAATAATATTAATTATAGAAGAATAAAATAATTGAAGAAGAATAAAATTTTATGTTTATGTTGGTTGACATATTTACCCATGTTTTTAACTAAGAAATTGACGGATGTACCAAAATGGTTAACGGCGCAATAGTTTAGGCACCATCAGACTCTCTAAAAATTTGTGAATACTAAAAAGTACATTTCGCGACAATTCATATTCAAATTCAGGATTTTACTCATAAGGTAAACCAGTCATAAGCCCTAAATTAATTATAACAATTCTCTCCATCATGATCCATATATGATTATATGCTTTATTGCTTTTCCTTGACTAGCTTGTTTTGAATTTTTTTATATTAAAGTTGTTTTAATAATTACGAATGGACTGGGTTTTCCTCCATACGTACGGGTCTTCAACGGTGCTGGTGCTGTGGTGCATATATAATAAGGCTCCGAGGGAACGCAATACTTGACTCCATGGCCAGTACTAGACTACAAACCTTAATTAAATCTGATCAGCGAGTCAAATTTGCATCACTCAAATACAAGTGTCTTAAATCTTGACTACTAATATGGCAAAGACTACTTATTGCGTAGAAGAACTACTTCTATTTATCAATCATTAACCATATATATATATCTGTCTATGTCTTCCCATACCTTATCTCTAAACACAGATATATTTCTCAGAAATTAAACCAGCACCAACCACATTTTTTCCTTAATATTTGTCTTATTAATTGTTTTTCCTCCCTAATAATTAAAAACTTGAGGTGATGACTGCATGCCCTGTATGGACCGAACCTGTTAAAAGAACACCAATACCACAAAAAAAAAGTTATAATTTTTCATTGGACAATATTTCACACGTACTCTCACACGCTTCTATAAATATAACATCGCACTTTGAGTCAAATGAACATAAAAAAATTTCGAAAAATAATCTCTCAATAAAGATACAAAGCACATAATAGCGGGTCTATTATATATGTTATCTTCTATATATATATATATTATTATTTTTTTTGGTAAAATGTTATCTTCTATATATGATTCCAAAAAAAGGTGCATGTGAATAATTTTCATATGCAGTGACTTAATGTTGGTTTCCTCGTCCAGTTTAATTTATTTATTCCAATATATGGTGCTACATATATGTATGATTGACATATTCATCTTCCCAGCAATTCAGAGAAAGACCAAAAACAAAAGAGACCGCCAAATTATCGATGGATGAGTTACAAGTTAAAAAATGGTATCAAATTCAACATATATAGTCTTCTACATACTGACATGTGCATATATTAACAAACATTTAACTTTTTTCTTTGATAATAATTTGGAAACTTGGTCAGCTTTGGCTACATACCTTAAAAAACATTTCTCCACGTGGAGAATTTGAGCTTCCCTTCTTAATCTGGCTATATATATGTGAGAGTCTTTCTTCAGACCTACACTACCAAATTAGATCCCTAAATTGATCATTCTCCAAACACACATTTCATTCACTCTCTTTCCCTCTCCCAAATGGCACCTACAACAACCAACGTTGCCGAGGAAGCCAAAGTAGAAAGCATCAAGACACTTACCGGCGCTGAACTCAACTCTGTACCATCGGAGTACACCTACATCAAAGACCCCAACGATCAAGCTGATGCCAGTGACCCAGAGCACTCAATTCCCACTATTGATTTCGCCCAACTCACCTCCAGCTCCCCCGATCTCCGGTCCAAAGCCATTCAAGAGATAGGCAGAGCTTGCGAGGAATGGGGATTCTTCCAGGTATAAATATACATTTTTGTTGAAGCTAAAAACGTCTTTCCCGCTAAGTCGGTCATCATCTAAATAGAAAAATGAATGAACATACATAGCTAATTAAGGGTACGTGTTTTGAAAATTAGGTGATCAACCATGGTGTCCCTGAGAGCTTGATGAAATCGATGATCGAGGTGTGCCACAAGTTTTTTGATCTGCCTGAGGAGGAGAAGAAGGAGTTCCAATCAAGGAAGCTGTTGGAACCAATCAAGTGCGGGACAAGCTTCAACGTTGCAATCGACAAAGTTCGTCTGTGGAGGGATTTCCTCAAGGTCATAGCACATCCCGAGTTCCACTCACTCCACAAACCCGCCGACTACAGCGAGGTTTCGTTGGAGTTCAGCAAGCAAACCCGACAAGTTGCAACCGAATTGTTGAGCGGAATATCAGAGAGCTTGGGGTTGGAGGCCGAGTACATAGCCAAGGCCATGAACTGGGACCGCGGCCTACAAATCCTTGCCGCTAACTACTATCCGGCATGTCCACAACCCGATCAAGCCATCGGAATTCCCCCTCACACCGATCACGGACTTGTGACTCTCCTAATCCAGAATGACATGGGTGGCCTTGAAGTCCAGCACAACGGCAAGTGGGTCCTTGTTGATTGTGCTCCGGGCGCTTTTGTTGTTAACATCGGTGACCAAATGCAGGTGCGTATCAAATAATTCATTAATTTATTCTTCGCCAAAGTTTGAGAAACAATTCTACTTCTCTTTATATATACATGTAGTAGAGATTATGCGAGAGTTCTAATTTGTTGGTACGTTCAATATTATTCAGATCTTGACTAATGATAAGTACAAGAGCGTCTGGCATCGGGCAGTTGTGAACAACAGAGCTACAAGGATCTCCATAGCAGTACCACATGGACCTGCACTGGACACGGCTGCTCTACCAATTCCGGAGTTGTTGGGAGGCGAAGCACCAAAATACATTGGAATGTCATATGAAGAGTTCATGGAACTTCAGGCTAGCCCGGCGGCTTACATGGTGCCTTGCTTAGACCACCTGCGAGTCAAGGCCGATAACTGAACCAATATATAATGCTCCCCTATGAGCTAGCTTCGATGCTCCGTCGACGACGACGGGGCAGCAGATCAGTGGTTGTCAATTTTTCTTTTTCTAGCTATGTGGCGGTCTAGTTTTCTTTCAAAATAGGAAATCTTGCTTTTAATTACTAAACAAAATTTACGCTTTTTAAAATTATAAAATGACAAATATAATAATGTTAAATTAATTATTTGGTAATATAATGTAATTCATTAACTTTTATGCTTTGTTTAATTTTTTTCTATACAACAAATAATTAGAGATTAAATTGCAAACAATTATTTATTAAACAGAAAATAAAATTAATAAAAATAATTAAACGTTGGTTTGACTTTGGATCGAAGATCCTTATTGTGTGTTGGTGAGAATGGGCAAAGCCAAGACAAAGGCACGTCTCTTAAGCTGGAACTGAGGCGAGCCCGATGATGATTTGGGCAATTGAAGGTGTCGGCGGCAGCGGTGACGAGTGAAGCGCAAGATGATCTGTTGTGCTGGTGAAGACTGTAGCGGTAGTGTGAGCTTGGTTGGGCATGGCAAGAACAGAGGCCTGAGATGGTGATTATAGCGGTGGTAGCTGCTGAGGTCGGAAAATTGCAGGACGCTGGCGATGTAAGGGAGACACGGTGAGGCGCGACGCGAAGCTGGGACTGAGCACGGGCTCAAGGTGAATGCACTGCGCGGTTTGGATTAGAGGTGGTGATGATGTGGGTGGTCTGCAAATCCTAGAAGGTGCAGCGCCTGGGTGTTGGGTTACAAAGTAGATGACGACGACGGTGAACAGAGGAGATTGCCGAGAGGAGTAGAGGGAAGAGTGGCGCGCGTCTGGATTTTGTAGCAGCAGCGCGCGACTGGGTTCCCATAATAGAGAGGAAGGAAGAGAAAATTAGAGAGAGTGATGGCGTGAGGAAGAAAGAAAAGAGAGGAGGGAGAGGAGGGTGACCCCAGAGGAAGGAGGAAAAACTCAAGCACCCAGGTGATATCCAAAGCACACCCAGAATCCCAGATAGACGAATAGAAGAGAAGAGAAGAGATGGCTGGACGTCATTTTTACAAGTCATGGAGGATAGAATCTGGTATTAATGAAAGTTTCATTAACTACGTAGCTTCCCTACGTACTTACAAAAGCAAAGCTGGGGAAGCGCCTCTCGTGGTTCGGCTTTTTGGCTTAAAATTTCCCAAGAACCGTTTTCATTTACCAAACCACAAGGGGTGTCACTTAACGCCAAAAGCTCCCAAACGCCCAGTCTTGTGTGGTGGCTGCGAGAGTATTTTTTTTAATTAATTCATATTTCTGATAACAGTGATGTGCACATGTATCATGTATGGGTGCGAGATGGCCCGTTTGCCCCACACATGTCCCGAATTAATTATATTCTTATATCTTCGTGGTTTACATTGTACAATGCCATCTATCTTGTTTCCGAGTCTTTATAATTTTTTTTGATCAAAAGAGGAACTTTTCATTACTAAGCTTGGTCAATTACAACCATAGGAGTTGTGGTAGCCTCATAGTGCCACCCTCCTTACATCAATTATTAATATATGCTAAAACACCTTCTTCTAGCCATGGAGGTCCAATAACCTCTTCTCAACAAAAGAAAGAGACTTGCGAGCAATTAAATGAGCTACCCGATTGCAGCTCCTAGGAATCTTCCTCCATTTGATAACTTCAAACTCTGAAATCAACCCTTTTATATCATCAAATATGCATCCTTCCATACTAAAATCCACTTCTATTGAATTAAGGGCAGAGATAACATTAGCCGCATCGCTCTCTACTTCAACTCGACGCCAGCCCTCATCTAGACAAAACTGCAACCCATGGAGCACCGCAAGACCTTCTAGTGCAAGAACTGACGGATTTCCAGGGATTGGGATTGATCCTGCACCTATAAAATTGCCCACATCATTCCTTAGAACAAAACCAACACCAGCTTTCCTTGCATTAAAGTCGCAGGCGGCATCAGCATTAAGTTTAACATAGGTGCTTGAAGGGCACAACCAGACTTCATTCTCGTGAATTTGTGTTGGCCTTACACTAGAACATGGAGAAGACACGTGAGCAGATTGGTATGAAGATAGCCACCCCTTGGCACTCCAAATCACCCTGGCACCTTCCTCAGTAAATTCACCATGCCTCCGAGCATTTCTATTCTTCCACAATAGCCAAGCAATCACCCCAAACAATAGAAGTTCATCATTACTTGAAGTTCCAGCCACATGTTCAAATAGAGTTATGAAATTTGGTTCTTTCCAACTCTTATAGACTCCATTAAGAAAAGAAATCTTCAAGACCTTTTTTGCAAAGTCACAATTCCACAAACAATGAATAGTGGATTCATCCTCCTTACCACAGCGAAAGCACACAGCGTTGGTGCCAATATGTCTTCGAGAAAGATTCGCCGCACAAGGGAGAAAATCATGACAAGCACGCCATAAGAACACCTTCACTTTGTTAGCAACATTTAGTTTCCAAATCTTATCCCATACCGTTGCCTCTGTTCTATTAAGGCTAGCACTACTACCCACCGAACCTTCAAGCAAATTTCGCCACTCCGACGCAAGCCAACAACCAGACTTGACAGTATACTTTCCATCCTTTCGAAAATGCCAAACTGCAATATCAGGTCTCAGTCTTCCTGATAGTGGTAGAGAGAGAATGGCCTCGGCCTCATGTGCTAAGAAATTATCTCTAACAAACTGTTCATTCCAAATTCCTTGCTCCAGCATAAGATCCCGCACTAACATATCTGATTGGGAGAACATTGTTGTACCCACTTTGAAAGACCATGGGATTGGAATCCACCTATCAGACCATACTCGAACACCATTACCATCCCCAATCCTCCACCTCATACCGCTGCATAGAAGATCTCTTCCCCACAATAAACCCTTCCATACCATAGAAGAACCCACACCAACCGTTGCACCAGCCCAATTTGTTGAAGAGAAATACTTAGCTTGCAAGATACGGTAAATAATGGATGTCGGTTCCATAGCAATTCTCCATACAGTTTTTGCTAATAAAGCTTGATTAAAGGCTTCTAGATCTCTGAAACCAAGGCCCCCAAGACTCTTGTTTTTACACAGGACACTCCATTTGCACCAGTGGATACCTCTCTTTCCATTATTGTTTCCCCACCAATACTTCGAGACCTTTGAAATAAAAGATTTAACTATTCCTTTCGGTAAACGGAACACACCCATGGTATAAGTTGGGATAGCCTGAGTCTTTATAATTTTGGACATACTCCGGATCCATTTATTTTATATTTATAAATCGCTTTTTAAAGAATATTCTTACAAAAAGGATTAACTAAATCCGAAATTATTTAGTTATTTATCATATATAATAAAAGAAAAGTAATAAAGATATTTATCTAAACATCTCTAAAAATTTTAGACCGATTCTAAACACTATTTACAATTCTATTTTTTTTTTGAAGAAAAAAAAGAGAGAGAAACAAATGAATACGGAATGAGTATCTCCAACAAACTAGCTATTTTATTAAAAAGTTAAAATTTAGTTATTTTTTACACAATTTTACACTCCAACAAAGTAGTTAAATTAAAGTCAAATTTAGTTTTTGTTAAAATTTATAACTATATTTAGCTACATGGAGAGAGAAAATAACTAAATCTTTTTTTTTTGACTAAATGAAGTTCATCTTTATAAAAACTTAAGAATGTAGTTGTTCTGAGGCCAAAACTTCAGAGATGAAGTCTGGAGGTACAATAGACCAAGAAAAGTCTTGGCTAGAAAGAAAAGAGCTCCTAGCTAGAAGGTGGGCAGCCCTGTTTGCATGTCGTTTGGTATGACATAGTCTACAACTTGGAATAAGACCCAAAGACTCCTTAACATCATCGTAAAGCCTACCCAGAGTAGACACATTGAACTCTAAAGCTGAAAGTTGTTGGTGTACCATGAGAGAATCTGTTTCAATAAGAACTGGAGAGAGGGAATGCTCTCTGATATAAGCAATAGCAGCCTGACAAGCAAGCAATTCAGCGTGCTCTGCTGAAAGAAGATGGGATAAGGATTTGCTGTAACCACCCAAAAATTGCCCACTAGAATCACGAATCAGGAAGCCCCAACCACCACGTCCTGTCTTACATTCAAAGGCTCCATCCACATTCACCTTAAGCCAACCAGTAGGAGGATGAACCCATTTAGTAATGACATTGCCTCTAGGAGAAGTAGCTTTCGTACCATTATGAAAAAGAAAATCAGCTAATCTGATAGAAGAGCTCAGTGCTACATCTCTAGCTTTCGTGCTCTGCTGAAAGAAAATAACTAAATCTTAAATTAACCTACAAATAGTTACCCACTGCTGGAGCCAAAGTAAAACATTAGCTAGCTATATTGCACTTTTAGCTATATTATTTAGTGAAAATATGTTTTATTGTTGGAGATGCTCATTCCGTATTCACAGCAATACAATCACCATAGCAGAACCAGTAATGAGGATGCACCTAGGGAATCCTTACTCAAAGGAAATATCATTCTTTCCCACAAGTTTCTTGTTATTAATTTCTCTGCTCCACCCAAGTTTGTTGCAATTTGCAAACCACACACTTCAGATAGCACATGTGATCGATATACTGTCTGGTCTTCATCTTTTGATGTACCTTAATTACTGTACTGTACATGAACAAATGAATTGAAGGAAATACGTACCCAACAGTTAGTTTCCAATTAAAGCCATTCTCTTGTTAAATCTCTAGCTTTCTAATGGTATGCTCCCAAGATCACCTCCCAGAACTACCACAAACCTTATTCAGTACTCTTCACACGTTTCGAATCCGACTTCTCTTCAAAGTTCCATATCCCCAAAGCATAGGAGTCGCCACTCCCTCTAGACCAGTTCTTGATGATCACCCACGCATGCGAGCCATGTTTTCCTACATTAACATCCCCCTGCAGGTTAACATGGACCTTTTCCGCCTGCTACCGGCATTGGAACTCGTCGTGACTCTCAGTGCCCGTGTCAACCACATCGGCATGGAATTATTGTAGCTAATGCCGGATGTGCATACTTGCTTGGAAGATGTTGCTGATTTTGCTCTAGGGTTGTTCATTGGTTGGAATGCCGAAAATCTTTTTTTTTTTTTTTTTTTTATAAGCGTACATCTGAACACGTACTCATACATTTCTTTCTATATAAAGTTAATTTGGCAAGACATCCATAACTAACGTTCAAGTGAGTATATTGTATGAATTGTGGGTTTGGGTGGGATACTGGGATTTGAAGCTTAATTACTTTCTTCACAATTAGTTAGTTAGTATTAGTATCGGATCTTGAAATTAAGAAAAGTCCGAAATTAAAGAATATGGTATCTTGTGCTGCAAACCTACTTTTGCTGTATCCATCCCTACGTACACACTTTTTCTGTAATTTGAGAATGAATGTGGCTCTCTTTGCATCCACATTTCATGCCAAAAAAAACCAACAGAATAACCAAATCCTCTTGTTGCCTTCTGCATATATCTCTTCAGAAGTCAGCATTGCAGTCATGGACTGTTCCCACTGTTTGTCGTCGATCATTCTCTATAATTTATATATATGGTTTAGGGTTTACAAAAAAGAAAATAGAAAATTTAGGGTCACTTGCTTAAAATCAAGAATACATTACGTACCATTATATTTCAGCCGGAAATCATCCAAAATGACACTCAAACATAATTCCAAGATAAAAATATTATTTTGTTTAAAATATAATATAAAGTTAGACATTTAATATGTTATGTTGCTCGTTAGATATTTAATTTTGATATTGGCTACTTAATTCACTTATTCATCGGTATGTATACTCGAGGTTCAGAATTTTCACACGGAAATTTCAGCTTTTGGCAAATAGCAAATAAACAAGATTTTTCCAATATGTTATTCGAGTACATTTTAGTTTACCCTAAACTTAATGACTTATATATATTTGTAATATGTTTTGTAGACATATCTGTATTTCAGATCCTCGCTATTTCTTCTAACATATAATACCTCCGTTTATACTAATAAGGGATTAAAGGGTGATTATGGAGTCAATATATGGCATAATACTTATAGATCGCCATCTTATCTCTTAACAAAAATTAGTGCGTATATAATGGATCGCTCTACCTTTTTCTAGTTATTGATACTTTATTGAAATTATTTCTACTTTCTGGTACTGGTTTTCGGATAAGGATCCCACGCCACTCTCCACTTTAACGTGCCCTCTTTTTAAAATGGCCCTCATGAATTTAGTCCTCAGTCTTTTTACCCCATTAATTCATCACTGAAGCTGGACTTATTCCTCTTTCTTATTCCATTTTCCATTTCAAGTCTCCCATTCTCTTCCATCTTATATATAGTACTTGCACTTCTTTCTCACACAATTACAACCCCTTTCCAATTTCATCAGCTTCTTCTACCAATTTGGTTGAATAGTATGACAGAGCCAGCTGCAGCTTCTACAACTGTGAGGATGATCAGCAGATTTTAGCAGCAAACAAATCTGCAGGTTAGGCAATTTAGTATAACTCATAAAGATCCAATTTTGGAGGGTACGTACATATCTTTTCAACTAGCTAGCTAGCTAGCTTATCATTCATAAAATTAGAATAAGAAGTTTATACATTTGGAAAAATTAGCTATTTTCTGTGTTATATTACTTCAATCTTTCTGCTTACCTATTTACATCATGTCTTCTACCCCACACTAAAAAAATTCTTTTTAGTTGTTCTAGCTTTGATTATTGATTGTGCTGACAATTAGTATATTAATATTCTCTCATAGTCTCGTACATGTTTATGTGCCAATTGAGTTTCATACAATCATACCAATACCTTGCTTCTCATAAGTTTCTAATCCAGCTTTATTAGCAACCAATATTTACCTATTGGCTCGAGTATATGGGTCAATGGGTGTGAGATTGATTTGGAGTTTATCTTCAGGAGAAGTATTCAATGTCATCTTGAATTATTGCTTGTACAACTCACATGTATAAATGTCCACTTATTCAATGTCTCTATGTTTATAATGGGTTTTTTTGTTTGTACGGTTTAATTCAACTTATGAGATAATATGTTAGTTTGACCTTATGAGATAATATGTTAGCTTGATATACATTGTTAGTTTGTTTCTTAACGATTTGTTAGCGTAAGGTTTTGGAGTTAAGAGATTGTACCATGCTAAACAACCCCTACAAAAGAAAACCAAAATCTTATACATGAGGGAAAAAAAAACCAAGTTCATAGCCGGTACATGCTTGCCAAGAAAAGCCACAAAACTGTATTTACCAACTAAAAGAAAAAGAAAATTCTACAATTCGTCAGGGATACAAAACAAGCTAATGGGGAATTGGAAGCGACACAGAGCAATATGATAATGGGGATGATAATATGGTTGAGGTTACAAGTTTATACTTTATAGAGAGAGTCAATAGTTGGATTCTCATTCTATGGACATTTCTGTAATTTAAACACCCTTTAACACTTATCATAGTGCACCATTGTGCACCTTTTTATGTCGTTTCCTTTCTATTTTACTTTTGACTGGACCCAGGAGGCATGCACTTCCATAGTTCCATAATTGGCTTTCCGACCATCCACTACCACTCAACTGGACCTGTTATGCAGCACCCTTTCTATTTCAAGTTTTCAACAATACTGCATAGTTCTTTTGGCAATTCCGTTTCTCTTAACAAAACCATCATATTCCATTAATGTTCACCCTCAAGCTTCTTCCACCAATTTTGGTGAACAGGATGAGACAGCTTCTGCAACCGTGAGAAAGATTCTGTCTTCACCGATCAAATTTGCAACATGGGATGCATGAAGCTTATCGATCACCACCGGACCAGGATTTGCGAGAACAAGCTGCACAACAACCTTGGAGGTAAGGCATTTTGAAGAAATTCACTCATCACATACAATAGCAGCATGATTTTTTCTTTTAAGAAAAGTACAAGATACAAGATATTTTTAGCATGGAGGAAAATGTTCCATTGTCAGTTGCCAGAATGTGAATGTAGACCTAAGTGGCTTAGATTAGGTCGATTTTTCTAAAATATGTGGTCTAGATTGACAGTCTAACATTAATCATGCCACATATCTGGTAATGCATTTACCTGAATGTCTCTCTTCTGGAGACTCCTATGCAACTCTTCCAAGGCATGAATGCCACTGGTGTCAATGTCAGTCACAGCTGCAACAAATACAAGACGCCATGAGAAAAGAGTTTAGATGAGACCAAAAGTACTGAATCAGTTTATGGCCATTTAGTTTTAAAGTGTTGGTAAAAGAACTGCTTACGCGACATTTCAACTATCAAAAACTGAATGTTTAGTAGGTAGGCTGCTTTTAGCTGTTCTTCTTCATCCGCCAGCAATCTCAATATCCTGCAAGGAAGTAAACTTGAGTTAGAAGCTTGATAAAAATGGAAAGCGGTTTATTACTAGGCATGAGGCCATATAGACTACTAGAACTAGCATAATGACTTAAAGAGTTGAATTGTTTCTCATGTTCTTCGGTACACTTAGCTTTCTACCAGTGGGATCACCTTACATCTATGATCCTCTTAGTTATAATTAGTTGGGATAAACTCAGCGTGTTATGGCCGGCTATCAAGTTAAGGTAATCGGAGGTTGACTCTGTATATTACTTTGTATTACAACTTGAAAATTAACACAACGAACTAAATGAACTGAGTATAACAGAGAGCATCTGTACCTTTCCTTGATGTAATTAGAGTTGGAAAAGTATATTGCAGAATCAACTCGCACAATCATAACACCTGGAACCTTAGTCGCTTCTGGATATTGTTGTATGTTTCTATACACAGTTGTGCTAGGAATCTTCCCGAGTATTGCAGTCCGTGGCCTGGTGACTTGTAAGAGGATTTTAGCGAAGGATATTGAGACCTGGATGGAAACATAAGTTAGACCACTGATCTCTCAACACGATAGTATTGGAATATGAGGTAGTAGTTGACTATTATGATTTATACCGCAATTAAGAGGCCTATCTCAACAGATACAAAGATCACACCAAAGAAGGCTCCCATGCAAGCGACAAAATCAAATTTATCAATCTTCCATATGAGGATTGCTGCTTGGAAGTCGATTAGGTTTATCACAGCAGATATAATGATGGCGGCAAGAATGGCATTAGGGGTGTACTTAAAAAGAGGGGTAATGAATTGCAAGGTTAGGAAAACAACAATGGACATCACGATATTAGAGACTGCAGTTTGGCAACCAGCCATGTAGTTGACTGCCGAGCGAGAGAATGAACCTACAAGTATGAGCAAATATAATCAGTTAGATTCCATGTTATTAGTCAAATTTCCCTACACCAAAACCCTAAGACCCCCTAATTTCTTATCCTCTTAAGAGTGTCATCTAACCACTGAGTTGCTAGGTTTGAATTTTGGCATAGTATTATGCAGTAATTCTTATCTATCCTCAAGTTTGAATAAGATCTTTAGGTACAAATGTATAGCTTGTCGACCTTTTGCCAAATAAAAAAGTTCATGGCTGCTAGACCAAGAGACTACAGGAATTGATCCTTATCAGGTATAAAATATGCATTTCTAACTATCGGTGTGCAGCGTTGTCCAAATAGTGTGTAATTAATGTAATTTAAATGGCACTTCTCTTCTCACCTGTCGCCACATAGCAGGAAGTCATTGAGCCAACAATATTCATGGTTCCCATAGCCACCATTTCTTTGTTTCCATCTATTTGGTAGTCCTTCATGGTAGCAAAAGTTCTTCCAATTGCTATGGCTTCCTGATAATTCACACCAATAAGGGAGAAGTAGAATTAAGAAAGGGTTTAGATACATGTAAGTAATATTTATTATACTCTTAGTAAGAGGAAATGGGTTGCAAGTGATTACTCACTGTCAATGCTATCATGCCAGCCACAACGCCAATCTTAAAACCCTTTGCGAGATAGTCACCGGTGAAAAATATTTGGTGTATAGATGGAGGATTGATTCCTTTTTCTATATGCCTCACCTTCATACATAAATAAACTGTTAGTATTACTGCTGATAGCTGCTATCACCTTTACTAGCTTATTTAAAAGTACTATAATAGCATGAGAAATCAGGTAACGAAAAGTACTTACAATCTCAACCCCTTGCTTTTCTGCATGAGTTATGTACACAAAGAATGTGGAAAGAATAACAGATATGAGTGGTGCAATTGCCGGAACCCAGAAAAACTTATTGTTCTTCTTTCCCTGCTCCCCAAATCATGTGAAAGTCAGACAAGAATCAACAAGCTTGAATCATATTAGGTAAGTAATGGTAAGGTGTTGGGGGATCTTACAATATATTTAGCAACTATCAAAAACGTTAAGAATGATGCTCCAATGACTATTGTCTGCCAGTTCCACTGCCAAAATTTTGTGACACAGGAATCAGTAATTAGATGCTGCAGGTTTCAGATCGAATATAGAAGGAATAGACACAAGTAGTGGGAAAATACATGAACAAATGAGTTACAGAGGTAGATATAGCTTACCCCATTATGAGCTGCGCCAAATACTGAGTGCATTACAGAGATAATATCAGTTTTCTTGGTGAAATTTTTTATACCGAGAAAACCCTTGAGCTGTTGGAGGGCAATCGTGATGGCAGCTCCACCCATAAAACCAACAATGGCAGCATGAGATAGGAAATCAATCAAGAATCCCATCCTGATAGCAACAAGAACAGTACACTAGTATCACAAAGAACAGAAAGCCAAAAGCACCAGAGATGGAACAAGAGTTGCAGTAAGAAACAGTGAAGATGTAAATTCCCTTTTAGAACCAGAGAGCTAAAGTACTCAATTACCTCAAAATCCCAAGGGTGGCTTGGGTGATCCCTGCGAAAAAGGTAGCCGTAAAGGCCAGCCGCAGGTAATCTTCTGGGTTAGTGATGTGGTCAATCTCATTCTGGAGCAGGGTACCCAACAGGAGAGACACCACTGCCACAGGTCCGATGGCTATATCTCTTGAGCTACCCATGACAGCATAGATCAACGGCGGAACGAAGCTTGAGTCTGAAAAGGTTTAGAACAACACAAGAGAAGTCTCAGTCTAACCACACGATCCAAAGAAAGCAGTTATAAGCAACGAAGGTGTTGTTAAGTAGCATAGATACTTACAAAGTCCATATTGGGGAGGCAAATATGCAAGCTTGGAATAGCCAATATCCTGATTTTTCAGTTGAGAAAATCATTAGAGCTATGAAAACAAAAATTCCTATACATTTATTTAACTTTCTATCCATGCATGATTTAATAAGCAGCTAAGTTACCTGAGGAATGCAGAGACTAGCAATAGTCAGTCCAGAAATTAGATCCCCCCTAAACTTGGATAGATTGTAATCTCTCCCCCATTCAAGTATGGGGAAAATGGCCTGCATGCCAAGGACGAGCTTCCGTGACTTGGGTTGATGCTTGAAGGACCGTAGAGGATCATCCGAAAAGAATGTTTCTTTCACGGTGTTCATGAACTCCTTGAAGAGCTTTTGCTTTGGGGGAACTCCCACTTTGTGAATATAGGGTTCGCCCTGTGAATTATGGCGTGAGGATGACAAACTTCTAGCATCCATCTCTTTAGTATCAAGGTCCTCGTTGCTTGAATGAACCGAAGCCATGTATAGTATTCAGTTCACCTGTAATGCATGAAAAGGCAAAAGAAGTTAATCACCAGACTTACCAGAACAAACTGATTCTGACAACGAACTAAGTGATAGAGCAGAAGTAAACCACTATGAGCAGTTTATAGTTTCATGCAGAATGTATTTGCACACCATCTACCTTCAAAGTTTTAAAGTTCACTAATCAACTAATCAATAGGAATATTGGTCTGAGTGAACATGCATTCAGTTCAAATAAGAGAACATAATACGACTTTTCGGCCAAAAGTGATAGTTGTAGACTGAATCTAACCCAATGAAAATAATGGAAACTAGAGAAGGCTTGCGCAGACAATTCTTTGAGGCTTACGTGAATGCTTAAGGAAGCTGAGGAAGCTCTTCCTTATATAAGCACTTGAAGAGGAATTCTGGTCAAACTTTTCAGCTGAAAGAGAGAAGTAGAAAAAAGAGTATTATTATTATTAAGATGTGAATCTGGATATATTACATGTCAACGTACATGATTAATAACAAATCAAACAAAAATTTCAATCACAAACCAGCCGACCCACTACTTGATTATTCAGTTTCTGGTGATTGATGTAAGCAAAGCGCTCATCATCTATTACATAATTGTGGTGCTTAGAAGTATAATATAATACGTAGTGAAAGATGGTGTTGACTTTTAAGAGCAGAAGGTAGCAATGAGAAAACCAGAGGAATATAAATTATAACATATCCACTTTTTCTAAATGCTACAGTCTCAGTCTCACATAAATATTTATTAGGCTTTATTTTCAATCTCAAGTCCTTCACAACCAGACACTAGTGAAGTCTAGAAGTAGAAGTTCTGATCTTAACTGGTGTCTGAAATGAAAGAAACAAAGAACATGGAATACAATTCTTACTTATGGTCCCATTTTGACATAACCCTTTGTTATTCCAGAGCAGCAACCTATGGCCTAACTTGCTTTTCACCTAATGCTAAGAATTTTGTGAGGACCACAGCCAAATTTGATTGACCAAAGACAATATGAACCAGAATGGGGGGAGAGGAAAAAAGGGTATGAAAATTTTCATTACAGAAGAGGCCAAGTTGTCAATATGCAATACCTTGTTATAGACGCTAAACGTTGAAGTTTTACAATGTTGATTGATGCTGAAATAGCAGCATCAAAGGCTTTCACATTAAACCAGTGACACACAAAAATATGCTATTCCCAAAAAGGATTAAGAACACACTTTACATCTTAATCTGCATAAAAGTTCAAGAATCAATTATGCCCCTATGGAATACCTTAAAAGCCAACTGGACCAATTCAAATTGAAATGCGTTATCTTTAAACTATTTGGTTTTAACATTAACATCACCCCAATAAACAATTCCACCTACACTTGCTCAATTAAAATCTAGTTCAACAGATTAGGCAAAGAATAAAATCAGGAACAGATGGTGATGATGTTGATATGAACTAGCAAAGACCAAGAGATTGTCGTTCTCCTGCTTTCTGGTAATGGGTCTTTTCCAAAATGCATTAACATGTATTTGGTTTAGAGAGAAGAGAATAAAGTCTAAAATAGAGTCTAGCTCACCTCCTACATATGCTTCTCATGAAAGCCATTGATAGTGGGAGGTACAATTTCAAACCTAAACGAAAGTTCTTCCTTTCTGAAAATCTCCACTAAAGCTCAAAACTCCTGTACACAAAGGGCAAAAAGAATAAAATAAATAATTAAATAACGCATTTGAAGGAAGCAAATACTATTATTTATATAAACAAAGAGGCATAAACCAGCAATGGGTTTCCACCTTCTCTTTCTTCCCACACTCAATGGTTCTCATGTTTCTGAGATAAATATTCAATTTATACAATAAAAGGGGAAACCCAATTCTTATACGTAAAAGGTGCAATCTTTGAAGAAGTAGAAGATCGAGGAAGAAGGCCCAAATCGTGTCCAGGTTCAGTGAACCCCAAAATCATCTAAATTCATTTTTTACACAGAGAAGAAGTCCCTAGAAAAAAGGGAAGAAAAAAACCGCAATAAAATAGGAACCATGTAACAATAAAACTGAGCAGCATGCAGCTAGAAAAAATAAAATAAAAATGTAATCTAACCAACCTTATTGAATTTGAACCCCCGAGACAACCAGAATGTTAAATGTTTTGGATGAAAACTAACTACGTATAAACCAATTCACATTGGTTTTCTCACTAAATCATTACTCGTATTTGCTGTTGTTGAACTCCGATTCGATCGACCAGGTGTACGTGGTAGTTATTCACTGAACTGCCACGCTACCACCACGTGCATGTTAAAAGGTCAAAGTGAAAAAGGAAGAAACGACTTGTATGGCAATTACACACCTGGCCTGCCCGTGTTTTCTTTTCTTCGCTAAGATTGAGGTGGCACCCACAGAAGAAGAAAGAGGATAGTGGGAAAGGTTCGGGACGTGGCTAAGTGTATGGAGAAGGAGGCTTCAAAATCGTTGACCATTGCGCCTTGAATGTTTATCTATTTATTTATTACTACCATTTCTATACGCGCATTATTTTGTGTGGAAGGCGGCGTTCGTATGTGTCAAAAACGTTGTTAATTATTTAGTTTTTTCGTATTACTTATTATTCGTTTTATTTTAATTTTTTTAAAATCAAATAAAAAATAAAATAAAAGAAGAAATAAAAATAATAATCAATTATTTGGGTCGTGCTTTTGGTGCTATGATTTTGATGTGGGTTTCTTTAGGGGCTAGTGGTTTGTTTGTCTTTAGTAGTGGTTCCATGGCCGAAAGAAGAGGTCAGTCGTCGGAGATCGGGGCGTCTCCGGTGTGGCAGTTCGGTGGTGGCTTCCAGATTCGGCGCTCTCAGGGTTCCAATGGGCGCTAGCCGGATGTAGCTAATAAAATGTGTATCCAGTGGTTTCAATGGGCTCTACTTACTAGGAATTTCTACTGGTTAGGCCGTATGTAGTTTAAACAATTTTTTTTTTCTGTTTCTTTCAGGAGCTTAGGCTCTGGCATATTATTGTCTTGGCATTGACTTCGTACGGTTGTATGATTTACATCAGTGAATTTATTCATTACCCAAAAAAAAAAACTTGCATAATAAAAGTCCCCCCTCCACCCCTAAAATTCAAAGAATAAAAATAAATAAATAAAAAGTGTGTGAATATGGATTCATGGTGTGTTATTCTTTTTACCATGTCAAGTCTTTTTAAAAAAAAAAATTTCTCATTCTATAATCTCAACATTGGTAAAGCATAGTTTTTAGAAGGTGTTGCAATTGACAGAACTCAAAAATCTCGACCCGATGATTTTTACGATATTCCAAAGTCAGAAAACTAGAAAATTCATTAAAAAAAATCCGTCTAAAGTTTTTAGAGTTTCGTCAATTGAAACACTTTCTAACTATCTTGCCTAATGAATTGTGAGATTATGATAGGGGAAAATTTCTTTAAAAAAAAACTACAATTCACAAGAAGACATATCAAGATTGTGCCAAACTATGCAAACACTTAATTTTATTCAAATTTTTCATGTCATAATCTTATCATTTGTAGAGCATGCATGATTTGTAGAAACTGTTTCAAGTGACTGAATTCAAAAATATTGATCCTTTTTTTTAATGATTATTTTAATTTTCAAACTTTGAAAATTAAAAAAATAGTTCCGGTGCCGAAAAAATTCTGAATTTTTTTTATGAGTATAGATTACATTATTCTTTCCCTTGTGCTTGCACTTGCACAAAACTTCTTATCCAAAAAAAAAATTCCATTATTTGTGAACTACAACGAAAAATAGACATAGGCATCCTGATAATAGACAACAACAAAAAAGACAACGTCCTCCTCCACTGCGTGTCCCAAATTGTATCAGACCAATTTGACAACAAAAACAGCTTTAATGCAGTAATTGGTCATGGTGTTTTGCAGTATCGTTGGTGAAGGAAGCCTAAAGATAGGTGCCATCACTAGTGTGAGGCTCACGTTGACGGCAACAATCCTATCCTTAGAAGGAAATATTGACTTTGGGCTCAAACTATTGTCATCAATCCGTGCATTAAGAGAATTCACCGACTTTGGGCTCAAGGAAACCAAAGAGGGTGAACTTATTAAGATAAGAAAACAGAAGAAGTCTCCTAGGCTTATAGCCTCGGAGACTTTGAATGAGTGAAGTGACAACAGTAGTATTAGGGGCTTGAGTTTAATTGTTTTTAGTACAAAATTCTACGTGTTCTGTATTGTCTGTATTAGACTTATTAGAGACTATTATTGACATGTTCCTAACAAGATGTAACATCATATATATTTTTCGGTCTTAACATTTAAAAAAAAAAGAATGAAAGAAGATATTTAGAAGATAACTACCAAGAAGATATTTCGAAGAGGAAATGAAAAATGAAAAAAGAGGAACGAATGAAATGTTTCGCCCTAGCTATATATTCTAAAACAAATCATGTGCACATGGCTTTGTTGTTCTAACTCAAAAGATATTAAGTTGCCGACATTGTGTGAGTCAAGTCTTTACATCACTTCACCACTTGCATATAACTTGTCCTCGATCGATCATGTCGATATTGCACAGTACCTCTCTTATTAAGCAAGAGTCCATGGTATTTACCAAAAAAAAAAGCAAGAGTCAATGGTCAATACAGAATGCTCCTGCCCTATCCAGTCATTGGTCAATACAATTCCTTTTTAGATTGAATCCTTACAATTCGATCAGTTAAGATTACAATTCTATCTCTCTTTCTTCATTCTCTGAAAAATTAGGTCTTTTTCTTGTAATCGTTACTTTGATTCACTTCCAATAATATGATCTCTTCAAGCTTTGATATGATCTCTAAGGTTAATCTACTCCCAAGGGCATGTTGATAATTGTATCATATTGGTGTTTACAATCATAAATTGGCCGGTGATTGAGTCAAAAGGTTTAGTAAAACTATTAAGATTGTGAAATGAGCTAAAGAAGGAAATGTCACTAGTCATTAGTTTTTACAAGAATGGGCTAGGATGTTACAAGTGTGGGACCCCCACAAATTTCTATATACGACTTGACCTCGACCTCAAGAGTGGGAGAGAGCTTGAAAGCACGTACGTTTTCCCCCAAACCCTAGAAGAATAGGCCATTATGAATTTGTACCCGAACAAACTCCATCAGACATTGATATGCTTGGATGTCTTTCATTTATCTAGACATTTTTCTGAGTTTATCCATATGGAGATGTGGAATATAAACTCTTCCTGTAAACCCATCAGTACATCATGAAATGCTTTGCTCATATACGTAGTTAAGGTTCTAATGATGGATCGCATGCATGTACATTTAGGAAGTTAATTTCTTCCAAGCTTCCCTGCGGAGAATTGCAATACAAATCTTTGCAGCACTTAATTCCCTGATTTTCTTTCTGGGTTAGTTGCAGCCATCGGTTGGGCTAATTAATGATGGACAGTCCCCTCGTGAGCATGCAAACTCGATCCGGCGATGATCAATACAATTGCAAACTTTTTGTAGCAAAAGCCCATGTGTAAACCATTTTGTCTGAATGGAATAAAATACATTGGACGACGACAACACTCAACGACGGCCGACAAGCTTCCCGTACGTATATCTAGAAAATCGAAGAATTCAAGAATTTGATTATATTTTGCGGGTCGTGCTCGTCAGGTATGGTGGACTGGCAGAGAATGGGGTGAGAGGCCGTTCTCGATTGCTGGTTTTGCTTGTAAGGCGTGGTGGTTGTTCTGTACGTCAGGCCAGGTTCAATCTGTACCAAGTTTGCTATGTCCAGGTCCGCGGTGGCTAGATCACCCAGCTCTGTTGTGCAGAGGTGGCTATGGGTCGGCGTGCTTGGTGGAGGAGATTGATCTGGTTCCTCACTGTGAGTTGTTCCGAACTTCCGATTAGCTTGCGTGCCAAGAGCAATTTGGGAGTCCAGAGAAATTTAGGTGCCCAAAGCAACTTGGCTGCTCAAAGCAGTTTGGGTCCAGGCTTGGGCCTATATGTTGGGTCTCCCCTTCATTGGCGGAGAGTATTTGGGGTTTTTGGTTCTTTGAAGACCCTACCTTCTGGCTCGGTTACAAAATAAAGATTGTCTTTGCCTTGTATGGTGTTGAGGATGACTCTTGTTCTATTTTAGTTTTTGTTTTCGTTCCCTGCAAGTTGATGGAGATTGTTTTCTATCGTTTCAATAAGTTTCAATTGAACTATTGTACTGTTAGCACCACAATTGAGTGCCTAGGCAAGCAGCACTGCAACCTGCTGGTTTAGTTGGGATGAGGATAGTCTACATCAGCATGTAGTAGTCTTATTTTTCTATTTTCAAAAAGTGAGCAAACACTATGTAATCTATCAACCAGTTAGACAACGTATGGTTGATGTAGCCTTAGATTTTCTTATGAACCATTTTTGGTTAATTATTGTTCATGCTATTGTTTATGATGTCTCTCAAAACGATTATAATTGTGGTTACATTTAATATATATATTTAAAAAAAATTAATAATATGTTCATAAAAAACTATAACAAAAAATTCCAAAATAGAAATTGCAAAGAACTCACACAGAATCAAAATTTGGGTTGATAGGGCGAGGCTTAAAGTCCTTGGCCCAAGCCCAAGTCCAAGCCCTACCTAAAAACGAAGGACTAGGCCAACATGGACGTCATACTTTACTGGGCTCAAATAGACCGCGGGTCGGAGGGCCAAATGATGAATCTTTACGGGAACATATATTATAAAGTGTAAAGTATAAACATTTATAACATCATCGCTATATAAATAATTAATCCAAGTGATTCCTCGAACATTATAGTGCTTTATGTAGAAATATGGAATATGTGATATCTATATTATCATAATTGGTATCAATTCCCTACCTTGTAAATACTTGATATATAAATATATATATATATACATGTTTTCTCCACTACATAAGATTATGCACTTTTAAAGTACATAGTTCTAATGCAAACCGTCAGATCATAAGATTATGCACTTTTAAAGTACATAGTTCTAATGCAAACCGTCAGATCAGATCATTTAAATATATCTGACGGCTGACATTAAAATTATGTACTTTAAAAATACATAGTCCTATGTAGTGGAGAAAAATCTAATATATATATATATATAAGGTGTTGTTATTAACACATCATTTGTGTGTGCACACATCCTACAGAAAAATAGAGATAAATAGGTATGCTATTAACATACTATTGTATGTTAATAACAACACCTTATATATATATGCAATAATCTTTTCCCTAAAAAGGGAAGGTCGGTAGCATTATTTTTTAACTTAAAATATATTAATTTTGTCTATTTTTTTTCTGGTTGAAAGTGACAGTACTCTCAGCAATGGGGAAGGTACAACTGTACAAGGACTTCAAGTGCTTTACAAAAGGGTTATCCCGTACCAGAGCTTTTTCTTTTGAAAAAAGCATCCAAGAGGGGACTAATGCTATGCACAATTGCACATCACGTTTATGAATCCTCCCTCAATTGTGTCCAAGATCATCATCTCCTTGAAGCAGATGAGAGGGAAAAGGTTTTCTTCTCCAATTTTAGTCTGGGATTTGACCCAAAAATATATATATATTTAGTCTGGGAGGCTCTTGATCGAATAGAACTACTTTCTGCACCAATTAACAAGCAGCAATTGTATGTACGTTCTATCTGAGATTAAATAATTGACTTCCACCACCTAGCAACAATCAATTGCAAAGCACGGCATCTTTGAATTATTGAAATGCATAGATATCATCCACTTTTATAAGCTTAAATTAGGTAATCATCCCTATATATATGTTGCAACTCGATCTCAGTAATATATTCCATGGTGGTGATGCATGCCTTCGGTGGTAGCTAGCTACTAGTCAGAGTGAAAATAGGGTTGGTATTAGCTATGGGTCAGCTGCATTTCTGCAAATACAAAAATCTTAAGTTCAATATATTATCACGGAGATAAAAATACACGGTTTGTTCAAAGATTAGCTTACATTAGAGTTTTAGTAGTTTCACATTAGAAAATTCAATAATCATCTATAAATTTACAATGAATGGTACCTCGTACACTAATATTGAAACCTTTTGGTAAATCTCATCAATGATAACTCATTATTACGATGAATTATTTTTTTGGATAGAAAAAAGATTATGTAAACACTTACCTTTTTTTTTTTTAGAAAAGTAAATTTTTATTAATCAATAGAGGAATACAATCTTTAATATGGACAACCTAAGAAAGAGCATTACATACTATAAAAAAGGCGTAATCGATGAGTATAAACCTAGAACTCTAATCGATGATTCAAAAATCTAGAACAATACATACATTGTACATCACTGCTGTCAGCAATCGTCAACTCCAATAGAAAAATTCCGATAAGTATTGTCATTGAGACCAATAAATCCAATCTAGCTCAAGGAGAACCTATGAAAAAAGAAAGTGAAACCACAATCGAAACGGGCACAACTGATCATGTTTATTCTTAAATAATAATGAAAATCGACCAAAATCAAAGACCAAAATCTGACTCGGGCTAAGTTTTAGTAGCGCCCCACCAGTAATAGGGTCACCGACTAGGAAAATCAAGGTTGTAGAGCTGCCAAAATCGAGCACCCAAAACTCACCCGAATCCCAGACCTTGAATCCATGCCGAAACTGAACCCAAACTTCTCTGGGCACCCAACAACATTGATGACCCAAAATGCACTAGACACCCAGCCTACGTTGGGCACCCACCCTATTCGGATCCTCCCATTGTGGTAAACCCAACCAAAGCAATCCACAACCAGCACCAGCCTGATAGGAACCAGATTGAACCCGTCCACCATGGCAGAACTCACTCCACACCCATGAACAGCCCTCAAGAACCTAACATCAGCATTGCTTAGATCCTGTAACCCTTGAGACATGACAGTGCCAATGCAAAATCCCCAGGCCGCACCAGAGCAGATTTTCCTCCACCATAAGCAAAGAGGAGCGGATCCGAGATCCCAAAGCCGGATTGGATCCACAAATCCGGTTTGGAGAATGATCGCCGCCAATCAGGAACTGCCATCAATCCTTCACAATCAGTGATGGGCGAATTTGATCGGCAAGGTGAAAAAATCCGAGTGCACCAACACGCAGGTTGGACTGAGGAGAAAAACGAATTCAGTAGGCAAGCATCATGAGGAAGAAAGGCATCATCGCATGCCAATATACTCGATGAGTGAAAACCCAAGATTAGGGTCCGCCACCTCTCGAAAAAGAGAAAGAGTAAGAGGTCTCACTCTCATCTTTTTTTTTTTTTCTATAACAAGCTTATGTAAAATGATTTTTAATGTTGGGTGATTTTATCAAATGTGAAAAACAAAATGCCAACTCAAAGTTGAAGTAAATTCAATTTATTTCTTATTCAATACAATGGTCACTGTTGAAAGACCGAGTTTTGTAAACACTTACTCGAAATATAACTTACCATATCTATTGCGGAAGACACAATTTTTTTTTGTAAGAATTCGCCATGATATACTTGTTTGCTTTCTGAAAGGCTAAGTTAGAGGAATATCAGAATGTTAGATACATACATTTTCCCCGGCTTGAATGGAAAAAGAACTTCTTATCGTTATATACCCCTCTAACAGAGCAATAACATATTAACACCGTCTATGTTTGCTTTCTAAAGAAATGAAGAACGTGGAAGTTTTCTTGTTACCTATCTTTTCAAGTTTTGTTTTTTTTGTTTTCCTTTTCCATATTTATATTTTTATATTTTTACCATAATAACCTTTTAAAATTATTTTATTATAATTTTATTTTATATTATGAAGGGTATTATAGGTGCTTCATAATTTGGTGAAACCTTTGACACCAAACTCTAGGCTTCCATTTATAGTAGTGGAGATTAACCATTAGTTCCCTAAATATAAATCAATTAAATATAAGATCGTTTTAGTACTGTTATCAATTGGATGACCAAGTAATTAACCATTAGTTTTCATGACTTTTATCAATTTTCTTCATACAGTTGGATGACCAAGTAATTTCCAACTTAAAGGATATTTTGCAAAGGTGATTTGAAAAAGAAAAAAAAATTTCGATCATGTCACTACATATCGGGACTAAAAGGATAATATACATAATTTTGAATAGTTGAGTCCAAATAAATTAGAACATAAGTACTATCGGGAATTTAACCACTGCAAGTGACCTAATAGATCAGCGTCCAGGTTGGGAACCCCCTACCCGCTTTTGATTCACGAAGCTGTCAAAGTGGTCATGCACTATGCTGCAATACACAGTTAGAGCATTTCACATGCGCCTTAGAGATTAGTATTTGGGCCTGAAAAGATTTTGGGATACCCTGACTAAGATATAAAAAAAATAATAAAAAAAGTACTATCGGGAGTCGAAAAATGTTTAAGGGGTGATGAAGAAACCTTTTTTTATGCATTTAGTTAAACAATATATACCCTATGCTGACCAACAGGGCCGGCCCTGAGAATTTGGGGGCATAAGGCCAAGTAAAAACTTAAGGCCTCCGAAAAAAAAAATCAATATTCCAAACAAATATTTAATCTATGAGCCAACATATTCCTTGTTAAGATCACAAACTTTGATATGCTTGCTAATTGGTGAACCTGTTGCTTGAGAAATTGAGTTTCTTGTTTTGTGTTTTGGCATATTAAAATGCAATTTTTTTTTGAACTGGATAAATATGTAAAAATTATTGGGGCCAATTGGGTTGAATTTTGAGGCCTGTAGAGTTGTGGGGCTATAGGCGTAGGCCTTGTCCAAGGGCTGGCTCTGCTGACCAATACCCCAAACTTAATGAGAGAAATTAAGAGTGTAAGGAAAACTTAATATGACCAATAGTTTTAATAGGGGTATTGGTCATATCCCACCTCATTCATCTCATGATGTCAGTGAAATTTAAACTCGTCACATTCATGGTGTTAATTATTTCAAATAACTAACAAGTAACATCTCACGGATAATTGAGATGGGGGAGGGGGAGGGGGAGATTGATAACACAAGCCATGTTCAAAGTGGGAGAGGGTACCTTTTTTAAGGTCTTGGTATATATCCGATAAGACAACGAATTAATCGTGGAGGTTTTACTCATTAGAAAAGTTAAAAGGAATATGGGATTGGGTTTGACATGTCCACGTACTGATCGAATTTGCAGCACATTCTGCACCAAGTAGAGAAGTGGATAAATTGCAAGCAACTGAAAGCATGCATGAGCGAGGCTTCAGGCATCCTAGCTTGCAGATAAAGAAGAAGGTGTTGTTTTCAAATGACAAGGACAAGGGCTCTATAAGGAATGTGGGTGAGGGTCAAAAAGCTGCCCAACTCAAGCGTCAAGGGTGGTGGTGGACTGACTACTAAAGGGGCACAGAGACTCAATATGGACCTCTGATTGACAACAAAGGGGACCATGGCACAAAGTCATATCAAGGCCAACCTCCTCCCTACGTCTCTCTCTATTCGATCTCTCTCAGAACTCAGAAGTGGGAAAGAGTTCATATATATCCCAATTTGATGATGGCCGGTGCTGTTGCTTTACTCACATGCCATTTACCCAATTTCATCGGTCAGTGTTTCAACTCATTCCTCCAAATTATGTCCCTGTCCAAGTACCATGAGGGCATGAGGTGTTCCACATACTATATCTTGTATACTCAGTTTAAGGCACAACAACTGTACAAGAATAAACTATGTATGCTACATTCACTTGTTCAAGATAGAATTATAAAACATTAGGTTTCTGTATTGGGATTTATGCGCTTAATTTGTGCCACTATTGATTTTTTTTTTGCCAAGCACTATTGATTAGCCCTGAAGAGCAAATTAATCTAATCTTATTCTCTATTTGAAAAGAAGATAAAAATTGCAGCCGGAAGTTACATAAGAAGCGTTGAAATAAGAAGTGATCGAAAAGAGATAAGTCGTTAGATAGAAAGTGAGATTTAATTATTACTAGCTTCTTGACCCGTGCAAAAGCACATGAATATTAAGTAATTAATGATCGTGATGAATTCAGGTTATTATTTGTGGTATCACTGACTATTATGAAATATAATTAATTCTGCTAATTATTTTGTGTTTGTGTTACAATTATAACTTCTTTTTTTATATAATCCGAAAAAAGAAGAAGGAATTATTCCAAAATTAGGCGAAGCATCAACCTCGTGTTATGATTTAATGAGTTCTTGTTTTTAACTTGTAATTTGTCTAACGGAAACGTAAATAACAAGAGAAAGATATACACACAAAATATGATGTATTTCATTAATGAATACGGGCATATATATATATATATGAAGAAGCCTCGCGACTTCCTTGTCGCCGGAGTTGTTCACCTCTTTTTGGCGAACACAAATCCTGGATCTACCCGTGTAGATTCAATCTGGTTTGTCTAGAATTTTCTAGCTGCATGTGTTTCTTTTTTTTGGGTACCAGGAGATGGTGGCCTTGGCGTTTTGGATTCAAGGGATCAGCTTGGTCTGGTGGCTCTGCCCGCATAGGGGTCGTCTTAAGGGAAGCTTTTGGTTTGGGTCTGAATTACAACATATTGTGGTGGTTACAATGGTTTCCGGTAGTGCGGCTTTGATTGTGTATGGGTTGCTATTGCGGTTGGTGGTTGTGTGGTGGTGCGGGTATGGTCACCCACGACAAGATTTGGGTGCCCTTAGCATTTTGGTTGTCCAATCTTCTAGTTGCTAATATTGTTTGGGCTTGGTCCCAATTTTGGATGATGGGTCCTTATTTTTTAGGGATCATAATTTGGGATCCCGGAGTAATACCCTATGGCGATTTGGTTTTCCTCGGTATGACTTTTGGTGACAAATTTCTTTGTGGATCGATGATTGCTAGACACTATGATGAGGATAGTATGATTCAGTTGCCGGGTTTTTGTTTTCCTTTAAAGCAGTACATGGCAATTTAATTCATATGTCACAAGATCATGACAATGGTTCTTTTACTATTGTTGATAATTATTTTTGGGATGTTGTGAAAATGCTTTTGGATTTTGCTAGAATTTCCTTAGTTGCTGGAGAGGTGTGTTCTATTGTAATAGAACAAATTGGTGGTGTAGTACACCTCTTAATTTGTTCTATCTTAGCTCTAATTTCAAACCACTCTTGGTTTGTGCATGCTCCCAAAAATGTTTGGGATGCCATTCTAAACGATTGTAATCGTTAAAGATTTATTAAACTCCATTTAAAAAAAAACATAAGATATAAACGTATAACGATTACTCCTAAGACAGAGATTGTCCCTCCACCGAACAAATTAGATAGTTAAAACTTGCAATGGGCTAGAGACCTACAAGTAGCGAGAGCTCAGCTCACGACCATAAGCAAACAAGAACTAGAAATCCGAAGCCCACATCCATTCTTAAGATGAAGCAAACCCATATCCCAAAATAGGATGTGGATCCTACCCCAATCCCAAATCTTGTTCTAAACCCGACCTAAAAACCACCCTTGGTTAACACCCGATCTGATTTACAGATATGGACCCCTGTCAAAACTCACCCATGAATCATGTTCTAAATCCTACTCGAAGCAAATACTTAAAGTTGGGCCCCTTTTGGTTTATGGTATCTGTAACTGCTTTTTTGAGGTTTGGTCTATGTCCCAATATGTGCTTTCCGATCGATTGAATAAATATTCTATATTTCTTTCAAAAAACTACTAGGATAGCACCGAACCAAAAGCCCATTCCAAATCTGTGTAAAGCAAATCAGAGAAGCCAACAACGCAACCATCGAAAATGCCTCCATCAAGGACCGCCATTGGACACAACGGAGCGCAACAAACAATCCGAACCAGAAGGGTAAAAAAATAAGAGTAGCTAGATCTCGTCTTCCACCATTGATCAAAGCGGTTAGATATGCCCTACTAGACAAAGGGTAACAAAACTCATCACGAGGAAGTGACTTAGGAGAACCGTCGATTAAGATGGTGACGTAGTACATTCGGGGAGGACACCCTTGTGGTAACAATGTCCATATTTTTTTTAGAAGAAATGACTATTTTATCCATATCCCACCTATCTCTAGATGCCAATGAGATTAGAACTTGTGACCTCCACAATGTTGATTTTACCAATAGCCAACATACCACAGCTCATTGACGTAATAGTGTCCAAATATCATCATTTTTAGTACAATGAAATGTATAATGACAGATTATAAGATATCAATAATGCTCGAATCAAGAATGAGGATCTGGTCTAGATTTAAGTTTAAGCCTACTAGAAAGAAAGATAAATATGATGAGAATCCTTTCATGGGATAAGAAGCACATTAATTTTCTGAAGCACTTGAGTAGTTTCTAATTGGTTTAAAAAAGAAAAAGGAAAAAAAAGAACAAGGGTAAGTTTGTCAAATATCAGCTAGGCTCAACTCTGCAATATCATGAAGGGGCTCAAAGGGAACATTATACCAGTACCATTCACTAATGCAAATGGGATCATAGATGGCCAACACAGGTTGGTTGAGTTGGCATGAGCGGATTTGTGGTTGAGCCCCAACTCAAGTTCGATCCCCGCGCCGCCAAAATCCTGTAAAAGCTCCCTCGTTGGGAGTGTTGGTGGGTGATCTAGAAAATGTCCTGCATAATTCCATACCGGTGGGCTGGGCTGGGACACTGTCCAGTTTCGTAAGGCCTATCGGGTTAAGGTCGTAGGTTTGCCCTGACCCTGGTAGTGTAAGGAAGCCTCTTTCTTACCTAAACTTTTTCACACCAAAAAAATAAAAAATGGGATCATAGATGTGATGGGGTGAGGGCAAACCAACTTGTCTTCAATATATAGACTATATGGTACTCTAAAGTAGCTACCTAGCTGGATATCCACCAAGTCATGGAGCCTATTAGGTACTATAGCATATGGCTAGTCTTTTATTTTATTTTTCTTTTTTTGGCTAGTCAATGTTCCATAAGATATAGAATAATCGATCTTAGTGCAAACGCTGAGCAATTCAATATGTGTTTTGGAACATGAGCCTCTTCACCAGCTCATTACCAATTGGTTTTAGGTCGGATGCTCTAAGTCTTGTATGGTGTCGGAATAAGTTTACCGTAATGATTGGTCGTGACTATTTGGCCTGTGACTCCAACCTTGGCATGGAGAAGTTTTGAGTGACACTAGTGCTGTCATGAGGAGTTGTGAGGAGCATTAGCATAGTCTCACATCACACAGGTACCTTTACAACTTGTATGTATAAGAACATGAGTCTCTTTATTTATTGTAAATTGATTTTGAATTGGACGCTCTAATTAATATACCTATATCACCATTTAAAAAAAAAAAAAAAAAAAAAAAAAAAAAAAAAAAAAAAAAAAAAAAAAAAAAAAAAAAAAAAAAGGGTTTATATTAAAAAAAAAAAAAAAAAAACAATAAAAAACAAACCCCCCCCTCCCCCCCCCCCCTCTTTTAATTAAATCAAAAAAAAAACACAAAAAAACCAAAAAAACCCCACCCCAAAACCCCAACCCCCCACCCCAAAACAACCAAAAAAAAAAAAAACAAAAAAAAACAAAAAAAAAAAAACCAAAAAAAAAAAATAAAAAATCATATCAAAACATAAAAAAATCAAAAAAAAAAAAAAAAAAAAAAAATAAAAAAAACTCAACACAAACAAATAACAACAACTAACAAAACAAAAAAATCAACAAATACAAAATCAAAAAAAAAAAAATAAATAAAAACAAAAAACAACAAAACAAAAAAAAAAAAGAATGATATATAAAAAAAAAAAAACAACAAAAAACAACCCAGGACACCCAAACCCACACCCCCAACAACAAAACACAAATACCAAAAAAATTAAATATAAATAAAAAAAAAAAAAAATAATAAATAAAAATTAAAAAAAAGAGAAAAGAGAGTATATAAATACTCCAATTAACAACTCCTCCCCTTTTTTTTTTTTTTTTTTTTTTTTTCCCCCCCTCTTTCTTTTTTTTTTTGGGTGGGGGTGGGGGGGGGAGCCCAATTTATTTTTTTGGGGGGGGGGGGGATCGAAAATATTTAGGAGGGGACCAAATTAATTTTTTTTTAATAAAAAGGGAGGGGGGGGGGGCCAAATTTTTTTTTTTTTTTAGGAGAGGGGGGGGGGGCCGAAAAATTTTTTTTTATTTTTTTTTTTTTTTATAAAAAAAAAAAATAAAAAAAGAAAAATTTTAAAAAAAAAAAAAAAATATATTCTTGGGACACATGTGGTGGAGAAAAGAGTGAGAGAAGAAAAAAAGAAAAAAAATTAAAATATATATATTTTTCCCATTATCTTAGTGGCGGCCGAAAATTATATATTTGGGACGGACGAAAATTACAAGGTTTTTTTTTCAAAAGACCGGACGACGGTCCCGCGATTCGGGTTTTCGGTCCAAACCCCCCCCTTGCTTCCGCTCCCGGTTTGCCCTGCCTTGAGCTCGAGGTAAGGAGAGAGGAAGGGGGTCCTAAACAGTTATGTCTTGGACACTTTCGTGAAGGACCGGGATTGGAGGGGAAAGTGGGTAAATGAAGAACAACCGGCGGGGCGGGGGGGGGATTGAGGGGTGGGGTTGGCATTTTCTCAGTGGAGTTTCTCTGGCCTTTCTCTTCTCTGCCCTTCCCCCTCCCCCTCCGCAGGAAGGGGGCAAGTCTCCTTTGGTATGATGCCAAAGTTCATATTATGTACTGTAAATTGAATGTGCATAGACCTTCCAATCACGTTTGATAGGTCCACTACACCTTTATTAGCTATTTATCAAAAACACAGTTAACTACAACCTCACCCTTGACCGAAGGACAAGCTAATCACCATTTATCTCCCATTATGATAGTACGATTCATATTATGTACTGTAAATAGAATGATAGATGTGATGGGGTAGGGCCAAACCAACCTTCAATAGATACCAATACAACTATAGTTAGACTAGCTAAATATCCACCAAGTCATGAAGCCTGTCAGGCAAGTAAAAGTTAGTATATGCAAAATTATTAGGTTTAGTGTACCTTTCTGGTGATTTGAGGTAGGTATTAGGAAATTAAGGAGCAACATTTGTGACTTGGTCTTCAATGTAGGCAAACAATTCTTGTGGAAGACATTCTTCAAAGTAGGCATCATACCTGTTCTGTACTATTGTCTTTTTGTCCTTTTTATTTTCCTTGTAAAAATTAAGACGCCGTTACTAGGCATGGAGTAATAGAATACTAGAAAATAGTATGAAGCTTTTTTCTGGAAATGCTTCTGGATACTGCTGCTATACCCAGTAACAGAGACAAGTTTCCTGTTTGGCCTCATTCAGAAAAACAATCTAGCGTGGTTGTGAATGGTCAGTCACATGCTTCCTTTTTTATTTTTTCTGATGAAAAAGAAAATCAGAACAGAGAGTTCACGAGCTTCTTTGATTCCACAATTAAAGCAACAATTTGGTTTATTATATAATTGAAAGCTGTTTAATTGGATATGATAAAAGCCACAATTATTGTTCTCGTTAAGAAAGCAGGAAACTAATACTTCAGCCTAATTAGATCACTCTAGTCTCCAGCCATATAAGTTTGTTTTTGTTTTCTTTTTCAGAAGGAAAGAAAAGGTTCCGCAACTTTGATCCTAAGAGCTGATATTGAAAGTACTTCAATCGAGAAACCTTGCAAACCAAGTAACCGTATTAGCATAGTGGCATTGCTATGATTTTATCTACAATCTCCGATGCTTAAGTCGATCAGTAAACAAATCGTCTTGAGGAGTTTCAAAAGCGCTTTGACAAAAATAATTCTACTTAATATCCAAGGTGGTTGATATAGTGGTTTGACACCAAGGTTGGCCTAAGAGAGATTCTAGGTTGGACTCCCTTAGAATACCAATGTATGTGTTCTGACGTCCTAAATAATAATAATAATGAAAAGGATAATTCTGCTTAATGAAGGAGTGACTTTTTTTTTTTCATAACTGTTACTTGGTTGCTTAATCAAGTGTTACTTCGGTATTAATATTACCTTATAAAAAACCAATATGTAATAACTAAATGCCCTGCTTTTAACAGCAAAAGTGGTGACTTTCCATTAGCTGACTCTTAGCCTCTAAATTAGCATTAGCAATAAATGAGAGATATAGGCATGGAAAATTTTCAGTTCAAAAGCCCAAAAGCAAGAACTTTTTTTCGAAGAGTCAATGATTATGAATTGTAAGCAATTGTCTCAAACTTTATAAGATCATGAACTGTACATCATCCAGATATAATGATTTCTAGGATGATGTTACAACACTCTTGAAGAGCACTATTTAATTAGCAGCATCTATATATATATATATATATTTAACATTCATTTACATGCACATCTCTGTCATGGGTTTGGTACAAAACTAGCACTTGAGCAGCTACATAACATGTCACTGGTGACCAGAGTTCACCCAAACACTTCAAACCACCACCATGGGTTCAGTCCAAACTGATCAGACCACCTTCACAACTGTGGAGCTTCATCAACTTCATCATCAGGACCTAACCAATGAAAGGGTTGAGAGGGCTCAGTGGGTGCTTAAATCTCCTGAGCCACCAGGTCCAGGCCAGCAACTCCTTCACTCAATCAAAGCCAATCTCTTTCCTCAAAGAAAGAAGTACTCAGCTGTTTCATTCTTCAAGGGTCTATTTCCAATTCTTAGCTGGGGAAGGCATTACAAGGCTTCAAAGTTTAAAAATGATTTGATGGCTGGTTTAACACTAGCTAGCCTTAGCATTCCTCAGGTAATTAACTCTCAAGTTTAGTTTAATTTACTTGGAAAAACTTAAAAAAAATTCCTTCTAATAGTATTTTTATCTTTTCTGACAGAGTATTGGATATGCTAATCTAGCAAAACTTGATCCTCAATATGGCCTATGTAAGTTGTTTATTAATAATCTGCAGACTTTCCGATCTGTTCATTAATTCTCTGCTATTAATTTTTTTTTTCATTTGGAATATCATTGAATTTAGACACAAGCATTGTCCCACCTTTGATCTATTCTCTAATGGGGAGTTCAAGAGAGCTAGCTATCGGACCAGTAGCTGTGGTTTCTTTGCTGCTTTCCTCTTTGATTCAGAAAATTGAAGATCCTATTGCCAATCCTGTTGCTTACAGAAAGCTTGTGTTCACTGTGACATTCTTTGCTGGAATTTTCCAAGCTGCATTTGGACTTTTCAGGTATGTTTTGATTTGCTTATATAAAGCTTATTTTGATTTCACTGAACCTTTTCTTCCTCACAATTAGACCATTCTCTTGTACTTAATCACAGGTTGGGATTTCTTGTGGACTTTCTCTCACATGCTGCCATTGTTGGGTTCATGGCTGGTGCAGCCATTGTTATTGGTCTTCAACAACTGAAAGGTCTACTTGGGATCAGTAAATTCACCACCAACACAGATGTGGTGTCAGTCTTAGAGTCTGTTTACAAGTCAATTATTCATGAACCAGTAAGTTGAATAAAGGTTCTAGCAAAAAAAGATTCTTTATAAAATTTGGTAATTCGTATTCATAACAAAAAATTGTTCTTCCATGGCAGTGGTACCCTTTGAATATTGTCCTGGGTTGTGCATTCCTGATTTTCCTCTTAATTACCAGATTTATTGTAAGTAACAAACTTCTGATTTGCCAATTTACCCTTCCATCAATCTTTTCTATTTTAGTCATTTTGAGCCTTCCAGATTTATTTTTTTTTTATTTGCAGGGAAAAAGAAACAAAAAGCTGTTTTGGTTGCCAGCTATTGCACCCCTTATATCAGTTGTATTATCAACTATGATAGTGTATTTCACAAAAGCTGATAGGCATGGAGTGAAGATAGTAAAACACATTAAAGAGGGTATAAATCCAAGTTCAGCTCATCAGTTGCAACTCACAGGCCCACATGTTGGACAAGCAGCCAAAGTAGGACTGATTTCTGCAATAATTGCTCTTGCTGTGAGTTTGGCATTGCTTTCTCTCAATCTAATAAATTGTTACTTATTGATATTTTTAGATTTCTAATGGTAATTAATTTGAATTTTGAATTAATTAATTAGGAGGCCATTGCTGTTGGTAGATCTTTTGCTTCCATTAAAGGGTACCATCTTGATGGGAACAAGGAAATGTTAGCCATGGGATGCATGAACATCGCTGGATCTTTAACTTCATGCTATGTTGCTACTGGTAAGTCATTTTGGTAATTTCGTATTTCAAACTCTAGAGAAAGGATCTCTTGCACGTCAAACAGTTTGACATTCATTGACCACTAATTGAATGTGTTTTTGTTTCAAAGTAGATGCCATATTGACATTCTCGCAACTTAACATATCCAATAACAAATCAGACAGTCTTAACATATTATGTTGTCAGATTTTCAATGTGTACAATTGATCAGATGAACTCTTGTTTGAATGTTTAGACCAGATTGATAGTCTTGCAAGGGAGCATTACTTTTCCTTTCTAATACTTTTCTTTGATGCAGTTTAAGAAGTTGTACTAATTAGTACAATGTGGTTGATGGGTTTTGGCTTCTGCAGGTTCATTTTCAAGAACTGCTGTAAATTTTAGTGCAGGGTGTCAAACTGTGGTATCAAATATAGTGATGGCTCTCACTGTTATTATATCACTGGAATTGCTTACCAGGCTCTTGTACTTTACTCCCACTGCAATCCTTGCTTCAATCATCCTATCAGCTCTGCCTGGACTAATTGATATAAATGAAGCTTACCACATTTGGAAGGTTGACAAATTAGACTTCCTTGCTTGCATAGGTGCATTCTTAGGGGTCATGTTTGCATCAGTAGAGATTGGTCTTCTTGCTGCGGTAACCTTCTACACTTGTCTAAGAGTTTGCATGCTATCATATTCATACATTGTTATATATTTTCTTTATGAGTGGACACTGACGTGTCACGTTGTTATAAGTTTATAACGTATCTAACTATCAATGGAGTAGAATCTTATTTGAATATATGGTCTAGATTTAGAGTCTAATGACATAAAGTAGCAGATAAGTAAGACAACCTTTTAATGTTTACCTGCTTAGGAGGGTAACAAGTTCATCAAAATTTCAATGGTAGATGTAGAGACCAATGGGTCACTTTCTGATATTTAAATCTCAACGGTGAAAATTGATTCAGTAATCAGTAGTGATGGATTTGACTAGAGATTAGACTAGTGGATGCTTATAAAAATAGTCCTTGCCCCACCGGAGGACCAATATAGAAGACTCAGATCAATCCCTTAGGGTTGTCCACTTTCAGAATATAGGCTAAAGCACATTGTGACATTGTGTGGACAAAATACTAGGCATGTAGCATATATGAGCTCCATAGGCGCCTTCTTTGAATCCCATTAATTTTATGATTACAACAACCAATTGCATGGAATGTGTTCCTATACAGAAGATCTCGAATGAGATCATATCACCTATTACTGAAAAATCAATACTTTTTGTATTCTCCTTTTCCCACTTGACATTGCTGCATTTGAGTGTTGTGCATTGCATATATATAATCTTGACAATTTAAGCATGTGACTTTGTTCAGATGTAAGAAGCTGCAGTTGATATAGACATATAGAATCACAGATATGGTCCCATTGAATCCAAGCCTCTGATTAAATAGATATACATTCTAGCAGTAAACAGATCATTTTTCCCACTTTACTTGGACATTAGGAGCACTAAAATTTATAGTACTTGATTCTTCTCACAGTAATATACTGAACCCACTAGATAATGGAGCTTTTCTAGCATGGGCTGATTCTGATGCATGTTACGTATCAAATTATATGAACTTGAAGATATTTTTTCTTATATAGGAAATATTATTCATACTTTGAGAAGGTCATCTTACGCACTCTTTCTGTGTAGTATTTGTAAGAAATAAAAAAAAATTATAAAATTTGAAACTCACAATGGGTGCTACAATTTATGATCTATCTTCCAACTGTATCAAGTCAAAGTATTTACTAGGAATATATGGCCATAGATCATATCTTTGATTCCAAATTCTTTGGTGGATTGCAGGTAACTATCTCTTTTGCAAAGATATTGGTAAATTCTCTTAGGCCTGGCATAGAAGTACTAGGAAGACTTCCAAGATCAGAAATCTTTTGCAACATCAATCAGTATCCAATGGCCATCAAAATTCCAAGCATCTTGATAATTGGCATCAACTCTTCTCTGCTTTGTTTTGCAAATGCTAATTCTGTGAGAGAAAGGTAACTAATACGTACGTACATGTGATCTGTGTTTTTCAGGTGGCATAACTTGAACTTAATAATTAATTCATTGAGGCTATGTTTTGTTTTAGGGTAATGAGGTGGGTGACAAAAGAAGAAGATGACACCGAAGAGAAGGAAAACGGAAAAAATATTCAACATGTAATCCTTGACATGTCCAGTAAGTAGCGGTTTATTTATCGTTCCAATATTTGCTTCCAGGGTCCATTCAGTGTGTCACTTTTATTGAACATGTACTACTTGATCTACAATGTACGTGGTATCAAAATGTGACCACTCTAGCATTACTCGATCCTATCAAGGAACAAATGGAGCACACTTGCGAACTCCTGAAGACTTTCTGTGCCGCGTATTATATCATATGTTTGATCAATATGTGCAGAAACTAATGTTAAATTGCTCCTATGACAGATGTGATGAACGTCGACACTTCAGGAATTCTTGCATTAGAAGAAATACACAAGAAGTTGCTTTCATATGGCATAGAAGTAAGGCATCAATCAGTTTCAAATAAAAGTGTTGGATGCACATTAAGTTAATTGGTTTCTATAGGTTTCTGAGGTATATATATGTGTCTGTTTGATTGCAGTTAGCTGTGGCCAACCCAAGATGGCAAGTGATTCACAGGCTAAAGTTGGCTAAATTGGTAGATAAAATTGGAGGAGAGCGGATTTTCCTGACTGTTGGTGAAGCTGTGGATGCTTGCCTTATGAATTCCAAAGGTGCTGGAGTGAGCAGCTGTTGATCATGGTTTACAAGAAAATGTATTACTGGCTATTAGTTCATGCTAAACCATCATGACAAAACCCTAATAATGTGCACAGTCTATTCGCTGTGACTATGAATTAGGGAAGTTGATTAAATAGATGGTTGAGTGAGTGCTTTATTTTTTTTAATTTTTTTTTCTCATATAGATAAATGTTACAAGATTTAACGTTTTCAGCCCTTAGGGTTAGTCCAACTAATGAAAGATGGTGGAGATTTTGATTAACATTAGGTTAGGTCGGAAGTTTGCTCTATTCCAATGTAACAAAAAAAATTCTTCTATCTTTAAGAGATTATGCAAGAGATATTGAAGCAAAGAAAGTTATAATAGAAAAGGATAGACAAGCGTCAAAACCTTGCAACATGTTGAAGTCCACGCACCAATGTTTCAATTTTATTCACAAGGAATGAAACTACACATAATGACCCTCTCTTTAGGGCATGATAAAAGCCACTGCTATTGAATATTGTATTTGATGATTGTCGTAATCATACACAAATATAGAATAGAAAAAAAAAATTATTTTTAGTCCCTCAACTTTGATTTCACTTTCGTTTTCGATATTTTCATCTTTGAACTTCAACATTGTGTATCACCGTTAAATCGAAGTGCAACACTTTTGCCAAAATATTCACAAAGATGAAATGAGTAACTTTTAGAATTTGGGCTAAACTCAATTCGGGCCCGACTTAAGGTACCGTACCTGGACAGCAACCGTCTCAACACACAAAAGCCCAAAAAAGCCCGTACCTGACAGCAACCGTCTCAACACTGCCCGCGTCAAACATTAACGATAAAACAGCCGACGCCCGTTATTGGCCATCGAAGATCGAACCCTCTGTTTTGGAAAATCTGACCGGAAAAAAGGAAGAACGGAAAACCGGAGCACGAAAGAGACAAAAATAATGGGGGCAGAAGCGGAAAACAGAGAAAGCGAGAACCCCAGTTCGATGACCAAGGCCCAGTTCCTCGCCTGGAAACGCCACAAGGTCCTCTTCTCGTTCTCTGTCTCGAAGCTTTAGATTCCTTGGGGCTAGCTAGGGTTTTATATCACTATCAACCGCATCTGAAAATTACTTGTCCAGATTCCCATATCAATAATCCATAATGCCCTCATTAAATTTCATGCCTTTTTGTATAGAAACATAAAACATACTCATTATGAGAGAATTGTAAGAACAAAACTGACATTCAAAACTTCGATGTGTATCACTAAAGTATAAAAATTTAACTCTCTCATGTGTTTAGTAGAAACTCTATAGATACCTGTTATGGTTGTTATTTGAGCTGCTGGAATTTGTCTGCATAAAGTAGAATGATCTCTAATATGCATACATGGTTTTGCAGGATGATGATGCATCTGCCAGAAGAGCTGAAGCAGCAAGGAAACGAGCAGAGGACATAGCTTCTGGGACAGTGCAAATGAATGGCCGAGAGCTTTTCGCACATGAACCTTGGGTTTTTGATAATACCCTTTATTGAGGTTAGTTTTTGTAATGAGAGCGAAATCTGTTTTCTTTTTGTGGAATAGATGGGGATAGTGGCGTACTTTTGGAACATGATTTCTGTTATTGGCTGTTTTTAAATGAGAGTTGAGTAGTCAGAACATGATTTCTATACGAGAAGTTATGAATGAATGTCGGATGTTCTTGTGTATTTTCAATATATGTTTGCCACACAATAATATGAAAAAAAAAAAAATCCTCGAACTGTCTTTTCCTGAAGATGGAATCAGGAAGAAGCAAGTCTGAAACATGAATATGAGTATCTCTAACAATGAACCAAAGGATTCCTAACAGCCTCTTTATAGAATGAAACATCTGCTGTTCTGTTTTTGTGCCACTTCCATGCCATCTACCATTTGTTTGTTACCACAAATGGTAGATCAAAGCTCGTAGACAAGCTCGATTGAGGATTTTAGGGACAAATTGTTTGATTGATGGACTTAGACATATTGTTCTTGCATTTTCAAAGAATCTGATCTATCTCCATTCTATCTCCACCCTCTCCTCCTGGCTCCTGCACAGGTTGGCTTACATCTATTAGCAGTTTACTTGGTGGATGAAAAACCACGTCCCCGCATAAAACAATACTCTTCCCTTGTATGATCTGGTGTTCTTTTAATTCATGGTGCACTTCCCTTCTATTCAATCAAATGTTCAAGCCAAGAGGCAATAGTGTATTGGTTTTCCTATTTGACAGCGAAGAATGTGAAACCAACTGTCAGTATTTCTTAAGTGATCTTGAAGTCTTCAATCTAATACACACAGAGATATATATATATATATATATATATATATATAAAGGTATATTATATAAGTTCATAAGATATATCATTGACTTATTTTTTGCTGGTAAATAGTGTTAATCACAAAATTCATCACAAAATATCATTGACTTATAGAGTTCCTAGCTAATGAGATATTAACATGATTCATTAGGAAAAAGAAAAACAACCAAATGCCTCTGCTGAGTTGATTACTAAACAAAAACATCCAGAAAGCCTGTGAAGTGATTACTATGATGATAGATAATAATGTGAAAGTTACATCGACTGATCATTAGTTGGCCATAGAGCTTAGGATACATAATTGCAGGATTCATCTATTGCCAAAGTTAAAGTTGGTCAAACCGACTATCTAGTATTACTCGGAAGGAAATTCCCTCTTTAAGCTTGCTTCAAGCAGCCGAAGATGGGGGTCAAGAGGCAGGCCCATATTGTCATAGATTGGGTTATAACAACCATTTATAACTTCCCTGAAACCATTAGAAAACTTTGATCAGATGGAAGTTTTCCATCAACAGGTAGAGCCTCATAAAATAAAATATTGAAAACCTTGGATTAGAAGGAACGGAAACTTCTTGATCATTGGAATTGGCTGAATTTCTTTGTCGCTTGTTTGATTTCTGCATTGGATCAGACGAAAAAAGGATAATTATATAGGTTCATCAGTCACATATTTCAATGTCTCTTGCACATAACTAAGCTCATGGAATCAGTACTGAAGAGTCAATAGTTTGATACCCTAGATGATTCTCCTGATGCACGTCCTTCGGAAAACATGGCAGGGCGTTTGCAGACACGTTTTTCTGGTGTTCCTTGCTAAAAAATTATTTTCAGAAAACGGTTATTTACAAGATGTATACACAAGAAGGCGTAAAAGAAAGAAAGATAAACAAACTATTTGCAGGTTTTTCCTCCCATGAGCATAACAGGAATGCTTATTTTCAGTTCTGAGGTTTTCTTGGAGGACCACCACACCAACTGTGGCCATTGATTTTCATCCAGCGGTCATTATAACCGAAGCATGTCCTTGGTATGTGCATAGGAGAGAAACCCCTTTTTTTATATTTATAGAGTGCTAGTAGTATATATGACTTTGAAGTTGCTTGGTGACAGTGTTGTGATTTTATAAATTTCTTGATGATAAGATATAGAGTCAGAAGAAAGTTATTTAGACAACCTGAGAAGTGCCATTACTTGGAGTAGTATTAACACCCACAGTGAACTCTTCAAGTTGAACAGGTGGAAACCTACAAAAATAGTCTAATAAGAGCATGAACATGAAATATTGAATGTATCTTCGCCAGATGATAACTCTGCCTAAAAAGATATTATCATATTAGTTGTGTTTTCTTAGTGAAACATCATGTACCTAGGAAGCATATAAGTTGTTGGTACCATTGAATTAGCCACAACATTAGGTACCATCTGTACATGAGTAGACTGTTGGTGTTGACCACCTACTTCCTGAGGCCTAAAGAATAAGAAGGAAGACCAAAATTAGAATAAGCATATATGTAGTGGTATGTATTCCACAATTTTAAGGAAATTAGAAAACGAAACTGAATAATTCTGTACCTAGATGCAATGGCACTTAAATATTGGTTAGATTGGTGTGGATGAAGCACAAAAGGCATCACCTGAGCTTGGTTAATTTGTCCATCCTCCAAAGGTTGGACCCTAAAAATTGAAGATTTATATTGAACCATATCCATGTGTTCAGCTGCTTCAGCATTATGGAATAAAGTACTATATTTGATATAGAAGGAAAATGGAACTGAGATTATATGTAATACCTTTGAACCATTGAAGATTCAAGAACCTGAGTGGATTGGATTACCTCCTCGCCTCTCTGATGTTGTAGAGGCCTAAATTCAAAAGAAATTGCATTAACTTTTTGCCCTACTACTAGTGTATCTTGACATGTGTCGGGGGTTAAAATATGTCACACGAAAAAACTTTTTTTTTTTTTTTGGTTTAAAATTGCTTCCCTTGCCTCAGTATGCTAATTAGTAATTACAGTTAAATAACAATTTCCATAATAAAACTTATTAACAAAAAGAAAGATAGAAAGCTAGATTCGATACCCAGAAAGATCTGCAGGTTCATGGGCATTCCATAATGGGACTTGGCTCAGTTGTTGTGGTTGATTCAATAACTGTGGAGGTCCTTGTGGCCTAAATCAGATGCATATATGCAAGTTACTTAACATTGTGCTCGTAACCATGAAGTTTCTTCGTTTACCTATTCGCTGTTATGTACCTTAAGTCTGCAGCTCCATATGGTAAATGATTGGTCCATCTTAGGTGAAATACTCCATTAACTGCCCGAATTTCATTTTGTAGCGGCCTAAATTCAAAACCACATTGAAAATAAGCATGTCAGTGTATAAGTATGCTGAAAGCTATAGGGGTGCACTAACCAAATTACTTTATTCAACTTTCGAATGACTTTGAATCTCCTATATTCCTGAAACAAGGTATTAACGCGTACTGACACATCATTTGGTGATACAGCATTATAGAAGTAGCAAGCACAAATCCAAGGTGATGACTCTGAACTCAAGTACAGTACCCTGACGGAGTCGGAAGGCTATAAGGAGCATTGAACTGTTGGGGATACAGAGTTGCTTGCTGTTGGTTGATCATTGCTAGCCTTTGATTTACAAGTCCTGCTTCTGTCATATTCTGTTAATACCAAACAAGTTTCATATATTTAGTAGTGTCAAACTGCTTGTTGAGAAACTGTAATGAAAACTGACATTGGTTTTTTTGTTTCGATTACACAAACTGATATTGTTTTACAGTATAGTATTTGTTACTTATTACTTATTGAGAGGAGAACCCAACTTTATTTGCAAGTCAACAACTCAACATGGAGAGTGGTATAGAATACGAGTCGATGAAGCTTACAGTTGGCTCAATTGGAGGGTTTGATAGTTCGCTATATGGAGTGAATGCTGACATTTTGTTGTTCTTTCTGGAGCTTGATCGATTCACAAGAGCCAAGCCTGGTGATTAATATCATCAAAGATGAGTTTATTTTAGAATAGAAAATTATCGATCAGTGCAATTTCACAAGCATATCCCATAATGCTATACAAATTTTTTTTTCTCTCGCAGTCAAATGCTACTGTCATGACAGCAAATTTACTACATGTAGTTATGACGGTAAAATCTTACTTGTTTTAAACTTTTAATTCATATATGTATATATATGTATGTATATATATATATATATATAGGGAGCTTCTCTAGTGATGACCACTATAATGAGGACTTGGTGACGACTTTTTGATTAATGGTTGTTATATTTATTTTTCGATTACATCTCAAGAAATCAACCATTCAATATTAAGATATTCATGAGTAGATCACTTCTACAAATTTTCAACAAAATTTGAAATCGTTAAGGTATCGAGCTATACCAAATAAATGGACGAACCAAATCTGTCAATTTTGAACCATTCATATCCATAAATGGTAAATCACAATTATAGATGACCTAACGATTTAGATTTCATTGAAAAATTGTATAAGTGATCTACTCATAAATATCTAAATATTGAACGGTTGATTTATCGAGATATAATAAAAAAGTATGTCTAATCGAAAAGTCTTCACCAATGATTCTCAAATAATCAAACAGAGATTCGAAGATCAACCAAACGAAGTATAAGTGTATCAACGGTAACAAAATTACATCAAAACAAGTAAATAATAGAAAGAAAAAAATGTTTCTCATGCACATAAAATTAGAATTATATGCTCTACTTTTTGCATTCCTTCTTATATTTTAAACTCATGATCAAATTACACATACGAAAAATTGCAAGATCGATATATTGAATGTAACGATTTAGAATAAGGGAACATTAAACGCACGCGCGAGCGTGACCCTTTCGCACGAGTATAGCGCGTGCAGAAAGGCTAGTATATATAAATGATTCTCAACTAATAAGGTCATTATTTTATGAGGTACGGAGTTTTAATGAAGTGTTTCGTATGTCCATTAGATTTAAATAAATGCATCTAACGGCTTAAACATGATGTTTGCATTTGTATTTATTTCAAAATGAATGTCCACACATAACGGAAATCTATACTTTTCTATATATATATATATATATTTGACTCATGTAACAAGCCTCAAAAAGTAAGGAGTAGATGTATAGATGCGAACATGATTCATATCTTAAATGGCCGCTCGAAAATCTAAAAAACTACTGTGATCTATGGGTAGTTTAATCAATTTTGTGGTTTTTGGTAAATTGGCGGTCACTTTTGAGAAGAAAATATTCAGAGAAAGAAAAAGAAAATAAAAAGATTAATTTGAGATAAGATACTAATGGGACCCTTTGAAAACATTTGGCACACTCTGGTGTGAGGGAATAATTTGACTTTGCTCAGGATTCAAGAAGATGAAAAGTCTAGTAGTGCAGCTCAGATACAACCTAGCAGATCGAGAAAAAAAAAAGTGGATGAAATCCATAGCATCTGCTCAGAAATTAGCAAAATCCTGAAGCAATAATAGCAGAATTTGGCTCTGCTGCATTCCCATCTGGGTCACTTTCATTAACTGACCTAACTCGATCATGCAAAATGCAACTCAAAACATCAAGGCAGAATGGTCTGAATGGACATGATATCCTTCAAAGGGACAACAAAAGCTGGACATGAAGAGCTAGAGATCCAATTAAGAAAAACCATACGAGCAAGTAGACTAAATCAAAACTCCAAAAATCAAACCAAAAACCAAAGGATAGCAATTTCTTTCACTCGAAATTTAACTTACTGAACTCCATCTTGTGACTACAGCAAAATTATAAAACATTCATTTCAGAGTGCACATATATGATTTCCAAATGGTTATTTTTTTCTTTCTCTGGGAGATTCATGCAAATTACCTTGGATTTATGCTTCACAGTCTCCAGATCCTGATCGCAATAGAAAATTAGAAATTGTTAAGTGAAAAGTCATTGAAGTTTTGAGCAGTGTAAGGAAATTTACGTCTAAGATTTGCGATGCTTGAAGAAAGGGAGAAGGAAATGAATGAGGCTAAGAAATAAAAGGAAAGTAAATGAAAGTGTATACCTCTAGTTGGTCGATGAAGGAAGGCAGCAAATCCATGACAGCAGCTTATTATTTATAGCCAGGCAGTTTTTACTATTATGAAAAAGATAAATCATGTTAGAGGAAAATGTGAAATATGAAAATGAAAATTTAAAATAACAGAGTGTTTCTTCCATTTGGAGCGCTGTAATTAATTAGAGATATGGTCATATGGGCGCATTCATAAAAGGAAGAAAATCTGGATGAATTTTTTTTATTTTTTTTGATAGAAGCCTTGACTAATTAAGAAAACAACACAGTACTCCAATTTCAGGAAATGAATTATGATAATAAAAAAAAAAATTGGGTTCTTTGTTTTCAGGAGAGGTAGATTCAAATTTCACCAAGTCATGCATGCATAATGAAATATACATCAATTTTCTGGACCTAGTCGCAAGTCTTTGTCGTCAGGTAGTGCAAAAAAAAAAAACTGAAGGGAGCAGCATATATTGATCAATTAAGTACAGTGGTGCCCGCCCGCTTTTAAATTAAAAGCGAGTCTAGAAACTAAAACAAAATTTCTAATCACCTAGATAAATAATTAAGGGGAGTGATTTAATTTGACATTCCATTTTATTACTTGTACTCTATTTTTAACTAAATATAATTGAAGGGTGCCAAAGCACTCAATTATTATACTAAAAGAATATCTTCATCAAACTGATTTCGCAGAATTTCAATTAAGCCAGTAGGTGCTAGTACAGAGTACCCTTGACACACAATCACTATTCACTAAGTGTGCAATGAGGGTGGCAACTGGCAAGACATCTTAGATTCTCATGGGTTGAACAACCGAATACAGCCCATAACAAATCCCAAATCCTCGGATCAGGTGGTCGGCCTTCTCAAGCAGCAAAACTAGACATCTAAAGCACATTAAGAATCCCAAACTAGACATCATATCTAACCTGATCCACAAAATGGGATTTAGTCCAACCATAACACCACTCTCTAAAACCGCATAAAAACGATCGCAACCACCGGCCGAAGCTTCGTAATGAATGCTACACTGAAGGATAGAAAACCACCACCTCTTTAAACTGCCACTACCTCGGCAAAACAGCCAGATTGGTAGTCCAAACCGTCTAAACTGCATATTATTAGGTTGGGTGGATTGTTCATGAGTAAGATTGGCTGGAAATTGTTTCTTCAAATGAAAACCCGACGCTTGATGGTGGTTAATGAGTTGGAGCTAGCCCAAACCGACCAACTCACACAATTCCCACCCCTAGTTATGTGGCTAGACCTAGACCGACGACAAAGACCGATAGTTTTTAATGTACTTGATAGTTATTTTTATTATTACATTAGAGGAGATCAAATTCCTAATCTAGCCACCTAATTTTAACTTAATTCTCCACTTTTTCTCAAATATAATACGCAGAGAGTACATGTAAAAATAATGGTCATGGACTTTTTAATAATTTATCCAAAAAATAGAGGGCTATCATTCTTAATTAAGCCAAACATCGTCTTCTTAACACAGCCTAGAGCATATTTTTCCAGCCATTAATTCACCTTACATGCTAAAGGTTATGGAACAAAGCTCAAAAACTATGTCCACCTACATTCTCTTCTTTTACTAACTCATTTGATATCAATATAGTCTTCATTTGTATTGTTGCTATTTTAGTAGATCATTTGAAGAAATTGATAGAAACTAAAACATGGAAAAAAAAAACAAAATCAACAAGCAAGAGGTGGAATATACCTAACAGGCTGAGGAGGTAGGTTGATCCTCCTTTTCTCCCTCAAGATGCCTCCGTTTCGATTCTTCCCATACCACCCATTTCTACAATTGATCAAATAAGTTTCTCTGAGTATAGTTTCCCGTCTCTCAAATTAACTTTTCTTTTCTTTCCATTTCTCTCATCCTCCTCTTCTGTCGAATACCTAAAAATGGATTCTCCAATTCTAAGTTGGTAACCATGATCAGAGAAAGAAACTATGAACTACATATGATTTGTGTAAAAAAGAAGTGTAGGGGAGTTACTTATAGAAACTTGGGCGATAAAACTGAGACAAAACTGTCATAGAATTCACGTGAAAATTCAATAAATGCATTTATAAATTTCAAAAATATAAAGTTTATCGAAATAGCGTATTAAACATGCATTAAATTTTTTGTTGTTTCACGTGATAGAATCTTCTCGATAAAATTTTTTACTTTAACTTTAATTGAAATGGTTTATGATCGATGTACGCACGTCTTAATTTCCCTAGCATTCCATGTGATAGAATTTTCCCCCGATGTCAACAATAAAGTGTACTAAACCATATATAGACAACTTTATCATCAACTAGATGTGAACCAGAGGTGTCAAAAGGGTTGGCCCATCTAAAAAAACACTAGGCCTTGCCCAAGCCTGTGTCTCGAGTCTATATTGTGTCGGGCCGGGCTCGTGCCTAAGCATATTTTTTTATAATATTTAATCAATTTTTTTTGTATTGAATGATGAATTTATATCTCTAATGTTTGAAATTTGAAAAAAAAAATTAAAATATTTGTCATAGGCTCATAGCTCAAGTGAAAATGAGATGAAAAAACTCTATGAGAGTAAGAGCTCTCCCCAAAAACCTTAGCCACCATGGCTTGAGTATTTAAAGATTCATTTGGGTATCAACACCATTGCTAATTGGGTCTATTCCTGCTCCTCAAAGGTGCAAGATTTGTGCCAAATTCAAAGACGACTTTGTTCGTCAATCAACCTTGAATTTGTGCCAGATTCATATTATTAGTCTGTTTAACTACTAACAAAAGATAACTTCTTAAATCGACTTCACGTGAAATTACATATAAGATATCTAAGTTACAAAAAATCAAACACCAATATAAAACGATTTTCTCCATGAAATAATTTTTTTTCTTTCCGCTTAAATTGAAATAGATTATGGCATCGCGTTTGACGCGAAAAAAAGCTTTCACATACTGATGTCAAGATTGAGTTGGTACGTAGCCTAGGTCCAAACTGTGTAGTGATTATTCGATTAAATTCATATCTTTTTAATCTATTAGTCTAGGTCCATTGGCTTATGTTTTACATAGAAAAGCCTTGAAAGGCCAATTTACTTCCCGACTTTTGATATGATTATCAATTTAATTAGACCATGATAAAAAAATATAAAAAAAGGACGTCAATTTGTATAAACTTAATTTTGTAATTTCTAACGTAGGATGCAATCATGCCATCATCGGCAGTTAATTGTTAAAGATTTCATTCAATTTGGCTGGCTCACCTCATTCCTAACACGCGCGTAAAATATATGTCAACTTTGTAAGGTTCCAACTAATTCGCAAAATCTAGGGTTCATGATAGTGAGAGAAAAGCAAGAACAGTATGGCCAAAAACTTGACCGACCCAAAATATTTCGGCAAACCAGCCACAAAAAACAAAAATATGCATAATTATAAATGCAAAATTTGTTAGTTTTTTTTTTTTTACAAGATTTGAGCGGCAGCTCGCAAAGCTGCTAAATTAATTCTCCTAGTCACAGTACTGCTACAAATTACAACAGCAGCTAATTAATTAATTAATTAAAAGTATGGGGATCAACTGGATCTCATCCGCACTTGAATTAATATATATTGTGTAGAATGATGATTAATTAATGTCCATTAAGCTGAGGAACTTTGTTGTTTTCATGATAATTATCTGCACCTTCATTGTAAGCTTGTACGTTGGAGCTGCTAACTGGGATCTCCACCTGCTCGTGTGGTATTATTTCTGGCATGTTTGAGCTTACCATTGCCTGCTGCAATTAGTTCAGATCATTAAGTTACTTAATTACAATTATAATTGTATGTTTCCAACATAACCCCTAAGACAAGTACCCATTCAAGTATATATGACCACATAAATAATTGTAAAGTGTTTGTGCTAAACACAAAAATGATCATTATGATAATCCCATAGTAAAATTATACTCTAGATTTTGTTGGGTTTGTAGAGGTACAATTCTTTGACGGAAAACTAAATATCAGACAGTTGAAATTATTGAATGTGACCCATCTATGTTCTTAATTATATATCAAAAATAGATCCCTCGTGAGAAGCTTATCGGAAAGTTTTTAAAATTTAGCAGACTATGTGGTCAAACGAAGAATCAAAACAAGAAAAGCATGATTTAATGTTTCGCTTTACTTGTAGTTTGATAGCATAACATATATACAAGATATATCATTAAAGAGATCATAAATTACCTGATATTGAGGCATCAATGATGGTTGCATAAGGGTGGAATGGTGTCCGGAGGAAGTGTAAGGCTGAGGCCAAGGAGGAAGCTCTCCATCACTGCCGTTTGTAACACTCACATGACACTCTCCCATGCTACTCGGATCTCCACCGCCATTTGAACTCGTTCCTTGTGAAAATGGATCATACAGTGTCGACGACAAGTTCCTATCCGTATACATATAAACAAACACATCATTTGCTATATAAAAAATTAAGTAATTCAATTGACATTTGGGATTAACGGCAAAGTACCTAAGTTGATGATCCAAAGGAGCAGAAGTATCGTACATTTGGGTGTGGTTGTGACCACCGTTAGCCAACCAACCTGCCACCTCATTCTCGAAAGAGCCTGGCAACACTTGCTGCATGTATATTTCCACATAATCAAGCTTTATATATGCTAAATTCTATTTAAAAGAGTTATAAAATGCTGTATGAAATATAAATGTCTGGAAGTTAGCATAAAAATAGTAAAGATTTACCATAGAACAGTCCAAGTTATCTTCAAAGAATAATCCGAGTTATCAGGAAAACAAACATTTGTATCTTATATATATATTGTTGTGTACTAAAATTTCTGGAAAATGACTTCATGTATGCTGCTCTTTAGGGTTCAATTCAGATGAATATGTAGCGCGCACTTGTTTAAAGCCGATTGAAACGAAAAAGGACTTCTTAGCATTTTAGTTACCTGGATTCCAGATGAATCAAAAGACGATAGATGATTACTCAACAAATATTCCTGCAAAATAAAATAAAGACATTACGTAGAATAAAAACCTAGTATGTAAACATGTTGGGGACCTAGTTATTTGAAAATTAGAAAAGAATGAAGAACATTCAAGTAGACAATCGTTTTTCGGGGTGCAACCAGACCAGCCAATAAATAAAACTTGCAAACTATTTTTCAAAAGCAAATATATTCAGTTATGAGGGTCTCAACCTTTCTCTGCATAACACGCGACAATGTGTCCACAAGACTTTTCTCAGATGATTCAAGCTCTGCCATAGATGTGATTTTTAGCGGGTCAGGTTCATATATCCTGTGTTTTATATAAGAGCAAGTAAAATGACTTAGTCACCGCAATCTAAAATTCATACAGTAACAAACAAAATTGCTTGTTGATTGCAGTTGTCTTTTAACGACGTTGTCATTTTTAGTCCTAATTATGCCACAGTACGTATGTAACTTGTTCACTTATGAGGTTTCCTTTTTAGGACCTTATTTGCTCCTCCGCCATTTGAAGCTGTTGTTGTAACCCACCAATTTCCTGTTGAAGTTCCTAGAATGAAAAATTAACCGAACAAATCAAAAGTCAATTTAGATCATGAGAAACAACGAAAATGGTCGGCAGAAAGCTTAATTACAAAAGCAAGTTCAGAATAGTAGCAAAGTCGTTCCTACCTCAATTTCAGAGCTAACAGCAGTAGGACTACTTCGATTCAAAGCATTCAGAGTAATCGAGACATGCCAGAAGAAACAAACAAAATCATTCACAGATGATGATCGAATAGAAGACAAAATGAGTAACAGAACAACAAAATTGCTTAAAACCCTTTCTTCTTTTTTTCCCTCTTATACAACTTCCGAGGAAAATTGTTGGTACCAGTCTATTGTTTGACTCAAGTGTCGCTTTGTATTAAAATAACTTTAGACGACAACATTGATTTAGGGGGGCACAGGTTCTGTTTCATAGTCTAGGTAGGTTTTTAATAAATAAAATTATCACGTTATTTGGTGAACAAAATGTAGTCGTACTAGATAGCATGGTGATATGTACGTGTGTCAAGATTATGAAGAGAAAGAAGATTACAAACTTGGCTAGTTGAAGAGCAATATCATTCTCACTTCGTAGTTGTTGAAGGGTCCTGAGCAAGTACTGCAAGAAAACAAACAGCATCGTATATGTACGTTTTCATTTAGAATGGTCTTGATCGAGAAGAATTAACAAATAACAAGATAAAGTAAAATAGAGTACATTGCTACATGCGATATATCTGACCTCTTTGTTTTGTAGATCACTGCAAAAGGACAATGAACTAATTACTAAATAAATCAAATAGTGACAAAATGAAGATTAAATCGGAGAGTATTATCTAGAAAGGAATAGAAACATACGGATGTTTGTTGTGATCAGGGAAAATTATAGCACTGCAACGATTAAAATCTTAATTAGCTGAGCAATGAATAAACTAATTCTAAATCATTCAACTCTCTCAATCTCTCTCCTTTTTTTTATTAAGTAAATATTTGGATTTTAACAACACTTACTGCTCTCTTTCTTGATCTGGGAGATTAATGTAACGAGTAAACACATCTTCAATCCTGATTTCAACAATAACATTGTTATTATCAAAAACCGGAACGAGAGAAAACAAATAAAGTAGTAAAACCATAGAAAAATATGATAATTCCTAAGTTCATTTTTTAATGGTGATCAATGTTAAATTAATACATAAGTGCTAATTAACAGTGGTCGATCGTTCATGTACGCATTGACAATTATTAACAACATATATATCAACCGTTAATAACCGTATACACGGGTACGTGAGCAAAACAGATAGATAGAATTTGTGTTTTTCCTAATAAGGGGCGCAAGGGATGTTCAAACAATCTGGTCAGAGATCCTATTCCCATGCTGATACCAGAAAAATATGAACGAGTACTAAGAATTAAGAAAACCTTTTCGCCAATGATTTTGGAAGTAATCCACTTCTATTACCAGAACAATCATATAATAATTTTCTTTTCTTTAAAGAAAAAAAAAGATTGGGGGAGAACAAACAAAACAAAGTGGAATTTGTCTATCAAATTTTCACTATTTCTGAAGAACATAAACCATGCTTGAGAATTGGGATACAAAAGCAAAATATGCATGCATATAGGCCATAAATATAAGAAATACAGATCGAAAAAGATATATAGGATTCCAAAAAGAATAGTACCAAGATATATCGTATAAAGAAGGGCATGCAAAATGTTTGTAAAATTAACTGTGAAAATTGATTAAAACCTTCTTTTGCCGGAAAAGTGGCTAAGACGACCGGAAGGAGAGAACATGATAAGAGCAATGTCAATGTCACAAAGGATGGAAAGCTCATAGGCTTTTTTAATGAGTCCATTTCTGCGCTTTGAGAACGTAACTTGCCGATTGGTGTTGTTTTCTATTCTCTTAATCTCCAGCTTAACACGACCCATCTTGATCTGTCCCGACTATATCTAAATCTATGAAGGTAAATTTTAAAAAAGGAAAAAATCTAAGAGAAGTATTCTCCTATTCATCATGTATATAAACAATGCATGGAGAGGAAGAAGAAACAGCTTGAAACAAGGGTGGTTGGGTACACGAGAGAGAGAGAGAGAGAGAGAGAGAGAGAGAGAGAGAGAGAGAGAGAGAGAGAGAGAGAGAGAGAGAGAGAGAGAGAGAGAGAGGGATATGGTTATAAATGGGTGGGAGGAGAGATAGGAGGACATAGAGAGATCCAAGGATTGGATGGTCAATACAATAATGGGATGATTGATCTTTGAATTACAATTGGTTTGATTGGTTGCATCTTGAACCAACCTTAAATTTATGAGATTGTCTGCCGAAGTGCATATATTGTACGTACGGTTTGATTAGTAGATATCGTTTTGGACATAACCATAATATTAATTAACACAAATTAAAAATTATCACTAGACCATCCAAACTCGAGGTGGTTAGAAACTTAGAATCCAATTTTTTTTAAGGGAGAAAGTAACAATGCCGCTCATCAGTTAGCTAAAGTGATCGATAGCTTCTCATACGTAGTTATGTGCACAATGATCGATCATAATCTTCTTAGTTGATTCCTAATAAAACAAAGACATGGTACGTACCGTATAAACACGTACTTCTTTTTCTTTTTCTTTTTTGGCCAAGATAAACATGTACTTCTACATAATATCTATGTAAGGCCGAGATGTGTATATACGTTTTAGCAATTCCAAAATGAAATTAACAGGTATGAATTGCTTAATTTAATATATATTCCTTCAAATAAAATAATTGTATTATATATGTATATATAGTATCGAATCCCAAGTGCATGTATGTAGTTAATTTACTAGCTAACAAGGAACTGAGAATGTTCCAAATTTTTGGCCTCGTGCAACTATTTGCCTTCCCGATAAAAATAACCCCTTTGGGTTTTCGATGAGACACCAACTACATGCATTGCATTTGCATGCTCCCTTGGATTTCTTAAGTCTAAAATCTTTCGTTGTTCTTTGGGAATTGGATTCCGTTCAGAAGGATAAAGATCGATCGACTAACTCGGTTCCCATATCCCCATTTGAATTTGGATACTCTCTTCGGCTAAGTTCTCTGTTAACTTTTCTAAACTTTTAATTTCAATCGTCTATTACATATCTAAAGATAATAACTTAGCCACGTCATTATTTAATTAATAAATACTTAAATAATATCTTTCTCAACACTAACACTGAAGCATAAATTAGATATCCATGTTAAACATTATATTGCCCCTTACATGAGTATCATATGGTCAACATTTGGATGAAAAAGTTAAAATTAGCGGATGAGGTATAAATTAACAATTTTTGTCAAGTTTAAGGGATCAATTTATACAATTGCAAATTCGGGAAACTGACAATGATAACTAAATTCAAGAAATGTTTTGACCATGTTTATTATTATTAATTTGAAGAAGAAGGACACATAACCAATTAATACCTCAGGAAAACTCTTTTGAGGTATTTTTTTAGTGAGAGTGAAGGATAGACTTGCTCATAAATTGTCTTTTCTAATGGTGGGTGAAGGCCTAGATTCTACATGTTTTTTTTTTTCGATTACATAGCTAGATTCTACATGTTATTGGATACTATACTTTTATTTCGTTCATTTTTGTATCTATGCATGAATCTGCAATTTTTCACTCACATACTTCACAAAAGTCAGATCACGCGGTGATATGATTGTCAAAAGTTAGGTTTCAAAGTTATTCTATTTATTTCTAGGACGTAAAGCCAAGTTCTTCTGTTTCGAAAGATATCATTATATCAACCCAGGTGGCCCAATTTTTTTGGAATCTCATCGATCGTATCCTTTCCATGGATAATGGATTAATTAAAGGCAGGAACCTCGCTTTCATGAGCTTTGCTAATTAATGTTTCTCGATCTGTAATATCTTTCTAATTATTATTCATCAATTACCAACTCAACTTTTCTTATAGTGATAGGCCAGACTATCTCCGAAATAAGGACTGCCACGTACGTAACATTACCAACACATAAATATAATAAAACTATTTGATTATCAAAAAGGCATCATTAATTAATCAATTTTAAAAAGTCGACAATTAATTATGATAAAAACTACATCGTTATTCACTATTATTGGATTTATATTCAATGACAGTTAAGTATAATTTTGTAGAAAATTGATTGAGCGGGTGAATGAGCTGATATGATTATCTAGTTTCAATTGACATTTTTAATTTGAACAAATAAAATAAAATGTGGTAATTGATTAGTGTGAATATATGGTCAAAAAAATGGAATGTAGAGGGAAGTGCCAATTGTAGAGAAGTGCAACTTATTAATTTAGTCTTCTATCATCTTAGTTTATCATTTATTCTCTTTATATATAGATAAATTTGTGTTGATATACTTTACTTAATTATATCAAATAAAATGTTCATTTAGATTGGAGGGTATATACTTCAGAGTTTTGGATTTAGGGAGTAGTATTTAGCCCAAGTTTCCATCGATCGCTCAGCACTAAAAAAAGACTAGTTTTTGGGCTAAGCATAAGTTGATCTTTAGGGTTAGCCCAAGTGAAAGAGCTAGAGTGAAAAAATTAGTAGTGTACGTAACTAAAAAAATTTGAAAAAATAAATAATAAAAAAAAACCATATATATGCGCCGGCACCGAATTAAAATGAGAATTAGTACTTGCATAATCAAAAAATTACTCCATGATAAAAAGCTTACAAAATCCATCTAATATCCCCATCCTATATTCCTATTCATTCCAATATATACAAAATCACATTTTCCTTAATTTCTTTTTTATACTAAACATAGGGAGCTAGCTACATGACAGAGCAGGAATTTGGGTTGTCATCACTAAACATTTCAGTATAGTGGATATCCACAGCAGTCTCAGTGATATTGGCAGTGTTTGGGAGGCTCCTCACCATATTGGCAGGTGCCTTCTTGTCGTAGGCTCCGGCAACATAAGGATTAGCCACCAGAGTGTATGGAACATAAGGCCACAGCTCGCACTTCTTCTTGGTCGACTGAGCTGCCTTCAACACTTTCTTTGCGTCGACGTAACCAGTCACCGTTGCCTTCTGCTGCTTCATGTCGATATCCACAGATTTAGCCCCTACGATCATCCAAATAATTGACATGATCAATACTAATCATCTGACACGTTATATATGTTATCGATCAGATTGTTAATCTGGCGGTCGTACATACTTAAGCAAGAAATTTGATACAAGAAATGGATTGAACATACAATACCTTTTACACCGGAGAGGACCTTCTTGACCTTGCGAGTACAACCCTCACAGTCCATCCTAATTTTAACGGCAACAGTTTGTATTTGCTTCTTCTTCTTCTTGCTTTTGGCACTGCTTAGTAGATCTGACAAGTACTCCAAGGTGCCTTGAACTCCCATCTTTTCTAGTTTCTTTGAGAAATCACAGTGCAGAAATAGGTAGCTAGGTATATGAACAAGCTTCCTTACGAGAGGAGAGCTACAGAAGATGGGTTTTGATCGTAGGTTGTTGAAAAAACAGTAGTACTAGATTGTGGGAGCTGAGGTACAGCACAAGTCTTGGTCTTGAACTACTCTACGCTTGCTGGCTTCTATACTTGATTTTATAGCGAGATCCAACAGCTGGCTCATATAAATATTTAAAATTATTAAACGAAATAATTGAATAAATTAAAAGTTGCCGGTGCCCTATATATCCTGATGCTGCCCTAGAAACTGCCGGAAGCTTCCCCACTTAATTTAGCTGACGGCACACTTATGGGACAAGTCTTTGATACTAGACCTCTGAATGGAAAGATAGTGAGCCACTAAAGAAAAGGCATCAAAGGTACTTTTAGTATATACCTTGATGGCTTGATAAACCTAGTTTTGCCTGCATAATAGTGATAATACTCATACTAGACTTTGAAAATTTATTCACTAATTAAATGTTGTTGATGTATATATAACATCATCAACTTGGGATATCCTTCAATAGCCACTGATAATTAGTCAAATCATTTGGCCTTTTGATTATCAAAATTATTATTTCAATTTTTCTAATCGACTGTTGTCCGTTCACTATACAAAAATTAGATCACCAAATATACCCACATCTTATTATCGTTAGAAATAGACGAGATATACCGATTTGAATGAACTAACACATTAATTACTTGCAAAGTAAGATCAACGTACGTTACCCAAATCCAAGTGTTTTAGGTGTTGAAAAAGATGGAAGAGTTCAAAGCATTGGGTACACGAAAGAGGAAAGGAGTTAAGTAAACAACAACGTGTAGTTGAGGTTTGACAGTAACGCTTTTATTAGGTTATTCAAAAAGTTTGAAACACGAATTCGTAATAATAAATGTAACACAAATAATGCATATATTTGGGAAAGGTATTGATCAGCATGGCTAGCTACGTTTCAAAATCTCTTCGTGAAACGTGGTAGATGGGAAAGATCAACGGCTGGGAATGGACCACGTTGCAGCAGAACCTGGGATCTGGCATGGTTGTGGATTCGACTTGTTCACTAGCAATTGTCCATTTGTGATTTTGTGCAATCTGTGCGAGTGATTAATGGGGTATGTTTGGACGGTGCGACTGTGGAAAAAGTGGGGATAAATTAGAATATGCATATAAAGAAAGGAAGCTGGAGTGCTTGACTGACTGACCCTATACTTCTATCTTCATGGGAATAAATTTAGGGTTTCTTTTGAATAGCTAACTGCCGAACTCCCATGTCCAGCAAAATCTCTAGGGATCGAAATACATGTTCTTGTATTAAACAAAGTTGGCCGGTTGTTCTGAGAAATCTAGATAACGTACTTCGAAAATTCAGGAATTTTTTTTAGTAAAATTCATGGTCGACTTCGAGTCTTTGATCAAGTAGTACGTGCACGTACAAGTCAAACTCAATCACATTAATGTTCAATTGATTTATGAAACATAAGTATATAACTAAAAGTGCATCAGTACTAATGGATACAAGGAATTTATTATAAATCTTAAATGCTAAATTATCAATTCAAAACACAACAATTAAGCGAATTTATATCTCACATGTTATACTAAATTGTTGTGATCACCATATGTATATATTTCGATCTCTCTTCTTCACCAGGAACCCTAATCAACATTCATCCGGTTAGTGTTTTAGTAGGGACTAGGGTGCCCTTGTTTTAACCCAATCATCTATATCCAATTAACCTAATTATTGAACAAAAAGAAACACGTGTGATCCTCCCAAAATGCCTTATCTTCCAACAAGGCAACAATATATAAAAGGACAATCCACCCAGGGGGCTTTTAAATTCCGACAGTCCTCAATCTATTACTTCAATCAAACTATATCATACTTTAAGCCATCAGATCACCATGATTTATCTTCTCGATCAACTTTTTGATAATACATTATACACCATTAAAAAAAGCAACGAGGTCTGTGTAAGTGTCCCAAACTGGATATTTAATCCCAAGAAGAAAGGAACATGTCATTTTCATTGGAAATTAGGTGAATCTGCAAATATTTTCTAGGATATCCATGTATTAAATAATCAAGTATTAGTTGAAAAACTTGTCAACCTGATGAAAATTAATATATGATTACAAAGTTAAATCAAATCTAATTTCGAGCTCAATACCAATGGGGGTTGGTCCGAGTGGTAAGCAGCTCGGCTCCGCTTAAACAAGGTCTCGGGTTTGATTCCTTGTGTATGCAGTTACCCCTGCTGGGAGACTCACCCACCAGGCCAGGTGTGCGACCCGGGTCGACCAACAGATTAGTCCGGCAGTGGCTGGGAAACTGTGGTAGGCAACCTAAAAAAAACGAGCAACATGAAAAAAGCAATGAAAACCAAAATGCTATATATAATGTTTGTGACTAACTATCAAGTGGAATATATTACTATAAAGTAGTGATTAATTGGCCGAAATAGTGATTAGTCGGTCAGACAAACCAAACAATTCGACTATCTAATTGAAGTCTCACAAGGCAAATCACTTGATCTCATTTTGGAAATGCTGCCTCCATCATTAAAAAAGATTGTAAACTTCTGTGATCACTTTGTAAGTTAAGGCATGGGACTATTCATGATAAAACCATAATATTAATTGTATCTATCATGCCATGATTATCTTCATCTTCTTCATATATCAAGGCATCATTATTATATGTTGGTATATTTGAGTATTGGCATTCCTACACAAGTATTGATTGAATATGAGTGTGATCAACACCCTATGCCTCTACGTGTTTACAGCAAGGTAAGTGGAAAGGTAAGTTGTTAGTGTGGCATCTTTAGATAGGATTTTGTTAGCTAAATCCTTGATTGATTAGTTTTTAATAAAATCATTTCCAATTGATTTTATTCTATTAATTAAAGTCCTAATTGATTTAGGATCTTGTGAGATAAATCATATATTGTTCTTTACCTATTTGACAAGGGCTAGGACTTTTAAAGTGAGGGGGAGTCTTTGACTCCTACATAAGCTGCTCAGCAAAGAGATGGAAGTAGAGCTTTGAATAGAAAAAAAGAGATTATTGTTGATCTCAGGTTCCGCTGCGTTTGTATGAAAGCATAAAAGCTTAGGTGGTTTTATGGATTCACTTGTACATGTGAAGTGAATTCTTGATTGAAAGACTATCTCACTCTCTCGTGATCAGTAGAGAAGTATTGAAGAAAGAAGGACGTGATGCAGCCCTAGAAGAAGACGTTGGTGAGAAGAAGACTCAAGACAAACAAATAGACTAGAGCTGCTAGTTGTAATGGTAATTGTGATTTACCTTTGTGTGTAAGAGTTTCATCTCAACTTCTCATAGTGGATTGATCGTTCATTTGGGCTTATGCCCCGCAGTGTTTTTTCCTCAAGTTTGGGGTTTTCACTGCGTCAACATATTACTGTGTTCTTGTTGTTTTCGTTTTTCCAGAACACTGGGATTAATAGCATCTGTTCAATACCAGACATAAAACACACGTTCCAGTTTTTTCATTATATCCTAGACTCCTAGATTTATTGGATATTGTTTATATATGCTTTAGATCGATGTGGAATTATTGTACAAATATAAGACTTAATTTCCGCTCTTTCGATGAGATTCTAGTGTTCAGTGAACGGAAAAAAGAATAATCTAATTTTTATGTTTTATCGAATATACTTTGTATTGTAGCTTTACCATTTTTCTGTCTAAGTTCAGATCCAGTTTTCCCAAACTTAGCCTTGTTGTCCAAAGTACAAATCCTCTTTTTGAAATCACTCCATCTAAATGGGTTAAATTGATTTTTGACCAGATTCTTTTTTCAGATGTTCCATTTTCACCATTTACTCTGAATCTTAAGCACAAGGGTTTCCAATTTCTCTACAAGTTTATGCATTTGAATTACCGAGTTAAATAAATATAAAAAGGCCACACAACACAAAATGGAAAACTTGATCTTGAATTTGGTACTTGCAAACAGTATATTCTTCTCAAACCTAAATTAATTTGATACATGATGTGTGGGAAGAATTATGATCGATGCTGTGGGAGTTAAGGAAGTCTCAGAGTAAAGAGTTTAAAAGATTAGGATTTATGAGTGCACATGTTCTCAAACCCCAAGTACTCCTTGTGCTCAATCTTTTTAACCATATTTGCTAGGCCTACTCCTCCTGTTTAGGACCAAAAGATATGTAAATAAAAATCCTTAATTAATTGTCTTGAAATGAATTAGTAAGTGAAAAAAATAGTTATCCACATATGCAAAATTGACACATACCTAATGAGAGTGCACTCACAAATGCTGTGAAAGCTAGAATGAAGATGATCAAAGATGCTCTGCCCAATGCTTTAATCACTTTTCCTCCTACATGTTGCCCTATGATCGCAGAAATAGTAGCCACACCAGCAAAGTAGAGAGCTGAAGAAGAATGAGATTAAAAGCACTCTAACGGAAAACATAAAGTTGAATTCAAAACATAAGTAGTCATCATTGCATTAACAAAACCGTGATCGAATGGCTAGGAAAGTTACCATAGGGAATAGGAAATCGTTTTAGGAGGTAGTATTCTACCACAGACATGGATGAAGAGAATGTCATGATAAAGGTGGCTGTGGCACTTGACACCTACATATATAAAAGTTCTTGATTACCAAGTAACTTAGTGTTATTTGCCAAAAAAAAAAAGTTACTTGGTGTTAAATTTGAGTATGGAACTCAAAAACCATTCAGCTAGCAATAAGTGTTCTCCACAGAATGACTAGAGAAATAGAAATGTCATTATTTGAATGTTTGTCTTCCAAACTAATTTTAACTTTTGACAGAATTGAATCCTGCTTCATATTTCATGAAATATTAGAAGTAAGAAATTACTTACATGAGGAGGGATCCCCATCTCCAAAAAGAGTGGACCCATAATAAAACCTCCACCAAGACCAAGCAGTCCACCAACTAGCCCTGCTGCTATTCCACTGGCACAATAAAAAACAAGCTTGTCGACTCTCCAGTTTGCGCCTTCTGCTCCCTGAGATGTACTAATTACTCTCTTCCCTTGGTATAATTTGACTGCCTGATATGAACTTGCTCCAACAACAACCGGAATCTGATCGATAGGAGACAACATTAAGAAAGGAAGAAAAGGAAGATTGTTTTCTTTGTACAAAAAGTATATTGGAAGGTACCTGTAAGAGATCTAATGACCAATATGCCACCGAACATTTTGTCACATAATTCTGTGCCAACAAGCAAGTTTCCTATCAATTTGATTTCTTAATGCATAAAGTGAAGAGGAATTCCAAATACAAAGCTTGTGAGGAAAGTCAACCACATATTTTCACTAGTTAGATAATATAAATATTATATATATGTATATATATAATACACCTTGCCAATCTGCAATCCAAGAATTATAAGCCACTCAGTAGCAATAATTCCAAGTTGCTTCCAGCACACATTTTCAAGAACAGAAACCTGTTGGGAGGTCATAGAAGTCAGTCCTAAAACCATGCATCTGGACAAAAGTCTTAAGCTTCAGAATTGTGACCTCTCTTCTTTTAGCTCGATTGGTTTCTATTGGGTTGTTTGTTTCACCACTAGGAGTATTGATTCTGTCTTCAACGTTTGTGACGCTAACACCTAATTGAAGAGCTAGCATGCATGTTAGCCAACGATATCTAGACAGTGAAGAAATGATAGACAATCTCACCCTAAACCTCTAGATATCTTAGATTAACCAGAAACTGAAAGAAATGATTGACGACTTCTACACCTCACCTTTTAATTCCAAGCATTTGGAAGCATCCAGTAAAGTCTAAGAGTAATGACACAAGGTCCAGTATTAGATGGATTAAGTAGTGAAGAAAACAAAATGAACCAATATATATTTTGAAAGATCACCTTTTTTGTTTTAGTTTCTTTCTTCCATGTCTCAACGCCTTTGAAAATGGATTTAATTGCTGTGCCTACAAATAAACACAAGGAACGTGTCCAACTGTGAATGCGGAGAATTGCAGCAGTTTAGAAAAGAGAAAAGTAGTTTTACCTAAGAGAACGACAATTACTAAGATGGTGATCACCCATTCAGGAAGAACAACATTCAAAGAAACTCCAATGCTGATCCCCAACACTAACATTGGTTGGAACAAGAGTGCAAGTTCGTAGTCTATGAGTGGCAACTCTAGAGTCGGATGCCTTAGCCTCAAATTGTACAAGACAGTTGCAGCTGCTCCAGCAGTGATCATACCTAGAAAATCATCCATACATAAATTGCATTATGTGTTTAATACTTTAAATGGGAAAGAAAGAAACAAGAGAAAAACTATAGACTGATGCATTATGTTAATTTTATTAATTATATATGTTCAGAAATAATTAGGAATCGATAATAGATACTAGGCGTTACTTACATTTTGATATTGCTGTTGATGATTTCTGATCAAAGCCAATAATGAGAGTGAGCATTGGAACATAAAAGCCACCCCCTCCAACACCTCCCACACTTCCAAATGCTGCTCCAAGGAATCCAAGTAGTGTACCAACCACAATTTTCCAGCCTAATCTTATTCCCTGTGACACAATTCCAATTATTACTAGACAACCACATGCACCATCGAAAATCTATTATTTTAGAACAGAAAACATATGATTCTTTGTTTGAATTGCATGTGAACCTATACAAGAGAGAGAAGTAGTAACAGAGAACAAAAGGAACTGTAAAATAGTTGGAAAGTGAAAATTTTAACATGGCTACTCGTTCTTGGATAATAATTTTTTATCAACAAAGATAATGAGAAATTGGACTTACAGGCCAGACATGCTTATAACCCAGTACTCCACCGGTATGCCATTTTTCAACTCCGATTAAGTTATTAGATTTAAGCTTTTTCCCATGATTCTGACTTGATGAAGCTTGTGGCTCCAAACTTTCTTTTGCTGAAACAGATACTAAAGCTAAAACAAGAAAACAAATCCCAACCTTTCCAATAATCAACCTCAGATTCCACCAATTTGATGATCTTCTCCAAGCCATACTTAAGATTTGATCCACCAATTCCTACTCAAACCCAAAACTCGAAGCAGGACGTTCAATCTTTCTGTGAGTTTCTGCAAAATGCAAAAGTACCGTCAGTGGAATAATCTCTAGAGCTTGTTGAATCAATACTGATGCATGTTTTGGCATCCTTGGGAATGCATTAAGTTTCTGGAATACACTTTAGGTAATTGTCATCATCATATTGAGGCAGGACAAATAAGGAAAACCCGTAGAATATATTGTCTTTGTAGAATTTTTATATTGCTGTGGATTATGATTATTAGAATTTAGAACAGCATGGATCTTACGAAATCAAGAAGAGAAAATTATGAAAAATAGGATAGATCGAACTACTAGCTAGGGTTACACTAGCTAGGACTCCTTGATGCCTTAGGTATCAGACGTAGGGTTGCATCACACAAACTTGAAGATGAAAAAGCAATCAATTTTAAGACAAAATCTGACAATAAAGATTGCAACGTTGTAATTTATAGAGACCGGCGCCCTAAACCCTAAACAAAACCTAAGCATCAAAAGAAGTAAAATAACTCTTGACAACAATAACCGTACGTAATAAGACTATGTTAAAAACAAAACAAAAGTCAAATTTATCTAGCACCATTTAAAGATTTTACCCCTCTATCATTTATCTAGCAAAGTCAAATTAGGACTTGAGGATGAAGCCATGACTTAGAAATGACCTGGGCTAATCTTACCTAGCATTAAGAGTAATTTTTTTTTTGGGTAAGTGAATATGTACAACCATTACAGCTCAAAATTTTCCCTTTTAGGCATGCAGTACTGAAAAACAAAATTGGTGTCAAGTTGTGAATAAATATGTGATATATATAATTAGAAAATTTTCTTGTGATTTGACAAACAATTCATCCATTTCTCCAAAGGAAGTCAAATTCACTTTCCAAAAAAAAATTTATGAAACAAGATATCTGGTCCCCATGATTAAACTCTTAACTGGAGCGATGAGAAATGAGAAATCAAGGAATAAGGCTAGATAGGGTGGGCTGCGAGTTAGGATAGGGATCGGCTTTGCGTTAATTAAACCCAGTTGGAAATTAATTTCAAGAAGCTTTGTATAGGCTACAAACCATGTAGAAAGACCTCTCCTACAATCGCCTATATGAAGAGGGTTAATCCGTTAATCCATCATATCAGGTATCGAATTTATACGCATACAATCAGCTTTCTGCTTGAATTGTTTACTGATTTAATCGTCGGAGGGTCTTATCGGTTAGCACACTTGTTCGACTTTGTTTTGTAGGTCATCTATTAACCAGCAAACTTTTGTGAAGCTCAGACTCTCATAGTCTCTACAATTGTGAAGTGGATTATGTGCAACGGCTATGTAGTGATCAAGTTTAAAAGGTTTTTGAGTGATGGGGCTTGATAACAAGCACACAAATTAAATAAACTAGGTCAACCATGCCTAGATTTTAGAATTTCATCAATTGGAACACGTTATAAAAATCATGCTCTACGAATGGTGAGATTATGACATGGAAAAATTTCAAAATAAAAAAATTTTAGTTCATAAAGATGCATATTAAGGTGCCCCCTGCGTCCAAACGTGCCAAACCATGCCAAGATCCATTTTTAATCATATTTCCTAGTGCATAATCTCACCACTAATAAAACATAATTTTTAGAAGTTGTTCCAAGTGACGAACTCAAAAATCTCGATCATTTTATTTTCTAGAATTTTTTCCGTTTTTCAACTTTGAAAAATAAACACAAAAATACTTTCCATGCTGAAAAAATTTTGAATTTTTTTTGTCATAAATTACATTATTCTTAGCACACGATTTTTTTGGGCCCAAATTGCATGTTCTTATAACTACTACCATCTAACAATCAGCACTAAAAAAAAATCTAGTAATAAAATTCTATCGCCACCAGCCACCCCATCCCCACAGTCGCGAGTTTATCTCGCTAGAGAAACATCAAAACATAGTACTATCACCAGCTCCACCTTCAGCCTACCCGGTAGATGTGAGATCTGGAATGGATGACATCAAATCCTCTTGAATTAGCAGTTGACCAACAATCACCATCACAGCCACCAAGATCCCACAAAAAAGAGGAATGCAAAGCTAACCATGTCATGGCCTAGCTTGGTCCCGAAAGGCAGCCCATACCACCAAACAAGATGAACAAGAAACTTTACGCAACCCCAATAGAAGCTCCACAATGAACCACCAAAGAAGCCATATCAAATGCAAAATAGAAAATCCCGCAAGCAAAAGCTCAACGATGAAGAATCCGGAAGTTCCACCCAACCACACCGATAGAAAAGAAAAGGAACAACATTGGAAAGGCGATGCGGAGGATGAAAAGTATGCATAAAAAACCCTCGAAAGCGCCATAGAGGTAGAGAAAACTAGGGTTTTCCATCAGTGGGAATCCTCTATAGATCTTTTATACCTACTTTTTTTGTTTCTTAATTTACATGTATTTCCCTTAAAACGAAGTATATATTACTTAATACAATTTAAATGAATCTTTAGTCATATTTTTTTGGTTGGAGGCTCAACCCTCCCATTGAAATGGCATGTTTTATTAGCAACATAAAAAAACAGTGTTTCACTATGTTTACTTAAATAATGTTGTTATTAACACACAAGGAATAACGTTGTTATTAACACACCCTTGTGTGTTAATAACACATCCCCTTATCTCTATCTCTCCCTAAGGTGTGTGCATTAAAGAAAGAGAGAGATAAAGATAAGGGGGGTGTGTATGTTATTAACACACAAGGGTGTGTTAATAACAACACTCAAGATATATCGTACCAACGTTGTTGAATACACTTGATAACAGTAGGATCAGAAATCAACTATAAACCAAGACTAAGTGAAACGGTTTCTTATGAATTAATTAGACACGTCCGGTATAATTTAACATAGTAGAAAATTTCACCATACAAAAAAAGCATACATACAGAATTAGCAAATTAAAGACATCTGTGAAGCAAAAGTAGCCAGATCGATACTCGATCAATACACCTTCAAAGGAGGAGTTTTTTCCGATTGCTGATAAATTCATAGAAAAACCAATAGGAGAAAAGTGAAAACCATTTCAAATTTGGAAGAGCTTGACTAGGAAGTAATACACCATCAGAATTCAGAAGTTCAGAACTTGACAATATATATATATATTTTTATGAGAAAAAGAAAAATTACAACCTAAAACCTACTCTATTACAACCAACACTTAGGGCTAGTTTGAGATTGCTGTGACTTAAAAAAAAGTCGCTTTTAAAAAAATCAACTGTGAATTAAAGCAGCTTTTAGAAGTAACTTTTGGGTTGCTTCTATAATCTGCTTCCATTGACCCGTAATTTTTAATTAAAGTTGCTTTTTACTAATTTACCAAACATTTTAAGACCTTAAATTGTACGAAAAAACTGATTTTTTTTAAAAGCGAAGTTGTACCAAACTAGCCCTTAATAAGTCAAAGTTATGAGCTATATATCTTCAGAACTTGACAATAAATCTTACTAGCTATATACGTACTTTTTTCCAACGGATTCCCTTCTAAAAATGCAAAACAAAACCAACTTCCCTTCCAACTTCCTGACTGGAAATCTAGAGAGGAAGACGTGTTTAAGGAACTGGGTTTTAAGCACAGCACTTGCTATAGATGGCATACAAGTTCTATAGTTGAAGGCACTTTTTCTCTAAGCTGACGTCTAGCAAGCTTTCTCGCCTTTTCTTCTGTCTTCACTTCTTTGGATTTTGCCTTTGCTAGTCTATCATAATAATACATATCTCGAATGGGATCAGGTGGGATAACAAGTTTTTTCAGTTCAACAGCATTCTCTATCAAGTACATGAAAAGTTCGAAATCACTGCTTGTGTGGCAATACCCTTGTAGTTCCACTACCCTCAGGCAATGATGGGAGAAATTATCAGCTTTCTGCTGTATTTCTCTTTCCCAATAGCTGTTCAACTGCACCATGTAAACAACTTAGTATGAATGCATGCATCAAAAAAAAGAAAAAAACCATTGAGTCTATAGCTTGCTAACAAATAGACCAAGTATGAGGTATGACGTAACTCTTTGTAGTTAATTTCTTTCCTCTTCAGGATTGCATTGAAGTAGATTTAAAAAAAAAATGAAGATGTATGTATTCGACCTTGTTGAAATTAATATTCGCAGTAATATGGCAGATGAGGTACTGGAGCTCGTTAGCAGATCATATTCAAACAGAATTAGTTACCAAGATCAACAACAATTGTAATTGAAACGTTTACTTAATCAAGGACATTTATACGTTCAAGGCATAAAGCTCATATTACGATCTTCAAAATATTAAGATCAAAGAAACAATAAGTGAGACCATATACCTTAACAGCATAACTACAAAGATGCATGTGAAGAGGAAAAAAAAAACAACAACATGCAACAACTCCTGTAACAAATGCCAAGGATTACCAAAAGTAATTTACCAAGTACGAACATATACCTTCAACACAAGTTTCTGCAAGTGAGGAGACGCCTTCAAGAAAGAAGTTAATCGAAGAAGACAACAGCCATCATTTGGTTGGAATGTTAATTCCAAATGCTTGAGATTTGCCAATATAGGAAAGTCACGATTATCGTCGTAGGGCTGAAAACAAAACAAGCTAGGTGTAAAGGCACCAATATGACTGAAAGAAACAAAAACAGATAATTATAAGTATACTAACCATGGGTTCAGTCAATCTGAGAACCTCTAGCTGAGGAAGACAGCATGAAAGTTGAGTGAAGGCATGCATCAAAAAATCTCGTTCGGAGGTATACCTAATATTAGCCTCTACAAGCCGTGGCACCATCTTAAGAATCAAGTTTATCTCACGTCCAAGGTACGAAAACGAAACAAGGTTTGCATCACAAATCTCAATGCTTTGAAGTGCAGGACATCCTCGTATCTCTAAGTACTTCAATGCAACCGCAACCGATGGACCTGCAGCTCTTAGACCACTGAGCCTTGTACAGTAAAACACCGATAGTCGTTCAAGAGAAGGACAGTGAGACAAGAAGCGCTCCAAAGCTCCATTTGCCATTTTAACACCGAGGAATGTAGCAGCTTGAAGTACTTAAAGCCACTGAGTGCACAATGGTGTGGACGTGGAATATCAGGTTCAGAACACACATGGTTCAAATCAGTAGACCCTTGGTTGGGATTAAGATTTTGGGGATAAGTAATGCTGTATTGAACTTTTCCAGAAACACCTGCCACTAACTCGAGCATTTGGACCCTCTTTCCCACTGCAAATTTAAACCATTTAATAAAGGGTCCTGTAAACCTAGGATCTGTTATATTACAAAAAACCCTGAATTGCTGGATTCTGGGGCCTCTGTGTTGTTCCACTACACTATTGACTCGATTGATGTACCCGTCGATGTCCAACCTTTCAAGTCTTAATTTCGGTTCGAGATATGCCAACGAGCCAAAAATACTATCAATATCAAAGTTAAGAGTCATAGAAGAGGCCCATACGTACCGCCATCGCCTTGAAAGGATACTGCTAGCTACTGCTTCCTTTAGGGTCAAGAGAGACACTATACTAATAACAATTCCATCCGGTAATTCACTAATTCTGTCCACCAAATTGTGTTGATCCTTGACCTTGTTGTACTACAAGAAATAATTGACACCCCCAAAAAAAAAAAACCAAGAAAAAAATCATTAATATGATAGGGGGGAGAACCAAAGTAACAATTACAAACAACATTAAAATTAAATCTTTAACTTTTCACCGGTCAGTCGCATCAAACATTGAGGAAATTAAGATAAAATTGGATGGAAATTTAGAGTTTTACCTTGTCTTGAGCAACAACTTGGGGCTTTTTCTTTCTCATTGTTCAATCTGAAAGTAACCCGATCACACGACTGATCTGAGGTAGAAGTAGGCCTCAGATCGAGTGCTTGAACAAGACGTATGTGATTTCAATCCTCAGTCATCATGTAATTTGTGTCAAGTTCTGTTTTTTTCTTTATGGTTTAGGGGTCACGTTCTTTATGGTTTAGACCACCCATAAAAGAATCACGAGTGTATTGAGATTACTCATTCATAAACAAGCAGTGGGCCTATGTCCGGCTAATAATGGGCTTATAAAATTATAAACCATCGGGTCGGCCCGTTTCAGTCGCGACCCACCAAAATGAAAAACCTAACTCGCTCACGCTCTTATATTAATACCAAAACCCTAACTGGTGCCTCCAAAAGCTCTTGCTGTTCTGGGTCTCGGCGGCAGAAGAAGAGAGAGAGAGAGAGAGAGCTTTGAGCTGATTAACCATGGTGGCTGTGAAGAAAACCAAGAAGACCCATGAGTCTATCAACAATAGGCTCGCTCTTGTCATGAAGAGTGGCAAGTACACTCTGGGCTACAAGACCGTCATCGATACTCTTCGTAGCTCAAAAGGTACTATCTAATACTTCACCCAAATTCCCAATCCCTCTCATTTCTGTGATTTGAGCTGTTATTGTGGGCAAGTTCGAATTCTTCGAAGTGGGATTTGATTTTTATGTGCGTGAATTGCAGGGAAGCTGATTATAATTTCAAACAATTGCCCTCCTTTGAGAAAGTCGGAGATCGAGTACTATGCTATGCTTGCCAAGGTTGGGGTTCATCACTACAATGGAAGTAAGTGCTCTCACTCTAATATTTTGGCCTGCATCTGATTGAATGGAAGAAAAAAAATGTATGTGGGAGATTTCAATGTGGGAAATCACAGTTTGGGGGATTTGTTTTGCTATGTTTGTTTAAGCTATGAGGGATGAATGCCTAGCTTTGCCTTGGTCTTATCTGTTTAATCATTGCCAACTATGCTTTGTAATTTTTTCCCTGCTTTGCTGGTGATCTTATTGGATGGTAGATTTTTCGTTCTGGTTCTCTTTCTTTTGGGTTCTCTGGATAGTAGTCAACGAACGTGAAGGTTGAAGCATTTGAGTTCAAATGAGTGAGAGTCCTTTCCTGGATATTGGATCAAATATTACTTTTATGTTTTAGAAAAACTATTTCTTTCTTTTTATTTGGAACTTTTTTATGATCTCTGTTTGAATGGAAGACTTAAATGCTGGCATCTATCTCAGGATTTTGAATCCTCTCAGCAATAAGTTGCTTGATTTTTTGAATTTTAACACGGTTAAAGCCCTTCATTCATCTTTTGGGATTTGGCCGTCGGACCAAAAAGCACTCATCATAATCGGCCCCTTTAGTTTTTCTTGCAAAAGTCTACCTTTTAGGTACTAAAACTCTTTGCAAGTTCATTAAAAGGTGTATACATCAAAAAGATTTCAATTTGTAAAAGTACTTTTAAACTTCTGTGAGTGAACTAACACTCAATATGTATGGTTAGGTTTTTTTTTTCTTGATGAAGAATAATTTATGACCGAAAAGGAAAGCAGAAGTATGAGTTAGCTGTTAACTTGAGTGTCTTGGACTCTACACTAGTAGTTTACCTGATATATGTGATGTGCTTGAGTTTAAAGGCTTCAAGTTATGGAAAGTGGTTATTGGGAGCTTTCATTTGCCCAAAAAAATTTCAGGCATCTGCACAAGCTGTGAAATTTACGCACATTTTACCGTTCTTAGATTTTGCTTCTCCTTAAAACAATGTAGTTTAGTGTCTTAACCTGTATGGGAGAGAAGAAAAGAAAGAGCATGTCATATTGACTTTTTATATTATATGGTCTATTAGCAGCTCAAGTGAGATTAGTGTGTTAAATAAGGGATTAAATATGCACGTACATCTATACCTGCATACACATGCTAGTGAAGTGATGATAGATTTGATACAACTTGGTGCATATATACTTGTCTTCTCATATCAATACTTTTGTTTACCTTTTTGATTGGAGTAATGGACTTTTTTATCTGAAACCTACGAAGTCTTTTTGTTGCTTGGGTTTGTCGTCTTCTTCAAGGTGATTTAGGAACTTATGAATTCTCTGCATCACATTGTTTGGATGTAGTAGGTCTTCTTTGTTTGCTTTGACTATGTTACTCTCAGGTCCCCCTCCTCCAGCATTATGTTGATTGATTGTAATATGCACAATACTCACTTTATTTTTTGCAATTACGAGTAGATGATAATTTCTCTTACTGTAATTTTGTATTGGATAGTCTGTTTGTGCCACCTTGTATCTTTTGATGACATAATACATGTTCATATGATGCAGGAAAATTACATTTATATATGTTGTTTCTATAAAATTTGTCCAAAAAATGAAATGAATTGATTTATTTATGCTTATCTTTTCATTGTCGACCATATGTTGTGTTTTCAGACAATGTTGACCTGGGTACAGCATGCGGCAAGTATTTCCGAGTGTCTTGCCTTAGCATTATCGATCCAGGTACTTCTAAATGTTCCTCTCTTTTTTTCTTCCATTTAAATGATATTGTTTCTGGCCTCTTTCATTCGGAAAACTGATTTGTCTGACTTGGACACTGGTTTTGATAATGTTCAGGTGATTCGGATATCATCAAGACGCTGCCTGGTGATCAGTGATGGACTGTTGGACACTGCCTCAGATATGGAATTATTATGCTTTTAGGCTTGTTTGCTCTATTCACCAATGATGTAATGTCCCGCTTTTGTTTGAAAGATTTTGTTTGCGGTTATGGTAGTAGTGACTTGATGGCTGTTGTTGCTGATCATTGAAGTTATTTTTGTTATAATTGAGTACTCGTATTAACTATGTGTAATCAACTTTTGTTTCGTTTAGTCGATCATTTGCTAACAAATCCTTCTTAAGGAACATAAACCAACCAAATTATGATTCATATCATAAGAAAAAGTTATTTGTTTGAAGGAAATCCATTGAAACATTTATGAGTGCACACGTAAACTTTTGGATTCCATAGAACCGAGTTGTAGATGGAAAATAGTCCGGTCCAGAAAACGTGGGATAAGGTTTTTGTTCCCAACTTTTTCATAACTAATGAAATAAGATTATCTGCGGTTTAAATGTTAATTTTGGAGCTATGAATCGAATTAGTTATTAATAAGTCAAAATGAAAGAGAGTAAAATCAGTTTTATAATATATTCTTAATGTAGTATATTTATTTCCCTAAAAGAAACACGTAGCAGAAATTCAAAATCCCAGAGAATGCAATCAACAATTACAACAGGTGTAATTACAAGATATTTCTCATTAATTTGGTTAATTAATCAAGAAGATTATTAAGGTCATAGTTATCTCTAGATGTGTCTCCTTAATTTGGTATTATGCAACAGATAACTACAATTTATGATACTATTTACTCCCCCCTCTTGTTGACTTACAAACAGTTACAGCAACCAAAATTTCTCGAAAATAAATAAATAAAAAGAATAATAATAAAAACCTAAATAAAACACCAAAAACGTTCGGATAATTTCCAGGTACTTGGCCGAGTCGTACTCTGTTATCGCGCTAAATCCCTAAAACCCCGCCTATTTTTAGAATCAATATCACATAATCCTACTCATAGACAGAGAAGATAAACAGGGAAACCAACAAACAAACAAACACTAGTACGTAATAGAATCGCCAAAACGCCGACGTTTCGGCTGCCAAACTTCGAGTATTTAACGATGCACAACACGAATTTGTCTCTTGCTCGGTGACGGTGGCCTTTCCCATCTCTCTCTTTTTTTCTCTCCTCTCTCTGTTTTCATAACCATTATGAGTAATTGTCTTCTTCGTACCCTCTTCTCCTCCAACAAGAACACCCTCTACACCTTGGTTCTCCATTCTCCACCTGTAAGTTTCTTTTCTTTTCCATTTCTTGCTATATACATATATATGTATCCTTTCTTCTTCGTTATCGAACCTCCGACCTATTCTAGTGTTAACGGGTTTTCTCATTTGGAGCATCATGTTGGTGTTTGATCTGAATAAAAACTCGACTAAAACCGGTTAGGAATATTGTCAATATTGAAATAGGTCCAGAACTTCGATTCGGATTCATGAGATTGCAGCTTTTTCTCTGCACTCATTCTTTTGCAATAAATGTTCATTCTCATATCATACTTGGACTTGTCGACTTGAATATACGATGTCATTGATTAGGGTCTCATTAATTCTTGTTAATTTCCTTCTTGGTCATTTCCAAATCCATCACATTGCTTTGAATTCAATTTTCAATGGAATTAATATTTACGATTATTCTCTGCTGTGTACGAGGCTAACAGCTCTACATTGTTTGAACTTTAAAGGTCTCATTATTTCTTTAATATTACCATCTCTTTCATCGTTCACTTTCAATGAAAACGATAAAATAGAGAGTATTTCTGTGTTTGATTTGGGTTGATTTCTAGTTTCCATCTGTTCACTTTCATATTCAAACTGTCGAGCAGTTAAGACGCGTATACGTTTTCCTTTTGTACTTCTCCAATTTGTTCCTTTTTTTTAGTATAATATATTTGTCGTATACAATGGCAATCGGTCATGCATTCTAGATCGTTCATCATTATGATCATATAGTGATTCAATCACATCAACGGTGCCCAGCATTCAGCTCTGTGGGGTCTCCAGACTTATAAGCATTACAGCACGAGTACATTACATGCATGCATGACATGAAAACAACGCGTGGTGCAATCTACCAAAACACGTGTATGGCAAAATATAGGGAGTTTTAGGGTTTACAATTAGGTTTTCAAACATATTAGATTTGGACTTTGACAAACATATTTCATGAAATTGTAGCCAACGTGGAGTTGTTTGTCTACAATAGACATTTGATATGTTATGTTGTTAGTAGCCGTTAAAAAGTAAATTATATCTAGAAGGTAATTTTATTTGAATTTATTCAATTGGTACCCTGGTAATCAAAGTATCAAACATTATGCCGAAAACCAATAGTGTTAACCTAACAATTAGTTTCTTTTATGTGTTATATATGCTGTCATGTTCTGATGAAAATTTGTCTAAATGTGTGGTTATGATAGTTTTGGGTTTTGTGGTTTATATCGTTTTGAAAGATAATTTAAAATTATTTGTTTACGATAGATATCTGAGATGTTATGTTGTGGGTCACTGAGTTATTAAATTAAAATATATCTAAATTAATAAATATTATATTTGAAATTACTGTCAAAGATTAGCAGTCTGGCACTTGAACATTATCCCGAAAACAAAGAACGCGTTATCCTAACAATAGTTTTACACATTGCATTTGATGTGTTGAAAGTTTATCTAAAATGCTTGGTAAAAGATTAATAATTTGAATAGAGAAAGAGTCAAAATGAAATATATTCGGATGAATTCCTACCTGTATGTATGGTCCAGATTAACCATTTAACAAAATTCCAATTTTTTATGGTTATAAATTATATTTATTTTGCTAATGAAAATGCCTAATTTGCTTTCTTGTTTTGAAATTTGCCAGGTAAACCATCACATTTCCACAGTATAATATTCATCAGACTCTGAATTCTGAATATTGACGTCAGCACAGATATTAGCTGGCTCTGCTTATCTTTCTCTCTATCCAACACTGTTTTTGAAACCACCATTAAATCCAGACCTACTGCCACACTGTCTCCATCTTCTAAGCACCTGTATAAAATGCAGATCTCCATAGACCGTGATGACAATCCATGCCTACAACAACTATCCCTTCGCTCTCTTCAATTGGGTCTCAAGGACCTCACCCTTGTACCCTATCATCCACAATCCCCATTATCATCCCACAAAAATAGTCCCTCCACCATGTTGTCCGATCTCTTGTCCGAAACCTCGTCCCCGGGACTCATGTCCGGGGACTACATTGGGATGGAGAGCTGCGTCGACGTCCTCAGGGACGACGACCAATCTCACAGCGATTACAAACGACAAAACTTCTACAACCAAAAGGTGCAAGACAAGAGGGAGGAGAAGAGACTGGCGAGGATGAAGAGGATGGAGCTTCCTCCTCCGATTCCGATGCTGGCACGCACCGAGAATCTCCCCTCCCACATGCCGTGGGTGTTGAAGAGGCATTACACGAGCGACGGACGGTTGATTTTGACCGAGGAGAAGGTCAGGCATCACGAGTACTTTAGGGCGCACAGATCCAACGGCCGGCTGACGTTGCAGCTAGTCCATCTTGATGACGAGGTGTTAGCCCCGCCTTTCGTTGAGAATCAGAAGAACAATGTGGACAATGTGGACAATGTGGATGAGGCAGTTTATGCTGATGATATTCGTGACCTTGATGATGACGACGACGAAGAAGAAGAAACTGACGATGACTATGATGATGATGATGATGATGATGATGATGATGATGATGATGATGGGAATGGCGACGGTGAGCAGGAGGAAGAGGAGGAGGATGAGCATGATGATGAGCACCACCATGATGGTGTTCCTGAAGAGCCCATTTCGACTGGGAAGTGTTTCAATTTCAACAGTGTGGGAACAGGTTCGCCGTGTATTTTTGGGGTGCCGGTGCCGGCAATCAGGCAAGTTCATAGTTGAGGGTACAAAATTAAATGTCCAATTTTATGTAATAGACAGCAAGGAGGAGTCTGCAAGAAGTTCTACTGGTGCAATCCCTTTTTATTTCAGTAGGTCAAGTGAGAAATCATGTTCATGATGCTTCAATGGTTTTTAGTGTTTTAGAGCCTTAGTTATTTTTTTATTTGGGTTTTCGAATTCTCTCATGTGGATATCAATGCCATGATAGGGATGAGTGTGTAGGTTGTTTTGCAACAGCTCGGATGAGGAAATTTGTTCATTTTTTTATTGTAATTTTATATAATTAGTGCTTCTCTTTCTGCCTTTTGGAGATCTTGTGAGTATTTTGATTTCATATATATTTCTTGGTTTTGGGGTTGTCAATTAGAAGAGAAAAACAAAAAATGTCATTGCCAAAGTTGGACATGGGGATCCACTTTTGTCCTTCATATTCATGCATTTGAGGGCTGTATACTAGTGCATTTTTACAAAGATTTAGATTCTGAGCTTGCAGTCCCTGAAATGGTATTTATTTTGGATCCATAATTGGGTCTTGATTCTTGAATGCTATCATACCATATGTATGAAAGTTGAGACAGATTTTGACAGCACAGAACGAGATGGCTGAATGTTGAGACAGAGTTTCCCATAGGTGTACACCACATGTGTTCCTTTGGTTAATTATGCAACGTATGCTTCTCAGAACAAATCAATCATGCTCAATGTATGCTTCTAGCTAGAGGGTGCAACTGCCTCTATTCAACATGACCCGGCCATTATATTGTCTAGGAGATGCTTGTTGCTTCGCTAGTTTTCCTAAAGGGAAAGGGGTAAACGAGCCGAGCTAAGGCGAACACTAAACATTGCTCGATTGCTAGTTTTTTTTATTGAGGTCAGACTTCAACCTTTTCCTTTTGGTGTGATTTGCAAGCTAAATTTTGGCTGAATACGAATCATTTTTTATGGCTTGGCCTGATTGTGGAACGAGCTCGAGCAATTTGGCTCGCTTGACTGAATAAAATAATAGTTAAAAATCTCTGCAAACATTAACATTTGAATTTTATTAACTAAATGTAACAATTAATCATCAGGTAATTAAGTTGATGTCATTTTTTTTTTGAAAAACAAAAAAGCAATTCTATTACTCAAACAGAAAAAATATATTTACTTTAGTCAATTTCTAGTCTTTTAAATACACCGTCAAAAAATCCAACTTTTGTGAGCCAAACTTGAACAAACGAGTCAAGCTAGAACAAGCTTGAGCTTTTTATATGATATACGAGCTATTCACAAGATTTATAAGCCGAATATGTTAGAGTTTACGTTGATTGATTGACTTGTTTTTTTTAATGAAATTAACATTTAGTTCAAGCTCAGTTAATTTTTTTTTGTTCTTTTAATAAAAAGGAGCCAAACAAGCACAAAAAGAGCCAAAGACGTCGTGTCAAGTTCGAGCTATATAGAGCCAATTTACAGTCCTAGCTAGTTATGTTAGTCCTCAAAAGTGCTAAAGGCAATGACAACTAGCTTAGGGGTATATATTATTAACAATATTTCGAACAGGGATCATTTGTGATGTTTAGCCAAAAGAATATTAAGATTTTTTTCCAAAATGGATCGGAATGACATATTATATGCAAATCAAAGTAAATATTAGTTCCGCTGTAATTACCTCATGCCAAGTTTTGTGATGGATACCAATTTGCACATGAAAAAAAAATGGTTGGGATTATTCGTTAGCTAGGGTTTGAAAAATACATGTAGAGACAGTTCAAGGGCAAAATGCTTAATTATTTAATTAGGATTAGGGTTTGGGTCTTTTGAGATTGTAGATTCTCAAACAGCCTTGTACGAGTGCATTGATTGATTCACTACTGGCTCTAGCCGGAGTAGTGCAAAGAGAAGTGTGCATGTGTTCCTGGAAACAAATCCAGGTGTAGTGTACGTAGATCGAGCTCCACTGTTGTAAAGAAAATGCAATAATATCAAGGAGATCAAATACATGGTTCAATTTACGAGGTCGACGATATTTGCTAGTAATGTAAAATGACTTACTGGGGATGCCAAATGCATGATGAGGGAAGAAGGAATAGTGAGTACAGCTACCTCCCAATACCACAACTATTGACAGCAACGTTGTGTGTTACAACTATAAGTATTAACTGTCAGATCGACCTCTTATCATTTGCCTATCCTTCATTGCACTTCGCACTTCAAAACTCTCAGTCATTTCTAGCAGACTGCTGCTGCGAATATCAATGCCTAAGCTTGGCTGTCACTCTCCTTTGGACGGTGGAATATGATTCAAATTTGTCTTCAACCTCGATCAAGTTGATTCTCTTATTTTTCAAGACCAAATTTTGAAGTTCTGAAACTTTTTGATCAAATTGATCGAATGACGGATCATAATTATCAAATATGATTCTGTGAAAAACTGCTTCGTATGTTTTGATCGATGAGTATCTATTTCCTTTGTCCTTTTCTTTTTGTAATTAGACCAGTACTGATTTTTTATGTTTTTAACACAAAAATTCAGTACAGGTTAGATACCTTGAGATCGAACAAAAATGGATTGAAAAATACAAGAAGTAAGAAATCCAAGGATTAATTATAGTTAATGAATAGATACAATTAATTATTTGATTTCCCTATATGAACAAGATAATCTGCATCCATGTGTCAAACATACCTAATTAAACGACACTAGATCAATCAAAAACATATAAATAATCAATAAAGTATTTACCTACTTAATAAAATGTTTACTCAGTCATGCTCAACTGCCCTTGGATCTAAATCCAATAGTGGAGAACAATGAAGCAAATAAATTCATTCCAACTGTTTAATTATTTTACACCCTTGAATTTAGATTCAAAGACAGTTGAGCACAACCGAGTAACAAATCTATTGAGTAGGTGAACAGGATTCATCAACTCTAACAAAAACAATTAAACATAACATAAGCAATATCTCATGAAGTCATGCATTTATCAAAGTTAACGTTAAAGCCTTCTGCTACAATAATATTATTCTTTTCCCTGAAAAAATTGAAGTTAATTGTATAATAACTTATTTGAATAATATTGCTCTATTCTAAAAGCCCTTTGGGTTAGCCCCCTACTGACGAGGTTAGGAGTTGAGATTAATCTAGCTCAAGGGTTTGATTCTATAACAAATTACCCAAAAGGTCATTTTGGGTGGCTTTATGCTTCAAAAAGCCACCATATATTTTTTACCCAAATAAGGCCACCAATATTTACAAAAATGCCACCGCATCAATATTTACAAAAATGCCACCGCATTTTTTTTGCTATTATTTACAAAAATGCCACTACATACGAAAACAACAATAAAGCTATTGTCAAAGCACACTAAAGCTACTGTCCAACGACAATAAAGCTAATGTCCAACGACAATAAAGCTACTATCAAAGCACACTAAAGCTATTGTCCAACGACAATAAAGCTACTGTCCAACGACAATAAAGCTAATGTCCAACGACAATAAAACTACTGTGCAACGACAATAAAACTACTGTGCAACGACAATAAAACTACTGTGCAACGACAATAAAACTACTGTGCAACGACAATAAAACTACTGTGCAACGACAATAAAGCTACTGTCCAAAAACAATAAAACGTCAGTGGCATGAATCGTAATTTTGAAAAAAATTAATGTCAGATAGAAAGAGTTAAAGCTACTGAGTGGCGTTATTTGAAAAACAAAGCTATTGTGGCCTTTTGAAGAATATGGTCACCCAAATTGGCCTTATGAGTAATTGGCTCTTGATTCTATTCAATGTGAAAAAAAAAATTATATCTTTTTAGACTAAGAAACTTCTTTGAATAATAATATTATTATTTTTCCAAAAGAAAAAAGTCATCTTTATCCGGCACACACAAAAAAAAGTAAATTTATACAATAGTTGTGAATGAAAATTAAATAAAAAATTAATCCAAATATGACCCTTGTTGTGCGGAAGCGTCAAACAACCAAATATATGAAGTCTTGTCAAAATATGAAAATGATAAACGAAACAGAAAATCCACAAAACAAAAGGATTTACGTGGTTCACCCCAAATTCAAATGGACTACATCCACGGGCAGAGACCGGCGAAGAAATTCCACTATATCAAAAGAAGATTACAAAGTGTCTTACACACTAACCCAAATATACCCAAGTGTATATACCAAACAAAGAGCCAATAATATATACAAACATATTCAAAATATATTCTTGCTCACAAAGGAGAAGGAGAGACCAAAAGAGATCATAGACTACCTCAACATAGCAGCAACCCAAACATACGAGATATATTACGCCTCTTCCGATTGTTGCAGCTCCACCCACACAGATAACAGAGAGAAGTAAACTCCTCCGTAGATGTAGTGCACAGAAACAAATAAGAGACCAACAACTCTCTCAAACAAATGGCTGCATCTGCTATCCAAAGAGAAGATCTTCTTCTCAGGCCGTAGCCTTCTACATCTCAAACTCTCTCTTCCCCCTCTTCACCGAGTGAATATACATATGTATATATAACAAATGCATGGCTTCTCACGTAGGATGCACAACACACATGCAAACATAATTAATCATAACTATGTTTGCCACTTCTTTGCTTTTGACTATCATGCACAAATACAAAGGAGCAGGTTACCAACGCCAAAAGAAGAACCAATCAAACTAGCACAGAGATGTGCTACCACTTGCTCACCTTTTGACTGCTCATAATGCAAAGCTTACTCATGCACCACTCTGATTAAACTAAGCAAGCCACATGCACAAATGTTCTCCACATACAATAAACAAAACGTTATGGGCCATTACAAATAATTTAAGCCAAATTCAACACCATGATTGTAATTTTTGTAATTGATATTGACAAGCCTATCATCATAGTAAAGTGCAATGGTTTGATGGAGATCTCGGCCGCCAGATATGGTGCTCTGGCCGGCGATGGTGGAAGGCGAAAGACATTACGATATAGTAAAATTAAGTTATTACATGGTATGTCACTGGAAAAAAAAATGGAGTGTGGGCAACAGCCTCCTCTGGCCTCTATGTATGTCCGCCTGTGTTTATGATCGATACTATATATAGAAGAGATAACACTTTTGGTTGACAACTTTAATTTTCTTCATTTGCAGAGGTAATTGCTAAATGGGTGAGGAAGAAAGGGGATTCTCACTATTTCCCTTAGTGTCCGGCCGAGAGCGCTTCGAAGAAGTGAAAGCCAAAGGAATTTGAGGTGTCATTTACTATTTCTTTCTTTGCAAATGAAGTTGCAAAATTTTTGGGGAGGAATCTCATGCACGTACTATTTTCTTGGTGGTTAATTAGCCGGGCCGCTGGCCGGGGCACTTTATGGGAAGTGCAAGTCAAATAAATCAAGGTTTTTCGATCTACGTACATATTAGTTGAAGTCTTGAAGATTATTTGCATTTGGGTTTCAGGAAAACCGGATCCGTATTTATTTTCTTATGTTGATGTTGTACTTATGTCCAAAATGACATCAATATATTTAAGATTTCATATTTAAGATAATTGATACTAAAACTTAATGAAATGAAATTTTAAAGGCGCAGTTTTGGATATAAATAAGCTAAGTATTAACATAAAACCTAAAACCACTAACACAAAATCCAAGCAATTGCGGCGCCCATCAAACACGAGCGTACGTAAAATTCATTTTGGACACGATAATCTTACACAATTAATTTTACTTGTGTGTGCCTCTCATGTGCAAATCGCATAAACACAGCGAGATGCATGCGCAAGTAAAATGTGTGTATATAAACATCCAAAGAATTAAGGGTTCTACGTGTCTCATACGGTAGTTGGTAGGGATGTGAAGAACAGACCTGGCATCAAACATGGAAGCCAGAGATACAAAACCAGACAAAATCAGTTCATATATAGTTGTATAACACTGTGATCTCCTGTGCAACTCACCTCTGCTTACATGAGGCCCACCAATCACATGATAAAACCCCAGCGGAGTCAGACTTTGATACCCTATTTGTTGCCGGTTACAACAATCAGATACCAAGCCAAATGCAGGTGAACCCAACCCTCTGCCGATTCCAGAATAGAAGCTCTGAAGCAGCCGTTTCCTGGTGAGCAAGAAATGACCTCTGTGCCCTTGGGAAGTGTGTGCGTCAAGAATTGTCGTTTAGGTCAAAACCACGGGGTGTTAAGGTAATCCAACTCGGTTAAGTGCTATGCTTTCTCTCCTATAAAGGATTACAGAGCATTCTGAGGTGTGGTTGCAAGCTAGGCAATGCTTTTCTCTGATCTCTCTCAGCTGTCTAATCTCTCTCTCACCCTCTTTCTTTCTGTGAGAGAGATACTGTATTACTGATATTCATACAATGCAAATAGCTGGGGTAAGAAAAATGTTCCTTCTTCCTCATTTCTCATTCCTAGATGCATATAATTGTGTTTGAATTTTTGGCCAATTATTAGCTTCTTTTCACCAATCTGAATGTCTTTGTTTGTGTGATTTTTGGTGATTACATATCTTTTTTGATTATCATCGTTCATACTGAAGAATACAATTATGAAGGTGAGTGTTAATTAATACTTGCTTTTTCTATCAACCACACACAACATTTTCTAATGAGAACTTCTCATTTTTTAATCTTTGATTTGTTTGGATTTTGTTACCAAATGTATCGGTAATATTATATTTTCACTGAAATATGATAAAGGGAGCGCTAGATTGTGAATTAGGATGGGACTACCGTCCTAATCAATTGGTTAAGATTGATAATGTCCGAATGTTTTTGTTTATAAGAGTGCATGTTCACCTAATTGTGTTCAAAATAAATTCAGGATTGAAATGTATGTCAAAAAATTATTCTGTCCAACCGTTTAGTTTTCTGCAAATCAACAAAATTTGAATGAATTAATTCCAATTATTGCTAATTTTCTTTGAACAGTAATTGCTAATTTTTCCATTTGGAGTCAAATTATTATATATTATATTAGATAAGGAAGAACTTCATTAATAAACTTGACACAGCTATTACATCATTATTTCCAAAGGATCCATATCCATTTTTAGCAAAGAACCGATAGATTCTTTGTTTATAATCAAGGGATTATATCCACCTCACAGTTTTTTTCCCCCCACAGTTTTTTTCAGCCTAAATTTTTCAAAGTTTTTGGCTTAATTTATAATGAATGACATGTTTTTGTATGATCGAAAAATGACCGGCACCTTGATTTATGCTTTGTAATAGGCATTTTGTGGCAAGTACATTTTCATAGAAATGAATGATACCATATATAATTTATGCTCTTGCAGAACATCTATGATTGTGTATCTTTTTACTTGGTTCTATTACTTGCCATAAATAATATTTGTTTGTACAAGCTAATCCTCATTCTAAATCGATATTTGTATGCTCTAATTTGAATCGATAATAAGCAGGAAGTAAAATCCAAGTAGATAGATGAAACGGTGCAGTGAAAGCAGACAAATTATAGCTGTTAAGAGGTATAAGCAATTTATTCCACCATAACTCCACACGTATATATAGGCCGCTATAAATCACCAGCTCTCAACTACAGACGATTAGTACTTCTTGTTCCTTTCTTTTACAAATATTGGATAAGACCTAAATTTAATTATTAATTACATTCCCATAATCCCATTAGAGCATTGGATAATTTTCTATTAAACCCGACCACGGTGAAATACTTATCGTATTACTTGCAGGTCAAATCACACCATGGATTTCGTGAGTGGAAGCTTTCTCTGCACTGCTTATAAATCCATGATTTCCTCTATCTTTTTGTTGTGGGGTTCTAGGTCAACATTCCCCATGCAAACCCCCACAGAATTTCCAACGACGACGCATCAAAATCTCAAGTTGGGTCTCAAAACCCTAATTTTCAACCCTAAGTCCCATGATCAACGCCACATTTTTCACAAGAACTACAAGCTCGCACCACCCTCGCCATCGTCGCAGTCTTCGCTCTCTTGTCCGAGGTCGTTGTTGGACAGCTCATCGTCGTGGACGGCGTCGCAAATGGACGACTTGCTTGGAACCGACAGTGGTGTCGCCTACATGGCAACCTCAAACGATGACATGTCCATGTTAACGACGACCAGTCCTACTCGCATTTACCCTAATAAGAGGAAAATCACTCAAGGGAGCGAAAGGGTGAAAAGGGAATTTCCACCACCGATACCGTTGCTGGCACAAACGGGGAATTTAACATGTCGTATGCCTTGGAATCTGACTAGGCATTACTCTAATGCAAGGCTGGTTCTCAAAGGAGAGAGAGTGCAGCACCATGAGTACTTCGAAGCCGAACGTGACAATGGCCGCCTTGTGTTGAAGCTTGTGCCTCTAGACAACACCATAATAACAAGTTATGACTTGCCTAAATCGTCCGGAGGACACATGGACGTGTGTGAGGAAAACGATGAAGAGCTCAAAATGGAAGACGTGCAGTTTGCTGAAGAAGATGATGCTGAGGATGATGACGATGATGCTGATGACGACGACAACGAGGATGATGTAAATGATGTATGTGACAACAAAGTGGATGAGACTGCAACTATGTTGGTTTGCAATTCGGTGCCTCAGTCACACTTGGAGATCAGCAGGTGTTCTGAGAAATATGGAAATCTGCCCAAGTATTTCAAAAATGCAGCTGCAAGTATCCATGGACACCCGCAAAACTACTTTGCACACCCTGCTTCAGCTCCTCTTCGTCCAATGACTACCGTCATATAATTAGGGAAAATTTTAAGGGTGTGTTTTTGTTATTTATTTTGGAGCTAGCAGCCTGTTATGTTTTTGTTAATTTGGAGCTAGAGATCGAACAGTGAAACTAGGATGTTGTTTTTTTGAATGAAAACTGAATGAAAAGCTAGCTATTTTGAAATTATATAAATTCCTAGCCTTCATACATGTGAGCATATATATGTACGGGAATCTTAATTTGACTATATGAAAAGCTTTGACAATGACAATGGTACGTAATTAGAAGATGAGATCTATTTAAGAAAAGGATAAACTAGCTGATGAGCTAGCTAGAGTTGGACAGTGATTGTTGATGAGATGAAGATCCATTGCGATTCTAAGAGAGTGGAATGCATAAATTGTTAGAGTCGTTCATATATATATATGCCTCTCAGTTAATCCTGTTGAAGAAGTTTCGAGAAGAATAAAGCCACGTGGTCTTTGCTTACTGGCTACAGCTGTCTCTTTGCTGTGTTTCTTAGCTTAGCTTAGTATGTTAATTAGCTCGTATTCTGTTATGGTTTTCAGGTTGATATAAATAGCTAATCTCTCTGTTAGTTAATCATAATGTGAAAATAATAGAAACTGGAGCCTCTCTTCTCCACCAATTCTCTCTGTTTCCAGTTTTAGCTTTCATTACAAACCCTAGCCTTGTCTGATACACCATGTCTATCATGGTATCAGAGCCTTGATAAGCAAAGTTGGTTTGATGAGTGCAATTCAAATGCAAGTATTCCAACCTGCCAGATTTGTGGCATAAAGGGACATGTTGCTTTGAATTGCACTCATCGAACCAACTTTGCTTATCAAGGCTCAGAACCACCCTCTTCTCTTGCAGCATTTGACTGTCCAGAAGCCACATCTGATCTGAAGAAGCAATTGGCAGCAGTATGCCCTTTCTTTGAACATATCTGACACTCAGGAGCAGGACCAAGGCTACTTGTTCTAGTCTGAGGCAACTGAGTTTGCTGAGGCTTATAGTCTGGCTTATAGGCTACTTTTTCATCAGCTTCCAGATATATCTAATCTCAAGGTCTTTGGTTCTGCTTGCTATCCATATCTTAGACCTTATAATCATGATAAACTAGATTCAAGAACCACTCAATGTGTGTTTTTAGGCTATGCCTTGGGATATAAAGGAGTGTTTTGCTATAATATTGCTCACAACAAGTTGTGGATGTCTCGGCATGTTATTCATGATGAGTCTATCTTTCCATTCTTGTTGTCTCCATGTTCCACATCATCCTCCTCCTCCAATAGAGTTGATCCAGTGACTTTCTTTCCTTCTTCCTCACTCACTCATTTGGGAGGAGAAAATACTGAGTCTCGTACCATGTTGAATGCAGCCACTTCTAATGTGCACTCTGACACTGAGGCTGAAGATTCTGGCCTCTCTGAACCTGCAGCTGTTCTTGGTCATACTGTTGAAGACATTGTTGTGCCTAGTGGCAGTGCTATAGAGGTAGATGCTGAGACTAATAATATCATGGTTCCTCAGGTCCCTAATGTTGCTCTAAGTCCAGGAACATTGGTTATTGATCTTCCCATTCATTCTCATACCTCTGATGATGAGTCAGTTGATAGAGTTACCTCCCCACCTCTTCCAGGGACAGTGTTCCATGGTCTGTCACCGGATGAGTTACATGTCTTATCGCTTGCAAACACAGGTAATGAGCCTGATCAAGAACTTCCTCCAGAGCTTGGTTTTATTGAAGATCAAAACTATAATGATCACTCTATGATGACTCGAGCTAAGAATGGAGTACGTTGTCAAACCAAAGAGCTTTGAGGACTTCTACTGTTTTTCTGCTGTTGCTCAACAAAAGTTATATGATGAGTATCCATTCTTTAGTGGGTTTACGGCTATATCAGATATCTCAGATGTTGTTGAGCCCAAGTCTTTCAAAGGTGCCACTGGTAAACCCGAATGGGATCAGGCAATGCAGGAAGAAATTGATGCTCTTCATAACCAAGGAACTTGGACTCTTGTACCCTGTCCTCTTGACATAAACATTGTAGGGAGTAAATGGATCTATAAGGTTAAGAAGAATCCTGATGGTACTGTCTCTCGGTACAAAGCACGGCTTGTGGCTCAAGGTTTTAGCCAATCCAAAGGTTTGGATTATGACGAGACCTTTAGCCCTGTGGTCAGACATAGTACCGTAAGGGTGCTCTTGGCTCTTGCAGCAATGAACAATTGGGAGTTAAAACAGTTGGATGTCAAGAATGCTTTCCTGCATGGGGACCTTAAGGAGGAGGTGTACATGGCTCAACCTCAAGGGTTTGTCGATCTTGAGCATCCTGATTATGTTTGTTATCTCAAGAAGTCTCTCTATGGTTTAAAACAGGCACCACGTGCATGGAATGAAAAATTCACAAGCTTTTTACCGAGTTTAGGGTTTGTCTCCTCTCATTCTGACCCTAGCCTTTTTATGCGACACTCAGATAGTGGCTTGATAGCTCTACTATTGTATGTCGATGACATTGTCATCACAGGGTCGGATACCAAAGGTATTCATGAAGTGATCTCTGAACTCAGCCTGGTGTTCGACATGAAGGATATGGGGTTCTTGTCCTATTTTCTTGGCATAGAAGTCACAAAGACTAAGCGAGGTCTATTTCTTTGTCAGACCAAGTATGCTAAGGATTTGTTAGCCAAGACAGGTATGGACACAATTCGTTCATGTAGCTCTCCTTGCTTACCTCATAAGCAAATGACTAAAGACCAGGGCATTCCTCTCACTGATCCTACTCTATATAGGAGTATTGTGGGAGCCTTACAGTATCTTACCTTTACTCGGCCAGACATTGCCTATGCTGTTAACACTGTCTGTCAGTTCATGTCTGCTCCTACTGATGTCCATTTTGTCGCAGTAAGAGAATTCTCAAATACTTGCAAGGTTCTCTTCAGAAAGGTTTGTCATATAGTTCCACTGGAGCAGTGCCTAATTCTGTGCACATAAAGGCCTATTGTGACGCCGACTGGGCATGAGAGGTCATCCTAAGACGCTCCACTACTGGGTTTGTTGTGTATCTTGGTCAGTGCCCAGTCTCTTGGCAGTCCAAGAAACAAGGAAGTGTTTCCAGAAGTTCTACAGAGTCTGAATACCGAAGCTTAGCTAACACTGCTGCAGAGATAAGCTGGGTGCGTCATCTCTTATGTGATTTGAAGATTCAGGTTCCTAGTGCTCCTCTTCTCAAATGTGACAATCTTTCTGCTTTGGCCTTAGCCTCGAATCCAGTCTTTCATTCTCGAATTAAGCACTTGGATAATGATTTCCATTTTGTTCGAGAACGAGTGCAGCGCAATGATTTGCGTCTTGAGTATGTGCGAACTACAGAACAGACAGCTGATATTTTGACGCGGAATCAAACCGTCCCTTTTTGGCTCGTGCGTTGTAGGCGTGCCAGCACCAATAGGTGCAAGTTGTTGTTGTTGAAATTGATTACGCGCTCGTCTTGACTTCTTCTCGTCACGATTGTCACATGAAGAGGGATATCTTCATGTTCAGGCTCTTGTACATGCCTTGTTGATACAAGGACTTTTTGTTGTAAAGCTCTTTCGAGTTTTACCAATCGATACTAGGAACGTGACCCCTAGCAGAGCATTGCGCCTTAGTAAAGATTGTGTGCTGCGGTGCTGCAGTCGCAAATGCGGTGTCGCAGGTTAGCAAGCAATGAGGATTGCATTCGCTAAGCGTACGTACAAATTCTCATCTTAGTAATTGCAGTCGCAAGCGTTCGTGCAAATACTGAAGTAGCCTAAGGGCTAACAAGATACTCGTTGAGAGTAGTTTGTATGTTTTTTTGTAAAAATGTCTGTGTGTCTGTCACCTTGCATGAAACCTCCTTTATATAAGCTTTGAGACTTATAATCATCGGACAATTAATCTTCAATACGGCATGCATTTATTGACTTTATTCCTTAGGCTTTCACTTGTCAAAACCTCTTTAGTTTTATTCATTTATATATTCTCATTCTTTCCTTCCGTATTGAAGCATGAAGAGTCTACCTCTTTTAGGTTAGGCAACTCACTAAATAGCTAGTAGCAGTAGCCATATATATATTGACCTATTTTATGGCTTTAAGACTTTCAGGTCTCTCATGGAGACTTCCTCTCTTCTGCGACATTGAACGTTGCTGCAATTTTATCTACTACCCAATAAATATTTTATTGGTTAACAGATTCAAGGTATAAGATCCACATGTTGGACTTTGAAAGATCGTTCAATAATTCTTTTCGCAGCCTAGGCTATTTTACAGCCTCTATAATTGTGTATGGACAATTATAATCAATCAATAACTGTGTATCCTGATTAATTAAATATTGTACATGATTGTCCATATATGCGGAATGTTTTGACTGATAACTAAAAACAAACCTCTTTATATAGGCTATGAACTACTTGGTTATCAAGTAAGTAGTTTGTCGTAGACTCTTCTATAATCTCAAGTATTGGAATATTTATCCAATTAATCAGTTATGAATAAATTATTTCAGCTAGACTTTGGCTAACATCCTCTTGACTTTTCATTATAGGCTATGTTATAGCCTCCGTAATGAACCAAAGAAGTTAATCAGCAATTGATTAATTAACTATATTTGTATGTTCATACATGCAAAATATTTTGACTAACAACCTCTTATGTTTATAGGCTTTGCTATAGCCTCCGTAATGAACCAAAGAAGTTAATCAGTAATTGATTAATTAACTATATTTGTATGTTCACACATGCAAAATGCCACATTTTCCACTTGGTTCCTTTCGCATTATAGAGGTATACATTCTTGACTTCGCAGTAAAAAGGTTATGTTACGTAATGAACAAAAGCAATTAATCAAAGATTGATTAATTAACTATATCTGTATGTTCACATATGAAAAATGTTTTGACTAACATTCTCTTACCTTTGCATTGTAGGCTATGTTATAGCCTCCGTAATGAACCAAAGAAATTAATCAAGGATTGATTAATTATATATATAAGTTCACACATGCAAAATGCCACATTTTCCACTTAGTTGGTTCTTTTCGCATTGCTTCTGTAATGTCTAATAATCATGTTGATTAATCAAACATATAATATCATATAATCATAAATGTGAAACCTCATTTGTTGACCAGACATTGTATAGTATGAGTGTTAAACCTCATTTCTTGAAGGATTTTCACACTAATTTACGTTCTTAAGCCTTTTTTGCGAAATGAGACTTGATAGATGTTTGCCACTAGAATCCTGACTTATTGAGCCTTAACTTTGATTAGATGGATTTGATGACGCTTGATTTTTTTTTGGCTATTAAGATCACTCCAGATCTCATTCTAAGAATCATTGTTCTTAATAATTATCCACCTGCTCTCTTGAATGTATCTCTAGGCTTGAGAAATGATGAATCATGTGATTCATTCGTCAAAAGGCTTCGACAACGGCTGCTCCAATATGCTTCAATTGAGCAACTTTGCAATTGTTTATAATAATCAAACAGCCTCATATACAAAACGTAGGCTTTGTTTATTATTAAAGGAGTGCGAAGCAATTACCTAGAAACATTCTCAGTCTTACATTGTTGCCGCTTTTTGTACTATGAATACATCTTTTCCCTTTTTCGCACAGTAATAAGGAAAGAAGGTCAAAAAGCCTAGATTTAGGCTCTGTTTCAATTATCAATGCGAAACAATTATTTTGGAAAAGAGCCGTATTTCATATCATCGGCTATTGAGGCAGACTTTTACCTCCATAAGACATTCCTTCTTCTTTTGCACAGTAATAAGAAACAAAAATCCCAAGGGAATTAGTATTAAAAATAGGCCAAGTTTGGACCTCAGTTTTCTAACTTATATTGTGCAGCTTGACTTTCCTTTACAATAATAGGAATGGAAGTCTAATTGTGGGATGCACCATTTTGGTTCTCACTTCATCAATCCGTTCGTTATTTTCTTCCTTGAAATCTACATTAGTCACTTAGATTGATTTGACTTTGAGGATTCACTTCTCTTCAGAGAGAAAGACAAAGTGAAGAAAGAAAGAAGGAAAGAACGCGGATGAAGAGATATTTGCTGTCTTCAACCCCTTTGGAATTTATCAATTGATACGGGCTGTGGACATTGGACCAAACTTATTAATTTACCCATATTTGGATCAAAATTATTTTTGGGCTCGAACATTGCCCCCCAAGCTTTGAAAGCCGAACAATGATTGAAGAAGCTTATAAGTAATTCCCTCCTTTGCTAACTTCCCCACTACTCTCACTTATTTGAAAATAGTCGTTATCAGTCTTTATCTAAAAGACTCTTCGAATTCTCTTTCTTCTCAAAACCCTAGTTTCCAATTTTTTCGAAAGGTTTCAATGGCTGCTAAATCATCTGAGATTTCAGATTATGATCGGCTACGTGTCGAATCTGAGAGTATGATAGATCGTATCAAGGTGATCTATCAATCCATGGGAGTAGATCCTCCATCTTCTAAACTCTCTTCTCGAAAAGAAGTGGCGCTTATCGGTCCTCATATGGGTTCGTGCGAATGGACCAATATAAATAAAGCTCTCAATCTATGTCCTACAAGAGAGAAGCCACTCCATGCTCAGATCGAAACGGTGATTGATCTGAACAACTGGCCGACTACCGCGAAGTCCCAAAAGGTCACTGGATATTGGCCGCTTCCTGATGATGAATTCACCAAATGGAGGAATGACATGGCGACTCAGTATGAGAGTCTGTGGAAAGAAGCCGGAATATATGATTCCATTATGCTCTCTACCCAGCAATGCAAAGGTGAGAAAAATCTTTTTCTCGCTGCTTTATGTTTCTGGAACACATCTAGCAATACTTTCGATTTCCCTAAGGGACACATGAGTATTAGCTTACTAGATGTTCTTGTTATCTCTGGATTCCCAATCCACCATAAACCATACATTGCGGGACTTCATCACGACAATGATTTTGGAGAAAAGTACTACCCAAATCGCAAATTAGCCTCTGAAACCTGTAATAGCTATGAAAAATGGGTTAGGTTTTGGGTAGGAAAAGGAGATCCTGAAGAGCACATTGCTTTTCTGGAAATGTGGCTAAACAAGTTCGTATTCTGTATGAATGCGAACAAAGTCACAACGCATTGGAAGGATATGGCCATTGCTCTCCACAAGGGTGAAAAGATGAGTCTAGGCCACCAAGTCCTAGCTTCTTTATATCGAGGACTTCACCAAATAGTCCTATCTCCTTTGAAATTTCAATCAGAGGGACCCTTTTGGCTCCTTCATTACTGGCTTTTAGTATATTTTCCTGATTTTGGCTCAGATGGGGGTTATTTCCCTGATAAGGTTATGGGAGAAGCTTTGGTAAATGTTGAACTTCCAAATCGAACTGTCTGGGATTATTTCCAAGCTTTTAGAAGTAGTGACTATCGTCCAGCTTGGGGAAAAGTTGTGACAAGAAAGTACCCTCATCCTCTTTTGAACATAGGATTTTTCCCCGATCGTCAATCCAAGTGGGGTAATGCCGATTACTATAATATGTTCAGAGCTGCAGTTTGTTGCAAAGACCTGCACTATGGTGGGAAGCTCAAACAGGAAAAACATCTTCAGATGGAAGTTTATGCCCCTAGCTATTTCGCAAGGCAACTTGGCTTTTGTCAAGCCATTCCTGCGCCCCTGATAAATAGTGTGAATCATTTCACTTCTTGGCGAAGGAGTTTGAAGACACTGGTCACAGTTGAGGGTATGAGTGAGCTTGGTGATTCAGATCCAGAACTTAACTATATCAGCCACACTGGCAAAGTTCATAGTGTTTCTGGCTATCAAGCTTGGTTTGATGATGCGAACAAGATTTTCTTCTCCTCTTCTCATCTTGGTAGATTCGTTAATCTTTTTGAAAAGCTACCTGGGATTGGTGTACTACAAGCTGAGTACATGACTGCACCACTATCAATGAGGAAGGAGTTGATTATGGAAGGACAAGCCCTACCCACAGCCTCTTCACAAGCATCTGATGCCGCAAAGGCTAGGCTGACGAATAGTATCCAGATGGATCAGGATTTTATTCGCCGAGAAAATGAGAAATTGCGCCAAGAAAAATTGGTAATTCCCTAATTTGACTGCAAATTAGAATTCTAATTGAATTTTCCTCCTCTTAACATTCATTCCTCTTTTCTAGGCTAAAGGGAAAGTAGAGCTAGCTGCCTCAAAAGCTGCTTCCTCTCAAGCAGCGCGAAAACCAGTGACGCCAAGACCTTCTAGTCTTGTGCCGAAGATTTCACAGTCTTCTCATATGGTAAATTCTTTTTACGTCCTATTTAGATTGACTTCATAGATTTTTATCTCAAGTATACTTTCCTTTTTTGTCCTTTTAGGAGGGACAAACCACATCAGGTAGGAAAAGGACTATTGAGACTAGTGATAGTTCTTCTCAGAGACAAAGGAGGGAAAAACAACCCGTTCGCAGGCCTTGTCATGAAAGTGATGGCGAGCGAACCCCTACTGATGAGGATTTGGAGAATGAAGTAGTAAGTCCTGTTTATCAAAGCCTCTATTTTTGCATTAACTTCGTTGTTTTTGATGTGAAAACTTTTTGTTTTAGGCTTCTGATGCAAGGACTCGTCGTGAAGCTAGGGCAAGGACAGCTCAGATGGTTAGTTATCTTACCCTTTCTAAAATATAAGTAAATATATATATATATAGCCTCTGTTCTCATTATTTTGTTTTGTTGTCAGGCTCAAGCCAATAATGAACCTCCTGTTCATACTTAGCACGTAAAGGATTAAACACTAAATCTTATTTTATGAATATTCGAGTGATGAAATCCACATTTTGGATCTTACAACTTTGTCTTTTCGCAGATGGATTTGGGAAATATTCCTACTGCTCAAAGAAGTAGAAGAGACCATCAGTCCTCTTTTCAGGTTGTGATTGATGAAGAAACTAACCCTTTAAGTCGATGAATTATAAATCATTCTTTTTGAGATATAAATGCTAATTATATCTACCAACACTTTGTGATTTGAGTAGGTAGTTCAAGTTAATCCTCCTCAACCAAAGGAAACTAAGATCCATATGACTGTCCCAATGAGCTTTAGAGAATCATCATCATTGACAGTTAAGGACCAAGCACAGGAATCTGAACCACTTAGTTTGGTTCCTTTACGTACTATTGAAACAGACCTGGCCATTCAAACTATTTCAGCAACGCCCTCTCATGGACAGACTGGAGCAACAATTGTAGATTTGTCAACTCCTGACACTCCTTCACCTCATGAAATACATTCTGAACTGGAGGTGCAAGCTATTGAAGCTTCAAATGCTGAACCTATAAGGATGAATTTCGCAACACAAAATGCTGAAATTCCTAATGTGGAGCCATCAGATGTTCATTTTGGAATTAACACGGTGGCTGTTTTTGAAGATCAGGTAAATCTTTTACCTTGACAGGTAATTTTATTTTGATTAAACTCAAACACTTAAGTTCAAATTTTGATTGTTTTTTTTTTTTTCAGGAGATTGATGTAGAAGTAGAAAATTTGTCACTGAACTTAAACACCCAAGCAATATCTTCTCTTACGGAACAAGATAATGTTCCAAAGGCTATTGACTCTCTTTTGCAATCAACAAGTGATTTGCGAAATTGGGCGAAGGAGCATTCTGTCATGAAAGATCCATCAGACGAGTTAACAGATAGGGAATGTGATGCCATTCGTTTCCTTCGCAATTTAAAAGGTGAAAGTCTATCTAAGGAGCAAGAGCAACAAGCACGAGAAGCCATCTACTTGCTTTCCACAAACCCAGAATCTTCGATCAATCAGATTCTTGAGTATGCTTGGAAATCACTAGATTTGATTCCCTCAATCCGAGATCTTTTTGAGCAATACCAAGAGGAGCTTGATGAGTTGGATGAACTGACAGAAAAACTTCAAGTAGAACGTCAAGGTTTGGCAAATAATGCTCTTCGGATTGGCGAAGGAGAGGATTTGATAGATGGGAATAAAAGGCGCAAAGCTGAGATCCAAATCCAAATTGCATCCCTCCAAAATGAACTAGAACAGTTGGATAAGAGGATTCCTATGGATGAAGCTTCGCTCAATGATGAGTTAGGGCATGCTTGTTCCTCTTTGCAAGATTGTGATAAAAGCCTAAGGACTCACAAAAAACATTGTCTCACGAAGAGGCATGAGGTCCTGGATACCAAGTTGAAACTTGAGTTTCAGTGTAAAGCTTTTATTCAATTTTTGCAAGGCCTCCCAAAAATTTAAAACATTAGTACCCTTATAAACACTTGGTAGCTCTTAAATATTATACTATATATGTTCGTACTTTGTAGTATTAGTACTATTGATAAATGGGCCACTTCTATGAAGTATTATATTGTTGATGGCTTACTTAAAGCTGTAGGCTTAATTGCTTGGCCTATTGGCCATTATTGATCACTCTTGACTTGATCAATATCATCTTGCCTCGATGATTTCAATAGGCAATAATGGTGTGACACAATGATGGCTTCTTTGTCGGTGATCCCTACTCACGTAGGTGGACCCGACACTTTTGAGACCAAGTGCATTGTATTTCCTTATTTTCAAGATTTGGTTGTTGCTGATAAGATATATTCACATGGCTGTCATGACTTTTCATGTCCTTATAAGTTATCATCCGAGGCTAGGTTTGAAAACCACTACTAAGGCGAACATCGCCTCTATTACACTTTCTTAGGCGTTTTTCTCTCCATCTTTTGTTGAATGAATTCCATTGCCAAGATTCTTTCTTGGCCTTTATCATGAAGACCTTCAGGCTTTGTAGTCTAATTTCATGCCATGAGCAGGCTTTATAGTCTAATTTCATGGCGAGGCGGCCAGAAAAATAGGGAACAGCAGACTCTAAATAGTATGAATTCCTCATTTTTTCCACAATCAGCCGATCACAGGAAGATGGGAATGAAGTGTTTTGCAATGGAACAAACTTTGCTCCTATTTTCCACCCTTGCTCTTGCCCCTTCTCTCGTCCTCTCTCTTGTGACTAAAAGAGGGAGTAAGAGTACGTGTGATCGATTGAAGCCCTACGAGCCGCGTTTAGCTTCTTGTTATGGTGCGAGAGTGGAAGCAAGAATTGAAGCAAGAAGCAAGAATTGAAGCAAGAAGCATGAATTATTAAGAATTTTCTTGCCGTTTCTCTTTCTTGCTGATCTCAATCCATCATGGAGCATTCAAATAGGTCAATCGAAGATTGTATCCTCTATAATAAAGACTGAAACACTTTAGTTTCATCATGTTTAGCCTCTTACTAATTATTTTGGAGCTTCAAAAAGACACTTCTTCTTATCAAAGCTTTTTGCAAAACTTAAGCTTTATAATCTGATATCATAGTCGAACGGCGAAGACAAGTAAGCCCACTGTATTGTTCACCTGCTTTTTGTCATTAGTCATATAATAATATGGAAAGACCATGTGTCTTTTGATGAAATGACCCTTGTATTTTCTTCAAATAGAGTGCATATGCCCCCCTGGATTGGGACCGCGAAGGAAACTAACTCCAACAGGCTTCCAAGTTTGGAATCTATCCGATTGGAAAAATAAAGATTGGCGTTCGAGGAAAATTGGTTTTGAAAACCACACTTTTCCAACATTCTTCAAGCCCACATGGTATCAGAGCTTGATTTGTACAGATTTTGATGCTTGTAAAGTTTTTCTTTATTTTGCTCATGTAAGTTTTTGGCCACAAAGCCACTTATGAATGATTAACCGAAGTTTATCAATTCATATGTAGATTTCAATTATTTCATTTTGTGTGATAATAAACACTGCAGTTTATTTATTAAAACCACGTTTGGTCTGTGAAAATTAAAACAAGTTTGGCTTTAGAATTCTTGTTTTGACTCCTACTTTCATGATTATCTAAAAATGAAATAACAAGAAATGATTCGAAAGGAATAAACCACCATTGTTTTCTTTATTTATGGGAATCACTGATTAATCCCAACAAATAAAAAGTTGTTACCTTATGTTGTCTTCATTTGCTAGTATAGTCCTGCGAACTGCTGGTGGTCTTTCAAGGCCGCTCTCGTGATGCCAACGATTATTGCTCGAATGCGCTTTTTAGCCTCGGTTAAAGGCTTATTGAAATTTTTTAAATTTCGCCCAAGATGTACTACCTTCTGAAGAGCAATTGTCAGCAAAGTTCCATCTGTATTTGTACCATGACTTCCTCCAGCTCCTTTGGTGGTTGCCACATTAGGTATTATTGCAAAACCTGAAGGCAAAAGTGCCACGAAATCCGGGTTTGCCCCATTCAATACTGCCTTCATCTCATTGAAATTGATCTTAGTATATACCAAGTATGATTCGATTGAGTTTGCACAACTCTCCTGGAGGATTAACCTTTTGGCAGTCCCAGAATTTGCTCCATCAATACGCAACATGGATATATAATTTCCCGGGTTTGGGCTAGTAATCATGCGCATGATTTCCACCACATCACCTTTCGCGAGAATGTCCTCTGAATGTTGGGTTTGAAGGTTCTGGAGAAATTCAAAAACATCCCTTGGTGAAGTAAGACGCCATAAAGAGGCAACAGTACTGAAAATAGTGCCCTTCGGAACTCCTGAATCTTCCATATTAACCTTCACCATGGACTGTATCTCATCAGATCCGGGACATTCTAATGATGTAGACCACTGATTGGCCGCCGAAGCGCTAATATCTGAATGAAATTTCAACATCATTCTCCGCGCTAGGTTGTACAAACCTCTTTTTCCTTTATCATCATAAATGACCCCTAAACTAATTGGGTCATGAGATGTAGCCATTGAGCTCACCAACCGCTCACATTGTCTTTCAAGAGTTGAAACCCAACGTTTCGCTCCAAATGCTGCTCCAGATCTAATCAATGGAATATACAAGTTCTGGACATCTTCATTATCTACCTCTGCATTCTCTACCCATGTTACTTTGGAATATCCATCTGGTAAAGCTTGGATCAAACAACCAGAAGGTCTTCTATAACTTTTCGCAAGGGAATCTTGAAAAATCTCCCTAAGATCAGCATCAACCACTACCCAGAGATCTTCGTAGTATTGGCGACAATACCTGACGAAATGATGCTCACGAACAGGGACTAATGGTGAAGGTAGATGAAATTCCACAATCATTTCATTCAAAGCCTCATTGAAATTTTCCTTATCTCCAACTGCCAAGATCTCAAGAATTCTTGCTTTCGAAACTATGTTGCCGAACATAATTGACCATTGTTTCACATCCATGAGGATCTTGACAATGTTGATAGGGTCCATTAGGACCATGGCTGAATCTCTTGAAGTTTCTGGCCAGAAATTCGTTGGCGTATGATTGAGATTTCTAGGAAAAATCTTCAAATATTCTACTCTTGTTGAGAATATCATGTTGATTTGGATGTCCGCCATGTTTCTCAGAAATCCACAAAGGGGCTCCCGCTTGGGCCATCATGACCAGCTCTTCCATAGCTGCAAAAACTAACTTTGCAACTAAGTCCTTCCCATCCTTAGTGTGTAGAAAATCTTTCCTCGCTTGTTGAAAGGCCTCCGAAAAGTCAAGTGGTGGCTTACCCTTCTCAATGCTAGGGTCTGCATTTGGCACTTGTGGTCTATAATCAAGGCCTTTGGCAGTAATCCTTGGGCCTCCACAAACCAAACATGTGGTATTAGAAAATGCTTGTTCATACCCCTTGAGTTTGATGTGAAGTTTGGCAACTTCCTTTTTCAGGGCTTCATTTTCATTTCGAAAAAACTCGGCCCTTCTTCTTGTCCTGTGATTCTGAATCCAATATGTGATTTGCTTCGGCTGCAAGAGGAGATGCCTCGCCATTTCTTCCTTCTGATTATCATTCGGATATGGATTTTTTGTAATGAATTCCTCTAATTGTTGGATTGTATAGCCGTCATACTTCCTCTTCTTAGATTTGAGGCGAGATGGGCCTATATCAGACCCCGATGATGGGTCTAAATCTTCCTCAGGTGATCTTGGGTCGCTTGGGCCTATCCATGAGGAAATTTGCAACTGTTTTTCCTTAGGCATGTCACAATTTTTGACTGCGCCTCTTGGTAGTTCTCCTAACCAATCTTCATAATCAAGGTTACTAGGTTGCATCAACTCGTGGAATGATCTAACTTGTCTTGACATTTGATCTTTCGCTAGTTTGAATGAATGTGGATTATGATTACTTGGATGATGAAACGAGAATTATGAGGGAAACTAGGAAGAAGATATAACGTAACAGAAACAGACAGTGACAATTTAAAAGTCAAAAGGTCGACAGTTAAAGTTACGAGTGACCAAACACGTGGTGAATTTAAAAATTAAGCATTATGGCCCATTGACACCGAAAGTCGTCCTCGAAAAGGGACAAATGACATATGATCTTAATTGTGAGAATAAGTCATTTATAGGTAACCCTTTTTCATCTTAGACTTGTTTTGTAAACCCCAAATTATTAAAGGCCTATGCCTCATAGTTTTCGAGTAGTCACCAATGACATACTTCTTTTAGCTAGATATTGTGTTTGATGATTCTGAAATGGCCCTTTGGTGGACTAAGGCCCAATTCATTTATTCAACTCTATTTCAACCACAATTTGGTTAGTTGAAGAATAGCTACTACACGCAACCTCTATGCTAGCATGAATTTTGATCCAGCTAAATTTTCACCACAAATTTTGAAGATTTGCCACAACCGGTATGGTTGGCATAGTAGGGTCCCAAAGTGTTATAGATAAGGAGCCTTTGTTTAACCTTTGGACATAGCTCTAAATATTTTCCACGGTAATCTGGAGTATCTTAATGTTTCATCCTTTGCGCTTGCAAACTTTAGGCGTTATAGTCTAATCTTATATCATAAGTAGGCTTGTAGCCTCTACTTATGATAACAAATCAGAAGAAATGTAGCACTAAAGTTTAGCTGCAAAGATGGTTCTAAGCATGCTCTCATCTCTTTTGGCCGATATTTTCTTAATAAGAAAAAGGATGAGACTCTGTGTAGTCAGAACACAAAGTTCTAATCTTCTTCTTGTTGTTCCAAATTCGCTTTTGCCAGAAGTACTGCATTGTAGAATTTTTCTTGCTTTTTATCAAACAAAGCAATTCATGACTAACCAATTCCATATTTGTTATTATGATGACTGAACATCATTTATGTGCTAGTTAGATCAAATCATGATTTTCACATTTTTGCTTCATATTTGTAGCTTTTGGCCGCAAAGCCATGAAATCGAATATTTCATTCGAATTTAATATGCGAAATCAAATTTCATTAATTCATAATGACTTTAATTCCCTCTGCAGAATATAAACTTATATACTCTGGTAGGCTTTGAATTAATTAAATTCTTTTCAAATCAGACCACTGATTTTCTTTGTCATAAATCTTTTTCTTAGGCAGAAATATTTTAAATAGATATCTCTAAAGCCACTGTTGAACCACACATGTTATAATAGGATTGGACCGTCCCGTAATTCAAAATTCTATTTTAAAATTCAAATCTTTAGATCATATCTCAACCACTATCTTGTCGGTTGATTTGATGACGCACGCAAGATTTGCTCGATCTTATCTCTTTTCACTGTGTGACTTGACCACATTTAATGACAATAACTTTCCAACGGAAAATAGTATATTAGGTTTTCGAGGCGTAATCTGAACGCCTCTCACTTCCTCTATAAATAGGTTCTCTCTGTTGCAAGAAACAAAACAACTTAGAAAACTCCTTTTATCATGTATCAACCAAGTTTTCTTTTTGTTGTTCCTTTTCTTTGCAAAGCTTTACCACATAAATTAGTCTATAGCCTCTAGGTAATTCTAGGCTTCATAGTGTAATCTTGTACCACAGATAGGCTTCATAGTCTAATCTTGTGGTTAATAATGCAAAAATTGGGCATATCTGCACTCAACAGTCGTTGTTTGCCTTAATATGTTCTTAATTTTTGCATTGCAGGAGAACTGGGATGCAAACAAAACCCTATATTTCAGTGGGGCTGAAATGTTAGGTTTTGGGATTTCCGGTTCTTCTTGATTGTGTGAATTTTGGTGGGAAAGAAAGGGTCTATGAAAAGAAAGCAGCCCCATATATGGGTTTAAAGGTCTGCGAGACATCGAGAAACTGTGTAAAGAGAGAGATGAAGCTCATTGTGGGATTCTCGTTCTCTTGCAGTCATTCTGTATGTCTCTTTTCACTTGACCGCTCATCTCGTAGAGAACAATCTCTTTTCCCTTTCAGATTCCACAACCAACCTGCAACCGAGAAATTGATATTCGTCTTACTGAATGGTATCAGAGCCTTGTTTGTGGCTCTCTTGATGTATTCACATATTTCACACGATGTAGTTTCGGCCACAAAGCCGCTTATGAATAAACCCATTCAAATTTGTTTATGTGTGTATGCCAACATTTTATTTTCTGTGCATAATAATCTGCAGTTATTTTCCAATTAAGGTAATAATAACCCTGAACATGCAATCAACGCAAATGATTTTACAAATATCACATAGAAATCAAAATCAAGGACTGTAATAAGATATTTAAGCCTATTTGAAGATTTTTGGCAAAGAACTAGGGTGAGTACAGTTTCCATTATACTTAGTCGAAGTAAGAAAGTTACTAACAAACTCCATGTATTTGAAGGCCAAAACTGAGCCTCTATTCAAAACTGAAAAATTTAAAATTTCTCACAAATAAAGCACATGGATAATTACTTCCTTCTTGCATACTATTGCCCCCCTAGTTTTGAAGTATGAGTGAAACCACAATTTGGTTGACAAATGCGAAATGGATCAAAACTGTGTAGAAGGAACCACTAAAGAATTTGGCTAAAATTATTCACAAAGGAACTTGGAAAAATCAATTCTAACATGCAGACTTGGAAATCTGATTCCAACATACATGCTTGGAATATCATGCAAACTTTGCAACCCCACTTTTTCAAATACCTCCGTAGGCAAATATATTAATCCACTTCTTGGTGAAAAAAAAAAAAAAGTGAATTTAACATGTAGGCTTGGAATTCCATGCTTGGTTGCAAATAGTTTTCGAACATCTCCAAATACCTCTAAGTATTCGTGATGTAAGACTATGTTCTCAAAAGGAAAGCGAAGTATATTAGAACTGAAAATGAGTCCCCGCCATCCGGGTCTGAGAACGAGTCACTCGTTTAAAATCTGGCGCTGGCTTCGCTGGTTTTTCGACTTTCGTCGCAAAATCCCATACACTCGGATAATACTTTTTCAAATATTTCCCGTTGATAGGATTATAATGGATTTCGCCATCAATATGTTTGAGATGATATGCTCCTTTTGGCAAAATTTGGTGAATGACATGGGGTCCTTCCCACTTTGGTGACCACTTCCCGAGACCGTCGGTCTTTTCGCGGACTGGTAGTACCATTTTCCATACTAGCTCCCCCTCTTTGAAAGATTTTCCCCTGGTACGTTTGTCGTATGCTCGTGCCACCTTCTGCTTTTCCGCAATTAGATTGTTCAAGGTTTCAAGCCTTAATTCATCCAATTGTTCATGTTCTTGCCACATGGCTTGGACATAATCTTCACCAATTAATTGGTGTTGTTCTCGCACGCGAAGTGACTGCACAAAAATTTCCATTGGCAACATTGCATCATGTCCGAACGTCAAAGCATAAGGAGTTGTGGCTGTAGGTGTCCTCTTAGATGTTCTGTAGGCCCACAATGTGTTATACAGCTCATTATGCCAATCTCTCGGATTATCAGCCACCATCTTTTTCAAAATGTTAATGATAATCTTGTTGCTAGCCTCGGCTTGGCCATTAGATTGTGCATAGTATGGAGTTGAATGTAGCAACTTAATTCCGAACTTATTTGTCATTGTCACTACTTCTTCTGCCATGAATGATGTACCCCTGTCGGTAATAATACATTCTGGAACTCCAAATCTGCAAATGAGGTTGTCAAAAATGAAATCCTTGACCTTATCCGCAGTGATATGCTTCATAGGCTCTGCTTCAACCCATTTGGTAAAGAAATCAGTGGCCACAATAATGAAGTGGTGCTGCTTAGAAGATGGCGGACTAATCATCCCAATAAAATCCATTGCCCATCCTCGAAAAGGCCACGGTTTAACAATTGGTTGCATTGGAATATTGGGAATGCGATGGATTGGACCATGCCGTTGGCATTCCTGGCATCCTTTTGCAAAGGTAATGCAATCTTTTAATATTGTTGGCCAATAATAGCCATGTCTTCGTAGAAGCCACCTCATCTTTGGTCCTGCCTGGTGTGAACCACAAGTCCCTGAATGGATTTCGCGCATAAGTCTTTTCGCTTCCTTACCATAGACACACGAGAAATCTACTCCATCTTCCCCTCTTCGTCTTAATTCCTTATTTCTTAGGAAAAAATTCAAAGCTTGAAACCGGATCCTTTTATCCGTATTTTGGTTTGGATTTTCCAGATATTGAATCAAAGGTTTCCGCCAATCCAAGTCAATAGGCTGCTTTGACATGGTAATGGCTGAAATTTCCATAGGCCAACCTCTGTCATGGACTGATGGTAGAGAACGTCTTTCAACTTTGAGGATTCGTTCTTGAATTCCATCTGTCAGCTTAATTCCTGAAGCCACTTGAGCTAATTCATTGGCTGCAAAATTTTTCTCTCTGAGAATATGTTCAATGTAAACATTGCTAAATTTAGATAAAAGATTCCATGTTGCGAAGAGGTATGGTGCAAGTAGTGGGCTAGCACACTTGAACTTGTCAATCACCTGGTTGATCACCAACAGTGAATCCCCATATATATCTATGTCATATGCTTTCAGTTCAAGCAAAATCTCTAGGCCAATAATGAGAGCCTCATACTCCGCCTGGTTATTGGTGCAAACAAAATCCAACTGAAAAGAATAAGAGAATCTCATTCCTTCTGGATTTTGTAGTACAATTCCTGCCCCTGATGTTTCCTCAGTACGTGATCCATCAAAGTAAAGGGTCCACGGCTTTAAGAAAATAGCTCTAATCTCTAATTCTTTAAAAGCATCGCCTTCCAAACTAGGATGATGGGCTAAAAAATCAGCAATGGCTTGTCCTTTTACAGCTTTCGCAGGCACATATTGAAACGAAAATTCGGACAAAGCCAATATCCATTTCCCGATACGGCCCCTAAGAATAGGCCTTGATAACATATATTTTATAAGATCAGTTTGCGCAATGATGCACGTAGTGAAAGGCAACATGTAATGCCTCAATTTTGCAGCGGAGAAATATAAAGCAAGACATAATTTTTCCATTGCTGAGTATCTTGTTTCGCAATCATTCAAAGTGCGACTCAAATAATAAATTGCATGCTCTACTCCTTTTTCATCATCTTGGGCTAGCAAACTACCCACTGACACATCAGTAGCGGATATGTAAAGCTTCAAAGGCATTCCTGTTCTTGGAGGCACGAGAACAGGTGTACTTGTCAAATAGGCCTTTATTTTATCAAAAGCCTCCTGATGTTTCCCCTCCCAAATGAATTTTTCTTGGTCTTTTAACTTGAGTAGAGAAGAAAATGGTTGGATTTTCCCAGCAGAGTTTGAAATAAACCTGCGAAGGAAATTTATCTTTCCGAGAAGCCTTTGCAATTCTTTTTTGGTTTTAGGTGGAGGTGCACTGATCACAGATTTTGCTTTTTCCTCTGTCACCTCGATTCCTCTTTCATGAACAAGGAAACCCAAGAAATCTCCTGCTTTGACCCCAAAAGCACATTTCGCCGGATTCATCTTCAAATTATGGAACCTCATTCTTGCGAACACTTTTCGCAAATTTTCTACATGATCTACTTGTTTTTTGGATTTAACCACGATATCGTCGATATAGACCTCAACAATCTTTCCAAGTAAATCATGAAAAATTAAGTTCATGGCACGCTGGTAAGTTGCACCAGCATTTTTCAGCCCAAATGGCATTACCACATATTCGAACACTCCTGTGAAGCCTTGACACCTGAATGCAGTTTTGTGTCTATCTTCTTCCGCAACCGGAATTTGATGGTAACCTGCTGTCCCATCCATGAATGACATAATTTCATGCCCCGCCACAGCGTCAACAAGCATGTCAGCCATAGGCATGGGATATTGATCTTTTGGTGTGGCCAAGTTGAGATTCCTATAATCCACACATACACGTATTTTTCCATTCTTCTTTTTTACTGGAACAATATTGGATAGCCACTCATTGTATTTGGCCACTCTAATAACACCAGATTTGTGCATTTTTTCGACCTCTTCCTTAACAAGGATTTGGGTCTCCGGTCTGCTCCTTCGCGGAGGTTGTTGAAAAGGTTTGAATCCCTCTTTAATAGGCAACCTATGTTCCACCAATGTGTTGGAAAGGCCAGGCATATCCTCATACCTCTCCGCAAAACAATCTTTATATTCCTGGAGAAGTAAAATGAAAGCCTCTTTTTCTTTAGGCTCTAAGTAAGAACTTATAGATACAAACATTGGTTCATCAAGTGAGCCCAAATTCACTTTATCTATTGGGTCCTTCACCTTAGGAGGTGTATCATCAAGTGCAGCAGGAGCTAATTGAATTTCCTGCTCCTCTTCTTCTATAGGCAATATATGTGCCTCATCAATGCAATCTGACGTGCAAACTCTTGCATAGGCCTCTTTCTCCTCTCTGTATATTGACATTCTTGTATACAAAGAGTAAAAAGCCTCTTCGACGTCTTGTGACGTCTCACACATCATTAGTACCTTGTGCTGGCACAACGATGAATGGTCTTTCCATATCTTCTTGTGCTTGAGCCATTCCCCATTGTGTAAGGTCATAGGCCGTAACCCCAGTAGGGCGGCCATTCTGGTCGATGCCACTGACCTTCAAAGGTGTAATACTACCGAAGTAATAACTGGCATCTGCTGCGCTAGCTGAAACTGAGTATGGTCTTGGGTCTGCTGGGACGTTCTCTGCTTTCCCAGTTTCTTCGTTCCACATGATGAGACTCTGATGAAGTGAAGAAGGCACACATAAGCTCCTGTGAATCCAATCTCTTCCTAACAATGCATTGTAAGGAGAGGTACAGTCGACCACAAAGAAGGCCAAAGTTATACTTTTGGACCCCACCATGACTTGGACAAAAAGCAGTCCATGAGTTCTTGTAATTGAGCCTGTGAAATTCTTTATGATCAGGCTGGTTGGCTGAATTGCGTATTTGTCCAAACCAAGAGTTTTCATGGACTTGAATGGTAAAACGTTCACAGCAGAACCATTATCAACCAAGATCTTGTTAATGGGAGCGCCCTGCAGATGCGCAGTGATGTACAATGGCCTCAGCTGATTGGCCATATCTTTTGTGGGTCGAGAAAAGCACATCATCTCTGCTGTAACTTTCTCCTCACTGCTTGTAGTATCTGAATTAGCTTCTGGAGCCTTAGAGGATGGTAAAATATTTTCTTCTTTGCCCCCCAAGTCTGATATGCCTGCTAAATTGCAATCGAAACTATCATTTTCAACCTCTTTTGCATATTTGGCAGGAAGCACAAATACCATAGAACAATCTGCCCCAGACATAGCATCATCTTCACCCTGAATTACTGGCTCTCCTCCAAAGTCAATCATTGCGTCACTATCTCCAAACTCATCAACCATTGCATCACTATCTCCAAACCCCTCAGGCTCATTTGGAACCTCCATTGCTGCTGGTTCAGGAACAGGTGATAATTCTTCTGAGACCCCTATTTTGGGTAAAGGCATAGTGTAAGTTGGTTCAGGAAACGCCACGACCTTGACTTTTAAGGCCTTTCCTTCATGAACGATTTCTAGATGTTGTTCAAGCTGTCGCAAAGCCTCTTTGTTTTCTGCTACAACATCTTTGCCACTTATCTCAGTCTGTACTAAAGAAAGAATTTCCTTTCCTTTTTTCTTGGCAAGAGTTTCCTCTTCAAGTTGCATGTCTCTTCTCACAACATCCCTCTTTTTCCAGTATTTGTCCTCAACCCTTGATTTCTGAGGTACTGGAGCAAGATGTCCCCTATTATGAGGTACTGGAGCAAGATGTCCCCTATTCTGTCTGGGCATTTCTGCAAAAGTTCTAGCGGATAATCTTCGCACCTCATCTTCCAGTTGGTCGAAAGATTTCGCTAGCTGATTAGGTTTTATAAGGCCCAGTTGCACTGCCTTCATGGCCTTTTTCGCTTCCCCATATTGCCTCTGGGATCTCCTTCGTTGAGAAGCAGTCATGGGCACAATCTTCCCTCCAGTTTTGGTGTACCATTGTCCCTCTTGGATGATCGGATTTGAAAAAGGAGGGATGTATGGCTTGGTGGGGAACTGCGGAGTTTGTTTGACAGTAATCTTCCCGCCACTTTTACTTTCAAAAAATCTTCTGGTCCTTTCATGTCCTCTTTTCGCAGGCTCTATTCTGGACTGGTTCCAGTAATGATTTCTTAAAAATAAATTGGAATCGCGGGGCCCTTGTCTGGAAGACTCTCCTAGCTCAAATCTCCGCAAACTTTTCCCAACAGGTTCTCTATCATCAAATTGAACCCTTCTTTCTCTTGGGCTATGTGGTTGAAAGAATTTTGCTGAAGGCTTCAAGGTCTGAGACATTTTTGGAGTAATTTCTTCATCTGAGTCTAAGTTGCACTCCCTTTTGCATGTTCGACACAAAATAATTGTAGAAGCTTTTTCCTCCTTAGGCTTCGTTTTCTTGTCTTCAGGTTCTTTCTCATCCCCCTCTTGATCTTGGCCTTCATTTGGCCATTGGACTTCTACCATATTCACATCTGCTTGAGGGAAAGGATCACTATCCACCAAGGTAGCAGCTTTAGGAGGGACCTCCATTTCAATCCTTCCAGAGTTCAACCAAACCTGAATTTGGTCTTTCAACTTAACACACTCAAAAGTGTTATGGTTCCACAAGTTGTGGAACTTACAAAATTTCTTTCCCTTGAGTTGATCAGCTTTTGGGATAGCACCATAGTCTGTTTTCACCATGCCAGCATGAAGAAGATCATCCAGAATTTCAGCAGCCTTGTTGGCATTATAAGTGTATGAATCGAACTCTGGCTTCGCAAAGGCCACTGATTTGAGTTTCATAGGCTCCTTGATCAGCCTCAAAGCTTTGCACTTAGCTGCCTTTTTGCTAGTGAGCTCGATAGCCGAAACTCCTTCGTTGTCGCTATTTTCCCCTGATGACCACTCTTGGTCAGGCTTTGGTGGCGAAGGCATAGTAGGATCAAAGATTTCCAGTGAATTAACGTTTATGGCTCTGCTATGCACGTATGTGCCTTTTGAGGCATTCTTGATATGATCTCCCTCTTTAAGGAGTCTTTCATATCCTGTTGCCTCTCTGATAAGGTCCCCAATGGAATCATATCGATTCCCGAAGCATTTTTTCCGGATTTTATATGACAATCCATTCGCAGCCAAATTGACAGCCTCTTTCTCAGGCAGCGCAAAATTTGCTCTAGCTTGCTGGAGCTTAAACCTCTGTAGAAAGGCCAAAGCCGTTTCGTTAGGCTGCTGATACATGCTGGACAATTCAGAAATGCCCACTTCAGCTTCTATTTTCCCGAATTGTTCACGGAAAATCTTCTCCATCTCATCCCAACCACTAACACTGGCTGGTTTCAATCTTGAATACCACCCAAATGCGGCTCCAGTTAATGAACTGCCGAATAATTTGAGTTTGTACAAATTGGATTTGCCTAGATCACCACACTGAGTAGTAAACCTAGCAATATGCACAGCAGCATTTTCTTTCACATCTTCACCAGAGAAGAGTGTGAAGTTAATGGTCTTGTGACCCTTTGGATAGTTGACCTCCGCAATCTCTTTTGAAAAAGGAAAGTTATATCCAAGTTCCTCGCCCGGTGTGGCTGCGAACCGCCTTTCGCACTAGAGCTGTAATTTGTTCGTCACTAAAGAGATGCAGCCCTTCTTTATTAGTACCACCATAGGCAATCTTTTTCTTCTCTTCGGCCAGGGAAGTTTGTGTTGCGAACTCCATGAAATTCTCTTGGTCGCTATCCTCGTCTTCGACCTCATTTTGCTTTGAAGAGCTAGCTTTGTTGGTCTGGTGCGAGATTTTCGCAGCCACATTAAATTCTTCGTTGGGCTTTGGTTGAAGTCCAACCCCTTTGATAATTCTACCACTAGGTGGTAAACTTCTCTGACCACGCTGTCTCCTCATCTTAAATCCCAAAGCTGGAGAAACCTTGGTGTGATTTGTAGCAGGTTCTGTCACCGTGCCGCTGCTCTCTCCTTCAGGTTTAGGAGCAAAATCATGCTTGTATAGCAAGGCCAAAAAAGTGTTTCGCTCGTTCAACACTGTGCTCAGGGTAGCTTGTTGGTCTTGCACTTGGACACTCAATGCAGCGACAGTTTTTGCCAACTCTCTGACCGTACCATTGATCTCCTTGGCATAGGTGTCAAGAGAGTTCGTCACGAACTGGGAGTTTCGCTCCTCGAAGGCTTTGATCAAGGACTCAGCCACCTTATCAGCACTGGTGCTGTCATCAGAATCATTTGATCCCGGAGACATAGCTTTCGTTGGGAGCTCAGGGAACTGCTCCAAAAGCTGTTGTCTAGATAGACCTCGGCACTGAGCCGAGTTGTGACCGGAAACTCTGTGTTTCGTACAGTAGGAATAATTCCTCTTATAAGGATCTTCCTCAGACAAACCTTTCAACTTAGGTTGTCTCTTTGTCGACGCAATGGTAACTCTAGATCAAACTCTAGATATCCCACCGGGCGTGCCAAAATGTTTGACGCGGAATCAAACCGTCCCTTTTTGGCTCGTGCGTTGTAGGCGTGCCAGCACCAATAGGTGCAAGTTGTTGTTGTTGAAATTGATTACGCGCTCGTCTTGACTTCTTCTCGTCACGATTGTCACATGAAGAGGGATATCTTCATGTTCGGGCTCTTGTACATGCCTTGTTGATACAAAGACTTTTTGTTGTAAAGCTCTTTCGAGTTTTACCAATCGATACTAGGAACGTGACCCCTAGCAGAGCATTGCGCCTTAGTAAAGATTGTGTGCTGCGGTGCTGCAGTCGCAAATGCGGTGTCGCAGGTTAGCAAGCAATGAGGATTGCATTCGCTAAGCGTACGTACAAATTCTCATCTTAGTAATTGCAGTCGCAAGCGTTCGTGCAAATACTGAAGTAGCCTAAGGGCTAACAAGATACTCGTTGAGAGTAGTTTGTATGTTTTTTTGTAAAAATGTCTGTGTGTCTGTCACCTTGCATGAAACCTCCTTTATATAAGCTTTGAGACTTATAATCATCAGACAATTAATCTTCAATACGGCATGCATTTATTGACTTTATTCCTTAGGCTTTCACTTGTCAAAACCTCTTTAGTTTTATTCATTTATATATTCTCATTCTTTCCTTCCGTATTGAAGCATGAAGAGTCTACCTCTTTTAGGTTAGGCAACTCACTAAATAGCTAGTAGCAGTAGCCATATATATATTGACCTATTTTATGGCTTTAAGACTTTCAGGTCTCTCATGGAGACTTCCTCTCTTCTGCGACATTGAACGTTGCTGCAATTTTATCTACTACCCAATAAATATTTTATTGGTTAACAGATTCAAGGTATAAGATCCACATGTTGGACTTTGAAAGATCGTTCAATAATTCTTTTCGCAGCCTAGGCTATTTTACAGCCTCTATAATTGTGTATGGACAATTATAATCAATCAATAACTGTGTATCCTGATTAATTAAATATTGTACATGATTGTCCATATATGCGGAATGTTTTGACTGATAACTAAAAACAAACCTCTTTATATAGGCTATGAACTACTTGGTTATCAAGTAAGTAGTTTGTCGTAGACTCTTCTATAATCTCAAGTATTGGAATATTTATCCAATTAATCAGTTATGAATAAATTATTTCAGCTAGACTTTGGCTAACATCCTCTTGACTTTTCATTATAGGCTATGTTATAGCCTCCGTAATGAACCAAAGAAGTTAATCAGCAATTGATTAATTAACTATATTTGTATGTTCATACATGCAAAATATTTTGACTAACAACCTCTTATGTTTATAGGCTTTGCTATAGCCTCCGTAATGAACCAAAGAAGTTAATCAGTAATTGATTAATTAACTATATTTGTATGTTCACACATGCAAAATGCCACATTTTCCACTTGGTTCCTTTCGCATTATAGAGGTATACATTCTTGACTTCGCAGTAAAAAGGTTATGTTACGTAATGAACAAAAGCAATTAATCAAAGATTGATTAATTAACTATATCTGTATGTTCACATATGAAAAATGTTTTGACTAACATTCTCTTACCTTTGCATTGTAGGCTATGTTATAGCCTCCGTAATGAACCAAAGAAATTAATCAAGGATTGATTAATTATATATATAAGTTCACACATGCAAAATGCCACATTTTCCACTTAGTTGGTTCTTTTCGCATTGCTTCTGTAATGTCTAATAATCATGTTGATTAATCAAACATATAATATCATATAATCATAAATGTGAAACCTCATTTGTTGACCAGACATTGTATAGTATGAGTGTTAAACCTCATTTCTTGAAGGATTTTCACACTAATTTACGTTCTTAAGCCTTTTTTGCGAAATGAGACTTGATAGATGTTTGCCACTAGAATCCTGACTTATTGAGCCTTAACTTTGATTAGATGGATTTGATGACGCTTGATTTTTTTTTGGCTATTAAGATCACTCCAGATCTCATTCTAAGAATCATTGTTCTTAATAATTATCCACCTGCTCTCTTGAATGTATCTCTAGGCTTGAGAAATGATGAATCATGTGATTCATTCGTCAAAAGGCTTCGACAACGGCTGCTCCAATATGCTTCAATTGAGCAACTTTGCAATTGTTTATAATAATCAAACAGCCTCATATACAAAACGTAGGCTTTGTTTATTATTAAAGGAGTGCGAAGCAATTACCTAGAAACATTCTCAGTCTTACATTGTTGCCGCTTTTTGTACTATGAATACATCTTTTCCCTCTTTCGCACAGTAATAAGGAAAGAAGGTCAAAAAGCCTAGATTTAGGCTCTGTTTCAATTATCAATGCGAAACAATTATTTTGGAAAAGAGCCGTATTTCATATCATCGGCTATTGAGGCAGACTTTTACCTCCATAAGACATTCCTTCTTCTTTTGCACAGTAATAAGAAACAAAAATCCCAAGGGAATTAGTATTAAAAATAGGCCAAGTTTGGACCTCAGTTTTCTAACTTATATTGTGCAGCTTGACTTTCCTTTACAATAATAGGAATGGAAGTCTAATTGTGGGATGCACCATTTTGGTTCTCACTTCATCAATCCGTTCGTTATTTTCTTCCTTGAAATCTACATTAGTCACTTAGATTGATTTGACTTTGAGGATTCACTTCTCTTCAGAGAGAAAGACAAAGTGAAGAAAGAAAGAAGGAAAGAACGCGGATGAAGAGATATTTGCTGTCTTCAACCCCTTTGGAATTTATCAATTGATACGGGCTGTGGACATTGGACCAAACTTATTAATTTACCCATATCTGGATCAAAATTATTTTTGGGCTCGAACAGGCCTGCCTTCACCTTTGTCTCTGTCTCATTGTGTCAACCTCAAGCTCTCTACCCTAGCTGAGGTTGAGGGAGGGTGTTAGAGTCGTTCATATATATATATGCCTCTCAGTTAATCCTGTTGAAGAAGTTTCGAGAAGAATAAAGCCACGTGGTCTTTGCTTACTGGCTACAGCTGTCTCTTTGCTGTGTTTCTTAGCTTAGCTTAGTATGTTAATTAACTCGTATTCTGTTATGGTTTTCAGGTTGATATAAATAGCTAATCTCTCTGTTAGTTAATCATAATGTGAAAATAATAGAAACTGGAGCCTCTCTTCTCCACCAATTCTCTGTTTCCAGTTTTAGCTTTCATTACAAACCCTAGCCTTGTCTGATACACCATGTCTATCATAAATAAGCTAGAGTAAATTCCCAGAATGGTAAATGTATTGTCATGAATCGTAAAAAAATAAAATGTACCTCTGAAACGTGGGTTACGGTACTATCTTCTACCTATAGAAAACAGTCAAGTCCAATCCCAAGAAACAAACACCACCTCTCTATTTCTCATCTCTGAATAATGGGTTAATCCCAAAGTAGCTAGTACCCATAACACGGAAAATCTCCAGAAAAAAAAAAGTGATTTATTTAACCTTTGGCCAAAAAAAAAATTTGATTTCACTACCAAGTAAACAGCTAATTGTTTTATGGCTTAATTGGAAATGAATTCTAGATTCTAGAGACCTTTTGCTGGAAGGTATGAGGTGGATTGTTTGTTCGGGTCATGAGATTCATTTTTGGTCTTTTATTGGGATTTGATCTTTTCAATTTTGATATATGGATCACTTACCCCTTTCAGATGATGCAACTACTGCGTTTATCATCCGAGATCACCATAGTAATCCCATCATTGCATCAGCTGGGGAAATTGGCAAAGCTTATGTGTTGGTGACTGAAGCTAAAGCTTTAATTTATAGATGGTCTTCAAATGGCAGCTTCCAAAGGTTTTCACCATGTCAAAATTGAAGGTGTGACTCAAAAGACTTTGATTGACATTATTAATATATGGTACGTAGTAATGCTAGCTGCTCCTTGGAAAAGCAAGACGTGATATCAAAATTCTCAACTCTTCTTTTATGTTCGTTTCCTTCTTCCATATGCTTCTAGAGTCGAATTTTGTTGTTGACGGCTTATCAAAGATAGGACACTCCTCATCTTCGTCTCAAACTTGAAATCACCAACTTCCCTTATCCATTAGTTCTGTTTTTTACTTGGACCAGCGAGGCAATGGTTGTTTAAATTTTTTTAATTTGTAGTATATACGTTGTGTTAGTTGTTGTATTTGTTCATCGAAAAAAAAGTTGATTTTAATATCATTAAATAATAAAAAAATCTTCATTGTACTAACTAAGATATAGGAGCACATGAACATGCATGGCAATTTCGTAGTATAAGTCGGTCCATGCTAGCTTTTGTGGTCAAGTCAATTAACCTAGCTTTGCCAGTCAACGATGGATCATTCTATTCCCACCATTAACGGTGAGTTTAACAATCCAGCATTTGTCGTCATTGATGGGACTGTCCAAGACTCTTAGTAGTAGTCTTTCTTAATCATCGATCAAAAAGGCAAGGTATGGTCTTTGTGACCACAGACGTATACAAATACAATAAAATAAAATAAAATATCATTTCAAACACGTGGCACACCATACATGTCATTATCCAATGGTTTTCCATTAAAGTCACCCGCCATAAACAGCAACAGGAAGCAGATCAAGCTTCAATAGAAAGAAGCATCTCCATGGATGGCCTTGGATTTGAGGGCTTTGCACTTTTCTGGATCAACAGGTAAAATTCATCCATACCCAATTTCTCGTTTTCTTTTGTTTTGGTTGAGAATCGAAAGATTTACTTGATGTGTACGGCTTCTAATTTTGCTGCAATTTTATGGCGGAAGGCATATCTTTCTGTCTTGTTTTTTGCTTGTTTAGCGATGCATGCTTCCATTTGGGGTTGATTTTGATTGTGGGTTTTGTGTAACTTTCTGGTTGAAGTTGTATAGGCTGCATTTCAGTAGATTACATCTTATTTACCTTTCATTTTCATTCAATCTGAAATGTATGATGATTAGATTTTGATGGTTTTTTTTTTTAAGGAATTTGGAGTTTACTTCTTAAATTTCAATTTTGCTACAAGATTGATGGTCATTTGCTAAGATGATGAAATTAAAGCTATGACCTGTTTGGGTTAAATAAGGTAATCTTTGGGAAGATGGGTACCAGTGCTCTTTGCATAATATCATTATACTAGGAAAGAAGTAGCATAATTTAGCTTCCAGTTGTTCAACTCTGATTAGCTTTGGAGCCAAATTTCAAAAGTTTCTTATTGCATCTGCTGATAACTCTCAAACTGGCTTCTTGAATTGACACTTTTGTGTAGTTCATTTAGTTTTGCATTGATGAACTGGCCAAGTGTGAATCTTTTTGCCTACAAAATATCATGAGGTCAAAAAATTGTTTTTATTTTAACTTTTTAGTTTGTTTGTCCCAAGTTTGGGACTGACATATTATCATTTGTTTCTCAGATTTACGGATATCTGCTGATTTTCCATGGGGGCTATTTTAAGTTTGGCTAGTCCCAAGTCTGGGACAAAAGAGTACCATGAGATTGCCCAGAATGATAACTGCAAGAGGCAAAGAATGTCGCCATGCACTTTTGAGGAGAGCCAAAGACTAATTCCCAATCTTCCTGATGAGGTCTCAATCCAAATAATCGCGAGACTTCCTAGAATTTGCTACTCCCATATCAGGCTGGTGTCACAGAAATGGAAGGAAACTGTTACAAGCTCTGAACTCTTCAAATTGAGAAAAGAGCTTGGCAGAACAGAAGAATGGCTATACTTGTTGACTAAAATTGAAGAGGATAAACTCTCATGGCATGCTTTTGACCCCCTTTCAAGGAAGTGGCAGAGGCTACCTCGGATGCCCAATGTAGTTTATGAAGAAGAGTATAGTAGAGGTTTGCCTTGGTTTTCAATGTGGAATATGGTTGGGCCAAGCATCAAAATTTGTGATACTATTAGAGGCTGGCTTGGGAGAAAGAATTCATTTGATCAAATGCCATTTTGTGGTTGTGCCATTGGTGCTCTTGATGGATGCCTCTATGTTCTTGGTGGATTTTGTAAAGCTTCAACTATGAAATGTGTCTGGAGATTTGATCCAATTCAAAATGCATGGAGCGAAGTGACAGCAATGTCCACAAGTAGGGCCTATGGTAAGACTGGCATTCTGAATAACAAGCTCTATGTTGTTGGAGGGGTTAGTCGAGGCCGAGGTGGATTGGCTCCTCTTCAGTCTGCGGAAGTTTTTGACCCCTCCACAGGTATGTGGTCCCAAGTACCAAGCATGCCATTCTCAAAAGCTCAAGCCTTGCCTACTGCCTTTTTGACTGACATGCTAAAGCCTATTGCCACCGGGTTGACTCCATACATGGGAAGGTTATGTGTATCCCAGAGTCTGTATTCATGGCCCTTTTTTGTTGATGTTGGGGGAGAAATTTATGATCCCGAGACAAATTCATGGGTTGAAATGCCAAATGGTATGGGAGATGGTTGGCCTGCTCGGCAAGCTGGTACAAAGTTGAGTGTTGTGGTAGATGGTGAATTGTATGCTTTTGATCCTTCGAGTTCTTTGGATAGTGGTAAGATCAAGGTGTATGATCAACGAGAAGATGCTTGGAAAGTTGTTATACGGAAAGTCCCCATGTATGATTTGGCTGGTTCAGAATCTCCATATTTACTGGCTGGTTTTCATGGAAAGCTTCATGTTATAACAAAAGACATTAATCATGAAATTGCTATTCTGCGAGCTGAACTGCGCAAGAATTTGGGGTCTTTCTCGTCCTGCTCAACTTCTGTCGTAGCTGGCTCCTTACATGAACATTCCGAGTCACTGGCAGAATCAGATACAGTTGTGTGGAAAGCCATTGGCACCAAGGATTTTGGGTCGAGTGAATTGGTCAGTTGTCAAGTTATTGATATTTAGTATACGGCGGACAATCCCTGTAAGTCAATGGGTTGGCCTTCCATATAGTATCTTATATGTTGTATAATAAACAAGTTACTTGTCTAAAGCATTTCAAATGGGCTTGTTCTGTTGCAAAAGTTTTTTAAAACACAGAAATATGATATGATGCGCTTTCTCTAGTTATGCAGTCTTTGAAGTCTACAAAGTATACTTCTCTTACAGTGATCTATTTTCCATCATGATCCTCCATAACTTGTTCATCTTCCATCAATAGCCTTTAGACTTTGAGTTTCCTGTGATCATTTGGCAGATAGTTATTGAAATCACTTAGCCTTGAATGCAGCATAGTTTTGATGGATGGATGGCAAATCTGATATAATTAAGTGACTTGATATCGTATCTTTAGAAACTTACATTTATCTCTTTCCAGGGGATAAAAAAAACAGTGTATGCTATTCCATTACAACATAAGGAATAAATTTTGGTCTCAACCTTGTCAATGCTTTGTTAGATTAAGTTTATCTTTATGCCTTTAATTGCATGTTTTACTTGGATTTAGGTGCAACCCCAATTATGAGTTACAAGATCAATCTCACATCAGTAGCTTTTCCACCTAGTGAGCTGTATCCACCATATGTGCGTGTGGTAATGGGCTTTGGCCTTCAAAGATGGTCTTCTTTTCTACTATCAGAATAACTACTTTTAGGATCTGTCAATTGCAGAATCAGGAGATACTTACAAATGAAAATGCTTGTATGATCTCAATATCTGTTGCAGATTGCTGCGATGATTTATGGGCCTTGACCAAAAAATATTGATTCTTTATCTAAGCTTTGCAGTTTGTAATTCAGAAATTTGATTGAATCCATGTAATCACATGAAACCTTTCAAAGATATTGCGCATGCCAAATATGTGTGTTCAAGCAGAAGGAGATTCTGCCCATTGACTGCTGTTTCACTATTTAATAAAGGAATGAGACTTGTCATATTTATTGTATTTTTTGAAGGCATTGGGGTAGCAAACCATGTGAACATATCCTTTTGAACATGCATTTATGAAATTATGCAATTATGCATAAGATTAGGTTCCATGAGCCAATAATGCAGAATTTGAATATGTTGACAGATATTTTTGTGCAGCCATCCACCTCCAATAAAATGATTGGGAATTGCTTTCTGATATGAGACAATGCTCAAGTTTGTCTAGTTGACATTAATTTGTGAGGGTGATCTAATTCTAAACAATCTGATAAAAAGGTACTCATCAGTGATATATAAGAGTTTGGGCTACATTGCTGAGCACTACTTCTTGTTCTTGTAATGGTTGATATCCTGCACCACTTCCTTTAGTGTTTAATGTTTGTACTTGAACCCTCCCAAGTATTAAAGATTTTGTGGTGCTAACTTGTGCCAACTGCTATCAAATTAAAGGCAAGCTCTTTCTTACTGCCAAGATGACCCAGGATAAGAATAGAAATGAAGTTTCTAAGAAAATCCTGCTGCTATAGCAAATCAACTTCAAATTCCGTAAACATTATGTGAATGTTTAGAACATGAAATCCGACGACTCAATCGACAAGGAGAAATCCTGCAGAAAATTATCAGATACTGTCAAACCTATTGATTTTACATGAGTATGAAATGATCTATTTGTGAAAAGAACTGTACATTGTAAACACATCCTGTAGTGGACTTGGTATGGATAAGATTGATGACTTCTCATCTGGTTTTGACATATTCACCATTAATCTCAAGTCTTTATCATTTATTTTCATTTGAATCTTTCAAAATGATATCAGCCCTAGAAACCTGTTGTTTTCTGGAAGGAGATATTATTGTAGTAGTGTACGGTTGCCTTCCATGACTTTGATCCAATGGGGGAAGAAGTGACTTATTCAAAACAACAAGGGAGATTACTGAACCTCACACCTAATGTCAGAGTTCGAACTTCCACCTCCCCTCAAAAAATAGATTTTATAAAACACTAATAAAAATAAAAAATGACACTAATGGTGCATCAAAACTAAGTTGGATGCTTCCATTATGCAAGTCACATCTGAAAATTCTCTTCTACATATGCTTAATTTTCTTCTGTAAAAGCATGTTTGATTCTAATTCCCCATTAGTGAAAAGTCTATCATCTTGTTGATAATTAAAAAGTGGAGAGAGATTAATCTACATTGAATTAGTGATTTTAAAGCTTTAAAAACATGTTGTGAATGATGATAGTGCGATCAAGTTGCCAACCAACCAGGCATGGGCAAAGAGAAGAGTCTTGGGACAGACAAGGCGCTCTAACATCCAACCAAATTAGCAAGTGGCTTGCTTCAACTCACAAATGGAGATACAGCTCATGAATATTTACTTAAATAAGGACCTGATGAATTAATTAATTAAATCATTCACACCTGATTTGCATTCTTGACTTTGTCTTCTGTTTCCTATTTACTAGCATTTTCTTTGCCATTAAACATGTCTCCTTCTCTCGTATTGCTTTAGAGGAGCTTGTATTGACGATTTGACGGGTTACTTAGTGTGGTGTGTTCACTGTTCAGTCATGTTACCACATTATGAAAAAAAAATTGAGTTTTTTTGTTTTTTGGAGAAGATTGAGTTTTCTTCTTTAAAAAAAATTAAAATAATAATAATAATAATTTGGTTATTATATTAATAAAGTATGGGCAAATAGGTAATCACATTCTTTAATGACTGAAAATTTCTGTTAATTCTGGTGAAAAATCTCACTCAGATTGTTTTGGGCACTTTCTACCTTCTTATTTTCTACATCAAGCAATTCAAAGGTGTCTTCTACCGGCCAAAACAAAAAGGAAGAGTCTTCTTCTTCTTTGGATTGATTTCATAGCTTCTGGGTTTTTACATCCACAAAAGTTTGCATCTTTTTCAGTGTGAACCCCAAGTTCCCTACAATCTTTTGCATATTGCTTCTCCCATGGGTAACAAAGCCTTCTGCTCTTCTGGGTCTAATAAATAAATCTTCATCCGATTCAATCTGGGCTTTCTCTGATTTTTTTTTTCTCTGGTGGAAATTAACCTGGTTTCTTGGAGAGTGTGATGAGAATTTGAAGTGGGGTTTTGCTGGAAAGTTCATCAATGGCAAGCCAAGATTTGATTGAGGTCAAATTCAGATTATCCGATGGCACCGACATAGGTCCACACAAGTATAGCCCAGCTACCACTGTAGCATCACTCAAAGAGAAAATACTTACACAATGGCCCAAAGGTTATATTTTTCTTAAGTTCTGTACTTGTTTTAATTATTTCAAAACTTGAATATCTTTTTGAAGTTATTTTGCTTTTCATAAATTGTGTTGGGTTTCTTGGGAGGTTTTTGCATCAATCTTTTCCCATTATGCTTGTCACAACTTTAGGTGGTGTTATTTTACATTGAATCTATTCAGACCATTTTTAGCAATTTTTATAGGAACCAATGTTCGGAGCAATCTACTTTTAGTAATCTGTAAGAGTTGAAACCCACATAATTTATTGCCAAAACTGTTGAAACCAAGATACTGTTTCTATCAGTAAAGATCATATTGCTTCAGTATTGAATATTCTGTTAGGCATAATTTTTTCTCTTATCATTGTATATATATAATGCCTTGTGTAAGCAGTTTTGAGGCGCTCAGTCTGTCCTTTAGTGTACATATAAGTCTCAGGATGATGGTTTGAAATGACCCAAATGAATTATGAAACCATTCCGTGTTCTTGTTAAGTTTATTGTTAGCTATACATTTATGAATAACCTAATGAACTTTTGTGTTTATTCTACTGAACAATGATCCATTTCATATGTGTTTCGGGTGTTGGTAATTAGACATATCTTGCTTTTTTTTTTTCCCTTGCACCAACCAATACGAGTATTCATTAAATGCATGAAGACACAATATCTTTGCCAAAAATTATGAATGGTTTTCTTAATGATCACATTGTTGACATTGTGCTTTGGTTTGAAATTGACATATTTTCTCATGCCATACAATATCTTATAGAGAAAGAAAATGGTCCAAGGACAATAAATGATTTGAAGCTTATTAATGCCGGAAAGATACTGGAAAACAACAGGACACTTGCTGATTCTAGACTTCCAGTTGGTGAACTCCCAGGAGGTCTCATCACTATGCATGTGGTTGTGCGTATTCCTGTTGCAGACAAAAAGAATGGTAATTATGTTCTATTCTTTGGACATGCTTGTGAGTTGCGATTATGTTGCATGTATCATCTAGCACATGCTCTTTGGTGCATCTGTTGCTGTTGTTATTAGTCTCTTCTCCACAGCATTGATCTTGGTTCTGATGATTACTGGTCTCCCTGTAATTGCCAGTCTGTTTAGTTAAGATGCATAATTCTTATGGATCAATCTCTTCTGAACTCAGCTCTTTCTGAGCAATAAGAAGCAAGGTGTTCTTGCTTCTGTTATCTCTCCATCTCTTGACCCTCAGCACAGACAACTCAGCACGTTAGAAATCTTGATTCAATATTGAGCCAACCATTAACCTCTCAAGCATGTTCTCATAATTAGAGCTTCTTAAATATACCAGGGAGCTGAGAATAATAGATTAATGGATATTTATGTGTGATCTTTTGTAATAGCTCCATGGTGTAATCTTCAAATCATTCTGGGCTCTTGTTTACCTTTATTTATGTTGTTCTTCTGGTCCGTTCCCTTCCTTGATATTGGGTTTATATATACCGTCCATAGTTTTTCTTTGGGATATAGTACCTTCTTGGTATTTCCTATATTCTTTCATTAATCCTTTAGAAATTCCCACTTTCTAACAAAAATTAAATAGTGAAAGTTTTTCTTTTCAATAATTAGGAGGTGAATTCATGGAACTAGAAATTCTGTCTAGCAAAATCACTATGCACTTCACAGCATGAGACACTATGGCATAACACGTTATATAAAACGTGGCCATTAAACTATGTCAAACAATGGAAAGCAGTTCCATATACTAGGATTTAACGGTTGCATTTTCCACAGATAAATTGCTGAGTGATTCTCCAGAGACGCCTCGGTGTTCATGCACAATATTGTAGCTCCAGGTAACAAGCATGGCAGAGCTTCTTCAGTCACTTAGCGTCATCCCATGTATTCTTCATTTGTTGCTGATGAGATGCAGTTCAGTCTCAGTTCCCAGTCACAAGTGGCAGCAAGAAGTTCATTAATCCATCAGCACAGGCTTTTGTTACTTTGTATCTTATTGTTTCCATATGTACACACCTTTTTTAGAACCTTAATGCATGTCATTTGTCAATGAAACAAGGACCACATTGTTGGATTGGGAGCTTCTGATTTATTGGCACCAATGCAAACAAGTGTAAAAGGGAAAAAAAGAAGCAAAAGAACAGAATAAACAATTGATTTGATTGATTTGAGAGTTTATTGTACACCGATTGTTGTGTTTTTTTGGGTACAAAAACCGATTGTTGTTTATTGTACAAGAATGTATGTGTTTTTTTTTTCATTGTACATATTACATGCTGCATGTCTATATGTTTCCTTCAACTAGTTTAGCAGTTTTAAGGATACAATTCCTATACCAAGACCAGAAGAATTAATTCATTTGATTGGCATAATGCTCAAGACTCGAGAGAACCATCAAGACCCTTGTTTGAATGAGTCGTGAATCTGAGGTCAATATCTCTATGAATTTGCAGTTTTGTATGCTTTTGTTATATAGATGTCTGAAATTATTGGAAAATTAGTGATCAAGAGCATTTGCTCCACATTCAAGACAAGTTTGATTCTCGCCTCCCTTCTGCTTTACAATGATCTCTAATAGTCAATTGTCAAAAAAGGAATATGAGCTTTATTTTCTCATCTTCATATTACTAAACCTCTGTTGAGCTCAGGCCGTGAACAAGCCTTTCCAACACCCAAGTAGGACAATATACAATTGCCAATTTCGATCAAAATGTACTTGGACAACTATGGGAAGAGGTTTAGATTCTTTCATGAAGATATATGTGAAACTTAAAAGAATTGTACTATACAGCAGAGAAAATTGCGAAAGAGGGATCTGTACTGATGATACTATATCAACCAGTGATACAAACCAGCTGAGTTTGTTTGTTATTTACACTGCTCCTTGGCTTTTGACACCGCCTTGTCAAATTGTAAACTTTCACCACCAGCAGCTCAGTTGCCCATCATTATTCATCTTTAACATGATGAATGACATAATGCATTAAGGCATCTGGGACCATCAAGTTTTGACCTCTCTTAACCCAGTAAAGGGCTGATTCTTCACAAACAAGATGGGATGGCAACAATGACTTTGACTAGGGATCCAGTAGAGTGGTTGTCGAGGAGCGGTTCAAATATTGGGCTTTCTTTGACGCTCGAACATTCTTGAGAGTCATCATTAGTTTCTGCCTCTCTCCTTCAACCTCTGCAAATTGAAGGCTTAACTGAGAGTAACGATCATGCATTTCTTTAAGTTCCGTCTCCACAGTAGCATACCTTCCCTTGATCTCCAGCATGTCTTTGATTAGCTCATTTATGTCTCTAAAGCTGTGAAATACTGCTTCCTCATCTTCATGCTGTTTCAAGAAAGAACTGAACACAGGAAAATATCATGTTAGTTGTTCAACTCGTAAGAAATTGGATTCCTTTTAGTTCTGCCATTTCAATGTCAGCTTCCCTCAAAGTCTAAAAAAATATATATACAAATTGAAATATGAAATTCTTTTGGTTCCTAATTGTGAAAATTTAGGAATACAATATATTTTCCATGCAAAAAAGCAGAACCATTTACAAATGGCAAGTAACCACTACAAAGTTGTGAAAGGAAGGTATTGATTCAAAGCACCAATATGATAAAAATGAAAGGTCAAAAAAATTGTGGAAGAGCTTAACCCCCATGAAAGTCCAGAACTCACCACTAAGCTAGTACCAAAAAACTAATATATTTTTTAACAATTATTTAAAATCATTTATTCAAAAAGAAAAGAAAAATTGTATCATGATGGTTTCTCTCCCCCACCCATATTAAGGAGGTCTTTAGTACGATAGCAGTTGAATAATAGTATAAAGAATGTTCCTATCACTTAAAAAAAAAACAGAACAAAACAAAACAAAAGAAGTTGTAAGTAATTTGAATCTCCGATTGAGAATATTTTTAAGAATTACCACACCCTTAATTTATTTTATTTTATTTATTTATTTGTACCTCTGAAACTGGAAGGTTGATTTCTTCTTTGCCTGCAATGCTTCTGCAAGTTCAATTTCCAAAGCTAGCACTCTCTCTAATGCATTGCCACTGCAAGAAAACTCATTGAACAAAGGAAATATACTTCCCAATTCGTCATTTACCTAATAAAAACCCAAAATAAGATATCAGTTGAAGGACAAACTTATATTCTAAGGTCTAAGGGTCACAAAGTTACTAATTTCAAAAACAAAAAATGTCGCAAAGTTATTCACCTTATTTAATTGCATCAGGTCTCTTTGTAAACCAGGAAAATTTGAGTCAAAATGATGATCATCTAGGGGAAGAAGCATATTTTCATGTTTCATCTTTTCCAACTGCAAGAAGATGACAGGGATTAGAAAAGATCTGTTGTCTTAAGAAAATATTATGTCAGGCCTTGAGGTTGTAACTAATTAACTATGAAAGAATTGTTCTCTATAGTCTATATCCTCAAGATATAGGAGACAAAACTGTAGCAACACAAAAGCATATTCTCGTTGCATGAGAAATACATACCTCCTTATTTAAGTTGTCCATGCTAGACCTTAAGCTTTGGGCCCTGAAATGCTCATTGGCAAGAACCAAATGCTTCATGTCACTATTAAGCACATCCTTTTGTTTTGAAGGTAAAACACTAGAAATTCCATTAACACCTCTGGATACAATATCATCCTGTCCGACGATGCACACATTGTTAGAGACAAAAATTTCAAGATATAGGGAAAAGAAGAATACACATCATGAAGTAAACAACCCAATATGTCTTTGATAGGAATGAAATATCCTGTTGCTCCATTTAAAAGATAGGATGAAAGGGTTATATGCACAAATTATCATAGCCTCCAACAGAAATACTGAAAGGGTTCTCAAAGGCCACCAGAAGTGTAGATATTCAGTTAAACTAGACGAACACAAGCTACAAAAAATGACATATTCGCAAGTGAAAACCCCCTAGATAGATTGTATCTCATGACCCATTATTTGATTTATAAAAAATATGGCAATATTGACAACATTAATGGTGACTACGTTCAAAACTTCATGGACCAATAGTAACTGGAAGTACCAAATATATAAGCCACTGTCAAGTGACAGTACTTGCTTTGGTAAAGTCTCAGGCAAAGTCTTGCTTTGAGTTTCATTCTAGTGACAGTACTTCTCAGGCAAAGTCTTTAATGTGACAGCTGCACCCTATCAATCATAAACAAGGGCTAACTAAATAAGCATATTATTTCTTTGGTAAGCAACTCATTAAGCACTTCAACTGATACTAGTAAGAATCTTCCCGTTCAGAGAGTACCCCAAACTCACTATGATGAATAAACAGGGAAAAGTATAGCTGACTTAAAGACCCTTTTTAGCTGAGGGCAGTAAACAAGGCAGCCTTGTTTATTTCCCCACCACTTATAAAGAAATCTAGGCAGGCAAAGAATAAATAGTCCTATGTAGCCCACTGATTTGTGGAAAAGCATAAGTTGAACAACATTTTTGCTGTGGGTTGTAAACAAGGCGGTCTAGTTTATTTCCCCAGCATCTGTTTGTAGTACATCGGTTTGTAGCATTTCAAATTCAGAAATCAGTATAAGCTCACAAACACATGCTACATGTTTGCACAAAATGTGAAGGTATAAATGGCAAAGCAAATTACTCTAACATAGATAATCAAGGCAAAACTAGTAATTACCTTCTCTGGTTGGATTGTGCTGAGCAAATCTGATTTGTCAGCTTCATCAATGGAATTCAAGCATTCATCCCCAGCTGCTTCACCAGTTGTCAGGTCCCTTTTGTGAACCCTTTCAACAAACGGGTCATCAGATATGCAATCTCCTTTGTGTAATCTGCCGTTGCCTTCCCTTTGATTATAAGATGAAGAGCTCTCAAGCAAATCTTTTGCTGAAGTGAGCTCTAAAGTAATTTTAACTTTTTCCTCATTGCACTTCTCCAAAGATGCTTGAAGCTCTTGCTTTTCTTCCTTACAGCAGTCGAGGCTTATTAATGAACATTCCTTTTCAGCCTTCATCAGATCATATGCTTTCATTATTTCTCGCTTTTCAGAAAGCAATAAATGTAGCTCAGACTCCAATTCCAAGATCCTCATTCCTAGCTCTTCGTTTCTCTTTACATTAGTAGCTTCAGATTTCTTCCTTTTCTCAACTTCATCAATTGCATCTTGTAATTTCCACAGCATCTCCTCACAATGCTTCTTGGACATAGCAAGTTGTTGTTTCAGTTCTTGCAGCTTGGTTTCATATTGTTCTTTGATGAATGCGATTCTTAAGGACTCTTGCATAGCAGTTGGCGGCGCTTCTGGTTCTCTTTTTTCATGTGCTTGGAGACACTCAACACAAGACTTGTCTTTAAGCTCCTTAAAATGGATGGACAAGTTCTTAAACTCCTCTGCCTTCAAAACCTGTTCAGCAAGCCTTTGTTTAAGCTCATTGCATTCATTATTATGCATCATTGTCAGTTCACCTTTATATGCTTCCAGCGAGGCTATCTGAGTGCACTGCTCATCCAACTTGGCTTTGAGTACTAAAAATTTGATTTCTAGTTCTTCCTTGGAGAATATCAAGTTATCAATGTCTTCTTCAGAAGTCACCAAAATATGCTCCAGCTTTTCAATCTCAAGAGCACGCTGACTTTTATCCACATGAACAATAGCCTCTACATGTTCAGCTATTTTCTTGTATTCCTCAAGTTCAGTCCTCATGGAACTGTTTGTATCAAGAAGTATCCTATTTTGAGCAATGGAGGTTTCTAACTCAGAGGTAAGGGAGCTGAGACTTGTCATTAATTTGGTGTTCTCTTCAATGTAATGCCTCTCACTAGCCAGACATTCGTTAAGCATATTCTCCACATGAAGGTGATTGTCGCGAAGATCCGAAAGGTGACTATCAGAAAAGTGAACTATCTGGCCAAGCTCTTCAATCCTGGCCTCATATTGAGCTTTTGTGAAAGTGAGTTCAACATCAGCAGCTATGGAAAATTCATGCATTTCAGATAGCTGAGCTTCCAGAACAGATATGAAAGAACATTCTTCACCAGCATCTTTTAAACTTGTCATCAGTTTGGTGTTCTCTTCAACTAAATGCCTTTCACTCGCAAGACATCTATTAAGCATATTCTCTACATGAAGGTGATTGTTGCGAAGCTCAGAAAGGCAGCTATCAGAAAAGTGAAGTTTCTGATCAAGCTCTTCAACCCTGGTCTCGTATTGAGTCTTTGTGAAAGTGAACCCAACATCAGCAGCTATTGAAAGTTCATGCATTTCAGACAACTGGGCTTCCAGAGCAGATATAGTAGAACATTCTTCACGAGCATCTTTTAGACAGTCCTCAGAATCCAACAAAGGACCAGAAACTCTTGATTTCTCTAGCTCGGATTCTGATAACAATTGTCTGAGATGGACTAGCTCATCCTTCTGCTGATCAAAATCTAGCAACTGGCTATGCTTCTCGTTCAATTGGGAAGTGAGATCTGTAATTGTACTTGCTAACTTATCTTTGTGACTTTTCTCAATGTGCAACTCATCATGTGAAGATAGCAAACTTCCTTGCAAACTATTAACCTCCATAGAAAGCTTGAAAGATTCTTCTGTTTTATCCTGTAAGGACACCAGTAGAGCTTCTTTTTCCTCTGACAATGCTGCTATCGTCAGTTTATACCTTCCTAGTTCGTCAGTTACAGTCTCTAACGCCATAATTTCCTCCACTAGGTCCTGGTATTTAGAAGTAATTTGCTGCAGATCCATTTCCAAATGATCAAGATCAGACAAAAGTTCTTTGTGTTGTTGTGCATATTTTTCTTCAACTGCCAAGCTAATCTCAAGTTTGTTAGCAATAGCCCCAACTTGTAACTGAAGCTTTTGCACCAGGGCATGTGAAGCCTCTAGTTTATCCATCATACCCCGTAGATCCTGCTCAAATTTCTGTTTCATGATCAGATTATCAGATTCTGCTGCTCTTAAAGATGCTTGAGTTATATCTCTTTCTTGTGCTAGGTCTTTCTTCTCTTCCATAAGGTGGACAATCTTCTCATATACATTCTGCTGAAGCTCTTCTATTTGCAACACTACACCAGTTAAATCCTTGGAATTCCAAATCCTGACAGTTATATTCACCGAAGAGAGACAGACCCTTATATTTTTTATCATAAGATGCCAACAGATTCCACAACTTACTCTGTGAAGCATTTACAATATTCTGCACACTCTCCTTCACATATGTCAGCTCATCAAAGTCAGTTCTGACAGCTTTCAACTCTTCCTGCAAAGAGGAAACTCTATTTTGTAGATTTCCATTTTCTAGGGTTTCCTTTTCCAACAAATTTGCCAACTCTAGTTTTTCCGTACTGCAGGCTTTATATTTGCTCTCATAGATTTCATATGCTTTTATGAGACCTTCCCATTCAGCAAGCTTCTGGGCAAGAAGAGCATTTTCTCTAGTAACATTCTGCAAATCTTCTTCAAAATTTTGATTCTTTAGAGTCAAGTCATTGCACTTTGAATTGCAAGTATCCTTGTACTCATTCAGGCAGCGAATCTCATCCAAGGCAGTCCGCAAAGATTCTTCCAAATTTTGGCTCTTTAGAGTCAAGTCATTGCACTTTGAATTGCAAGCATCCTTGTACTCATTCAAGCAGCGAATCTCATCCAAGGCAGTCTGTAGCCTCACCATCAATAACTCCTTTGACTCAGTTGAAAGCTCCAGCTGTTGTGTAAGTTCATGCACTTTCTCTTTGACCAATCCAAAGTCAGCACTAGCTTCAATCAAAGTAACCTCAAGGGTTTTTGAGAAGACGTCCAAATACACATTCACCAGATGCACTTCATAAACTTCTTCTTCAACCTTTTGGTAAATTTCCTTCTGCAAGAGGAGAGATCTTCTCAAATCGTCTGAAAGTATATCCCCTTCTAAATGCTGTGTTTTTGCCCCATCGAAATGGTTTGGACGCTGCAAGTGCTTGCCAGCATGAAATCTCTCTGAATCCCATTTCTTATTCTGCATCGGTACTTCACGCCCCTGAATGCTAGGAAGCACAGAATCTGCAAAAGCATGCTTAATGAGGTTCTCATTAGTCTCATGCATGGACAGAACCTGGGAAGAAAGCAATTCAAGGTCCTTCTGTAAATGGTCCACCGCAATAGAGTAATTCAAGCGTGCCCTTTTAAGTGCTGATTCTGCTGTAGAAGCCCTTATTTCGAACTTCTTGTTCAGGGAGTCCAAATCGTGCTTTTCTTTGGAAAATTTTGCAATCTCATTGTTCATATCTTGCTGGATTCTCTCCATCTCAGCTTTAGCAGATGAAATTGTGTACAGGCAAGTAGAATGCTCATTTCTGAGACTCTGCAACTCCCCCATCATCTGCCTCTGATTTTCCTCTAATTCATGAATGAGAGCTTCGTAGTAGCACTCCATCTGGTCTGCTTTCTTTGCGAGGCTCTCTCTCTCAGATTTCAGTACATCCAACTCTCTTAAAAGTTCAAAGAATTTGCCTTTCATTGTATTTGTAGCATCTACAGAATCAAAGTCTTGTGACACCAAGCCAGGCATACTTAGACAGTGAAGCATACCTTCGGGTTGATAGAAATCTGCATCAAACCTAGCTCCTACAAGTAATTGCTCATCCTTATGTACACCTGTTTCATTCGTCTCCTTTATGCTTTCCTTGTTCATCCCCAAAATTGCTTGTCCAGTTACTGGTTTGAGAACTTGCACAACACCAAGCAGTGCCTCCAAATCTGAATGAAAGGACCTGAAGTCCCTCTCATGTACTCCAAAGCTTGCCTTACTTTGAAGCTCTCTTATTTTATCCTCCATATCCCCAAGCCCCTTGAACCACCTGAGCTGTAACTCATGCAAAAAGTGATCCTGGCCTGTCTCAATAGGTTCTCTGCTGGTGAATGGAATTCTTAATTTGGAATTTTTTTGCTCTTCGAGGTCTGCTTTTAACTTTGAGCATTCTGATCTCAGTATAGAAACTTCTTTGGCTAACCGTTCTCCAGAAGAAATTTCTGCATCAAGTTGAAGGGAAAATTTTTGTGCTTCAGTTCCTATTTCATCAGCATGGCTCTGTAAAGAGCTCACCTCCTGCTTAAGTTCAAGAATGGATGACTCGGCTGCTTCCAAGCTTCCTCTAAGTCTACTGTTTTCCTCGTAAGCATTTGGCAAGTCAGCATCCCCAGAATAGTCAGAAGCCCAGCTATGAGCCCACTCACTGCTCCCCTGTGCCAAGAACCGTTGATCAGGGGGGTCTCCTTTCTCTTGTCCAGGACTTTGACCAAGGGACTGTCCACCTAAATCAGCAGAGGTTGTACTCTTAAGGCTGTCAATCTCATGGGTGCTGGAGGTATCATGTTTCTCAGCATATAAACTTTCTGAAGTATTGGAAGAACCATCAAATCCTACAGTTGAGTCTGCATATTCTTCATTCAGCCCAACCTCCTCTTCAAGGGGAGAGAGTTCTTCTTTGAACCTAACTCTCGCATTGATCTGTATAAAGAAGAAAGTGTGTGGTAAAGCAACAGAGGAGAAAACCCATATCAAAGATAATAAGCCCATCCAGAAAATGAATCTCATATGATGCATTGTATATATTTGTATCATATAATTTGGGAACTTCAAGCAACATTACATGTACAAGAAAAAGGCAATTGGTCATCACACTCACAATATGCGAGAGACCAAATCAAGTTTCTCAGTAACTGGCTTATGGCAAACAATAGAAGTGAATGGATAGACCCATAAACTCTGCATAAGTAGGACCTATCGTTCTCACCAGAAATACAAAAGCCCAAAGACAGACAGAAAAAAATGATTAATCACTTACTGCATCTTCGGAAGATGATATTCTTTTAGCAGTGGATACATCATTTCTGCTTTGGTCAGAGGTTGTACATAGACCACTCTCTCTGAGCTCCCTCTGCTGCTCAAACTCTCTGAAAGAAATAGAAGTACCAATTAACAACTGAAATCACATATGACGAGAGGTTTACATGTTTTGATGCTAACCTGAAACCAGTTTTGGAGGTTAGTAGCTGTACAGTTACCTGACATGGAATAAGAAAAAAGACAATTGTTTAACAGGAGTAACATTAGTTAACTATGAGCATCAAAGAATAACTAATAGTGTTTACTGGAAGCTAAATGACAAACCAAGGAGCTTTTACAAAATAACAAAAATAAACAACTAGCTTTCCCAGGATAGCATTATGTCTAAAATATTTGAACTTCAGAAATCCTCACATGTAAAATAGTCCCAGAATCACATCCATGGAGAGGTAGTGCAACAGCAGAAGGCTTTGACGCGTCAGCATAATCAGCAAGGTTGATATTAGCCTCCCCAAGCACACTAGACCGTGAAGAGCCCTGGTGTCAGTTAGATTTAGGCCAAAGACAATGTTAAACTCAGTTTAAACATGATAATGGCTACACTGAGCTGCTCTGATTGTGATTAGGGACTACGGGGAAAAAGTAGCTCATATACGAAGCTAATTTTCAAGCAGAATAATATTTCAATAAATCAAAAATTTGAAGGAATACTACCATGGTCACCACAAGTTTATAAAGCTTCTCATCAAATTTCTTTGTTTTAGTGTCTTGTAGAAGGCGTGTAGTTTCGTAGATTGGATCTCCCCATTTGCATGTCCCATTCCTCACATTTGCTTTAGTTGTCTTTGCAGTTGCCTTTCCAGAATCAGCAGGTATGAGAGATATAAACAACTTATCCCATCCAGTTTGTGGAATCTGGACATGCAAAGAAAAACATTATATTCAGGAGTAGCATAGAATGCAGCTGCTAGATTTATAGACACCACTGTTTCCTATCATGCTATAGAAAAAAAAATGCATGATTGGGAGTGAGTTTGGGTTCACTTTAAGCCATTAGCCATAAGAAACTAGAATTAAGTCATCGAATCATCAACAATATTTTCAGCCTTATCATTATCCGTGTTATATTTGCGAGCATATAAATGTACTGATTTTTTTTATTTTTTTGGTGTGTGCTCCCTAAGAGTTGAATCTAAAAGATAAGTAAAAATCGATAAGATGGAATTTCAGCAGCTAATCCTATAAGTTAAAAATTACATGTGTAGCATGGAATTGTAGCCTGAAAACCACTTTCACTTTTGTCTTCTCAAGCTTCCACTTAGTGATCCTCGACATTTCTGGATAATCAATCTGTAGTAAACTGTACGTGTAGCATCAAGGTCCCATCGTTTCCCTGCACCATTGTAAGTAAACGAAAGATTGATTGGATTGTTTCCAGAGAAAGTAGAATGAAATTTCCAACTAATCATACAAAATTGGAGGCTATATCTCTTGGATGATACACCCAATGCCAGAGAAATGAAGACATGTTTTAGTTCTCACATTTCCCCCTTCCAAAATCAAAAGGAGATATAAACAACACGACCCCAGAAAGTGAAAACCAGAAAGCAGATATAAACATAGTCACATCATCCATAGAGATAAAAAAGTCAGATCATGCTGCATTACAAGATACTAAAGTAAATCAATGTACAAAAAAGCATTATCATTAACTCTGAATGAAAAAGTGATAGTAAAACTTGCACCTATATGAACCCAGATAACTATTTGGCCAAGTAAAAGGTTTAGTTGCATCAAACTAAATCCAAGATTTTCTTTTTCATCAATTTCCACCTTATTTCTCAGAAGCCAAGCAGGAGATAATGTAAGCTGAACAAATGCAAAAGGAACCAGTTAAAGAAAAGAAGAGCACAAACCTTGCCCACAATGGCAAACCCAGAAACAATTTCAAATGCCAGTCGAGAATAGAGCCGGATCCAAGCCCAACAAAAAGCTGAGAACTCAGATTCCTACTCCAGAAACCGACAGAGCAAGACCCAGAAGAAGAAGAAGTTACTGCTACACTGAACCCAACAACTGACAGTGGCCAAAACGACACAGTTTTGGAGAGAATCAATCCCAATCTCCAAGACCCAAAATGCCTGCGTAGCTAAATGTGGAAAAGTGAAAACCCAAATCACACTGTTTGCCTTGAACAAATCGTCAAAACCCCATTATTGAGCAGACAGGCTCTTGCATTTTCAGGACCAAACCCAATCATTAGAAACGCCAAGAAAATTAAACTTGATGCTGTGATTCTATGACTACAAGTAAAAAACTAAAACCAGTAAAGTCTCCAACTTGGACACTCAAAATTCAAACCCCATCAATAAAAAATAAATTAAACTTCACCCTCATAAAAAAAAAAGACACAATTTTTAATATTATAATGCAAGAAGTGACAGTGCGGGTAGGTACCTAGCTTAGCTGTGGATCTGTAGGTGGTGCTTAGTGTAGAAGGAAGAGCTAGCTCGTAGTACTAGTCTTTAGTAAGAAGATTCCATATGAGAGACTGAGAAAGAGAAGGACTTGTTTGTGAATGCGAGTGGTTTGTGGGTGGGTAGCGTAAATAAGCAGTAAATGAGAGGGTTAAGGGCATTAATAAGGTAAGCAGGAGCTGGGTTTTAGCTCAAATATCAATTTCAGGCTTTCTGGAAACCCGCCAAAGCCTGCATTTGCTCTGTGATTCTCTCTCTCTTTGTCGCTTAAACCATCTTTGGTGATGTCATTGTCTGGGTTTTTAGTTTTTACTTCATATTGGAGTGGTTGGATCTTACTTTAATGCCCCTTGGTTTTGACCATTTTGGCATTAAAATCACTAATAAATTTCGTTCTTGATTATTCCGTCAACACATTGATATTTACCTCATTGGTTGTTTGGTAAATTGGTAAAATTATTTTACTTAAGTAATATCACTGATTCAATTATTACAAAATACAAATTTACAATACAAACATGACATACAATAGACAAAGTAAAATATGTGAACTCCCTTTATCATTAAGAATGTTCTCTATATAAAGATTGTTGTAACGGTCCTCGAAATTTTGGCGTTGTGTCTTTCTCGAGTTCCAACGTTGTCATCAATTAATAAAATTATTCTTACTTTCAAAAAAAAAATAAACTCAAAACTTATTAACTTGATGCTTAATGTGACGCCTTAATTAATAATTTAATTCTATTTTCCACACGCTAGGCATTGTGGTGATATGGACACACACATCATTTGCGCTATCAATCATCTTAGGCATTTAGAATTTATTTTGAAGTCTATAAATAGGAATGCATGCTTCATGGGTTCATGCAAGTTACACACACATCTCTTCCTTTAAAAATGAAAAAGAAAGAACTACTAATTAAGATTCATGTGTAGTGAAATCTGGCATGGTTATGTTGAACAAGACTGAAACATTATGTGTTAGGTTAGAATTTGGCAAAAGTTTTGCAGAAAAGTAGTGTCACGGTGGCGAACAAAAGAACAATCGGATGTGGCCAAGACGCATGAAAGTGCAGTGATTACTGGTGAGTGATGTGATGTGAGGCAAAGAATTTGAGCCTGAATAAAATGGCCGTCGTAGGGTCACCATCTCCATCAGCGACCTCAATATATGACCATGCACATGGCACAGTTTGGTGCGATATATATGGCTGTATTTTCATGACTCGATCATAGCCTCACCTGCATGTGCCCCCATCAGGTTTACATTATGTACATGCATTCTTGTGTATATGTTCTAATGTTTGCATCGAGTTACATAACTCCTAGTGTCTCCTACAATCTTCACCACGGTGAGATACAACATTTCTTATGATCGATCATTCGATCGGTTATATTATGATTTCATTACAACTCCACTTTTGATTAAGATATGTATATATATATTTTAACTTAAACAATTCACATGATTATGTCTTAATTGGTTGATGTGTCTCAGCTATCAGAACCTTTAGCTCTAATACTAATTTTTGTGTTTCAGAATCCATGTAGTGGCCTTAATGGTTTGAGATAAGATCAATACTATGCCTACTCAACTGCTTGAAGCGGTGATGTTTTATTTCAAAATATCTCGATCGTAAAAGCAATGAGTCACTCACTTATAATTACATGTTGTTGTGTCATTTTTCCTTGGGACTTTCTTTTTTCTACATCATTGGTTCACATTGAGCTATACAACCTTAACCGAACCTTGTCAATAAATCAACAAATCTCTTATACTAATTGGTGCTTGCATATTTAAACTAATATCTTATTGATTATTGCTTTGCTCGTATTAGATCTTAGAGCTAAGAAATCTCTTCGATCCAGAGTATGAAATGATATGAATGTTCTACTATTAAATTTATTTGAATTTATCAAATTCGACAATAGAAATTTGTGTGCTATCTATGTCATATTTTAAAGTACCATAAGTCTTTGAAGTATTTACACATTCCAACAGATCAATTATTTGAGCATCGAACTTACTTTTAAAAATACAAATAGTAAACTTTGCATCAAATACAAGATGTGGAATCTAACATGTTAATTGTTTTTGTTTAATATGGTCATTATAGAGCTCATTGATATTGACCTACCGAAAAATATCCAACAACTAGTTAGTTTTTAATTAATTAAACTCAAGATATTTCACTTATATAAAAACATTAATTATGCCACTAAACTAAAAGAGACAAATGTTGTGTTTCATTAGTTCGAGACTTGGAGCAAAAAGTGGAAACATTTTAAAGTTGCAATATTTGACCGAGAGATTTTTCCATGTAACCGTCACGTCATGTTAAATATGTGACTTTTCAATAAAAACCTGTCACTTGAAATTTTTTGAACACCTCAGTCTTGGGCATATCCTAAATCCTAAATCCTAAATCCTAAACCCTACCCTAAAACCCTAAGGATCTATGTCTAATGATAATGTGTTAAAAAAGTTCCACTTGACAAGTTTTTATTGGGAAGTCACATATATGACATGGCGTGACGATCACATCTAAAAATTTCTTGGTCAGATTCCTATTTGACCGACCGAAAAATAAAGAAGAAAAAAAGTTTGCAATATTTGAAAGAGGTAATAGTCGTAATACCATAATAATAATTCGTATCAGGGAAAAGTTGATGGTTCACATTACACTAGTGTAAAACCAGCTAAGCCCAAGTTTATCACGTGACATCACATGCATCTTGCATGTGATATCATCAGGAAACACGTGCACCTTCTAACCTTTATGCTAAAGATGATTTTCTGAATTAGTCTATAGCTTGATGAATCACGAATAGGAAATTAATTCGGTGAAAGTAAAAAGGTCATTTTAAGGATGACAAACAAAAGTGGGGACTGGGGAGTCATGAACCTCTAGCATAATGCATATGATTTGATCTTTTGGGTCCTAGTAATTAATCTATAGTTAATCAATATTACCACTGTTACAAGAGTAAAAGTCAATTTGATGTGACCAGAAAGTTGCAGTTTAGAGATTAAAAACCTAAGGCTAATAGGAAACTGAAAAAAAAAAAAAAATGTGATGCATTATGAAAAGCCCACGCTGCTCCATAATTTTTAATCCTTAGATGCATCATGCATGTGATATTACAAGTTTTTCGACTGAGTATCCAGTAACAGTTAAAAAGTCTAGAGCATCAAATATGAAAAGAAAATTCTAACAAAAATGATGCGTGCTCAATGAAAAAATGGCTTCATTTCTGGGACACACTCATATATATATATATATGTTCAAGGTACTGGCAAGGACTTTAGCTTATCAAATACAATATTTTTTATTCTTACAACGTACAATTTATTCTCACTGCTAGTTAACAAGTAGAATGAAAGTTTACAACAAACTCTATCAACTGTCTTTTAGATCAACTCTTAGATGTTGATAAGACGAAAATTTATAATTACATTATTTACATACAAAGAAATAACCTTGAGCAGAGAAATGACAAAAAGAAAAAAACTAATTAAAGATTAATTTAGTAGCAATTAAACTACTACTAGCAAGTGCGTACTTGATAGTTGATGCCATCTAAGATCAAACTTTATGGTCTCGATCAACTCCCAACTTCTGGATTTTGAGCTGCACTAGTCTTGTTTGCATGGACTTTATTCAACCACCAGAATAAACAGCAACTAGACTTCACTGTATCAGATTCAGCTGTGCCTGACTTGGCTTGTTCAGTTTGTTCTTGTTCCATCTTCACCTTCTCTCTGTGGCGGTCTCGCAGCACGTATGCTTCAGCAAGATCAAAACCAGCAGTGGACATGGCCTTAAAACTTTTAAAGGCAGGTAATTCAAAGAAGAAATGGGCTTCTTAAATGTGTTAATTACTGTAATTGACGAGTAGAACTTATAGCTGCAGCGTTGGCTTGGGATGCAAGCAAGCAAAGATTATGTGGCAATAAGGTATTTCTTTTATTAGTTGACTGTTTGACTGTAAAATTGTTTGCATGTTCAAAACTAAGTTGTGGCTGGTGCTTTTGGTTTGACTATTGGGTGCACATGCATGTATGCTTGTTTGCCAAGGAAAGGTCCTACCATCAAATTAAAAATAAATTACTAGGTCATCATATATACCTAGCTATAATATTTTAATTGTTGAAAATGATGAAGTTTCTCGGTTATTTTATCGATCTGGAAAGTACTACGTAGATGAAAGAAGTTGACATTTAATTGAGTGCTTCCCTTGGCATGGATCTTTATATTTTTCGAAAGACTTTGAGCCTAGTTTCGTAATTCAGAAAGGGAAGATCACACTAACTACTAAAAGCCCAACAAAGGCAATACACATTGTAGCAAGTCATCGAGATTTCCACCCCAACATGATCTAGTTTTACTGTTTTAGTATCCCACCACGCACATACCTTCACAAACACAATCATAAGCCAAAACAAATTCAAAACCACCGTCAATTTGTCAAGGTCTTTGCATAAGAAATTATTTAAAAAGTCCAATTGGTGGTTCTTAATCGTTCTTTACTTCTTAAGAAGGCCTGAGATATTTTCACTTCATCTTCTGAAGGTTGTGCTTTGCTCCGCGCTCGTTTTTGGCGGGCTGGGGTTTTGCGCACCTCTTATGCGATCTCTTCTGTTTGGCCTGGGGACAGGCGCTTTTGGTCACAGATAATTGAAAATAGCAAATGGTTAATTAATTGGTGATGGTTCAAATATATCTTTTTGGCGGGATAATTTGGTTGGTAGACCTTTATTTGATTTACTTGGCTTGCATGATGGGATTGTTAATCAACTTAATGCTACTGTTGCTGAGTATATTGAAGGGGGAGATTGGAATTTTCCACATATGCTCCATTTGCACTTCCCAGGTTTATGTGACTTTGTTCATCAACAAGTTCCAATTTCAATTAATACACATGCCGTGGACACTCTCATTTGGATGCCTTCTTCTTCTCGTGCGCTCACTGCGAAAGAAGCGTATAAATTTTTAAGGCCTAAACTTCCTTTGCTGGATTGGAGTAAAATAATTTGGTGCCAGCATGTTGCTCCTCGTATGTCTCTTTTAGTGTGGAAGGTGTTAAGATCGAGGTAGGGTTCTTTCCGAGGATTTTTTGCAAAAACGAGGGGTTTCTCTTGCCTCCATGTGCTTGCTTTGTAAGAGGCATGGTGAGTCTCTTGACCATATTTTTCTTTTTTGTCCATTTGCTGCGCGGATATGGTCTTGCATGGCAGAAAAGTTTGATTTGGGTGCTCTTCCTGGTTCTTTATTGGAGCTTTTATTTAAAGGCCTTAGTGTTGGCCGCAGTCATCAATTAAGAGAGTTATGGACAGCTTGTTATTCCTCTGCTCTTTGGTTCATTTGGCAAACAAGAAATAAGTGTATATTTAATGGTATTGTGCCAAGTGATCTGCATGCATGTAGGATGATTAATACTGGTTATGTTAATGCTTCCAGCCATATTGCCTCTGGTTCTATGTTCAATACCTCCCAAGAGCTTTGCATAGTGAGAGATTTGGAGCCTCTTGCCATCCTCGTCGTACTCCTTGTATCATTGAAGTAAATTGGCACCCTCCCTTACTTGGTTGGATTAAGATTAATACGGATGGAGCTTGGAAGACGAATTCGACCCGTGCAGGTTATGGAGGTGTTTTTAGAGATTACAAAGGTGAGGTTCTTGGTGCTTTTTCCTCCAATTTAGATATTCCAAGTGCAGTTGCAGCGAGGGGTGGAGCTAGAAACACACGAGGGGGCCAAGATATGTTGAGGGGGGCAATACATAAAAAAATAAGGGGGCTTAATTGAATATAGTTAATATACATATGAACAGTACAAAGGGATATAAAATCAGGAGGGGGCCAAGGCCACCCTTGGTCATAGTGTAGCTCCGCCCCTGGTTGCAGCTGAGGTTATGGCAGTAATCAAGGCTATATTGAGTTGGCATGATCGAGTTCGTGATTGGAAACATGTGGTTGGAAGTTGACTCTTCACTTGTTCTCATTTTTCTTCGCTCTCCTCATTTGGTGCCTTGGCAACTTAGGGTGGAGTGGGGTAATTGCCTTCATCGGATTTCTCAAATGCAATTCAAGGCTTCTCATATCTATAGAGAGGGTAATCAAGTTGCTGATCGATTAATGCCTTAGCTAATTTGACACTTCTTTGTCTGATTTGACTTGGTGGGATTTGGTTCCTCCCTTCGCAAGTTCATTATGTACTAGGGATCGTTTAGGTTTTCCTAATTTTAGGTTTCACTAGTTTGTATTTTTTATTGTTCTTGGAGGGATTTTTTCCTTCATTGTTTGGTTTTTTGTAAGGGGTTAGGTTTGTGTCATAACCATTTCTTAATAAATTTTCCTCGTAAAAAAAAAGTCCAACACAAAAGTCAAATATTTACAAGTATCAAAATTAAAGTGGTTCTTTTTTTAATATCGTCAAATTAAAAAAAATATTTGGAGAATCTGTATCGACCAACCATTCGTCACTGCATATTATTCGAAATAAATATTCTTCATTGATTTGAACAAAAGTAATGGAAATTTGTTTTTGCAGCACTTGAGCTCAATGATGAATTAATTAAACAATGCAAACGAACTTTAGGAACCCATTGATCATCAAAATCGAGTTTTCGTCTAATTCGGTGAATTGTGCTAAATTAATGAAAACTTGCTTATTAATGTATTATAGTACACGATTTCCTTGAAAAATTAAATCTTTGAAATTATCTAGACAAGTTTTGTAAGCGAGAGAATTGTGATACTTGAGGAGAGGGATTAGCTCTCTTTATATATAGGAATGAAGAAGAGGCCTTTCACAAGGAATCGGTAAGGGATTCTTGAATAAGGATGAAGATTCCTTATTTTACAAGAACTAACCAAGGATGTCGGTTACCACAAACCCTTAAGAATGAATCTAAACTGAAATCATAGGAGATTTCTAGTCAAATACGGATTTTGTATACTTCTGGGATTCAGTGGAGGTTCTGACACCTAGTTAAGGATGGAAACAACCGTTACCGGCCCAATGAGGCCGTAATCCGTCTTCTGCCAAGCTAGGGAGCAAGGTTCACTCAATTCCTTAGTGAGAACCTTAAGGCAATTTATATGCTTAACCCCTAGGAAGTTGGATTCGGGTGCATTGTCCGCTAGACCTTGGAACCGCTTTAGAACCGTATCTTGTGTGCTAGGACACCGGTTCCGGATGTGATTTTTCATGCTCCTACAATTTGGAGGTTCTAATAGAAAAACTCTTTTGTTATTTTGCAACGTGATATCCAATGATTTTTACTTTGGAAATTTTGGTTTTTTTTACAAGTATTTGTCTTAATGCATGTTTAGTTGATTCTACACTTTTATCCAAAGTTTCTATATAAATTTCATCGATCCAAAGTTTCTATATAAATTTCATCGATATTCGATATTTCTTCAATATTCCGTCAAATTATCTATTTTCTTCAATATCATAGTTCTTGTTCTATGAAGGTTTTAAATAATTTTTTTGTTTGATACCTGAACTCAATCCCCTACTTATTTGAGTTATCTCGTGCAAAGTGAGTACGTATGTTCATTATTCTACATTTGCATAGGTTAGTCTCACTTCTACTAGACAATGAGCAATGATCGAAGTGACTTGTGTTGAAACTATTATTTCATGTTGGTTTCTAAGTGAAAGATAGGAGATAGAGCACGTCTTCCTTCTCGAAGTTACTTCATTTTGTTGAGTGACTTTAACATGGTTCTCTCAAGCGCCTTGGTATATTCTACTTGTTCACTTGTGTTGGTTTGTGCTTTTGTGGTACAGTTAGTTCATATGATGATTTTCTTTTAATTAAATGATATTGGAGAACGAAAAATTTGAATTTGAAATTTTACATTTTCATTATAGGAGAGAGTCTTCTCAACCACTAGAATTACAAGGGAAAAAAAAACTGTTTCACCAACATGTTCGATTAAAAAAACCGAATTTTAAAATTACAATAGCAAACAAATTAAAGAAAATGAGTGGTCGAAATAAGTATGGGCTTGGCCCCTGAACCCATTTTGAAAAAATATCTAATATACTTTTGAAGAAAATTTAAATTAGCCAATTCAATGTAAAGAATTTATATATATATTTGCCCCCTCCGGAAATTCTTTTCTGATTCCCCCCCTTACTACGTACATTCACTTAAAGCATCGACTACTTAAGAGCATAAGGCTATTGATCCGAAGTCCCAACTTGTGCAGTTTCAGCTGAACAAGACCTTTGAGGATTGCTTGGATGTACTTTCTTCAAAACCGGCCGGAAGAAACAACCACTGGACTTTGCTGCTGTTTCAGATGGAGCCGAGCCCAACTTGGCCCGTTCTTCTTCTTCTTCCTTCTTCAGCTTCTTCTTGTGCAGGTCTCTCATCACATACGCTTCAGCAAGACCATAGCTAGCCATAGACATCGCCTTTGAGTTTTCAGAAAAGCAATTTGAGGAAGCTAGAAATGAGATGGGATCGATGTTGTAATATGATGGGGTTTGGAGATGGGCGTTGTTGTATTTATAGGGGTTTGCTTTGTCTTGGGGAGTTGGGGAGCAAGCAGAAGCAAATATGACATTGTGAATGAGTTCATTTTTTAGTTGACTGCTGACTTCTTTTTCATGAAGGACAAAAGAGGTGGCTGATGGCTCTCGGTTGGAAGGTCTGGCTTGGTTGCCAAGAAAGGGTCTTCCTAGCAAAAAAAAAGAGGAAATTATGAGGTCGTTTCCTTTTATCATTCATTGTTGAAAACGAAGTTTCGTATCTAACATTCCCAAGTGGGATGACATGAGCCAATACGTTAGGAAATTAGAAAGAACTAGAAATTGTGCCCGCGCTTTGCTGCGGGTTTTGGAGCTAACACAATATTATTTAAGAACTAAATTTAAAAACATAGAAATTTGAACTCATCAAGTAAGTCCAGCTAAGAGCAATATTACATGAAACAAAGATAATAAACGAAACAACTCAAACAAAGTAACTGTTGAAAATAACGATGGTAGCAGCATGGATAAGAGCCGAAATGAGGGATAGGCCATTCCATGACATCGGGTAACCAAACATGAAGGGAAAATTGGGCGGATTTAGCAATTGCGACATAAAATAATAGGAAGGCACATAAAGTAACAAAACATCGTTATACAATATAAAAGGCTAAAAAAACAGTCACTAAACTAAAACATTGTTTTCATTTTAATCATTCGTTTGTTTTTTTTGTTCGAAATTTATAAATAATACCTTTTTTTATATTTTAGTCAAATTACTTTTTTTTTTCTTCTCCCTCTTTTTTTTTTCTTTCTTTTCTTATGTTTCTTTCCCGTCTCCCCCCTGTTGTTCTTCTTCTTCTTCTTCTTCTTTCTCTCTTCCTCTTCCCCTTCTTCCTTTTCCTCTTCTTCCTTCTCTTGCTCTTTTTTTTTTTGGACAAACTTCCTTCTCTTCCTTTTGACAAAACCATAATTTCTATCATCGGCTATTACTAAGCCGATGTACAGTGCCAAGAGAATTTAATGAAAAATTCTAAGATTAAACATAGCCGATGATCACAATATGGACCAAAATCGTTAAAACATAAAAATTAGATTTAAAGATTAATCAATATAAAATTTATAAAACTTGAATAGGTTATAGAGTTGTAACTTACTGAACAATTGATAGTCAATGAAAACTCAATTGAATAATAATAATAATATATATCAAACTATCAAAGCCTTCAATCATCACTTAGCCTTGCGCCCTTGCCCAACCAATTGATCTAAGTATTCAAGAGTAATTGAATTTGACATAGAATAGTACCTTAATTAAGTTATTGAGAGAAGAAGAGTCGCAAAGGTATTTTTTTTTCTTTATTTATGAATTATGACTCATCGACTTCTATCGTCAGTTTTAGGTTTTTTATTAGTATTTTTTTATTTTCTATTGTTCAAAACGACGTCGTTTTAGGAAAATCTTAAAAAAATAAAAAAAACCTAGAATCATCGTCGTCGTCTTCAACCTCTGTCTCCGATGGCACATCAGTTTTCGGCCAAATCGACCGGCTACACCCAGTGGGCTTTGAAGCTATCTTCACGGAGAATCCATAGCCACCAATATCCTCCATCAATTCTTCCTAGATCGGGAGATTCTCAGATTTGAAATTGTAGAGTTTCGGATCTTTCAATGCAAATTCGAACTATTTGTGGCCAAATAGAGCTTCGACTCATGTGTGAGGATGAAGAGGTCGAAGAGGCGAAGATAATGGGACCGGTGTCGAGGTCAATGGTGGTTGGACGGCGAAGACAACACCGGAGGAATCTCCGGGCAGTATTGGGCTAATGGCATCGCTGTAAATAAATAGTCGAGCAGGGAAAAAATGGTAATTTCACATCGGCTGGGCTGGAGCCGGCACTGTTCATAAGCCGATGAATAGTGCGAGAAGAATTAGTAGTATAAACTAGGTAGAATGCCCGCGCGCTGCTGCGGATAAAAGTGGAGTTTTATTAATAGGTAATTAAGCATTTAGAAATAATTATTGGGATAGAAGATATTTTTTTTTTCTCATTTGGTTTATGTGAGAAGAAAGGCGTTTGTAAGTATTGGGAATGCATTGGGAATGCATCTACATTAGTAATGTATTTTTTTGTACATTAGCAATTACTTACAAACTATCCCTTTAGCTGGGGATGAAAATATTTTCCGACACTACCTAATACACCTTGTGCATTATACGATCATTGTACGCAAAAATACCTACAGCCTGTTTTTGTTTCAAAATCATGCTTTATATTAGCATTGATTGCATATATTTCTTGCTATACAAAACATATCTGACTGCACAGGTCGATGGAAAACTGTCAAAAACATAGAACTTGTTCACTGGTGTCTAGTCCAATTTTTTGTTCTGAGTCTCGTCCTTCATAGTTGAGGATGATGATGCTGATTCCTTTTCTTGCCTGTATCTTACAGAGATAAACAGTTATTTGAAACTGAGATATCAGTATGTATGGGTGAAAGAGATGAAAAATCCAATGTAAAGAGGTGGGAAGAGAAAGAAGATGGAAAGTTGAAACTCAAAGTAATTAACATTGACTTCCTATCTATAATGTTATGTTGAGGGTTGACATTGACTTCCTTCATTGAAATTGTCCATTTTTCTGGTTTAATATGATAACTAATAAGCTTTAATTCTCTGATATTACTTACAAAAGGTTGGCATACTTATATTCCTATCTCTTTCTCATCTATGGCTTGCAGATGTTGCAGCTTTGTTTGTGTTTCAAGAAATATATTTCTTCTGTTTGAATTAAGTACATTTTGTGCAACAGCCCTTCCTATCTGATAGAAAAGGACTGCCCATAGGAAAACAAATTCACATCTGCATTCTCAACTGTAATTTCTGATTCTCTTGATGTTTCTTCACATCCCAAAGCTGCAATACTTCTTTTCCTTTTAGAAATTCTTGTTTTGGATGCCATATCTGCAAATAAGCAAGTAGGATAGTTGAGCATAAACACCATATGAAAGAAAAGAGGCCCAATTAAGATCATAGTGTTGCACAATCTATTCATAGCATAATAAATTAGAGAAAAAGAACACAATATCCTGAAGATCTTTGCTTTAGTTATAATCGAAACATGAATTCAAGATTTTGCTTTTAATTAACAATATTCTAGTTATCTAACTTAAAGTAAATCTTAAAGGCACATCTTACTTAAACACTGACAACACCCCATTTTAACTCAATCTAAACAGATTGACCAAATGTACAACAAAGCCAAGATCGGCCATACACAACCAAGGCAAGATAACTTAAAACCAAATCTCAAAAGCATATCTAACTTAATTAGCAATAAACAGATTGACCAAATGCACAACAAAGCCAAGATCGGCCAAATAGACAACCAAGGCAAGATAACTTAAAACCAAATCTCAAAAGCACATCTAACTTAATTAGCGATAATACATTGCTTTAACCAAATCCAACCAGTTAACATCACTGAATTTGTCAGCATTTCAGCGGAAGAAATCATACCTCTCAGAATGATTCCAATCTCGGCCAATTCACTATGATAGCTGCTCAATGAAACTGAGTTCAGAAATAGATGCCTAGCCAGACCCTAATTCTCTGAAACTCCAAAAAGCTCCTACCTTTAAGCGTAAATGCACTGACCCACTAACCAAAACCAAGCAAAAGAAAAACCTCTTAGCTCAAATTAAAGATCAACAAAAGCAAAGCACAATATGGTATGGAAAATTTATATATTCTGTAAACCAAATTAAAAAGAAAAAATTTGTCAATCAAACTGATTTATTTGAACTTCTAGGCAGCTATTATCTTGTTTCATTGATTTATCTATACATGGTTTACAGCTTGTATATTATCTTAAAAAATTATTTGAACTTCCACAGGGGAATATATATCATTTTCCTTTAAAAAAAAATACCATATATAGAAAAATGAAGAAAACCCAAATGCTCAAAGTTCTGAACCACTGGATAATGAAAAGGAAAACTGAATGAACCTATATATGCAATGACTATTTGAGGAGGGATGACTGAAACCTTACACCAATGTTCGCCTTCAGCAAATCTAACCAAAAAACTCTGAAAATCAAATAAATTGAAGTAATTTAGTCGGAACTAAATTGCTGATAAGAAAAGAGATAAATTTCTGATTATCATTAAATTTATAGATACTTAAACAAAACATCAGCCAACTCAATCATAATCCAACTTATTCTGTTTTCCAGATACTTGGACAAACACTATCCCATGGTGACATGTTAAAATCACCTAATATCTCACTCCAACAACCAAATCACCATATCAACAATATCTCAAGGTTTCTGGAAATTTGAAAAAAAAAATCAAGCAAGCAGAACGTATTTGTATATACATGATTTACTGCTTGTTTATTATCTTGTACATTGGAATACAAACCATTTTTCCTTTAAAACCTCATTGGATTCACAAAATAAAAACATATATGGATATTAAAAAAATAAAGAAAATCCAAATGGTTAAAGTTCTTAACCACAGGATACTTAAAAACAAAACCGAACAGACCTGTATATGTAATGATTGTCTGACTAAAACCTTACATCAATCCTCGCCTTAAGCAAATCCAACCAAAAACCTCTGAAAATCAAAGTAAATTGAAGTAATTTACTTGTCCTGAATACATGCATGAAAACATATATAAGCTTTCAAATGTATTATGTGAACAGTAAGAGATCAATACTAATCAAACCAACAAACAATATGTGTGAACAGTAACTCACGGGTTTATAAGGGAAACTGAATATATATTAAAAGATTGACAAAAAAAAAATATATTAAACAGAGGACAGATTCTAGGAACCGATTGTACCATGATTACCATTAGTTATGTAAAAAAGAAAAGAATCACAATGAGTGAAAATTCATATTTACGATCATAGCGTTCAAATAGAAAATTGGAATTTTTATTACCTACCTCGTACACTTTTTTATTTGTTCCGCTTCAAGTGACAATCATACTTGCTGCTCTCTTATCTGCAATGAAAACAAATAACTGCAATTGGTTAGAGAGAAGGATAGACTGACATAATAATGTACATTAGGATAATGTAATTTCATACTATTTACTCAAGGATGTCATAAAAAAAAAAGCCCAAAGAAGTGAAGAGAACAGAGAAAAAAAAATACAAAAACAGAACTTCCATGACAGACAAATTTCCAAGCTCATGATCATCAAATCTCTCGTTGGCGCGAGAATAACCCACAATGCTAAGTCCTTTAGCAGCAAAATGCTCCTCAGTAATATAAAATCCAGAAATCCCCAAAATTGACTAAAATCCTAAGAATAAATACAGCTACCAGGAGAGAAAGAGGAGAAGTGGAATTAAGACTAAAGTATGAACTTGTGCTTGGAATTTTTCAGAAAACCCAATCCAATATTATCGATTGTTAGAGGAGTAATAAACCCCAAAATTTGAATACTCAAAAAGAAAAACAAACAATCCATAAACTCTCAAATTTGAATAAAACCTAAAGATAAAATACTACAGATCAAGAACAATAGATAAGAAAAGAAGTACTGGTCAACTCACAGCTTCCTCAAGTCGCACAATGTCAAACTTAGGCTTATATGTTAGATCAACAATTTGATCCCAAAGAAATGGAATTGACCCCGTAACCTGTAAAAAACAACTACTGGAGATGAAAACTTGAAGGATTACATCAGTATAAAACCACAAACTTATGTGGAAGAAAGCATCGTTGATCAGAAACAAATCAAAAAATTTGATTACTGAGGGAAAGAACAGGGACGTATATAAGACTATAAGAGGAAGCAAGAACTTAATTTGGCTTCTCTTCCTTATAGCAGCAGCCTCCCTTTAAAAACAGCCACACCAAGTGCTGGAAAGGAGAGAAAGACCCTGAAATTCTGCAATTGTTCCCGATACTAATTGGGCGAAGCTTTGGGCGGGTCTGTGATAAAAGTTGAGGAAGATCTGTGGAAAAATTGGAAAAAAAAAAGAGCAAAGATATAATATTTTTAGCCTGAGGGCAAAAAAATACTCCTAGATTATAAAAAAAAAAATTGGATTTGCTCCTAAAATCTCCTCACATGCTCCTTGCTTCTAGACATGCAACTTCAATTGTATTGATTCTAACTGAAAACCCAGTAATCATACCTTGAGAGAACTATCGGGTGAGAAAAAAGAGATCGGGACAACGAAGAGTATCCGTAAAAGAGAATGCAAAGAAAAGCAGAGAAGAAGAGATAGCTCCTCTGCTCCGGGTTCGATTCAATGAAGACGAAGGCAACGGTTGTCAATTTTGGAGTGAGAGAAAAATGGAAGCCGCAGTGAGATCAATGTAGAACAATATGGAGAGGGGAAGAGTACGATAGCAAGATCTGGTTTTTAGAAGCGGTGGAGCTATGAAGATGAATTGAGGGCAAAAAAGATATTTTGCCTAAACGGCTCGGCTCTAAGCCGACACTGTTCATAAGCCCACACTGAACTTTAGTATATAGTAAATTATGGTATTGAAAATGACATATATCGCACTCTAAATATATTTTTAAAAGCGTAAGAGATATCAATTGATATTGTCATCATTTTAACCATCTTAAGTATTGTATAACATGTGTGAGGTTTTATCCAAAAAATATTTTAAAAGTAAATCATCCATTTTGTATATCGGATATTGTTGTGTCTTTTTTGCGATCTGAAATTTTATTTCTTCCATATTCTTTAGTTTACATCGAGCTACAAAACCTCAACACATAAAACTATTATGTTCCATACGGTACGTGGTCATTGATTAATGGTCGTAGCCCGTCTTTTTCTGGCCGAGTGCAAAGTTTGTGGTATTGGTGGTTGAAAAGTGATAAAATCACAAGGATGCATATCCTCTCCACATAAAAGTTGAACAAAAGTTGTAATGAAACTATAAATGCTTTATTCATCATCTGGAAAGAGCACAGAACTATCGACATGAAAGAGGCCATATGGTGCCATTTTATTTTCGGATTAATACATTATTGTTAAAGTTAGAGTGTTCAACACAAAATCAATTGACAATAGGTGAAGACGATAATCTTTTGTCTTGCTCTAACATGTCAACTGGGTTCAAATAACTATCAAATGATTTCAGTTAAAAAAGATTTTTCAGCCTTGCTGAAGCTTCCAATATACTTTCTCTGTGGCCAAAAGCACCAACTCTGATATACTCTTCACCAGCAGGACCAAATCCCTTTCCTGGTATGGTCACTATGTGTGTCTTTTCAAGAATTTCATTGAACACATCCCAAGAACTCAACCCTGGAAAATGTACCCATATATAAGGTGCATTTTTGCCGCCATAGACCTTTAACCCAAGAGATCTGAATGTGTCAACAATGATTTTTGCATTTTCCTTGTAGTAGTCAATTACGCTTGTTATAGCCTGGAAAGTGGAAAATGTAAAACTTGAGTGATTCCAAATCTAGGTTGCTTAGCTTGTTTATACCATTACAATCTGTGTTCGTAGTCAAGATTTGAGTCAGAAGAAGAAGAAAACAATTGAAATTCCAATGACTCCTCACATGTAGTTATTTCATATCTATCTATTTCGAATACATATTGCCTCTAGTCATATGAAATACATTAGTATCTACTGTTTTCTAGTCTTTTTTTTGCTTTTAAATAAATTTAGTTTTGTTGTCAAAGTACAATCCTTGTTTTGAAATCACTCCATCCAAATGGAACTAATGATCCTTTTGGATGGACGGTTACAAATCTAGGGATTTAGTTAACTACAATCAACTTCAAATGAATTGCATGCATCTAAGTGATATTCAAAATACTCTATCTAGCTAGTGCTTTGTAGTCTTTTTTTTTATAGGAAACTTAGCTTTGTTGTCAAATACAAAATCCTTGCTTTGAAGACTTCAATTAAATTTGAAAGTGCATTGGAGTTTAACTTCACCTATTATGAGGATTGCAGAAAGAGAAGCTCACTGAATGGAGTAAATTTACAAGAGATCGAATTTATGTGTGGACCAGAAATGGGGTACAAATTCTTACCTGGTAACCATCTTCAGAAAGGCATGCTAGCCCTCCAGCCTGAGCTATATTTGATGCACCATTGAAGCAGGTGCACACTATGCGGTTATAATCTTTTATGACAGGAAATCCGTTTGCATACAACAACTCTTCAGGGACAACCGTCCAACCAAGTCGGACTCCTGTGAACCCCGCAAATTTGGAGAAGGATGAAATTTCAATTGCAACCTGTACATTGAAAATGGTCAAAACAACTTCCATTAATTAAGAATACAGCTGCATGCACTAACTTGTATGTCAAGTTTTCAAACACAAAAGGTGGTGACAACTGAGAACCTCTCTGGCACCAGGAATTTCATAAATTGATCTCGGGCTTCCATCTGATATATAAGCAGCGTACGAGGAGTCATAAACTATTATTGAGCCATTTGCTTTTGCGAACTCCACCAGTTGCTTTAGTTGATGCCATGATGCAGCATTTCCAGTTGGATTGTTTGGAGAGCAGAAAAATATGAGATCCGCTCTCAAAGCAGTTGATAAGTCAGGAAAAAAATTATTCTCAGGCCTGCAGTTGAGGTACACAATGTTCTTATACTTCCCGGTTTCCTCTTGAAAGTTGCCAGCTCGCCCAGCAATGACACTAGAATCTATATATGCCTGCCCCAAAACATGGTCCATAAACAATAAGGGATATGAGTATATGACCTGGCCTCCATGAAGTGTAGCATTCAAAAACTTAAGAGAAATTGTCTATAACCTTTTCTATTGTAGGCAGCAGAGCCATTTTAGCATAGTTACAATGGAAAAAGGAAAAGAAATAGAGAGTGGTATAACAATGACATTCAACTGTTTTCCTTATTTTTAACTTGATTTAGAATTAAAAAAAAGATCAAGTAATATTAGGTTTACATTCAATTTGATTTTTTGTTTACCGGAAATGAAGGGTCTTGCACTGCTACTGTCACATTAGAACCCAGAAGCATCTGCAAATTAAGAGGGGCATAAGCCAGAATTCATAACATTCTTTTCATCGAACTAAACAATAGGAGGTCTTTATCAGTTTATCATACTCCAACACTATCCAACTATAGAAAGGTTTGCTGTATACACCCAAGTATTTTTACCTGAAGGCGAGAAATATCACATTGTGCACCATCTGATACAAAAATTTCATCACCTTGTATGCCCATATTATGGTATAACTTTTCTGCAATTGCCATTCTTAAAGCCTGCAACAAAACTTGATAACTTGTAGTAGGTGTTGAATATGATTTTCATTGATGAATGATGTTGAATGTGATTTTCATTGATGAATGATTTACAAGCTGATTACACATATATAGCAGAGTATTGCTTGCCTAACATTAACTACAAATTATATGAAGATCCACAAGATTAGCCTAATATGAATGCTATACAGTAACTGATATTTCCAGAAGGTATCAGTGTTCAATGAGCTTGATTTGGGGAAGAGATCAGGCTTGATTGAGGCAAGGAGATAATATCGCTAACAGTAGGACTAAAGAAAAATAAAAAGATGTAGATCAAAGGTAATTTATACTATCTGAAAGAACAACCATGCTACTAATTCTCCAGTTATGTCTTCTGATAGTACTTTTAACAGTTTAAGTAATACTCATTTGATTTACTATAATACTGATAATTCTGCAAGAAAAAAATTCAGAATATATGCAAAAAGTTTTTGTCCTACCATGTGGCCTTGCTCAGCTCCATACCCTCTGTAACCTTGAACTGTTGATAGAGCATTTGCATGCTGCAAAAAGATAAGTATATATATATATATAAATCAAGCATTCACTGTAAAGTTTATATATATTATTTCTCTACTTCTTTCAACTCCAAAAAAAAAATGAAAAGAAGAAAGTAAATGAAGAGGAAAACGAAATAGTAATGGATGTAGGAAGGCTAATGCAAATCAATCACTGTCTGTTGTGTTTGTTTTCCAATAACTGAGATGTCTGTTGCATATGAATTTGAAATTTTTAATAGATGAGTACTTATGAACAACAGGAAGTAGCTAGAGCCATATTTCTGTGGTACATGCTCTCTGTCAGATTATCCAAGTCAAGAAAAGCTTGCCTGTAGCAATGAGATATTAGATATATCTTCACACTTCTTATAGCATGCATGGTTGCAAATTAAGCGAAGCCTGATAAAGACATGCAATCACTACTGTCCCATTTGGATTACAATGGAAATGGACGCTAATGATAAAATAAAATGACAGATATAAGGACAGTTCAAATAAATGAGAAAGCCATCAGCTAACTAAACAATGGAAAAAGCAATATATATTGGTTCCGTTTGAATAGGTTTTACGATCAGATTTCAATAAGCTGAAAAAGTCACATACAATAATCTGAGAGTCACTAAATTACCTCAGCCATAGCAGATGTGATGATGTCTGGTATAGGTTCTGTAGTATTTCCGATGCCAAGTCTTATTATTCTTGCATTTGGGTACTTCTGAGTATGCAGAAACTCGCGCATGAATATCTAGTTATGAAATATGTACGAAGGTTAGCATTCGGATGCATGGATCATACAACCAAAAGATGATTTTAAACAAAATACCTAGCTATTAAATATCACAAGTAAAAAAACGATAAGAGGGCCAAAGCTAATGATGAAGTTTCATAAGCCAGCTGACCTCTGGAAACAAATATCCATTTTGCAGGTTCTCCATATTGACATTGCGTGAGACTTTTGTGCAATGACCTGTGATTGCATTGCATTGCATATTAGTTTGTGACTCACAAAAGTGCTTTTGCATCACGACATATATAGATGACATGAACACGAAAATTTGATTTATATAATCGAAAAATGAACCTTTTTGAGATTGTAATAACTTCCCAACTTTGCTCTCATTTTCAGAGTTTGAACTGTAAATTATCCAGAAGAGAACTAAATCAGTCGCATGAAATAACCAAAAAAGGCATCGATGAACAATAATATGTATGTAATGAGTACTGTATCGATCTATTTAACAATATATAACATTATAACCTGGTCCAGATTGTTTTAGGCTGTGATGAAATACAAGAAGGCATGCCAATACGAGATGAAAATTGAAGATAATTCATAATTTGTTTCAACTGTCTGAGGAATACTGAGCTTTTTGAGTATGATACAAGCAAGACTAACAACGATATATATAGTGCAGGTTGTTTGGCAGTTTCCGGGTTGGCACACACCATAGATGCCTCAAATAAAACGGATTTCAGCCTTTGACAATTCCAGTTGTAGATATGGCCAAAGACATGTCTCAGCTGATCAAGAAAATGTAAACTGAAGCTACTCTGGTAGTTTCTTAGTATAACTTATTGGACAATGATGTCTATATATGGATGCTTTTATGCAATGCACTTGTAAAATAAGCTCCGATGATTATTCTTTAAAGTACTAACCAGTACTCAATCCATGCATAGTTCAATTCTGTGGAAAACTTTATCTTGGCTTTTCCACGAAGCTACAATCTTTTCCAAGCCGATGCAAATGAAAGTGAGCGGCAGAAGTTACTAACAGCCCAATGCCTACAGAAAGATCCAAACACACAGAAAAAGTCATTGGGACACTTGGCACAATTCTGAGGCTTTATCTTGTACCATGACATAAATCAAAACAGTAATAATACAACTACACCACCAAATTTATTCACCAAATGATGCGTTCATATAAGATATTTGTTAGTTAATTAGAAACAAATGTGATGAATATTTGATGAATAAATGAAACACTCTCACATCAATTGTTGAGGGTAGCGGTGCTCAAAATCAAAATCGATCCATTAGTTATTCCATGTCAAATGAAATTCGTATGGGCACTGGCTGCTAAAGGTAACTTAGCGAACAAAACTTTCAGTTTAGAGTCCTGAGACATTTCATTTGGACATTTTATCAAACACATGATGGGTGTGAGACATTTCATTTGGACATTGTATCAAACATATGATAGGTCAGTTTCATCTTGCCACAAAACAAAAACATACAACTGACCTGTCGAAACTAGAAAGTAAATCAAAACGTGCACACTTTTGAAGCATCTTTATTCTAACTAAAAAAATTGAATATAAGAGTAGATTCTTTGAAACCCAGTAACGAGATTACATGCATGTTTCGTTTTGAAAGTCGAGTCCTTTGCTGAGTACCATGACGTACTCTATGAGTGAATGAATGAAGAAAAAGAGCAAAGAATTCAATGTTTGCACTAAATATTCAATGCAGGTACGTATAGTTGCGGAAAATTGGAATATTTTTGTCTAGCTCCTACTCTCTTACATGATGTAAACTCACTGGACTTGTGGAATTCCACACCATCTGAACTTGGAAAATTCTCATCTCCACCTGACATTGGAGGCATTTCCCTTTTGACAGCACCATAGCCAAGAAAAGCATACAACTGGACCCTAAAAGAATCCAAGAATGTGATCAAATCCAAATGCAAAAGTTGACTAGAAATGCTGAATTATTTACTAGCTAGCTAGCTAGTTTTGTTAAAAATCAAACTCTTGCAAAAATGTCCAACTTTTTCATATGGGCAAGTCTTTCATGGGTTCTACAATACTTTGAGAAAGAGTAGAGTTCAGAAAAGAGTTGGCCGGGTTACGAAACATGTTTTTTCTGGTACAAAGAGATCAAAGAAGGAGGCGAGTTACAAGCTATGGCCTTTGGATGTGGGAGTAAAAACTTTTACCCCTAAACCAAATTCACGTCTACCTATGCTAACTCATGTTTATAACTTTTTATTTTTCCTACACATAATATGTTGTCTACAAATGGAGAAGAAGAATTACACTATATCATCCTAGAAAATTCTAAAGTGTATTAACGGAGAGATTCAACATGTGTATAACTTCATGTAACTTCTTATGAAATTATGTGTTTGAAGTGCTCAATTAAATACGAGTTTCCCACTCGGGTCTTGTTCATATTTTTGTCCTTTTTTTTTTAGTATAAATTTTGCAGTTTGTTACGAGTTTAAATTTTTATTATAATTACTTTCAGAATTTGTATTAGTGTTTGTCTTTGTGGTATCATTGTATGATAAGGTAAAAGTGGTTTGACAAAAAAAGACTCGTAAGAAAAAAAAAGTAATAAACTAACGTTTTTCACTAAAAAATAAAAATTATATCAAGATAAATTTTATTCACACACCTCTATATACTAGATACACACCCATTTTTTCTTACAATTTACATAAGACTTTGTGAGTACGTAAAATTACCAAAAGAGACATTTATATATTAAAACTAAATAAACATAGTTGAAATAAACAATTCCGCGTTAGAATTTTCTTCTTCTCTACGAGAACGACGTGGGCGGAGATTGAAAGCTCTAATTAGAAATAGTTTTATTCTATCACTTTTTAATTTTTATGCTGAAAATTTTCTCAAGGACTGTGGTGATGTATTGTTTTGTTTCATTCCAATTTCGTGAGCACATAACTTGAAATTGTTTAATAAAGGCTTCTTGAAGAGAAATTTTCTCGATGAAAACCCCAAGGAAGATCTCAACTAGTTGAAATTTTTTGAGAAAGATCTCAACTAGGTGAAACCCTTCAAGGAAGATCGATCTCAACTAGGTAAAATTCTTCAAGGAAGATCTCAACTAAGGGAAACTCTTTAAGAAAGATCTCAACTAGGTAAAAACCTTCGAGGAAGATGCATAATTGCATAATGTTGAATTTAGTAAATAGGTTGTTTGCATCTCAACTAGCATAATGTTGAGTCTTCTTCGGGCATACTCGGGTAGATGCGATTGTGTTATTCTCAATGTTGTTTGCATCTTTTTTTTTTAATTTTTGAAACAGACGTTGTTTGTGTATTTAGAAAAAAAATGTAGGATGTGTATTTAGTAAATAAGTTGTGTATTTAAAATTAAAGTAGTTTAGAAAGTTTGAGGTTGTGTATCTAATAAATTGTATTTTAATAAAATTAATAAATGGTGTATTAATAAGGGAGATTCTCAAGTGAGGACCACTATAATAAGGACTTGGTGAGGACTTTTCGATTAGACATACTTTTTTATTACATCTCGACAAATCAACCGTTCAATATTTATATATTTATGAGTAGATCACTTCTACAAATTTTCAATGGAATCTAAAATCGTTAGGTCATCTATAATTGTGATTTACCATTTATGAATATGAATGGTTCAAAATTGACAGATTTGGTTCGTTCATTTATTTGGTCTAGTTCGGTAGCTTAATTATTTCAAATTTTGTTGAAAATTTGTAGAAGTGATCTACTCATGAATATCTTAACATTGAACGGTTGATTTTTCGAGATGTAATTGAAAAATAGATATAACAACCATTAATAAAAAAGTCATCACTAAGTCCTCATTATAGTGGTCCTCACTAGAGAAGCTCCCATATTTAATACGATGTGTATCTAGTATTTAGTCATTTATGAATAAAATTTCTCTTATATCAATCGAAAACATTCCTGGGATTTTAAAAATTTAACAAAAATCAAGAGTTAGATATAAGAAAAGCACCCTCGAGGCCTCAAGAAAGAGGATTGCTCCCATTGTACCAAAAAAAGAAAAGAAAAAAAACAAAGGCCTGAAGGAAGAGAACGCCACCACAGAGGAGTTCGCTATGTTTACCGTTCGCTTGTTGACTCCATATCTCTCGTCAGTTTCTCAACCTTGTCAGTTTCTCACTGAACCTCTCTACTTCCGCGAAAAACCCCAACTCTAATTCAAGCACAGTTGCAAAAAGGAAGCAATCCACACTATTTGGATTAGCCTCCACCGTCAGTCATGTCTGCTGGTTCAGGTCACCTTCATCTCTTTACTTGCATGCTTATATATATATATATATATAGGTATATGCCTCTGTATAACTTGTGTGCAGCTGAATTTCAGTAATATATTTTCGTTCTGGCTATTGTATTGTATTGTATTAGTATGTACTCTGTTAAACTCCAGATTTTCTGAAACCCTAAATTTAAATAAGACAGTAAACACTGAATTTGGTCATGAAAGGCTGGGATTGTGATTGAATGTGACCTCCCAAAGTAAGAAGCTTTGCGGGAAATTAGGACAACCACCATCACACACTTTTTTCACTCTTCAATGAATATGAACAATCTTAACAGGAAAAATGGAAGCAAAGATTGAATCTTTATGGACCGAAATGCATAGACAGCAGGCAAAGATTGAAACTTTATTGGCCCAAATGCATAGGCAGTAGGCAAAAATTGAAACTTTATTGACCAAAATGCATAGGCAGTAGGATTGATGCATTGATGGACGGCCATTGTGTATTTGTCAAGGACCATGATTTGTCGTACTAGGGAAGCGGGGCTAGCAGGCAGTTCAATGTAACTTCTATACACATGACCCGACCCTTAAGAAGTGTGCAGGAGTTCCTTTCCCTATAGACTGTATTAGGCCCTTGTTTTCTGGAAAGGAGAACATCTTTGGAATCTGTGACGAACAGCCATTCAGCTTGTCAGGAACTAGGACTAAGGGAGATACGAGTCACTGACAGAATGGTGTCAATGTTTCTCCTTTCTAAATCAGTCCGGTTGCTTGAATTGAAATTAACATGTATTAGTTTGGGTCTCCTATAAATGATTTTGCTGCTTTCCTTTTCTTTCTTTTTTTCTTCCTGTTTTTTAGATGATTTATATCACAGGATATACATACGTTTTGTTCAAAGTAGTTGTTCTGCCACATAGTTTTATTAAGATTCTCTTGTCCACATTACATGATCCTGAAAATTTGTATATCTCCCAAGTTGTGATCTCATTGACCTTGGTCAATTTACAGGTTATTTCTGATGAGATAGTGTTCTGGATGATGTTTTATGGTGCTCAAAGAGCAACTAGATCCTTTTAGTTGTCAAGGGAGGCCTTCCATCTTCCAACTGTAATAATTGGTCGTGTTTGTCATTCAGGAATCATCCGTACAATGAGAGAAGTCAAGGTAAAAGGTGTTTCAGGATTGTGTACTCTTGATTCTGATGGTGAACCGCAAATCCTACTATCTGATTCAGCTAGTGTCAGCCAGGGATGTTCATCCCTAAATGTGCAGTCCACTCCAGAAATAGAAAAGAAGTATGTCCATCATGTTTATGATGCTATCGCACCCCACTTCAGTTCCACCCGGTTTGCTAAGTGGCCAAAAGTAGCCAATTTTTTATCTTCCTTACCTGCAGGATCTCTTGTGCTTGATGCAGGATGTGGAAATGGGAAGTACTTGGGATTTAACCCCGATTGTTTTTCCATAGGATGTGACATAAGTGCTCCTCTTATCAAAATATGCGCAGATAGAGAGCATGAAGTTTTGGTTGCAGATGCTTTAGTTCTACCCTATAGAACTGGTTTTGGTGATGCAGCTATCTCTATAGCTGTATTACATCATCTAAGTACAGAGAGCAGGAGGAAAAAAGCAATCGAAGAGTTGGTCCGAGTTGTGAAAAAGGGTGGTCTAGTTCTAATAACAGTTTGGGCTGTGGAGCAAGAAGACAAAGCATTAGTTTCTAAATGGACTCCACTCACCAAAATGTATGGAGAAGAGTGGATAGGACCTGGTAGTCCGCGTGTGCGTAGTCCTTCATCCCGCACATTGGAAAGCATTCCAGAAACAGCGGAGAAAATTCTGGGAGAAAATGAGAAAGATTCCAACCAGAGTTCGGTGCAGATATTGCATGAAATGACCTCTCAAAATGAAGGTATTACAAGGCCTTCTGAAGGTATAAAAACTACGAATAATCAACAAGAATATTTTGTCCCCTGGCACTTGCCATATCATCGTGCTGAAGTAAGTGGTGCTTCCGCTTGTGCTGTTGCAAATGGCCTTGCAAAGAATGATGATAAGAAGGGTGCTGTAGTGTACAACAGATATTACCATGTTTTCAGTGAAGGCGAGCTTGAAAGGTAACATATCATTTTCATTTAAGTTATTTCCTTTTGATGTATATTTTTTTTTTTCATTGCTTTCCAATCAGTTGTTTTTCGAAATTAAGGCTCATTTTCTCATGCTGCTCCAGTTGTGCTGTTTTCTACTGGCTTGCTGAAATTGAAACTACAATACTAGCAGAAAGAAACCACTCTCACAGGGGAAACCTCATCTTTTAATTGTCTAGGTCCTATTAGAATGGAATTTGATGCATTTTTTTATGTGGATTTCTTATGACGGATCATCAAGGAGTTGAAATTTTTAATTGATGTGGCCCTGCAAATGGTAACTCCTATGAATCAAGTAATGATCCTTTTTTTTTTTTTTCACTCATAGTAATTCATTAATTAAAGGTGTTTATAATTTAGAAATTTTTTTTTTTAAAAAGTTGATGATACAATAAAAGAGGCCAGTTCTGCAAGCTCACGAGTTTGAGCAGAAGCCCACTGGTGCTAGTAGACCAGCCTCCACAGTGGGAGAAGAAGCCCATTTATGATGGCTGGCCAGCCTCTAAGTTAGAGTAAAATCCTATTGATGGTAGTGATGGGAAATTTGAAAAAATTTGAACCAAGGAAGTACTTGTTTCAGTCAGCTTATGTTCTAACCTACTGCCCATTTGCTTTGTTGATGCAACTCTTTTGTTTCTATTTGGAGTTAAAATATCTGCTGATGGATCATTGATATGTCATCTACTAATGTTAAGGTTACATTGCCCACCTTTAAGGATAGGAGAGTTTAAGAGAGAATATTAGGTTTAAACCTAGAGTTTAGGTTTGAGAGGGAAAGGCTAATCCCCATCTCATATATCATACATCTTTATCTCTTGAATAAAAAGAATATAAATTATGTAACTGCCGACAGAGTACTTGAGATTACTTAGAAAAGCAAGGAGGACAAAAACCTTTGTCCTCCCCCCTCTCATTATAAAAAAAACAAAATCTCTGCACATGTATTTAATCGTCACAGTTCCTAGTGTTCTGTACTTCAGAAAGTTACTTATATCCAACTCCTTGGTTTACCATGCAGGCTAGTATCTGGTATGGATGATGCTGTAATTGTTGATCGATTTTTTGACAAATCCAACTGGTGTATTGTCCTTGAGAAAACACTATAAAAACCAAAGAGTTTATCCCTGCGGCTTTAAGTTAACCATAAGTGTGGAGGATCAGGATGGTGAGCAGACTGAGTTGGTATTCAACTTGTTTCCAATGTGCTATGAAAAACCGCTTTGTCTTGATGAATTGTTTTTACATTAGAGAAGTTTTTTTTTTCCGATAAACATTAAATAAGCTTTTATTAGAGGTGGTTGACTGCAATTACAGTAATCATCTTTGGGTGGATGTAGTTTTGTGCACGTGGGAAAGTATGCATCAAATATTATTTGGATTTATTGCTTGTTTGGTGTGTTCATTAATAAGCTTCATTATACACTGTGTCCTTACTCATTAGTGCTCTGCTCCTATATGACAAGAAGACTTAATAATAGTTGTCCAGTGCCTTTGGGGTTGTCGGCAATGTCTACTTGAAATTATTCGAGAGCCTTCTAATCAGGGGAAATTCTGCCATGTTCCAAGCATGCCATGCTTGGGCACATGGCACAATCCTCACCCTTGATTTTCATCATCTACCCAACCCACCCCCCCCCCCCCCCCCCCCCCCGCATTTGTCCCTTCTGCCCAAGCACTCTCTATGCTTGGAACACTGAAGATGCACCCATGTGTGTGGCTACAAAAGCTTTCAGTTACTATTCCAATGCTTGTATGTGAAAGAAACAGAATTAATATTGCATTACAGAGAGCTAAAGCCTTTTCCTGTAATTTTTATTTTTTTTTACTTGACATTTGCTAATATTTGGACCCATTTTCAACTAACTTTTGTACATTGACTTGTGGGCAAAAGATAGTTAGGTAGTCTGATAATCCTTGATGTTTAGGGAGGAGGACAAGCGAGTTAAAGTAGAGTCAATTCTTGTTTGGAAAAGGGTCCATCTTGGAGAGGGATTCCACCTCTGGCTTTAGTGTAGGACAAGTCACAACCACTTTGCATAAATTTTCTGCAAGTGTATTTCTTACGGCCCTTAATTTAACCTCATGCCAGTGATGCCACCAACTACTTGAAAATGATGCATGGTACTTAATTGTTGGACTGTATAGCTTCGACTATGCAACCATGTACTGAAGCAAAGATTGCTCTCTATCAGTGATCGATTGTACAACGCTATGCCTCTTGAGATTGTTGGAGTTTGTTGTTGCAGCTTTGCAGATTGTTCTGGACTTCTGGTTAGTCAGTTGGACCCTGTAACTATTTCATAACCCAGACGACCAATAGCTGAAAAAGGTAGTCATAAAAAATTAGATGTTCAATTTGGCAAACAGTAATGCACAAATTTCTCAATGTAAATGAAGAAGAGATATCCTTCAAAAAAATAAAAAAAGATTTATACCTAAGAAGTATAGCTTGTTCAAAGCTTCAAACACAATAATAGCAGATTAGCAGCACAAAAATGAGCCTTTTTCTTTTTAATACTGTTCAAATGTCTCCTCACAAATTTCTAATACTGTTGAGTTGACATGCATGTACTGGTCTTTCCATCTTGGTTCAAACCCAGTTTTCCTTTTCATCCAAATATTAGAGATTAAATCAAACTTATCAGACTTATCATATGCAATTCCTTTTCATTTGTCTTCTCAATCTTTCCGATTCCCAAAACCCCAAAAGCTCTCCTTTCTTTCCTCCCCAAACCCAAAGCCTAGATTCATTTGCTGCTTTTTCATTCTGTCGTTCATACTCTGTCCTAGATTCTCAAACATACGCCAATTCTTAAGAGTACTCCCATACAAATTCTGAAATTCACAATATCAAACTCAGGGAAATCGGGTTTTTTTTCAATTAAAATCGAAATATTAATTAGTCAATCAGGGATATTAGGACCTGGTGATTGGTCTCTCTTTGTTGTCTATGCCCTCTGTTTCTCTGTCGGTCTGTCTCACTTTTGCGACTGTAATTAGAGTTGAAGAAGAAGAAGACGGGAAACAAAAGAAGAAAAGAAAAGCAACCAGTGGCACAAAGTGTAATTTAACGAAGCTCAAGGGCAAAAAGGGGAATCAATAGAGGAGCTTTCAGCCTTAGGCTTTTAGTATATATAATTCCAAGGGATTCCACCTTTGGCTTTAGTGTAGGATAAAAGAGAAATGATTCAACCTCTAGCTTTTAGTGTTGAATGCTCGATGATGTAAGGGTAAATGATGGTATATGAGAATTCATCTTGTTGGATGTTGGAATGTAAAAAACATGATGGAATTTTTGAATTCCAGTTGAAGTGGCGGCAGCCAAGAGCCTCTCATGAGTGATGGTGGTTGCCGTGGCTCATTTGTGAGTTTGGACACCAATTGGTGATGGATAGGGTATGGAAAACCACAGGTGACACCGTGACAGCATGTCAAAATGGCTTAGACTGAACTTTCAGTCTAGATGCACTAGTATCGAACAACACTTGCCTCACGTCAAAAAGCATGTTCCATCATTCATATAACTGGTCCCGAACTACTATTTTTTAAAAATAATAATAATAAATTATACGACTAGTCCTCGTCGTGTCCTACACACGCAAGGATAGGTTTATGTCACTAAACTAAATGATCGTGGTCTCCGAATCACACTTGGTCGTGGGCAAACCATGTTTCATGACCAACATGGCTAGATTGAACTTTCAGTCTAGATGCACTAGTATCGAACACCACTCTTGCCTCACGTCAAAAAGCATGTTCCATCATTCATATAACTGGTCCCGAACTACTATTTTAGAAAAAATGAATAATAAATTGTATGACTTGTCTTCGTCGTGTCCTACACACGCAAGGAGAGATTTATATCACTAAACCAAATGATCGTGATCTCTCCTAATGAATTGTCAACTGTCAAAAGACCTCTTGATTTCACGACTCAACTTAATAGTAAGATTGATTTCACATTCCCACGGAAAAGCCAATTTCAATTTTCCAAGGACTACTTTGCGAACCTAACGAATTTTCAGATTTTTATATTTTAGCTTCTGTGTTGTTGTTTCACTTGCATGCTGGCCACATCTGTAGAAATTGGGATGAATCATACCAGATCTTCATTTTGATTGTATGCATTAGTATTTTTGCTCTAAAAAGTAGGGAAGAATTTGGAGGCCAAGATTTATTCAGAAATTCATGACCTAGTTCAGAGGGCCAGAGACTGTCATGAATCCATGATCTTACGAAATAGGGAGTGGGACTGCAAATTTGACCACATCACTCACGAACTTCACCAAAGTGATCGAACTCATCTTCCTCAACTGTTCTTTGCTTTCGCTCCGATGTACGCGGACGTCTTCGGCCACAAACGTGTAGATGCTTGGAAATGCAGGCAGAACAAGAAATAAAAATCCACAGAATTTAGCACCATAAATTGGTTAATGTTGAACATCACCTCAAACCACAAGGATCATTTATAACATTTACCCAATTTAATATATCATGAGATATACCGACGCCATTCGAATCTTAACTTCAAGCAAAGAGATGAATAAGCAAATGATCGATCGAATTAGTCGCTGTTGTTTACCCTCTATCTTTCGATCTGTTTATCTCGTGAGCTGTACGTAACGTACGAATTGAATATGTTTTGTTCCAATTTTATCGGATGTCCTCGCACACAAAGCACTTCTTCTTTAAATGTTGCTATATATGAAGAATAACGAAGAATGGCAGATAATTAGGCTTAAGGGCCATTTTGCACCCTGAATTTGAGTGAAATTGTCAATTTGCACCCTGTTTTTTCATTTCAGCCAATTTACACCACATTCTTTCATAAACTGTCAATTTGCACCATCTCCGTTAAATATAACATTTTCTGTCCAATTTTTTAACACTTGTTTATCACGTGATGGGTATAATTGTCATTTCGTGTATTAATTCTCAATATTTACAATTTTGCCACTGTTTCAAGAAACAAAAAAAAACAAAAATTCTACAAATTACCCTTACTGAAATTCGAACCCAGCACCTTCCCATCACAACTAAACCACCTCAACCAACACACCAACTTGCATTCTTGTTACTTCATACAGTTTTTATTCCATATATATAATACATGTAGTGAAGCTATAAAATTAGGAAGTAAATATTAAATATTTAATAATTATATATATTTAATATTTGTAAGGTGTCCATAATTATATATTTATTATTTACTTGTGACATTTGTAAGGTGCTAATGTCACAAGTAAATATCAAATATTTAATAATTATAAGGTGCAAGTGTCACAAGTAAATATTAAATATTTAATAATTGCAAGGTGCCCAATGTCACAAGTAAATAATAAATATATAATTATGGACACCTTACAAATATTAAATATTTAATATTTACTTGTGACATTGAGCACCTTGCAATTATGAAATATATATAATTATCAAATATTTAATATTTACTTCCTAATTTTATAGCTTCACTACAAGTATTATATATATGGAATAAAAACTGTATAACGTACCAAGAATGCAAGTTGGTGTGTTGGTTGAGGTGGTTTAGGGCCAGTTTGGTAAAGCTGTGCTTTTAAGTGAAGCTGGCTTTAGCTGTGCTGTGAGAATAAGTGGCTGTAAAGCAAAGCAGCTGAGTGTTTGGTAAACTGGCTTTTTGAAAGTGCTGTGAGTATTAAAAGCAGGCAGAGAGTGTTTGGTAAACTGACTTTTTAAAAGTGCTGTGAGTTTATAAAATGACCAATATGGACATAATGCTGAACTAATTGTAATTTATTAATTTTTATGGTTAGTTTAAACTTTTTTTTTCTATATAACAAAATTATTTTTAAATTAATAATTTTCGGTAGACCATTGTGACCATATTAAACATTTCTTATGATTAATACATGGGAGAGTAAATAATTTCTCTTTTTTTTTAAACAATAGGAAATGATTTCTCTAATAATTTCGTTTCTTTTATTTTATTTTTCTTTTACTTTCCCTTTCTTTTCGTTTCTTTTCTTTTCTCTTTCTTTAATCTTTTTCCTTTTACCTTTTCTCTTTTTGATTACCATCTCAGCTCAATTCAATCAGACCGAAAAAATCTCAGCTCAATTCGAGCTCTGCTATGCCCAATTCAACTGCAGACCATCACCATCGTTCATTACCACAGAGCCACCCAATTCTAGCGTCCCTTTGCCCAAACCCAGCGTCCCCGATCATCTTCTTCCCTCTCCGGTCTCTCTCTCTCTCTCCCCCCGATCATCTTCTTCCTCTGCTCTCTCCGAGCTCCCTCATAGCCACTCCTTAGCTCAGCAGCCATCAATCACCAATTCCGGCGTCCCTTTGCCCAAACCCAGCATCCCCGATCATCTTCTTCCTCTGCAGCCGGATCACCTCAATTGCCCCAATGGGTGGGCTGTAATTTTGGCAAGAAAGAGATGTGAGAGAGCTGAGAGACGTATGAGGCTAGGGGCAAATAGTTGTCATTGTGTTAAAAATATGAGGGTATAATGGTTATATTGGAAGTTTCATTAATGTTGCTACAGTATAAGGCGCTACAGTACTTTGGAAGCCCAAAGCTGAAGCATCTCATAACCGGCTTCGGCTTTTGGCATTAAAAAGCCTCAGCTTCTCAAAAAAGCCCCCTTTTCCCCATTTACCAAACACCTTGGGGCAGCTATGCTTCCAAGCACTGCTGCTTAAAAGCCCTCCCAAACCCAGCCTTAGTTGTGTTGGGAAGGTGCTGGGTTCGAATCTCAGTGAGGGTAACTTGTTGAATTTTTGTTTTTTTTTTGTTTCTTGAAACAGTGGCAAAATTGTAAATATTGAGAATTAATACACGAAATGACAATTATACCCATCACGTGATAAACCCGTGTTAAAAAATTGGACGGAAAATGTTATATTTAACAGAGAGGGTGCAAATTGACAGTTTATGAAAGAATGAGGTGCAAATTGGCTAAAATGAAAAAACAGGGTGCAAAATGACCCTTAAGCCCAGATAATTAGGTTAGAGAACGTACCCACCGATGTCCTCCTTGCACAACATATATAAAGTTTGGAGCTTCAATTATAACGTTTTTTATAGTCCATGTATATCAGGTATCAATTATAACGTTTTTTATAGTCCATGTAAACTATGATCTATAATATTTGCTCCCTGTTTGATTAGAGATTTTTTTTCCAAGATGGATCTCCCAACTCTTCCGGAGAATAAGCCGAGGAGACTAATATCTTTTCGCAGAACTGGCCACTGGTGCTGGCCACTGGTGCTTGACATATGCATTGGGTTTTGAACCTCTGACCGCCTATTACCAAGATGCATGAACATTTATCCCCAAACTCGGATGGTAAGTTTGTCAACTTGACCACACCAAGTGGTTCCTGCATTATATATTGAATTCAAGGAAGTTGTTTCCAATGTGCTAACTAGGGAAAACCGCTGCGCGCTTTGATTACTGATGTGAAAGGACCTGGTTTCAAAATTAATTAGCGATCTTTTAATATTAGAGGTACTATATGCACATGGAAGTATCAAGTATGCTCATCTTCTCGGCTGTAAAGCCTCATTACACCACGATAAGAAGGCGTGCCTACCAATTAGTACGTACCTTATCTTCTCAGCTGCTATATGACAACAGATAGCTAATGCTGGTTGTAGTATTTATCACTCCAACTTCACTATGTACTTTGGTACGTAGTGGAGCCGATCCAGAGCTACGCGCCAAGTGCCTTTGCCATTAGATTTTTTTTTTCGATCGGAACAATAAAATACGAAGAAGAGCCACGAGGGGGTCCAATACTGAATAACCTAGATTAAAAGATTAATAAGTAGCGGTGTGTCTAACTTACGGTACTGCATACCATGCAAGCTGTTTTTTTAAAATGCAATTGCATTTTCGAAATGCAATTTCCATTTGAAAAAGTAAAACTGATAATTCTGAAATGCAATTGCATTTTGGAATGACAATTGCATTTTCAAAATGACAATTGCATTATTTGAAATGACAATTGCATTTTTGAAATGTCTAGTTTATACATTTTGAACGGTAATTACATTTCAAAAAAGTAATTCAATTTTCAAAAAAAAAAACTGTATGATATGCAGCACTGCATATTAGAATTTCCCAATAAGTAGTACTAGAAAGAAAATGCTCTCAAATTTGTGCACCATCATTTACATAACCAACATCAGCAAAGGCATCAGTAAGAAAATTGGCATACAATAGAATATAAGAAAATCTAATATGCTCACACTGAAAAATTAACTAGCTTGAGAATTTCTTAAACCAATACTCGGATTCACCATGGAGCCACATTTTACCGTTAATTGATAGTATAGAGAAGAATTTGTGAATCTCCCTCAACTAGAAGATTAAAGAAACCCTTACAAACAGCTTGGCAAAGTCCTTCACGTAAAGCTACAACGTCTGCTACCAAAACATCTGCATAACCAAGATTTGTTGATGAAGCCATAATGGAATTGCCTTAAACATCTGGAATAACAAACGCAGCAGCAGCTTGGTGATTGCCTTTGCCATGGGGTTGGTGGCCTGTCTACATACATACTTAAAAAAATTCTAAGAGTGTGTGTGTGTGTGTATCCTCTATTTTTTAGAAGATGAAGTGAGACATCTCATTCTCTAGATAGAGAAATTATTTATTTATTTATCTCATTCCCTTATTTTTAATCATCTCTCTATAGACATCAATGCCCTAGACACTTCCAACTCATCTCTCTATATACATCTCATTAATCCCTCCAAACTAAGGGGTTGAATGAGTTGGAAGTGTGTGTGTATATATAGACACTTCCAACTCATCTCTTTAGACACTTTCAAACTGTTTGGGCAAATTGTCTTCATGTATTGTGAGTCAAATGCACTTTCATGTATCTCATGTTTTAGAGAAGGGAACTCTGTGGCGGATATTTTAGTCAATTATGGTGCATATCATATGGGCTCTCATTGGTGGGAGACTTTGTCTCAATTTCTAGTTTTTTCTTTTGGTCACAATCTCTCTTCACGTCTATCTTATCGTTTTCATTAATTTGGTACTTATGTTCGTTTCGTTTCTTATTCTTGTTGAGAGTTGATTTGGCCTAGTCTCCCTCTCTAAACTTTGTATCTTTTCCATTTCAATAAAGTTTCTTCTTAAGACAAAAAAAAAACAAAAATCCAAATACATACTGTCTGCACAATGCAATAAATTCGAACTTTTCAGTGCACCAAATTTAAACACGTATGCCCTCTTAATAAATGATTTTTTTTTTGCATTCTTACACATAAATATTTAGATCGATATATATATATATATGATATTGTTGTATATAATATTGTCATATCATAACTCCATATATTGTTGTATATAATATTGTTTTTTTTGTTGTATATAATATTGTTATATCATAACTCCAAGAGAATTACTTACCTGCTGATTCCGAATTTAATTCTCTCGTTGGATGTTGTATTAATGAGGATTTGGAATCTGAGATATCAATATCATGGATTTTGATGCAATTTTAATAAAAAAAATATATAAAAATTAAAATACTGTTTCAGGGAAACGTAAATAACAAGAGAAATAGTAGAGAATATGATCAACTTTATTAATGAATAAGGACCTCTATATATAGAGGAATACAAAATACAATCCTTATTGATGTAGGAAATATCTAATCCATATTCTAGAAGAATAACTTATACTAAGAGTCGTAGTTTGACAAGGCACACAATAATGTTATCCTACAACACTCCCCTTGTGCCGGTCACAACTAGGCGGTGTTTTCTATGTTGTCTCGTTAAAAACCTTGCCAAGTAACAATAAAACCCAGTGGGAAAAAATAACTTTGGTCGAAGGGAAAAATAGTACAACACACCCTTCACATTTGAAAATTACATGTATGTGCTAGACTCCCCCTCAAGTCTGCACCTCCACCTGATTCCTACAATCATGGGATCTCGAATAACTTAAGCATATCAATGCTTTTAACATGTTTTTCAAACGTGGACTTAGGCAAAGACTTAATAAATAAATCTGCCACATTCTCCTCGGATCTAACTTGATTCACTTGAATCTTGAGGAGAGTCTGTAGTTGCTGATTATAAAAGAATTTAGGCGATATATGCTTGGTATTGTCACCCTTAATGAAACCTTGCTTCATCAACTCGATGCAAGCAGCATTATCTTCATAAATGCAAGTAGGTTCCTAAGTGATAAACCTCAAACCACTTATTCCTCGAATATGTGTAATAATAAACTTCAACCATACACATTCACAACTTTATGTAGAGAAATTATCTCTTCATAATTCGAAGAAGTAGCAACTAATGTTTGCTTGGTAGACTTCCAAGATATCGCCGTGTTACCCATGGTAAAGACTTAACCAATTTGGGAACAACCATTGTGCGGGTCAGAGATGTACCCGATATCAGCAAAAACCAACCAAAACATCATAAGAATTTTTGGTGTAGGGAGTATAGCGGTTCTGTCCGCAATTCGACCGGTCGACCGTCATACTTCGACCGGTCGACCGTCGTGGTCAATGTCCATTCGCATATGGTGCCTTAGAGGTTTGAAGTTCCTTTTTCAATCCCTCTTTTCTCTCTGTATGGATAAAACAAGCTCAAATCGATTGTACCCTTAAGGTATCGAAATATTGTCTTTATGCCACTCAATGGCGTTGCGTGGGTGCATAGCTATATCTAGCTAACAAGTTCAAAACAAAAGAGATGTGTAGTACATTGAGCTTAAGTACAATAATGCACCTATTGCACTTAGATATAGCACTTCGGCCCATACATTTTATTCGTCATCATCCTTTTGACGAAATTGATCATTCCTTCGATCTAGGGTCCGATTGATCATGAGTGCTAAAATGGATGTACTTTGTCCATATTAAATCTCATTAACATCTTGCGGACACAAGCCGAATGGTGGATTAATATTCCACTATCTCGATGCTCTAGCACAAGGCCTAGAAACCGAGTTTCCCAAGATCTTTCATCTCAAATTTGGATTTCAAATACGTAGCAATATCTCTCAGTTCTTCGAGAGTGCTAATTAAATTCATGTCATCAACATAGACAATAATAATTGCAAATCCGGAACTTGTTCTCTTAATAAACACGCATGGGCATAAACCATTATTTATATATCCCTTCCCAATCAAGTAGTCACATAAAGTGAGCATTTTAATCTTATCGAAAACGCACTCTGTGGTTTAGAGTCACTTGATGTGGGTAATTGAAGTCCATTATGCACCTTCATATATATCTCTTCATTTAGATCCCCATAGAGATATGTTGTAACCGCATTTATAAGCTGCATGTCAAGTTATTTGTGGAAACTACCAAACTGACAAGGTAGCGGAATGTAATATAATTCCTTACGAGTGAATACGTCTTCTCGTAGTCAATCCCAGAGCGTTTGTAAGAAATCTTGCGCCACGAGGCGAGTCTTATATCTCAAGACTTCATTCTTCTTTTTACGCTTTCTAACAAAGACTTATTTATGTCCCATATGCTTTACACTTGGGGACGTTAGCACTATGTACCCAAATACCTTTTTTCTTTGTTAGTAAAACTAGTTCAATTGGGATTGCATCTTTCCATTTAGGCCAATATGCTCTACGTTGATATTTTTCAACAGAGCGTGGTTCGATGTCATCGTGCTCTATAATCTCTTGAGCAATATATCATCAAATAATGTCGTCTCAAGCATGCATGCATTTATCGAGATTTTATTATTCTCTGAAATTGGTTCAATCATTGAGACGTCCCCCAATATTGATTCATGGACATAATCAGAGATAATCTCATGAGACGGGTTTCGATATTGATGATGAATGGATTAGGCTGTACCAAACTCACTTCCTTCCTTTGGTGAGTATCCATCGAACCAAGTGGTATCACCCTCTTCTTTTAGGGAACCACGGCCTCAACCACACCTCCACTTTGTGTGGTTGTGACACCATTATCGGTGTCATATCCCCTCTTCCTTTAGAAAATTTCCAACCTTGCAGACATGTGTTCAGCTGGTATATTTGATCTCGTCACTTTATCAATATCAGAAAATGCATCAGGCATCAAATCTGCTACGTCCTGAATATTGAGTTGGGGATCAAGATGAGACAGAGTGTGGACAGACCACGACAATTCCTATCGTTACTATTGAACATACTTGTTCTTATCTCCCCCTAACGACGGGAAGATTGTCTCATCAAACGTGACAATCCGCGAATTCAGCGGTAAAGAGATCGCCTGCAGCCAAGGATCAAATAGCGGACAATAGTTGGAGATTCGTTACCAACATAAACACTTAAACATTTCTGAGGACCCAATTAGATGCGCTGTGGGGGCGCAATTGGCACATAAACCGCAGAACAATCAAATATACGTAAAAGTGAGACATTCGGCTCATATCCAGTTACCATCTGGTACGCATAAAACGGTTGATTGAGAATGGGTCGGAAACGAGTAAGTAAAGCTGCATGCGATATTGCATAACTCCAAGCAGATAATGGGAGATTGGTGCGCATAACCAATGCCCAAGCGACCATTTAAAATGTCTTAATGGTGGCTTCTGCGAGACCATTTTGTGTATACACATGAGGTACGAGATATTTACTTTAATCCCAATAAATATGCAATAATCATCAAACTTATGTGATGTAAACTCTCTAGCATTGTCAAGACATATTTGACATAATAGGATGATTTGGGTGGTGAGCCCTTAAGCGTATAACTTGTGCTAGAAGTTTTGTATAAGCAGCATTGTGTGTGGACAATAAAGTGACATGTGACCAGTACGTCGATGCATCCACCAAAACCATAAATTATCTCAAAAGTCTGCATTATGGTTGGATGAGTCCACAAATATCTTCCTTGGATACGATGTAAGAATGGAATAATTTTTTTTATGTCCTTAGCATAGGATGGTCTCGATCCTAATTTGCTCAAGGAACAGGCTTTGTAAAATGAGCCCTTGGCCATAAAGGCAGAAGCATAGGAGGAATCTTGTTCAAATTTGGACATTGAGACTTTTCTCACGTCAGGGGGTTCGACCGGTCGACAAGGGTACTTCGACCGGTCGATGTATGCATCGAAGGTTCCTGTACGTAGTTCGACCAGTCGACGAGATTAGTTCGACCGGTCGACAGGCGTTGGACAGCAGCATTTTTGCACTTTCTCATAGCTATCTCATCTCCTTGAATCAACTTTTGATTCGTGCTTCTATTAGCTTGATAAAAATGATGTCCGTGTGAGGTTTTCAATATACGGATCATCAAATCACGACATGGATGTTCCAAACGATCGTGTCAAAGCCTATATGTGTCGGAATCCAAGAGATCATCTCTAAAAATATTGTTGGATTCGATAATACGAATAGTGGTTAAGTATAACCCACTAGATCGACACATAAGTGTTTCTAAGATGCACTTTCTTCCGCAACCACTTAGAAATAATACATAAGTATTTTTGTCCATTCTTACAATACGTTTTCCAATAATAACCGTTGACACTAATATCCTTCATTACATTGAGGAGAAATTCAAAATTTGCTCAGTACTTGGAGAAAATTCGAAAAATATGTCCATGACATAAATAAAATTTCGAAGAATATTTGCCATTCTTTGAAGAAAATTCGAAAATTATTAATAATGTGTCAACGATTACATCGAGGTCTTGTCCAGAAGATCTAATCCAAAATAACTATGACAATTGTCAAATAATTAAGGCATAAATGCTATTACATAATGAACTTGGAACAACAATTGCAATTTAAAATATGCAATTGTGAGATTGACGTCTGTGGCATCTCTGGTATCTTCGAATTATTCTCATAAAGTGGAGTATATATAACTCATTATCCACACATGCTTCATTGGCGATCCGTTGATTGGTAAAGGAAAGGTTACCAATAGCGAGGACCGTTCGTTGGTAAAGGAAAGGTTACCAATAGCGAGGACCGTTCGTTGGTAAAGGGCTATTGCGACGACCCGTTCGTCGGGAAAATATATTTCGGCACCATGTGCTTTTGGAGGATAGATTGGTGCTCTTGACACCTTATTGTCATGCTTTACTTTGCCGGCGTTGGCATGGCCTCCAAGGCCCATGCTTCTTCCTCCTTGCCCCTTTTTACGTGGTACAATAGTTCCCACGATTTTGTGCAACGTTTTTGCAATTTCCTTCCTTATTGGGACGATTATATAAACCAAATTGTCCATTAGAATTACGTACCCTTGACATTAGAGTTTTCGTCCTCTTTTGGCCATTTTTGCCATAATTTACTTTTGGAACTCTCTTTGTTCCGGCAGGCCTAATTATTGTTGTTCATTATGATCGTGTCATGTTTTCAGCTATTTGCAGATAATTGATAAATTGATTGAAAGTTGTTTGGCAATATACATTAAACGATATTGTATGTACAATATAAGTGTCGAAGCTAGGAAGATAGAGAGAATTTTCTCTATTAATTCTGCTTTTGTAAGAATCGTCTTTACAAAATTGAAGCATAACCATAGTTGAAGCATATCTGAATTATATTCAGCAATAGTGAAATTACTTTATCACTTTTATCACTTGTGAAATTACTTTGTCACAATAAGAAGATACCTTAGTTTCGCAGTCATAAAAAGACATCCACGAACACTAAATAAAATTTCCAAGTATTTTTCGGATTAGAACAAGACCAAGATGGATATGACCATGACTTAAACCGTTCGATAGCTCCACGCAGGCATGACCAGATAAGAAAGAGGAATGTCAGTGGAGCAAAGCTCTCTCAATACCACTGATTCCAATCTCTTACCTAAATCACACCTACGTAGGTGAGTCTAGTAATGAATAAGCCATGACCAAAAATTGGTCGAATTCGATGCCTTCGTGAAATTACTTTATCACGAAGATTTTCTTGGATGCTCATGAAATTACTTTATCATAGCATATATTATGAATCCCCACGATTCATTAAAGCTCTTTAACTTTTACTAAAGAATTGTAATATTAGGGGTGCTCATGACTTACATATATCGCAAGCGATATAAAACTCGATCACTCCCCTAATACTTCTCATAATCTTTTGAAGTAGGTATAGCTTATTGTATTTTGCTCATAAATTTCACCATGAAAGTCACACGCCATAAGAGGGGTCGGGATGTAGAAGAATGTAAGTTTTTAAATCCCCGAGAAAAACACAACCGCATCAAAAGCAAGAACTTTTATAAAAACGTACTTGGTTTTCTTGAAAATTAAATATCTGGAGATCCAACGGTCTACACTGGTTGAAATTTGAACCGGGAGTAGTAAACACACGGAGGAAGCTTTCGAAAAAGTTGCAGCTTGATCCAATGGTTGATAAGAGAGAAAATCGCTTCGAAAGTTGGTTGTCTTGTGCAGGCAGATTCTCGCGTGATGATGCTTTGCGGTGGTGATGGTGCAAGGGTTCTAGGGTTTTAGATTTTTGTAGCTAGGGCTAGAACTCGTGCTGATAACGTGTTTAGGAGAAACGTAAATAACAAGAAAAATAGTAGAGAATATGATCAACTTTATTAATGAATAAGGACCTCTATGGATAGAGGAATACAAAATACAATCCTTATTGATGTAGGAAATATCTAATCAATATTCTAGAAGAATAACCTATACTAAGAGTCCTAGTTTAACAAGAGTCCTAGTTTGACAAGACACACCATAAGGTCATTTACATAATCTATATTCTTAAAAAAGGCACATAATATTTTTATTCCTCATAAAGCCACCAAAATATTACAAATTTTAATATTTACAAAAATGCCACCATATTTTTTTCTAATTATTTACAAAAATGCCACTGCCTACAAAAAGCTACTACATTGATCTTTTACAGTAGCTTTATTGTTCTTTGACAATAGCTTTATTGTTCTTCGACAGTAGTTTTCTTGTTCTTCGACAGTAGCTTTATTATTTTTTGGGAATAGCTTTATTGTTCTTTGACAGTAGTTTTATTGTTCTTTGATAATAGTTTTATTGTTCTTCGACAATAGCTTTACTATTCTTTGACAGTAACTTTATTGTTCTTTGATATTAACTTTATTGTTCTTTAACGGTAGCTTTATTATTCTTTAACAGTAGATTTCTTGTCTCTAGTAGTAGTTTTTCGTATCCAGTTGCATTTTTGTAAATAATGAGAAAAAAATACGGTGGCATTTTTGTAAATATTGACACTGTGGTATTTTTGTAAATATTGGTGGCTTTATGAGGGATAAAAATATTTGGTGGCTTAAAAAAAAACAAGGTCACCAAAAGTAACCTTATCAGTAATTTTAAAAAAAAATTAAACCAAACTATTGACTCACCTAAGAAAAAATCCATACATCTAAAAGGATTCTCTTTACTATTATAAAAGTATACAAAATCATTAAACCAGGTCTTCAGTCCAAACAAGAAGTGTTAGAATTCCCAAATTCATAGCCAAAAAATGCGAAGAGATCCAAATCCATACCCGAAACCTACCTGAATTCCAACTTTGAACTGAATCTAGCCTAGATCTAGAAACTAAATCAAACTCTAACCAGATGGCAAAAAATAGATCCAGAAGCCAATCAGATCCAAAAGTTAAAAATGGGCCCGATACACGGTCTACCCTCCTTGTGTAGCGCCACCACCCATCATTAATCCACCATTCAATTAAAACTAGAAGTTACCAACTAGCAGAATCGACTAGAAGACACTTTCCAGACACATATTTATTTGGCCTCGTTTGGTTCACGGAAATGAAAAGAAAAGAAATCAATTCCTTGTTCTTTACATAGGAAGAGGAAACTGAAATTTTCTCTAATTTTTCCTACTAGTGTTTGGTAACACTAAGGAAATTAATCAATAAATAATAATATATGAAACAAAATTAATATTTATAATTTCAAAATTGTTATTTTTGTTATAAAAGTAATGTAATTAATGTAAAATTAGTACAATAAATGCTGAAAAGTAAGTATGAAAAGTGATTCCCTTGGAATATAGAGGGAACCAATTTCCCCTTATTTTCCTTTCCTTCAAGAAATCATTTACTTTCCTTTTGCATTCCAAACACATGTAAGAATTGAGTTTCCTTTCCCAAATCCTTAATTCCGCGAACTAAACGAGGGTTTATTGTTCTCCGAGGAACTTGTCCGCAAGAAGAACGGTAGCAACAAAGGTCCGACAATCTAACCAGGAAAACAAGATCAAAATAACTCAACCAATGATTTGAAAGAACCACAACCCAACCAAGATCGAAAATACCAGCAACACCGAGACTAGAAGTTGTCTTCCCAACCAAAATCCAATAATGGAGTAAAATGTATCAGTAGAAGAAAACTCGAAGACCAAACAAAAAAAGTCACCTCAAAGTAAAGGGAAAATACTGTTGAGAACTTCGTCGCAGCCGTATCGGTAAGAGTGAGAGAAAAACAAAATTAGGATTTTTTTGAGAATTACCTTAGATTATGTGTAGTCTTGTCTAATGTCTAATATCATAATATATCATTTAGCAACTAGTATTTTGTTTATTTGTATAATAATGTTTCTTTTTTCTGTTGTTTGAAAAACAAATACTATTCGAGAGTCAAAGTTAAAAGCCGAGAACGTGTCAAGATAATGAAATCAATCATTCGTAATATCATATATGAACATAGAATCATCTTTGCACACGCATCTGCTACTTCTCCCTGCAATCCCTGCAATTAATCGACGATTAAGCAAGCAACAATGTTAGTTATTTTAACATATGTGATCGATCTACATGTGAGAATATGGAGTGTTGTTCGACATTGGAGAAAATAGACCTTGCAAATGTGTTTATAAGGATTTGGGTCTCTCTAACCATTGCCAATTGGTTTTGGTTGTGACGCTCATATTACTTTATCATGGTATCAGAGCTAGATTCTCCCACGTGTGAAGCCAAGTGGCCACACGTGCTCCATGTCACCCAATATAACTTGTCTATGTGTATGGCTTGAAAATTCGCCGCACGTATGGGAACGTGTGAGAATGTGGAGTGTTGTCCCACGTTGGAGAAAATAGACCTTGCAAATGTGTTTATAAAGATTTAGGTATCTTCAACCATTTCCAATTGGTTATGCCCAGATTACTTTATTATTCCAGGACCAAACACAAACCTACCCATTAATGAACCCAAATATATAGGTTGCTTGACGTTTCTTCATCGTAATATATATATAGCAATTTATCTGTGATTCTAGCTATTGTCAATGACACTATATACAGCAACAGTTGATGGAGCAACATATATATATATATATATATATATATATATATAACCTCACATACAGTAAAGAATGTAGTAATATAGCCTCTCTAACAACTAGCCTCTCTAATACAGTAAGGTCATGTTTGGTTCACGGATTTGAGAAATCAGGAAAGGAAACTCTTTCCTTTGTTTGGCAAACACAAATTTGGGAAGTATCTTTCTGACATATGGGAAAATAAGGGGGAAGATTATTCATTTCAAACCTCATGGGATTGATGTTCCCTTCTCTTTTCCCTGCATTAATTACGAAAATTTAAGACTATAATGACCCCATCCAAATGTACTATTCTCAAATATACCAATGAAGAACATTAAAATACTTTTGCTTTCCTTTAAATAAAAGGGTATTATTGGAACATTATTATATTTTTGTTTTCCTTTCTTACATTAACCAAACACTGGAAATGAAATCAAATGGTTTTTCCTGAATGATTTCCCTATTTTACCAAACACATGAAATGAATCTTGACAGGAATGTTAATTTCTCATCCCCATGGAAAAGACAAGGGAATTGACTTTCCTTTTGTAAACCAAACGAGGCCTAACGTCAAGGACAACCAATTAAGGATCAACTAGTGCCAAGGAGAGAATCCGGATCATAAGTCTTTAAATCACATTAAATAAGATAAACAATTACAGTTAATTGAAATCCCTCTAATTAATATAGTGCGTTTGGGTAGTTGCAACTCATTCATTACCAATTACAGTTAGTTTAAATCTCACACCGCTTTTTTCCTTCATCAACAGTTAGTTTAAATCTCACACCGCTTTTTTCCTTCATCGAGTAAAGACTAAAGAAACAAAAAACTTTTTGGGCTTAGCTGCTTCATCAGTTCTCTCTGGCCAGCCAAATAAACAGTGCTCCAAGTTAATATATATATACGTACGTGTCATTTACTTACTTGTTTCACCTGGTGTTTTTACATTTCTGACAACAAAACTTCAATATGCACGTTTTAATTGTTCAAATAGAACACGTACTCATCATCGATCATAAATATCTGCTGAATTGCTGGAGTTTGCTTCTTCTAGCTAGTTCTATCACTTCTATGGTTCCTTATAGCGAAGACTAATCTCCTGCTTATAATTGGTATTGCTTCCGTGAAGGGTTCGTTTTGCTCCAATGGGTATTAGGTGGTTTGTGGATCATCACCCATCGCCATAACACTCTTTAATTACTACTCTACTAGCTGGATCACTAGATAGGAGACCACACATACACGCAAACCCTAGCTCTCTCTCTCTCTCTCTCTCTCTACAAAATTTGTGGTGCAGGGCAGAAAGTAGTGAACCAACCAAGAGTCATGATTAGTACGTTCCAGAATTGAATGTGCGTAAATATGCAACGATGGATCATCAATCAACGTGTCAGAATTAGTTGATCGAAGGGGTACACTCTTCTTAATTACTACGTACCAAGGGATACAGTTTTCTTAATTATTACGTAGTCTTTTTAAAGAATGATCCGATCCTTTCTTAATCTACTTTCTCTCCTAGCTAAATTTTTATAAAAAATTACTGATAATGTCATTTTTGGTGACCAAAAGTGACCTTATTCTTTTTTAAGCCACTAAATATTGTTATCCCTCATAAAGCTACAAATATTACAAAAATGTCACCGCATCAATATTTACAAAAATGCCACCATATTTTTTTCTCATTATTTTACAAAAATATAACTGGATACGAAAAACTATTACTAGAGACAATAAAACTACCGTCAAAGAACAATAAAGCTACTGACGAGGAACAAGAAATGTACTCTCAAAGAATAATAAAACTATTGTCGAATAACAATAAAACTATTGTCGAAGAACAATAAAACTACTGTCAAAGAACAATAAAACTACTGTCAAATAATAAGAAAAGTACTACCAAAGAACAATAAAACTACCGGCGAGGAACAAGAAATGTACTCCAAAAAAATAATAAAGCTATTATCGAAGAACAAGAAAGCTACTGTCGAAGAACAATAAAGCTACTATCAAAGATCAATGCAGTAGTTTTTTGTAGGCAGTGGTATTTTTGTAAATAATGAGAAAAAATACGGTGGCATTTTTGTAAATATTAAAATTTATAATATTTTGGTGGCTTTATGAGGAATAAATATATTAAATGGCGTTTTGAAGAATATATATATGTAAATGACCTTATGGGTAATTGGCCTTTTTTTAGGAAGGATCCATAATTCCATATCCTCTTCTAATCTACTTTGTCCTTTTAAGTAAGGAAAGACATGCATTATTGCAAATTAACATATATATATATATATATAGGGGCGCATCGATCAATTGCAAAACACTCACCAGTAAGTAAGTTCGACAATCAGTTAGTAACCATGCACTCCTATTCAAACCATGCATTCACTTTTCAAAATTCAAATCATGCATTCATTACAGAATATCAACCAAATAAAAAATTCATTTAGCTGTGTGATTATTATCATGGAAAATTAGCTATTAAGCTTGTTCTGTTTTAGAAAAATAATATGAACAATCATTTCCGAATATTGAATGATCTTTAATTTGGAATCTAAGATGATATTGGAGGACATGGATCATGGATCACACTGTAGAATTAGTTTCAAAACGTGAAAAGTTTGGATCATGGATCACACTGTAGGATTAGTTTCAAAATAAAATCCATAGGCCCTTTAATAGTGTATAATCTGTTTATACAAGAAGATATGCATGTTATTTTAGAATAAATGAATGCGAAAAAAACCCTAGCTCCCATGAGAGTCCTCTCTCCAGTAAAACCCTAGCCCTCATGAGATTCATCAAGAGCGCCTCTGTGCGCATCAAATCTAGTAGCACCTTCGTGTGCTATCCTCCTAGCCTCTGGGTTCTTTCTATATTTTTTCTTACGCAAATCCTAGCGCCGTCAGCTATCGCTTGTGCGGCTTCCTATGGTGAGGACGGTCTTGGCCTCTCTCACTCACAATGACGGCTCTGTCCGTCATGCTCTTTTCAAGGCTTTGGTGGTTATGCTCCTGCAGGGCCTCTCTTAGTTTCTTAGAGATGATTGACACCTCGTTTAGATATGATTTTGTTGTCGGTTCTGTTGGGTGTCAATCAAATTCAAGGATTCAAGATCTGGGATCCAGGTGAGTTTTGGATGCTCGATTATGGTGGCTCAACAACATTGTTGTTCCAAGTCAGCGACCTTATTACTGGTGGGGCGCTGCTAAAGTTTAACCTAAGTCAGATTTTGATATTTGATTTGGGTCTTTTGAATTTCTTATTTAAGAATAAGCATGATCAGTTATGCAAGTTTCGATTGTGGTTCTACTTTCTTTTTTCATGGGTTATCCTTGAGCTAGATTGGATTTATTGGTCTCAATGGCAATACTTGCCGGAATTTTTCTGCTGGTTGTTAACATCAGCGATGCACGGTGTATGTATTGTTCTAGGTTTCGAATCATCGATTAGAGTTCTAAGTTTAGACTCATCGATTAGGACACTTGTGTGGTCTGCACTGCTCCTTTTTAGGATGCCCATATTAAGGATTGTAATCCTCTATTGATTAATAAAATTTTTGTTTATTTCAAAAAAAAAAATATATGCATGTTTATACTTTTTTTTGTTGAGATTGATAATTAATTAATTATATACTTATTTTGGGGAACAGGTTTTGTATCCCGCATTCAACTTTTAAACAATGATTCTCAGGTAAAGATGTCCTTACTTTTTAAAATTGCAGAGTTTTGATTTTAACCGTCAGATCAGATCATCATCCGCCAGATCTGTTTTAAATGATTTGATCTGATGGCTGAGATCAAAACTCCGCAACTTGAAAAAATAAGGACCTCCTTACCTGAGAAGACCTAACTTTTAAATACTTAAAAGTAGAGTACATGCAAGTGTAAAAATTGAGAGCCAAATTGTCCTTAGTATTCGCGGGCAATGCGATTGCACTAGTCAAAGTCTTGTTATAGGATGTGAAGATAAATAGATAATTGTTCTCTATAAACTGAAGTAAAGAATCTTGTACTTCAACCCCATATTGTGTCTATGCTTCAAAAGTTCAAATAGTATTATGTCATGATCGATATGCCATTTTCACTCACGATCGTTAGGTCCTAACCAGAAAAAATAAAAACTGCCATACTTAAACGGGGTAGACTCATTCATTATCTAAGAAACTATAAATTGGGGCACCTATATTCCGAAGATGGTAACGAACCAAAGATGTCTTCTAAGCTATGCTTACTAGAAGCTCTTTCCTCCTCCTTCAAAGTCCTTAGCAAGCCAAAGAGTACATCCTCTGTGCAATACAAGGCCAGCAAACCCCGTGCAACCCACTTCAAGTTTCAGAAGTACAACTCCCTTGCTCATCAATTAGGGGAGCTAATGTCAAATACTACCTTGTTTTTCCACTTTGAGGGAACACTTCTGAAATCATCTTCACTTTTTCCCTACTTCATGCTTGTGGCCTTTGAAGCTGGTGGGTTCCTTAGAGCTCTAATTTTGTTTCTTTTGTACCCTTTTGTTTGTTTGGTTGGTGGAGAGCTAGGTGTCAACATGATGGTGTTCTTGTGCTTCTTTGGTATTAGAAAGGAAAAGATGAGAATTGGGAATTCTGTGTTGCCCAAGTTTTTCTTGGAAGATGTTGGGAGTGAAGGCTTTGATGTGGTGATGAGATGTGGGAAAAAAGTGGGAGTGAGTGACTTGCCTAGAGTCATGGTTGAAGGTTTTTTGAAGGACTATGTTGGGGTTGATGTTGTTGTTGCAAGAGAACTCAAAGTGGTGGGTGGGTACTTTGTGGGTTTGATGGAGGAAATGAACACAAAATGCTTGGATGCAAATCAGATTCATGGAGAGGAAAAGTCAAGTAATAGTCAAGCAATTGGTATTTGTTGCCGCAACAAGTTTCTCCATGAGCAAGTCCTTTCTCAAAATTGCAAGGTGGGTCAATTTCAACTCCTCTTTCTATATATAGACAGATTTATTTGGAAATGTTTTTGAGTTTTGGTTGTTTCCCCCCCTTTTTTAACAATACCCATGTGATGCAGAATGTGTACTTGGTTAATGAAGCTGAGAAGAGAAACTGGAAAAGCCTTCCAAAAGAGAAATACCCAAAACCATTGATCTTCCATGATGGAAGATTGGCTTTCAGACCAACCCCAGTTGCAACCTTGGCCATGTTCATGTGGTTACCACTAGGATTTTGTATCTACTTCACCAGATTCATTGTTGGAATGTTTCTACCTCACTGTCTTTGCAATCCAATCTTGGCCTTCACTGGTACAATTACCACAGCTTCAGTACAACCCAATTCCTCAAACACCTCAGCAAATGGTGAAGATCAAGAAAAACCAAGAGGCAGACTCTATGTTTGCAACCACAGAACCTTGTTGGATCCGCTCTATGTTCAAGTAGCTACTGACAAATCTCTCACTACAGTCACATACAGCTTGAGTAAGATCAATGAGATCATTGCTCCCATGAAGACAATCAGGTTAACAAGGGACAGAGAAAAAGATGCGAAACAAATGGACAAGTTGTTGAGCCAAGGAGACCTTGTGGTTTGCCCAGAAGGCACCACTTGCAGAGAGCCTTATTTGTTGAGGTTCAGTCCTCTCTTTGCTGAGTTGACTGATGACATTGTTCCTGTGGCCATAGATGTGCAAGCTGACATGTTTTATGGCACAACTGCAAGTGGATTCAAGTGTTTGGATCCAATTTTTCACTTCTTGAACCCAAATCCTGTTTACACAATCAGGATTCTTGAGAAATTGGAAGCATCAAACACATGCAAGTTTGGTGGAAAGTCAAGGTTTGAAGTTGCCAATCTTGTGCAGAATGAGATAGGCAAAGCTTTGGGATTTAAGTGCACAAGTCTCACAAGGAAAGACAAGTATATGATCTTGGCAGGCAATGATGGGAGCATGAAGGGATGAAGGTGATGACTGACTGGGGAATTATGACAAGCAGGAGGAGGGCATTTGTATGGTGTCAAAAAAATCATGTAATATTTGTTAGCATCAAGTATAATATATTTCACTTTGGGTTGAATTATTTCATTTTGGATAACCAAACAATTACTAACATACATGAAATTTTACAAAGTTACTTATTAAAGAAGAATCTAAAAAATTGACAGTTCCTATTGTTGCAATTCATTGTGTGAATATCAAATTGATGATGTCCGCACTTTCCTAAAAATATAAACTTTATTTGCCTGTTATTTATGATAACAGATAGTGACACTTAACCCTGCATTTATAAGATGCGGTGTACTATTATACGATTCAATTAACGAAATAAATGTGAGTGTGAGTGTGAGACTGTGAGTGGTATCAACCTCGGATCCGGCTCCTCTGAAGTAGTTTTAAAGTGTGCAGTTCATAAAATCATGATGCTTCATATAATCCAAGAGTTTGGATAGTTGCCACATCATTCTACACTAATTTTAAGAGTTTTAGTGTAAGCCGACGTTAACTTGCGATTACCTCCATATTACCAAAAAAAAAAACCTTCCTCCTTAATCCAGTTCGTGGACAGTCTCTTGATTTCTCCTTTCTTGTCTCTTCCTCCATTCTTTTGATTGACCAGAATTTTACTTCTGATTAATTACTTCGATTACTTCTACAACCCATGTTGTATACTTCTATTTGAGCAATTATACAATCACATAAAAGATATCTCTATTGTATTGCGTTCTCTAGCTTTGACTCGGCAATGGAGTTCGGGTATCCCTCTAGGTTTTTAACATCTCTTCAATTTTTGTTTTTAATCAATATGAGGACAGAAATTAAAATGACAAAATACAATCAAATTTCAATAAGACTAGAAAATCCAGTCCAAACGATCAGACTCAAGGTAGAAATCTTTGACTTTAAAGCAAACTTCAGATTTGGAGGATTGATTTTGAACGATTCCTTCTGAAGTTCTAGAAGAGAAAGAGAGAGAGAGAGAGAGAAACACAGAATGAATGGAGGGTAGAGGTTTTTTTTTTTTTTTTAAACAACTAAAGGTAGAGAGGTTAACGGCACTAAGTTACTGAATTTAGAAAAACAACACAAAAACTGGTTTCTTTTAAACCCTTGGATTATATGAAGCATCACGATTTGATGAACTTCACGAAACTTCACACTTCAAAACTTCAGAGGAGCCGGATCCATCAAAGCTCAATAAGTAATGAGGCAAGAATATGCGAATTTGAAGCGAGCAAAACGGGCCTCCATCTAAAGTTTTTGACAGAGATCCATCAAGTTCATTAATGTCCCTAATTTTCTATCAAAATTCAAAAGTGTTGGGACAACCAAGTGGCACATCCACCACTTATCGGAATGATATGTACAATATTTACATGATGATTCAACAAGAAGATAGAGCTCACATCATTTTCTCACTAGTCATTAGTCACCATGCATGATTCTTTCATATGCTCTCTTCACCGTCTGCCAATATCTTGTCCACATGAACCCTAAAGCTCTTCCTATCTCACTTTGCATGTGATTGCCTACTTCATTGGTTGGTTATACTTCATTTTCTGAAATTTATTCAACAGTTGATCCAATTTTGACATTTATTGGTTAATTAATGATTCTTTCACAATTTGAGCAAGATTATTCAACCAGAATTATTCAAATATGTCCCCATGGTGCTCTGTTCTTGAGGCTTGCTGGTTAGTATTCAACTAAAACATTCCTGAGTCTGTTAAGTGAATTCTTGCTTTTGATGTGATGATACTAAGCTCGAGTCTTGACAACTAAAAAAGGCAAAAGACATAAATCGTATAATCAATAAAATTTAAACCAAGACCACCCGAGTACAATTACATAGCCTCTGCTGATATATTTCTCAAACAAACGAGTTTCCTGTATGTCTATCAGACTACAAATGGACATGTCGATAACGAAAGTAGCTCATCGCTTCACTCATGCTAATTTTTGTAAAACAAGGGAAGCTATATAAAGCTGTATGTGGTGGTGTATGCAGAAAGCTAAGTAACTAATGTACGTTAACAGTTCAAACCCCAGTCATAAGGCTGATACATCACCTTCGGCTGAGAGGTGGCAAGCAACTCCAGTAAAGCTTCTGAGACAGCTGGTTCCAAGTAGTTTGATGAGTGCTTCAGTACCTCCATTTCATTCTTACCAAAATCTATGCTAAACCTGAGCATTAAGAAGTGTCATCAGATGAGAGAAGAAAATATTGAAAAGCAAGGTTTTGGGTTGGACTCCTAATAGAAAAGGTAAATGAACGGTGAACCCCCATTTAAACAATGCATGTATATTCCTATTCCTTTATCAGAAAAGTACACACAGCAAGTGCTCAGAAGAACCCCACCCGCCTTTCTCGGAACTTACCATTTAAGAATCTTATTAGCTGATGCAACCTTGGTATCGAAATCGATAATAAGACCTCCATTTCTTAAGAAACTACGTGCTGCTTCCATCAATTCTTTGTCAATGTCCCCTGGAGAATAGCATCGCAGGGCAGGGCCAGATCGAGTACCACATACCAGCGCAAAATGAATAAGAGGCTCTGAGTAAGGAAGAGCCACCTGAAACAGATAGGGTGAGGGAAATGAGCAAGGGTAAATTGACAACAGAGACACATAGCCATTAAGAAATAAGACTTGTCTAGTAGCAAAGTATAATACTCGGTTTCAACAAACAAAAGAAAAAAGATTTGTGGTTCAAACTCTCATTCTCAAACTAAATAAAAATAGGCCAAAACTTTAAATTAAATACTGAAGAGTACCACAAACCAAACTTTCGAGTTTTATGGCCAAAAGCATTCTGAAATATTACACCTGAGGAAAAGCCTAATTTGTTCTTTCATGTAAATTACATACAAGTAGTTAATGAAAAACTTGTCTGGTAACAACTTCCAAAATTAAAACACACCCGATGTGACAAGTATCAATTTAAACCAGATACTGAAGAGTTTTTGTACCATCTTACCATGGCACGCTTATCTTTTGGACTAAATGGCTTCATGAGATTGTACGGCGGTCGCTGGTTTCCCCGTAAAATACCATTTTGGATAGCTGAAAGTGAGTACGTGGACCCACCAATAACATATTTGAAGTCTCCAAACAACTTCCTTCGTTCTATTGCTCCAGCTGGATGACCCCATACCAGTATTGCATGGATGGCCATCATATTGTAGAGATTTATAAAGAAAGCAAGTCTCTCCTCCCTCCGCATATCCTGCAGTTCTACTCTGTGGAGCTCTTCTACTGTTCTTAGATACCTACAAAGACATTACCATTAAAAACATCTTGTATGGCCCAAAAAAAAAACAGAGGTTACATAAACTACAGTTTTCCACCAAGTTATTTGATGAATAAAATGGAGAAAATGAAAAGACAAGACAAACCTTGCAAATTCTTCACTTCCGTGGATACTTCTGTAATCAATATGCTTTCCATCTTCTGACACATAGGCTTCCAAGATGGCACACGATAAAAATCTCAACCTTGATGCAATTTCTATGATGGGCTTTGGCTTCACATCAATTATACCCTTTGGGATGTTGTGACATTGAGATACAATTGGATCATCATCCAAGAACCGATACAGGTGGTTCCCATCCTCAAATAAATTTTCCCTACAGCAAAGAAAAAGAATCATTAAACAAACATATGAGAAATATTGTCAATAATGGAAACCATTTATGTACTGCAAATTGGTTTCACACGAAAAAGAAATACTAAAATTATTTGCCTGTGTTTCAGGCTATTGTTAGACAGAATGGATGGGTCCCACCACTAACACTAGCTTTTTTTTAACAAGATAAAAAAGATCATTGAGCTGAGACCTTATTTTCCAAACTATCCTCTTGTAAATCAATCAGGTAGAACTAATTTTACTGTACTTTCCTGCACTTATCTTGTTAACTAATTACCTGTGAAAATTTTCTAGCAATGATATAAAGCAAAAATAATACAAAGACAGTTAAAGGAATAGTTCAAGGGACTCACTCAAGAACATGTTGAAAGAAGAGTTTGCTTGCAAGCTTTCTCCCAAATTCGATAGCCTGTCTCACAAGACAAACCAAAAAGACGAGTGGAGACTTGATAAGAATATGATTCAACTAGTATATGTATATACTATGAGTAGGTTTGACTTCAAAATCTTCATTTTCAGTTAGTAACTCGCTAACCAAGGTACGCATTTAACGAATCACAACATTCTAAATACTTTATTTAATACATGGTAATGGTTAGGCCTTACAAATCATCTGGTTTCTCATCATTGCTCTCCCTAAGATATATGCTGCATCCTTGAATCACGTTGCAATTGTTAACACAATGCACATAATGGGAGTATCAGGTTTGCAGGACCACAGAATCCAAGAGAAGGACATAAATAACTCCACCAAAGGAAAACTAGAAGCTTTAAGTACTAGTTGAATTCTAGTCACTAGATATTTCAATGACTGAGGAGAAACAAATCTCCCTTTGTGCAATTAGCAGATTCTGAAGAGTATAAGCAACCTTAGTCAGAGAGGCTTCGAGGCTGAGGCCTAAGCAACCATCACCAAAGGAATCCATGGTCACTGACTGCATGATAAGGCTTACACAGACTATATTTGCCTGTATTAATACAACAGACATAATACTGGTTGCAATATCCATCCTAAGAACTCTATTGCAACTACCCGAAGGTAAGACTATATGATAGTTGCATGCAGGTGGTTGTAACTTGTAAGACATCATCGATCTCATTCAGATCACCACTGGGCTCTACCACTTAAATTCTTACTATTAGACTTCAGACATATGGTCTAAATTTACCTGAATGTACCATAGTTCACTTGACTCAGCAACTTAAAGGTTAACCCTTGACACATCAATAATCCGTGAATCAGGCAGTCTGATATTGATCCCTAGACACCTACAATCTCAACTACCAGGCGGTAAGACTATTCCAGAAAATGTATTCCAGTTATTAATCTCTAAGAGCCACTCAGACAATGAATGAGATCAATTCTGCTACAGATATCAAATTGTATAGAACAGACATCACTTTTTTCCCATTAGCATATTATTAGAAACTTTTAGAAAATTTTAAATTATTTAGTTGAATAGCATAGCAGGGAGGTTTGAGTTAAAAATTCAAAACAAGTATAAATACACCATCTTCTGATTGCAGGTACCATTTTCTATTTGATCATCAAACTTGCCCCATAATGAACTCAATTCAGCTGATCATTTCACACAAATAAAATAAATTGGTTGGCCACATGAATCAATAAATTGAGGCTTCAATAGAACTTCTCCTCCATTACTCAGACCAACTGAAAGTTGTACTCTTCACTTGGTCATACATCTGTAGTTAATACCTAGAAAATGTAATGACTAAGAAAACATCATACATAAAAACTGATTTAGTAGTTGTGTACTTGTGTTAAATCCAATATACTCAAAATTGAAATCAACTCTAGTAACTTGCATATGACAAAGAAAACAAAACATGCTTTACGATCACCAAATTGAAGAAAATGATGGTAAATAATTCCTTAGAAAAAGCAAAAGAATCCGGCCAATTGACTACTAAAAGACAGAAGATAAAAATCCCACTAACCTCTTCCCTTTCTAAATACTGATCCTCTGATAAGAAATCCACTGCTTCTGAACCTGAAAAACACTTTGTGAACCTGCGTATTTTGTAAAACCGATCCTTCACAACAACAAATTCTTTCATTTTCCGGACAACTAAAGCCAGTTCATCAATAGCTCCACTATTGGACACATCATCTTCACCTGAAAGTGGTGGCAAAGGAGCTTCGAATGATGGTGCTTCATTAACCAGATAATCAATCTTCTCATCAAGCTTGCCAGACTCATCCAAGCCCTTTAGTTCACTCAAGCCTCCAATAAGGACTTCATTGAAGAAAACCTTTGGAACAGCAGAAGACCCAGAATATTTCTCTAACTCCTGCTTTCTACTGGGGTACACATCAATATTGATCTCAGTATATCTGAGCTTCTTCCAGTACAAAAATAACCTGGCATCTTTGCAGTCCTGGCATCCTAACCTTGTGTACAATATTATTCTCCCTTTCATGGCTATAGCTTGTGCTGGTTCATCAATTGCATCCTCAGCTTTATTCCTTCCATCAACATCTTGGGACGTTTTAATAAAGCCAAGGGGATTCCATGCAGATCTTTCCACTGTTTTCTGAGAGGCATCTTCAACTTCACTGTCTTTAGTGGAATCTGAAAAATTCTTATCTGCATCGTCAACCACATCCTGTCCACCTTCATTTCTGTTCCCAGAAAGGCGGCGAAGGAAAGTGGAGACTGCAACTACACCCTTAACCTTGACAAGGTTTGTAAGCGCTACTGCCTTTTCAACTACTCCAGGGGTCTCCGTATCGGGATCAGAAGAACGGATGGACATACTTCTGTAAGCTTCCATCCCCGGAAACTCTGTTCCATCAAAGACCGGCTCTGGCTCTTTCTTCTCACCAAAAATTTTGTCTGTCTCCTCTTGAGCTTTAGACTCCGAATGCTTACCATCATTATCTAGATTTTCTTCTTCAGCATTTGACTCCACCTTATCAGCAAGGTTCTTTTGTCCATTATTTGAGTCCAACTCTCTTTCTTGAGCATTATGGTCAAAATCCCTGCTGTCATTGATCTTTCCACACATGTCTCTGTGAATTGGATCATTGTCTAACTTGTCTCCCTGATCTTTACAGTTCAAATCCCCACTCATGTCCATCTTATCAACCAATTCATCTTCTACATTATTATTGTCTAACTTGGGACCACCACTGCTGATACTCAGAGATTTCATATCCTTTGATGGTTCTCCCTCCTCTTCTTTCTGAACAGCAATTGTATCTCTGTCCAACTTTTCAGCAGACAGAGAACTTGTGATTTTTTCCTCAGTTGAAGCCTCCTTTTCCATGAGGCCAGCAAGGTTATAGTTCAAGAACTAGCTCATTAAAACACGTAGGCTTTAAAAGTTGAATGACTATGAAGAGTCCTGCAATAGTTTTAAAACTTAACAATGTCATACTTAAAGAGATTTAAAGTTTGAAAATTCTAATGATTATAGTTTTTGTTAACTTAGTTACTGATTCAACACCAAAGGAGCTACCAAACTGGAAGTGTAATAGAATACCTACTTCAAGTACCAGACAGAATCAAAAATAGTTTTATTCACTGATTATGTTGCTTAAACCTCACCTAAATCTCACTGGCGTAAACAAGAAAAAAGATCAAGATTCAACTTTCCCAACATTCAGGTCAACTGAAGAACTTTTAGCTCAAGTTTCACTGGCGTTACAGGCTTATAACAAGTCATTTCGACATTTTCAGCTGAAGAACTTTCCCAACATGCAGGTCAACTGAATGATCAAAACGAAGGTCTAAGAATGCTACTAGAATCAGTGAAACGCAATACATGTTGTACAACTCTGTAACCCATAAGCAAAAGAACCAATAAACCTTCATCGTTTCCATTAACATAGCATTAAGGGGAAAGGTTGAATCTTTCAACTTTTTGACCACAGAGTAAAGCATTAGTGACTTTCCTTCCTAATATCATCCATTTCTCAGTAAACAAACAGGTATATGAAAATTAATCAGAACCCCAGTAAAGGATTAACAATTAAATCACAGAAATCAAGTAAAAATTCATAGACTAACAGAGAAACGGAGCGAGCAACCCGACGGATCTGAAACGGCGCGTTTGGTTTGGAGAGGAGGAACAGCCGATACAGAAAGAGAGAGAAAAGGAGTGAAAAATGATAATGGAGAAGGATCTGAAGGAGGAGTTACAGAGAAAGCATTCAATGGCGTGAAAGGTGTAATCTTTTTGATTGAAATGAAACCGTGATTGATTTTCAGAGGGAAGAGACGAGCGCATGGAGCGGGAACTCCGTGGGCTGCAAGTGAAAATCAAAGAGTGGGTTTTGGACTTTCGACCCACTCATTTTATACTCGTGGACGTATTGAATTGATTTTTTATATTTTTCTTTAAATTTTTTATTTTTAGAAAAAATCAACTGAATTGTATCCACCTTCTAGTTAATGCTGTGTTTGGATGGAGAAAATTGGAAAAAACAAGTCGGAGTTTGAGACAAATTTGGTGTTTAGTAACTAACACACTCCAATTCCTTTGTTTTATGTGGAATTCTATGGGGCAAAACTTGTGGAAATTAAAGATATAAAATAATGAATTTAAATTTTGACTAAAGGGGATGGAACAACTACGGTACAATGAGAATGTGACATCACTCTTGTTATAGTTTTTTTTTTTTTTTCATATTATGCCAACTTTAAATAATTCTAGTAGTAAATCGTAAGTCTTGTTTTATAAATTACTTTCATTGCGAACCAAACCTTGCACATTCTTACTCTTCTTTAAAGTAGATGTCGAAGAAGAGTTGGGATTGCAAAATTGACATTTCACTTCAATGTGCATTGTTTACATGGAGACACGTTTTTTTTAGAGTTTTGGACTCATAAGAGGTGGAAAGATGATAGAAATGAAGTTTATAAAGCCAAAGAAATTAAATTGTTGATCAACTTTAGAACATCAAGTGGTGGTCAGAAAGATCAAGTGAATGACGCAAATGATAGATTTGTAATTGATTTTATATAAATTTTTTGTAAAGATGATGATATAAACGAATTTAAGAAGATATATGAGTCATATATCTTTAGACTGTAATTATAATTTACATGGACTACACCTTCTGTACACTTGCACACACGTACTACTGTGAACTAGCTAAACTATAACATGGCATACAGGCATAGCATAGAAGGGTTCACAATTAGCATCAAACTTGAGCACTAAAATATGCAGCAAAAAGGTTTTCATTTTATTTGAAATTGAGAGTTTTGGCTTGAAAAGGAAAGGACTTGGTAATTTTGGGTGCGGCTTATACATGATTACATGACAGCTTGGGATTAAATCGCACATAATGGAAACTCTAAAAAGTCTACTCCTCTGGCTATTGGTTTGAATTTTATCAAGAAGGCGTTCAGTTCTGTCCAGTTAAAGTTCTTCAGAAAAAGAAATTTCCTTCAGTGGTCAAGTTATAATGCCTGAAAATGCACACCATATTCAGAAGATTTTCCTACATCTTATAAAGTATACCGTTTCTTAAACTGAATGTATATTTAGATTAGCTACATTAAAAGTGCTACACTAGTAGTACAGCCTACATTCTCCAATCTCATTGCTCTCATCCACAGTGCTCTGTATTTCCCAAGGGCATATACCACTCCGATAACAACTCAGCAAAGCTGAAAGCTCCCTCTCTTCCTTTATATAAAGAAAGAGGAAGTGCTATCAGAAAGGAGGTCATGGCAATCCAATCTTGACAACTGGGTTTCTCCCATTCATTCATTGATGTATTTCTTTCCCTCGTTCGATTGATATATATATGCTGCTTATATATATATCTATCTGATCCAGGTAGCTTAATCTCAATTACTGATCAGGCGAAAAGATCAACTAGACCGCAAGCTACACTCAAATGAAGGATCCACATCCCAGTCAAGATCTCCACATGCAGTGAGAACAGTGGCAAGGATGTAATCATCCACCTGAAAACCCTCTGCTTGCATTCGATACATAAGCTTCAAAGCCTCTTGACAGTGACCATTCCTTGCATAACCCACTATCATAGCCTTCCATGAAACCAGATTCCGTTCAGGCATGCTGTCAAAAACTTGAAATGCCTCCATTACATAGCCACATTTTGCATACATGTAAATCAAAGCGCTCCCCACAAACACATTGGACATGGCCGGACTTTTATTTGCAGAGGAGTGGATCAATTGCCCAAGCAGAACGGTTTCCAGCTTTGCACATGCTTTCAAAGCCGATGAATAAGTAAACGCATTGGGCTCCACCCCATCCTCCATCATTTCTTTCAATAACTCAATAGCTTCAGACTCGTGTCCAAGATGTGCACAACCGGAAATGATGGCAGTCCACGAGACAACATCTCTGAGAGGCATTTGTTGGAGAACCTTCGTGGCAGTAGAGTACTCCCCACACTTGCAGTAGAACCACACTAGAGTACTTCCTAGATATAAATTTGTTTCGATTGAGTTCTTGATTATCTGTGCGTGAACTTCCCTACCCATCGGTGAATACCTAATCAATCCACAAGCTCTGAGGATGCTTACAATGGTCAAGTTGTTGACATGTATGTTTCGCCTCTTCATTACTCGAAAGAGGTATATTGCTTCCTCACTGAGATCCTTCCTCGCATACCCTGCTATAATAGATGTCCATGTAACCGTGTTCCTGTTCCTCATTCCATCAAATACGTTTCTCGAGTCTTCAATCTCCCCACACTTTGCATACATATCCACTAGTGAAGTGCCTATAAAAATATCACTCTTGTAAATCTTCTTGACTATGGCACCATGTAACTGTCTCCCAAACCTTAATTCCTTCTCTTCACCACAAGCCTTGAGAACACCACACACCGTAAACTCATTCGGCGAAAACCCATCACTTAACATCTGCGAGAACAGTGAGAAAGCCTCCTGCCCCAGCCCTTGTTGAGAACAAGCAGTTATCATAGTTGTCCAACAAACTACATCCCACTTCGGCATCTGATCAAACGCGCGAAAAGCACTTGACAACTCTCCGCATTGCGCATACAACTTAACAATGGCGCTATCAACAATCATGTTGCCGCACCCACCTTTTACAATCCCAGTATGGATTTGCCTCCCAAGCTCATAATCCAACCTCTTACTGCACAGATTCAATACACACACAAACATATTCCCATTTGGTTGAATCCCCTCATTAATAGCCTCAACAAACAAACCCAAACCTTCCTCATCCAACCCAAAGTTCAAGTACCCATTAATAATGGCGGTCCAAGAAACCACATTTCTCACAGCCATTTCGTCGAACACTTTGCGTGCATGGACTAACCTCCTAAATACCAAATACGCACACATCAAATTATTAAAAACATATGTAACAGGGTTGCCTATACACCTCAAAATAAGTGCATGCACTCTTCTCACTTCCTTTAGACTACGACATGACCGAAGCCAAAGCGCAAGCAGATAGGGTCTTAAGCTCTGGCTCAGTGAACGAGTATCGGAGAATTCGGCATCTGGGTTTTCCTGGGAGCTTAAATCCTGAACAGTGTATGCAGCAGATGAGGTTTCACAAGAACAACAACGAAAACTCGTATGACTTTTATGATTTCTGGTCCTTGAATTTGAATGCTTTATTGGTTTCGGAAGTGGTTGAATAGAGAACAGAGAAGGTGTTTGATAAAGATTGAAGCCAATATGTGTTGGCACAAAAGTCGGCGAAAGCATTGCCTACTATTATGCGGTTTGAAAATCCCGCGAAACAAAGAACGTGCAAATCTCAGTTTGCGAAAGATGGACTCCGGTGAGCATTAACGTCGGTGTAGCTCATTAGTCATTACCCAAATATCAGGTCCTTACTCCTTACTGAGGTTGTCTTTTCAGGCAGGGAAATGTCTATACTGCCCTCCAAATATCCATTAACGCTTGAATACATTAATTTTAGTAGTTGTAAACTTACTCCACCTATATTTCATGCAACAGTAAACCCTAGTAAGCCAATAAGAGAGTTTTTGTCACTCTGTCTGTCACAGCTTGAAGTTGGTCTACCGTAATTTATCCATACATTCTTATGTTGCAGACTTTCTTCTCATTATATATGATCATTGGACAATTTTCTTAACCATTACATTTTGGTCTAGAAAGACAATGTACATAGAGTTAGTCCTGATCTATCACTGTTTGAAGTTGGTCGAGGTCTGTTGCTACCATTTCATATCTGTACCGGGACAGCCCCCATCACCGGGAGCAGCCTGCCTCCGAGCCTCATCGCATGAAATCGGTCTGCTGACTCGGTAGGGATCCCCTACCGAGTTCACTGCCCCGACAATGCCCCAGCGGCAGAGTAAGCCCCAGGCCGCAGTCGAAGCCCTGGCAATACCCCAGCGGTACCGATAAGACCAGGCCGGGTGTACCGACAGCAAGCTTCCCCTCCCGGCTGCACATGGAAGTCTCCTGATCAGGTACCGGCACGGCCACTTGGCACACGTGCTTGTCCACTACCTCACAGATCGCACTAAGTCTCATACCCATGCTGCACTAGGCGCTGCCATCCCTCGATGCGCACATCGAGGTAGTGGACCAGGGAATATTCCTCGTGTCAGGGGATGTCCTCCACGCCAGGGAAGCTTGTCTCCGACCTCACCTCATATATAAGGAGTTCTCACTCCTTATTCAGGTACGTTCTCTCCGAATCCCAAATACACTGCTCTTAGAACCTACCGGTACTAACTTGAGCGTCGGAGGGCCTTCGGTCGGTACACGCCGACCTCCCCTGACCAATCTTGTGCTTTCAGGTATCCAAGCACGGCAATACCGGGCAGTTGGAAAACGGCAGAAACAAGGTCTACATAGAGCTAGTCTACCGTTATGTATTGATATATTCGTATGTCAGACTTCTTCTCATTATATATGATCATTAAACAAATTTATTAACCAGTAAATTTTGGTCTAGAATGACAATGTACGTAGAACAAATCTTTCACTGTTTGAAGTTGGTTGAGGTCTACATAGAGCTAGTCTACCGCAATGTTATGTTGCATACTTTCTTCTCATTATATATAATCGTGGAATAGTTTTCTTACCCACTAAACTTTGGTATGTAATGAGAAAGTAAAGAAGACAATCAAAGTGAAACAAAGAGCAACATAATTTTGGACATTAGTATAAGCCTATAAGGTATAAAGGGTGAGTGCAAAAGACTACTATATAGCTAGATTTTGATAGGGAGATTGGTCGCACTAATGGGTGCACTGGTCGAGAATGTATCTCTAAAGGGTAACGTCAACTGTTACGAGCGCATCAAAATTTGCACATACTATTTATTTTACTTGCATTTACTTATTTGCTTGTCTTGTTACATTTCAAACTTTTTTCCACAAATCAAAAACACGCCACTACACTCACACATTGTTGATATCACTCACTCACACTTTCCATTTCTAATTCCTCTACTAATTGCCAAATGACCTAGTTTGCATACTACTTTAGGAGTCTAGGGTCATTGATACCCGTTGACACGATAACTCCCGGTTTATTAAATATACACATCACTTTGACTCAACTCGTATGATTTGTACATGAGGGCTTCATTATTCTAATGGTAGGGTAGTGATCTATCGTGGGTGTTGTTGTTTTTGGTGTGTTTTAATGATGGCTACTACACTAGGGTAATGTTTGGCCACAAGATTTGGTGAATTTGTCGATGGGCTTTTGGTGTTAAGTTGCTCGAGCATAGTGGTTTAGGTAGTTGAGAAACGGTGATGGATTGCGAAAAGGTTGTCGTCCAATCAAGTGAATCCAGACATTTTTCATTCATGGTGGATCAAGTAACTTGTTTCTCAAAATGTTGCTAAGGGCGATGTTATTAGTGATTGGTGTCATTGACAGACGTGAATCTTTTCGAAAGGAGTTTCTCTAGTGAGTACCACTTCAATGAGTACCATTCGATTAGACATATTTTTTTATTACATATCGATAATTCAACTGTTCAATATTTAGATATTTATGAGTAATCACGAAATAAGAAAAACAAAAAATATTGCAAATTGTAGAGAGTGAGATTTAAACCCACGCCCTTTCGGACCGGAACCTTAATCTGGCGCCTTAGACCAACTCGGCCATCTCAACGTTCATAACAAATTCTATGGTGGTAAGTTTATAACTGCATATAATGTGATCGAAAAATGATCTACTCATGAATATCTTAACATTGAACGGTTGATTTCTCGAGATGTGATCGAAAAATAGATATCACAATCATTAATCAAAAAGTCCTCAAGTGGTCCTCATTTAAGAGGTCCTCACTAGAGAAGCTCTCTATAATCTTATAGCAAATTTTAGTATTCTTACAATCTTACCCTTAACCCCTACTGCTTTTGCTTTAGTTCGCCAATTCTATTTCCTCACTCTCTACAACGAATCAAATTCAATGGAGGTTTCTACTGCCACTCTCCAACCCTCTTGCTCTTTCCCACTAAGAGCCCCTAAAGCAATTACCAGTGACCGCGGGTCTTCTCTATCTTTCATGAGAACTTCGTGTAAAAATTTCTCCCTATCCTCTAAAAGCCCCAAAGGTATGTACTTTTTACCCATGTTCATTCGAAAGTTGCATGCTTGAGTTGAAGTTTGATTCTTCGTTAATCTGGTTATTGTTAATTTGCACTAAGCATACTGGTAAATGTTTTTCTGTGCTCTAGTTAATTGTTGTAGTCTCTGTCTATGGTGAGAAAGCCTTGTGTGTGAAAATTTTGAAGTTAGAAAGTAAAAGAATTATATAATTCGTATATGGGAATAGGATGTTTGTTGCTGTTTTGAAATTGAAGTCCTTTTTTAACAGATAGCTGTTATGAAATTGTAGGTTTTCACTTAATAGTTAAACCGGTCAGGTTTCGGCGGTTATCAGTTGTTGCAGCTATTATTGGTGATAAAACTTCAGTGCCAAATGATTGTTCTAGTGGGGAAGAGTTGTATGTCTCTGATTCTTCTAATCCTACTTTGGTAGGAGATGAACCCGGAGAAAATAGTGAAAAGGGGGAAAAGGAAGGTGGTGTTGGGTCCTTGGATGACCACAAAATGACCCGAATATGCGATAAGCTTATTGAGGTTTTCATGGTTGACAAGCCCACTCCAACTGATTGGAGAAGATTATTAGCTTTCAGTAGGGAATGGGATGATATCAGGCCTCATTTCTTTAAGCGTTGTCAGGACCGAGCAGATGCCGAGGATGACCCTGGAATGAAGCATAAGATACTTCGGCTTGGGCGGAAATTGAAAGAGGTAGAGAGTGTGGATGAACCTAGAGTAACACTATCATATTCATTACCTAGATATCTTCTATTCTGGTATATTGTGTTTTTACATATAATGGGAAGAGTTCAATTTATTTTGTGTTTGGTGTACAAGTGAGTTAAGACTGGTTTTAGTTTTATTTTTCCATGAGCTTAACTACTGGTTCCTTAATCAGATTGAACTCAAGAAAATAGTAGGTCTTCCTTCCTGTAAATAATTTTTTGGGAGTTAAGAACTGAACTGATGTTTACAATCTATGGATAGATAAGTGTAATGAGGAGTTTTGTGATATATGTTTCACTTTTCATGACTAGTTCGAGGAAAATGAGTGGTTTATGTTTGTGTTAGTCATCAAGGATGGTTATATTTGTTTAAGTTTGTTCTGACTTGTGCATTTAAACTAACAATGTTTGGATGCTTCTCTTTCACAGATCGATGAAGATGTGCAAAGACACAATGAATTGCTTAAAGTTGTTAGAGGCGCTCCATCAGATATTAGTGAGATAGTTGCCAGACGTCGCAAAGATTTCACAAAAGAATTTTTTGTGCATCTTCACACTGTTTCCGAGTCCTATTTTGAGAATCTAGAAGAGCAAAATGGTGAGATTTTATTCACCACATACTGATACGTTATCACTCAGTTATGCATTCATGCTAAACATTTTGCCTTCTTCTCGAAGCATGATAGGTAATATTGGATGATCATTATCATTTCGATCCGTGCCTATAGCTATGTGATCAGCATAAGTATCTTTTAATTTATAAGTAAGAAAAGGCAAATATGTGCCTTCATTTAATAGCAAGATACAGCTCTCATCTAAATTCTAATCCACTGTATGTGGTAAACTGGCAAATAGCAGTCAGATGATTCAGCTCTGGTTGATTTAACAAGTATTATTCGCACAAGTACAATGCCAAATTAATCCAAGACTCATTGACATGTTATGCTTTACACAAACATCTGGTTTCAGGTTTTTCTTTTTAAATGTTTAATATGACCATGAAGGTGACAATAATATATGTACGCTATAGCATAGTTATGTTATAGTAATATGAACATTAACATCGAAGTAATATATAGGCCAGCCTCAAGAAGGGCCTTATAGATATCACAGGCACTGGATGCCATACTAACCATGTTATGTAATCTGCTACATTAGCATTGTTAGTTCAAACTATAGATTTTGTATAGGTTTTAGTAAATGTGTGAATTGGCCATGCAAGGTTTTAACAGGTATGTTAAGCCTGAAAGGAGAAGCATTCCAATAATTGGGAATTGGCCTAAGTCCTGTGGGAAAAAATTGAGCCAGTTTAATTGGTTAAGCCTTTAAATGTAACAGCTCTAGTATTTCATAACCATTATATTGTGGGCAAAACTGATAAATTTCTTCCTTGTATGACTAGCATTGGCAAGCATTGGAAATAAGTGCTTGGCAGCTGTACAAGCGTATGATTCTGCAACCGATAGCATCGAAGCACTGAATGCTGCAGAGTTGAAATTTCAAGATATTATCGACTCTCCTTCTGTTGATGCTGCTTGTAGGAAGATAGACCACTTGGCTGAGAAAAATCAACTCGACTCAGCATTGGTGTTGATGATTACAAAAGCTTGGTCAGCTGCCAAGGAATCGAGCATGACGAAGGATGAGGTAGATGATGGCTTGCCTTATAAATACTTGTCTAAATTAAGCTGTTGCAGCACTATTATGGCAAACCAATTCATTCTTATGCATAAAAAGACAAGTATCATTCTGACTCTATTTTATCTCCTAATATCATACACAGTAGATGTGGAAGTCACATCAAACAGTTTTTGTTTTGTTATTAACATTATGATCATTGGTGGTCCTAAAAGTAATTTTTATGAACCCACGGATGCTACTTAATTGAAGTATGATCCCACCCCGGCTGCTGCTAACTCTTATGCCCTTTTTTGAGTAGGTAAAAGACGTATTATATCATTTGTATGTGACTGCAAGAGGTAATCTTCAGAAGCTCATGCCAAAAGAAATTCGGATAGTTAAGTATCTGATCACAATTGAGGATCCCGAGGAGCGCCTGGCTGCCTTACAAGATGCATTTACCCCGGGAGAGGAACTTGAAGGGAAGGATGTAGATAACCTCTTCACGTATGTATCAAGAACTCAGTTACTGTTATGATCTTGTTGATATCTATACATTTGTTTGTTTTATGAAAGTTCAACCACTATCCTCAGATATTCACAGCACACTCAATGATGCTTCTTTTCTTTACTTATTATATTTTTACAGGACCCCCGAGAAACTTCACACATGGATAAAGGCTGTCGTGGATGCTTACCATTTGAGCAGGGAAGGTACTCTAATAAGGGAAGCAAGGGATCTGATGAATCCAAAGATCATTAAAAAACTGGAGGACCTAAAGAAGGTAGTCGAAAACAAGTTTTTGTGATCGAGAGCTTATACACCATCAACAATATGTTTCTAGATGTTAAAGATCATGAAGTCTGGTCTACCGGACTCTAGCCCCGACTCTGGGTTATATTTTGTGTTCCTGGTCGCATCCATGAAGCGAGAAGCATTAGACATCAAATGATTTATAGGTTATAATTACGGCAGTTTGTTGGTTTTTTGTAGTCTGATGTATAGCAGGCCCTTTTTTCTGTTTTATACCACAGCTTTGTAAGGTTACAGGCTCACAAGTTCTTTTAACAATAAATCAATTGCAAGTCTCTATTTTCCCTTTGTTTGTGGTAGCTGGAAGAAGCTTATTTTCTCATTCTTGAAATCGTGGGTTGGTATGTTGCCAAAGACCATGAGAATATGATAATACGGAAAACTACTCAAGCAAGCATGAAGTTTACAGCCACAACCTTAATACAAACCCAAAAGAACAAAGCCTAAACATCATAAAATGGAAGATAACCTAGTAAAAACTTTAACATGAGAACTAAATAAGTAAAGCCTATTAAAAAGCCTGATAAAATATTATTTTTATCTGAATAATTATGACAATTTGATCAAGTAGGGTGAAAAAGTTACATTTTTAAAGGTGCAAATTTTTTTTTTTGTGAAACTTAAAGGTGCAAACTTTAAAAGTTTAAATAAAAGAAGTGTATTATTTTTGTTTCTCCTTTTCCTTCATACATTTGCGTGCCAAACGCCCAGTGGGTTGCCCTCTCATAATGAAATTATAATTATCAGAATGAAACAAAATCCCAATTCCGAGTCGACTTAAAATCAGTCTTTTTGCGCGCAAATTCAAAACCCTGGTTGATCTCGTCGACGACTCAGCCACCGTAGGTAAGCTATCTCCCCCAATTTTCTTCCCCTAATTTTTCATCAATTTATTTGTCTGTTTGCTGAGAAAGTTTGGAGCTTTAGAGTATGAAGTTCTAGGTTGAATTCATACAAATTCTGAAGTGGAAATTTGATTTGAATCTAATATCTTAATGGATGTGGTTTTACGATCCTTGCTTTTGCTGGGTTTCTGTTGCATCAATTCCTCTTCTGATCTTTAAATTCTTACAGTCATGGAACATGAAACATAGAATGCAAAATATTGAGGGGTTTGGTTGATGAGGAGCATGGTCAAACAAAAGGCACTAAATTTTTCGGCAATAGACAAAATAGAAATAAAAATCAGAGCTAGTATGAGTCAACCAAACTGAAGAGTTATGAATGAATTTTGATTCTGATATTTTCTAATGTGAAAAGCAGATGATGAACAAGAAATCCAGTAATTGTGCTATTTGCGAGAATTCAAATCTCGCATCTATCTGTGCGGTTTGTGTCAATTACAGGTATGATATTTGGACTTTGTGGTTTTGCATTATTATTCATGTGACGAACTTATTTAGATCATTATAGAGCAACTACAACCTCATAATAAATTCTCTAGCTAGTAGTTGATGTTACGAGCTATTGTTATCTTTGTAGGATAATTGAAGTTTTTTCTTATTTTTGCATATCTTAAATGGATGTGTGTTTCAGATTAAATGATTACAACAATTCTTTGAAGGCACTAAAGAGTCGTCGCGATTCATTGTATTCAAGATTGAGTGATGCGCTTGTTGCAAAGGTTTGTATCTTCTGCCTTGGAAGGACTTACGTTGCTCTTTCTTTTCTGCTGTTTCACTTTTTGTACCTTGCAACCCAGTGGACTTTATTCCACTTTGTGCAACACGGACTATTGAGGTGGATTCCTATATGTTAAGTACTGTAAAATATGCCTTTGACTAGATACTATCAATTAATCCATGATATGAAAGTTTGCAAATGGCTGTGGAATCTGACATGATTGAAATTTGATAGTGTTTCATTGAGGTGCACATTTTGTGCCACAGAAGTATCACTAAAAAGAAAGTGTACAGTGGATCCAAACATAGGTTCTGGACTCTAGAGTAGGCTCTGGTAGGAGTAGGAATATGGTCAGCAACATGGAATTATTATAATAGTGTTTATAACGATGCCTATTCTAGAAAAATAAGGATATGCATTCATCTTCATTTAATTACTTTATCTCGAATGAATCTTGGATAACCAAGTATGTTCCTTTTATTTTTTATAATAGAAAGTCGGTCTATATATGATTTCAGAATTGTATATCCACTTTTTAGCATATGCAATCATCAGAGTTTTGTACATTTGAAGGCATCCTGGTAAGTTATTTATACTGATGTATTGTACATTTGTCAGGGTAAGGCGGATGATCAACAAAATTGGAGAGTGCTTCAAAATGAGAAGCTCGTGAAGTTGCGGGAAAAGCTCCGGCGTAATAAAGAGCAACTTGTGCAAGGTAGGATGCCTATTCTGAAACAGAATTCAAGTTGATATTAGTTCTTTTTTTTTTTTTTTTATGGATTTGTCAGACTGATTGAGAGGTTACAGGGAAGGCTAAGATTGAGAAGACATCCTATGATCTAAAAGTCAAATATGGGGTGCTTGAATCAGCCCTCTCTATGGTACCACATCTTTGTTAAAAAGTAATTTTGTATTTAATTTTATGGTTTAATCTTTGAGATATATGTTGATGTCAAACCTTTTGTATTTGCAGTTGGAAAAAAATCGTGCTGAACAACTGGAAAAGTTTTATCCTAATCTTATATGCACTCAGAGCTTAGGGCATGTAAGGCATATGTACTCCTTTACATGTAGATATTACTTTCGTGCTTTATTAATTTCAGGAAGTTAAATGGAAAAAGTCATCTATCATTATCAGTATCAGAAGATGTGAAATAATATATATTTACTTTGGCCTATACCACTTTGTTTTTCTGCTATTTTGAGGGTAGATCTATCTTTTTTATATAGTTTATTTTCTTCTCTACTAGACATTGTGTTTATCTGAACAAGAAGTTTGATTCTTAATACATTATCTGAAATGCAGATGGCAATAACCTCTGAACGTCTTCATAAACAGTCGGTGGTTATAAAACAAATATGCAAATTGTTTCCCCAACGTCGGGTAAGCACTTGAGAAGTAAATGAAACTGGATTATGTGCATGTCTTATAAGTTCTATTAAGGATTATGAATTCAATTGTTGAATGTGAATTTCAAACCTTGATGACTATGATATATGTAACTTTCTATAGCTTCACTACAGTGTGGGGCTGGGTTGTGAACAATCATTGGCATTTAGATTACCTTTTACAACTCTTGTGTTTGCTTAGTTTGAATCCAATCCTTTCTATGTTCATTCTTTCTTTTAGGTGATTGTAGAAGCAAAGAGGAAAGAGGGTTCTGGTGGTCAATATGACCAGATTTGCAATGCATCCTTGCCAAGAGGGCTAGATCCACACTCAGTTCCCTCAGAAGAACTTGCTGCTTCTTTGGGGTAATTTATCTTCAAAGTTAAATATGTAGATAAGCTTTTAAGCAGGATGATATGTTGGTACTGGATAGCAAGATTGTTTTGTCATAACACTGATAAGCACCCTAAATAGCGGATATTACTCTTCTTTTGTGGGTGCATATTATGTATTCCCAAGTTTAAGTAATCTTCTTACTTTTGAGTTAAATCCTCTATGGTTGATCATGTTTAACTTTGGAGATGTTGTGCTTTGCACTAATAACTGATCATTTTGGTTGGGGAACAGATATATGGTTCAACTCTTGAATCTTGCACTAATAACTGATCATTTTGGTTGGGGAACAGATATATGGTTCAACTCTTGAATCTTGTTGTTCAGAACTTGGGTGCTCCAGCGCTTCATAACTCAGGTTTCGCGGTAAGCTCTATTCACCCTCCATACAATGGCTTGAAGTTTCCCTGCAGACTTTGAATATACTTATTTCCTTTCCCTCTTTCCTGCACCTCAACATCTAGATCTACCGTGCATTAACTCTTTCAGGGGTTTGGAAGTACTATTGTGATTATATGATATCAAAGTGTTCTCAGGAGCACTTGGAAATATATAATTTACAATCTGAGAAAGTTTTCCCATGCTGTTAATATGTACAATGAAAATGATTAGTATTTAGATCCATTAAATTGTTTTGGCTTATAACGTGTTTTGATTTATCTCAATTAATCCTCTTTCTTTTTCTAACGGTATCCTTCTCTTCTGAAAACAGTGAAAAGATATATCAAGCATCATTATTAACCAAGCTCTGCATACGGTGTTTGTGGATTATTTTGACCTCTAGTTGTCTTATATTTGAGTTTGTCTTTATTTCAGGGTTCTTGCTCTCGGATATGGCAAAGAGATTCTTATTGGGACGCACGACCTTCTTCTCGGAGGTACTGTCAAAGAGATTATTATTTGACAGTGGAAGAACTGGATTTCTATTGACTGACAAAGTTTATTTTATTGCAGCAATGAATATCCCCTCTTCATACCACGTCAAAATTATTGCTCTACTAGTGGGGAAAATTCGTGGTCTGATAGAAGCTCGAGTAATTTTGGTGTTGCTTCAATAGAATCGGAGAGGAAACCCCGTCTGGATTCTTCTGGAAGTAGTAGCTTTAATTATTCTTCCGCTTCTCCTCATTCTGTTGAAACCCACAAAGATTTGCAGAGAGGAATTTCACTTCTCAAGAAAAGTGTGGCATGTATTACAGCATACTGTTATAACTCACTATGTTTAGATGTCCCTTCTGAGGCATCTACCTTTGAAGCATTTGCAAAATTGCTGTCGACCTTATCTTCATCCAAGGAAGTTCATTCTGTCTTTTCTTTAAAAATGGCTTGTTCAAGGTACACTGTCCCACAACTCCTTTGAGAATTATGTTCTGTTTCTTCATTTCAGTTCTATTATACATAGACCGAGCAATAAACATAATCTATATTTAACAATTTTTGGATAAGCATGAAGTTACTCGGGAGTAGTTTCTTGCAAAGTAGATCATTTTGATTTTTGTAACGTAAAGCATTCTATGTTGAGTGAATGTAGCATAAAAGAGAGTGTTTTCTTTATATAGCAAAGGTTACTTAATTGTATTTTAAAATCTGTATATTTGTCTTCTCTCAAAACATCTGAATGTTCACAATCTAAACTATAATAGCCTCTTTGTTTATCAGTAGACTGGATTCTGAACTCTTTGCATCATATTACCTGGACTGGGAAAAGTTTCATAATACTTTTTTTAAAGAACACTGCTTGACTGTCTTTACATGGATGCCGTGGATTACTGATAAACTTAAGTTGGAGTTTCCTTTAATTTTCAGGTCTTGTAAGCAAGTTCAACAATTAAACAAATCTGTATGGAATGTGAATTCTGCCATATCTTCAACCACTCTGCTGGATAGTGCACATGCAATGACAATGACGGTATATGTCTGGGCTTTGACTCTGTTTTCTTTTGTAGATTTTGGCTTTTTAGCTAATGGACCTTTTGCCTTCAGTTAATCAACAATGTAACACCATTACACACTGATATAGGACTGCTGCTTTCTTGTGGCTTCTAAGAGATATTCCTCATTTTCCTATTCATAACCATAATGTTACACATCTCAGTCGGATGTTACTCTTTTCCACTTTTCTCTGCTAGCCATGATTGCAAAATCTTAATTGTCAGCTGTTGGCATCTATTGTCAATGACGTGTCCATTGACATGACATGGCCCATAAAGGGGCATATGAAAATTAATAATCACATAACCTTTATTGGAGCATAAGTTTAACTGCATGCTATATAGTATATACATGGAGTGCTCTTGTTTCATAGCTCATCTTTGTCTAATTTACACCTCTTAGAACCATAGCAATGAGAAACAATCTGGTTAGTGTTAAATTGGTATGCTGCTGTTTGTTGCATGCATGAAACACCATACCCTTTTCTTCATACTTTTGTTTTCCCTTTGCAGAAAAACTTTTATGAAAATAATATTCCTAATTATGCCACCAGCTTCCTTTCTTCGACTGAGATGTCTGATTCTGGGAAGAATGAATGCATGATTGAAGGGTGGGATCTTGTGGAACATCCGACTCTTCCTCCACCATCACAATCTGAGGATATTGAGCATTGGACTCGAGCGATGTTCATTGATGCTACAAAGATATGATTTGGTGCTACAAGAGTCTTTCTTATTGTAAGTTACCATTCAGATAGTTCTATTTTCATAATTCATGCTTTGGTACTCTTTGTATGGTCCTGTCTAACACCTACTTTTTCACTGAAATAAAAAGAAACCACTACCTTCTTTAGTTGATTGAAAGGCATCCTATGATTGGTCATTTTTATAGGAATTATTAATTATATACTGCCAGGTAGTTATACATGCAATGAAAGCAAAATTCTTAAAATTTAGAGTTTAAATGATTCTTTTGTGATTTGTCTCTTATTTCTCTGATCATGGTGTTGAGTTTTGTACCAAGGCCACAGTTCAGTACATTACTATTATGCTGATACCTGTCTATTATACTTGAATCTAAACCATCGTAATGCTGCATTGCTAAAAAAAAAACCATCATAATGCTGATACAACATTTTCTATGTTTGTGTCTGTATTTTGATAAGCTTCTTTGAGTATTCTCCCACATTCTTTACCTCTGTTGGTTTTGGTTTTGTCCCCTCCCCGACCATTTGAAATGTAAACCTCTTCTGTCTTCTACTTAACAGGTATGTCGAAGTTGATAATTGAGCAAAAGGTAAGACCGCATGGACCGACTAGTTTGGGAATGAACCTTGTTCACTTGTAAATAGAAATGTTCTCCATGGTTCTATATGTAAATGAAATAGAGTGAAGGGGTTTCTTTTATGTTGTTATTATTATTATTATATGAACTTTTAATTACCTTTGTTCATATGATTTATTATGCCATATCGTTGGATTTAATCAAGATAACAGATGTATTTATGTTGCCAGCTTAATGTATAAAGGGTTTCCTTAAATTTTGGGTGTGCGCTTGTTAGTACTAATGAGTGTTGATTGCTGGCTTTGCTCACTTTTTGAAGGTATTATAAAGGAGTTGATTTCTACTGCCTTTCCACCCATCTTTTATTTTACTTATTCTTTGTGAGTTAACAAAATTGTTGCAAGAAATAACCTGCTGATTCATATTTGTATTTTCCAAAATTAAAGTATTTTTTAACAGCTAGAAAACTACGTCCAGACGAGATTGTTTAGTTGAATGTTTTTTTTTTCCTTTTCATTTAATTAGACCATAAAATGTCTAGAAATACAACAGAATTAGCCTAAATAGTTCTGGCACAGAAGGTTCCCTCTTTAAAGAAGTACAAAGTTAAACAGCATTTTTGCATGGTTGTGAACTTGTGATAAGGGGATGAAGTTCACTTTTTCCTCTTCTTTGGGGGCTGAAGAGCCTCTTCTTCGTCGTCGTCTTCATCATCCGGTTCCACCTCCTCTACAATTTCTTCCTCTTCCTTATCCTCACCTTCGTCCTCGTCTTCGTTGTCTTCATCTTCATCATCATCCTTGTCCTCATCTCCATCTACTTCACCATCGTCATTATCATCACGGTTGTTGATATCATCGTCCTCTTCATCTTCTTCACCGCCTTCGCCTACTTCACCTCCATCGCCTCCGGCCTCGGCTTTGGAACTGTTGTTGCTTTTACCATTAGAATTGTTCCCAGCTCCTCCATCTTCAGAGGATGGCTCTTCTTCAGTGTCCCCAAAGCCGCCATCATCGTTCTTCTCTTCATCACCATCAACTGCTTCCGAGTAGGAATATTCATCCTCATTGGCTCGATTTTTTTGTCCACAAGTTGAGAGGTGGAAAGAATCCTGTAACCATAGGAGATAAAGGTGCAATCCGAAATAGTAAATCAACAATCAAACAAAGGAAACACATACAAGAAGGGCCCGTCATTTTTTTGGAAATCTAAAGGAACACTTTTGTACACCCAAACGCATCCAAAAGTCTACCCATGCCACCTATTAGAAGAGCCATATATTTTCTTAGCATTTTCCTCTTTTATTTATTTTAGTGTCATTTTTTTTAACAAAGTTGCAAAATAAACTCAAATACTCTTAAACTTATTTATCAAACATCCTTGGAGAAAAAGAAGGTATTCTTTTGAGGTCCAAGTTATTTCTCTTTTCTTATTTATATTTTTTCAAATTGGACAAAAAAGATGGAGAGAGTTGAACTCACTTGAGGTAAAAGCAAAGCTGAGACAAGCAGAGTCACAAGAACATCCCAAGCGCACGTTAGCAACCAGACCTGTCCAACCCTAATGTTGTCCTCAGCACCACTCTGTTTGGTCTCCATTAGTACGGACGCACTCGACGTACGCAAACACAATCCCTGTCAAGCAGATAAAAAACACAGACAGACGTCCGTACGTTAAGATCGATCTGTTCCCCTCTTTATCCCCCACTGTTAGATCTCGCACTAAACTAAGTAGTAGTACTCCTTAAATATACTAAAACTTACAATAAATCAAACGAAACTGTAGTTAGCCGGAAGACTAGCCCTAGGAGTATGATATTTTCCGGTGAAGGCAAATTTTTCGCTACTAGATCAGATGAAACAGCTAGCTCATGCAACGGCGAAAAAACCGAAGAGATCGATAGAAATTAAGGTATAAAAATGCTAGGTATGATATGAGAAAGTGAGAATATATTAGAAAATGGTGAAGAAAAAAGAGAAGTACGTACGTGGTTATAATTACCTGAAATTTCTTCATCAGCTGAAGGTCGGAACTGAGCAGAGAGCTTGTACTGAGCTTTCTCTTTGTTTGGTTTGGTTTGCTTAATTAGAGATCTGAATTGTGAAGTAAAGACTAAAGAGAGTTAGTAGTTCTAAAGCTTTCAGTCAGTAAGCTAGCGTTGGAATCACTTTGATTCTCCACCGTTGGATTGTAATCCTGTTGAGAAACAAAGAACCGAACCTTTTCTTTCTCGATCTTTCTATCTGCGTGTGAGAGAGAAGAGAGATGCCCGAGAAGTTGGAAATGAATGCAGTAGGACCGATGGGGCAGAATGGGCAGTGATTCCGTACCATGCTGCGGCTGCCCGAGAGAGTAGTCAAAATAAGCTGCTTATGGATTTAATTTACTGTTTAGTCCCTATAGGTTGCTTAGTGTATGAAAAAATAGGATTAATGCCATTTTTATACTGCATTTGTTAATCACCCTGAAGCTAGTATGTAACCAGTAGGGTAACCACCATGTATTAAAACAAGTCTGAGTTTTATTTAGAATGAGACTTAATGCCAAATTCACTTAGAATGAGAATGACTCCGATTCTAAGAGTACTGTACTTCTTTTATTTACCAAAAAAAGAAGAAGATAGCCAGTAATTAATTAAGTCTTATTTATGGCATATCGACCTGTTAACAACTTAACATACATATTAGTTGGAGGGGCCAATCAGTTTTCACTTTCTGTGATGGTGCAGCATAAGACTTGTGAAATATCCTTCTGCAATTTATTGCAGTCAATTCAACTTTTTTCTTGTTAGCATTTGCATCTTCTATAGTCTATACAGGATCAGACCACTTTGAGAAGCACTGCCCAGAAAAAGCAAAAGAAAAGGAAGGGAATATTGTAATCTCAGCATTTTCACCGCACTAGCTAGTTTTCACTATTCATACATCTCGGAGACAGCGATACCTGTGAACACGCACTGGGAAAGTGTTCAAATTTCCACAGGTATTTGTTCCAATCACATTTTGACGCAGGTTTTGATTCTCTCTTGCATAACCCCCTTTTTTTTTTTTGAGAGAAACTTGCATAACCCTTCTTTGTTGTTCTTCTATTGACATATTTGTGCAACCTAGCTATATCCTAATATTTCTCTAAGTTTTTCTTTTAAAATAAGAGATAAAGTGTTTGATGAAATGTTTTAAAGAAAAAACTAATAAAGTTTGAGTCATGACGAGTGTATTAATTGGTCATGAGTATTTGAGAGCTTCTAGCTTTATCACGTTCCCCGTGGCTACAAACTCAACTTATTCAATACATGCATGTTTTAAACTTTCAACATTTCCGAACTAGCTCTAGTTAAAACAAGTTCAAAGTAATGACACATCACTTGACGACAAACTAATCTGGTGACTATCAAATCTTATATGCATGTTCCATGAGTGGGTTCTTCTTTTGTTAATTGCAACTTGCAAGTGTTTTATTTTCTTCGTTCTTTAAAATGAGGAAAGGTGAGGGTGACACCTAAAATCCAAAAGGAGGCTTCACTTGGGAAATATTTTGAGGAAATTTGAAAAACATTTCACCGAGGACTACAGAAAACTGTTCCTCCAGCCAAGCCCAAGTTACAACCCAATTGGACCAGCAGCCATATTTAGGAAAGTGCTGTACTCATACTAGGAAATGATAAATTTGAGCTTGGATGTATGTGCTGAATTAAAATTATTATTTTTCCTTCTGTTTATATATACTTCTTTGCAGTATAGATAATATTGTTGCTGCACAGATATCTTCTACTTGGCTAGCTTTACAGGATTCTGTATACAATCTACTGTTTCCACATAAAAATTGAACCGAAAGAAAGTTCCTTCTTATGGAAAATACCAATTCTCAAATATGCAAAACCAAAATTTCTGAATCATAAAGACAGATTAGAGGAAGCTGAATCATAATGTAGGAAGACCATGTGTAAACAGATGCTAGCTAGCTAGAAGCCTAAAAGGAAGCTGAACTGGTGCGCCTAAGTTGGTATTTAGGCATGGAATTAGTAGGATTTGAAGATAAGAGTATCTCCACCTCCTGCATCAAAAACACATCAAGAAGTAGTAAAGATCCGAGCTAGTGTTAACAGTCTGGTACTAAGCAATACAGTTCCATTCATGGAGGTGATGACCAAAAAGCTTACTGGGGAAAATGAAGAGCCAAATTAATATCGTATACAAATCTAAATGCATGGCTTAAAACTAAGCAGAAGTTTCTAGATGATGATAAGAGGTGAAGATTGAAACTCCTTTTAACTTTTCAGATTTCTTAAATGTAAGACAACCACTAAACTCAAGAGTCTAACACAATCCCTCATGTGCAGCTTCACCCATCAAATTAAAAAAATTGGGGATTGGAGGCTTTGAAATCAAGACCTCATGGATCTAGAGTTCTACTACTATGTTAGACAATCACTAAATTAACCCTGAACGCTTAAGCTAGCTTGTTAAGAAATGAGACAATAGACTAGTGTATGCAAAGCTAACCGTAGAAACCCTATGATTGATGCAAATGTTCTACACATCACAACATAAATACATAAATAACAGTTGGGTGGGATGTTTAAAATTTGTGATTCTGGTACCTTTTGCTTTTTGAGCCAGGTATTCATTTTTCTCAAGTGAAATACTTCATTCTCCAACTGATTGGTATAAGCCTATATCATTAAAAAAATCATTCTAATAAGTTGCAAGTTCATATCGTATCATATATATATATATATGCGTATGCAAATTAAACAACGACACCTGAACATATATGTATATATATATTATATAGACTATAAAGATATATGAGTAACTCTAACTACATAAAGCTAGCTAGCTTTTACTGTAAGATTCAAAATGACCTGCTTCCTTGCCCTTGACCTTGCTGCTGACTCTCTGTTCTTGATCATCCTCTTCTGCCTCCTCTCAATACTTTTCTCCTTCATTTCATCTGAGTAATGGCGCTTCCTCTCGGCATGAGCTGCCTGAGACTCTGAAGACGATGCTGCTGATATTGCTGGCATTGGAGTTGACAAACCACCCATTTGATGACTCTCTGAGTAATTATCAAGATGCACAGCTGATGATGAGTTCTCAAACACTGACTCACAAACCTTGAAATTCGAGTCCAACATTGTCATTTGCTGCTGGGCAGCAGCAGTCACTTGAAACTGAAACCAATCTGCTTGCTGTGACACCACGGCTGTGGGATCAATTGGTGTCATCGGATGAGCATTTAGGATACCTGCTCGAACTAGGAGATGTTCAGGTGTCGTTGTTGCTGTTGTTGGTTCTCCAATAGTAGTCATTGTTTGATGATGCAATTGTTCATGAGGATGATGATCATGAAGAACAATTTCCTTCCATACCTCATCCATAGTTTTCTTCTTGCTACTCATTAATGGTCCATTCAAATTGAAATTCCCAAGAAAAATTGAAGTGGGCAATGAGGAAGAAGAAGAAGGGTTTTGCAGCAGCTTCCCTTCTTGATCAACTGATATCACATTTTTAAGCAACTCATCCAAATGTACCATACTAGTATTCAAAGGCCTGCTTATATTGCCCAAATTACTCCGAACCTCAGTATGATCCAAAGTCAGATTGTAATTAGAACCTTGTCTAGCCAGATGAGGAAATTGTGGTTCCTCATCTTCATTTCCAGACACCAAAGTTCTATCATCCATGCCCCCCAAAAACCTACCTGTTAGCACAGCATTCCCTGAGCACCTTTGGAAGTACCAGAAGAGAAACTTATACTTTATGAGAATTAGAAAATGTAAAAGAATAGTAAAATGTAAAAGGAAGGGAAATTTAAACCATGTTGATGAGTTGGTAAGAAGGTATAGGGAAAAGAAGAGTCACATTGTGTAATGTGAGGAATGGAAACGGGTGAAGAGTGAGTGAGTAGTCAAGAAGTTTGAGAAGCGAAATGTGAGCCGCCAGAAATGATCTGGCCGAAGCTGATTTGTTGAAGGGGATCCTATTTTCAGTGAGAGAGTTCTCATCTTAACAGCCAAACCAGATTTTCATGCTACTTTTGGGGGATAGAGAGACCCAACCAATCCTCATCTCTCTCTTTTTTTTTTTTTTTTTTTTGGTTACAAGGGAAGCCCAGAGGCAGAAAGAAAAAAAACACCAAAGAAAAAAAAAAAAAAACTAGCTATCAGGCCTATTAAGGCCAATCATTCTGGCATGACCATCTCCAGAAATATCATCAATGACCAGCCGAGAAATGTGAGCAGGGGGGCTGCAGAATAAAGTAGTACCACGAGGGAGGCCAATACTATTTTTGGCCATAGCATCAGCAACCAAATTGCACTCCCGGTGAACATGGCAGATCTGACAAGCCTCAAATAAGTGTATAAGACCATGACAATTGCTAATTATAGTAGCCATTGGGTGGAGGTTAAGGTCGGTAGAGTTAAGGAGGTTCACAGCAATAACAGAATCACTTTCTACCACAATTTTCTTAATCTGCAAGTTAGCAGCCAGCTTTAAACCAATGTATATACCCCAAACCTCAGCTTGAATAACTTCACCAATTGCTCATCTCTCTTTCTCGATCACTCTCATCCTCTGTTTTTTTTTTCCCTCTTCTAATTGAAATGATATATAATTTAGTACTTGTCATATACGCATTCCTCGTTACACATGATATGATTCTTCTGAAAAGTGGCTGTTAATTTATTTATAAACAGACAGAAGAATACATACTCTAATGTTCAAAAAATAAATTGGTGTTGGCACTTCTAGAATCAATGCATGCATATGAAATTAAAAATGGTGTGACGGTATCTAGGCCTCATCATTCGGCCTTCCGGCCCACTACTCGATTTGATCCTGGCCCGGCCTATTTAAACCCGAGTTTTCTAGTGTTCTATGAACATTTTATTAATTGTTTGCAATTGTAGGGAAGCTTATCCTCACACCTATATTATTGTTTATTGATGAATAATTTTGCATCTGGAGGGACATAAAACCTGAACTCCAAGCTACAATAGAAGCATTATATATATATATATATACATCTTGAATAAGAACATGTATCTCATTTAACCATAAATCATCAAACTCATAAAAACTAAAAAGATAAGCTAATCGATGTACTACACCGTTCTTAAAATCGATGTGCTACACCAAAGAATAAATCATAATTCTTTGAAATTTCCCTAGCTACAAGGAAACAAGACTTGAAATATCTCTAATAAAAGACATGCATATATACAATTAAATTGATTAATTAAGGCCCATGGTGATGGGGCTTGCGGGTAGGTTTTTTTTTTTTTTTTTGGTGTGATAAAAGTTTAGGTGAGAGCTTGGTTACGCTACACCACCATCGCCGGGGCAAGCCCGCAACCTAAGCCTGGAAGGACCGACGATGCGACACGTACCTGTCACACTGCCCCCAGGTATGGATTTCCGCAGGAGACTTATAGATCGCGAACCAAACGATGCATGTTGGTAGCGGGGATCGAACCTGTGTGGGTGATACACCTCAAGCTCGCCCTTGCCAACTGAGCCAAACCTCGTTGGTTGCGGGTAGGTTTTCTTAAGAACTACAATCCACTACGTTCCCAATTAATATAATGATCGAATAATTATATTGAATTAATGATCGAGTTCATCATAACATGCATTTCGATAGCGATGACGAAAGTAAGTGATATGAATTTGTACCCCAGAAAAGGAAAAGGCAATGCATCAATCAGTCAAAGAATGATGAGTGGGTGTGCCCCTTCCTTTGGGCAACGTGGTCACCACTCAGATTTTGCATGCTTTTCTGTTTTTCTTTCTCTGCTTTTTTCCAGGATGATGAGTCGAGTCACAGTATAAGTTAAAACGGCTATCGAACACCAATGGATGAAGGCCAATCTTATAAGTAAAAGGGTACGAGGGTACGTACGTACTTCTCCTCCTCACCTGTGGGAAAACACGTACAATTAATAGGGTTTCTGAGGGTGCATGAGAATATATACCTATATATATATATAGCTGGTTTGTCCCTTTGGATCGAGCCGCAATAGTATCTAAGGTTAAGCGTTTCTGGGTTTCGAGTTGATGTTAAAAAACTAAATCATATAATTAAACCCTAGTCTAAAAAGACATGTAGTTTCGGACATATATAATTAAACACAATACAATATCAGCAACAACAAAAATTAAACCATTTAAGTTTTCTTTTTCTCCGGCCAAACTAGTAATTAATGGAGGAATCCAAGCTGTATTGCCACTTGAGTAAGAGGCTGTCCACAGAGGCAGATGGAGGGAGGAACCAAATCAAAACCAGTGGCTTATAAAGGTCTACGCCGTCTCCTCTTACACCACCAAAATTGGCATAATTCGATCAGCAGAATCAACAACTACAAGGACAGAGAAAAGGGACAACAGAATCGACGACCAAACTATATATATATGGTTCTTGTTTGAAGATCTTCTTCTTGTATACCATATGCCTCTGTCTCTCTAATCATATATTCCTAAATAGTAGTTGTACGTACCCGATAACTGGATCATCGATGGTGATAGTACGTACCTAACCAAAACCGTCCTGTACGTCAATCACAATTGGGGTTTGAATAGGGTCATTTCAGCTTATGTAGTCTATCATACTGTTTTGTTAAGAGACAAAAATCTCTGCAGAAAGCAGAAGACTAAAAGAAGAGACTGATGATGAGTGGGGGATCAAAGTGTCAAATTATTGAAGGCCAAAGTATAGAACATTTCTTAATAAGAGAAGCAATGCTAACTACTTTTTTCTTTTAATTTTTTTTCTTATCTCGTAACACAATTGTATCTCATTATAAAAAAAAATGATCAACCAATTTTAGAAATTGATTTGCAATATCATTAATTATCATCGAGGTTGATCAATTCAGTGTTTCATCCTAACATTATGCTCGAATATTTATTTTAAAGTAAATGACTAGGTTATCAATTTAGTTGAAAGTTTTGCATGAATTATCAAAAATATGAGTACGTTTGATGGTGACACTACATTATATGGAATGAAAATGAAGAAAAAGATATAAGAGATGGAAGGAATGTGAGCAATGTGAATCATATACATTTGTTAGCAAATGATCAGATATAAACACTCAACAAAGTCAAATACATCAAGCGAGAAACGTACTTTAAGTTCCATCGAAATTATTTTTGAGATAAAACTTCACACATATGCACCTAAATACTCTAGATTTTAACTGATTGAATTATTAGCAACCGGAAGACGTTGGGCCACAACACCTTATTGATTAAGTGAATGACGTCAAAGCTAGGGACTGCGTGTTTAAGTATGCCATGACAAAGCTAAAGGGAAAGAAAAGGCTAAGGGTTTGCTTTTTTTTCTTCCTGCTTTGTTTTCCACAACGAATAGAATTTGAGCATTTGACAATCACCAACCAGATTGCATTGTAAGATAGTGGAGATTCTTTAAGCCATCTCGTCAAATGGTCATATTATTGACACCCAAATGGTTGGTTTTCTATATGAAAGCCTTTCTCTTTCACGATTTCTTTTAATGGTTCTTCTTGTACGTGATTGTTTAAGTTCACATAACATGGGACTAGAATCTTGGCTCAAGACTAATATCCCCACTTGACCAGTTTGGCCATATTCTGCTAGCTGCACTTTGCGTGTACTTGGTTCCATTGATCTTTTTGCAAATTATACAAACTTGATACTTGTTTAATATGAATGTGGAAGCCACAAAACATAATATGCTTTGACCAACAACAAATGCGTAAGGAGCTACACAGGTTTATTAGCTAGCTACATTGTAGAAGCAAAATGAATTACAACTTATATTGTGAACAACTTATATTGAATAATGTGACGCTAAAATTGCCTACAATTTTATATATCAGTGCATCATTTTTTGATATCGAGTCACTCTAAGTAAGGGACTACCACTTCACCCATCTTATTGTAAATGAAGTGACAGGTGGTGGGTTCATGGTAGCAATCCCTCCATTATTTTTTGAGATTGTGGGTAGGGAAATTGGCTATCATTGAGGAGATAATATCGTCATGCTCTACTTATTTTTTTTTTTTTAAATTAGTGGTTTTATTGAAAAAAAAAATAGTATTATTTGTTAGACAAAAGAAGAAAGAAACATAAAGTGAAATATAAAATAAAGTGGGCGGGATAGTCCAAAGTCCAAACAAAATGCCTTTTACTAAATAATTTTATTAAAGTTATCTTAAGCTGGAGATGCGTTTGGTATAAGCACTAGATCATCACTTTAGTTTTCCATAAGTGATGGGAGTTAGGGAAGCAGATGCCATTAGCTTATGAAAACAAATAATATTAAAAGGTTCATGAAAAGAAATCAAAGTCCCATCCTGAGGCATTATAAATAAAGCAAAAGTGAGACTGAGCCCTATTCTTTATACTCAATTATAACCTTAAATGGATGATGCATGGGTGTCTTCTCATATTAGAATGAACTCTATATATACAAAAACATGTGAGCTAGCTCACAGACATACCAGTTTTGAATCTTTTGATCACTTAATTTGTTTATAATGTATGATGGCAACAGCCAATTCTTTGGAGATATTAATTAAGCTTTTATTTAAAGCAAAGTTTAGTTCGAATCTTCTAGTTTAGAAAAAAAGTTCCATCAGTTCGAATATTCTGTCTTCTGATTTTTCAATTTTGATATATATCATATTTAACTCAAATATTTCTATTTGGTGCTCTTCAGAAATGTCTAATATCATAAAAGATCGAGAAATCTTCTTTTCCGGGAAGACAGTAACATGTAACAAGAAAACAAAACATGAAGATAGTTGTGAGAAGAGACAGGGACGAAGCCAGCAATTCATACCTGAGAGGGCAAATATCCATGTACTAAGAGATAAGAAAATTAAATATGTAAAGATAGAGAATAGAGAATTAATGATTAAGATTATTAGAATTTAGAAATAGCAATCTGAAATATGATGGTTGATAAAGAGAAATTACGATTGAAAAATAACATGATTGAATGAGTTAATCGTTGTTCTTCACAAAATTGAGACTCTAAGAGAATCAAAGAGGCATCAAGCTTGATTGAAAACCCTATCAACGGACAGTACTTTGAGATTGGGAAAAAAAAAAACTCTCGTCCAAAGTCACTTACGTGTACCAATATAGCACTGTCACCTATATGTTTTTTAATTTTGTTATTAACACATCTCAAATTGTCATTAACACATATTTTCGTATTTTTTAAATTTATTTTTATGCAAATAATTCATAAAGCCCTTACATTATTTAAAAAAAAATTGTCTTTAAAAATGTAAAAGTGTTAATAACAATTTGAGGTGTGTTAATAACAATTCCCTATTTTTTATTTTTTTTAATAAAAAAGAAATACAAATTGGCAAATTACACAGACAAGCTTTCATGCATTGTCTTCTTCATCCTCTTCTGATCTTCTTCATCTCTTTATGTGCCAAAAACTCAACCAATTTAAGATTTTGAAAAATCTCATTAAGAGAAGCAATCAACAAAAAGATCCACTACCTAGTGGTATGAATTATTGATTTTGTTTCTCTTCAAAATCATGCTCCATCAATATATCCAAATAAATTTGCAATTATAATTAATTCTTGATCTTTAGTAAAGTCTCCGGCCAAATGTGAGCTTTACACAATGAATCACTTGTGTCCTACACTTCTAATTTCATCACGAATGCTTCTGTACTAACGAATTTCAATCCAATTTTGTCCACCCTTAATTTTTTTTTGTCAACTTTTTGTGGTATTCTAAAATTCTCATCACGTATCATATGAATTTTCATGCCACGTTAGTGACATGCACATCATCATAAAAGGGAGTCCATTAAAGCCACATTAGCCATTAGCAAAATAATTGACAAAAAAATTAATGATTGGACAAGATTGATTAAGATTGATGAGTAAAAACACATGCGACAAAATTATAAGTGCATGGGTACAAATTATTTAAGGTCTAAAAACAAGGGAAGTGAAATGTAATTAACCCTTAATTTTATCATTGTCAAGTTCTTTGGAAGCACTCCTTCATTTAAAATGTTCCAACGAGTTCATGACTTTTTAAAAGCCAAACCCGCATCTTTCTGCGCATAAGTAAAAAAACCACATGCATTTGAGTAAACTTACCCTAATTGATTAATTGATAAATTGTTGTGATTAAAATGATAAATGGAAAATACTTTAGATACCTCAATAATTGGTGATCGATGATCATAAACAGAAGACCGTACATATTATTACCAAATGAACAAGCATCATATAAATATATATAAGTCCACTTGGTTAATTATATATTTATCTTAGGGGATAGATCGTCTCCTTTTTCTGGTTTTCTTTTTCTTGTTTTTGTTTGTTGTTTTGCTGCTTTACTCTGTAGATTGTATGCTAAGTTGACGCAGCATTGATTCGTCTGACATGGGAACACACAGTGCACATTATGCAAGCACAACCGAAAGACACTAAATTATGTCACTGCCAGCTCTAATTTGCTTGTAATTAATATGAACTAGCAACAATTCATACATGGATGATCCAACAACTTCCAATATATATGTATTGATGATCAAATACATACGTATAAGTTGTTTAATAAAGTACCGTACGCATAACTTAAATTAGGTGACATGAAGTAGACGTATGTGACTTAATTAGTTTATATATTATTTACTAAATATTGTGGGAGAATTAGAGTATCGATATGATCCAATTATAATGAACGTCATTTGAATTTTTAATACTTGGCACATTTTCTCCTAACCTCAGGCAAAAGGTTTTAATATGTGGTAGAGCACTTTAATCGTTTCCAAGTTAATGGGAAAGTACTACTTTTCTTCATCATATTATTATCTCTATACCTACTTTTTCATGGATAAGTCCTTCTCATGTTTCTTTAGATTGAGAAGGGACATTTTCTGTTGGAAAAGTTTTGGGTTTTGGATTATCTCTCATCATATGTGCTTAGTTGAGTAGTTAAGTAGCGTTATGCTAATTGCTCTATGAATATGTAAAGAATACACCCAAGCTCCTATGGACCCTTCTAGAGTTTGGATGGATAAGAAGAAGAAGCCGTCAAGCTCTGTTTGGTGGTTTGACATCTTTAATAGAAACGTCGTCCCACTCGAGTTCAAATCATACTGACTGCGGATTGAAATTAAATCTCAATTCATTCTGTGATTGTTGTGATTGGTTAAGGAGAAGAAGTGTTCTGACAAAATTTCCGACTGCACATTAATATTTGAGCTTTGGAAACTTTTGAGAAACTGTAGGATTTCAATTAAAAATAAATAAAAAATAGAAACATAGTACAAACTTTCACTTTTAATTTGTATCCCAACCCGAGTCTGTAAACCCGAGTCTGTAAATTTCTGTTTACTGTACTTAGAAAAAAGTAGGGTATGTTAGAGACAAAATTAGAAAAAAGTATATTTTTTTATCGATGGAATCCTAGCCTCTCAAGTACAATTTCTTCGGGTATGAGACATCAAGAGAGTCGGATAGAATGACCAAAGTATCCCTCCCACTGTCCCTCGGACGTTCCTAACTTCACCGGCCACGGAAGTCACCACCTGTAAATGACCTCATCCATGATTTTGTCTTTTTGTCTTTTTGCTGTTTTTGTTTTCTTTTTAATTTTTCTGAAAGAGAAAAAAAAGTTTTGTGAAAACAACGTTAGTGGGGACATTGCGACGTTAACGGTTTACCGTGGCGCTTTCAGAAAAGAATGAATATTTTAAAGCTGGAGGGAGCTAATGGGTTCTTCACAAAGTGGCTTCAAAATCATTTGAGGTATGATTCCCACAAAATTGGGTCTCACCAAAATCATCATGGGAATGTTGAATTAGAGTCATCACAACTCTTCCCAGAACCCCATTAATTTTCTCCCAATCCCACCATTGAAGCTCAAATTTCAAGTCTTTTCTGCAAAACTTTGCTGGGTTTTTGTATATATGAGTCAGTACTCTGAAAGTTCAAGTCTTGAGAAAACCCTTATGGGGTTTTATATATATGAGTCTGAGCTCTGAAATTTCAAGTCATGCTTTGTTGGTGAGGTAGTCGTATTTTGCTGGAAGGCTGCACTAATTCCCTGACTCACTGAGCTTAATTAGGCATGTTACAAGAGGTAATGTTTTTAGTCTCCATGTAGTTTATGTGTCTATGTATGTATGTGAATATTATATGTTATTTATAAACAAATATATTAACCACTGGAGATTATCACTTCCCCAACTTTTCACTGATCTTTTTATCCACTTGTTCTGGTTATTTAAAGTGGAAGTTTTTAATGTTTAGGAAAGCTTGGATACCATGCTTTCTTCTCTGCTTTTAGTGCATGTTTCTTCTGGTTTGTGTACAAGGATGGAGTTACTATGACTCAGCATTAGGACTTCAGGACAAAGAGTCTTCTATTCTTCACCATGATAAGCCTTTGTTTTCCTTCAGGTTCCAAAATCCAAACAAATGACTTTAACTTTAATTATGGTTTATGTTATCACTTTCTCACTGTGAGCCATTTTCTAGTCCCATTACTAAAAGTTCAGTGGTCATTAGTATTGGTCTTCTCTTGGAGCAAAGTAAACAGTTGTGATTTTGCAGCACAGTGACTATGATTTATGAATGCTTTAGCTTTATTCACTTGTGTATATGTTTGCTGACTTCTTTATTGGTTTCAATTCTGTGATAGAGTACTATGAGCTATCCATCAACTCAATTTGCCACCTCAAGACAAATGGGGATATATGAGCCATTCAGGCAGGTTGGTGTGTGGAGAGAAACCTTCAGCGGTGGTAATAGCTCAAACGTAGGGGCTTCTACAATTGTAGAGGTGGATTCTAGGCAAGAAAACAAGGTAAGGATGCATGAAGTGTGGTCTGTTTTTCTTTTTCTATGTTGGAATCACTTTACTAATGATTTCAATTGAATTCTGCTCCACTAGATTGGATTTGCTTCTCATGAATCCATGGTACCTGCTGGAAATGATTACGAATCAAACCGATCTGCTGATAAGGTAGTGATGACTGTTCTTAATTTCTTGTATTACTTAACCTGGCAGTATATCTATGTCCTGGTTTGCTACTTATTTGTATCTCATCACTTAAAAAGTAAATAATGTCATCAAGCTAGAGGAGAAGATTTGGCTGCACTTCCTAGTTGATCGCCTTTCATTTGCATCTTCATGAATTGCTCATCAACGATTTGTGAATCTCCTACTCTAGCTCAGCTCTCTAAAGTCTAGAGTTTAATATTAAGATTGACTTGTTCTATTCAAGTTTGACTTCAGTCCCATAATGGTACCTTCATACTATATGGTCAGTCTGACAATTAAAGATATGATTTAATCTTTCTGATAGTGCGAATATCTATATGCACAGGCACAGAGACGCTTAGAGCAAAATCGCGAAGCTGCTCGCAAAAGTCGTATGCGGAAAAAGGTGAATATGAATCCCTTACAGTTCATCTTCCTGTATTTCATTGCTACAATTGTCAAGTTAATTCAATAATTTTGTTGTGTACTACCATAGGCTTATGTCCAACAACTAGAAACAAGCCGTTTAAAACTGGCGCAACTGGAGCAGGAACTTGACAGAACTAGAAAACAGGTGAGTATAAAATCACCACTTTTTGTCTCTGATTATGCTCCACATATAGTTTCTTATTGATCAGCATTCAAAAATAGTAATCATGAGATAAACCGGTGACTGCCTGATTGCAGGTTGCTTATGGAGGCAGTTCATTTGGTGGTAGTCATATTGGATACAATGGAATTGTAAATTCGGGTTTGTGATTATATATTTCAGCAGTTGCTGTTATTCTCCTAAGCCTATTGATATTTAATATTTACTGTTCTTCATTTCCAAAAGACTAGAGCTGATAGAATAATCATGTTGTCCCAGCTTTCTAACCGAGCTTAAGGCTAAGTAATATTTATGCTCAGAAGCCTTCTTCATGTGTTGGACATTTTAAACCTTTAGAGATGGAAAAAAAAAAACCTGCAAACAGATATATAAGTTGGCATACTCATACTTGTGTCAAGCACTTTACTTTCTTCATGGAACTTTTCTGAAAAATATATGCAAGTATATCTGAAAAAATGACAGACTGATACAAGTATCCTTGTTTTCCTAGCTAATAGTATCCTGCACCCGATTTCTGTATACCAGTGTCCTATAAAAAATCTGTCCTTATTGGCAAGTTTATAGAGTTCTTTTTTTGAAGTTCAAAACTCTTTGATGTCTGGTGTGAACAGTTTCTACTACAGAAAATATTTCCTTTAATGACCTTTTTACCTATTATTTTTTAGTGATGCAATTTATAGTTTCAATAGAAGTGTTACCCCAGTCATGGATCTTGCAGGGATCACTACATTTGAGATGGAATATGGACACTGGATAGAAGAGCAACATAGACAGAATATTGAACTGAGAAAGGCATTGCAAGACCATGCAACTGAAATTGAACTTCGAATACGTGTAGAAAGTGGCTTGAACCACTATGCTACTCTGTTCCGTATGAAGGCAGATGCTGCAAAGGCTGATATCTTTTACTTACTGTCTGGTATATGGAGAACATCAGTAGAACGCTACTTTCACTGGATTGGAGGATTTCGCCCATCGGAGCTTCTAAATGTAAATTTACTACAACTTGGCATTTTACGACTTCTATCATACTTGTTACCTCTCTCTTGTGCATGTTTATGTATATGTGTGTGTGTGGCTTTATGTATGTGCCATATATATGTCCTTCTGAGGAGGGTGGGTACTGAAAAACACACAGACCTGGAGTTTTAAACTGAGCAGCTTTCTAGAAGTTTACATGACAAACAGTAGGAGATACCAGTTTAAAGGTTGCTTTGTGACCATATTTATGATCACTCATATCTTCTTACTACTAATAATTGCTTTGCTCTCAGATATTATACAGAACTATAAACATGCCTGTCGATGGATTTGTATTTATTATGCATGTGTATGTGCTTTTAATATTAGTTTGACAGTTATGAATTTCATTCTTCCGCCTAGGCCATTGAGATATGCTACAGACACTAGGGGTAATACTGCTTTTGCAGTTATAGTGCAATTTAATTTCATTAAATGTGCAATTTTCTGCATGTTACAGATTCTTGGGTCACAACTTGAGCCATTGACTGAACCACAACGTCTGGATTTCTTTAACCTGCGGCAATCATCTCAGCAAGCTGAAGATGCTCTTTCACAGGGAATGGATAAACTGCAGCAGACACTGGCCAAGACATTAGAACCTGATCAAATATTGTGTGGAGAAAGTTACGGATCTCAGATGGCTGATGCACTTGAGAAGTTTGAAGCACTAGAGAGCTTCGTGAGCCAGGTGACGTATCCGAGTGCCTTCTTGAATTGGTTTAGTTAGTGTTGGAAACTTGCAGAGTACATTCCGTAGAACTAAACATTGACCGTTCAAATGGCCGGGCATAAATAAGTTTATTTCCATTTATAGTGATATCATAAACATCTATCCTTGTTTGCTGAACTATGTTGCTCTTGTCCAACACAGGCTGATCACCTTCGGCAGCAAACTCTGCAGCAGATGTCCCGAATCCTGTCAACTCACCAAGCGGCTCGAGGCTTGCTTGCATTAGGCGAGTACTTCCACCGTCTTCGTGCCCTCAGTTCGCTCTGGACTGCTCGTCCACGTGAACCGGCCTTGTCATCTGCATCCTGATCTCCATATATATGTATTTTCCTCGGTCAACGTACGTACTTCTCCCAGAGATGTAAATATGAAGCTTAGTCCAGCTGTGTTATATTCAAAACATATATAGGTTTTTGAGTTATGTTCTCATTGCATGTAGCATAGTAGTTTTTGGGTAGGTTGATTTGAAATGCAAGATGGATTACCACTACTTGATGTGTAAATATGTTGAGACAATTATTATTACCATGCAAGCAAACAATTGGTTGTTATCTACCGTACCTGAAGTATTATGGCCACAATTGGAACCCCATGCCATATGATATAATGGGGAATTATAATGGTTTTGTACACTAGATTCACAGATTTAGTTATGCAAACAGACTCGCAGCTCTTTGAAAGTGAACAGGTCCTTGTGATAAAAACAGACTAAAGAATTGAAGTTTACAGCTATATAGAGCTACCAAAATAAGATGAACAAAATCTAGGCATCATTAATCACTTGGTACAAAAAAAATTGGAAAATTATCACAAATTGTACATAAACTTTATCTTCATTATACGATTGGTACCTCTCTCCTCCGAACTCCATGTCTCCTTTCTTCAATCTTCCATTAAAAATTTTAAAAAAAAAAACTCTATTTCTTCTCTCTCTCTCCTTCTCCTTCTCCTTCTCCGATTCTTCTTCTTGTTCCTCTCTCTCTCTCTCTCTCTCTCTCTCTCTCTCTCTCTCTCTCTCTCTCCCTCTCTCCCTTCTCCTTCTCCGATTCTTCTTCTTTTCCCTCTCTCTCTCTCTCTCTCTCTCTCTCTCTCTCTCATCACGCACACACCACCAACTTTTTCTGGGCACCCTCCACTTCCTCTCTACACCCACCTCACACCCCCCTCTTCTCAGACCAAAGAGTCTCTGCAGAAACTGTGTTCAGTCTTATCCTTTTTCACCAAATTACGGGAGAGTCCTGTGTGGCCATATCATATTCCTTAATTCGCCACAATACATAGAGCTTCAGCAGGTTAAAATCTATCCTTCGTTGATATAAGAACTAGGGCTGAATTCTTTTGTTCAAAATTTTTATGTGGATATGGTCCTCATGTTGTTAATTTTTATGCAGTCAGCACTGGAAGTTGGAGCACCTTGTACTCATTCGTTCCTCCTAACTATCAGTATCATATGCTCAACCAAGTAAGTTGCAGATTTTCAAGTATATATTATTTGCTGAAGCAGGGTAACAAAAAATGGTACCGGATTAATTAGGTGTGTGTGTATATTTTAACCATTAGGTAAATACATATCAGGCCCATCAAGGAGCTGTGCTAGTTGGGACTGCGAGATCATTTTCAGAACCATATGAAGGCAATCCACGTCCACCTGTACCTATGGTAGTTACCCCTTATGGTAGTGTTCCTTTTGTAACTACTGCGCATACTTCATGTTTCATAACCTGCGAAGGAAAAACTCAGATGTATGGACCAGCTTTTCATGAATAGCTTCATTATGAAATTCAAATTATAAAGTGCATTGTTAAGATTGAACAGTCAAGATACAAAAATGATAAGAAAGAAAACGTCATGTGCCCACACACACAACAGTCAGCATAAAGATAAACTTTCAAGCTCGAGTACCTTCATGTATTGAAGATCAAGTTCTTTTGCTCCTATATGTGCATCCATTTCAAAAAGTTCATAAAATTTGCCCATCAGCACCCAAAAAAAAAGAAGAGGATATTCATCACTTGACTGCAGCAATTACCCTGAGAATTTGTGTGCCATGATATACCACTACTTGGCTACCGTAAAGGACAAGCATACCTAGAAAAAGAGAACTTTATCCATGTGATTTGACTTAAAACTCCCACCATTGTCTCTGGATATATGTCACTAGATTAATATTGTTCATGATGAAAAAAGTGCCTCAAAATAAAACTCTTTAGGCCACTTATTTAACGAAAAGTAATTACCTGGCCACCAGATAAACTCTTTAAGAAATCAGGAGGTAAATACAGAGTTCTGGGATCATAATTTGCATCCTCAGGACGTCTTTTTTTGGCATCCCTGCGTTTTCTGTATCCAGAAGAAAGCAATTGAAGACATGTATGGAGTTGGGAATCAATATAAACATTTGCTAAATGCCTAATAAGTAATAAAACAATATATTTAGATCTGCATACTAATGTGAAAAAGTTCCCTTTTATTATGATCACGGCGAAACAACAAATACTGCGACTAATGGTCTAATGTTGTCACTATAGCATTGTACATAGCAAGATAAGTTTAAAAGGTAAACTTATGCGATGCATGCAATAACTACAAATGGCAATTAATAGCTTGCATCTTTATCTTCATCCTTCTTTCACAGTGACCAACTAAAACAGTGATTGCAGATACAAATGATGTCTTCCTTTAAATATTTTTATATATATATATATAAGTCCAACTTGGTTATATATTTATCTTAGGGATAAATATATCGTCTCCTTTCTGGTTTTCTTTTTCTTGTTTTTGTTTGTTGTTTTGCTGCTTTACTCTGTAGATTGTATGCTAAGTTGACGCAGCATTGCTTCGTCTGACACTCTGACATGGGGAACACACAGTACACATTATGCAAGCGCAACCGAAAGACACTAAATTATATCACTGCCAGCTCTAATTTGCTTGTGATTAATATGAACTAGCAACAATTCATACATCGATGACCCAACAACTTCCAATACATATGTGTTGATGATCAAATACATACGTATAAGTTGTTTAATGACGTACAGTACGTAGAACTTAAATTAGGTGATATAAATTACATGTAACTTAGTTTATACATTATTTACTAAACATTGCGGGAGAATTAGAGTATCGATATGATCCAATTACAATGAACGTCATTTGAATTTTTAATACTTGGCACATTTTCTCCTGACCTCAGGCAAAAGGTTTTCATATGTGGTAGAGCACTTTAATCGTTTCCAAGTTAATGGGAAAGTACTACTTTTCTTCATCATATTATTATAGGGCTATTATTATCTCTATACCTACTTTTTCGTGGATAAGTCCTTCTCATGTTCCTTTAGATTGAGAAGGGACATTTTCTGTTGGAAAAGTTTTGGGTTTTGGATTATATCTCATCATATGTACGTGCTTAATTAGTTGATCGAGTAGTTAAGTAACGTTACGCTAATTGCTCTATGAATATGTAAAGAATACACCCAAGCTCCTATGGACCATTCTAGGGTTTGGATGAGTAAGAAGAAGAAGCCGTCAAGCTTTGATTTGGTGGTTTGGTGACTCTTTAATAGAAACTTCGCTCCACTCGAGTTCAAATCATACTGATTGTGAATTCGAGTTAAATCTCAATTCATTCTGTAGTTGGTCAAAGAGAGGAAACATTCCGACAAAATTCCTGACTACGGATTAATATTTGAACCTAGCAAACTTTTAAAAAACCATATGATTTCGATTAAATAAAAATAGAAACGCCGTACAAACAGAAAGTAAACTTTACAACAAGACTAGCATTTGTAGCCTCTACACAAACAAATTCAACTTACACATTTATGACAAGAAAAAAACAAAACCGAGGGAAGCACTTTAGAAATTTAATATTTGATAGACAAGTGAACTACTTGTGTTTTACAAGACTATAAGGTGTTTCAAATAGGGGAAATGACTTCCTTAACAACTCTCTGGTTTCTTTAGAATGCTTTTTCTCAAGGCTAGTTGCTCCATTTTTCATCAAGTTGAGCCTTGAACACCCCCATGCAATTAATCATATCATTTTCCAGGATATATGTACAAAATAGCTCCTAAAAGGAAAGATAGCTAAGGAAGAAATAGAAGAAAATGAAGAAAAGAGCTTTGGGGCTTGATCATGTACTCTTTGTCCACAACATGGTCTTTGTCCACATCATGGTCTTTGTCGTCTTTGTGCTTCTTCTTTGTCTTTTATTCAATATCCTTTTCAAACTTGTGACCTTGACTGGGGTTCATTCATCGTCCGAAGACATTTCCTGTACATTAGACATCCAACAAAATCATCAACACCATTGCTTTCAAGTCCAGGGCCTAATCTTCTTCTTCATTCTTTAGCTAGGTCTACCTTTCATGGTTTCAAGTTTTATATAATATAGGGGAAAAAATTACCTTTAGTCCCTGAAGTTTGACTCATTCGACACTTTCATCCCTGAACTTTGAAATATATCACTTTCGTCTCTGAACTTCGAAAAAAACTATCACTTTCGTCCCTGACCAAGGTTTTCACCAAATAAACATTCGATTCCGGTCAATTTGAACGACAACACACACTAGGCTTTGAAGCCCTCCTTGAGGCGGGTTCAACTCCACCAACCTCGCCTCAAACCGCTGCCGGACGAAGGAGAATTTTACGATTAAAGTTTTGGCTACCACCGACTTTCAAGCTAAATTCGAGCCATTATAGGCCGAATTGAGCTTAGTCCCAGTTATAAAATTACTCCTCTCACCCGTACGAACATTTTGGTATAGGTTTTGCACCATTTTTTCCGGTCATGGACGAAAGTGATAGTCGATGTTGAAGTTTATAGACGAAAGTGATATATTACAAAGTTCATGGACGAAAGTGTCGAACGAGTCAAAGTTGAGGGATTAAAAGTGTATTTTTCCCTATAATATATGTACCGTTGATTGATGCTGTTGTTAGTAAAACACAAAAGAAGTTGTATTGTTCTCAGTATTGTACCACTAGTATGAATTTCGCATGTCATTGACGAAATCACTGAACATGTCACTAACGAAGTTACTGAATATTGTAGTGACATGGTGGTTGGGGGAAAGTTTATGATTCCAAAATTTATGCGATTTGTTTATCTTATGTTATTATTGTTTGCAATGTGATTGGTAAAACACAAATTGTTCTCAAGATGTACCAAAATATGTATTTGACATGTCACTTATGAGGTTACTGAACAAGTCACTAACAAAATCACTGACGAGGTCACTAAACATGTCACTAACTATGTGTAGACCACTCTAGAAATAAGCAATCTTGGTCTCAAGTTTAGCAAAATTATAATCTCATAATCTTCTCAAAACGAGCATAGGGTTCATACGTTGAGCAATGCAAATGACAATAACCATAAGCACTACAATTTGTGATTGGTAAAACACAAATTGTTTTCAAGATGTGCCAAAATATGTATTTAACATGTCACTGATGAGGTCGCTGACCAAATCACTAACGAGGTCACTAAATATGTCACTAATTATATGTATACCATTCTGGAAATAAGCAATCATAGTCTCAAGTTTAGCGAAATTATATTCTCATAATCTTCTCAAAACAACATAGGGTTCATCTGTTGAGCAATGCAAATGACAATAACCATAAGCACCTAAAAAATAATTAAGTTAAACAAAATAAATAAGGCTACAAGAACAGGTAACATAATAACATCCAAAAACCAGGAAGTGGATTTTCATAAGCTAAGCCTAGCATTAAAATGAATCAACTAGTTGATCAAACTCTCATGAATGCTCTACACCATGATACCCAGCTCCAATGCACCGACACTCCAAAATGGTGCCGTGTCACGTGTCCAACACGCTCCGACACGTTCGGACACTCTCCGACACGTGTCGGGACTGTGTCGTTGACTTTGACTTTCCGACACTTTGGCCGACACGGCACTAACACTCGTGTCGTCATAATCGACACTCCTCCGACACGTATTCAGATATTTTTTAGTATATAATTGCAATTTTTTAAATCCTAACAGGCCTAACCCAAAGCTATTTAATCTAGACTTTGTATAAAAAGTTAAAAACTAAACAGAAAAGATCATACATTCTATAAGAAGGAACAAGATAACACCACAAGGGGCGGACGATTTAGTGTTTGTCCACACAAATCTTCGTCTTTTATCGAGGAAGAACTCAAGCTATAATGAAGGTGTGTCTCAAATGTGGGATGTTGGAGCAGATGAAATTGATTCTATGGATGGGGGTAGTGTTGGCCGACATGCTTGTGATTGATAATTTTTCTCTTGATAAGCTAACATAGGAGGCTCACATACTTTCTTCTGGTGATAACAATGAAGGCACAAGCAATGCTATTGAGTGATGAATGAAGTGGATCAAATATGAGAATAATTTTTTTATGGCTATTTTGTTGGTATTTCAATTTATTATGTATTATTTTGTAGATTTTTGAAGTATTTTTTATTTAAATAATTTTTTCATATTATTATTTAAATATTATACATATTATTGTAATTGTCGTGTCGACAACGTGTCGTGTCTTATTTTTTCAATTTTGCCGTATCGCCGTGTCGTGTCGTATCGCCGAGTCCGTGTCAGTGTCGTGCTTCCTAGATTCCCCGTGATGCTTTACTTGCCAAACCCTTTTTACTTTATTTTTTTTCCTTGAATCCGCCGCTCCCCTCTCTCAAAAATGTATACATCATAATTGGAGTAGACAGCCCTAGTCATAGGGACTCTTCGCTTCTGCCCACCGCTAATATTCACTCCTCTTTCACCAATCTCGGTCAGATCACCACCCTAATGATTCAGCATGTGATACAAGTGAGAAATATAGACCCACAAACTGTTAGGTACATGGGAAGTTTGCCCAATGTATCATAAAAACTAGCAGCAAGATAGAACTTTCTAACAGCACTTACAGGCCATAAAGGTCATACCGCAATGCAGTCACATCAATTGCCTTCTGATATCTTGAAGACTCAAAGAAAGATCCAAATAAAATGTTGTCCCGTACCTGCTAACATAAATATGAAACTCAATAATTTGCAGGAACCAAGTAGATTGCTTTATAATTAATTTAACACTCGAGGTTAACTAATTCCAAGACCACCATATTCAACTAACTTTTTTTTTTTAACCATATTCAACTAACTTATCTTGACAACTAGAACATCTATCATTCAAGGTTGACAGAAACAGTTGGCCAGTTAAATCCTTAGAAACACTTATATGAAAGGCGTAAATAGGCATCGAAACTTACGGTTGCATTAAAAATCCATGAAACTTGTGGAACATAAGCAACCATTTAATTCTCTCATTACAAAGCTCGTGTCTGCTACAAGAGGAAGCCCCCCTAACATTGCACTAAACAGGCAGACAATGGGAATAAGTATGCAAACTTACCCCCCAAGGAAGTGGAACTTCTCAGCTTCACGCAAGCTAAACGTTGCTGAGCCATCACCAGATAAGACATTATTGATACCATTATCCTTCATGCCTACAGTTAAGCACACTTAAATTCAGCAAGGCATAAAAAATAAACCAATATAGTAATGCTGCCACTGCCATATGCATAATCACATTACTGATTGCAGTAGACATGACCAAATCAAGGTATATTTACTTGGACATCCGATGCTGGCAAAAAAAAAAAAAGGGTAAATCTTAAATATAGACAAACGATTTTTGATGAAATACAATCATACCACTTATTCCTAGTATGGCACATTTCTCATCTGTAAAAAAATAAAAAATAAATAAGATAAATAAAAAATAGAACTCAAATCCCACTACTTACTCTCAGCATTACTAGTAAGCTCAATCAAATTAGCCTTGAGGCCATGAGTACCTACATCTCCAGCTTTGAAGAAAAGAGATCTCATGAGAAGGAAAGCAGAAGAAGATAAGAGAAAAGATCATCGGTCAACTTTTAACTGCAGAGGGACTTGAGCTTGACACAGATGACGAAGAAACTCGGTAGATGAAGATGTACTCCCTGCCTTCTACAACTGTATTATAGGCTTATATCATATCACTATCACTAGTCTCTTAACCACTACTTTTGTATTTTCTCAAAAGTGATGTTCCAGTCATTGTGAAAAATTAACATGCCTCAAATTTTTATGTTCTTTACTTTTTATCGTTTTTTAGGGTCGAATTGCTTGAAGATGTTAATGGTTTGAATGTGCAATAGTATGTTGAGCCAAAAATGTTTCCGATGGAGACAATGAAACTTGAGCTTTATTCACTGGAACGTTACAGTTCCAGGACATACCAGAGGGATAATATTTTCCTTATCTCCTCTCTGATGTGTGATAAATATTTTACAAAGAATTGATTCCTGTCAACAGAAAATTTTATCTCACAATCCTCCGGTGGATTTAGGGAGCAAAGTAGAAGTACTCAGATCGAACGAACTATATTTCACCAAGGCCAATTAAGGAAAGCTTCGGTTACATAGTCCACAAATTAATGGGCAATCTTAGCTAGAAAGGGAACTGTTTTGTTGCCCCTTCAGATGATCAGAATTCTCAACATAAACTGAATGCCTTTCCACAAGAAGCTCAATAAGGGCGCTCTCCACATCATCAACACCCAGAGACTTGTTTTGGCGAACTGAAATCTTTTCGTTACTTGTGACAACTACAACTTCTTCTTTCCGGCTCAAAAGCTCATTGGCTACAACCATATGCATCTTGTACTTCCTAAGAGCCATATCAGCCTTCTCTAACAGAATCTTCGAATCTGTTTCTAGCTGTTCAAGCATGTCAAAGGTTTTTAGTCCCCAAGAAATAATACTGTATCATGTTAGTTGGGACAATTAAGCAGGGCAATTAACCCCTCAAACTCTTGTGGGAAACACAAATTAAGTACTAATACATTAAAGAAAGTAAAGGAGTCTGACAACTTGTAGTAGATATACGATTGCATCATAACAAGTGGAGTGAGACATATAGGTCCACTTTCTTTGAGACACAAGGCATAATAGGAAAACTATTTACTGTCTTAAAACTACTCAACTTTTCCTATTTCCACAACTGAGAATATGACAAATGGAAATCTGAAACAATGAGGTGAGAAATCTATTAGACGATACTCCCCCAACAGAGTATTGACGTCATCATCAGGTTATTCAGCCACACCCAAAACTCTTCTGGATACAAGGAAAATAATTTTTCATCCGCGTACAGCAATCAGAACTCGTGAAAAGATAAAACTTAGATGGATAGGATCAATGACAAAAAAAGAAGAAGAAGCAGAAGCTTCATATCTAACCTTGAATGATATGCAGAAGGCCATGGGGGCCCAGTCTTTCCTCAGCATTAAGAGCATCTTTGGCACCTGAACAAGTCGCATGTCCAATGGACCAGACCCTGACTGAATTTTGTGCTCTGCCTGCATACACAATGTTTTTTATTTTAAAGAGAATAAGACGTACACATGAAATAATATTAAATCCAAATGGCTTGCAAGAAGTCGCATATCGTTGCATATCACTCTATAAAGAAATTCTATGAGACTTCCAAGGTTCACATATTTTTGCCACTGCAACCTATTCAAGAAATATTGAGGTCAAAGACATGTCCACTAGCAATTTCCAAAGGGGTGGGTTATATGAACTGCCTCTTGAGGTACAGAATGCAGCCAGAAAACAGTAAAAAGCACATAAACATAAAACAGTTAGTAATCATTACCATGCTCTTCCAAGGGACGTAAAAGTCAGATACTGCCGCCGCAAGATAAAGCATTGCATGTGGTCCAATACTTTGCATTGTAAACGCAACCATCTGCAACATCTGCTCATATGCAAGGACCAATTAGTCAAGCATAAAAGACATCTAAACCTGCCAGCGCCAGCCACTTAACATAATGTAAAGTAATGCAGGCAGCTTTGAGGAAGCTTGTAGAACATTTTGTGTTAAAAGCTTTCACTTAACTGCCCAATAAAGCTAACCTGGAGATACTCAAATATTGTTGTAAAGGGAAGTTTGAGCAAGAGGCCTTCTGCTACTGCCTACAATAGAATAAAACCCCATTTAGGATTCATTGTCGCATTGCACTACTTTTTGCTATTGTGTTATATACTAAGAGGAGAAAAAAGTCAAAATATGGGATGAGTATATAAAAATATTGCTCAATGCAAGATATAAACAACTGGTCCATACAGCATGAGTCTTAGTGATAGCATTCCTCACTGCTTGTGAATGGAACTGGTGTACTGAGAATATGAAACAAAGTTCAGTTATCTAAGCAAGAACTGTCAAAGGTTTACATATTAATGTACATATGAAGATATAATTCATATGATAAGATAATCATCACAGGGTTATATAGTATTGATAGTCAGATTTGAGTTTGACATCACAAGAAAGCTGCAAGAAAAGTAAAGACTCCTCCTGTGTTCCCAAAAACTAAATCAGCGCCTAAACCAATAACTCAAATAGTCAAGGATTGTAAGGCTAAACTTAAAAAGCTTAACCTCTCAACCTTTAGGATCATAACATTCCAGCATGCTTCCAAAAGCTGACATCCTCATCCGCCTACTCTATCACTACTAGCTCAATGTAGTCCTCTTCTCTTCAGTTTCAACCATAAATCAGTATTAATGACTTGGCACTATGCAAAACATAATGTCAGTGCATTCAAATTAAATCTCTAGTTCGTTATCTAAGGAAATCGAACCTGGATGTGGTAGTTGATTCTAATACTATTTGTTAAGAAACAAAGAATGCTCCTGAAAAGCTTTGAGCTGTCAATGAGTGAAAAGCTCCATTACTTCAGGAAATTAAGTTTCCGTTAGTTAGACCATGACAATTAAGTTTCTGAGCGGTGTAATTGTGTACCCATTGCACAACGGTTGCATTTTTATCGCATACGATGTCCTTTCTCAAGTTAATAGGTTTTTTGCCACTATATATTGTAACTGGTATATCCCAAAGCCATTTATCATTTTGTCATACCCAAACTTGAGAGTTGGAAACATACATAAGCGTTTGACTAATCATGTGCATCTCTATCCTAAATATAAGAGAACATATATAACCATAGCAGTACACTAAATACAGACCTTGAATGTTTGACTCATCCACAATTTCCAGACATTCAAGTAACGGATCATCGGGAAGAGATCTGCAATATGGTTGGCAAGTTCCCCTGCATAACATTTACACATAACAAATTATGAGAAATAAAATTTCTCTTGTACCATGTAAAATTGTTGAAACGAATGGATCATATATAAGTTGATAGAAACCAATATTACCTCCGATAAAGAAAGATAACAGCATAGCCTGCCTTCAAAAAGTACCTGTAATATTATCAGACAAATCCTATCAATATCCTAAATATAAAAAATGGCCTATTCTGTGATTTTAAGGTGGTATACTCTGTGGAAGCTGCCCCTCTATGACCTGAGCTGAAGTTGTCAATGTAGCGAACACATCGTTGCTCCAGAGGAACCGTGGTACCACCTGAGGTCACACAAACCACCCTCCTAGCTCCTCCATTTCCTACATCACACGTTGAATCAATCAAAAACGAATAGAACCTTATTTTTAAACCTAGATAAAGAAATGGAAAGGGACCTAAGGTTAAATAGAATTCGAAATATTAAATGTGACAGAAAAAAAGTGAACATGCCAGAAAGTAGCGAATTCTTTTTAACAAATTCCTCAAGTTTTTGACCAACATCATCACTGTTCTTTAAAGGAGGAGCTGAGTCAAAAAAGGATTTGATTTCTGCATCCAGCACTTCTTTTGGAATTTCCAACGCACTTGGTAGAGCCATTTTGAAATCACCTGCAGCCAAAGAAATCACTAAACTTTCCAACTTGATACACGTTCACTAGTCATAGTGGAGAGCATTGTGAAGCTAAAATTATAATTGTATAAATTTAACCACCTCTATGTAGGAGAATAACGATTAAAAATCATATTCCTCTAGATAGAAATGTAACCAACACAATGAAAGGTGAAACTGAATAAGACACGTATTTTAGAAAAACATTGACGACACAAAGAAATCACCTGCAGCCAAAGAAATCACTAAACTTTCCAACTTGATACACGTTCACTAGTCATAGTGGAGAGCATTGTGAAGCTAAAATTATAATTGTATAAATTTAACCACCTCTATGTAGGAGAATAACGATTAAAAATCATATTCCTCTAGATAGAAATGTAACCAACACAATGAAAGGTGAAACTGAATAAGACACGTATTTTAGAAAAACATTGACGACACAAAAACAACCAAGAAAGGCACAAAACAGTATAAAACCCCAAAAATATATGCCAGTGAAATTGGCTCTAAAATAAGTTTCTGCAGGCAGCAAACTGAGTGAAAGCATTTTTGGTTGATGCAAACTCCAAGGCATCATAAATCCTTACAATTTAAGCACCTAAGAACAGTCTGTTCTATCCTTAATAAGAGAGCACAGGCTTAATTTGTGCCTAAAGATAAACATGCGTCATATTTTCCAAGCGTCAAAACTCCGATTTTATTTTTGTTTTTCCAAGCGTCAAAATTGCTGGGTAATATTGCTAGATAAACAAAAACTACTGACTGACTTTACATATTCAGATACTTTTTGGATCTTCGATATACATGAATGAAAATTATTACAATAAAGAAACATCAACTCTACAGTCTAGAATTCATTCACAGTACAGATTTGTGGTCTGTAACGAAAAATCATGAGTCTGAAACCAATCCCTGCCAACTTCATAAAGGATCAATTGAGAACTTCAGTTTGATTTTTGGGCTTCCAGCGTTTGTTGAATCAATGCTAGAAAGACCAAAAGCAGATGACATGCGTGTTGGTACATTATACTGAATTTCTCAACCAAAAAAGTATATTTATACTAGAAAGAACAATCAATATGAAACAGCGGATGTGATATGGAAAACTTCCACTTTTTATTGGAGTTTCGATCAAATTCATTAAGAGCTGTAATGAAGTAACTCCATTGGAGTACCTTGTTTAGAATAAGAGAATAAAGCCTCCAAGATTGGATCCGAACCGCCAACTTAAGAGGGCAATGCCACAAACCAGGCCTAAGTTAAACCCCTAATCATAAAGCCTAGTTATACACCAAGAACAACAGGTATTCAGAGCAAAACAATTATCTGTCTTTATAAAGAATGCATATATAAATTATGTTATAAGGAAACAAAATCAGAGGTGGAAATGGAATGGAAGAAAGAAAAATTACAGCTAAATTTAGCGGGCTTTAGCCATAAGAATTCGACAGAAGGAAATCCATGGCGGCTGTAAATTGCTGCGATTTGCATTTGATCCATAACCATAAAATGGCAGACTAGTAAATAACAAAACCAGAGCTGGAAACTCATGGTTAGAAATAAAATAAGATCACAAGCCCTAACCTGTATATGAAGATCGAGCAGCAGATGAACTGCGTTTCTGGAGTTTTTTTTTTTTATGAGAACTGCGTTTCTGGGGTTAGTAGTAGCTGAGGCATGAAATTTCAGACTTATTTATAGTTTTTTTTCTTTTTTTTTAACAGATAAGTGTGGATATTTTTAATAGCCGTTTGTTTATTCCCGCTGAAGTCGACTGCGCCGACTTAACTGTTTGGATTCGCCGTCATAGGCTACGGCGCTAGGTAATAGTTCTAGACTTCTAGTAGAAAGGGGAAAAGGTCAAAACCCAACAGTAAAAACGTAAATAAAAAAATAAAACGAGAATTGAACCTGATACAAATATCCATATGTAATTACAAATTTAACAGAGTTTAAAAAGGAAGATCCCTTTGTTGTACCAATGTAATACTTGCACTACAACTTTTTGGACCATAAAATGTTTCCTTATAGATGTCGTCCAAGAGCATTCCGAGTAAAAGAAATTTCACATTTTCTAAAATTCAATAAAAAATGTCACATCACAAAAACTCACACACTTTTGACTTTTCTTGTTATGGAAGAATTTAAGCATTGGATCAACAAAAAGAAAGAATCTTAATTATTCCTTACAATACATTTAAAACCATACTCAATCAATATAAACTATCGATTTTGGAAGCCTAAGCAGTTATCTCATAAACAGAACTCGATCGAGCACGGAGATTTATCAAAAAGGTTTATATTCTGGGCTTTGAAGAAGACACTTGACACATCAAAAAGTAGAGGAAGAGTCTCAATATTGACAATATTATATGTCATAACTTGAGCAAATTATTTCTTAATTATCTTTCCCAATATTTACAAACACTAGAGTTGTAATAATTTTTCATACAATGATAAAGTGGGAATGAACATCCCACACTCTTACTTAGAAAATTTGTTTTCTTTTATAATTTGTTTTCAAGCTTATTCTATGTTTACTTACATGGAATTAATATGAAAATAATGAGCCTTATTGAAATTCCGTTAAGTAATAAATTGATAAGTTCTTTTACACGATGAATCAAAAGCAATGTATCTACCCACAAAATAGTTCATAGATGTTTAATTCCGTATTTTAACAAAACTTACCCATAATTCATCACTTTCCCATTCAAAGTAAACGTGTTACTAATGTTTACATACAGTTTCTTTTCTCTCTAGACAATTATAATTGTTTTATGTTGTGTGAATTTGTTACTAAGGATGCTATTAGAGTGATTATTTGTTATCAAAGTGAAGCTTAGTCCGAAGCGGCTTCATGATCTTGGTTTATGTCATGCTATATTCGTTCTCTCTATTTTTGGGTAAGATCGACCTTCCACACAATTACACGATAAATGTGGGTAGTACAACATCAAAAAATGTTGTCCAACTTTATGCTTTGTAATGAACTAGGAGTTAAAAACAACTTTAAACATTTAAAACAATACAATTCAAGTTGATATTTCTCAAGATCTGTCCTCTACTTATTTTGGAGTGTTCATAATTTTCTTTCACCGGGGCATTATAGAATTTCAACTTTTTCTTAGTCTCATTTTAAATATAAAGAAAGAAATAGGATAATGATTTTGGCCCTCCACTTTTTCATATATTTATTTTATTATTTGTACTCTACTTTTATATAGTTAAAAGTGGAATGCAAATGGTAAAGTGAAGTGCTAAAATCACTTCCCAAGAAATATTGATACCAAGCCCATCAGTCATATGTGATCCAGTTCTTAAAGCCCAATGTTATAGATAACTAGTCAAAGTCGTTACGTTTTATATTTGAAAAAAGTTGGTTTAGTACCTCTTACACCGCATTTATGATTTACTATCTATATTATAAAGTCAAGTGCATCTTTGGTGTCAAAAGTTTCACCAAATTTTATATTACCAAACATATAATTTTGTAACATAATTAACAAATCATGCCAAAAAAAATATAAAGAGATAAAAAGATAAAATTGAAACAAAGATTATGTTGCCAGTGATGTCGGTCCTCAAAATACGCAAAAAAAATGTTGTCCAACTTTAACGGAAAAATAGATATAATGACCAAAGTGTAAGATAGAGTATAAGCAAAGTGATATTTTTGAAATTTGAGTGAATAAAGTATCAGATGAGTGAAAACTGAGTGATCATTTGTGATTTTATTTCAAATTAAAAAGGAATTCCAAAAAAAAATTAATTAAACATTTTTGTTGACGACAAGCTCGTTATGGCACAATGAAGGGCAAAAGTAATAGGAACTATCTTTTAAAATAAGCCAACATAATCAACTTTATAAGAAAACATCTTATTGTTGGTCAAATTCCATATATGAATCGCTCATCAAATAAAGTACATAATTATTCTTTCTAGAGGCAGGGGCAAAAAACATAAGCTCTACCTCTAAGCTTTCTTGCATAGAAAATTTCTTGATGGCCAACAAGGGGTTCACCTCGAGATTAGTAATAACAAGCCACCACACCTCTTCTTGAGCCTTAGGAAACCTTGGGGCATGTACACTGCTAAGTTTCATCCGCTTAAGTTTTATTTTTGTCCATCCCTCTTGAAGATAGTGTTGAAGATCTATTTTTGCACCAATATGTCTCCCCAAAACTTCAGCACCTTATATTTGTTACAAATATTTGTAAACTTCTACAATATCATCCATTTGCAGATCTGCAAATTCAAGTTGTTAATTTACACCTATCAGACCCGTTTATTTCCACCAACTCATTAAAATCAAAAATATCTCCAAAATATATTATATTTCCAATTTCTCTGTAGACTCCTTTGTGAAATATGGGAGTTGTAGAAGATATAAATCCTGAGTTACCAGCTGGCATACAGTGTCTAAAAGAGATGATAGGCCACGCTGGTTGGCCTCAAATAGATGATGTTGGGAAATGTGTCATACTTTTCTATGCACATGTTAAACCCCAATACAAGACATCTTTGTTCAAGACATTGCATGCTGAAAGCACTTTGCATCTTAAACATAACATAAATGAGTATCTAAATGTTGGAGTTATTGCTGGAACGATTCATTACAACATTACGTTCTATAATCACTTTTCAATGACGTTCATGTACGAACATGTGGATCAAAATCCATGTTATTATTTTTATCTTGACAAAATCATGAAATGTATCAAATTGCCTTGAGCTCAGCATCTACTGACTAAAGATTATGTTGGCATGAGGAAGAAGGTGGAGGCGGCTGCTGCTGCGTAGGGGTGGGGATGGGGGTGGGTTATAGGCTCCTTTGTTCTTGTTTTTCTTGTTGCTGTTATCCATGGTTAATTAGGACTTAGGAAAATAGCAAGAGACGAGACTACCTTGGAATAGTGTTGATGAAATTATTAGGCAATTATGCTTGGAATAGTGTTGATGGCTACCAGCTGCACAAAGCCGGGTTATATAAATTTTTTATGTACAAATTTAATATCTAGTTATCAGAAACAAGTTGGAAATGTTGAAGTTGAGGGATTGAAGTGTTTTCTCTTTATTTTATTTTTTGGGTTCTAATAAATTTAGACAAGTTTTTTTTATAGGCGGGTTTATTTATAGACTTCCAAATTCGTTTTAATGACATAAACCCTAAACTCTCATCTAGGTATACGTGTGCGATCTCTTTCTCAAAATATGAACGCTAAACGGCATAAAAAGTTTTAATTGATTGAAACAAGTTAATCATCATTTATGGAGACTCAATTCATGGTTTTGGAACCTTCAAATGAGGTATTGATTGATGATATCTACTGTTGTTAATCCCACTACATTTATTAATCATAATTTTTTTGTTGGTGTTGAAACTTGATCAAGGAATAGATCTCACTCTCGTAATGAAATAGTTAAGTTTAATGATCATTCATTAAGTTTCAAGAACTTTCATGAACTTTAACTGATTTTGATAAATAATTATGGTCAAATTATGTTATAAGTGTTTCAATTTGATCTAACCGAGAGATTTATGATTGTTTGAATTTTTTGGTGAAGTTTTTTTTGTCTGAACAAAAAAAAAATAAATGAAGATGTAGTAAGTGAATTAGAAGTATAATGAGTAATTCATTATTTTTTACGTGATCTGTAGAACTAAGATTATTTTGGAAATTCAAAGAGAGATCTAGTGAGCAAATTATTTTATTTAAAAGCAAAAAGGAGGTGTAGAGAGTATAAGAGGTCAAGTGAGAAAATTTGGAGGTCTCAATAGAAACTATGTTAACACTTTTTTACCTTAAAGGCATGTCCAATATCTTGTCATAATATTATTATTGTGAACATTCAATTTTTTTTTACTAAAAAAAACCCCTACTGCAACCAACACATTAGGTTTGCCATAACATCAGTTAAACCAAATCATATCTTCTAGGATCTCATTTATTAGGTTTGCTATCACATTAGCTACTTCAATAGTTTCTCTATAAATGTGCATGAAAGATTGTACTCAAAGAATCAAATAATCGATAGGGGTGCTTAATATTTCTCATTATTGTATTCACTTGTCAATTTTTTTTTTTGAGCCTGTCAAACCACTTCAATTATTTGGCTGACCAATTGTTTTAGGACACGTAAAGATCATTTGTCAAAATAGTCATGAAACAATTGGCTAGTCAAACAATTGAGATGGTTTGACGGAAAAATTTCTCTTCACTCGTCAAGGGGTAACACTACAACCATTAAATCGAAGAGGGGGACTACAATTTAGATAATTCTTGGGTTTACCCTGGGATGAACATACATATTCACTCCCATTGTGATTAACATATTCTTACCTTATAATTTCATGATACAACTATTTATTTTAAATTATTCTTTTATAGATCATCTATGTAAAAAATTAATCGAATCGAAGATTGTTCAAGTATCTAACTTTATGAAACAAAATAAATTGATTAGATAACAATTACTACTATTATCATGAACTGATTATTTATTTCATATAAATGAGTGGCTAAAAGGTTTCCAATTTGATTGTTTTTCTTGTAAAGATGATCTTTATGCTATATTATAATACATGAAAAATTGAATCGTTAAAATTTAAATTAAAAATACTTAGTTAACCCAAAAATTATCTTTACAATTTTGGTGACAATCTCCCGTCACCAAACAATTGAAAGAAATCTCCCGCCAAAAATCCTAACCGTTTAACAGCTGGCACAAAGCCGCGACTATATAAACCTAAAATTGGGTTTCTCTCTCTGAGTGAGCTCCAAGAAACCAAATTCCACAAAATTGGGTTGCAGAGAAAGCCAGCCATGGCCACCGAACCATCATCGAAGTTCCAAACCCAGATCGACATCAACCCTCCTCCGCCGCTACTACCCCCATACTCTGCCGACTCGTTAGCAATCGAAACCCTCCGCGAACAGAGGCTCTCCTTCTTCGCCTCCCGCTACACTCGTCCTCGCCGCCGCCGCCGTCGGAGTGACACGTGGATCATCTCACTCTTTGTGATCCTCCACGTCGTGGCCTTCGCGTTCACCATGGTGGTCAACGACTGCTGGCGCAAGTCTCACGGCGACTGTGCTCTCAAAGCGTTTGGGAGATTGTCGTTTCAGCCCCTCGGCGAAAACCCTCTTCTCGGTCCTTCGGCTTCAACGTGAGCTAAATTTACTTGTTATTGAATCTTTTGCCTATCTGAATTTGAAGCAATTTCTGTTTGATTTTGAGTGGGTTTGAGTTTTCTTGGTGACACTTTGGGTCAATTCTTGGCCAATCAATTTCTGTTTGTTTGGTTGCTGAGGAAATGCCAGAAAGAATGTAAAGAAATGATCTTGAAAACTCTTTTAATGCACATTTTTTGGTTAGGGTTTGTATGACCTTTATATTGGGAATTTTGTGATTGAATTATATAGCTATAGGATTATCACAGAAGAATCTGAGGAAAGGATGAGAATAGTTTTGGCGGCTTTTAGATGCTATTCAGAGTTTACTTGATGAATACTGCAGTAATTTCTTTGATGTTTGGGTGTTCTCTGTTTGGGGTTACTGAGAAAACGCCATGATTCCTAAATTGATTAGAAAGATTTTACTTTTCCCGTTATCTGTATGCATTATTTCCTCAGTTATTTTGCAGTTTTATCACTTGTTATTAGGAACTTGTAGCTAGGACCATCCATTTGGTCAATGGAGTTGGGAAGTTCCCATAATAAACATCTCCCACCTTCTGACTTTTGTAGATAAATTGAATGTTCTTCAGCTTTTGTGCTCTCCTAAGATATAAATACTATATTTATGGATATCGTGGGGAAGTTTCGGTGCAAAATCCGTCTACTAGTTGGAATTGAGAGAGTTATTTTTGTAGTCTTACCATTTGGCCTCATCCATAGCTTAGTTGGAGTTGAGAGATTGTTGGAATGGTGATTCTGAAAGCTTTGTTTGAGAATGCACGAACATGCTTGTGGTCTTTGGTAAAAGAACTTGTTTTCAGCAAATGTCTAAAGACTGGTATAATTCGACACTTCATGTTGGGTGTTATATGTGATGGTTTCCACCCATGATAGTGATAGTGGTCTTGCAGGCTTGATGAAGTAGGAGCTCTTCGACGGACTTTTTTGACGGAGAATCACAAAACTTGGCGCCTGTTCACATTTCCATGCCTGCATGCTGGAGCCATCCACCTTGTGATCAACCTTTGCAGTGTTGTTTTCATTGGAGTTCACTTGGAGCAAGAGTTTGGAACATGTACGTTTTCCTTCCCATTTCCATTTATGGACGTTATTTGCATGATCAGTGATTCAGTGAGATTTATGTATAGCTCCTAAATTTTAGCCATTCTCATATTCTTTTTGTAAATTTGTCTCTGTTGGGCAGTTATTGCAGGGGTAATCTATGTGCTGTCTGCTTTCAATGGTACATTGGTGGCTGCACTTTTTGTTGAGAAACGCCCAGCAGTGGGTTCTTCAGGGGCTCTATATGGGTTACTTGGAGCTACACTTTCTGCTCTGATTCAGAACTGGGAATTATACACCAACAAGGTTTACCACCTGTTTTTTTTTCATCGAGTTTGAACTCTTTCTCATGATCTGACTTAAGAATGTAATGATTGCTACTTCATTTGGTTGCAGTTCACAGCTCTCACATCAGTATTATTTGTCACGATTGGAAATTTCCTCCTTGGTTTGCTACCCTACGTGGATAACTTTTCAAATGTTGGAGGTTTTGTATCAGGATTCCTACTTGGATCTGTACTTTTATCCAGTCCTCAAGTCAGAGAAGTGGTGCAAGGAAAAGGAGGCCTCCTGGACTATAATCTTGAAAGTTCTATCAAGTCGAGGTTGAGGCAAAAGCTGGACAGACCGGTCTATAGAAGTGTCTGTCTTTTTCTCTTTGTACTTATGTGAGTGTTTCTCTTGTTATAGGCCATACTCTACATTGTTTCTTGTCATTTTAAATTACGAGTTCTTACAAGAGGATCTTTATATATGCAGGCTTGCTGGATGTCTTGTAGCAGTTTTTCACGGCATTAACATGAACCAGTACTGCAAATGGTGTCGGTATGTTGACTGTGTGCCTTCCAAAAGATGGAGCTGCAGTGAAATGGAAGCTTTTTGTGAGGTATATAACTAGTTCTAGCACTTTAATCTGAAAGTATGAATCTAAAATTGGAGACGTGGAAAATAAATTGGCAAAGTTTATTTGTCTCTCCTTTTACGAATGAAAACTTTCAATAAGGTTGTAAGATTCCCGATTTTTGTTTCCTTGTGATGCAATTGAGAAATTCAAGGAATTAACTGAGTGAGCCTGCAGAGAGAAATGATACTTATAAATCCCAGTGAGCAGTTATTATGTCTTAAAATATTTCCGGCCTAGAATGTAAGCCACTTTGAAGCATTAATCATCTAAAAACACTGTTGGGAAAAGAGCAAAATGGACTGTAAGAGTTCGTTGTCAACTGATACGGAATGCTATTAGTTATCATTCTGCGTACATGATGAGTTATTAGACTCTTAGATACTAGAACTGCTTTCCCAGGATGGATTACACATTTACATGTATGCGTTACTTCTGTGCTGGAGTAGCTTGCCTTTTCAACTTTTACCTCTGTTTGCACCACATATAAAGCTTCATGTCCTCTTTGGTTTCTCTTAGTCTAATGGATAGTAGTTCCTTTTGCCAAAGGGAATATCTACAACAAGAAGAGTTTGCTAGTTGAAAGTTATTCTTATGACTATTTTTTGGTGCTGCAGACCATGGTGAGCAATGAACAGATGACTTTGACCTGTATGGGTAATGGGAACTTCAAGGTTCTTCCTTTCACCAACATTTCTCAAGCTAGGATGAATGACTTGTGCAGCATGATATGCTCATAGAAATTGCCAGTTTCGGTGATACTATCACGAGATTACGAACAATACCACTTTTGGTATCAACACACTGTTGATAGCCGATCAAATGTAGAAAAATTGTGCAGTTTCAGTGCTGCCGTGAAACTTGTAAAGAGCTTTGACATGAGATATGTTTGCCTTTTGAGCTTTCGTACCAATTGCTTTGTATAGATTCAATATTTTGTGGATATGGCAGAGTATCTGTTAGAGTGCAATAACAATGTGTAGGTTTTCTTGTGCGGATATAAGAGCATCTAATTGTTGATATGTGCTATAGTTTTGACTCGACTGTCTAAATACTGAACACAGACCAGGAAGTTGTTACTCACAAACTTAAGCAACATCAACCAAGAACTTTAAGGTTTAATTTGACTCACAAGTCATACCTGAGTTATACTATTTTCCACTACACCGTGGTTGTAAGTTGTAACTAGTAAGCATTTAAAAAGGGAAAGAACAATTTGAAAATCACTGTAAAGACTCTTCTCATTGCAATTCCAAGTCTCAAATGTTTCACAAAAACCAAATTCGTTTGTCTTAGGGTTCTTATTAGCCTCAGGCTCTTAGCTATCAGTCGAGCATTTTAAGATGATTATTCAACCAAGTGGCTCGAAAATGGTCACTTTAAAGGAAATCTTTTCTTTTTTCATTTATATTAGAAATCCGATTCTGGTAATGCTTACCAAGTAGCACCCGTGGCCTAATGGATAAGGCGTCTGACTTCTAATCAGGCGATTGTGGGTTCGAGTCCCACCGGGTGTGCAGTTGCAGTTTATTTTTAATTTTGAAGAAAACTGAAAAAGCAAAGCTCTTTTTTCATTTTTTTTGTACCACTATTACATCAATTAAATGCAACTGGTTGATGTGATTAATACATGCACTTTTTGGTGAGTAGATGGGGCTATGGGAGTACAAAGCTTTTGCCATAATTGTACAGAGCTTAACTAACCATAAAGATGCCATCCAAACCCAGAAACAAGGAAACCTTTCTTTTCTTAACTTCTTCTATTTATTTTTTGTTGACAGATAGATCAGAGTCGTTTCCTTTTTGCGGCTCTAGGTCTGTCTATATTCGCCGCCCTTTGCAGACAGTTAGTTACTTGCAAAGCCACCAAGCCACCAAGCTGCAAGCAATGATTTAGAGGTAAAAACTATATTTCACTCTATTACTTTCACTACCATAATTTAAGGCTGCGACTATATGCGTGCTTAACTGGGTTATGGCGATTTTGGGTCTACTTCCATATGCAATTGCAACCATCAATCTCCAATCAAATTTTAATTAAACAAAAGTGCCAAACTTCCCAAGTTTGCCTAGGAACTTTCATTCCCGGATAGGGGAGGAATAGGAGGTTTCTAAGCCTCTATCCCCGAATATTGGGGGTTAAGGGGCTTTCTTTTTTTTCTTTTAATAATGTTGGGGATTAAGAGGGTGAGCTAGGAAGAAAATTTGAGATGAGCTAATTCCGATGTTGTTGTGGATAAATATATTATATGTTTTTACAAATAACAAGATCATATATAATTGGTGTAGTAGTCGAAGCTGTTATATATAGCTAGCATAAAATCCTTGGTTTTTTAGTATCGGGTTGGCAAAATAGGTTGGTAAACTAACAGATATCTCCACCCCCGGTGAGGGTACCAGGCAGGGGTTTCCAAGCTTCCATACACAAATGGTGGCATGGGACCTTCATTATTTTTTTATTTTTTCTTAACTTTTCTATATACTCAATGGAAAATTTAATGATAGTAAGTGCATTGATCAAACTTATGGGTGCTTATAGGATTACCATGTGCTTGAGAATCTTATTGTACATTGGACTAGGTCAATAGGAGTGTAGGGAGGTTAGGAGAGTAGACATGCTGCTGCTTTGGCATCTATGTAATCACTACTTGGGCTGGAATTTGAAGTCTTATTAATTTGGACAATAGTGCTTAATTTCACCCCAAACCATAAATCTTGGACCATCCATTTTTAAATTTTTTTTTTGTAGGTGCTCTAAGCTAAATCCAATAAATAGCCCACAAAAGGTTTAAACTATAATGTCTTCGGCAGCCTTAGCACAAAAGCTAAGCTACACCAAACTACATATAGAGTGTACTAGTTAGTGTACTACTACTAGTTTGTGTAATCGATTGCCTGCTAGTCTTGCCAATAATGATTTTCACAGGGAGATTCTTTTTATAAAGTAAAATTTCAGAGGTAGTTTGACTAAGAAAGAAACATTTATGGGTGCCATAGTTGGTACACACATGGACTAAAAGGGGAACTAGCATCTAATGTTTAGAAGGTTGTTAGTGAGGTTAACGCAACGTTAGATCATTTATTCCATATAACACAATGTTAATCACATCTCTCACAACGTTAGATCATTTTTAGTGTAAATGTATGCAAAAGGGATTTTGTATGGCCTTATTCCGATCCATATAATGTATCGATCAATCAAAAGCTTTCATTCTTTAGTTTCAATACAAAAATTATTATTGTAAGAATTAACTAAATTAGAAGAAAAAAAAATTGGTGATCATTTCATTGCCATTATTATCGTCTTAGCTTTATTTGTAAATTATTTCTTTAGCTAATCAAAATGTTTCAATTCTACTAGTTTTATAAGAATGGTCTGTATCAAGAAACTTCAAAAATGATAGTTCATATCAATAAATTACATGCATGGTGGGTAGAACATGGGAAATTTCCCTAAAAGACGTTTACCTACATAACATCTTTATGAAATGGGTTTTACACTTTTACCATAAAAAAAAATTAAGAAATTAAGCAAGATTAGTTCTTCAAGATAGTCGTTTTAGGACACTCTCAATCCGATTAAAAAAGGAACTATCTCAGTAAGAAGATCAAATTAATAATTCGATCTTTAGTATTGTGTGGTCCATATATTGTTAAAAAATGTATCCCCTCTGCCATGATCTAAATGAATCTATAAGTTCGATCACTACCCCCATGATCAATGTTTCAAAATATATGCAAAATTGTTAAGGAGTTATTGCAAGAGTATGAGTTGGCTAAGGCTCACTCTTGGCCAGAATCAACAAGCACGTCAGCTGTCAAAGTTGATATATAAATTATGAATTACCATTGAGGTTGTTGCAACCATTAAGGTGTCATGCAACATGTGGCATGCTACCACCAATTGTGATGTATACCATTAGCACCTTCTATATTGAAAGAATTAGAAACCAACCAATCCAAGGAATTTGCATATTCTAAAACGAAAACCATTATGTATGCTTCACGGAAAAGGACCCCCTTAGGGGGCTTTCTCTTTTTTGATCATCTAGCTAACCCTAGTTATAAAAAAGCCTAGGGCTAGCTATAAGCAAGCACTATGTAAAATATATGCTTAGAAAAGCTTGGTTACACCTAGCTTGGTTGCAAAATCATATAGTTTTAGAAAAGCTCCCTCTTTTAGGGTGGAGGAACCTATAGTGGCAAGGAATCCTGAAGTGGGTTTTGCGTAGTTGAGCCAAAAGGCAAAGAGAGATAGCATTTGTAACCCTCTAGCTCACCATGCCATCAAAGTTAATTAGCTAATCACACACACAAAGGGTCAATGGGTTAGATGGGTATAGTGACTATAGTCTATACTTCTATTCATCCAAAGTGAGAATGAGGTTTTGGTTTAAGAAGTGTGCTTGGCTCCTTTTCTTCATCTTTCATCATTTTGAAGAATCCTACTATATACTTTTGTTTCTATAAAAAGAAGATCCTATTAGTTAGTTGACTCTTCTCTCCATCTCTCATCTCTCTTTCATTTTCATATGTCTGCACTCAATGACTCAAGCACATAGAGACGAAATGTGTAAAGGGTATAAGTGATTTGTGTTTGTGGATTAACGTGTAAAGCTTTCTTGCCTCTCTTTTCTTCGAACTTATTATTCATGCTCTCTCGCCCATACTTTTACGCATGGAAGTGCAAACAACATGACTATGCATCTGAAGAAGCATGACTATCCCCTATGTTTTAGTGGTTGTTATTCTCACTATAAGTACGTCATCTAACACACGCACCCTATGGGTGTCGGAGTTATCGGGTGAGAGTTGGTAGTTATATGTGATTTTTCGTGTTGGTATTTTTAATTAATTATCTATTTATGTTTTGATTTTTTTATTCATGATGATTAAGATAATATATTTACTTATTTAATTTTTAAAAGGTATTAAAGTAAAAAAATTAAGTTATAGTTAACAACATGAGTTCTATTAATAATAGTATAGATAGATATATATATATATATAATATTTTAAATACTCACATATATAAGTCAAAAATAACAAAAGAGTAGATGGAGCCACCTTGTTATTTCTTTTTCAACCAAAATAAAGAACCTTGTTATTGTTTGATATAGATGTTAATTAGTACCTCCCTCAATTTAAGCATTGGCTTGGATTCTCTGAAGAAAATAAAATTGTAGGATTCCATCCACATGATTGAGAATTCTCTCAATCGTTACATGTCATCAATCAACTTTTAAAGTAAGATTTGGTGATTGATATTAGTATATATATGGACAAATATATTTTAGCTACTACAATATCCTAGAGAATAGTAATACATTGTATTGGGTACAAAGTATGCTTTGATCAATAATAATAATAATAATAATAATAATAATAATAATGCATGATGATGATGATGAGAGATCTCATTAACGTAGCTTAAAAAATAGAGATTAAAATAACATGGATTCCTCTAAATCATGTGTGATTATCTTGATTATTGTCAACAGACTTAACCATCTTTGCCGATTCAACTCATATACTGTATATATACTAACAATAACAATAATAATCAAAGCCCTAAACAAATTGTATGATGAATTGTATGAGTTTGATACGAGCATATATAATAACTTAAAAAAATTAATGTTGGAAAAGAATATGATTATAATCCAGTTGATTAGTTATATCACTACCACGTTTCGTAGAAGGTATACTTGTATACTATAGGCAGCCAATACTTTAATCTAGCTTTCGTTTCTCTTTAAACTTTTTTACCAAATAGGCTAGGGGAGTGATTTGCTCATGTTTGTGATAAGTGGAGCATCTTTCAGGCTGAAAGACTATAATGCCATTTTTCAACTTCACTCTTTGCCCTCCTAGAGGGTTCCATACCGTCTGAATCTTGCGGCCGCAAAGCATTACGTTCTATTGTGCCTCTCATCAGATTCCCATAGTAATCTGTCTTGAAGAACAAGCTGAGGGTCTTGAAGAACAAGCTGGGGGGTCTTGAACCTCTATTTTTTGACAAATATGTGAAAGAAAAACTCGTTAGACAATCGCAACGATTGATTATGACATGAGTGTTTGTCAAAATATAAGAAAATTAATCGTATCACTTAATGAAAATATGAGTGTAGGTTAAAAGTGAGAAATAAATAATAAAGATACGAGTAAGATACTGAAGGAAGATTGAAAGCTAGCTGCCTCAAATAATAATCAATGGGAGGATAAATGTCGAAATCGATAGTGCTAAATGTTGATTGATATATACATATATATATGGTGGGTTCCAATTCCAAATAACAAGAGGAGCAGAGGGATATATACTTGGAGATCCACCACAAATAAATCCTACTCTTTTCCATGCATGCATCATGCATGTAGAGTGTGGACTAGTCTTGTCCTATTTAATTAAAAATTTAAAACACCTCGACAAGTTTTGCAGAAACAGTTACACTCCTCAATCCTCACCTGGTCGATGCATGATTCAAACAGGAATACATAATGAACGGTGTGAAAGTGAAACAAAGTATTAATTGGAGTTTCTTTATTTTTCGGTTATGGAATTTTAGTGATTAGGATTGGAGTTGGGCACTGTTTAACTTGGCAAATTTTTCTGTGGTAAATAGAATGGCTTGACGTTTGTATCATTATTATTCATTGATTAAATATAGTCAAAAATTAAATAGCTAAATCAACATTTTTGCGATGCTAAACTCTAGAAAACTTCTAAACAAAAGTTAAGAATGTGACAAATGATATGTCACGCTATGTCATTTGTCAAATACATTGGTACTCAAAAGTTAGTGCCCCAAATATTAATCTAGAATTTTTTACCTCTCATAGTCTCATGTATCATAATAAACTTAAAATGATACAATGATAGCTAAGCTTGTGTTTAATTGGTAGATTGAAGTGGACAAATTCTCAGTGAGCAACAATTGCATTAATTTTGGGATGACATTTCTCTAATAAATATCTTGTTTCAAATGTCATCATATGTTAAAATGAGAAATTTTATAGTGAGAACCAAACAATGAGGACTTGTTGAGGACTTTCAAACTAAACCGTTGGATGAGCTTTTAATGAATTTTTTAAATATCAACTAACATTTAAAATACCCATCTACCGGTTGAGTTTGAAAGTCTTCAACAAGTCCTCATTGTTTGGTCCTCACTAGAGCCTCTCCCATGTTAAAATATAATACGCAAGAACAAACTTTATATTTTAGATGGGTTAGCCAAGAACAATTCACAAACTGGTCAACCCAAACACATAACCATTTCCTAGCAGTAGAAGGGTCGACCAACTCTCGGAAAAACGTTCGCTTAGCTTCCTCCTAATTTATTAAAAATGCAAAAGAGATCAATAAAAGTAAAGAGCCACACATACAACCTTACCTTTTAAAGAAAGAAATGACGCTAAATGAAAAAATGGTACTCACTAAAAAAAATAACAAATTACAAAGAGAAGCCAAAACGATTATTTGGAACTAATAAAAATTTCAAATATAACAATTAAATAGAAAATAAACTACATTTAACATAATGAGCTTCACATGTTATGATGTTGAAATGCCAAAATAAACCACATATTCTAAGAAAACATAGTGAATCAAATTTACTGTTTATCAACATATTCTCCTTACATTATTAATTCCTTCTCCCAAAGTTACCAACTCTCTCTCTTTTTTGGGGTATTTTTATTTGCTGGGTTGCATAGTAAGTGCATCCTTTACATTTGAACAAACAATCATTCCATTCATTCCTTGGTATCATTTTCATGGTTGAGTCTTTGGACCAATCCAGTTGTATCCATCTAAGCTCATTAAGAAGAAAATGAAACATTCTTCTTCTATAGAGACTTTATCATGATGGGGATGAAAGAGATGTTGCTGGCCAAATATGGCCATAAATTCCCTTTTACCATTTTTTTTAATGAAAAAAATTCACCTCATATGATAGGACCCCCTCACATATCATTTAATTTTACCATAAGATAATTTTACCATTAATAATCAAGCAAACCCAACCCCAACCCCACACCCACCACAAGCCAGATCCTAAATCCACAGCTACCTCATTTTCACTCGACAATATTTTGATTCTCACAAGTCCTTTTTGTTTGCTTAGCAAAATTAGGGAACTTCTTACATCTGGAGCTTTTGTTTGGGTTCAACATTCCAACCCTAAAAGAATTCTGTCCTGTTGGTTCACAGTATGTATGATTCTCTTTTGAAACTTGTTCAATGAATCAAACAAAAGGTTTCAGTCTCAGGGAAAATTAAACTAAAACTATATATTGGTTTTTAAAGTAAAAGGGTTTCTCCACGGCTCCACCTTTATGTATTCTGCCATTAACAACTGGTTCAGTTGCCAATGCAGGCCTATAATGGTGAGTATGGGATTCCAGTAGGTGAAGCAGTTAGATTATTATTACAACTGACCCAGGAAATTAAAGATCTACTTTCATGGTACCGTGTAGCTAGCTATCATAATGAAAAATTCCCAGAAGAAGAAAAAGATCAAAATAAAAAACTGGTACAACCAGTCTGGGTTTCTCATTTCTGCATATGAACTTATTTAATGCATCAGATCCTATATGTACTATGAATCCATGCTAATAAAACTTGTTCAGTTGAAGCCAAAGTCTAGTTCATATTCGCTATTCCCATTTATTACAAATTAATGGAAACCCGAGAGTGACTTCTGGTTACAGAGTCTTTTTTATTTTCCCTTCTTTTTTGGTTGAATAAGAGTCTTTTAAGTTTTTATTTTTTATTTGTACCTTTTTGGCTAAAGGAAGACCCCCCCCCCCCCCAAAAAAAAAATTAAAAAAATTAAGGGCACCGATTAAGACATCAAACCAGAGGAGGAGCAACTTCTACTTTGGTGAATTAGCAAAAAAGATAAATTATAGCTTGTGACACTAATCATGAAAAAAGAAAACTTCTAATTTGGTGAAGGGTTTTGGATTCGAGCTACAAACTCTTGATCTACCAACTTCTAATCTTCAATACCAACAAACTAATTTTTACATAAACATATGTACGTACATCAAAAGTCTTTTTAAAATTTACAAATTTCTGTAGATTAATACAATTCGAAGTAGATCAAAATACAAAAAGTAAAAGTACTACCGCATTAGTTGGTATGTAAAAAATTATGACTTAATTAATTTTAGTATTTATGACATTAAGGAATGTAACCAATGGCGGAGCTATGATCAAAGTTTTGGAGGACTAATGAACATAGATATTCGAAAGTTCAAACCTAAACATATATTCTTGTAGGTGTTGTTTAAATAGTTTAAACATGTATTGCTAAAAAAAAAAAATAGTTTAAACATGTAATGCATATGAAGTGGAGGCGAAGGACCACTTTAGGCGCTGTATGTAACTTCATCCTTGATCTTAACACTAGAGGGATGGTAATGATATTACTTTTTAGTTCGTAGATTTGAGGTTCAAAAATATGTTTTTTTTTTTTTTTGCATAATGATAAGTGCAACATTGAGAAAATGATGCACGTTAAATGAGAGAAATGATCATCCCTTTACTTGGGGTTGTTTGAGGATATTTTGGGAACATTGGAGGGTGAATTGACAAGTAATGTACATTATATCTTCTTGTTGGGATAGAAAAAGAAGAAGGTGTGGTGTAAGAGGAATAGATGAGTAGTAGTTTGGGGAGATAGCAAATACTCTAAACCAAGTATTTCGGGGACACACAAGAACAACCCCATATATATCATTCAATTTTTCAATACAATACCCTTAAATACTGGTCCTAAGCTTCTTCTTCACTTTCCAATGAAATCTCAAAAGACCAACATCCTCTTAAGCTGTCCTATTTTCCAAAAACCCACGAGCACCCGACTAAAATAAAATTCAACTAAAATGTCACATACCCCAACATAAATTAGATTTCCTGGTCCCCCCTCTCCTCACATCAAGAAAATAATAAATACTTGGATAAAATAAATAAAGATAGGAATAAAAAAGGAACTAATTCATAATGCTTGATAATAATAACAAAATAAAAGAAACCCTCATTACTTTAAACATGTTTACATCCGTATATTAACGAGGATTCTTGCATGCTCCTGGAGTATGTGCTCCACTGGTAGTGTAGGACATGCGTAGAGTCCACGGGTCAATCACAGCCACTAGAAGCATCCAACCATTGGTTTCTAAAGTAACGGCATGGCTGATGGAACAGTGGGCGACGGACAACAAAAAAAACAGATCAGTAAGAATAAATCCAAAAATGGGTCCAGAAGTGGGTAAAACCAATCAGGTTGTATGCAAGAAAAATAAAAAGAAATAAAAATTAGCCATAAAGGAAAAAAGTAATGAATTTACCCCAAAATATTGTTTAAGCAGGTTGGTATCTAAAAGAACTTTTCAATTGAGAAGACCAAAATTGCTTGCAAAGATGAAAATAATCTCACGCAATAGTTGGATTTGGCAATTTATTTTTCCCCCAAAGTTTTAAAATATAAATTTTTTCATATAACCATTAAGGCATTAACAGGTTAGATGTAATTTTTTTTTTGTAATAAATTTATGTCTATGTTTTTTATTAGGTTAGTATTTAAATCAAGTTTTATATTTAGAAGGCTAGAAGCATAATTGCTTCTAACACTAAAATATTCATAATTTTGTCATTATAATTTCAATTTGCATATTTTTCCTGTCTATGATCTCATACAGCCAAGCTCTATCTTTTTATGTAAAGAAATTAACTTCAATACCTTAACTTACTTATAATCCCACATACCTTAACTTCATAGGAATTAAAGACCTAGATCACATCAAAATATTCCTTTATTTCTCAAATTGCATAAAATCGTTAAAAAATAGATCAAGTGTCCGAAAAATTCTTACAAACTTGTCGTGATATGTAGTTAATTCTCGAGTATTTAAATTAGAGTTATGACTTAAAGTAAATTTATTAAAAAATTCTCGACTCTTTAATAATTATTAAGATTATGAATTTAATTCCAATTAAATCTTAATTATTATTCTCTTAATTAATGTTATTATCTCCCTATATATATACATTTATAGATATTAGTCTACACCCCAACCCCTCAAACACCTCAAGAAATAATCATGCATTTTATTTAATTGTTAAATGACCATGGACGTTTTTACCTTTTTCATTAATTTAATAATTTTTCAAGGACAAGGGAATCACGATAATTTGGTCATTCCAATTTTTTTTAGTTACGAGCAATTTAGTGGTAGGGCTATTACGGTAACTATGGTTAACCATGTGGATCGAGATCTAAATGAAGACAAAATCGGCTAAACTTTTTATCATAGACCTAAAATATCGCAATAATCGCATCCAACGGTCTGATTGACTCTCTTTTTTTGCTCCACCATATAAGTATACTTTTATAACCAATAAACTAGTTATATCACACTAGTAGGCATATCGAGATTTCGTACAATCCAAACAATCAAAAAATAATGGTAGATTCGATCTTACCAATGTATTTACCGAATACTAATATGCTTAGTGTGACAAAATAGGTCTTGTTCGTCATTGTTTAGGTCTCAGTCAAGTCAGTGAACCGTTATTTAATATCATTTACAAAAATATTCATTTTACTAAAATAGCCATAACCTAATCATTACATGTCCAATTTGTGCATATTTCGCGCCTACACTCTTGCATGGCTGAGCTCCATTTAATGGCATAAAATAAATAAACCCAACACCTTGTCTCAATATTGTTGCTCTTTGAGAATCTAATTAATATATATAGGGGTAAAAATGTCCAACTAGCCATTACAACTTTTCAAAAATAAATTTCAAGTCTAGGACGGCAAAGGGTGCATGGGTATTGGTCTACACCTCACCCTTTAAACATACGAAGGAATAATAAATGTATTTTATTTAATTATTAAATGATAGTAGACATTTTTACCCTTTATATATAATGTAATATTTTCCTAAGGGCAACGGAACCAAGGTGATTTGATCATTCCAATTTTTTTACATGGGTAGACAAAACTCAACCCCACAAGAGTGTGAGCACGAACTATGTCCTTATAGGATTTATGATGAACTAATTATAGGTGTTTTAGTAGTAGGGGTATTAAGGTCACTATGGTTAACTTCATTGATCGAGGTCAAAACGAGGTCGAAAGTGGCTAATATTTTTTTTATTATCATAAAACATTGCAATAATCGCATCCAACGGTCAATTTTATCATTTTTTATTTTTAATTTCTCATATTGCATAAAATTTCATTGTGCCTACTAACGTAGTATAATTTGTTTATTGATTATCATGAAAATTGTACATTTGAAAATTTACGAGATAGAGGAAAAAGAAAATAGTCAAATCCACCGTTAGATGTGATTATTGTGATATGTTGTGACTATGGTAAAAATATTATATTTTTTCATCTTTGTTTTGGTCTCGATGCACGTGGTCAACTGTAGTGATTGTAATATCCCTATCGCTAAACCCCTCATAATCATTCCTTGATAAATCTTGCAAAATATCAAAATAAAGTACACGTCACAACGAATATACCTAGTTTTGTCACATAATGATTACGAGTGGCTTAACGGTAGAGGTATTACAGTCACTACAGTTGACTATGTGGATCGGGTCAAAACGAGGACGAAAAAATCTAATATTTTTACCATAGTTACAACATATTGCAATAATCGCATCCAACAGTGGATTTGTCTATTTTCTTTTTCCTCTATCTCGTAAGTTTTTAAATTTACACTTTTCATGATAACCAATGAACAAATTATACTACATTAGTATGCTTAATAAAAATTTATGCTATTTAAAAAATAAAAAATAAAAAATGATAAAAGTGACTGTTGGATGCGATTATTGCAATATTTTATGATTACGAAAAAAATATTAGCCATTTTCGACCTCGTTTCGACTACGATCAATAAAGTCAACCATAGTGACCCCATACTCTTTTTATTTCTCAAACTTCAGAAAATCATTAAAAAATAGCTCTATGTCTAAAAAATTCTCCAAAAATTTCATTGGACTCGTCGTCATGTGTACCTTATTACGATATTTCGCAAGATTTGTCACATAATGATTACGAGTGGTTTAACGGTAGAGGTATTACAGTTACTAGGGTTAACCATATGGATCGAGGATGAAAAAATCTAATATTTTTACCATAGTTACAACATAGCACAATAGTCGCATCCAACGGTGCATTTGCCTATTTTATTTTTTCTCTATCTCGTAGGTTTTTAAATGTATATTTTTCATGATAACTAATGATTAATGAACAAATTATACTACATTATCAGGCTTAATAAAATTTTGTGCTATTTAAAAAATAAAAAATGATAAAGTTAACCATTGGATGCAATTACTGCAAAGTTTTATGATTACGAAAAAAATATTAACCACTTTCAACCTCATTTCGACCTCGATCAATAAAGTCAACCATAGTGACCCCATACTCTTTTTATTTATCAAACTTCATAAAATCATTAAAAATAGCTCTATATCTAAAAAATTCTCCAAAAAATTTAATAGACTCGTCGTGCCGTGTACTTTATTATGCTATTTCGCAAGATTTGTCATGGAATGATTACGATTTGCTTAACAGTATGGCTATTACAATCACTACGGTTGACCATGTGGATTGAGGTAAAAAAAAAAGAAAAAATCTAATATTTTTACCATAGTTACAACATATCGTAATAATCGCATGCAACGGTGGATTTGACTATTTTTTGTTTCCTCTATCTCGTAGGTTTTCAAATGTACACTGTTCATAATAACCAATAAATAAATTAGACTACATTAGTAGGCACAATGAGATTCAGTGCAATCTGAAAAATTAAAATTGAAAATGGTAAAATTGACCGTTGGATGCAATTATTGCAATGTTTTATGACTATAAAATAAAAATTAGCCACATTCGTCCTTGTTTCGCTTTCGATCAATTTGGTAAACTGTAGTGATAATAATACCCCTATCACTAAAATGCTCCTAACCACTCTGTCACAAGATGAATGAAAAGGAAAATGGTCAAATCAACTGTTAGATACGATTATTGCAATGTTTCATGCCTATTTCCCGCGTCGTAATATGTATTGTGTGAAAAAATTTAACTCGGCCATCGTTGTTTCGGCCTTGGTCAAGGCGGTCAACCCAAGTTAAGTACACATTTTCTTAAGGGCCACCGAACCATAACGAGTTATTCCCCCAAATATTTTTTCATAGGTTGACATAGCTCAACCCCATGAGAGAGTGGGCGCTAACGGCTCGCCAAAAGGAGTTGTGATGGAGTGGTTACATACGTTTTATTTAGGTTCATGTGGTTGACCACGTGGATCGAGATCAGAACAAGGATGAAACCGGCTAATTTTTTTAGCATAGTAATTTTGCTTTGTAATGATCACATCCAACGGTCATGTCGGCCAATTTCTTTTTCCTTCACCTCATTGTCTTTAGAAGATATACGTTTAGGGTTTAGGGTTTAGGTCATTTACCCCCAAATATTTGGGCTATATTTCAAATTTCCCACTTTACAGCCCATATAAAAAAAAAGAAAAAATCCTAAGTTTTTGAAAACTGACGCCGAATAACTCGTCTCTCGCGAGCTCGCTCTCTCTCTCTCGCTCTCTCTCTCTCTCTCTCTCTCTCTCTCTCTCTAAATCACTCTCCCTATTCTTCTCTTCATCCATCGAATCGATTGTAGATATTGTAAACACCATAGCAAAGCCGGCCCCCGGTGATGGGCCGTTTCTTCTCCGGTCTGTCCTCCGCTTCTCTCGATCGCTCCTCCGCCCTCTACTGAATTTGAAATTCGTTTGATTGCAGACCAGCCATGGAGAATCCGACTACCCTATTCAGGTAATAACTCGTAGCCATCGTTTAACGTAAATTTTCTTTATACCTAAGTGCTTCGTGTACAGTTTGGGTGCTCAAAATTTAGCAGTGAAACTTAGAACAAGAAAAAAGGAGATGGTTTTAGGTACTTGTTCATTCATGTTTCTAATTTTGTCCACAATGCTGTTTTTGTAAATAGGGTGAATGAATCGAGGTTAGAGCTGCTTGAATCTCAGATCTAATGTTCTTATTGGGTTTTATCACTTTTATGCACGGCTGTAAATGTGGGTCTGCCTTATACAATTTATATTGTTGGTATGCTCCGGTCAGTCCGGTGCTTATGCTTTGTTTGATGCATTTTGGGTTCTTTAAAAATATGAACATGACATATGGTTTTGACCTGTTGGAGCTTTGGATTTTGTTTGCTATGTGTTCTATAGCTTCTGGGTATTGTACAAGTGTTTTTTTTTTTTTTTTTTTTTTTCTGTTTTTTACAGGTGTGTATTCGCTTGCGTCCTCTTCTTAATTAGTGTCTTGTTTGCTATTTTTAGAGCTCATTTTCAGAATTAGCAAAATTTTCAACACTGCTACTATTCTATGTTCTTGCTAATGCATAAAACCCAGTTACATTTAGATCCAATCCACTTGTTTTTTTATCACAAAACGAAGCTTAATTTGGTCACAAGCAATTTCTTAATTTGACCCACTTGGGTTTCTTTTATTGAGCCTGTACTTGTGAAAATATGAGGCTATTGTAAACATAAACAAAGAGTAGATCTGATCCCACACACCTAGATACAGTGAAGGTTTCTTTTGTCTCGGATATGAGTCATTAAGTTTTGAGTGATTTTCCTGGTTTTCCTCTTGGTTAAACTCAATAATCCAAAAATACTTGGCATGAAAAGCAATAATGTTCAGAGGTTAGCCGAATATACTTTTATTTTCACTTGGTATATTTCTGTACGACATAATACAATGGTGGGTTGAATGCACATTGTCTTATTGAAACAGGAGCATTTAAAAACTTATTGACATTTCTGTGATAATTGTAAACAACTTGTTGGTGTAGACAACATTTCTTCTCATTTACAGCAATTTCTTAGTGCAGAAGCATTAAACATATATTATTTAAGTTAGGTGGCTTATAGTTTGCTGATAACACGAGTTAAATTAGTAAAATGCAAATAATTATGTGAGACGTGAATAGATTGATGGTATATGGATTAGCAATCAGATTGCTAGATACAGTTTGATCTTTATTTTGTGGTAATTTTTTTATAGAAGCTATAAACAATAACACGTTACCTTATGACAATGCACAAAGATTTAGCTAACTATTTTTATTTTGGGTTTGTTTCTTGGTAGGAAAAATAAAAAATCTACGAAGGGTCGTACCATTTCAGCAGAGAGAGATTTGAGGAGCAAATGTTTTGGGAATTTAGGTAACTATTTTTTGCTCTGGTGATGTGATAAACCTTTTATATGCTGATGAGTGTGATTATGTTATTTATCGATGATGGTGATGATTATTAAGTAAATGTGAGATATGCCAATTGAATGTAAACTGAATGCGTGATTGTAAAGTCACTGTAAGATTGAACTTGGCAACAGAGTAGCTGGAAATATCAAAGATCTAGGTTCAGCTAGCCTCATGGCACACAACCCAACTCAGTCATCAATTCCTTGCTGCTGCCTCCCCCCTCCGGACCCTGTTTCTTTTTAGGTAAAAAAGTTGAGGGTTTTAATCATATAAATCTGATACTTGCAAAAAAAAAAAAATCATATAAATCTGATGCATAAAATATTAGGTTCTTATTTTTTTTTGGTTGTGTTTGCAGTTTTGTTAAATTTTAATGGTTAATTTATATTGTATTACAGTACTGTGGGTTTAATTCTGTTTTTAAATTTTGATTTCTTCTTTGAGTGGTTGTGATGATATGTATGTTAGTAGCACTGTCGTTGTGGATATAGGGTTGGTTTTTAAGTTACCTCAAAAGTCATGCATTAATTTTAGTTAAATCGGTTCTTTAACTTGCTTCATGTAAATGATTTGTATAAATGGGAGATGTTTTAAGCCCTGTTGTATAAACACCTAAACTTACATTCAATTAACTTTAGGGGTTCAGTTTTGATTGATGATAACAGAAACTTGCATTGGATAAACTTTGATGGCAAGTTCGAAGCAGTTGGCATCTAGTTGATTGAAAAGTACATAAACTAATTGATTTTATAGAATGGACTTTCGTGTCCATGTTGGGCTGAAAAATCCTGATCGTGCTATTCGCTAAGCCCTTGAGAAAGGAGGATGGGAGACTGAGGTTTGACGTAGTGTAAGTGAAAAAGGAGACCGCCAAATAGGGTAGCAGTTACTAAGCTGATGGTGAAGGAAATAGCAGATATAATACTGTAGGAGGTTTTCGAAAGGTTGGAGACTAAGGAGATACGAGCTTCATGTGACAAAGAGGTTCGGAGATCAGGGTGGGCAATGAAGTATACAGCCTAAGCTATGAGCCAAGCCTGAAGAGGAGCCATACTTGGACTTTTGGAGCACATCATGGTTCAGTTGTTGTGGATGTTGATTCTGATTAACCATGCTCCATGGTACGTAGCACTGTAGCAGTGGTTCTCCCGAGTGTTTGCCAGAGGCGATTCCCATTTGATAGTTGACATAGACCGCCTCTTATTCACCTTTTGTTAATATGTTTTGTATTTTTCCATTTGAACTCTCATTAACGTTGTATGTTTTGTTATATGCACGCAATTTATTCAATGCTTCACTTGAGTGAAGGCTGTACTAGGTATACGGAAGAATATTATGATTCCGTTAAGTCTCAAATTGGGAACACTGGTGTTTATGTTAAAAGAATTAATACGATCATGTAGCTTGATTATGCAATATTAACTACTCGGTTGTTCTCGAGTTTTGTGACTTTAATAGTTCTAGCTCTATGCTTAACCAGAATTAAAGCAGGTAACTTGCGTCACTTTTAAGTTTAGAGGAAAGAGTCGCTGAATGTTCATTTCTCTATTGGAATGTAATCAAGTCATGTTAAGTAGGTAATGTTCAGATCTTGATAAAGTATTACAACTCCAAAAGGAAATAATTCTTCAATTGTGTGCATATGAATAAACGGGTATCGCTGATCACCTTGTACTGCACATATATTCACAACCAAGAAATCTGACTTTCAGCGTGAAATGGCTCTATTTGAACAAGGTGCAACGCAAAAAAACACTATGGAGAAAATTTATTTCCTCACTATGCCTATCATTAAGAGTCGAGTACCATCCTTGCACTAGCCTTTTAATAAGCAAACATATATTTATCACTTGCAACCTTCTGTTTTCATATAAATTATCAACAATAGATGCTCAAATGCTCATCAAAATTGGAAATAATATCATTACATTGGAACATATTACAAGGTTATTACAAATTATCAAATATGTTCATTTTAGTCTAATAATATAGTGATACAATGGAACTACCCTAGCACATGTAAAAGAGAGGTGTCTTTAACACATAGAGCTCCAGACATTTATCTGCAAGAGAATACAAACATTTAGTAAGTAATTATTATTATGATGAGGTGTGACATAGCTTTATGAGTGCATAATATTAAATTAGTAATGGGGAAAGCTTAACCATACAAATGTTATAAAATTTCATCACATTGGTGAAGAAAATGGGTTTTCCTCCAAGGAAAATATGTTCATGCCATATACCATTAACATGCCAAAGATGGGCAATCTCGTCGTGCGTTTCTACAATTTACAGTTATAAACGAAGCATACTGTGTGGGGGCATACCTTGCCAACCTTGCCATGCCTCCGTTTGTGCCCCTCCACTGTGTTCATGGGTTTCCTGTGTCGCATATACCAAACATATCAAAAAGTCACTTTATTAAGTCACCCAACATATTAAAGTGTAAACACAGTTTAATATATTACGAGTGTGCTGAGCATAATTACATTCGGACGCAACCCTGTTAGCAATGCATCCCTAAATCCCTAATACTTACAGAATCTTCCAATAACCTGATTCTCGTTCCCCCGTCCTGTGTTTCCCGATTTGTTGGTGCCCAATGGAGCCAGACTTCGTAACTTTATATCTCATAACACAATTCCCCCACTATATATGTGGCTTTTGCGACACTAACAACCAAAGCCCACTGCCAAAAAAAAACGAATAAGCCCCATTGTAATCGTTAATGACTACATATAAACTCTGCTCTAGGAAAAAAGATAAAAAATGAGTCCTGCATATTGACCAAATCAAGACTGCATTATCAAAGACCGCCATGAAGCATTCATGACTACAAACAAATCATCAAGGCTTCTGACTTTCGTCTTTGAGCCATCTTGCATCAAAGGCCCAATTCATTGGTATTATAGTAAAATCCACTTCTGTACTCAACAACAAAGGGTAACTGGGGAAATCCAGAATATTGCCTTTAATTGACAGTCTACTGAGTATAGAGCAAGTGAACCAAGGAGAAGTATTTTGCACTTGATCACAAAATGCTAAGATCTATATATCAGCAAGTAGCATCCGAATGTCATATCGGTGTACTATTTCAAGACCACCAATAGGCTTTTGCTACATTGACAAACAACTGAAAAAATGGCCTATATATGAACATGATATATATAATCATAAAGACATCATGCTCGTACAAACAAGCCAAGAGGTGTAGTAATAGTGTAAAACTTACCAGGCAACTTTGTTGGTTTTCTCAAAGGAACAAATTTGCTCCAATAAAACCTCGAGCCTCAATTCCTGGAATAAACAAGAAACCACGTATTTCAGACCGCTGCATGGGATGCCACAAAATTATCCTCATGATACATATATTTTAGAGTTGAGACTTCAAACAACACTAGGATATAATTGATACAACAGGGAGAGATTTTAAACCTACTGCTCACAAACATAAATGAACCACGAACATATAAATACAAACAGAGAGATTATTCAGAAAGTCTATGTCATTACTGGATGATGGTAGCACATATTGATGGCAATGGACAATTTTCAAAACCAGTATAATGTCCTCAACTCGAATGCTGAACAAGATTATCACTATTACTCTGACAAGGTCCCGACAAACACAATTTCGTAGCAGGGTACTAAAAGAGTACCACCTAAATAATTGCAGGTTGCTGACAAAGAGACACATAACAACACCTTTAACATGCAAATGGGGACAGCTGAAAAAAAAAAAAAACAGTTTTACTGCATCCCTGTAATAATAATAGTATCTAGTCCCATTCTCCTGCTTATTAAAACTCCCATGAATTTGTAATTCAGTTATGCAATTATGTTGGTTTTCCATCTAATAGATTTTAAGTGGTACATAACTCGTACAATAAACCCTAAACACTAAATTTGTAATTCAGTTATGCAATTGTGCTTTTCTCTCTTCCTGTGGTAAAAAAAAAATCCAGCATAGTATATGGGTTGAACAAAAATCAGGTGAGAAAACGAAATTACGGAACATCTTTGCACATTTGCTTCCCTATTATCAAAAAAGGGAGAGTAAAGAAGAGCAGCTTCAAACGATAAAATCTATTGTCGTTCAATTGTGGGGACAAGGGAGACCTATATTCTAAATTAGATTACAGTGTAAGGGGGATTCAACCTCTGTCCCAAACCGTATAAGAACAACACAATCAAGAGGGATTAATATCAAGTCAAAATTTGCTGAATAATCATGTCAAGTTCAATAAATTGCTCGGTCAGCTAATGAGTTCCAGTTAAACGTGTGGTTCAGAAAACTAACCGCAGATCGACTGAAGATGTAACCCAAAAATCGATTAGTAAACTGGCCGCTTCACCGAGCTCTGCGAACACGATGCCAAACATAGCTGATGTCAACCAGAACTGCAAACCCGGAGATGCTAATCTTTCATGCCGGATCTATCGAGGTCGGTGTCTCCCTCGCGGGTGTGGTTACGAACACTAATTTCCGCCGTATGGGTTTGTGTCTTTGTGATGATGGGAAAACGGATCGACAAGGATACGGCGCATGTGAGAGATTGAGGGATGGTAATTTCGATTTTAACTTTCAATTTTTTTTTTACTAGCCAGGGTCTAACGGACGAATTTGTAACGGTTGGCAGATTTGTAACCTGTGCGTGTATTGAACGCGCTGAAAAGTACTCTAGAGCACATGCTCCAGGAGCACCCAAGAAGCTCTCGTATATTAATGCCTAAAAACCATTTAATCATTAATAACCAACAACATTCAGTGGACTGCAGCAAACTTTGGGACCCAGGCATTTGATCATTCACATTAAGATTTACTTTCTCCGCCGTTAGATGGGTCCTAAGGAGTACCGAACGAACGGCCGGGATTAAACTATTCAGTCTTGCATTGATATTCAATTCAATTCAATTTGAGGGGGCTAAGGGCCATGATTAATGAAGAAGCATCATCCATTTTGTCCCCAAAGAGAAAATTAATAAATAAACTAGTTAATTAAGTTAAATATTAAAGGGGAAAATGTGTCCTAAAAAGACTGATTTTATGCATGGTGGAAAGGTTTTACAAATTACAAGATTTAACTTACACATATACAAGGAACCTCATCATTCCAACTCTTTCTCCTCTTTTGAAAAAATCAACAAAACAAGAAATATCTAGGAATTACAAAACCACAAATTTCAATAGAGAATAGAGGGGATGTAAGGAGCAAAGTCAGTAGCTCGAGGAAGAAAAAGAGGAAAGAAGAAGCCAAAGAGAGCACTCGAATCAAAAGGTGGACACACAAACACACACTCACTTATATTTTCAAAAAAAAAAAAAAACCTATTAATTACAAGAAAAATTAAGTAATTATACAAGTAGAAGTAGAAAACCCAGAAACCCAGTCAATCTAGTCAATCACTTTACAACCCAATAACCTCAAATCTAAAAGATCATAATACAATTCCAACTAAACAAATAACATATTAACATATTAACATACCCACTTGCAAGTTGCAACTCTCTCTCTCTCTCTCTCTCTCTCTCTCTCTCTCTCTCTCTCTCTCTCTCTCTCTCCCCCCCCCTATGTGTATAAAATAGATAATGGGCAATTGGGCATGGCTTAAAATAAGTGGGAGAAAAGTAAGAAATTGGAAGGGAGCTGGAGGTCATGAAAATTTCATGGTCTCTTCTCTTGTTGTATAAGTATCATACTTCTCTGCTAATCAGCTTCTCTCTCTCTCTCTCTCTCAATTCACAAAACAGAAGCACAAGCAGTCAAGCACATACATATAGTGATTGACAGTGTTTCCTTTTTGGGGTGTATTTTTCTTTCAGGATTCTTTATGTAATTTTCTTCTGCTATCAAGCTCTCCTCTCTTTTTATCTCCCATCCCATTAAACAATGAAAATGGCATATTACCATTCATCCTTTCCCCTCTATAGGAAACACTCATCATTGCTCCCAACAATCGTTTTCAACCTTAGAAACCTGAGCTTCTAAGATATTCCCTCCTTCCCATTCTTCCATTCCTTCCATTCTTTCTTCTTCCTCTCACCATTTAAATATCACCCTCTTCTTCCTTTTTTTATCCCACTCTCCCTTTCTTCCCACACCCACCAAAGACACAACAAAAAATGGATCCTTCTTCCACCAACTCTGTCAATGGCTTCTATTCCTTTCTGACTCGTGGGATCGACGATCTCGAAAGGGTCTATCTCTCAAACAACTTCATGTCAATCCAATTTCTCCAAAGGGCTCTTTCGCTTCTTCGATCTTTTCACTCGCACCTGACTCTGCTCGTCCAAAAGCTCCATTTGCCTGTTGGGGACAAGTGGCTTGATGAGTACATGGACGAAAGCTCAAAGCTTTGGGAAGCCTCCCATGTCCTCAAGTCCGCAATCTCTTCCATGGAGAATTACTACACTTCCGGCTGCAACATCACCTCCACGCTCGACTCTCACCGCAATCTAACTCCACAGCTCTCCCGCCAGGTTGTTAATTGATCATAATCTCTTTTTTCAAATGTCTCACCATCATAGTTTTGATTCACTCACGCATTTTATCGAACAGGTGGTGCGCGCTATTTCTGGGTGTCGGCGCGAGGCCTTTGGACTGGAGGAAGAAAACAGAGCCCTGATGGAGACCCGAATCGAACCGCTCTCTCTTCGTTTCGACGAAAGGGTCTCGATCGAATCGAAGCTCAACGGCTTCAACGGCTTCCGGGGAGTCTTGTACGCAATGAGAAACGTGAGCTCTCTTCTGCTGATGATCTTGCTGTACGGACTGGTCTTCTGCTGGCCGGAATCGAGCTTCTGCAGAGGAGGGTACGAGGGGTGTTTGATCTTCGGATCACCGTTCATGATATCAACGGCCAGATTGCAGCAGAGGGTCGCGGCGGAGATCGGCCAGATCAGCGAAAGGCCCGGGATTTTGATGGACGAGTTTCGGAGGTCGAAGATAGCGATGGAGGAGCTGAGAGGCGAGTTGGAGAGGAAGGGGACTCCGATCATGGATTGGGAAAGTGAAGGTGGGATTAGAGAGAGAGTGGACAACTTGAGAGGGTGTTTCGGTGTGTTGAGATCTGGTGCCGAGAATATCAGTAGCCAACTTGATGATTTCTTGGATGAAATTGTTGAAGGGAGGAAGAAGCTTTTGGACTTTTGCAGTCATAGGTAGTACAAGTTAGTTTGTCAAGAAAAAAAAATTACAGAGTAGAGAGGTATTATTAGTTGGGTTTTCTTGTACCTTTTTAACCCTTTTTACCTTCTGTTTGTATTGAAATGTTTTTTTTTTACTCTTGCGCTTTCCTCTTCTTCTTTTTCTTTGTCCTAATAGTTACTAGTCACTATAGTTTGGGACGATTTTCTCACTTCTTTTATTTTTAGCAATATTGTGAGTAGAATCCGAAAGTGGGTGGGGCTAACTTAAGTTAATTTTAGAAACACGTTGTGAATTAGTTTGAAAGAGAATAAGATTAAAAAAATGTAAATCCAACTTTTTTTTTAACTGAAGGGAACATTTTGTGGGACTAGTCTGCTTCCCATTACTCAACAGGAAAATACATGATTAAGAAAAAATTTCACTATGAGATTTCAATCACTAAAGTTACAAACTTTGCGGCCAAAATTGACTATGCAATTTTGAGTGCGAGAAGATCTATTGTAAAAATAAAATCTTTACAGTGCAGGATAGTTTTGATGCAAAGTGCAGATCTAGGAACACCATCTTCGATGACTAAAAAACTACAAAAAGAAGAAGAAAAAGGTAAAAGTAAAAAAGGGTTGGGTGAACAAAGAGAGCAAAAGAGAATGGATGGAATGGAAGGTTCTTGTTACCATCTTAGGCCAGGGGGCACAATCAAATTCCCATATTTTAATGTAAAAATCAAATCCCATGTCTTTTTTATTTAGACTTGATTGATATGATATGATTCTTTAAGATATTATTTTTGTTTTGAAAAGATTTCCCTCTTGTTGGGTTGGGTTGGGTTTGGTTTTTATTGTTTTGTTGATAGAGGGGTATGGTATAGAGTGTAGTAGAGTAGTAGTGGTGTTTAGTTGTTATAGTAAATGAGTAATGATTCTTGTTGTGAAAGAATGATGAAAAAGGGTGGCTTGGGACTGTAGTCTGTAGGGAAGGGCACCGTGAGATTCCTGGGTTGCTTTTATATTTCAAAAGCACCTTCTTTTGATCTTAAGAAGCTTTTGTCTGATTCGGTTCTCTTTGAAAGCAATGGACTTGATCATGAAAGCTCTTCTCACCCCAACACAACATCCCTCTTCCCTCTTCTTGACCCTTCCAGATAATAGAGGAGAGTTTAAAGAGTTAACGATTCAAAGTTTTACTCACTTTCGAAGAAAGATTACTATAGCTAAAAATCAGTCAAACCGAAAATCATTTTGTCAATTGATTATCATGGATTTTATTCTCGACAAGTACTTGACAAGATGACTTTATATGTACAGTTTAGATCATTAAACTATCTTCGATAGGGTCCATATTTTACAAGTAGTTACAAGTAGACTCCTGGTAGAGAAACTTAAATAACAAACAATTTCGATTATTGAATTACACTACAAGATAACTATAAAAGTGCACAAAAGGAGCGTCATTTCTCTCTCACGCATAGATCATTTTTCCTCCCCTATCTTTGGGTTTTGGATTTGGGTTTGGTGGAAACTATTATAATAAAATAGTAGAGGCAGAAAACTTGGGGTCACTTTCTTGCTTCTCAACCGTATCTCATGCTTTTTGTCCCTTGCCGGAAATTCATGCCTTGCCTCCCTTGAAGGGATCCATAGCAGCGTCCAACATAAGCAAAATCAATAAAATAATGGCGAAAGCCAAAAACTAGAAGACAACAAACACTGATATGAAATGATGAATAAACAAATATGCCATTAAGAAAAAACAAAGGGCAAAGGCAAAGGCAAAGCAGAGCCGAAAACAACTTCTTTTTCAGAGGGGGATCAGAGTTTCTCTGTTCTTCTGACCCAAGAAAACATTATCATCCTTAAAGCAGCAGCAAACCGCGGCTCATAATAATCACACCACCAAACACCAAACAGAAAATGAAGGCTGTGCATGAAATTATTATTATGATTCTCCTACAAAAAAGAGAAGCAGCTAAAAGAGAGGTCCAATAAAGAAAGAAAATTTGCCAGAATTTTGAACATCATCTGACATGTAGTGTACATAAAAGAGTAAATGCACTTATACTTTGTTACATGAAGAAACTGCTGCTGTGCAATAACTTAAAAGTTGATAAAAATGGACCAAAGTAGAATTTGACAACCAAATGACAGATGGACAGATTCCATAATGAACGCCTGCTTTATCTAGAATCCAGATAGCCAAATAAATAAAATATCTAGGGTAATTTTTGCTTTCTATAAATATACGGAGTCATCAGGAAATAGTCGGGGAGGATCTGGCAAAGACTTGTGGAAATTGGCAACAGATTACTATTCCTCTGTAATTTACAAGAGATAAATTGGACAACAGAACAAATGAAACCAAAAAATGTATAGAGATGCATTAGAGATGTGACAAGTTCAACAAGTATCGTATCCTGGCATAGCAAACTGGGAAGCAAATGTCTCAACCCGATTTCGAAGCTCAACGACATCTTTATTGTTCTGGAGGCCTTTGAGAAATTCTTTCTGATATTTTCCATGTTCTCTCTGAACAGCAACAGTAATCTGGGCAGCCCTAAGAAGAAAGTCGGCAATTGTCTCGAAATCAGACTCGACACAACCTCTTGAAGTCATAGCAGGGGTACCTGCAAAAACAAACAAGGAAACTCAAAATTGATACAAAATAAGATGACCTAACAGATACAAACTGGAGTTGAGAAACCATTGAAATCGGAATTATTCCACAATCAAAGCATTTTTTAAAAGAAACAAATTACTTTAGAGGCACGCAGGTTGAGTGATTTATAAGACATTGAGCAATACATCCGAACAAAGACAATGAAAAACAGAAGGCATTTTGGACAATATGACATTTATACGAGAAAACTGGGAGATCGTAAAATATCCACATGATGGAATTGAAGCAGCCAAAGTGACAAAGTCTAAAGCTTTCAAAATATTGAAAACAAGATTACTACTCACCAATTCTTACTCCCCCAGGAGAAAAGGCACCATTATCACCAAATATAGCACTTTTATTGAGAGTGATATGGCACATCTCACAAACTTTTTCATAGTTCTTCCCTATATTGTGGAGAGAGGAAAAGCAAGAATTAGACAGTGAAAGCGCAAAATTACACATTATAAGAAATTTGACGAAACTGAAAGAAAAAACAAAGGGGGAAAAGTAACAATTGTGCACTAGGATACATGCATATGTATGCAAATACCTATAAATTGGAACAGAGAAATACATGCTCAAATGAAAGATGTTTATTACACATGATCATTCAAAAGATAAGACCATCAACTATCAATCCACAGTTGAGTTCTAAATTTGCTCCTTCTAAAGCCATCACTTCTAATAATTACATTTGAACTTGAAATGGCGGGAAAAAACAGTATTTCCTCGTAACTTTTCCAATTTTTAAACAGTACTGTCAAGAATAACTGTGCTTAAAGCAGTACTTGATTATATGCAACCTCCATTAATTTTGAAACAGTCTCGACTATACTAGTTGCCAGAGTGGTGTTTCCTGGACAGCTGTGTAGATCTTTGGTCTAACATTAGTAATGACCAAAAGTTCAATGCTAACTTCTGCAACTTTTTGTTGATCTTAAAGCAAAACAGCTTCTGTTAGGCTTATGGAGCTATTATGTATCGAAAAATGGATTGAGAGGTAAATTTGGATGTTGACCTAATCAGAAATTCTAGATGTGGGACCAAAAACATTATGAAACTCAACAAGTATGCGAACATATTATTTTTAAACCCCACTTCTGTTAAAACTGAACTGGTTATCATTATAGTACCTGTTATACCAAGAGCTGTAAGATCCCAAAGCAACAAGTGATTATCGGTACCCCCGGTCACTAATCTGCATTTTCTTCTTAACAAAGCATTCGCCAAGGACTGTGCATTTTTCTTGACCAGATTCATGTATGCTTTATATTCTGGAGTAGCCACTTGTTTTAAGGCTATGGCAAGAGCAGCAATATGGTTATTGTGAGGACCACCTTGTAGCGATGGGAAAACGGCGAAATTTATCTTTTCCTCAAAATCATAATGGTTACTTCCATCTCCATTAGATTGGTGCATGCCTTGCTTCCTTGTTTTTGGCCCTTTCCGGTAAAATATAATACCTCCCCTAGGACCCCGGAGACTTTTGTGTGTTGTTGACGTAACAATATCACAATAATCAAAAGGACTTGCACACTCCTGTATTAGACAATACCAAATAAGTAAGAAACATATCCAGCATATACATTATATTCATTTCTTCAATTAATATGAAACCATGGCTTAAACATACACATATTAGGATTTCTTGCTCATCATTTCACTTAGAAAATGGAATTATCATACAAGGCATGAATAGGCATTTTAACTTCTTTTGGATATGGGCATAGACACACTGAAAGCACAAAGATTTTTATGCACAATTAACTTTCAGGAACTAAAAATAATTTCAAGGAATTGATATTAAAACTCATAAAAAGTCGATCAACACTCTTTAGCACTTATTTTGTGTGTGCATGGAAATAATAAAATATTGATTTCATAGTGTAGATGCACTTTTTGGGAGAGGTAATAACAAAATCCTTTTACAGTGATTAATGATAAATGAACTTACCAATAGTGGAAAAGCTCATAGCATGAAGACTAGCCAACTGTACAACATTAAATGAAGTTTCAAACATCCAAATTTCCTTATTCTATGGTTTCAAAGTAATAAAAGGCAATCCCATACAAAAGATTACACATTCTAACCCAGAACTGTTGATGTATGTTCAAAGGTGTGTGTGTCTGAGCAATCAGTTTCACAAACAGTCATAAGAATGTTATCCTCTCTCTCTCTCTCTCTCTTCTCCTTCAAATCTTTGCAAAGTAATGAATTCTGAATATAGAAGGAAGCACCAAGTCGAAGGAAGCACAAGAGACTCAAGAGTATACAGAAATGACCGATTAGAATCAAGAAGCACAGAATTGCATGACATTAGAAGTACAAGAAAACCTGTGTAGACCTTAGGCAACAAATAGACTAGAACAAATTATATATATGTCATTGATAACTAAGCAATCATCTAATTTATTCAAAGAATGATAACCCTCTCATAGTGCACCTTACATGATTTATACTTCCATTGAAACAGAAATTTAACACCATCAAAAAAAGAGGAGGCAGGTATCTAACGTGCCAGAAAACCAAACCAACCTAAAGACCACATGACTACCATAAAGCCAACCCTAATACCCATTAGCACAATCTTCTCACATATTATATGTTTCACTTAATGCACTTTCAAGTTATTATAGTATCATCCATCAATACTCAATAAACAGCTCAACAAAAAACTTGTTAAAAATAGCACAGTTCAACCAGCGTCATTTTTAGCAGGACAAGAGATCATAACATGGTCATCAATCAATTCCTTGTCTTTTCATTTCTCCAATAAGAAATGTAAAAAAGGCTCAATCACTGTAATCAAAGTTGTAAACTTTGCAGCCTCATCTCTGAGCATTAAAGAATATAAGGTCCGAATAAGTGAGAGGACTCTTAAAACCGCCCAGCTCTCCTAATAAACAATCAGTCTACAGCATGGTGATATATACGACATCAAGCAATAGTAACACAGCATCATACACAACAATAGGTTGCAAATTCAGCAAAAAAAACAAACAAACTAGAGTTAGGATAAGGCGTTGCATACCTTGGCTGCTATAAGACCGCTGATATGAGCCATGTCACACATCAGCACAGCTCCGCATTTATCAGCAATATACCTAAACCTGGCATAATCCCACTCCCGGGGATATGAACTCCCACCGCAAATAAGTATCTTGGGGCGATAATCAAGCGCCTTATCCTCAAGCTTATCATAATCAATGAGCCCCGTTCGAGGGTTCACCTTATAAGGGAGACTATCAAAGAATATCGAAGCGGCCGAGACCTTCTTCCCACTAGGAGTATAATATCCATGACTCATATGCCCTCCTGACGGAGAATCCAAACCCATAATCCGTTCATTTGGGAGCAAAAGACCGGTGTAGACAGCAAAATTGGCTGAAGTACAAGAGTAAGGCTGAACATTGACACCCCATTTATCAGGATCGAGGCTGAAAGCAGCCAATGCGCGTTCACAGCAGAGCAATTCAATCTGATCAATATGCTGATTGCCGGTATAGTATCTCCCGCCGGGGAATCCCTCCGAGTACTTATTGGTCAAGTGGCTGCCCAGAGCTTCCATCACAGCCCTACACACGAAATTCTCAGAAGCTATCAATTCGATGCCTTTGAACTGCCTATGCTTTTCCTTCTCCATCATTTCATGGATCTCCGGGTCCGCCACCGCAAGGGGCTGGTTCCCCCAAGCCCGAACCGAGGCCCGCCTCGCCTCCAGCCCCTCGGATTCGACCACTAAGCACTTGGACGGAGGCTGATTGAAGGATGATGAGAAGTCCCTCGGTCTTTTGGGGCAAATTGAGTGCCCTAAAAGATTGAAACTCTCATCTTCTTCTTCCTCATGCTCGCGATCGTCTCCATTTTCAACCCTAATTTTCTCCTCCTTTAGGTCGAGCAACTGCAGCGGGACGGATTGGTTAGAATTCGAGGGAATTGAACTCTGATGCGAGTTGAGCCCTAGAAAGAGACCCGGCTGAGCCTCCGAGAAATCCATAAAATTTCCCTCAAAAAATTGTAAGCTAGAATTGAAAATCGCTGAACTTTTAGGTGCAAAAGCAACAACAGTAGCAGCGACAACAGTTTCTGAAAAAGCTACAGCGGAAGAAACGAAGCGATGATCGTCTGGAATTCGCTGAAGAAGGAGACGTTTCCATGCACAGAAGCCCTTGAAAACTGAGAGCCAATTGGAGCGAGAATCACAGAGATTTGGGGAAGAAAAAGAAGATATGCAATGATGTGAATTTAGTTATAATTTTATATATGGGATTAGGTTTTCAGGGAACGGTAGTTAAGAATGAACCTGGATGCAATCGCGTTATACACTGGACAGACAGGGAATAGCCGGTAAAAGTAACACGTGGCAGACATCTGTAGGTTGGTCCACGTGGACGAGATGACGTCCAGGTTCACTTAATGGGCAGATACGATATTTCAGGTTGGACTTGGACTTGGCTTGTTGGCACTCTACCCCGGCAACTTAGTTCTAAGAATGCGGGAAGATTTAATACTTTAAAAATTGAAACGGGACCCTTGTATTTCTTCCAAATTATACTTTCAGGGCCAACCAAAAAAAAAAGGAGCGCAAATTATACTCCAACTTGAAGTCACTATTTCTGAACATTCTGTGTGGAGCAGGTCACAGGTTCGATGTGATTGGCATCACCACCATCCCATCCTACTACTAACTTCAAGTCAATACTCTTTTAGCGACCAAAACCATCGAAAACTCGTTGAGCTCGATCGATCGTCTTCCTTGCCGAGATGTCTCTTTCTTACTGGGACTATCTCACTCTTCTCCTTCTTCGTCCGCTCTTCGCAATCGCAGTGGTCGTCTTGTTTATAGTTTCCGGTAACTGTTTCTCTAACCTTCTCACTTCAATTCGTGTTTTTCTTCGGGAATTCGGATAGTGATTGGAGTTGAATTGAGAATCTGGGTCGATGAGAATTCTCGTGACTTCTAATTTGTGGGTGTGACTTTTCAGGTTGGTTTTTGGCGTGGAAGCTGGTTTTGGTTCACGTTCCTCTCGTTCAAGAGATTTTCGGATTGAAAAAGAAACCCATCAAGCCCAAACCCCCAACTCGTGGTCGATTTTCTAAATTTTACAGTACCATGGAAACCCAGAATTCAGCTTCTAAATGGTAATTTTACTAGATTCAAAGTTTTTATGCTGTTTATTTTTTAGGTTTTGAATTGGTGCTCTGAGATATGCAATCAACCCAAAATTGCTCAAGCCCAGAAATTGTTGTTAGAGAACTCTTAGTTTGTAGCTAAAGTTTCTTCATTTGTTCTATTCCATTGAAAGACAAAGTGAAAATAGAGTTGGGTGCTCTGAGGTTCTTCTACTACTTAGTGAAGTTGCATATATGGATCTGGATTATAATTTGTCTTGTTGCTCTGTGATTTGCGTTACTAGTCATGTGTTCTTGATTTGCGTAGTTTATGAACTTGGTTTCCAATTGTATAATTGGCAATTGCATAAGTTCCAGTATGAGGTTGAGATTCTCTACAAACATTAAAAAGAAGGTTGTTTTAGGACAATGTAGGATTACTTGTAGGACTGTGGTGGTGGTTTAAAATCCATAATCCATGGGAGCTTCTTTGTCATTGAGGAATTTATGTGGAAGGGCTTGGTACAATGAAGGTTCAGAATTCAGATTCATCATACTTGCAAGTAATGCATTCGTATTCAATCATTCATGCAACAAATAGTGATTTGTAATTTGAGAAATCTATTTGTGGGATTCCATGGTGTTGCAGAAAGGAAGGGAGAGCAAAGTTGGTAGATTCTGGTGTGTTTGAAGAGTAAGGGAATGCATTACACCAAGTTCATTGTTTGATGCAAGGAAGAAAGTGACAACACACTTTCCATGGTGCTTTTGAAGAGTGGGTATCATGTTCCTTTGTATATAGATTTATTTGAACAGATTATGCTCCTTGTATATAGATTTTAGTTTTAGTGTCATTTTCACCAAAAAAGACTATTCAATATTCATTGATTCAGATTATGCTCCTAATCTCTCATCTTCTTTTTCATATATGTGATTGTTAGTCGTTGTAGGATTCAATTTCGGCTTTTGATTTTACCTCGATAGGATCTAATAACTGACATTGTATAAGCTCCAGTTGATATTATAGAAGTTCTGTAAGTTCGAATTGTTCTAAATCAAGCTTGAAAGTGAGTAATATAATGGAAAATTATAACTGTGATGGCTTGGCGAGTTGTGATTGACTCCGCAAGGACATCAGCAACGCCAAAAGCGTTAATCTTGAGTTGGGTTATGGCAGGTTCTTTATGCTTGAGTCTAGACACTGTGTTACAGTCTTTCCAGTGCTCTTTGCTATGGAAATTAGCTTATCGGTTGTAATTTTGATTATAACAGCTGAGAAAATGGAACGAGAGGTGGGTGATCTACTCCTGGCTGAATGGAATTCAAGTTAGTTTTTGCAATGCTACTCCTGGCTTCATTTTAAGTCTGATAAAAGCTTTGGCAAAATATTTGTCCTTGGAGACTCTAGATAGTATCTTGGATAATGAACACGAAGAATTAACAATTCGAATTTCTCCTCACAAAATAAAATGGAGTTTTGTTGTTTAACTTGCAATCACTACAAGGTCAATGATCTTTCATCTAATCCAAAAGATCGCATTATTGCAATATTCTAATTCTAATTTATTTTTTACTCATTAAAGAATGAGTATATAATTATATTCTCATTTGTAATCTAAATTAGGAAAATTCTCTAGTGAGGATCAAACAATGAGGACATGTTGAAGACTTTCAAACTCAACCGTTGGATGAGCTTTTAATGAGTTTTTTAAATATAAACTAACATTTAAAATACTCATCTATTGGTTGAGTTTGAAAGTCCTCAACAAGTTATCATTGTTTGGTCCTCACTAAAACCTCTTCCATCTAAATTATTGAAAGAAATATAATTTTTTTTGCATTCGGATTCCCTACGTATTAGCAAAAGAACTAATTAATTGAAATAGTTTATTAGTGGAAAACAAAAAATAAGAGGAACCAAATGCAATGGAAGAACTCGCCGAAAAGAAAACAAGTTCTTCACTTCTTCTCTTATTTCTTATTTTTCAAAACAAAAAAAATTTGTTACATAACTTGAAACGGTGCCGTCCTGGTGGAGAGGCAAAACCCAAGCCAAAAACCCCGAGCTTCCTCACCTTCAACTTCAAAACCGAAAAAGACAAGCCCCTTTGCACCACCTGTATATCTCTCAGCGCGCCGTAGAACTTGGCTTACTGAACCCTCATCCATTTGCTTTGCTTCTTACTCGCTGTTGCCGTTTCCTTAATACATACTTTACTTTTCAGCAATGGAAGTTCTTCGCTCTGCTTTACTTCCCAACAATCCCTTGTTCACTGACGCCTCTCTCTCCCAAACACAAACACCCAACAATCCTCACACACCCAAATTCAAATTTCGAGCTTCCACAGACACAATCGACGTTTCCAGTAGCTCCACACCCTTAAACCAAACAATCCCACAAGCCCATCTCGCTTTTACCGCCAAAAAAGCCTCGGACTTTAGTAATAGTTCAAGAGCTCAAACCAACTCTGAGGTTAGTCACTGCATTTCTTTACTTAGAGGTAACCCTGTGGCTGATTGTAGACAAATTCATGCTCAAGCTTTGAAGTTGAACGCTTTTGAAGTGAATAGTTGGGTAGGAAACAAGCTTGCTATGCTCTACTCCAACAATAGTGAGCTCTTGGACTATGCCCAGAAACTGTTCTACGAAATGCCCAAGAGAACTATACCCACTTACGCAGCTTTGATAAGGGCTTATTGTCGGTTCGAGCAGTGGGAGGACCTGTTTTTGGTGTTTATGATGATGTTAGATGAGGGCATGGTGCCTGATATGTACGTTGTGCCTACACTTCTGAAAGCTTGTGCACTGACGAAGATGTTGAGGATTGGGAAAATGATTCATGGGTTTGCTATAAGGAAGGAGATGGATTTGGATGTTTTTGTGGGTAATTCGCTTATAGATTTTTATGCCAACTGTGGGGATTTGGGATTTGCTGCTAGTGTTTTTGGTGCAATGAGGGAAAGAGATGTAGTTTCGTGGACCGCCCTCGTTTCTGCTTATATGAATGAGGGCCTTTTCGAAGAAGCAACAGAGATTTTCAATTCCATGAAGCTGAATGGGGTGAAAAGTGATTTGATATCTTGGAATGCGCTTGTTTCAGGGTTTGCACGGAATGGTGAGATTGATTTATCTCTTCAGTATTTGGAGGCAATGCAAGAGGAAGGGATAAAGCCGAGAGTTAATTCCTGGAATGGAGTCATTTCGGGTTGTATTCAGAATGAATATTTTGAGGATGCGTTGGATGCATTCTTTAATATGTTGTGTTTCCCTGAGGAACCGAATTTTGTTACAATTGCAAGCATTTTACCAGCTTGTGCAGGTCTGAAAGATCTGAACTTCGGCAGGGCAATTCATGGATTTTCTCTGAAGCGTGAGCTTTGCGGTAACACTCATGTGGAAGGTTCATTGATTGATATGTACTCAAAATGTGGGATGAAAGATTATGCAAAGAAAGTTTTTTCCATGGCTGAGAACAAAAGCATTGGAATGTGGAATGAGATGATTGCTGCTTATGTGAATTCAGGAGAAACAGAGAAGGGAATAGAGCTTCTAAGGGTGATGCATCATCATGGTTTAAAACCTGACGTGGTTTCCTATAACACAATATTGGCTGGCCATGCAAGAAATGGGCAAAAGAATGAGGCATATGAGTTGCTTTATGAGATGGTCCGGATGGATTTGAAACCAAATATTATTTCTTTCAACGTTTTAATTTCTGGTTTTCAACAATTTGGGCTTAGTTTTGAAGCTCTGAAATTGTTCTGGACCATGCAATCCGCATCCGATGGTTGCTTGGCTAATTTTGTGCTCCCTGAGTCAATCCAACCAAATTCCATCACAATTGCTGGTGCACTTGCAGCTTGTTCTGATCTCAATCTACTATGCCAAGGGAAGGAAATCCATGGATACACGCTGAGGAGTGGCTTTGAGCCTAATGTCTATATCTCAAGTGCATTGGTTGACATGTATTCAAAATGTCTTGATGTTGTCTCAGCAACGAAAGTATTTAGGAGAATTGAGGACAGAAACACAATCTGTTGGAATGCTATGATTGCTGGCCACGTCAACAACATGCAGCTGAACCTAGCTCTTGAACTTTTCTGCGAAATGCTGGAAGAAGGTCTTGAACCCAGCTCTATTACGCTCATGATACTTCTCCTCACTTGTGGTGATATGAAAGCTCTGAGATTTGGAAGAGAATTACATGGCTATATCATAAAGAGTCAGCTTGATCAGTCTGATAGTACTTTTGCAAGTGCCTTGGTAAGCATGTATGCCACGTGTGGTAGTATCAAGGAAGCTAAATCAGTGTTCGACTTTGAAGTTAAAAAAGATGCTTCTCTATGGAATGCCATGCTATCTGCTTATTCAACTAATGGAATGCTCAACAATGCCATTGCCTTGGTTGGACAAATGGAGTTGGTGGGTGTTGTGCCTGAGATCTAATTTTTATTGTAACTTTTTAGCTTGTGATCTCATATCTCATTGGAAGATCCATAATCATGTGTTGGAGATAAAAAACGAGCAGATGAAAAGGCTGTCCCCTTCAATTACTTGGCCACTGAAAGGTTGTTGATAGCTTGATATCATCTGTTTCAATCTGCATATCCTAGAATTTCATGTGTGTTGACTGCCAGATATTGTCCAAGGTGATATAAGATTGATGGGAGGGAGATGCTTATGCTTCCATCACCAAATGAAGAGTGGGATGCATAGTTGCACCGATGGATTGGCTTACAAAGGTTACCCAAATTGTAAGTTCTGGAACTTACTTCCTCACATTCTTCTAACTCTCAAAATGCCAAAATAGCAATAGCATTTGAGGGAACATTAATTTGGCATCCTCCCCAATTGAGCTTTGATGCTGTTGGATCAAAAAAGGGCAGCAGCGCCACAACTCAAAAGCAACAAGCAAAGGCAACTCTTGAAAGTTGGTTCCCACATTGGGCCTGCTATAGAGCCACAAGTGGTTTTGGCTACTTTTACTCCTAAATGAGCTGTGGAAAACATGATCTACCAGGTTGCCTCTTGAGAAGATCTTTGGATGTAGTTGTGCACTTGTGTGCTGATACTTAGATGATCAGCGCATATTTGCGTCAGGTGGCCACTTTTCTCCCAGTCTTTGGAGGGTGTTTATGTCCTTAAGAAGCAAGAATGCAAAAGAAGGTAGTTTAGATATCTTTTGTCTCTTTGATGTTAGTTTCTTCTTTATTTGCTCTGCATCGATTTTGAGGGTATTTTACTTTAGCATATTAGATAATCAAAGAAGGCAATCAGAGTGTTGGTGATAATTAAATTCTATAATTACTCCCTGCAAATTTTGAAGGAATCTTATCCTTTTTACATATTTAAGTTCTGAGAAAAATCACATCTAAAGAATGGTGTGCAAGCACACAACCGTAAGTTACAGGAACTTTATTACTCACCAAACAAAAGTTACATCCCATATTGCAGGTTTATCTGCTGGGAACTATCTACATCGAGTCTTATGACCAAGCACTATTTGCAGGCTTAAGCAAATACTTATTTATGTCCCACTGGCCTTGGCTCAAGTTTATCAGTAGCTCTGATCGATGTTTATGGTCAGGTACTAGTGATGGCGTGGATCAGGTCCACTGGGACTCTGTCGCTTGGAGTCGAAATACCTTCCGCTCTGTCTTTCAATACTAGCCTTCAGAATTTCTCTAGCACTCTCCATTGTTTTATGATTTCCTTTGTTTGAGGGCGAGCCAAGAACACGAGCTTCCGTGCCCCGAAAGAAAAGCAAAACCAGAAAAATACATAACCAGCTGGATTTCATGCTACCAGTTATCAACTTGAGAGTCTTAAAACCACATGATCAAGAGACTCAGAGGTAGGATGTTCGGATTGATGCGTATATATAGACTAGCATTGCGAAGGTTATTCGATAAATAAAAGAGAATGGGGATGAATGTGGAAGAGGTTTGATTTGTTGATCTTCCTAGTGCATGCCAATAGTCAATACCATTCATTTCATTCAAAACCAATCGACAAACTCCCTCCTTTCCAGTTTGGAGTATCATTATCTGATTCAATTAAATCACAAAGACATGAAAATCCCACTGTATATGTCACTCTGAAAGGTCTTTTACTGTGCATTAGTCGGCTGCAAAAAAAAAAAAAACCCACCAATCTTACAGACTTACTAGTGTTTCAAGTTGGTACAAGTTTGGTATCGATCCCTCTTTGTATGCTTCATATACCTAAGAAAAGTTGGTTGCCAAGTCATAAGCCTTATCCATAGCAGGATTGCAGTAGTTGTTGGGGAGCTATAAAAGTTGGCCTCAATAAACTAGTTTTTTCTTCAGATGGAAAAACTATATAAAAGGGGTGCTGCTAGAATTCAGATGGAAAATCCTCCTGACATTTCAACTTGCATTGATTCTATGTTCCTTGGCTCTCCAATGTCGAACGCTCTTGGATAAGTATGACTCCAACATCCCACGACGGAGTTTGATGCATGTTGATCCTTTGGCACATGGCTTAACCACTTTTAACCTAACTGAACTTCAAAATTTTACAAAGCCCAACTCAAGCTTATGCCTTTTGATTTACGGGAGAGAAGATTTGAACTTTTGATGTCATGCAACGTTATGGGAAGTCGTACTAAGGGCAACTCCAACCCATGGAGCTATTTTGGGGGTATCAAATCCATTATAGCACCCATATCTATTATAACACCTCTATCATCTCCATCATCTCCAACCCAAAGTTTCATTTTAGGGGTACCAAATAACTTTTTTGTAATTTTAGACTATAATTAAAATATAATAATAATTTATAATTGATATATAATATTTATAAATAATAAATAATAAAAAATAAATGACCACATAATTGTGTGCCACATTAAATTTTTGATAAAATAATTTTTTTTGTCTCGATAAGATTTATTTTAACCAATGTGTGAGGAAATTAACAACAACATAAACTTAAAATATTAAGAAAATTAAGAAATTAACTAATTTTTTATAATTATTTGATTTTTTGTTAAATATTTTCGTGGATATATTTTGGTAAAAGTGTTGTGAGATTAATTAGAGCCTTTGAATAGATCTATACATTTTTTTTCAGCCGTTAGATCAGCATATATTAATAATTGTTTAAATTTTTTAATTAATAGATTTGAATTAATCTCAGCCGTTTATTTCAAATTGGGATAATCTCAGCCGTCTATCTCAGCCGTCATGTGCAAGTGGGGCACGTGCAGCATGTCAGCAGGCGAGGTCAGCAGGCGGGGTCAGCAAGCAGGTGTGCAAGCCCAGGCGCGCGTAGGGAGCGTTTCAACCTTTTCCATTCCAGTTTTTTGTCCTTTTGCGGAGGTAGCAAACTCAGTCTCCTTCAGGAGAGTATCTTGATCTGAGATGTTGCAAGCACATGGGCTCGACCCATAAATAGAACCGGACTAAGAAAAGTCCTTCATTTGGCTCTAAATATAGATCTAGTCCCATATATTTTAGCTCTAGTTCTATTTTTTTCATGGGTTGGAGAAGCCCAAAAACAAAAAAAATCTCATTTTGGATATTTGGCACCCTAGTACCCCATGGGTTGGAGTTGCCCTAATAAGCCAATACTAGTTAACTTCTTATGTGTAACCTAAATGAACTTAAAACAGTAAAATGTCCTCACAAACCTAATGCTATATTGTATATTGCCGAATAAGGTTCAATTTTTTATAGTTTGAAAATTGCGAGACATGTCATCCACAATTGTAAAATGTTTGTGACATGAATTCAAATACAATGAATAGATAAGTACGCTTATTATGGTGCACAATCTTCTTCTGTCAATGTTGGTTCATCTTTTTGCTAGATTTGTGTCCCACTTGTTAGCTTTATGAAAAAGGTCGGGCGCTGCTGGTTAAGGCATTTTGCCAAACTAATCCAATTGGCCTGTTCAGTGTAATACCAGTCATCTCCGGAGGATTGAACAAAGGGGTTTTCAATCATTCGTTTGTTATGTGAGTTTGGAGGTTCTGAAATTTGTGAAGGGGTACTTTGCTACGATAATTTAAACGATTATCCCTCAAAGGGGTTTCCTATTATTGTCATTTCTTCCTTAAATAACTGATATTCGAGTCGTCCAACAAATGAAAAAGGGAGATACTACTAGACTACTAGACACAAGCTAGTTGAATTTTCTCCTCATATACATTTACCTGAACATTCTCAGGTTCTTTCTTTCAATCAACAGGGGGACGAGGGATTCAAGGGTGCCCTTCCATCACTCTTACATCAATCGGGAGAAAAATACCTCTAGACTAATAGCTAGTTGACTTCCAATATTCGAAAAGTTCTCAGGGTTACAAATAATGAGTCTTTTCTTTCTTGTGAATCAAAAAGTAAAGCGCCTGAATGTGAATGTGAATGTGACGATTTAAATAGAAATTTTATACCTTGGAAACAATGACACAAGTAAAGCCACATAAAAGAATCGAAGCAGTTGTATCCTTGCATCTAACTAGGCTTCTGAATGAAAATTTATCGATTCTCTACGGAAGCAGCTGTTGCAGGTGACCCTGACGATTTCTCAGTGGCCACAGGGGATTTCTTACTGCCAGGTCCCGCAGAGACTTTAACCAGTGCTGGTCTTAGAAGTCGATCTCCAAGTAAAAAGCCACGGCGAATTTCTTGAATGACAATACCCTCTGGGAATTCTTGAGACTCTTCTCGTGCAATAGCTTCATGCACCTGTAACAGAAAGTTGAAAACTTAAAATGGCACTGGGAAAATCATCAAGCAGCATATCAATTGGTGGCAGAAACAAAAAAGATAAAAAAAAGAAGCTGCATATCAGTTAATATGAACCGCACCACAGATGACAACATTAGTTATCAGACAATATCATATCCACTATACAATAGAAGTTATAATGCCATCAAACCCTAAAGCAAACCAATACGAGGCAGGGGTCATGGCAATTTTTGGACAGAAAAAAAAAAACAAACTCCAACAGACAATCTCCTAAGCAGCCAGACAAATAACGTAGAAAAAGTGGCAATACCATATTGAATAAGATGGCGCTTTCCCCACAAGAAATTTTTTGATTAAAGGCTCTGGAATAATTTTTTTTCCCCCTAAAGATAGAAGAGACTAGAAATTACCTAAAACTAGTATGTACCAAGGCCTTGCAAAGAATAACAAGCTTGTCCCAAACCTTTTATGATTATAAGTTCAATAGAATTTCAGTTGTGGGTTTCATATTTTACACTACAGCACAACATACATTAGCAGCATACAAGCATACACAATAATTCCAGTGCAAGAATGTTTCCAAACCAAGTAGAACTGAGACAGAATTTTGAAAGAACGGAAGGTAAAGTGAAAAGGATGGCTTTTCCTTTAAATGGTACAATGAAAAGGGTAAAGGAAATGCAGAGGAGCTGTATTGTTCCTCCAAGCCAACCAATATTAATCCCACCTTCAGGTTAACTAGGGGACGGAAAAAGAAATATCATATAAAATATCATTCCCTTGTCAATTCACCTAGGCATCCTACTTCATTCCCCAATCCAAAACATAGGAAAACTATGTCATCATTTTGGACACCAGAAAAGACCGCGTATTAAATCATCAAAAAGTAAACATTATCCAGGATTTATTTTAAAAGAACTCTTTGTGTTCACTATCTGGTTCACCATCATAAATAAGCAAAAAAAACCACTAAGCAACAAGGCATATATTAAATACGTAACCAAATAATTCTTCAAAGCTGTGACTTACCGAAGGATCAAAGGGCTTTCCAAAAGTTGGTACAGAAGCCACTTGCAAGCTCCTCATAATCTCAACAAATTGCTTGTATATACCCTGGTAACTTGTATCAATCTTCTTCTCCTTTTCAGTTTCAGGTCTAATTTGTTGTTTTGCTCTCTCAAAATTGTCAACCATGGGCAAAAGACTCTCAATTACTTCTCCTTGGGCATCAGTCCTTACAGTAAGTCTCTCCTTCTCAAATCTTTTTCTACAGTTATCAAAATCTGCTTGCAAGCGAATAAACTTCTCCTTCCCTGATGTTACCTCTGCTGATATAGACGACACTTGCTGGACTAATTCATTCTGCTTATTTTCTATAACTTGTATCCTTGCTTCAACTTCCGATACAGTCTTTTCATCTCCATTGAAAATAGCATCCTTGTAAACTTTAAGGAGGGTCGTCAAGCTGGGCAAATGTTGTTGATCTGCTACACTAGTGTCTACATTATTCTGACTCTGGTCCTCTTTGGCATTTGCCTAAACATATAATGCAGACATATTTCTCGTTCAAGTGATATTATAGAAAAAGAAATCAAATGAAGTAAATGTAAGTTTGAAGTATTGATTAATGAAAATGAGAGACTTACCCAGATTACTATGTCTATGATATTACAAATACTTGCTAATTGTAAGGATTCACACAAGAAGCCTAAGCCTATCATTTTCGTACAAGCAATAGCCAAAGCCAAGAAGTCTAACCAATTGGCAATGTCAGACCTTACAAAACACCGTATATCTCAGACTCGAAATCATTTAGACACTTATAAGCCACCATTTCCATCATGCAATTCGGATACAAAATCTTTGTTTTTGGCCAGAAATAGTATCAAAATCTAAAGAAAGGGGAATATGTTGGTGTTTAACCGGAAACAAAGTACCGGACTTGGTTCATTTCAAAGAAAGCATCTTGAACATGTCCGTTAAACCTCCCCCAATCCCGGTAATTAAGAAATGAGTTAGGAAGATACATGAATATAAATTCAGCGTACATACTTGTGGAGGAGCGAGATGAGATTTGAAAGACGAGGCACGCCTGCTACTGCTGCTGCTGCTGCTGTGTATATTTGTTATGGGGGTGACAGAAAACCCTAACAGAGGTTGAGGAGCAGCAATGGGTTTTGAGGAGAAGGAAGCAGAAACGCGAGGAGCTACGATGAAAGAGTGGTTTGGGATAAACAGCGAATTCGCCATTCAACTCTTTCCTTCTCTCTCTCTCTCTCTCTCTCTCTGAGAGTTTGTTGGACTGTCTCTCTGGAGTGAGTAAAAAGAGCTGAGCTTGAATGAATCCTCCGCTTGGAATTTGGAAATGGCAAGCGGATTCAGATGACGACGGTCCTTTTTATTTGGGCTGGACAGAACCGGATTTCAATTTTGTAGAAGCGGATATGGGCTGAACAGAACCGGATCTTCAGGGTAGATGATTTGGACCATACTGTGAAAGAGTGCGATCTCTATAATCGAATGTTACATGTACTACTTCGGTACCAAATATCGTTACAGTAATACAAATCCGAGTAGAGATATGTAGCTAGATGTCATTCTTGGCTCCTGGAAGTTCCAATATTAAGACACAATTGTGATTCGGACACAAAAGAACAATACAATTCTAATTATGTAAAATATAAAAAATGTGTAAAATCACTAAAATGTGACTAAAAAATTTGATTAATTTCACTATCAATTAGAGTGAAACATACAAAGAAACAACAGTGGAATGATCGGATGATGAAGTTATCTAAATATGAATTCGTTTACATTAATTATTAATAAAAAAGTTGACCCATTTGTTTTTTGTTTTTTTTGTTTATTTGGTTTTGGTCATCCCATTTTAGTATTTTGTACACGCAAATGAACAATAAGCTAGCGATGACCATATATGACTATGTATTAGCCGGATGTTTGCTGACTTAGTTTGTATTCACAATAATGAAGAATATGTTCATATCAGTTCAATCTATCGGATAATCTTTTGTTTTCTAATAAAAGTTCTAACTGGGTGCAATACCTTATTAGCTTAACTAGATAACCAAATGTACGTCAAAGCAAACAAGCTCTAAAGTCGAAATAAGAATTTTTAATGTATTGATACGTCAAAGCAATTTGTAGACATTAATAACAATACATTAATTTATGACGTACCAATACATTAAAAATTGTATTTCTGCTTCCTTCTCCTCAAAACCACTCTTTCATCAAGTATAGTCTATGTAAAATTGTAAGTTTCATTTCCACCTTTCCTGCAAATAATCTTTTTTGATCGCTCTGAGGCGATATGGGATCACCTCAAACAAAAGTGCATCTTAGACGCGCATCTAGAACGCCTTTGACAACATGAATTTTTATTAGAATTTTTAGAATGGGATGTTATTACAAACCATCGCAATTATATAGAATTATATAGAACCTAACAAACTTGTACAAAAAGTCCAAATTACACGTAATTAAACCTGAATTATAATTATAGCTTCTTCTAAAATTAGTATATAATACTCAATTTTGAAAATTGAAAACCAAGTCTACAAATTGATTGTTTTCAACGTCCAATCCAAAGACACAAACTAGACAAACCAGAAACTAGTGATTGTTTTCAAAATATATATTTTTTTAATTTATTGTATTTATTTTTGTATTACAATCTATTAATTTTTGTTTTTGTGAGACGATATGCATCATTTCATCGACTAACTATGGTTTGCAATAAAAATAGTAGGGGTGGGCGCGGGACAGGACGGGCCGAGAAAAACACCATCCCTATCCCATCCCGCGAAAAAAATTTGGGACGGGACAGGACGGGATGACTAATTTTGAAAACCAATCCCGTCCCATCCCATCCCGCGCGGGATCGGGACGAGATGATCCCACTATATTAAATTTATAATATTTATTAATTTAACATAATTCATTATCATTATTGTAAGTAATTCTTACAATTCCATACTTGACCAAATTAATTTTTTCAATTTTAGATGTGCTCATAATCAATCTTCTCAAGTAATCACAATAAATCAAACACATTTAATAACAATTTATGACCAAATAACCAAATGTCAAGTGATGAAATCTGATCATACAAAGTACTAACACTATTACACCAATTAATTAAACACTAACAGTTTATGAGTTTGATAAACAAAAAAAAAGTTGTTGCTGAGAGAGAGTGATTAGGACATTAGGTCAAATAAGGGTAGAAAAATTATTGGGAGTGGTTAAGTCCATAATAGATGTATATACTTGCTCAGACATCCAATAACATTTAGATATATATTAAAAATTTAATTTAAATTAGGTTAATTATTATTGCGGGACGGGACGGGATGAGAGCGGGATTCAATGTTCCTGTAAAACTGGAACGTGTGTTTTTTATGTCTGGGATTGAATTGATGTTATCAATCCCAGTGTTCTGAAAAAACGAAAACTGCAAGCTGGAAAAACGAAAACAGCAAAGAACAAACAATATGTTGACGCAGTGAAAACCTCAATCTTGAGAAAAAAAAAAAACTGCGGGGCACAAGCCCAAAGGAACGATCAATCCACTATGAGAAGTTGAGATGAAACTCTTACAAACCAAGGTAAACCATGATTACCATTACAACTAGCAACTCTAGTCTATGTGTTTGTCTTGAGTCTTCTTCTCCCCAACGTCTTCTTCTAGGGCTGCATCACGTCCTTCAATCTTCAATACTTCTCTACTGATCGCGAGAGAATGAGATACTCTTTCAACCAATGATTCACTTCACATGTACAAGTGAATCCATAAAACCACCTAAGCTTTTATGCTTGAAAATAAACGCAGCGGAACATGAGATACCCAATTAATCTCTAGCCTCTCAAAGCCTTGCCGCAAACTCTCATTTTTCTTTCTTTTTTCTTTCAGCAACTCTGCCGTGCAACATCTGTGGGAGTCAAATACTCCCCCTCCCTTTTAAAGTCCTAACCCTAATTAACTTCCTATAAGGAAATATCTTTTATAAAAAGATTGTTAATTAGGCTTAAAAACAATAAAAGATTTTCTTGTAGATATCACGTAGAGTTGTATAGGAATGACAATTCTTCAAGAATACTAACAGTTCCAATCATTTCGGGACTGGACGGGATCGTCCCAATTCATGAAAAATAAGAATCTATCCCGCGGGAAACGAAACGGAACGGGACGGGACGGGATCGGGTCGGGTGCGGGATTGCGGGATTTAATGCCCACCCCTTAAAAATAGTGAGAAAAGATTCAAAAGAACAAGACAGGATACTAACCGCTCTTGACCCACATAATTGAATAGATTCGTCACCCTGATTTCCACTCTTTGGTCCATCCAATTTCAATGAATCATATATATATATATATATATATATATATATATATTTTCAACACAATTTCAGTCTATGATGACCGACAACATTTGTCTCCTTTTAGACTAATAATTTTCTAATTGTAAGTTTCCAGTGTAAATGAAACTTGCTAGAAATTTTCCGGCTGAACCATTCACATGTGCCAGTTCCCAATTGCAATAATGTAAGTAAGTAAGTTGAGGCTAAACTTTGGGGAAATTCTGGAAAACACCGGTTGGTATTAAACACCGTAGGTGTCATCATCCTAGCGGTTGAATGGTTTGATACTCAAGTACAAGCTTTATTGACTGTAACTGGTCTTTCCCTTGTCTTTTAACGGAAAATGAGGGAGAGAGTTTCATCTCCACGAGAAATAGAAATTGTCCCCAACTGAAACCAATATCTCGCATCTCTTATGATCACAATACCTCCCCAATCACAATAGAATGATAAGAATCAGATTTCCAGGAGCATTTTTTGATAAACTAGAATTCATTAAAACCACCTTGCCCAACTAGAATTCATTCCAGGAGCTTTTTTAAAATCTGAATTCAGATTGCCAGGAGCTTGTCAATGGAATTAATGGAGAATTGAATTGAAGACAATCTCACTGCCATGGAATACCCACTTTAAATTGAAAAAAAAGGGAGGATTTCACCGAAACAAGATTATCTAACTTCACTATCGAAATAGCCGGAACCACCACCGTTCAAGGCAACCACCGCCACACTTATGCTCCTCCATCCTTGGATCCCAGCCACAATCACCAATCCACTTACCCCCAGATTCACCTTCATCGTCCAAATGATTTGGACACCCACAAGCATCCGCGTGATTGTGCACAATTCACAAATCAGCTCAATCACAGCCAAATTCACAATTACACCTCCACTGGGCATCACCACAAGTTCAAAGCTGCCAACCCATGCGTCAATTGCTCTCTGCACCCACCATGAATCAACCACAGCAGCCCAGTTCAATTCCACCACCGCTGACTCTCCGTTCAATCACCATCTTAATTCACAAGAAAGAAACTTCAAGCTCAGATCACCGAGCACAGTCCACAGCCATGAAGACTACCAAGCTTCACCATGAAGCTTCTCTCCACCGCCGCACTGCTCAACTTCATTCTTCATCACCAACACCGCGCAACCCACCCGCTCCTCTGTTTTTCCATTCACCTCAACAAAGCCCACCATCCTCAATGATCACCTCCTGCCGCCGAGCCTTCCTCTTCCGTCGTGGCCCATTCATTTGGCACCCAAACTTCACAGACCACCGCACCATCCCTACTCAATTCTCTACGCAGAAGAGATTTGAAGAGAAAACTGAAAAGAGATATACGAACCAGAGGTGAAGATTCGTTTTTCCGCACATCCTTTTTCCGTCAAAAGACCAGTTACAATCCATAAACGTTAACCCTAGGATGCTGACAGTAACCGGTTTTAATTGAAAACCCAATATACCCAAACTATCAAAACCCTTTTGATCCTCAAATTTTTCTTACCCAAAATTCCGAACTATTACATTTCCCAAAATTACCTCCTAACCCAAAATGGTCCTAACTATTGATAATTCCCAAAATTCCACTATTGCATTCCCAAATCCCATTCTTCCCAAAATAACACTTACTCGGCATTTTGTAATTAAATAGTTCCCATTTTTTAACAAAATCTTTTCTCCTGATTTTTCCTAATACTACCGTGTATTCCACCCTCCCCTAAACTTTGTGACAATTTCCAGCTTTAAAATGCAATATTGAGTCCATGACTCCGTGGGGATAGAGTAGACTGACCCAGTTTCAAAGATAAGAAATAAGATACCCCCACTAGCTAAAACGTTGATCGACAGGCTTATACTAATTCAGTTTTTAATTGCATTCACCATTAATCCACTAACAGCATGGGACCGGTTCCTTTCATCTCCTTTATTAAAGCAGTTTTTATGCAACACAATTAATTTACGTCAACGTGAAAAAGAAGAAAAGTCCCAAAAGCAAACAGACTGGTCGGTCATTCACGTCTCGATTGCACACAAACTCATCGACACAGTTCACTGATGGACTCTATATATAATTATATATTAACCAGCGACACGCCACTTCCAATCACCACCAAACCAAAACAAATATTCCTACTTTCAACTTCTTCTTCTCCGGCCTAGAATATCCAAAGAAAGCCACAGTGGTAGTATCTTAGAATATCCAACTATCTAGTTCGGATTGAGATTAAATCTTAAAAATGAGCACTGAGTCTGTATTTAAATATATTTTAAAAATTGGACTACTATAACTCTAACTCGAATTCGCTCTAAAATATTTATTTGGATTTAAACGTTTACCTATCCTCCTCAGGCTCAGTGTGTCTAGATCAAGACTAATTTCTCCAAATTTTAAGTTTGGTGGAGGCCATGCATGGTTAGAGATCAGAAAAACCGAACTCGGCAAGGGCAACAATGTCTCTAATCTCACTGCGTTGACATCGATCAGACACAAGGAGATCCAGATCCAAATCTATTCTGATGGCGGAGGAATCGCGCGACTGTAGTGAGATCACCAATGTCCCTGGTTCATCTGCCCGCAAGAGTTCAAGCTCCGACCCAAATTTTACTGTGGCGGAGGAAACGCCCCACTTGATCAGACAAATCATTGATAAAATTTCAACCTCGGACAGCAATATAGTTAACTTCAACTGGGGTATCCAGGGCGACGTCATCACGGGGGTAGGGCGCGACGTCATCAAGGGCAACACCATCCAGGTGCCAAGGTTTGTGGTGTTGAATCCAACCGATGGGTAACCTTGATATTCTTATATCTTGGGTTATTTGGTACTATTGTTAGTATTTTAGTACTTTGACACTACTGTTAGAATTTAGAAAATTTAGTAGGTGGGCTTAATTAGGACAAGCTATTTTAGAATGGAGGAGAAGGAATTTAGTAGGACAATAAGTTTGAAATAGAGGAGATGAAGTATTGAAACAGAAGAGGTATTGATGAAGTAGCTTGATAAGCTTTCTTCAATTGATTACAACATGTCTTACACATATATGTATAGTGTTTCTAGGTTAACCACATCGACATGAATAATTCTAGAGCATGTTAGAGTAATTAATTACATAATTGTTCTAGAAAATGTTTCAACATTGTTCTAGACTTATCTAACTTATGTAGAATAGTGTAGAATTCTCCCAAATATGCATTACCTTTCAACAACTATATTGAAGAATTCTTAGGTTCATTATACTTGTAATTAGTTGTAACAATTAATACAGGCATTATATAATTCTTCTTACCTTTATATAATTGTTGCTTCTTTGTTTTTTTAAACATTCATTATCTTTACATTAATTGTTGCGTTACGCCTAATACACATAAGATATATAAGATGATTATTTATTGCTTTCTAGGTATGAATACCAAAAAATCTCAACATCTATGGAGGGTTATGTCGGGATGGAGTCTCGCCTGAATAAAATGCTTTCCTACTTAGACATTGGGGGTCCTGATGATGTTCGTATAATAGGGATTTGTGGGATGGGTGGTATCGGGAAGACAACTATTGCAGAAGTTGTTTCTGAAAGGGAAAAAGCCAAGTTTGAAGGTTACTGCTTTCTTGAGGATGTTAGAGAGGTAACTGAAAAGCAAGGTGTAGTTCATTTACAACAGAAACTTCTTTGGAACTTGCTGGAAATCAATGTAAATGTACAGAACACTAAAATGGGAAAAGATATAATCAAGTCTAGTCTATGTAATAAAAGGGTTCTTATCATTCTTGATGATGTGGATCAAGATGAACAATTGGAAGCATTGTGTCATCGTGCATGGTTTGGTCCAGGGAGTAGAATCATCATAACTTCAAGAAATGAACATTTGCTCAGTGCAGTTGACAGAGATGAAGTATACCAGGTGGATCCATTAACTGAAGCTGAAGCTTTTCAGCTCTTTAGGATGAAAGCCTTCAAGGAAGGCCAGGGTGGAAAACATTTTCTCGAGCTATCCAAGGAATTTTTGAAATATGCTGATGGCGTTCCATTAGCTATTAAAGTTTTGGGTGGTTCTGTTAAGGGTAGAAGAATAGAATTATGGTCAAGTACATTGGATAGACTGAAAAATAATCCTAAAAAAAAAGTTACTGATATACTTAAAGTTAGTTTTGAAGGATTAGAAAATACCGAAAAGAAAATATTTTTGGACATCGCATGTTTCTTTAAAGGACATGACATAGATCATGTAACAAGAATACTACAAGGTGATGGCCACTGTCCGGACATTGATATAGAAGTTCTTAGAGAGAAATCTTTGGTAACTCTATTTGGAAGAAAATTATGGATGCATGATTTGATACAAACAATGGGTTGGGAAATTGTTCTTCAACAATATCCTGAAAAGCCTGGAAAACGTAGCAGGTTGTGGGTTCCCAAAGATATCATCTATGTACTTGATCGGAGTCAGGTAATGAAAAAGTACACTAAAGAGTGCTGAAACTAATCTATTGTTTTTTTTATTATGGTCCATCGATCTTGTGCAATAACTAATTCTTTGCTCTTTATTACTAGGCAACGAGTGCAATTGAAAGCATATTGCTCCAAGGTCCAACAAAAGGCGATGTTGTTCACTCAATTAATGAGTCCTTCTCAAATATGGATAGATTAAGATTGCTCAACATTTGGAATGTGAAGTTTTCTGGAAACATCAAATATCTTTCTAATGAGTTACAGTATCTAAAGTGGCATGAATGTCCTTTAGATTTTTTCCCGTCTGACTTTCAGCCAGATAACCTTGTTGAACTTCACATGCATTCAAGCCGCATTGAACAACTGTGGAAGGGGAAGAAAGTAAGATCATAATAAATCTTATGCATGTTCATATTTTTGAATGTTATCGTAAAGCTGAAATTATAGATTCTATTCTTTTGTTACATGATTTATTAGGAAAATGATCTTTGGGATTTTTCAACTTATTCTTACATAAGGTCCCTAGTCGTGCTCAGTTAAACATACATTCAAGAACAAAGATTAATGTCATTCTCATGCTAAAGTTGGACATTACTTGCACTTCAAAGTTTCTCTAATAGCTTACATTCTATGTTGTTCTCACAAGTTGGAAATAAAGCATTTGCATCGAGTTCTGTCTAAGTACTAAGATTATGATGGATATATTCATAAACTATATAGTTATATTTCAAAACAGAATTCAATTTTCCTCATATGTTCTCGTCATTAGACTGTACACAGGAATCTCTTGCATGATAAAGATAATGCAATTTTCACATCATGAGTATTAAAGATTCTCTTAATTTGTCTCATCCATAATTTGTATTATTTTTACTAGATACAAATCTTATGAAAAAGGTACGTATAGTAATTATTTCAATATATTCACATGAAGATCAACTTTCAAATTGTATAACAGGGATGGGGAATGCTACGGCATATCGATATGACTGGTTCACTATACTTAATATCGACTCCAGACTTCACTGAGGTTCCATTGCTTGAGAAATTGGTGCTTGAAGCTTGTATCAGCTTGGTTGAGGTTCACCCGTCTCTTGGATTTCTGAAGAAGCTTATCTGTTTGAATATGACAAATTGCATATCTGTTGAGAGCATGCCACCTTTCACAAGTTTGAAAGCCCTTGAAAGTTTGAATCTTTCACTCTGTTCAAGACTGAAGAAATTTCCAGAAATTAAAGGAACTATGGAAAGCTTGTTCGAGCTTGATTTGGAAGGGACTAGCATTGAGGAATTGCCTCCTTCAGTTGAACGTTTGACTGGTCTTACAACGTTGAATCTAACAGGTTGCTCCAAACTTGATGAGATACCTGAGAATCTGAATTGTGTGGAAAGTCTGGAGAATCTTTATATAGGGGAAACTGCCATACAAGATTTATCATTCCTTGTAGGTATGAAGAATCTCAAATCTCTATCTTGCAAAGGATGTAGAGGTGATGCTCCCAGGAGTTTGTTGTCTCCTGCTTCATTGTCGAGTTTAACCTCATTGATAGCACTAGACTTAAGTGATTGCAATCTTATGGATGGAGATATTCCCGATGATCTTAGCAGCCTAATCTCCTTGAGGAAGTTACATTTAAGTGGTAATTGTTTTGTTCGATTACCTGAAAGTTTCTCTCAACTCTCAAAGCTCGACACTCTCTACTTGAGGAATTGTAGACAGCTTGAATTGGTGCCCAAGAAGCTTCCTTTAAGTCTTGGATACGTGCATGTAGAAGGTTGTACTTCACTGACGGATTACCCTAATCAAATCAAAGTATTAACTTCAGTGGAGTCGGGAGTGACTACTATCATTTCCCTCGATTCTTCAACAGTTGGAGACTCAAAAGGTTTCACTACATGCTTTGTTCCAAGAAATGGCGGGGAATCAGAGCTGCTTTTGATGCGTAATAAGCATACGGAGGAGGAGGAACGAGTTCGTTTGTCAATGCCACGTCCAGTGTATCGAAAAGCAATTGAAGTACGTCTCTCTCTCTCTCTCTCTCTCTCTCATATACAATAACAGAGCATGTGTATATCTCTCCCTTTTTGTAATTAACTAGCTAGCTTAATTTTTTGTTTTACGTTGCATGCAGCTGCTTACCTTGTCAGACCCCATTTTTAGCATAGATCGAGATGATGAAATTCCAGAGTGGTTCAGCACTACATCAACCCGCACTCCCATATCAATTCCGACAGGTGATAAAAAGTGGAAGGGAGTTGCCTCGTGTGCTCTTTTCTCAGTCGATACGACTGCGGATGCTGAATTTTCTAATTACTTGTATCAATTCACTCTAGAAACAGATGCTGTAAGTCTGACACCACATGCGATTGATTGGGAAAGGGACCTCAGTCACCTTAGATCAAGTTCTCATCTGCTTTTGATTTTCTATTTTCCTAGTCGGAAGTTTCCAGAGTCGGGGTTAAATGAATCAACTGTGGTGAGGGCTAGATTTGAAACCAACAACCCATTCTTGGTGGTCCACAAATGTGGAATTCGTCTAATCTATGAGCAAGATGCTGGATGGTTTAGTACTAAGATATGCCCCGAGGTTGATACTATTTGTCTGAATGAAGATGAGGGGGACGCTGTACTGGAGGCTGGCTGGCGTGGTCAAGATCAAGTTAATAAATATTTCAAATGGTAGAATTTAATTTTCTGATGCCGGTGCTTTGTATTAAAACTTCAACATTACTTTTCCCAGTTTCTGTACCTAGTTTGATATATTTCTAATTAAATTATTGTTCTTTGTGTGATTGCAGGGAGAAATTCATTCCACCCTTGGAACAAGCCTCCACACTTGTGCTGAGAAAGAACATTGAGTCTGTTCTTCCAAGATACCTTGAGGTATATATGTCTCTCTCTTTTCTCTCTCTAATAAAACAGGTTACTAATAATTTTGCGCATTTTCATCTCCAGGCATTAAACCATGATTGTGAAAGGTATAGATTTAACCTCAGTGGAAGCCCAGCGTGGTTTAAGGACTTGTATGCCTTTATTGATACAATGCCAGCTGGGTCCTGGAGTTCTATGCGAATGGAGATACCTCAGAATCTACACAGGAGTAAGAAGTGGATGGGATTTGCAATATACACATCACTTGCAGAGGAAGCGCAACATATAATAAAATTGGACGACTATAATGTTTATGTTAATCTCCAAACGGGCACAGGTTTCCGCGGTAGAACTTATATGGTAGAACTTGAGCACGTTAGGCCATCGTCAGAAGAACATCATCAACTTCTGGTTGTCTACATACCGCGGGCACTGATTCCCGAAGCCTTGTTCACTGACACATCAACAACTGCAATGCGCATTTCCTTCAAGATCGACAGCCCTCGTGTAAAGTTTCAAACATGTGGGCTACGTATTGTGTACCAGGAAGATCTACAAGGGTTTGTTGACACAATTATCCAGTGCGTGCAAAGGGAAGATTCTCTGGAATTTTACGATAAATTGGTGGTAGAAGATTGGGTACCGTTGATACAATTGCAAGGTGGTGGTTTTGATGGCATGTCTAATCCAAAAGAACGAGAGTCCAGAACCAGACGGGAAAAAACGTTTGAATTGCTCTCTCAAAAATATAGAAATTGGGTCTCTCTCTCTCTCTCAACCTGTTTTTTTTTTTTGTTTTTTCTCCTTGGTCTTAACATTTGATCAAACTTGTATTTACATGCAGGACTGGTCTACCCCTCGTCCTGTTAGTTGTAAATTCAATGGAGCTGAAATTTCCAAGTGGAAATGGTTCATGCATTTCAAACAAGGCAACTCTGCAGAAATCCAACTGCCTCCGAATTTGTTGGATGATGCTAATTGGTTGGGGATTGCCGTCTGTGCTTTTAATCGGGTGTCCCACGAACATCCAAACAGGAGTCCTGGAGGCAATGAAAGTTATAGTACTAGTCCTGATTCAGAGTATAATGGCTCACTTACCTGTCGTCTGGACTCTGATGTTGATTTCGCCAGCTTTCACGAGCTCATATTTCAGACAAGTTATAGGAATCTCAAGCGGAGGGATGTTGCATACGATATGATTTGGTTCTTATATGTACCGCGCGGTAGTAAACGTTTAAATACGTCCTGGAGGCAATGCAAGCTGGCCAGGGTAACTTTTTCATCGTCGATGCCACGCTTGGCAGTGCAGAGTTGTGCCCTTGGTCTAGTATATAAGAAGGATGTTGAACTTCTTGTACAAACACTTACCTCCTGCGATCTACCTTGACCGGAGTGAGTGGCCTTTAATTTGTCTTGATTAATTTCTCATTCAATTAATTTTGTTATTACTTTCTTCTTGATATTTACTTGTGATTTGGCTGGGCAAAAGTACCGATATTTGCATTCACAGGAGGCAAGAGAGTTTCCTGCTGCTACTGGAGAATGATGAGAAGCAATTGGTTCCTTTTCTTTAAGAATTTCTTATTATTTGCACCAACTCAAGGAGCATTTGAATTGTTTTGTTTTGTATAAAAAATAAAGGGTTTTTATACCTGAACTTTACGTTAATTATATACATAGTACCAGAACTTCACTTTTGATCACTAATGGTACCTGAACTTTTCATTTTCATCCTAAAATGGTACCTAACGTTAATCTACCGTTAAAAAATCTAAAAAAAATTAAAAAAACTTCATCCTAACCGTCAAAAAATGAAAAAAAAAAATGGGTTTTTTTTTTTCCTCTCTCCCTCCCACCTCATAACCTCTCTCTTTCTCTCTCTCTCTCTTTCCCTCCCATCTCCTGCCATAACCTTGCTTCACCGTCTCCACCAATGGTAGAAGAAGATGTTGGTGAGCCAAACGCGCCGGCAAGCCCCCTTGAGGATCGCCGGAAAAAGCTTGAAATTTCAAGCTTTCGTAGGTACCATTTATGATGAAAACAAAAGTTCGGGTACCATTTGTGATCAAAAGTAAAGTTCAGGTACCAAATATATAATTGAGAAATAGTTCAGGTACCATATGTGATAATAACCCAAAAATAAATTCACTTTTTAGATCGAATGAACTCTATATTTTATTTAGTAACATGACAAGTCCGGGGCATCTTCCTTTCTTACTCATCAAGTGCCGGAAAAAGACTCTCAATTACTTCTCCTTGGGCATCAGTCCTTGCAGTATGTCTCTCCTTCTCAAATCTTTTTCTACAGTTATCAAAATCTGCTTGCAGGCGTATGAACTTCTCCTTCCCTGATGTTAACTCTGCTGATATAGATGATACTTTCTGGACTAATTCATTCTGCTTATTTTCTATAACTTGTATCCTTGCTTCAACTTCAGATACAGTCTTTTCATCTCCATTGAAAATAGCATCCTCGTAAACTTTAAGAAGGGTCTTCAAGCTGGGCAAATGCTGTTGATCTGTACCACTAGTTTCTACATTATTCTGACTCTGGTCCTCTTTGGCATAGACATATAATGCAGACATATGTCTCGTTCAAGTGATATTATAGATGGAACCATTGACAGAAAATAAATCAAATGAAGTATATGTAAGTTTCAAGTGTTGATTAATGAAAATGAGAGACCTACCCAGATTACTAAGCCTATGATATTACAAATACTTGCTAATTGTAAGGATTCACACAAGAAGCCTAAGCCTATCATTTTTCACACAAGAAGCCTAAGCCTATCATTTTCATACAAGCGCCAAAGCCAAGAATTCTAACAAATTGGCAATGTCAGAACCTAGAAAACACCGTATATCTCAGACTTGAACTCGTTTAAACCATTTCAAATTTTCAATTCGGATACAAAATCCTTGTTTTTGGCCAGAAATAGTATCAAAATCTAAAGAAAGGGGAATATGTTGGTGTTCAACCGGAAACAAAGTACCGGACTCGGTTCATTTCAAAGCAAGCATCTTGAACACATCTGACGAAGCTTTCGAACCACTAAAACCCATGACCATTTTCTCCCCAAAATCCCGGTAATTAAAAAATGAATTAGGAAAATACATGAATATAAATTCAGAGATTGATGAAAGCGTACATACTTGTCGAGGAGCGAGATGCGATTTGAAAGACGAGGCACGCCTGCTGCTGCTGCTGCTGTGTATATTTATTATGGGGATGACAGAAAACCCTAACAGAGGTTGAGGAGGAGCAATGGGTGTAGAAACTTTCAAAGGGAAAGTGATCTTGTATTTTTATTCATAGTTCTCTTTGTACAGGATACATGATTAAATAGGAGGGATACAACAAGCTTGTATCCACCGGATTAAACAAGGGAAGGGAAAACCAGAAATTACTCCTAAAAGTAAGCCATAAAATAAGAACCTAGAACAACTAAACTACACTAAACGTGTTGAACAATATAAACCATAAATTGAGGACAAGTAACACTGGAAACAAGAAACACTAGAACCAAGAAATGACTGGGAGCACAGCTACATCCAGTAGCTGCAAATCAACGTCTCTGTTCGGACACCAAAGGAGCCGTCCGGGCACCGTGGAACACAATTACTTCCAGTAGCTACAAATCGACGAATCTGTCCGGGCACCTACTCTTCGTCCGGACGCCGGGGAACACAAATACTTCCAGTAGCTACAAATCGACCAATTCGTCCGGACACTCAATACATACTTCAATACTTCCCCTCAAGCTGGGTCAAGGGGTTCTTGAGCCAAGCTTGGAAAGAAGACGTTCAAACTGAGCGGAAGGGAGAACTTTGGTGAAGATGTCTGCCAACTGATCACAGGACCGTGTGTAGACGGTTTGAATAAGCTTGGATTGAACTTGGTCCCGTATAAAGTGGCAGTCGACTTCAATATGTTTTGTACGCTCATGGAAGACAGGATTCGCTGCAATGTGCATGGCAGCTTGATTGTCACAGTGAAGAAGAATTGGCACATTGCATGGAATGCCTAAGTCTCCCAACAAAAGCTTTAACCAGATGAGTTCACAAGCAATAGAAGCCATGGCACGATATTCGGCTTCGGCACTCGATCTAGCTACCACTGTTTGCTTCTTACTCTTCCAAGTAACTAGGTTGCCGCCAATAAAGGTGCAGAAACCAGTTGTAGATTTCCTATCAATGGCATTGCCAGCCCAATCAGAATCTGAGAACCCTTCTAGCTTGAAATGGCCATTGTTTCTCATGAGTATACCTCTAGTGAGAGTACCTTTAAGGTAGCGCAAAATTCTCTTGACAATGGTAAGATGAATAGAAGTAGGAGAGTGCATGAATTGACTCACCAAACTTACGGCATAGGTGATATCCGGTCTTGTGATTGTGAGGTATATGAGTTTTCCCACCAATCTTTGATACATAGAGATATCAGAGAGATGTTCTCCTTCAAAACCGAGTTTAAGGTTGCTCTTCAAAGGGGTGTGAGCAGGTTTGCTGTCCGTCATTCCTAGCTCATGAAGGAGATCAATAATATACTTACGTTGGTTTAGAAATAAACCCTTAGGGGAGTGATCCATTTCTATTCCAAGAAAGTATCTTAGTAAGCCGAGATCTTTGATTGAGAAGGTTGCATGCAGAGTTGATTTGAGGGATTGAATTTCATCCATGTTGTCTCCGGTGATGATTAAATCATCCACATACACAAGAACTATTAACCGGCCAGCCTTACCTGTTCTAACAAACAAGGAAGAGTCTGCATGGCTCCTTTTGAAACCAGAAGCAATGAGGACAGAACTCAATTTTGAATACCAAGCTCTCGAAGATTGTTTGAGGCCATATAGAGCTTTATGAAGTTTACATACCATCCCTTGCTCCTTTTCACGATCATGCCCCGGTGGTATTCTCATGTACACATCCTCTTCTAAATCACCATGTAAGAAGGCGTTTTTGACATCCATTTGATAGAGAGACCAACCACAATTTACAGCAACTGACAATAGCACCCTAACCGTGTTCATCTTGGCAACCGGGGCAAAGGTCTCTTTGTAATCAACTCCAAAAGTTTGAGTGAAGCCACGAGCAACCAACCTTGCTTTGTGTCTCTCTATTGAGCCATCTGAGTGAAACTTAGTTTTGTAAATCCATCTGGATCCAACCACTTTTTGTCCTTTAGGAAGAGGAACTATACTCCAAGTTTTGTTTTCATCAAGAGCTTGAAGCTCATCATGCATGGCTTGTCTCCAAACCAAGGACTGATTTGCTTCATTAAATGTCCTTGGCTCGATTTCAATAGAAAGTGTACATACCCTCTACTAACTAGCTAGAAATAGCGCACGCTCGGGGACTCCACCGGTCATATCCGGGTCCCGGGCAAGTAGCCCACGGCTACCTCGACACCTCCTCGGCCGAACCCGGTCAAGACCCTGGCCAGGACTTGCCCGGGGCTCGGCTACCCTGCACGTCTAAGCTGTGTTGCAAAGAACTCTTTCCCAGAACAGATGTCATCAGTCCCACATTGAAGGCAAGCAACTAACCCTCTTCTCAATCACCTATAAGAGCCCGCCTCTCCCCTCATAAATGGTACGCATTCAATACTCATTAAAGTCACTCCGTCAATATTCATACACTGTACTGACTTAGGCATCAGAGGAGCGAAGACCGGCCACCCGGTCTCCTCTTGACGTCGGTGTATTATTCTTGACAGGTGACCGGACGTGAGGAGCTTGCGGTCATCATATACGTACCTCTAGTCTAATCCATCCCCCCGGATCTAGGCAGAAACAAAAAGCTTGCTAAGAAAGACAAGGCGAGTATTTGAAACCTGATTAGAGATGACAGTAGTATCGAGAGGGTGTCGGGGAGCATAAGTTTCATACTCTTGAAACCTTGTAGGAGGTAACCTCACTCTTGATGGATTTCTCCTTGGTTGAGGTTCAACTTGCTCCAATTCTTCTTGAGGATTATCCACATCTACTAGTTCTTCCTCATTTTGTGCTGGCTTTTCTTCTTCCCCATTTTGTTGAAACGGTTGTTGAGGTGAAGTAGAGGTATCAACAGCCTCAATGGGAATCGGTGTAGGAAACAAATCATGAATAAGCTCCCCCTGAGGATCATTATCAGTAGACTGAAAGAAAGGGTTAGCTTCATCAAATCAGACATCCCTAGACACAAACATCTTCCTTGTTGATACATTGTAGCACTTGTACCGTTTTTGTGTTGAAGAGTAACCTAGGAACACACACCTAGTAGCTCTTGGATCAAATTTGTCTCTATCCTTTGACTGAACATGTACAAAACAAGTGCAACCAAATATACGAAGATGACTTATATCAATCTTTCTGCCTCTCAAGACTTCGAAAGGAGATTTAAAATTCAATACCCTGCTAGGCAACCTGTTTATAATGTATGCAGCAGTTTGGATAGCTTGGGACCAAAAACGTTTTGGGACATTTGTTTGAAGCATTAAAGCTCTTGTCTTCTCAAGTAGGTCTCTATTTTTACGCTCGGCAATACCATTTTGCTGTGGAGTTCCCACACAACTTGTTTGATGCATAATACCTTGATCACTAAGGTAGTTTGACATGATATTGGAAGTGTATTCTGTACCATTGTCGGACCTTAAAATACAAATCTTGGAAGAGAAATGGTTTGTGACAAGCTTATGGAAGTCTTCAAAGCATTTAAAAACTTCATGCTTGAATTTCAAAAGATACACAAAGGTGGTACGAGTAAGATCATCAATGAAAGTGACATAAAATTTATAACCATCGAATGATTCTAGGGATGCTGGTCCCCATACATCGGAGTGTACAATTTCAAAAGGTAGAGAAGCTCTAGACTTAGAAATAGGAAATGCAAGCCTAGTAGACTTGGACATGTGACAGGTTTCACACTCATGAGATGTTTTACAATAACTTGGAAACATCATTGACAAAACATGGAAGGAAGGATGAGCTAGACGCATATGCCATAACCGTTGCAGAGGTGGAGGGTTAGAGGCAGCAACTAAGCTCTTTGAAAGACTTGAAGAAATTGATATGTAGTAGAGACCATTTAGATAGAATCCTTCACCAATCTTCTTCTTGGTTACTTGATCCTGAAATATGACATTATGAGGAGAGAAAATGGCAAGACAATTCAATAAAAGTGTCAATTTCCCTACGGATAAGAGTTTAAAAGGAAAAGATGGAACATATAGAACAAGAGACTCTTTATCCTTCGAAAAGAACTTTATTTTTCCTTTCCCTAAAATCGGAACATTCTTGCCATTTGCAACAGACACATGAGGGAATTTTGAAAAAGATTGAAAATCATGTAACAATGAAGCATTGTTAGTCATATGGTCAGTAGCTCCTGAATCCACTATCCAAAGATCATGATCCTTACTAAGGTCTAAGGCAGTAGAGATTGCACAAATGATACCTGGTATGTCCTTAGATGCAGCCATATTAGATTCGGCTAGAAATCCAGCAAATTTTCCAAGCATGGCAGTTGTATTCCCACTATCACTTCTATCCATGCTCCCTTGCTTTTGTTGAAGATATGTTGCAAACTCATTAATGAGTGTCATTGGATTTGCTGTGAAGTTTGACATATCTTCGGAAGAGTTGCTGAGATTAGCCTTGACATTGTAAAAGGAGGTGTTTCTCATTGAGCTTTTCTGGTTCCTGTGATCCTCATTGAACTTAGGCTTAAGTTCAGGATACAAGATCCAACATCTCTCCTTGGTGTGACCGATACCAGTGCGACCAATACGCTCACAGTGAGTGCATTTTAAATCTGGTCTCTTTCCCTTGTAGGGTCTGTCACTTGTGGCACTTCTGTTTGCAGCAAAGGCCCTTGTTTCAGAATTTTTCGTGCTTAGATCAGCACTCATTACTTTCTTTCGTACTTCTTCTCTCTGGATGGCATTACAAACTGCTTGAAAGGATGGCAAGTCAGGGCTCATCAGTAGGTGACTCCTGAGGTCTTCATACTCGGAACCTAAGCTTGCAAGGAGTTGAAATACCTTGTCTTCTTCAGCTCTTTTTATTAACAAGATAGCATCAGTGGTATGAGGTCTATACATGTCAAGTTCATTCCACTTTGCCTTTAGATTACCGAGGTGTTGAACAAAGGAAAGGTTACCTTGTTGAATTCCAGCTAGATCCTTCTTGAGTTGAAACACTCTTGCTGCATTGTTCAAGTCACCATACATATCTTGAACGGACTTCCAGAGGTGTTTGGATGATTCTGAGTAGCTGAAAATTTCAGCAATCTTTGGCTCCATTGAGTTAAGCAGCCAGGACATAATAAGTTGGTCTTGGGATAACCAAGTTGGATATTCGATTGAGGAGGATAGGGGCACATTATTTCTTTCATTGATGAAGGAGAGCTTGGATTTTCCACCAAGAGCAAGGGTGATAGCTCTTGACCATGGAAGATAATTAAACTCATTAAGAAGTACTGAGCTTAGTCTCTGATTTGGATTTATATCAGGACTCTCAGTCTTGGCAACATTGGAAGATGATGAAGGAGGTGTATCTCCACGCATTATGAAGATGATGGAGAGAAGACAAAGGTTTTAAGAGATGAAAAACAGAAGCAGGTCCTATGAGGTACCTTGCTCTGATACCATGTAGAAACTTTCAAAGGGAAAGTGATCTTGTATTTTTATTCATAGTTCTCTTTGTACAGGATACATGATTAAATAGGAGGGATACAACAAGCTTGTATCCACCGGATTAAACAAGGGAAGGGAAAACCAGAAATTACTCCTAAAAGTAAGCCATAAAATAAGAACCTAGAACAACTAAACTACACTAAACGTGTTGAACAATATAAACCATAAATTGAGGACAAGTAACACTGGAAACAAGAAACACTAGAACCAAGAAATGACTGGGAGCACAGCTACATCCAGTAGCTGCAAATCAACGTCTCTGTCCGGACACCAAAGGAGCCGTCCGGGCACCGTGGAACACAATTACTTCCAGTAGCTACAAATCGACGAATCTGTCCGGGCACCTACTCTTCGTCCGGACGCCGGGGAACAAAAATACTTCCAGTAGCTACAAATCGACCAATTCGTCCGGACACTCAATACATACTTCAATAATGGGTTTTGAGGAGAATGAAGCAGAAATGCGAGGAGCTACGATGAAAGAGTGGTTTGGAATAAAAAGCGAATTCGCCATTCAACTCTTTCTCTCTCCCACGGTTCGTTGGAGTGTCTGGAGTAAAAAGAATCCTCCGCTTGGAATTTGGAAATGGAAGGCGGATTCAGATGACGACGGTCCTTTTTATTTGGGCTGAACAGAACCGGATTTTCAGGGTAGATGATTTGGACATATTGTGAAAGAGTGCGATAACAATTTTACTCTATAATCGAATGTTACATGTACTACTTAGGTACCAAACATGGTTACATGAACACAAATCCGAGTAGAGATATGTAGCTAGATGTCATGCTTGGCTCCTGGAAGTTCCAATATTAGGACACAATTCTAATTCAGACAAAAAAGAACAATACAATTCTAATTATGTAAAATATAAAAAATATGTAAAATCACTAAAATCACTAAAATTAGAGTGAAAACATATGAAGAAACAACAGTGGAATGACATGATGATGAAGTTATCTAAATATGAATTCGTTTACATTAAATTATTAATAAAAAATTGTCTCATTTGATTTTTTTATTTTTTTATTTGGTTTGGTAGTCTTCCCATTTTAGTGTTTTGTACGCTCAAATTAAATATAAGATAGCGATGATCATACATGACTACGTATTAGCCGGTTAACCATTTGCTACAGTAATGAAGAATATATTCATATCAATTCCATCTATCGGATAAACTTTTGTTTTCTCATAAAAGTTTTAACTGAGCACAATACCTTATTAGCGTAACAAAAAAAAAACAAATGTACGTCAAAGCAAACAAGCTCTAAAGTCAAAATAAGAAATAATTTTTTTCGGAGTAGTTTTATTTTAATTTATTATATATATTTTTAATTATTACAATCTATTTTGTTTCGTGAAAAGATATGTATGGACTAACTATAGTTTTCAATAATTGCTAAAAAAAAAAATATAGTTTTCAATAAAAGCAGTGAGAAAGAAACAGGACATTGACTAACTATACTGCACCTTATCGGTCAATTTCTCTTGAGTCTTGACTACATAATTGAATCGATTCGTCCCAGTGCTTTCGCCTACATTCCCACGCTTGTCCCACGCTTGAATCATATTTTTTTTTTCTTTTTTGCAACACAATTCCATTCCATTCATCATGTGAATTCCCAGAAATTTCGAACACTTTCATTTCTTTTTCTAAATAAATTTTCGGCTTTAGTCCCATCCAATTTCAGTCAATCAACCAATCAATCATTTTTTCTAGGCAACCCAATTTCAATCGATCATGATTAATTCTACACGTAAGTTCCTAGCAATTTCAAACACTCTGCATTCCTTTTCCTTTGACATCTCCCCATGCATGAACGTTAAGGCAATGATTCCATGCTTATAGGACAAAAGGGGCAAACCTTCTCAAGAAAGATAACGAAATGCCTTCACAATTAAGGAAGGAAGAGTACTCTAGGTGACGAAGAGAAACATAATAGTGGGATTTGTACGGAAAAGTAGAGATTTTGAAATAAGATCCTCGACTGCGATTTAATTTTTGTTGTTGACAATTTTGGAAAACCGCAGAATTTCAATAAATAAATAAATGATGTGCTCTAAACTATAATGTCTTGCTAAAAAGCTATGCCTCAATGCCAAAAGGGGATTTCCTGCAAATCATCTTTAGAGGTGCTTCTAAAACGCATTTGAAAACATGTATTTTTAGGGGAATGCTAGCTACAAACGCGGGGTGCGTTTGAGTTGGCCACCCCTTCAACACGTGTCCCTTACATTTTTTAATTAATTTTTTTTCTCTTCCTTCTCTGTTTTGCCCTTTTCTCTTTCTTCTTCCTCTTCTCCTTTTTTTGTTTTCGACAGAAGCTCTCCTTCTCCTTCCTCTGGGTTTTATTCAAGGCAAAGATGAGTGATGAGTGATGAGTGGTGGAAGATGAAAATCGAAATATGTTCTTCCGCTGTGTTTTATGCTTCTCCGTTCTTCTTCTTCTTCTTCTCGAGTTGGTGGTGATGTGAGATCGGACAGAGGTGGTGATCAGAGCATGAGCTCAATGGATTGAGTTTAATCGACGGCTCAAGGCTCGGATTGAGCTGGAGCCATGAACTGCAGCGGCGGCAGCGAGGAGATCGATGACCGGTTTGGGTATTCGGCGGCAGCGGAGCAGAGATCATGGCGTCGCTGGGTTGACGCGGTTGTGATCGATGGGTGCCTTGGCTGAGCTCGTGGGTGTGTAGCGCGGTGGTGATGGTGAGACAAACTCACGGCGGATCGATGGGTGTCACGGGTTGATGTGATTTGGGTGTGACGGCAGTGGGCTCTTGTGATGTGATTTGGTTGATGTTGGTGAATTGTGATTGCTTGGTGTTGTTGTTGTTGGTTGATTTGCAGGTTTTGAATTGATTGAAGGGTGCCATAGTAGCTGTTGTGAAGCTGCTGGAATTTGTGGTGGTGACTGTGAATTTGTGATTATGCAGGGAAGAGGAAGGAGAGGAAGAAGAAAGAGGCAGAGGCAAAACAGAGGAAGAAGAGAGCTTCTGTCGAAAACAAAAAAAGGAGAAGAGGAAGAAGAAAGAGAAAAGGGCAAAACAGAGAAGGAAGAAAAAAAAAATTAATTAAAAAATTTAAGGGACACGTGTCGAAGGGGTGGCTAACTCAAACGCACACTGCGTTTGAGCTTAGCACTCCCCGTATTTTTATTAGGAATTTCATATTGGGGTGTAATTAGCAAACCATCACGATTACATATATAGAATCTAACAAACACGTACAAAAATATCCAAATTGCACGTAAACCTGAATTATAAGTATAGCATCTTTTATCATTAGTATCTAATACTAAATTTTGAAAATTGAAAACCAAATCTACAAATTGATTGTTTTCAATGTCCAATCCAAAACCACAAATTAGACAAACCAAAAATTAGTGATTGTTTTCGGAGTAATTTTATTTTAATGTATTGTATTTGTTTTAGTCAAGGTTCGAAAAATCGCTCTAGGCGGCGCCTAGGCGCTAGGCGTGGCTGAGCCGCCCAGATTAATGGACAATCGGTTGGAAAGTCGGCTAGGAGCTTAGGCGGAGGTTGAGCGGCTCCTAGGCAGCTCTGGGCGGTCTAGGCGGGGGATGGGCGGTCTAGGCGGCCTGAAGGCACAACGCGAGTTCGCGAATCGCGACCATCTCTCTCTAGATCCGTCTCTATTTCTCTCTCTCCTCTTTATTTATGATTCTCTCTCTCTTCTCCATCTCTGATTCTCTTTGTCGATCTCCGTCTCTCTTCTCTCCGTTCCTGGTTCTTTCTGTCTTCTCTCTCCTCTCCGTGTCTTCTCTCTTGGTCTCTCTCTCTCTCTCTCCTCTCAGCTGATTCGGGAACCAGTTCTACCCTTCTGGGTACTGTAATTAAGTGTTTGTCTTGGGACTTAATTAGGGAAAACGTGGCAATGATCGTGCCTTGTGAGTAGTGTTGTTGTTTATAACTTTATTCTAAACGTGTCCGACTACTTTTGGACTTTGGCACTTTGCACATTCTAAAAGATTAATTGAGCCCTTTAATATATTGATTCTCTTGTTCTTAAAAAAAGAAAGTATTGACTATATTAAGTAAATTATTGATGTAATATTTTGATATTTTCATATAAGTAAAAAAATATATCTTGACTATATTAAGCAAATTATAAATGTAATATTTTTATATAAATATAATATTAAGTAAAAAAAAACCGACTAGGCCCCCACCTAGGCGCTAGGCCCCGGCCCGCCTAGCGCCTAGCGATTTTTTGAACCTTGGTTTTTAGTATTACAATCTATTAATTTTTGTTTTTGTGAGAAGATATGCATCGACTAACTCTGGTGTTCATTAAAAATAGTGAGAAAAGAACAAAAGATTATCCTTTTTGGTTTTAGTGAACAATTTCTGGGATGATGAAGGCTGAACCATTCACATGTGCCAGACAGGCAGACAGTTTTGTTGGAGAAATTTTCAAAATATATGATTTTGGTAAAGAGAAATCAAAAGGTGTCACTTGATTTACACATTTTGAGAAATAAATTCTGCATATTATTTGCCTAAAGGATATGTGACTATTCATCACATTTCAAGAGGCATGTGTAGGTATATTAGTGAAGTAATGTGATCAAAGTCAAAAGACACAATTGAAAATGTACCTTATCATTTGAAGAGACACATATACATATACTTCTATATAAAGAACCTATTCATTGCAGAATTGAGAAGATCCAAATATATAGTTTTATATAGTCCCAACATAGACCCACACAAAATCACTAGAAACTAATAGTGCACAATTGGTTGCTAGTAACCTTGAGCAATCTTGTAAATCTTCTTTTAGGTGTTAGGTTGGTTTTTTGTGAGTGCAAAACATAGATCAACAACAGCAATGTGCTAGGCTTCATTGTATCCTATAGGCATATTTGATTATCCCATTTGCACACTCGATAGTGGGGCAAATAATGTCTTAAGGAAAGCGTTGCTACAACGTGCCTTTGAAGCATAATCTCTCTCATGATCCATACCCACAAAATTTTTGTTTCAACAAGTTCCCACTTGCAAGTTGCAACAATTTCGTGTTAGTTCTGGCTAAACTGTCTGGCAATTTTCAGCTTTAAAATGCATTATTGAGTCCATGGGGATAGACTGACCCAGTTTCAAAGATAAGAAATAAGATACCTCATACCCCCCACTAAGCTAAAACGTTGATCGACTCGCTTATAAAGTTATAATAATTGAAGTCATTTTTCTGGGCCAAAAAATAATAATTTGGAGTCATTTTCAATTCAGTTTTTTCATTGCATTGGACCCCAAAAAGAAAAAAGGAAAAAGAAAAAAAAAACCAATCAAATTGGGCCTTACGTTAGCTCTCGGTGGGACGGGTTCCTTCATCTCCTTTATTAAAGTTAAAGCTAATGGCACCTTGCACAATCTACATAGAAAAAAAAAGGTTCACACACACAAACTCATCGACACGGTTCGGTTCACATACACCGACACTGATGTAGGTACTTACTATATTAACCAAAACAATCGCCACCAAACCAAAACAAATATTCCTAGCTAGCCTTCTTCTTCTCCTCCAGAATATTAATTTCTAAACGTAACCTCGATCGTATTCCATCTCTTAGCAATTTCCGGCTTTAAAAATGGGGGAGTGGGGGTGTTCCGATTCCAATTCTTAGATCTTGCACATAGTACGTGTTGCCCCCATCAATCGATCCATCGGTTATTCCCATATTCTAACAAGTGATGGTTTCCCTCAATCTCCTGTCCTCCATTAATTTATTGCCTACTAGGCTGCTTGTTCTCTGCTTTGCTTCTCTTTAGCTTTCTCTCTTTGTGGTTCACTGTCTGTATTAGTTTGCGGCCTTTTGGCTTTTAATCAGAGACCAGCAACACTCCTCACTCGTTATTCAATGACCACCAAAACAGACATTCCTTCTTCTTTTTCTCCTCCCCCATTCCGTAAGTTGACATACGATGTGTTCCTCAGTTTCCGAGGTGAAGATACCCGCAAAAATTTCACAGACCATCTTTATGCTGCTCTGAAACGGCATGGTATACACACATTTAGAGACAATGAAGAACTTGAGAGGGGAAATCAATTGCTCCGGAACTCTTCACGGCAATTGAAGAATCAAGATATGTAATCGTCGTTCTTTCACGAAATTACGCCAATTCTTCATGGTGTTTGGACGAGATTGCAAAGATCGTTGAATGCATGGAAGAGGGTACAGTAGTCCTCCCATTGTTTTATCATGTGGATCCATCTGACGTACGAAAACAAACAGGGGACCATTTCGAGAAAGCCTTCTCCAAGCATGAAGAGGCCTTTAAAGACGAACCAGACAAGGTGACAAGGTGGAGACGAGCTCTTTCTCAAGTAGCCAATCTCTCTGGATGGACTTTGGGAGATGGGTAAGCTTAATATTAATTCTTATATATATGTACGTAGTCTTCTTAATTTGGTACTATATTGAATAATTCTCAGGTTTCATTATACTTGTAATTAGTTGTAACAAAAGAAAAAGATAGGTATTATCTTTATAATTAATTACAAAAACTCATCCCGAACTATATGGTCATTTTTAATTTGATACTCAAGTATCAAATTTTAGCAGTTTAGAATTGTCAAAAAAAAATTATAAAAAAAAAAGTATCAAATTTTAGCGTTTTCATATCTCACTTTTGACTCCGGTTAGCAATTTCATACCTTCATATATAACTAAAGGTGTTAATTTTCAGTTTCTCCCGAGGGTATTTTCGCCCATTCATCTAGTGGTGATAGAAACTAAAATGAAATAATCGAAGGAGTGGCATCACGTGTGAGATGACTGAGATCCTTCCACGCTACCACTGCGCTATGCCTTGAGTTACTTTTTTTTTGGACGGAGAGTTACTTTTTTTTTTGATCAAATGCCTTGAGTTACTTATATTTACAACATGAATTATACTTATAGTATTATAGATGATAGGAAATTTAATTATAACATTAATATTATTTTTACTTAATATACGATATTAATAATACTCATACCAGTTACATCATATACGATTTCAATATTATTTTTTAAAATTAAATTTCATATCATCATATAAGATATAAACTTATATCATCCAAACTTATATTATACCATCATTTAAAGTTAAATTTCATATCATTATATATGACATTAATAATACTTATACTATCATATAAATTTGGATGATTAAGGGAGCTTCATTTGGATGATATAAGTTTTTTTTTTAATAATACTTATACCATCATATAAGTTAAATTTTATATCATCATCATATACGACATTAATAATACTTATACCATCATATATAAGTTTGGATGATTAAGAAAGCTTCATTTGGATTATATAAATTTTTTTTTTAGAATTAAAATATTATAAGTTTAATATAACATTGTGATCATATGGAATTTATCTCTTTGCCCCCTATTACAAATACAATAAGAATTTATATCTTGAATTAAATATATAGTTTGGAGCTTCTTAATTTTTTTATTAATTAGATATTTATTTTAAATATATATATAATGGTGACTTCAATATCTTATTAAAATAATAAATATTTGATGACTTGTGTATAAAATCATAAAAGGATTGGTCTCATTTATGTAGTGTTTTCTTGAATCTATTATTAAAAAGCTACAAAATAAAATAGTTACTTTATTATTATTTTTGATGAAATTATTTTGTTAATTATATCTCAACAAAACGTGATAGTGAAAATTTTGTATTGAAAATTCTTAAAAATAATTTTATTTTTTATTCTCATTTTAAAAAGTTATGATATTTTTAAATACATTATTATTTTTTTCATCTATAACATTATGGAAATTCCATATGTCGACAAAAAATTATAATATTATTTTTTCATATCATGTATAATGGTATAACTATGATTCATGTAGTATATGTATGTAGCGCAAGACATAGTGCAGTGGTAGAGCCGAAGGCATGCACGCGTGAGTTCTTGCCTTCGATCCCCTTGTGTGCAATTTTGCTTTAGTTTCTATCACTACTACATGAATGGACGAAAATGCCCTTGGGAGAAACTGAAAATTAACGCCAGTCTTTTGTAATTAATTTTTATCTTTACATTGTTCCTTACTTCCTTTACACCTTATACACATGAGATATATAAGATCATTATTTATTGCTTTTCTAGGTATGAAACCAAAGTTATTGAAGAAATTGTAGAAAAGATTTCCACCGAGTTAAATGAAAGAATCTCAACAACGGAGGGTTTAGTTGGGATGGATTCTCACCTGAAAAAAATGCTTTCCTACTTAGACATTGGGCGTCCCTATGTTCGTATCATAGGGATTTCTGGGATGGGTGGTATCGGGAAGACCACTATTGCACACGAGGTTTCTCGAAGGGTAAAAGCTCGGTTTGAGGGTAACAGCTTTCTTGAGAATATTAGAGAGGTTATTGAAAAGCAAAGTCCAGTTCATTTACAAGAGAAACTCCTTTCGAACTTGCTAAAAAGTACTGTAAATGTACAGGACACTGAAATGGGAAAAGATATAATTAGTCATAGACTATGCACTAAAAGGGTTCTTATCGTTCTTGATGATGTGGATCAAGCTGAACAATTGGAAGCATTGTGTGACCGTAAATGGTTCGGTCCAGGGAGTAGAATCATCCTAACATCTAGAGATGAACATTTGCTTAGTGCATTTGAAGTAGATGAAGTATACAAGGTGAATCTATTAACTGATGCTGAAGCTCTTCAGCTCTTCAGTTTGAAAGCCTTCAAGAAAGACCAGAAGGTTGGGGAAGAATTTCTCAAGCTATCCAAGGAATTTTTGAAATATGCTAGTGGTCTTCCATTAGCTATTAAAGTTTTGGGTTCCTCTCTTTATGGTAGAAAGAAACAATTATGGTCAAGTGCATTGGACAGCCTAAAAAAAATCCTGAAAAAAAAATTATTAATGTCCTTAAAATTAGTTTTGATGGATTAGAAGAAAGAGAAAAGAAAACATTTTTGGATATTGCATGTTTCTTTATAGGAGAGGACATGGATCGTGTAATAAGAATACTAGAAGGTAGTGATGACCACTGTCCGGACTATGATATAGAAGTTCTCATGGAGAAATCTATGGTAACTCTATTTGGAAGGAAATTGTGGATGCATGATTTGATACTAGAATTGGGTAGGGAAATTGTCCGTGAAGAATGCCGTGGAGAGCCTGGGAAACGTAGCAGGTTGTGGATTCCCAAAGAGATCATCCATGTACTTGATCGGAGTAAGGTAATGAAAAAGTACAATAAAGACTGCTGAAACTAATCTATTATTTTTTTTATTATGGTCTATCTTGTGCAATAACTAATTCTTTGCTCTTTATTACTAGGCAACAAGTGCAATTGAAAGCATATTGCTCCAAAGTCCAACAGAAGACAATGTCGTTTGCTCAATTAATGACTCCTTCTCAAATATGGACAGATTAAGATTGCTACACATTTCGAATGTGAAGTTTTCCGGAAACATCAAATATATTTCTAATGAGTTACAGTATCTTGAGTGGCATGAATGTCCTTTAGATTCTTTCCCATCAGACTTTCAACCATATAACCTTGTTGAACTTCGCATGCCTTTAAGCCGCATCAAACAACTATGGAGGGGGGGAAAGGTAAGAGCATTGAAAATCTTATGCATGTTCATATTTTTGAATGTTATTGTAAAGCTGAAATTATAAATTCTAGTCTTTTCCTACAAGATTTAATAGAAAAATGATAAGATCCCTAGTCGTGCTTAGTTAAACATGCATCCATATATACAAAAACAAAAATTAATATCATTCTCATGCTAAAGTTGGACATTACTTTTTTGAGGAAGGTAGAATTCATTCAATTCTTAGAACCCAGCTATTATACCTTACTGGGAGCTAAATAAAAAGATAAGCAAAACTCATTAAAACTAGAAAACTCAATTCAAAACAATCGAGCCTACAAAAATAAGAGTTTCTAAATATCTAAAAGGGTAGTTTCTCTAATATTACATTCTACATTGTTTTCGTAAGTTGGAAATTAAGCATTTGTGTCGAGTTCTGTCAACAACTAAGATCATGATGAATATATTCATAAACTTCATAGTTATTTTTAAAAACAGAACTGAATCCATGTATTTCTAATAGTCACAGATACTATCCCCCTAATGTAAATATAATTCACTTTTTCTCATCATTAGACTCTACACACACGCGTAGGAATCTCTTGCATAATAAAGATAATGCAATTTAATTTCAAATAATGAGTACCAAAGTTACATTATTATGATGAAAGAGAATTGTCATTTTCAGAACACAAGGCTTTTGTGGTCTTGTGGATATTATCCTACTTAATTTTTCTCATCCATAATTTGTATTCTATCTTTTCGCTAGATACAAATCTTATGAAAAAGGTACATATATATAGTAATTATTTCAATTCACATGATGATCATATTTCAAATTGTAACAGGGTTGGAGAATGCTACGGCTTATCAATCTGAGTGATTCACAATGCTTGACATCGACTCCGGACTTCACTGAGGTTCCAGAGCTTGACACATTGGTGCTTGACTATTGTATAAAGTTGGTTGAGGTTCACCCGTCTCTTGGATTGCTCAAGAAACTTAAAAATTTGAGTATGAAAGTCTGCATTTCTGTTGAGATCATGCCACCATTCACTAGTTTGGAATCCCTTGAAACTTTGAATCTTTCACTCTGTTCAAGACTGAAGAAGGTCCCTGAAATGGAAGGAGATATGAAAAGCTTGTTGGAGCTTTATTTGGATGGGACTAGCATTGAGAAATTGCCTCCGTTAGTTGAACGTTTGACTGGTCTTACTATGTTGAGTTTAAGTTATTGCTCCAAACTTGTTGAGATACCTGAGAATCTGAATTGTATGGAGAGTCTGGAGCAGCTTGATATAGGGGGAACTGCCATACGAGATTCATCGTTCCTTGTAGGCATGAAGAATCTCAAATCTCTATCTTGCCGAGGATGCAAAGGTGATGCTCCCAGGAGTTTGTTGTCGCCTGCTTCATTGTCGAGTTTAACCTCATTGATAGAGCTAGACTTAGGTTATTGCAATTTGATGGATGGAGATATTCCCGATGATCTTAGTAGCCTAATCTCCTTGAGAAATTTAGATTTAAGTGGTAATCGATTTGTTCGATTACCTGAAAGTTTCTCTCAACTCTCAAAGCTCGAGATTCTCGACTTACAGAATTGTAGACAGCTTGAATTGGTGCCCAAGAAGCTTCCGTTAAGTCTTAGATATGTGCATGCAGAAGGTTGTACTTCACTGACGGACTACCCAAATCAAATCAAAGTATTGACTTCAGTGGAGTCGGGAGTGACTACTATCAATTCCCTGATCGATTCTTCAGCATTTGGATACTCACAGAGAATGTGGCATTTAAATCACGGGGAATCTACAGAACTGCATATGACACGTAATAAGCATACGGAGGTTAGAAAATTTTCACTGCCAAGTCGAGTACGTCTCTGTCTCTCTCTCTCTCTCTCTCACACACACATACAATAACAGAGCATGTGTATCTCTCCCTTTTTGTAATCAACTAGCTAGCTTTTGTGTTTTGGGTTGCATATATGCAGAGAAGTTATTCACTGCAATCCATGTCAACTGCCTATTTTGAGATATATAAGGATGATGATGAAAATCTAGAGGAAATTTCAAAGTGGTTCAGCAATACATCTACCAGCAATCCCATATCAATCCCGATAGTTGATAAAAAGTGGAAGGGAGTTGCCATGTGTGCTATTATCTCAGTCAATACGACTGCGGATGTTGAATTTTCTAATTACTGCTATCAAATCACTGTGGAAACTGATGATGCGAGTCTTGAACCATTTGTGATGGACGACCGGGAAATACAACTTCCAATCTTTAGATCGAGTTCTAATCTGTGTTTGGTGTACTATGCGCCTAGTGGGAGGTTTCCAAAGAGGGCGTTAAATTAATCAACTGAGGTGAGGGCTAGATTTGAAACCAACAACCCATTCGTGGTGGTCCAGAAATGTGGAATTCGTCTACTTTATGAGCAAGATGCTGGATGGAATTTTACAGGCAACGATGAGGACAAATGCTTTACATGTCAGAACAATGTTGTACTGCTGTCTGGCTGGCTTAGTCGGGGGGATAAATGTTTGAATTGGTATTTAATTTTCTGATCCCCAACAACAACAAATGCCGCTGCTTTAATTTGATATATTTCAAATTAAATTGTTCTTTTGTGTGTTTGCAGGGAGAAAGTCATTCCATCATCAGAAGAAGAGAACACACATGTGCTGAGAAAGAACATTGAGTCTGTTCTTCCAAGATACCTTGAGGTATGTCTCTGTCTCTCTAGTTTATATGATCTCTATATCTTTGAATTGAAATTAAATAGGTTACTAATTAATATGCGCATTTCCAATTCCAGGCATCAAACCATTTTACTCATGTGTTTAAATTTAACCTCAGTGGAAGTCCAGCGTGGTTTCATAACGAGGTTGGCTTTTTGGGTGGAATGCCAGATAGGTACTATCCGTACAATAAAGAAGGAACAGACGAAATGTGGTTTGCTGATCTAATCGAGATACCTCAGAATCTACACAAGAGTAAGAAGTGGATGGGATTTGCAATACAAGCATCAATTGCAGTGGATGGGATAGCCGAAGAAGAAAAACAGGACAACTATCGTGTTCATGTTGATCTTAACTTCACGGGGGGTGATATTTATAGTGCGATTAAAATTCCATGGCCGTATGTCTTTTTTGTCGGAGAAATTGAATACACCAGGTCATCACATGATCAACTTTTGGTTGTTTACATACCGCGGGCACAGCTTCCCGAAGTCTTGTTTGCTGAGACATCGACAACTAAAATGCTCGTGTCCTTCAAGATCAATAGCTGTCATGTAAAGTTTCAAACAATTGGGGTCCGTGTTGTGTACCAGCAAGATATACAAGGGCTTGCTGACGCAATTATCCAGTGCATCCAAAGGTCAAATTCTCTTGAATTATACGATAAGTTGGTGGTAAAAAAATGGATAGAGTTGATACGATTGCAAGGTGGTCATTTAGAGAGCATGTCTAATCCAAAGGAACGGGATACTAGAACCCGACGGCAAAAAGAGTTTGAATTGCACTCTCAAAAATACAGAAATCGGGTCTCTCATCTCTCTCTATCTCACATATATACTGTAACTTCTTGTTTTTTCTCCTTTCTATTAACATATATTAATTTGAACTTGTATTAACATTCAGGACTGGTCTGCCCCTCATCATCTTCGTTGTAACTTCTATGGAGCTGAAATTTCCAAGTGGAAATGGTTCATGCATATCAAACAAGGCAACTCTGCAGAAATCCCATTGCCTCCGAATTTGTTGGATGATGCTAATTGGTTGGGGATTGCCATATGTGCTTTTAGTCGGTTGTGTCCCAAAGATCGAAACCGGAATCTTGGCCGTTTTATTCCTGATTCAGAGTATAAGGCGGTTACCTGTCGCCTGGACTGTGATGGTCATGTACTTCATAAGTGGAGACCTTTCGTGGAATTGGATGCTGCTGGTTTTGCAAAGGATGTGACTTGGTTCTTATATTTACCGCGCAGTGATATACGGTTCAAGTCCGGCAAGCTGGCCAGGGCAACTTTTTCATGGTCGAGCCAATACTTAACAGTGCAGAGTTGTGCCCTTGGTCTAGTATATAACAAGGATGTTGAACATCTTGTGCACACACTGACCTCCTGCGAATTACCTGCGAATTACCTTGAACGGGCTGGAGTTACTTGTGAGAGTAATTTAGCACGGAAATCCATGTCATCTACCTATTTTCGCATATATAAAATTCCAAAGTGGTTCGGCAATACATCTACCAACAATCACATAGGTGATAACAAGAGGAAAGGAGTTGCCACGTATGCTATTTTCTCAGTCAATATGACTGCAGATGCTGAATTTCCTAATTACTCGTATAAATTCACTCTGAAAAATGATCTTGTGCGTCTGAAAGATGCTGGACGGTTTATTACCAACAAAGATGAGGACTTAACATGTCAGAACAATGTTGTACTGCTATCTGGCTGGCTTAGTCCAGGGGATAAATGTTTGAAATGGTAGGTCAATCGATTTAATTTTCTGATCCCCAACTACTACAAATATGCCGCTGCTTTGTATTAAAAGCATTACTTCTATGTGCCTACTTTGATATATTTCACATTAAATTGTTTCTTTTGTGTGTATGTAGGGAGAAATTCATTCCACCCTCGGAAGAAGACGACTACACACATGTGCTGAGAAAAAACATTGAGTATGTTCTTCCAAGATACCTTGAGGTATGTCTGTGTGTCTCTCTAGTTTGTATGATCACTATATCTTTGAAATAAAATAGGTTACTAATTAATATGTGCATTTCCAATTCCAGGCATTAAACCATTCTACTATAGTGTATAAATTTAACCTCAGTGGAAGCCCAGCGTGGTTTCATAACAAGGTTGGCGTTTTGGGTAGAATGCCAGATATGAACTATCCGTACAATGTAGAAAATGTAGTGTCGGCTTTTGATCTAATCGAGATACCACAGAATCTACACAAAAGTAAGAAGTGGATGGGATTTGCAATACAAGCATCAATTGCACAGGAAGTAAAAGCGGAAGAAGAAAAGGAGGACAACTGTCGTGTTTATCTCAATGTTTACCTCGTAATGTGGGAGATTGAAAATCATGACGGGAAGCTTGGCAGAGAATTGAAATACATTCATAATGTCGGAGCAATTAAATACACGAGGTCATCACATGATCAACTTTTGGTTGTCTACATACCGCGGGCACTGGTTCCCGAAGACTTGGTTGCTGGGACATCGACATTTATAATGCATGTTCAGTTCATGATCAATAGCCGTCATGTAAAGTTTCAAACAATTGGGGTCCGTGTTGTGTACCAGGAAGATATACAAGGGCTTGCTGACGCAATTATCCAGTGCATGCAAAGGGCAAATTCTCTTGAATTTTACAATAAATTGGTGGTACTAAACTGGATAGAATTAATACGATTGCAAGGTGGTCAATTAGAGGGCGTGTCTAATCCAAAACAACGGGATTCTAGAACCCGACGGCAAAAAGAGTTTGAATTGCACTCTCAAAAATACAGAAATCGGGTCTCTCATCTCTCTCTCTCTCTCACATATATACTTTTAACTTCTTTTTTTTCCTCCTTTCTATTAACTTTCATTTGAACTTGTATTAACATTCAGGACTGGTCTGCCCCTCATCATCTTCGTTGTAACTTCTATGGAGCTGAAATTTCCAAGTGGAAATGGTTCATGCATATCAAACAAGGCAACACTGCAGAAATTCCACTGCCTCCGAATTTGTTGGATGACTCTGATTGGTTGGGGATTGCCATATGTGCTTTTAGTCGGTTGTACCCCAATGATGGAGACTCAAGTCTTGGCAGTGTTGTTTCTGATTCAGAGGATAATGTGGTTACCTGTCGTCTGGACTGCGATAATCGTCATGTACTTCATAAGTGGACACCTTTTACGGAATTCGATGCTTCTGGTTTTGCAAAGGATGTGACTTGGTTCTTATATTTACCGCGCAGTGATATACGGTTCAAGTCCGGCAAGCTGGCCAGGGCAACTTTTTCATGGTTGAGCCAATACTTAACAGTTCAGAGTTGTGCACTTGGTCTAGTATATAAGAAGAATGTTGAACATCTTGTTCACACACTGACCTCCTGCGAATTACCTGCTTATCACCTTGAACGGCCTGGAGTTACTTGTGAGAGTAATTTAGCCGACAGGTATGAGTGCAAATGCTTCACATGTCAGAACAAAACTGTACTGCTATTTGGCTGGGTTAGTTGGGGGGGGGGGGATAAATGTTTGAATTGGTAGGTCAATCAATTTAATTTTCTGATCCCCAACTACTACAACTATGCCGCTGCTTTTGTATTAAAACCAACTGTTTTTTTTTTTTAACAATTGTATTAAAACTTACTTCACCATTATTTTTATGTGCCTAAATTGTTCTTTTGTGTGTATGCAGGGAGAAATTCATTCCACCCTCGGAAGAAGAGTACTCCACACATGTGTTGAGAAAAAACATGGAGTGTGCTCTTCCAAGATTCCTTGAGGTATGTCTATGTGTCTCTCTAGTTTATATGACCCATATATCTTCGAAATAAAATATGTTACTAATTAATATGCGCATTTCCAATTCCAGGCATTAAACCATTGTACTCTGGTGTATAAATTTGACCAGCTCAATGGAAGCCCAGCGTGGTTTCATGAAGAGATTGGCTATTTTGGTGGAATGCCAATGAGTCACAATGTAGAAGGAACAGACAACATGGGATTGTGTGGTCACATCGAGATACCTCAGAATCTACACAAGAGTAAGAAGTGGATGGGATTTGCAATACAAGCATCAATTCCACATCAAGTAATAGCCGAAGAAGAAAAAGAGGATAACTATCATGTTGATCTTCGGCTCGGAACGGGGCATGGATTTCATAAAGTCGGAGCAATTGAATACATGAGGTCATCACATGATCAACTTTTGGTTGTTTACATACCGCGGGCACAGCTTCCCGAAGCCTTGTTTGCTGAGACACCGACATTTATACTGCATGCTCAGTTCATGATCAATAGCCGTCATGTAAAGTTTCAAACAATTGGGGTCCGTGTTGTGTACCAGGAAGATATACAAGGGCTTGCTGACGCAATTATCCAGTGCATGCAAAGGGCAAATTCTCTTGAATTAGACAAGTTTGTTGGATAACAAGGATGTTTAACATCTTGTGCACAACCTGGAGTAATGAGAGTCGGAGGTGGTGAGTAAACTGGGGGAGGCAACAGCGCGCTGCTAATTAATGGAGGAGGATGAGAAGCAATTGGTTCCTTTTATTTAAGATTCTTGAATAAGCAAATAATTGTCTTCTGTTACCAAACGGGGGTTACATATTTGGTGTGCTTTATAATAATTTGGTGTTATGAGTTTCTTATTATTTGCACCTACTCGAGGAGCAATTGATTTATTTTGTTTGTATCAAAAATAAATTCACTTTTTACATCAAATAAACTCTTCATTTTATTTAGTAATATGAGAAATATTGGTCATCTTCCTTTTTTTATTCATCAATTGTTATGTGAATTCAACAACATTTCAATTTTCATCCAAAACTTATTATTTAGATGCATGTCATCCAAACCAACCCATCTGAGCAATCACTCGTTTGTATTTTCATTGTTTTAATGCTACTCCTTGACAAAGTCAGATTGAGATCGTCTTCTCAAACTAATTCATGACTAACAGTGAACATCCTTTGGGTCCAGGATTCTCCTCTGCGTTAGAGTTATGTGAAAGTATGAAACGAAAACAGATTTCTTGCCATTTTTATTACGAAAACCACAATAGGGTGTAATATCGAACCATCACAATTACATAGAATCCAATAAACACATAAAGATTCAAATTACACGTAAACCTGAAGCATAATAATATAGCATCTTCTAGAATTAGCATCTACTACTCAATCTCGAAACTCAAATACCAAGTCTACAGATTGATTGTTTTCAACATCCAAATTAGACAAACCAAAATACACACATAACACTACTGCAACGGTCAGAATCCTAATCAGCTTCTGCCAGACTTGAGAGAGAGCCTGCAAACAAATACTAAATGAGTACTATAATATGATAATAATGAAATTCTCTTGATTATATACAGACTATCTATTTCACACCTGATATTTTCTTTAACCCCATGGAAATCCATACAACTATAGCCAGTAAAAACCCCTCATTTGCAAATGTCTGTATATGATTCCACAGTCCTCATTATGAGCATAACTTTAGAGAAGCTAGTTCTCAAAATCTTTACAAACGAAACTCAAAGGACTAGCAGACTTTTAGAGTTCTGCAATAGTTAAGCTAGCGATGACCATACAGGACTACGTCTTGGCCACTCAACCATTTGCTGACTTGGTTGCCATACAAAGTAATGAACAAGATGTTCATATCAGTTCAATCTATCAGATAATCTTTTATTTTGTCATACAAGCTTAACTGGCAGTTTACCGGGGCTAAAGAACCAAATGTCAAAGCAAACAGGCTACAAAGTCTAAATAAGGTTGTAATAGCCTGAGACAAAAACAAAGCTTTCCTTTTTCTGGGTCAAAAACTCAAGGGATTCACACTGTGAATTAATATAAATGTAAGTTATTATCCCAAAATGCAGTTTATGCTAAATAAAACAAGTAACTAATAGAATAACGAGCTATCTATAGGATAACAACAATACCAATATATCGCAATTTACCACTATGAAAACTAGGTTTCCAGTAATGAACAAATTATTCAAAGAAATCTACAAGTAGTTTTCTGAATGAATAGTTTGATGAAGTTGATCTCCTCATAAGAGCACAACTGAGTTATGTGGAAAATTTGTCGGCAACTTCCATAAAATGATTCAACAATTCATATCAATTCAGTCGGGTGATATTACCTGTTCAGTAACACATCTGCAGGTCCTGCAGCTGCCGCAAATAGTTTACAAAGTACAAGCTTCAATAGCCGACACTCGCATGTCAATCCCTTCGAGCCGTTTGGTATAAGAGAGATCCAGTTCGTTGTGCAGAAGTTCAGATTCATTGTACCCTATATTGCCACTCTCCCCAGTGCAACCAACAGCATCAATACCTTGAATAGGCTCTTTCATATGAATGGTCTTACCAAAGAGTTGAAAAGAACTTCTCCCGACCTTTGTCAAGTTGCAGTATCGGTTCCCATCAAGTTCCATCCCAAAGGATGTGGACTACTCAGGCTATCTGGTGATAATTGATCAGACTGTGGACTTCCAATGTTCAACTCAGTAGACACCCTCTTCAACCTTGGCACCATGTTGTGGCCAAAGGAATTATAGGTGCACATCTGAGGAGTATTTTCATTTAACAAATGAGATACTTTGGATACACAGAATAGATCTTGCCTGGCTCCCTGCATGCCAGCAGGAAAAATGTTAAAGAGTTCAACAAGGATGCATTGAATTGCCCCCATTGTTGAATTAGCTGCTCCTGTCATAGGTATCATGAATTCTTCCTCTCCATTTCTCAGAAGCCCAGGATTCAGTGGAGCTCTGAATCTCTTTGTAGGGGGAACACAGTATGAAGCGAAGGTGCATTATGAAGTGAAGGTGTTGATGCAACAAAGTCAACTTGCCATGGGCTCACCCACTTAGCATTATGCAGAACATCAGGTTCATCCCATGTAACCTGTTATATAGAGATCATTAGAGATTTAACTAATTGCTTGGCATGAACTATACAACTTAACATCAGTAAATGGTGGAGACACGAGAAAGATAATAAATGCTAAATGCAAGAAATTCAGCATAAAACAAAATTTAGAGTTTTTAAATATATAATAAGTATATCTACACAAATATTCTACCTATATTTAAACCACCACACACCTCTGCCTCTTTCTCTGAGTGCTTGTGAATGTATGTGCACTGTTGTGTTTGTATGCCTGATATAATAGGTTTCCCTCTTTATCTCAGATTGAGATCGTTGCCAAGCATAGAAATTCTGATTTGCTAAACTAAACATAAATGGAAAACAAAATCCAATAGGGATTCAATCAAGGGAGACATCTTGAAAGAGCATAGCCTCAACTCTCAACACCATATTCTATATACTTATAATCCACAACCTGAATCAAATTATCTTGAAATGGTTATTTCTTTATGGAACAGTTAGTTTAATCTTTCCTTATTTTGATTTTCTACTTCAAAACAAAAAATAATGAATTGCAACCAAGATGATATCAAGTACTTGAACAGAAAGCGAGGCTACAGAAAAGTTGGTGTGATGCATATTCACACAGAGGTATTGATCAAGTATCTCTTCCATTTCAATTTCTCCTCCAACATTTCAGATACAAAATAAATTAGCCAAAACAAGCAACTATATAGAAAACAATGTTCAGGTTGGATTGCATTATTGAAAATCAAATATTCTCATCAATCCTATAGCATATGGCAACTAAGGATAAAACAAATTAAAAAAACAACAAGGAAAGCTAACTAAAACAAAATCTGTCAGTGCATTTGTGATTTAACTGATCAGTTCAAATATCAAATTAATTATTGAATGTTTGTTCCAAATATAAACCACCATGAGATGTTCCCTAATTCAAAAAGGGTGGTTTAATTAGCACCCTGATATGTACAGACAACTAGAACCAAATGGATCTAAATTACAGTTAAATGTCCCACATAAACATCAAAATGAGTTTCTGAGGCCTGCATCAGTGAGAAGCTAATAACAACTCTCAAGACAAGAAGGTTATAATGCCATGTAATTGCCTCAACATCCAAACTATACAAATTCAATTCGAGAATAAAAGTAAATAAGGACAAAAGGTGAAGAAGAACTACCTGAAGCATACGCCATGGGGATCCCTGCCAAGGCCCATTGTCCGGAACAGAGACGGAAGACAGAGTACCCTGAAACCAAGTCATCCGTCTCCCTGGCCATCTTGAGTCTCATCTCAGCCGTCCAAAACACCTTCAATGCCTTCTTCACTACTAGTCGGATCATTTTGTTAGTTTCAATAAATTGTCTGATATATACTTCGATGCTCTCTGTCATACAATAACAGAGCATGTGTATATCTCTCCCCACCCCCTTTTTAGCATAGATCGAGATGATGAAATTCAAGAGTGGTTCAGCACTACATCTACCGTACCCACAATCCCATATCAATTCCGACAGGTGATAACAAGTGGAAGGGAGTTGCCTCGTGTGCTCTTTTCTCAGTCGATACGACTGCGGATGCTGAATTTTCTCATTACTTGTATCAATTCACTCTGGAAACTGATGCTGTGAGTCTGAAACCTCATGTGATTGACTGGGAAAAAGGACCCCAGCTACCTTAGATCAAGTTCTCATCTGCTTTTGATTTTCTATTTACCTTGTTTGAACTTTGCAGAGCGGTGGTTAAATCAATCAACTGTGGTGAGGGCTAGATTTGAAACCAACAACCCATTCATGGTGGCCCAGAAATGTGGAATTCGTCAAATCTATGAACTAGATGCTGGATGGTTTAGAACTAAGATATGCCCTCAGATTGATTATATTTATCCGAATGAAGATGAGGGGGACGCTGTACTGGAGGCTTGCTGGCGTGGTCAAGATCAAGTAAATAAATATTTCAAATGGTAGAATTTAATTTTCCCAGTTTCTGTACCAAGTTTGATATATTTCTAATTAAATTGTTCTTTGTGTGATTGCAGGGAGAAATTCATTCCTCCCTTGGAACAAGCCTCCACACTTGTGCTGAGAAAGAACATTGAGTCTGTTCTTCCAAGATACCTTGAGGTATATATGTCTCTCTCTTTTCTCTCTCTAATAAAACAGGTTACTAATAAATTTGCGCATTTTCATCTCCAGGCATTAAACCATGATTGTCAATGGTATAGATTTAACCTCAGTGGAAGCCCAGCGTGGTTTAAGGACTTGTATGCCTTTATTGATACAATGCCAGCTGGGTCCTGGCGTTCTATGCGAATCGAGATACCTCAGAATCTACACAAGAGTAAGAAGTGGATGGGATTTGCAATATACACATCAATTGCAGAGGAAGCACGGCATTTTAAACTCCGAACGGGCACAGATTCTCGCGGTAGAATTTATATGGTAGAACTTGAGCACGTCAGGTCCTTTTCTCAAATCTTTTTCTACAGTTATCAAAATCTGCTTGCAGGTGTATAAACTTCTCCTTCTCTGATGTTACCTCTGCTGATATAGATGATACTTTCTGGACTAATTCATTCTGCTTATTTTCTATAACTTATATCCTCGCTTCAACTTCAGATACAGTCTTTTCATCTCCATTAAAAATAGCATCCTTGTAAACTTTAAGAAGGGTCCTCAAGCTGGGCAAATGCTGTTGATCTGCTACACTAGTTTCTACATTATTCTGACCCTGGTCCTCTTTGGCATTTGCCTAAACATATAATGCAGACATATTTCTCGTTCAAGTGATATTATAGATGAAACCATTGACAGAAAAGAAATCAAATGAAGTAAATGCAAGTTTGAAGTATTGATTTATGAAAATGAGAGAATTACCCAGATTACTAAGCCTATGATATTACAAATACTTGCTAATTGTAAGGATTCACACAAGAAGCCTAAGCCTATCATTTTCATACAAGCAATAGCCAAAGCCAAGAATTCTAACCAATTGGCAATGTCAGACCTTACAAAACACCGTATATCTCAAACTTGAACTCATTTAGACCCTTATCAGCCACCATTTCCATCATGCAAAATCCTTGTTTTTGGCCAGAAATAGTAACAAAATCTAAACAAAGGGGAATATGTTGGTGTTTAACCGGACACAAAGTACCGGACTTGGTTCATTTCAAAGCAAGCATCTTGAACACATGTGACTAAGCTTTCGAACCACTAAAACCCATGACCATTTTCTCCCCAAAATCCCGGTAATTAAAAAATGAATTAGGAAAATACATGAATATAAATTCAGAGATTGATGAAAGCGTACATACTTGTCGAGGAGCGAGATGAGATTTGAAAGACGAGGCACGCCTGCTGCTGCTGCTGCTGCTCTGTATAGTTGTTATGGAGGTGACAGAAAACCCTAACAGAGGTTGAGGAGGAGCAATGGGTTTTGAGGAGAAGGAAGCAGAAATGCGAGGAGCTACGATGAAAGAGTGGTTTGGGATAAACAGTGAATTCGCCATTCAACTCTTTCTCTCTCTCTCTCTCTCTGAGAGTTTGTTGGAGTGTCTCTCTGGAGTAAAAAGAGCTGAGCTTGAATGAATCCTCCGCTTGGAATTTGGAAATGGTAGGCGGATTCAGATGACGACGGTCCTTTTTATTTGGGCTGAACAGAACCGGATTTCAATTTTGTTCAAGTGGATATGGGCTGAACAGAACCGGATCTTCAGGGTAGATGATTTGGATCATATTGTGAAAGAGTGCGATAACAATTTTACTCTATAATAATCGAATGTTACATGTACTACTTAGGTACCAAACATGGTTACATGAACACAAATCCGAGTAGAGATATGTAGCTAGATGTCATTCTTGGCTCCTGGAAGTTCCAATATTAGGACACAATTCTTATTCAGACAAAAAAGAACAATACAATTCTAAATTTCTAATTATGTAAAATCACTAAAATGCGACTAAAAGATTAATTTCACTATCAATTAGAGTGAAAACATACGAAGAAACAACAGTGGAATTCGTTTATGTTAAATTATTAACAAAAAGTTGTCTCATTTGATTTTTTATTTATTTTTATTTGGTTTTGGTAGTCTTCCCATTTTAGTATTTTGTACACTCAAATGAAATATAAGCTAGCGATGTATTAGCCGGTTAACCATATGCTGACTTAGTTGCTATTCACAGTAATGAAGAATATATTCATATCAATTCAATCTATAGGATAATCTTTTTTGAGAAAACAGATAAAGTCATATATTATCAAAGCCAGAAAGGCATATACATCAAAATCCTAGGCCTGCAACCAATCTTACGGACAGACAACTAAGGACTCTAACAAATGTCACTCATTGAAAAACAATTAAGCTCGTTTATTCAACGAGCCTACAGAGGCAAAAACCTCGAAGAAGCAATTAAACGCTATTCTATAGATCTTTAACTACCAAAGCTACGCAATTGTAGAGTAGGCAAAAATCCTAGTTTAACTGACTATACGAAGAATTCGCAATTGTAGACCCCAAGGATCTAAGCATTAGACAAGTTTAGACCCAGAATAAGGCACAAGTGCCTCATCCAAAACCCAAACAAAGCCAAACACAAACAACCCAAACTTTGTTGAAGAGGACGCCACCCAAGCAAGAAGGTTCGACCGCCTGAGCCGCCAAAGAACCCACCCAGCCAGAGGCCGACTCTCCTCCATCATCCCCCAGACAGCGCAGCTGCCGCCACCTGCTGAGATCAACACCGAAGAAAGCAGAGGAGCAGTACCTCCATTCCGATTAGCTTCGGACTTTGTAGCACTAGACATGGAGGATCTGAATAAACCAGATTGCAACCCACCAGTCAAGTGGAGATGATGCCGCCAGAGCGACCTAGAGAAGCGCGAACGCTGGAGGAGGCGTGCACCAGCCAAAGCGATGACGAAGCCTGTAGTTGTTGTCGGCAACAAGCGCCGACGCTGGAGACCAAAACCATGATGGCTAGGTTTAGGAGAGAGCAAAGCTCTCATGACGGCTAGGTTTTGTTATAGTTCATCTATAGGATAATCTTTTGTTTTCTCATAAAAGTTTTAATTGAACACAATACCTTATTAGCGTAACTAAAAAAACCAAATGTACGTCAAAGCAAACAAGCTCTAAAGTCGAAATAAGAAATTATTTTTTTCGGAGTAGTTTTATTATAATTTATAATTTATTATATATATATTTTTAATTATTAACAATCTATTTTGTTTCGTGAGAAGATATGTATGGACTAACTATAGTTTTCAATAAAAGCAGTGAGAAAAGAACAGGACATTGACTAACTATACTGCACCTTATCGGTCAATTGCTCTTGACTACATAATTGAATCGATTCGTCCCAGTGCTTTCGCCTACATTCCCACGCTTGAATCATATATTTTTTTTTCTTTTTTGCAACCCAATTCCATTCCATTCATCATGTGAATTCCCAGAAATTTCGAACACTTTCATTTCTTTTTCTAAATAAATTTTCGGCTTTAGTCCCATCCAATTTCAGTCAATCAACCAATCAATCATTTTTTCTAGGCAACCCAATTTCAATCGATCATGATTAATTCCACACGTAAGTTCCTAGCAATTTCAAACATTCTGCATTTCTTTTCCCTTGACATCTCCCCATGCATGAACGTTAAGGCAATGATTCCATGCTTAAAGGACAAAAGGGGCAAACCTTCTCAAGAAAGATAACGAAATGCCTTCACAATTAAGGAAGGAAGAGTACTCTAGGTGATGAAGAGAAACATAATAGTGGGATTTGTACGGAAAAGTAGAGATTTTGAATGAGCTTTTAATTTTAGATGTTGAGTGTTTAGGTGTGGAATTTCAGTTTGAAACAAGCTGATTGTACTTTGTGATTAGGGGGGAGAAATGTTTTAATAAGATCCTCAATGTTTTAATAAGATCCTCAACTGCGATTTAAATTTTTTTTGTTGACAATTTTGGAAAACCGCAGAATTTCAATAAATAAAAAAATGATGTGCTCTAAACTATAATGTCTTGCTAAAAAGCTATGCCTCAATGCCAAAAGGGGATTTCCTGCAAGGGAAGTTCTCTAGTGAGGACCTCTTAAATGAGGACCACTTGAGGACTTTTCTAGTAGACATACTTTTTTATTACATTTTGACAAATCAACCGTTCAATATTTAGATATTTATGAGTAGATCACTTCTATAAATTTTCAATGAAATCTAAAATCGTTAGGTCATCTATAATTGTGATTTACCATTTATGAATATGAATGGTTCAAAATTGACAGATTTGGTTCGTTCATTTATTTGGTCTGGTTTGGTACCTTAACGATTTCAAACTTTGTTGAAAATTTGTAGAAGTGATCTACTCATGAATATCTTAACATTGAACGGTTGATTTCTCGAGATGTGATCGAAAAATAGATATCACAACCATTAATCAAAAAGTCTTCAAATGGTCCTCATTTAAGAGGTCCTCACTAGAGAAACTCTCTTTCCTGCAAATCATCTTTAGAGGTGCTTCTAAAACGCATTTGAAAACATGTATTTTTATTAGGAATTTCATATTGGGGTGTAATTAGCAAACCATCACAATTACATATATAGAATCTAACAAACACGTACAAAAAGATCCAAATTGCACGTAAACCTGAATTATAATTATATCATCTTTTATCATTAGTATCTAATACTAAATTTTGAAAATTGAAAACCATTAAATTAGCCATTAAATTAGCTAAGGAGCTTCAGTATGTGAAGGTGATTTTTGAGACAGATTGCCTACTTTTAGTTCAAACTCTCCCGTCTCAAGGTATTGTTGATTTTTCTATCATGAGTTTCATTATTGAGGATGTGATGCTATTACTCCTGGAAAATCAGAATTATGAAGTTGCTTATGTTAATCGGCGAGCGAATGAGGTAGCTCACCTCTTAGCTCGATCGGCTTTAAATTCAGATGTCGACCAAACTTGGTTTGGTCATGCTCCCATCATTATAAGGGATGTCATTTTAAACGATTGTATTCGTTCTTGATTCAATAAATTCAATTTCAAAAAAAATGTCCAATCCAAAACCACAAATTAGACAAACCACAAATTAGAGATTGTTTTCGGAGTAATTTTATTTTAATGTATTGTATTTGTTTTAGTATTACAATCTATTAATTTTTGTTTTTGTGAGAAGATATGCATCGACTAACTCTGGTGTTCATTAAAAATAGTGAGAAAAGAACAAAACATCCTCTAATTATGGTCAATTGCTCTTGACTACATGACCCACATAATTGAATAGATTTGTCACCCTGATTTCCACGTTTTTCGTGAACAATTTCCAGGATGATGAAGGCTGAACCATTCACATGTGCCAGACAGGCAGACAGTTTCCACTTGCAATTTGGTGTTAGTTCGGGCTAAACTTTGTGGCAATTTTCAGCTTTAAAATGCATTATTGAGTCCATGGGGATAAACTGACCCAGTTTCAAAGATAAGAAATAAGATACCCCCACACTAAGCTAAAACGTTGATCGACACGCTTATAATAATTGAAGTCATTTTTGTGGGCCAAAAAAAAAAAATTGGAGTGATTTTCAATTCAGTTTTTTCATTGCATTGGACCCCAAAAAGAAAAAAAACCAATCAAATTAGCTCTCGGTGGGACGGGTTCCTGCATCTCCTTTATTAAAGTTAAAGCTAATGGCACCTTGCACAATCTACATAGAAAAAAAAAAGGTTCACACTTCACACACACAAACTCATCGACACGGTTCACATACACCGACACTGATGTAGGTACTTACTATATTAACCAGCGACGCGCCACTTCCAATCACCACCAAACCAAAACAAATATTCCTAGCTAGCCTTCTTCTTCTCCTCCAGAATATTAATTTCTAAACGTAACCTCGATCGTATTCCATCTCTTAGCAATTTCCGGCTTTAAAAATCGGGGAGTGGGGTGTTCCGATTCCAATTCTTAGATCTTGCACATAGTACGTGTTGCTCCCATCAATCGATCCATCGGTTATTCCCATATTCTAACAAGTGATGGTTTCCCTCAATCTCCTGTCGTCCATTAATTTATTGCCTACTAGGCTGCTTGTTCTCTGCTTTGCTTCTCTTTAGCTTTCTCTCTTTGTGGTTCACTGTCTGTATTAGTTTGGCCTTTTGGCTTTTAATCAGAGACCAGTAACACTCCACACTCGTTATTCAATGACCACCAAAACAGACATTCCTTCTTCTTCTTCTTCTTCTTCTTCTTTTTCTCCTCCTCCATTCCGTAAATTGACATACGATGTGTTCCTCAGTTTCCGAGGTGAAGATACTCGCAAAAATTTCACAGACCATCTTTATGCTGCTCTGAAACGAAATGGTATACACACATTTAGAGACGATGAAGAACTTGAGAGGGGAAAATCAATTGCTCCGGAACTCTTCACGGCAATTGAAGAATCAAGATATGTAATCGTCGTTCTTTCACGAAATTATGCCAATTCCTCATGGTGTTTGGACGAGATTGCAAAGATCGTTGAATGCAAGAAAGAGACAGTAGTACTCCCAGTGTTTTATGATGTGGATCCATCTGACGTACGAAAACAAACAGGGGATCATTTCGAGAAAGCCTTCTCCAAGCATGTTAAAGAACACCCAGACAAGGTGGAAAGGTGGAGACGTGCTCTTTCTCAAGTAGCCAACCTCTCTGGATGGCATTTGCGAGATGGGTACGTAAGCTTAATATTCTAAATTATATATATTTGTAGTCTTCTTTGGTACTATATTGAATAATTCTCAGGTTCATTATACTTGAAATTAGCTGTAACAAATTAAAGAAAAAGATCGGCATTATCTCATAAGAAAGCTTGAGAAATCATCATATTGATAATGGAAGATTACAAGAGTCAAGAAGCCATGAATGGCATACAAGCTCTCTAAGTATGATACGGGAGAGAAAAGAATGAATAGAAAAAAAAACAATCAATCAAGCCTATATTAACTAGAAAAGCAGAACACATACAAAAACCATCGTAACAGAACCATTGTGATTAGGATACGTGACCTTCAATCCTTGATGAAGACTTTTCTAAAGGCATTAACTCTCAACATCCTCCCCCAAACTCAGCTGGGATTTCCCAATCTGAATTTGCCAACATGAACATTGAATAGAGGACCATGGACCCATGGTTAGTATATACATGAAGGTCACATAATAGTATAATACTTCTTGTAATTAACCAACTAATTTCAGCAGCAGTGTTGGCAAGTGCTCTGTATTCGGCCTCTGTTGAACTACGAGAAACAGCAGCTTGTTTCTTGGAGCCCCAAGAAACTGGATTATAGATTTATAACCCAAGAACACAACTATCTAGTTGCAGACCTGTACTGTGATTACCGCCCCAATCTGAGTCACCATAGGCTACGAGGTCTGTGATACCATCATACCAGATGTGTAAGTCCAAGATATGATGTAACATTCAAATATCTAATGATCCTCTTCACAGCAGCCATATGAGATTCTGTTTGAGCATTGAGGAACTGACATGCATGATTCACAGAAAATGCTATGACTGGTCTAGTGAAAGTAAAATATTGTAGGGCACCAACCAAACTCCTGTAAAGAGTAGGATCTGAGAGCAGCTCCCCTTCATTTTCTAATAATTGAGAATGAGGAAGATGAGGAGCAGTACTGTATATATATATATATATATATTTTTTTTTAAACCTTCACCCTCTTTAAATTGTTGTTTTACGCCTTATACACATGAGATATATAAGATGATTATTTATTAATTGCTTTTCTAGGTATGAATCCAAAGTTATTCGAGATATTGTTCAAAAGATTTTCACCGACTTGAACCAAAAAATCTCAACATCTATGGAGGGTTATGTCGGTATGGATTCTCACCTGAATAAAATGCTTTCCTGCTTAGACATTGGGGGTCCCGATGATGTTCGTATCATAGGGATTTCTGGGATGGGTGGTATCGGGAAGACCACTATTGCACAAGTGGTTTCTGAAATGGTACGACCTCAGTTTGAAGGTTACAGCTTTCTTGAGAATGTTAGAGAGGTAACTGAAAAGCAAGGTGTACTTCATTTACAACAGAAACTTCTTTCGGACTTGCTTGAAATCAATGTAAATGTACAGAACACCAAAATGGGAGAAGATATAATCGGGTATAGACTATGTACTAAAAGGGTTCTTATCATTCTTGATGATGTGGATCAAGAAGAACAATTGGAAGCATTGTGTCATCGTGAATGGTTTGGTCCTGGGAGTAGAATCATCATAACTTCAAGAAATGAACATTTGCTCAGTGCGGTTGACGGAGATGAAGTATACAAGGTGAATCCATTAACTGATGCTGACGCTCTTCAGCTCTTTCGTATGAAAGCCTTTAGGAAAGACCAGCTGGTTGGAGAAGAATTTCTTAAGCTATCCAAGGAATTTTTGAAATATGCTGATGGCCTTCCATTAGCTATTAAAGTTTTGGGTTCTTCCGTTAAGGGTAGACGTATAGAATTATGGTCAAGTGCATTGGATAGACTAAAGGACAATCCTGAAAAAAAAATTATTAATGTTCTTAAACTTAGTTTTGACGGATTAGAACCAAGAGAAAAGAAAATATTTTTGGACATCGCATGTTTCTTTAAAGGGGAGAACAAAGATCGTGTAACAAGAATACTTCAAGGTAGTAATGCCTATTGTCCGGACATTGATATACAGGTTCTCATAGACAAATCTATGGTTACTCTATTTGGAAGAAACTTGGGGATGCATGATTTGATACAAGAATTAGGTTGGGAAGTTGTTCGTCAAGAATGTTGTGATGAGCCTGGAAAACGTAGCAGATTATGGCTTCCAAATGAGATCATCGATGTACTTGATCAAAAAAAGGTAACAAAATTAGTACAAATAATCGATCGTACTAATATATAATTTTTTTTTTGGTATTATGCACTATTTTGTGCAATAACAAAATTCTTTGCTCTTTGTTGCCAGGCAACAAGTGCAGTTCAAAGCATACTCCTCCAATGTCCAACAAAAGAGGATGTGGTTCACTCAATTAATGACTCGTTCTCTAATATGGACAAATTAAGATTGCTCAGAATTTGGAATGTGAAGTGTGCTGGAAACATCAAATATCTTTCTAAGAAGTTACAGTTTCTGCAATGGCATGAATGTCCTTTAGATTCTTTCCCGTCTGACTTTCAGCCAGATAACCTTGTTGAACTTCACATGCATTCAAGCCGCATCAAACAACTATGGAAGGGGGAGAAAGTAAGATCATAACAAATCTTATGCATGTTCAAATATTTTGAATGTTTTCGTAAAGCTGAAATTATATATTCCGTTCTTTTCTTACATGATTTATTAAGAAAATGATGTGGTATTTTTTTGAATTAGATAAGGTCCCTTAGTCGTGCTCAGTTAAACATCCACAAAGAAAAAATTAATTAAAATTAATTTGTCATTCTCATGCTAAAGCTGGACATTACTTAATTGCACTTCAAATTTTCTCTGATTTTCTCTGATGTAGCTTGTTGCACTCTACATTGTTTTTAAAAGTTGGAAATTAAGATTTGTGTTGAGTTCTGTCAAACAATTAATTAAGATCATGATGAATATACTATATATTTATAAACTATATAGTAATGTTTAAAAACAAAACTAAGCCCATGTGATTAGCTTAAGTGGTGAGGGAGGATTATGCTGGATTAGATGTTCAATCATCTCCAATGTAATCGCAGATACAATCCGTAGTCGCAGTCTCGCAGATATTATATTTACAGTTGCAGATGCAAAATTTGGTAAAAGATGATAAAATAAAAAAATCTTACAATTGCAGATACAATCCGCCTAATGTAAAGTAAATATAATCACTTTCTATCATCTTTTATCGTCTCTCTCATCACTAGACTATATACATACACGTATGAATCTCTTGCATGATAAAGATGATGCAATTTTCACATCATGAGTTCCAAAGATACATTATTATGATGCAAGATAATTTTCATTTTAACAACATAATGATTAGGCATTTGTGCACATTATATATCCTCCCTCTTAATTTTTCTCATCTATAATTTGTATTATTTTTGCTAGATACAAATCTTATGAAAAAGTACGTATAATAATAATTTCAATCACATGACGATCATCTTTCAAATTGTAACAGGGATGGAGAATGCTACGGGCTATCGATCTGAGTGGTTCACAATACTTGACGTCGACTCCAGACTTCACTCAGGTTCCAGATCTTGAGAAATTGGTTCTTCAAGGTTGTACAAGCTTGGTTGAGGTTCACCCGTCTCTTGGATCTCTCAAGAAACTCATCTTTTTGAATATGAGCAATTGCAAGTCTGTTGAGAGCATTCCACCTTTCACTAGTTTGGAATCACTTAGAACTTTGAATCTTTCAAGTTGTTCAAGACTGAAGAAGGTCCCTGAAATTCAAGGAAATATGAAAAGCTTGTTGGAGCTTTATTTGGATGGGACTATCATTGAGAAATTGCCTCCATCAGTTGAACGTTTGACTGGTCTTACTTTGTTGAGTTTAAAAGATTGCTCCAAACTTGTTGAGATACCTGGGAATCTGAATTGTATGGAAAGTCTGGACCAGCTTTTTATAGGGGGAACTGCCATAGGAGATTCATCGTTCCTTGCAGGTATGAAGAATCTCAAATCTCTATCTTGCAAAGGATGTAGAGGTGATGCTCCCAGGAGTTTGTTGTCTCCTGCTTCATTGTCGAGTTTAACCTCATTGACAGCGCTAGACTTAGGTTATTGCAATCTAATGGATGGAGATATTCCCGATGATCTTAGCAGCCTAATCTCCTTGAGAGTGTTATTTTTAAATGGTAATTGTTTTGTTCAATTACCTGAAAGTTTCTCTCAACTCTCAAAGCTCGAGACTCTCTACTTGAGGGATTGTAGACAGCTTGAATTGGTTCCCAAGAAGCTTCCGTTAAGTCTTGACTATGTGTTTGCAGAAGATTGTACTTCACTGACGGATTACCCAAATCAAATCAAAGTATTGACTTCAGTGGAGTCGGGACTGACTGCTATCATTTCCCTCGATTCTTCAGCAATTGGATACACACAATTTGCCAAAATGTGGCATTTTAATGGCGGGGAATCTACAGAGCTGCATTTGATATTTGATGAGCATACGGAGGTTTTGAGATTTTCACTGGAAAATCGAGTGTATCAAAAAGTAGTTGAAGTACGTCTCTCTCTCTCTCTCTCAAACAATAACAGAGTATGGGTATATCTCTCCCTTTCTGTAATTAACTAGGCAGCTTTTGTGTTTTGTGTTGCATATATGCAGAGTAATCGAGCACTGCAATCCATGTCAGATCCCTTTATTGCCATAGAACATGATAATGAAATTCCAGAGTGGTTCGTCAATACATCTACCAGCAATGCCATATCAATCCCGATAGGTGATAACAAGTGGAAGGGAGTTGCCACGTGTGCTGTTTTCTCAGTCATCATTCCGACAGCGGATGTTGAATTTTCTAATTACTGGTATCAAATCACTCTGGAAACTGATGTTGTGAGTCTTGAACCATTTGTGATTTACCGGGAATCAGAACTCCTCCGCTTTGAATCAAGTTCTCATATGCTTTTGATTTACTCTGAGCCTAGTTGGAGGTTTCCAAAGCACATAAATGCATCAACTGTGATGAGGGCTATATTTGAAACCAACAACCCATTCGTGAGGGTCCAGAAATGTGGAATTCGTATGATCTACGAGCAAGATGATGGATTGTATTCTTCCAAAAAAACAAAAAAAGACAAAGATGCTGGATTGTATAGTACCAACAAAGCTGAGGGCAAATACTTCACATGTCAGAACAATGCTGTACTGCTGTCCGGCTGGCTCAGTCGAGAGGATAAATGCTTGAATTGGTAAGTCAATCAATTTAATTTTCTGATCCCCAACTACTACAAATGCCGCTGCTTTGTATTAAAACATACTCTCTTTTTTTTTTGAACAATTGTATTAAAACTTACTTCACCATTACTTTTGTGTGCCTAGTCTGATTAAATTGTTCTTTTGTGTGTTTGCAGGGAGAAATTCATTCCACCCTCGGAAGAAGAGTACACCACACTTGTGCTTAGAAAAAACATTGAGTCTGTTTTTCCAAGATACCTTGAGGTATGTTTGTGTGTCTCTCTAGTTTATATGATCTCTGTATCTTTGAAATAAAATATGTTGCTAATTAATATGCGCATTTCCAATTCCAGGCATTAAACCATTGTACTCTGGTGTATAAATTTAACCTCAGTGGAAGCCCAGCGTGGTTTCATAACGAGGTTAGCTTTTTTGGTGGAATACCAGATAGGTACCATCCGTACAATGTAGAAGGAACAGACGTAATGATGTTTGCTGATCTAATCGAGATACCTCAGAATCTACACAAGAGTAAGAAGTGGATGGGATTTGCAATACAAGCATCAATTGCACAGGAAGTAAAAGCGGAAGAAGAAAAGAAGGACAACTATCGTGTTTATCTCAATGTTCACCTCGCAACGAGCGAGATTGAAATTCAGTCCGGGAAGCATATCAGAGAATTGAAATACATGCATAATGTCGGAGAAATTAAATACACGAGGTCATCACATGATCAACTTTTGGTTGTCTACATACCGCGGGCACAGCTTCCCGAAGCCTTGTTTGCTGAGACACCGACAACTAAAATGCTCGTTATGTTCGGGATCAATAGCCGTCATGTAAAGTTTCAAACAATTGGGGTCCGTGTTGTGTACCAGGAAGATATCCAAGGGCTTGCTGACGCTATTATCCATTGCATCCAAAGGTCAAACACTCTTGAATTATACGATAAATTGCTGGTAAAAGAATGGATAGAATTGATACGATTGCGAGGGGGTCATTTAGAGGGCATGTCTAATCCAAAAGAACGGGATTCTAGAACCCGATGGGAAAAAGAGTTTGAATTGCACTCTCAAAAATACAGAAATCGGGTCTCTCATCTCTCTCTATCTCACATATGTACTTTAACTTCTTCTTTTTTCTCCTTTCTATTAACATTAATTTGAACTTGAACATTCAGGACTGGTCTGCCCCTCATCAACTTCGTTGTAACTTCTATGGAGGTGAAATTTCCAAGTGGAAATGGTTCATGCATATCAAACAAGGCAACTCTGTAGAAATTCCACTGCATTCGAGTTTGTTGGATGATGCTAATTGGTTGGGGATTGCCATATGTGCTTTTAGTCGGTTGTACCCCAATGATGGAGACTCAAGTCTTGGCAGTGCTATTTCTGATTCAGAGTATAATGTGGTTACCTGTCGTTTGGACTGTGATGGTCGTCATGTACTTCATAAGTGGACACCTTTTAAGGAATTCGATGCTTCTGGTTTTGCAAAGGATGTGACTTGGTTCTTATATTTACCGCGCAGTGATAAATGGTTCAAGTCCTGGAGGCAATGCAAGCTGGCCACGGCTACTTTTTCATGGTCGAGCCAATACTTAACAGTTCAGAGTTGTGCACTTGGTCTAGTATATAAGAAGAATGTTGAACATCTTGTTCACACACTGACCTCCTGCGAATTACCTGCTTATTACCTTGAACGGCCTGGAGTTACTTGTGAGAGTAATTTAGCCGACAGGTATGAGTGCAAATGCTTCACATGTCAGAACAAAACTGTACTGCTATCTGGCTGGTTTAGTCCAGGGGATAAATGTTTGAATTGATAGGTCAATCAATTTAATTTTCTGATCCCCAACTACTACAAATATGCCGCTGCTTTTGTATTAAAACCAACTGTTTTTTTTTTTTAACAATTGTATTAAAACTTACTTCACCATTACTTTTATGTCCCTAAATTGTTCTTTTTTGTGTATGCAGGGAGAAATGCATTCCACCCTCGGAAGAAGAGTACTCCACACATGTGTTGAGAAAAAACATGGAGTCTGTTCTTCCAAGATTCCTTGAGGTATGTCTGTCTGTCTCTCTGGTTTATATGATCTCTATATCTTTGAAATAAAATATGTTACTAATTAATATGCGCATGCATTTCCAATTCCAGGCATTAAACCATTCTACTCTGGTGTATAAATTTAACCAGCTCAGTGGAAGCCCAGCGTGGTTTCATAACGAGGTTGGCTTTTTTGGTGGTCTGCGAGATAGGTACTTACTGTACAATGTAGAAGGAACAGACGAAATGATGTTTGCTGATCTAATCGAGATACCTCAGAATCTACACAAGAGTAAGGAGTGGATGGGATTTGCAATACAAGCATCAATTGCAGAGGAAGTAATAGCCGAAGAAGAGAAAGAGGACAACTATCGTGTTTATCTTCAGCTCATAAATGGAGGTGAACCTGATTCCGGGATGCTTCTCGGAGAAATGAAATACATTCACAATGTCGGAGAAATCGAATACAAGAGGTCATCACATGATCAACTTTTGGTTTATTACATACCGCGGGCACAGGTTCCCGAAGCCTTGTTTGCTGAGACATCGACAACTAAAATGCTCGTTTTCTTCATGATCAATAGCCGTCATGTAAAGTTTCAAACAATTGAGGTCCGTGTTGTGTACCAGGAAGATATACAAGGGCTTGCTGACGCAATTATCCAGTGCATGCAAAGGGCAAATTCTCTTGAATTATACAAGTTTGTTGGATGATGCTAATTAGTTTCACAGTATAATGTGGTTACCTGTCGTCTGGATGAGAAGCAATTGGTTCCTTTTATTTAAGTTTCCTGAATAATTAAGCAAATAATTATCTTCTGTTATCAAACGGGGGATACATATTTGGTGTGCTTGATAATAATTTGGTGTTATGAATTTCTTATTATTTGCACATACTTGAGGAGCAATTGACTTATTTTGTTTTGTATTAAAAATAAATTCACTTTTTACATCAAATAAACTCTTCATTTTATTTAGTAATATGAGAAATATTGGTCATCATCCTTTTTTATTTATCAATTGTTATGTGAATTCAACAACATTTCAATTTTCATCCAAAACTTATTATTTAGATGCATGTATGTATTTTCATTGTTTTAATGCTACTCCTTGACAAAGTCACATTGAGATCGTCTTCTCAAACTAATTCACGACTAACAATGAACATCCTTTGGGTCCAGGATTCTCCTCTGCGTTAGAGTTATGTGAAAGTATGAAACGAAAACAGATTACTCGCCATTTTTATTAGGAAAACCACAATAGGGTGTAATATCGAACCATCACAATTACATAGAATCCAATAAACACATAAAGATTCAAATTACACGTAAACCTGAAGCATAATAATATAGCATCTTCTAGCATTAGCATCTACTACTCAATCTCGAAACTCAAATACCAAGTCTACATATTGATTGTTTTCAACATCCAAATTAGATAAACCAAAATACACACATAACACTACTGCAACGGTCAGAATCCTAATCAGCTTCTGCCAGACTTGAGAGAGAGCCTGCAAACAAATACTAAATGAGCATAACTTTAGTGAAGCTAGTTCTCAAAATCTTTACAAACGACACTCAAAGGACTAGCAGACTTTTAGAGTTCTGCAATAGTTAAGCTAGCGATGACCATACAGGACTACGTCTTGGCCACTCAACCATTTGCTGACTTGGTTGCTATACAAAGTAATGAACAAGATGTTCATATCAGTTCAATCTATCAGATAATCTTTTGTTTTGTCATACAAGCTTAACTGGCAGTTTACCGGGGCTAAAGAACCAAATGTCAAAGCAAACAAGCTACAAAGTCTAAATAAGGTTGTAATAGCCTGAGACAAAAACAAAGCTTTCCTTTTTCTGGGTCAAAAACTCAAGGGATTCACACTCTGAATTAATATAAAATTAAGTTATGATCCCAAAATGCAATTAATGCTAAATAAAAACAAAGTAACTAATAGAATAACTAGCTATCTATAGGACAATAACAATACCAACATATCACAATTTACCACTATGAAAATTAGGTTTCCAATAATGAACAAATTATTCACAGAAATCTACAAGTAGTTTTCTAAATGACTAGTTTGATGAAGTTTATCAAAATGATGTCCTCCTCATAAGAACTAAAACCTGAGATAACGTGACAGAAATATGAAAGAACAAACTTCAGCATGACATAAAGACATAATGAACAAGTTATTCAAGAAAGCCTACAAGTAAGAACTGTTAAAGCTACATCAGGAAGCCTTAGGTACATCGATTGGCCAATGGAGTGGCAGAGCAGGGTTAATGCATGTAAACCACGACAAAAAAATCAGGCATCTAAACTCATGATTGCAAAACTGAGTTATGTGCAAAATTTGTCGGCAACTTTCATAAAATGATTCAACAATTCATATCAATTCAATCGGGTGATATTACCTGTTCAGTAACTTATCTGCAGGTCCTGCAGATGCCGCATATAGTTTACAAAGTACAAGCTTCAACAGCTGAGACTCGCACGTCAATCCTTTCGAGCAGTTTGGTATAAGAGAGATCCAGTTGGTTGTTCAGAAGTTCAGATTCATTGTACCCTAAATTGCCACCCTCCCCAGTGCAACCAACAGCATCAATACCTTGAATAGGCTCTTTCATATGAATGGTCTTACCAAAGAGTTGAAAAGAACTTCTCCCGACCTATGTCGAGTTGCAGTATCGGTTCCCATCAAGTTCCATGCCAAAGGAATGTGGACTACTCTGGCTATCTGGTGATAATTGATCAGACTGTGGACTTCCAATGTTCAACTCAGTAGACACCCTCTTCAACCTTGGCACCATGTTGTTGTTGCCAAAGGAATTATAGGTGCAAATCTGAGGAGTATTTTCATTTAATAAATGAGATACGTTGGATACACAGAAAAGATCTTGCCTGGCTCCCTGCATGCCAGCAGGAAAAAATGTTGTAGTTCAACAAGGACGCATTGAATTGCCCCATTGTTGAATTAGCTTCTCCTGTCATAGATATCATGAATTCTTCCTCTCCATTTCTCAGATGAGGATTCAGTGGAGCTCCGAATCTCTTTGTAGGGGGAAACACAGTATGAAGCGAAGGTGCAGTATGAAGTGAAGGTGTTGATGCAACAAAGTCAACTTGCCATGGGCTCACCCTCTTAGCATTATGCAGAACTTCAGGTTCATTCCATGTAACCTATTATATAGAGATCATTAGAGATTTAACTAATTGCTTGGCATGAACTATACAACTTAACATCAGTAAACAGTGGAGACTAGAAATATAATAAATGCTAAATGCAAGAAATTCAGCATACAACAAAATGTAGAGTTTTTAAATATATAATAAGTATATCTACACAAAAATTCTACCGATATTTAAACAACCACTCTCCTCTGTCTCTTTCTCTGAGTGCTTGTGAATGTATGTGCACTGTTGTGTTTGTATGCCTGATATAATAGGTTTCCCTCTTTATCTCAGATTGAGTTCGCTGCAAAGCATATAAATTCTAATTTGCTAAACTAAACATAAATGGAAAACAAAATCCTATAGGGATTCAATTAAGCGAGACATCTTGAAAGAGCATAGCCTCAACTCTCAACACCATATTCTATATACGTATAATCCACAACCTGAATCAAATTATCTTGAAATGGTTATTTCTTTATGGAACAGTCAGTTTAATCTTTCCTTATTTTGATTTTCTACTTCAAAACAAAAAATAATGAATTGCAACCAAGATGATATCAAGTACTTGTACAGAAAGTGAGGCTACAGAAAAGTTGGTGTGATGCATATTCTCACAGAGGTATTGATCAAGTATCTCTTTCATTTCAATTTCTCCTCCAACATTTCAGATACAAAATAAATTAGCCAAAACAAGCAACTATGTATAAAACAATGTTCAGGCTGGATTGCATTTTGAAAATCAAATATTCTCATCAATCCTATAGCATATGGCAACTAAGGATAAAAAAAAAAAAGGAAAGCTAACTAAAACAAAATCTGTCAGTGCATTTGTGATTTAACTGATCAGTCCGAATATCAAATTTTATTGAATGTTTGTTCCAAATATAAACCACCATGAGATGTTCCCTAATTCAAAAAGGGTGGTTTAATTAGCACCCTGATATGTACAGACAACTAAAACCAATTGGATCTAAATTACAGTTAAATGTCCAACATAAACATCAAAATGAGTTTCTGAGGCCTGCATCAATGAGAAGCTAATAACAACTCTCAAGACAAGAAGGTTATAATGCCATGTAATTGCCTCAACATCCAAACTATATTTTGCTTGACTCAGTCAGTTAATACAATTTTAATTTGAGAATAGAAGTAAATAAGGAGAAAAGCTGAAGAAGAAATACCTGAAGCATACGCCATGGGAATCCCTGCCAAGGCCCATTGTCCGGAACAGAGACCAAAGACAGAGTACCCTGACACCAAGTCATCCGTCTCCATGGCCATCTTGAGTCTTATCCCAGCCGTCCAAAACACCTTCAATGCCTTCTTCACTACCTAGTCGGATCATTTTGTTAGTTTCAATAAATTGTCTGATATATATACTTCTCATTTGGCTTGGCAGAATTAGCCATATTTGCATGACGTGTGCTCTCTCTCATACAATAACAGAGCATGTGTATATTTCTCCCTTTTTGTAATTAACTAGCTAGCTTAATTTTATGTTTTACGTTGCATATATGCAGCTGTTTTCCTTGTCAAACCCCCTTTTTAGCATAGATCGTGATGATGAAATTCCAGAGTGGTTCAGCACTACATCTACCCGCACTCCCATATCAATTCCTACAGGTGATAACAAGTGGAAGGGAGTTGCCTCCTGTGCTCTTTTCTCAGTCGATACTACTGCAGATGCTGAATTTTCTAATTACTTGTATCAATTCACTCTGGAAACTGATGCTGTGAGTCTGAAACCACATGTGATTGACTGGGAAAGGGACCTCAGCTACCTTAGATCAAGTTCTCATCTGCTTTTGATTTTCTATTTGCCTAGTTTGAACTATACAGAGTGGTGGTTAAATCAATCAACTGTGGTGAGGGCTAGATTTGAAACCAACAACCCATTCATGGTGGTCCAGAAATGTGGAATTCGTCTAATCTATGAGCAAGATGCTGGATGGTTTAGTACTAAGATATGCCCTGAGGTTGATACTATTTGTCTGAATGAAGATGAGGGGGACGCTGTACTGGAGGCTGACTGGCGTGGTCAAGATCAAGTTAATAAATATTTCAAATGGTAGAATTTAATTTTCCCAGTTTCTGTACCTAGTTTGATATATTTCTAATTAAATTGTTCTTTGTGTAATTGCAGGGAGAAATTCATTCCTCCCTTGGAACAAGCCTCCACACTTGTGCTGAGAAAGAACATTGAGTCTGTTCTTCCAAGATACCTTGAGGTATATATGTCTCTTTCTTTTCTCTCTCTAATAAAACAGGTTACTAATAAATTTGCGCATTTTCATCTCCAGGCATTAAACCATGATTGTCAATGGTAGATTTAACCTCAGTGGAAGCCCAGCGTGGTTTAAGGACTTGTATGCCTTTATTGATACAATGCCAGCTGGGTCCTGGCGTTCTATGCGAATCGAGATACCTCAGAATGTACAAAAGAGTAACAAGTGGATGGGATTTGCAATATACACATCAATTGCAGAGGAAGCAGGGCTCCACTAGTTTCTACATTATTCTGACTCTGGTCCTCTTTGGCATTTGCCTAGACATATAATGCAGACATATTTCTCGTTCAAGTGATATTATAGATGAAACCATTGACAGAAAAGAAATCAAATGAAGTAAATGTAAGTTTGCAGTGTTGATTAATGAAAATGAGAGACTTACCCATATTACTAAGCCTATGATATTACACATACTTGCTAATTGTAAGGATTCACACAAGAAGCCTAAGCCTATCATTTTCATACAAGCAATAGCCAAAGCCAAGAATTCTAACCAATTGGCAATGTCAGACCTTACAAAACACCGTATATCTCAAACTTGAACTCATTTAGACCCTTATCAGCCACCATTTCCATCATACAAAATCCTTGTTTTTGGCCAGAAATAGTAACAAAATCTAAACAAAGGGGAATATGTTGGCGTTCAACCGGAAACAAAGTACCGGACTTGGTTCATTTCAAAGCAAGCATCTTGAACACATCTGACTAAGCTTTCGAACCAATAAAACCCATGACCATTTTCTCCCCAAAATCCCGGTAAGTAAAAAATGAATTAGGAAAATACATGAATATAAATTCAGAGATTGATGAAAGCGTACATACTTGTCGAGGAGCGAGATGAGATTTGAAAGACGAGGCACGCCTGCTGCTGCTGCTGCTCTGTATAGTTGTTATGGGGTAATGGGGGTAACAGAAAACCCTAACAGAGGTTGAGGAGGAGCAATGGGTTTTGAGGAGAAGGAAGCAGAAACGCGAGGAGCTACGATGAAAGAGTGGTTTGGGATAAACAGCGAATTCGCCAATCAACTCTTTCTCTCTCTGAGAGTTTGTTGGAGTCTCTCTGGAGTGAGTAAAAAGAGCTGAGCTTGAATGAATCCTCCGCTTGCAAATGGTAGGTGGATTCAGATGACGACGGTCCTTTTTATTTGGGCTGAACAGAACCGGATTTCAATTTTGTGGAAGCGGATATGAGCTTCACTTCAGGGTAGATGATTTGGATTTTGGATAATCGTCAAAATGTCTCCTGAATTTAGCCATAATTGTTAATTGGGTAAATATTAACCTTGAGATTTCAAAATGTTTAATATCACCCTTGTGGTTTGCAATAATGATTAATATTGGTCCAAAATGTTATTTATAGCAAAATTTTCATCAATTAAAATAGTATCGAAAATTAAATTAAATAAGAAACACTTGAAAAAAGTTTGTTTTCTAATTAAAATGATAAATTTATCCTTATAAATCACTTACACATGAATTTTAATTGTTGGATTTTTTGCCGAAATTAGCATATGGACCAATATTGATTAATTTTGCAAACCACAAGGGTTATATTAAACATTTTGAAACCACAAGGTTAATGTTGAATATTACCCCAAACCACATGGACCATTTATAACATTTATCCTTGTTAATTTACACCTTAAACTTCCAATTGCGTCAATTTATACCATGAACTTATAATTTGGTCAATTTATCCCCTGAATTTGATAAAATTATCAATTTGCCTCCTGAACTTGGTAAAAATTATCAATTCGCACCACATACGTCAATTTTAACTTTTTCCATCTAATTTTGTGACATGTGACATTTATGTGAGTGATATTTTTAGAAAAACACAAAAATTACCTTAAAATACAAATATACATAAAAATTATATTAAAATACAAATATATGTAAAAATTACATTAAAAACATAAATATACGTAAAAATTACATTAAAAACAAAAATATACATAAAAATTACATTAAAAATATAAATTTTTAGAGTTTAGGTGAATTTTTAAAAATTACATATATTAAAAAGTTAGATTTTTAATTTTTTTAATGTAATTTTTATGTATATTTGTGTTTTGCTAAAAATATATATCATAAAATGACCAAAATACCCCTCATGTAAATGTCATATGTCACAAAATTGGAAGAAAAAAGTTAAAATTGACATATGAGGTGCGAATTAATAATTTTTATCAAGTTTAGGAGACAAATTGACAATTTTATAAAGTTCAGTGGGTAAATTGACCAAATTGTAAGTTCATGGTGCAAATTGACAATTTTTACCAAGTTCAAGGGGTAAATTGAAATAATTGCAAATTCATGGTGCAAATTGATAATTATAACCAAATTCATGGGGCATTTTGGCAATTATGTCTATTGTAAAAGAGTGCATAACTCGAATGTTACATGTATTAATTAGGTACCAAACATGGTGACATTAATACAAATTGGAGGAGAGATATGTAGCTAGATGTCATTCTTGGCTCGTGGAAGTTCCAATATTAAAACACAATTGTGGTGATTTGGACACAAAAGAAAAATACAATTCCAATTATGTAAAATGTGACAAAAAGATCTAATCAATTTCACTGTCAATTGGAGTGAAAATATACACAGAAACAACGGTGGAATGACCGACTTTGCGGCGATTTACTCTTCCTTGGCTAGACTACTGTTTGGATGATTGGGCTTACTTGGTTTGGGCCCTTGCCGTCTTTGTTCGTTTGTGTTTGGGTTTGGCTTTTGTCCAATCATCATCTTTTGTGGTTTTTTCAAGTCTGTTTGTTCATACCCATTTGTTGCTTTTGATTAATGAAAAAAGTTTGTTTTTGCCAAAAAAAAAAATTACCGAATGATGAAGTTATCTAAATATGAATTTGTTTACATTAAATTAATAATAAAAAGGATGACTTTTTTCTTTTTAGGTTTTAGTCTTTCCATTTTAGTGTTTTGTAGACTCAAATAAACAATAAACTAGCGATGATCATACAGGACTACGTCTTAGCCGGTCAATCATTTGCTGACTTATTAGTTGCTATTTAGAGTAATGAAGAATATGTTTATATTAGTTCAATCTATCAGATAATCTTTTGTTTTCTCATATCAACTTTAACTGGCCATGTTTTAGTGTGGCTAAAGAACCAAACGAGCTTTAAAGTAGAAATAAGATTTGCTTTTTTGGAGTATTTTTATTTTTATTTATTGTATCTTTTTTATGATTACAATCTATTTTATTCTTGTGAGAAATTATGCATCGACTAACTATGATTTTCAACAAAAGTAGTGAGAAAAAGAACAAGACATTGACCAACTGTACTGGACCTTATCGATCAATTGCACCTGACTAATAATTGAATCGATTCGTCACGGTGCATTCGCCAACATTTCCACGCTGTGAATCATATCATTTTTTCTTTTTTTGCAACACATTTTCAATCCATTCATCATGTGAGTTCCCAGCAATTTCAAACACTTGCCTTTTCTGGTTGACTTCAGCAATTTCAATCCTTTTCTAAATATAAATTTTCGTCTTTAGTCCCATCCAATTTCAATCAATCAATAATTTGTTTTTGACAACCCAACCGGATTTCAAACGATCATGATTCTACATGTAAGTTCCTAGCAATTTGCATGCATTTCTTCCAAAAATTCTTCCATTCACCCACCGTGGTTGAAGTCAACCATAGTGATCTCAACCGTTGATTGATTTATATAAGAATAATAGAATTTTTATTTAAATCAATTAATAGTGAGATTGGTTGACTTCGACTAGGGTGAATGGAAGAATCTCTCAGCATCATTTTCTTGGTGAGGTAAAGATACCCTCACACGTTGATTCACGTATACACTTATAATAATTGGAGTCATTTTCAGGTTTTCACTGTATTCACCATTAATCAACTAATTATCACTAGTCATAAAAAGAAAAATGGAAATGGAAATGTGTCCTAAACTTTAAAGGTTTCAATAGCAAACGTCTCTTAGAATAGAATAGTAGAATACAATGATCTTCTTCTTGTAGTAGTAGCACTCTAAACCTCAAGAACATCGAACTCAAATTGTGTTTGAATTCTCTCTCTTGTAAAAGACTCATGGATCCAAAATATTTTTCAAGACTATGAAAAACTCATATGCAAAAGGAGAGGAGGAAAATGAATTATATATATTAATTCATATGATTCTCTATATGGAATGTGGTGTTACAAATATTTTATAGATGTAAGGTGACTTTTAGAAGAAAAATGACTTTTAAACAGTCATGACTACTCTTTGTGTAGTCACAACACCTATTCACTGGATTTTGGATCTATAACACCTATTCACTGGATTATAGGGTAAAATTGGTTATGCATGCACTCTTTGTGTAGTCATAACACTTATTCAACTTTACACTTATTCACCGAATTATTTATCCACAAATTATAAAAAATTAATCTTTCAATATTAAATTTTCCAACAGCTGAAAAAACATAGATAGCAGCTGAAAACATCAACTCTTAGCTGTAGAAAAAAGAACTGGCAAAACATTTACAGCAACCGTAGATAACATAATAAACTAGACAGCAAGAAGAGAAGAAAAAACAGAACACATAGGTGGACATGGCAGCTAAGTAAGAACAGAAATCGAAAGACATAGGTGGAGGTGCTGCTGGAAATTAAAAAACATCATAGAAGAGAAATCAAAGATGATAACCATATGTGAATCATAAGGACAGCTGTAAGTAGCAGCTCGACTTAGCAACAGCATTAATTTTAACAAAACCATCACAATTACATAGAATCCAATAAACACATACATAAAGATCCACATTACAGGTAAATCTGAATTATAAATATAGCATCTTCTAGCATTAACATCTAATACTCAATTTTGAAAATCGAAAACCAAATCTACTCTCAATTTCAACGTCCAATCTAAAGCTACAAACTAGAAAGTACTAGCGATTGTTTTCGGAGTAGTTTTATTTTAATTTAATTTCTTTTTATTGAATATTACAATCTATTTTTGTTTTTGTCAGAAGATTACGGTTTCCAGTAAAAATAGTAAGAATCCACTCACTATGGTCAATTGCTCTTGACTATATATATATATATATATTTTTTTTTTTTTTTTTTCTCAACACAATTTCAGTCTATCATTTTCCCAACATCTGTCCATTTTTAGACTATTAATTTTCTAATTGTAAGTTCCCAGCACATTGCATTTCTTTTCTAAACGTAAGTGAAACTTTCTAAAAATATCCGGCTTGCATTGTTTGTGAAATTGCTTTAGTGAACAATTTCCAGAATCAGTCTACGCCAGTAAAAAGAGACACTGAGATGTCTCGATCGATTACCTGAACGTGAAAAGAAAAAAAAAACAGAGACTGGTCATTCACGTCTCGCACCAGTCCACACTCCACGCATGTACTCATTGACACAGTTCACACACACTGATGCTATATTAACCAGCGACACGCCACTTCCAATCACCACCAAACCAAAACAAATATTCCTAGCTAGCCTTCTTCTTCTCCTCCATAATATTAATTTCTAAACGTAACCTAGCTCGTACTTCTGTAGAATTATAATTCTAACAAGTGATGCTCCGCCTCGGTCTCTTGTCTTCCATTGGCCTACTAGGCTTTTTGGCTTTCAAACTTCGCCCCCCCAAACACAGACCACCCACTCCTTCATCCGGTAAATTTAAATACGATGTCTTCCTCAGTTTCCGAGGTAAAGATACCCCCAAAAATTTCAAAGACCTTCTTTATTCTGCTCTAAAACATAAGGGGATTATCACATTTAGAGATGATGAAGAACTTGAGAGCGGGGAATCAATTACTCCAAATCTCTTGACAGCAATTGAACAATCTAGATGTGCAGTGGTCGTTTTTGCCCGAAATTACGCCAATTCTTCATGGTGTTTGGATGAGATTGCAGAGATGGTTGATTGCATGAAAACCAAGGGACAAAAAATACTTCCAGTGTTCTATGATGTCCATCCATCTGAGGTACGAAGACAAACAGGCGATCATTTCGGGAAAGCATTTGAGAAGCATCAAAAGCGGTTTGAAGGCGATCCAGGCAATAAGGTGCAAAGGTGGAAAGATGCTCTTTCTCAAGTACCCAATCTCTCTGGATGGCCTTTGCAAGATGGGTAAGCTTGCTATTCTTATATATATGTTGTGTTCTTTGGTACCATATTGAATTCATTATACTTGTAATTAGTTGTACGTACGTAACAAAAGAAAAATAATAGGCCATTATATAAATTCCCATTATCTTTATATAATTGTTGCTTTTACGTACACCTAATACACATAAGATGATTCTTTATTCCTTTTCTAGGCATGAATCCAAAGTTATTCGAGACATTGTTGAAAAGATTTTCACAGAAAAAATCTCAGCAGCTGTTGATGGTTTAGTCGGGATGGATTCTCACCTGAATAAAATGCTTTCCTACTTAGACATGGAGTGTCCCGATGTTCGTATCATAGGGATTTGTGGGAAGGGTGGTATCGGGAAGACCACTATTGCACAAGTGGTTTCTGAAATGGTAAAAGCTCAGTTTGATGGTGTCAGCTTTCTTGAGAATGTTAGAGAGGTATTTGAAAAGCAAGGTCTAGTTCATTTACAAAAGCAACTTCTTTTCAACTTGCTGAAAAGTAATGTAGATGTTCAACACACTGAAAGGGGAAAGAATATAATCAGGCGTAGACTATGTACTAAAAGGGTTCTTATCGTTCTTGATGATGTGGATAAGAACAATCAATTGGAAGCATTGTGTGATCGTGAATGGTTCGGTCCAGGGAGCAGAGTCATTGTAACATCAAGAGATGAACAATTGCTCAGTGCATTTGAAGTAAACAAATTACACCAGGTGAATCCATTAACTGATGATGCAGCTCTTCAGCTCTTTAGAATGAAAGCCACTAAGAAAGACCATGAGCTGGTTGGAAAAGATTTTCTCAAGCTATCCAAGGAATTTTTGAAATATGCTAATGGCCTTCCATTAGCTATTAAAGTTTTGGGTGGTTCTGTTAAGGGTAAAAGTGTACAATTTTGGTCAAGTGCATTGAATATACTGAAAGAAGATCCACCAAAAGGAATTGTTGATGTTCTTAAAGTTAGTTTTGATGGATTAGAAGTAACAGAAAAGAAAACATTTTTGGACATCGCATGTTTCTTTAAAGGAGAGAATAAGGATCGTGTAACAAGAATACTACAAGGTTGTGATGACGATGGTCGGGACATGGATGTACAAGTTCTTATGGATAAATCTTTGGTGACTCTATTTGGAACAAAATTGTGGATGCATGATTTGATACAAGAAATGGGTCAGGCAATTGTTCGTCAAGAATGTCCTGAAGAGGCTGAAAAACGTAGCAGGCTGTGGGTACCCAAAGAGATCATCCATGTACTTCATCGGAGTAAGGTAATGAAAAAGTACAGTAAAGAGTGCTGAAACTATTCTATTGTTTTTTTATTATATATGGTCCATCTTGTGCAATAACTAACTCTTTGCTCTTTATTACTAGGCAACGAGTGCAATTCAAAGCATATTGCTCCAGTGTCCAACAGAAGACAATGTCGTTCACTCAATTAATGACTCCTTCTCAAATATGGACAAATTAAGATTGCTCAACATTTCGAATGTGAAGTTTTCCGGAAACATCAAAAATCTTTCTAATGAGTTACAATATCTTGAGTGGGATGAATGTCCTTTAGATTCTTTCCCTTCAGACTTTCAACCAGATAAACTTGTTGAACTTCTCATGCATTCAAGCCGCATCAAACAACTATGGAGAGGGGAAAAAGTAAGTTCATTGATTATCTTATGCATGTTCATATTTTTTAATGTTATCATAAAGCTAAAATTATAGATTCTAGATTTAATAGGAAAATGAAGTGGGCTTTTCTGAATTAAATAAGGTCCCTAGTCGTGCTCAGTTAAACATGCATCCATACAAGAACAAAAATTAATGTCATATCTCATGCTAAATTTGGACATTAATTACCTGCACTTCAAAGTTTCTCTAATAGCTTACATTATACGTTGATTTCATAAGTTGGAGATTAAGCATTTGTGTCGAGTTCTGTCAAACAACTAAAATCATGATGAATATATTCATAAACTTTATAGTTATATTTAAAAACAGAACAGAATCCATGTACGTATTTCTGACAGTCACTATCCCCCTAATGTAAATATAATTCACTTGTTCTCATCTTTTCTGGTCATTAGACTGTACACACACACACACACGTAGGAATCTCTTGCATGAGTACCAAAGATACATTATTACGATGAAAGACGATTTTCATTGTCAGAACATAAAAATAGGGCATTTGTGGATATTATCCTCACTCTGAATTTTTCTCATCCATAATTTGTATTATTTTTGCTAGATACAAAAAGGTACGTATAGTAATTATTTCAATTCACATGATGATCAATCATCTTTCAAAATTGTAACAGGGATGGCGAATGCTACGGCTTATCGATTTGACTGATTCACAATACTTGATATCAACTCCAGACTTTACTGAGGTTCCATTGCTTGAGACATTGGTGCTTGAAGCTTGTACAAACTTGGTTAAGGTTCACCGGTCTCTTGGATTCCTCAAGAAACTTACCCATTTGAATATGAGACTTTGCTCGTCTGTTGAGAGCATGCCACCTTTCACTAGTTTGGAATCCCTTGAGTTTTTGAGTCTTTCACTCTGTTTAAGACTGAAGAAGTTTCCGGAAATTGAAGGAAATATGAAAAGGTTGCTTGAGCTTCATTTGGATGGGACTGGCATTGAGGAGTTGCCTCCATCAGTTGAACGTTTGACTGGTCTTATAACGTTGAATTTAACAGGTTGCAGAAACCTTTTGCATCTTTCCAGTACCATTCAGTGCTTGACATGTTTGAAAACTCTCTATCTAACTGGTTGCACCAAACTTTATGAGATACCAGAGAATCTGAATTGTGTAGAAAGTCTGGAGCAGCTATATATAGGGGGAACTGCCATACGAGATTCATCGTTCCTTGTAGGAATGAAGAATCTCAAGTCCCTATCTTGCCGAGGATGTACAGGTCGTGCTCCCAGGAGTTTGTTGTTGCCTGCTTCACTGTCGAGTTTAACCTCATTGATAAAGCTAGACTTGAGTGATTGCAATCTGATGGATGGAGATATTCCCGATGATCTTAGCAGCCTAATCTCCTTGACAGTGTTGGATTTAAGTGGTAATTGTTTTGTTCGATTACCTGAAAGTTTCTCTCAACTCTCAAAGCTGGAGACTCTGTTGTTGAGGAATTGTAGACGGCTTGAATTGGTGCCCAAGAAGATTCCGTTAAGTCTTCAATACGTGTATGCAGAAGGTTGTACTTCACTGACGGTGACGGATTACCCAAATCAAGTCAAAGTATTGACTTAGTGGAGTCGGGAGTGACTACTGTCAAGTGATAATATAGATGAAGAATAATATGTAAGTTTTAAGTGTTGATTAATGAAAATGAGAGACTTACGCATCTTAGTATGTGAAATGTGAATTTAGATACTGCTCATATTAATTTTGTTACTTTCTTTCTAACATATATGCTTCTCATTTGGCTTGGCAGCAGTACCGATATTTGCATTCACAGGAGGCAAGAGTTTCCGGCTGGTAACGGAGGAGGATGAGAAGCAATTGGTTCATTTTTTTTTAAGATTCCTGAATAAGCAAATTATTATGTTGTGTTTTTTTTTTGTGAGGAGAAATAATTATGCTGTGTTATCAAACGGGGGGGGGGGGGGGGGGGGGGGGGCATATTTGGTGTGCTTATAATAATTTGGTGTTATAAATTTCTTATTATTTGCACCTACTTGAGGAGCAATTGATTTGTTTTGTATTAAAAATAAATTCACTTTTTTTATCCAATGAACTCTTCATTTTATTTAATAAAAATCCTTTATTACTATGAGAAGTAAGAAAAATCCTTTTTTTTTTGCCTTTCTTATTCACCTACTTACGCATCTTACTATGAGAAGTATTAGCTATCTTCCTTTCTTACTCATCAAATGTTATGAGGATTCAACATTTCAATTTTCATCCTAAACTTATTATTTGATGTATGAAAGACTAACTAGCTAACTTTCATTTCGCTGTTATTTAGTTTAGACTTTTGAAAATTTTCAGAGTGTAATAACACATTGATTGTTTGATAGATTAAAAGTCTTGTACCCTCACTTTTCACCGTGTGACACTTTTAAAAAAAAAAAGTTAGCTTTAAAGTACCTTTCACAGTTTCATGTCATCCGAACCTACCCATCTGGCCAATCACTCATCTATATTTCCACCAATTTAATGCTACTCCTTGACAAAGTCAGATTCAGATTGTCCCTCAAATTGATTCATGACCAATGAAAATCCTTTGGGTCCATATTCTCCTCTGCGTTAGATTTATCTGAAAGTATGAAACAAAAACAGATTTTCTGCCATTTTTATTAGGAAAACCAGAATAGGGCGTAATAACGAACCATCACAATTCCATAGAATCCATTACACATTCAAATTACACGTAAACCTGAAGCATAATAATATAGCATCTTCTAGGTCTAGGGTTTAGGGTGGATCAACGTGGTGTTGACCGGTGTTGCGAGCTCGTGGCTCAGAGTTGGCGGTGAGGGGGGGACGTTTTGGTTCGAGGTCGGGCCTTTTGGTTCTCGTCGGGATCCCTCTTGGTTTTCAGTTCGTTCTCCGGCCTTGAGCCCAAGTAGGCTCGTCGTTGGCGCGGCGGATCGATGCGTTGGTTTGGGTTGTTGACAAAGTTGTCTTGGCACGGCCGGAGGTATCGCCGGGTTCTCTTGGCTCTTGCCGGTGTTGATGCGTCGTTGGGACGCCATTTTGGGTGACTTGGAACTCTGGGAGTTATTCTATTTTTCTTTGGAGTCTACCTCCATTTTTCTTTGTTGATGTTGTTGCTGTTTTGTGTTTCGTTTGCATTTTCTGTTTGCGGTTTAGATGCCATTTTTCGTTTTGGGGTTTTCGCCATGCCATGGGGGCAGACCAGTTGGTGTGGGTCTGTATGCGCCGGCGGCGGTCCGACGGAGGTGGTGCTTGGTGGTGAACGGGCTTGGATTGTGAGTTGGGGTGGTCTTGGAGTTTGGACCTCGAGACATTCCATGTGCTACGGCTTGTCCGCCATTAGCCTTTACTTTTATGTTTTCCAAGGTTTACTTTTTAGTTGTTTAATCTTCCCTGGTGGTGCTTGCCTGCATGGGTTTAGAGTGAGTGAGTTTAATTTCAGTTATTGGGCACTATGTGCTTTGTTTATCATTGTGAGGTGGCGATCAATTGTTAAATGGTTACTACCACCGGGTGTTAAAATGAAACGGTTGAGTGTCAGAATGAAAAGCAGGTTTTTTAAACCTTGCTACAGTATGGGGTGGCTGCAGTGCGAAGAAGGCGAGCTTTTAACAAGTTTATTATGCCTATATTTAGGTTATTTTTCTTCGATAGGCAGTTGTTACTGGGTAGCAAATTGTGTGACCAATCGATTGGCACACATTGCTAGTTGTTCTATTATGGATAAATGGCATTTAAATGAGACATCCACTATTATTGAGGATGCTTTTATTGATCTGTTTTTCCGTTCTCGAGGTTTGGTTTTATGTTCCCCTCGATGTACTCTTGTTCTTGTTGTTTCTAATTCAATCTAAGATTACTTTCAAAAAAAAAATATAGCATCTTCTAGCATTAGCATCTTCTGCTCAATTTCGAAACAAAAAAATTAGACAAACCAGAATACACACACTCCACTTCTTTTTTTTATTAAGCTTTAAGCCGTTGATGTCACTTAATTCCAAAACTGCCCTAATAAATGCTAAATGCAAGAAATTCAGCATACAACAAAATGTAGAGTTTTTAAATATATAATAAGTATATCTACACAAAAATTTTACCAATATTTAAACAGCCACACTCCGCTGCCTCTTTCTCTGAGTGCTTGTGAATGTGTGTGCACTGTTGTGTTTGTATGCCTGATATAATAGGTTTCCCTCTTTATCTCGGATTGAATTTAATGCAAAGCATAGAAATTCTGGTTTGCTAAACTAAACATAAACGGAAAACAAAATTCTATAGGGATTCAATCAAGGGAGACATCTTGAAAGAGCATAGCCTCAACTCTCAAAACCATATATTCTATATACTTATGATCCACAACCTGAATCAAATTATCTTGAAATGGTATCTTTCTTTATATTAAGTTTCTACTTCAAAACAAAAAATAATGAATTGCAACCAAGATGATATCAAGTACCCGAACAGAAAGTGAGGCTACAGAAAAGTTGGTTTCATTCATATTCTCACAGAGGTATTGATCAAGTAACTCTTTCATTTCCACTTCTCCTCCAACATTTCAGATACAAGTTAAATTAGCCAAAACAAGCACCTATAAAACAATGTTCAGGCTGGATTGCATTATTGAAAATCAAATATTCTCATCAATCCTACAGCATATGGCAACTAAGGATAAAAATAAAATAATAAACAAGGAAAGCCACAGTGGTAGTATCTTACAATATCCAACTAGTTCGGATTGAGATTAAATCTTAAAAATGAGCACTGAGTCTGTATTTAAATATATTTTAAAAATTGGACTGCTTCAACTCTAACTCGAATTCGCTCTAAATATATATTTGGATTTAAATGTTTACCTATCCTCCTCAGGCTCAGTGTGTCTAGATCGAGACTAATTTCTCCAAATTTAAGTTTGGTGGAGGCCATGCACGGTTAGAGGTCAGAAAAACCGAGCTCGGCAACAATGTCTCTAATCTCACTGCGTTGACATCAGACACAAGGAGATCCAGATCCAGATCCAGTTCATCTGCCTGCAAGAGTTCAAGCTCTGACCCAAATTTTACTATGGCGGAGGAAAAGGGCCACTTGAACAGAGAAATCCCTGGTTCAACTTCAACCTCTGACGGACGTATGGTTTTTAACGTCAACATGGGTAACCAGGGTGACGTCGTCACGGGTGATATAAGGGGCGACCTCATCAAGGGTGTAGGGGGCCACGTCATCACGCATGTACAGGGCAACGTTGTGGTGAATCCATCCGATTGGTAAGCTTGATATTAATTCTTATATATTGTGTTATTTGGTACTATTGTTAGCATTTTAGTGCTTTTTTTTATTTTTATAATGAGCATTTTAGTGCTTTGATGCCTCTCTTATTTTTTTTTTCTCAACAATTGATACCTCTCTTATAATTGGTGCTATGTTAGCATTCATATAATTTGGAGAATTTAGTAGGTATTTTGGGAGTACTAGAATTTAGGAGAATAGATGGGTTTAGGACAAGATATTAGGAGAAGTTATTTTAGGATGGAGAAGAGGAAATTTAGTAGGACAATAAGTTTGAAGTAGAAGAGAAGAAGTATTGAAACAGAGCAGGTATTGATGCAGTAGCTTGATAAGCTTTCCTCAGTTGAATACAACATATCTTTTATGGTTAACAATTGACATATCTTTTCACATATATATATAGTGTTGTAAACCGATATTGGGGTTTACCACCGACATTTCATTTGTGGTTAACAATTAACTACATCTACGTGGATAATTCTAGAGCTTAATTGCTAGAGTAATTAATTACATGATTGTTCTAGACGATGTTTCAACATTGTTCTAGACGATGTTTCAACATTGTTCTAGACTTATCTAGCATGCATATGCAAAATAGTATAGAATTCTCTCAAATGTGCATTTCCTTTCAACAACTATAAAATGCGTTAGTTGTAACAATTAATACAGGCATTATATAATTCTTCGTAACTTTATATAATTGTTGCTTCTTTGGTTTTTTTAAACCTTCATTATCTTTACATTAATTGTTGCGTTACGCCTAATACACATAAGATATATAAGATGATTATTTATTGCTTTCTAGGTATGAATCCGAAGATATTCGAGAGAACCAAAAAATCTCAACATCTATGGAGGGTTATGTCGGGATGGATTCTCACCTGAATAAAATGTTTTTCTTCTTAGACATTGGGGGTTCCGATGATGTTCGTATCATAGGGATTTGTGGGATGGGTGGTATCGGGAAGACCACTATTGCACACGTGGTTTCTCAAAGGGTAAAAGCTCAGTTTGAGGGTAACAGCTTTCTTGAGAATATTAGAGAGGTTATTGACAAGCAAGGTCCAGTTCATTTACAAGAGAAACTCCTTTCGAACTTGCTGAAAAGAAATGTAAATGTACAGGACACTGAAGTGGGAAAAGATATAATTAGGAATACACTATGCACTAAAAGGGTTCTTATCGTTCTTGATGATGTGGATCAAGATGAACAATTGGAAGCATTGTGTGATCGTAAATGGCTCGGTCCAGGGAGTAGAATCATTCTAACATCAAGAGATGAACATTTGCTTAATAGATTTGGCGTAGACGAAGTATACAAGGTGAATCCATTAACTGATGCTGAAACTCTTCATCTCTTTAGTTTGAAAGCCTTCAAGAAAGACCAGCTGATTGGGGAAGATTTTCTCAAGCTATCCAAAGAATTTTTGAAATATGCTAGTGGCCTTCCATTAGCTATTAAAGTTTTGGGTGGTTCTGTTAAGGGTAGAAATTTAGAATTATGGTCAAGTGCATTGGATAGACTAAAACAAAAGCCTGAAAAAAAACTTATTGATGTTTTTAAAGTTAGTTTTGATGGATTACAAGAAACCGAAAAGAATATATTTTTGGACATCGCTTGTTTCTTTAAAGGACATGACATAGATTGTGTAACGAGAATACTACAAGGTTGTGATGGCTACTGTCCAAACATTGATATAGTAGTTCTCATAGAGAAATCTATGGTAACTCTATTTGGAAGAAAATTGTGGATGCATGATTTGATACAAACAATGGGTCGGGAAATTGTTCTTCAACAATATCCCAAGGAGCCTGAAAAACGTAGCAGGTTGTGGGTTCCCAAAGAGATCATCCATGTACTTGATCGGAGTAAGGTAATGAAAAGTACAATAAAGAGTATTGAAACAAATCTATTGTTTTTTTATTATGATGTGTCTTGTGCAATAACTAATTCTTTGCTCTTCATTACTAGGCAACGAGTGCAATTGAAAGCATATTGCTCCAAGGTCCAACAAAAGACAATGTCGTTCACTCAATTAATGACTCATTCTCAAATATGGACAGATTAAGATTGCTCAACATTTCGAATGTGAAATTTGCCGGAAACATCAATTATCTTTCTAATGAGTTACAGTATCTTGAGTGGCATGAATGTCCTTTAGATTCTTTCCCATCAGACTTTCAACCAGATAACCTTGTTGAACTTCTCATGTATTCAAGCAGCATCAAACAACTATGGAGGGGGGAAAAGGTAGGATCAATGAAAATCTTATGCATGTTCATATTTTTGAATGTTATCAAAAAGCTGAAATTATAAATTCTAGTCTTTTCCTACAAGATTTAATAGAAAAATGAAGTGGGCTTTTCTGAATTAGATAAGGTCTCTAGTCCTGCTCAGTTCAACATGCATCCATACAAAAACAAAAATTAATGTCATTCTCATGCTAAAGTTGGACATTACCTGCACTTTAAAGTTTCTCTAATATTTCTACATTGTTTTCATAAGTTGGAAATTAAGCATTTGTATCGAGTTCTGTCAACAACTAAGATCATGATGAATATATTCATAAACTTTATAGTTATTTTTAAAAACAGAACTGAATCCATGTATTTGTAATAGTCACAGATACTATCCCCCTAATTAATGTAAATATAATTCACTTTTTCTCATCATTAGACTACTGTACACACACACACACGTAGGAATCTCTTGCATGATAAAGATAATGCAATTTAATTTCAAATCATGAGTACCAAAGTTACATTATTATGATGAAAGATAATTTTCATTTTCAGAACACAAGGATTTTGTGGGTATTATCCAACTTAATTTTTCCCATCCATAATTTATATTCTATCTTTTCGCTAGAAACAAATCTTATGAAAAAGGTACATATATATAGTAATTATTTCAATTCACATGATGATCATCTTTCAAATTGTAACAGGGTTGGAGAATGCTACGGCTTATCAATCTGAGTGGTTCACAATACTTGGTGTCGACTCCAGACTTCACTCAGGTTCCAGATCTTGAGAAATTGGATCTTGAAGATTGTACAAGCTTGGTTGAGGTTCACCCGTCTCTTGGATTTCTGAAGAAGCTTATCTGTTTGAATATGAGAAATTGCAAGTCTGTTAAGAGCATTCCTCCTTTAACTAGTTTGGAAGCCCTTGAAACTTTGAATCTTTCACTCTGTTCAAGACTGAAGATGTTTCCGGAAATTGTAGGAAATATGGAAAGCTTGCTGGAGCTTCATTTGGAAGGGACTAGCATTGAGGAATTGCCTCCATCAGTTGAACGTTTGACTGGTCTTACAACGTTGGATCTAACAGGTTGTTCCAAACTTGTTGAGATACCTGAGAATCTGAATTGTATGGAAAGTCTGGAGCAGCTTTTTATAGGGGGAACTGCCATACGAGATTCATCGTTCCTTGTAGGTATGACGAATCTCAAATCTCTATCTTGCCGAGGATGCAAAGGTGATGCTCCCAGGAGTTTGTTGTCGCCTGCTTCATTGTCGAGGTTAACCTCATTGACAGAGCTGAACTTAAGTGATTGCAATTTGATGGATGGAGATATTCCCGATGATCTTAGCTGCCTAATCTCTTTGAGAGAGTTACATTTATGTAGTAATTGTTTTGTTCGATTACCTGAAAGTTTCTCTCAACTCTCAAAGCTCGAGACTCTCTGCTTGAGGAATTGTAGACAGCTTGAATTGGTTCCCAAGAAGCTGCCTTTAAGTCTTGGATTCGTGCATGCAGAAGATTGTACTTCACTGATGGATTACCCAAATCAAATCAAAGTATTGACTTCAGTGGAGTCGGGAGTGACTATTGTCATTTCCCTCGATTCTTCAGCAATTGGAGACACAAAAGGTTTCACTACGTGCTTTTCTACAACAAATGGCGGGGGAAAAGAGCTACGTTTGACACGTAATAAGCATACGGAGGAGGAACTAGTTGTTCGTTTGTCACTGTCACGTCCAGTGTATCGAAAATTAGTTGAAGTACCTCTCTCTCTCTCTCTCTCTCTCTCTCTCTCTCTCTCTCTCTCTCTCATACAATAACAGAGCATGTGTATTAGTGTATATCTCTCCCTTTTTGTAATTAACTAGCTAGCTTAATTTTGTGTTTTACGTTGCATATATGCAGAGTAATTTAGGACTGCATTCCATGTCACGTAACTATTATGGCATAAGTCCTGATGACGAAATTCCAGAGTGGTTCAGCAATACATCTCCCAGCAATCCCATATCAATCCCGATAGGTGATAACAAGTGGAAGGGAGTTGCCACGTGTGCTGTTTTCTCAGTCAATACGACTGCGGATGTTGAATTTTCTAATTACTGGTATAAAATCACTCTGGAAACTGATGCTGTGCGTCTGAAACCGTTGGTGATTGACCGGCAATTAGAAGACCTTCGCGTTAGACCAAGTTCTGATTTGAGTTTGACTTATTATGAGCCTTGTTCGAGCTTTCCAAAGTGGGGGTTGAATGAATCAACTGTGGTAAGGGCTAGATTTGAAACCAACAACCCATTCGTGGTGGTCCAGAAATGTGGAATTTGTCTACTCTATGAGCAAGATGCTGAATTGATTAGGGCCGACAGATATGAGGGCAAATGCTTCACATGTCAGAACAATGTTGTATTGCTGTCAGGCTGGCTTAGTTGGGGGGATAAATGTTTGAATTGGTATTTAATTTTCTGATCTCCAACTACTACAAATGCCGCTGCTTTGTAGTAAAACTTACTTCACCATTACTTTTTTGTGTCTACTTTGATATATTTCTAATTAAATTGTTCTTTGTGCATGTGTTTGCAGGGAGAAATTCATTCCACCCTCCGATGAAGAGTACTCCACAAAGAGTCTGTTCTTCATACATGTGCTAAGAAAGAACATTGAGTCTGTTCTTCAGAGATACCTTGAGGTATGTCTGTGTGTCTCTCTAGAAAATTATATGATCTCTATATCTTTGAAATAAAATATGTTACTAATTAATATGCGCATTTCCAATTCCAGGCATTAAACCATGCTTCTGCAATATATAAATTTAACGTTAGTGGAAGCCCAACGTGGTTTGATAACATGGTTGGCTTTTTTGGTGGAATGCCGGATAAGCAAGGAACAGACGCAATGTTGTTTCCTGTGCCAATGGAGATACCTCAGAATCTACACAAGAGTAAGAAGTGGATGGGATTTGCAATACAAGCATCAATTGCAGTGGAAGAAAAAGAGGACAAGTATCATGTTGATCTTATCCTCATAAACCGATCAGAAAAAAATCTTAGCCTTACAACGGAGACTGAATATCATAATGTCGGAAAAATTGAATACATCAGGACCTCACATGATCAACTTTTGGTTGTTTACATACCGCGAGCACAGGTTCCAGAACCCTTGTTTGCTGAGACATTAACAACTAAAATGCTCGTTTGCTTCTTGATCAATAGCCCTTGTTGCTACCATTTCATATCTTTACCGGGATAGGCCCGAAGTAGCTCACTATCACCGGGAGCAGCCTCCTTGTAGTCCCATCTACTGACTCGGTAGGGCTCCCCTACCGAGAACATAATCTCTGCAACGCCCCAGCGGCATCTACCGACTCGGTAGGGATCCCCTACCGGGTACACCGCCCCGGCCGCGCGAAGCCCCGGCATACCCCGGCGGTACCGGTAAGACCAGGCCGGGTGTACCGACCACAAGCTCTCCCCCGGCTCCGCATAGACGTCTCGACCGAGTGCGGGAGTGGCCAGCCCCACCGGTACCAGCACGGCCACCGGCACACGTGCTTGTCCACTACCTTGCGGATCGCACTAAGTCGCACGCCCATGCCGCACTAGGCGCCGCCGTCCTCGATGCGCATGTCGAGGTAGTGGATCAGAGAATATTCCTCGTGTCAGGGGATGTCCCCCACGCCAGGGAAGCTTGTCTCCGACCTCACCTCATATATAAGGAGTCCTCACTCCTCATTCAGGTACGTTCTCCCCGAATCCCAAACTCTCTGCTCTCAAATACCCATCGGTACTAACCTGAGCGTCGGAGGGTCTTCGGTCGGTACACGCCGACCTCCCTGACCAATCTTGTGCTTTCAGGTACCCGCACACGACACTACCGGGCAGTTGGGAAACGGCAGAAACATTTGGCGCCGTCTGTGGGAACAATTCCACCACTTCATAACCAAAGCATACTCACCCCGTGAGGTGTTCTACCGTCCAAGCAATGACAAAATCGGCTAGCGATGGCTCACAACCAGCGAAACAAACCAAGAAGTCCAAATCCGCGAAGGAAACCTTGACTATACCGGTCTTGGGCCTCTTCCGGAGGAGGCACATGCCGGCCCACTCTACCGAGTCGGAGACCCCGAATCCCACCAAACCGAGCCCTCCACGGTGGCGAGACTCGAAGGCATGATCCGAGAACTCCGGGCGAGCAATGAGCAATGCGCCGCGATCGGCTCGCTGCTCAAGAGGCTAGTGCCGGGAGATAAATCTGCGAGGGAGCGCTTCACCCGGATGCCGACCCCGCCCATCGGTGTCGGCGCCTCTCCCGAGAGTTGACACCCCTCTGCGACCGAGGCACCGAGTACCGAAAGGCGAGCCGGGCCCCTACCGACTCCCCGGTCTCGTTCCTGACGCCGAGGGCGTGGTCCACTCCGCGGACGAGGGGATACCGACGAGGATCGCGACACCATCCATGAAGAACCCGTCACCGCCATTCCCGGCCACGGGTGGAGGAAGACACACCGACCAGCCTCTTCCGAGAACCGAACGACCGCCTCGGGAAGGTCGAGACCGTACCGCTAGGACCGTGCCTAGCCTCGGCATGGCCAAGAAACCCATTGGCCCCTTTACGGGAGGATTTATGCCCACAACCGGACTTCAAGAATCCGAAGTTGGATCCTTACACCCAAGGAAGACCCGGTAATGCACGTGACCGCTTCCATCCGCTTACAACGGCGGGGGCTACACCGATGAGGACCGGTGCCATGCCTTTGTCAATACTCGACTCGGAGGCCGTGTTGTGGTTCCATCAACTAGAGCCGGAGTCCATCGACGCCTACGAACAGCTAGTCAAAGCCTTCACCACCGAGTATGCCGCCAAGTCCGTTTCTTCACTCGTAGGGGAGCTCACCGGCTTCCAAAAAACCACGGCGAACGGCCGGCTGACTACATGGAACGGTTTAAAGCCGCCTACCGGCGCCGTAACACCAAGGATGACATCCGCGCAGCCCGATCTTCGGATGGCTTGGAACCGGAGAGTTCCTCGGGAACTGAACTCCACGAGCACGGTCTTCACCTATACCGAGCTCACGAGCAGAACCGGCCGACGCCCGCAGCTACTATCGACCTACGAGAGGAAGTCCCACCTCAATGAAATGCACAAAGGCAAGAAGGCCTCCACGGTGACCGTGGACCTACCGGGGATACGCGCAATCGAGCAGTCGCGCGCCCAAGGTCGAAGAACCTAGGCAGGATAACAAGCGCAACCGAACAATAACGGGGGAACCAAAATAACAACTACGGGAAACAACCGGAACAATAACCGGGGAACCAAAATAACAATCAACGGTACGATCCTCCCCATCGGGAGCAGAATCACCAGTACCAAGCCCCCGAACAACCAATATCGACCGGTATATCGGGTTGACTCCGGCCACGACGAGCCGGAGTACCGCCCTACTTCGGTCGGCGGAACCGGGCGAGCTCCGGCTACTCGCCCGAGCGCACCCCCGCTTACCGGGGTGGATGGCCGTGCACCCCGCTACGGCGTAAACCGGATAAACACTCCAAGCCACGGCCGGACCGAAAACGGGTACAACCGACCCCAAGAAAAAGAATTCTTGGAAGCAGAACCGGTCCAGAAGTCCAACCGGCAGATATTGCCGATGATGGCCTACGTGTGCACCGTGTTCAACAAACCTATGGAGGACATCTACAAGGAGAACCCCCCTCTTCCCGCAACCGTGGAAGAGGCCACCGTATGCCGACAACCGGGTCAACACCGGTAAATTCTGCACCCACCACCAATCCGGTACTCATGATACCGAGGAGTGCCGAGCCCCGAGGGATGTTGCGGCAGTTGCACCGAGACGGAAACTCGCCCAATATGTTGGCCAAACCCTCGGGGTACCGAAAGGAAATTTTCACCATCGGGGAGGCCCTACTCTTTTCGGTACCACTCGCTCCGAACACGGACGCATGTGAAAGAGGCTAAGCGGCACTGCAGTCTTCTCGGTACAATCGCGCCGTGCGAAGAAACGAAACGAGACCCTGGAACATAGGATTCTCCAACGAGGAGGAAACCGGTATCGTGACCCCCCACGATGACCCACTCGTAATATCGCAAAGGTCCATACGACCCGATGCACAAAGTGCTGGTCGACGGTGGCGGCTCGCAATGTCATCTTCGAGTGCCTACCTCAAATGGACCTACCCCTCGAGAACATCTCAAGGACGGTGAATCCACTCATCGTCTCGGGAGACCTTGTCCAACCCCTCGGTAGCGTTTGGCTCAACGTCGAGGTCGGACAGTACCCCGGTCCCGGAAGGTATCGGCCCACTGCGGTAGTGGATTGTGAATCCTCCTACAACTTCATTCTCGGTAGGCCCATCCTCGCCAAATCGAGCTCGTGTGTGCTACTACTTGCTCATGCTAAAGTTCCCTACTCCCGCCTGTTGCCTCTATCGGGAAGTCGGCCCATCCCGGTCTCTACGCCCAGAGACGAAGCCACGACGCCCCTCGGGACGTGTGCCTCGCACCCAATAACGCGGCGGCGGCGGACCGGCCGGATGACCCCGGGAAGGGGCGGTAGTCATACGGGGAAGCCCCACGAGGAGGTAGAACAGATTGCTTTATTCCCCGAACGCCGACAGGTAGTCAAGATCGGTACCGGCCTCGTCGCCTGCGTACCGACTTGATCAAGCTCCTTCGGACAACGCCTCGTGTTCGCTTGGTCCTACGCCGATATGCCGGTATCTCTACCACAACCATCTCCCATAGCTTGGGATCGATCCGCCTACCGGCCGTACGACGAAGAGGCGCGTCGGGGACCAAGAACGGTACGAAGCAATGAAGACGAGGTCGACAAATTGTTGAGTATCGGTTTCATCCGGAAGTTCAATACCCCGTGGCTAGCCAACCCGGTGCTAGTAAAGAAACCCAACGGAAGTGGCGAATGTGCATCGACTTCACCGATCTCAACAAGGCATGTCCCAAGGACGGCTTCCCTCTACCGAGGATCGAGCAGCTTGTCAACTCCACTGCCGGTCGTAGGCCCCGAGCTTCATGGATGCCTATTCGGGCTACAACCGATCAGCCGGATCCGAGGACCAGGAGCACACCTCCTTCATGACCGACCAAGGTCTATACTGCTACAAGGTCCTACCCTTCGGATTGAAAAATGCGGGGCCACCTATCAACGGTTGTCAACCGCATGTTCTCCGAGCAGACGGGAAGACCATGGAAGTGTACGTGATGACATGCTCGTCAAGAGCTTAAAGAAAAACGACCACCTTACCGACCTACGGAGACCTTCTCCATCCTCCGAACTATGATGAAGCTCAATCCCGAGAAGTGCGTCTTCGCGTAGGCGAAGGAAAATTCCTTGGCTTCATGGTCGCCACGGGGTATCGAGGCTAATCCCGAGAAGATCGAGCGATCCCGGACTTGGAATCTCCTAAAACCTTTAAGGATGTCCAGAGCCTTAACGGTAGGATCGCAGCTCTCTCCCGGTTCATATCACGGTCTACCGACCGGTGTGCCCCATTCTTCAAAATTTTGAAGACCGGGAAGAAGTTCGAGGGCTGGACCACCGAGTGCGAGCAAGCCTTTCTGCATCAAGGAATATCGGCGAAGACCACTCTCGGTCGACCGTACAAGGCGAACCTCTCTTCCTATACCTATCGGTATCGAGAACTGCCGTGAGCTCGATCCTAGTCGGAGCCACAACAAGGAGGACCTACCGGTAGACTACACAGTAAATCTTTCGTGGATACCGAAACTCGGTACCCGAAATGAGCAGCTCATCCTCGCACTCATGATCTCGCCGAGGCTTCGCCCATACTTCCAAGCACACCCCTTGTGGTGCTTACCGATCACCCACTCGGGTTGATCTGCAAAGCCGAGGCATCCGGCGACTCTAAGTGGAGCATCGAGCTCGGCGAGTTCGATATCATCTACCGACCTCGACCGGCATTAAGGCACAGTACGGCCGACTTTGTCTCGATTCACCTCGTGCAGTCCACACCCACATCGGTAGGGAGCCGCCCGGCCGAGACGGCCCGGCCACCGGCGAGGAAACACAATTTAATCCCGCGCTACCGATCCGCAATTATATGTGGACGTGCCTCGAACGCCCACGTACGGGCAGGACTCATCCTTATCACCCCTCACACGGTAGTCCCGACACATCTCGGCTCGAGAGTGCTCTCCGGTTCAACTTCAAAGCTTCCAACAATGAGGCCGAGTACGAAGCACTCCGGCCGCCTTCGGCGGCCGCACGGGAGCCCAGCGCTCCGGGTCTTCGCGACTCACGCTCATTCAACCAAGTCTCGGGGACTACCGGCCAAGGATCCCATCATGTCCGTATAGGATGTTGGCAAAAGAGCTCACTGCCGGTTTCTCGTTTCAACTAACGAAGGTACCGAGAGAAGAAAATCAAAGGGCCGACGCCTTGCCGAATAGCCTCCGCTATCGACCCCAACCCCACTCGGTACCCATCGACATCTGGAAAGCCGAAGCACCGAGACAATGCCCACCGAGGTCAACCACCGCGCCGGAGGAGGCGAACCGGATGACACCAATCCTCGATTACTCGTGATGGCTCCCTCCCGAGAGATAATGATGAGGCCAAGAAAGTAAGATTCCGTCCTCCGGTACCTCATCATTAACGATCATCTCTACCGACGAGCTCACTCCTTGCCATACCTACGATGCCTCGACCAGCCGAGTCCCGAGACGCCATCAAGGAGGTACACGAGGGCATCTGTGGCAACCACCCGGGAGGAAGAGCATTGGCCCACAAACTCATCCGCCTTGGTTACTTCTGGCCAACACTCCTCCGGGACGCTATATCATTTACAAGGCAATGCAAGGCCTGTCGGTTCAACGCACCGAACGTACCAAAACCATCCCAGCCGCTGGAGACGATGGTGAACCCATGTCCCTTCGCCCAGTGGGGAATCGACTTAATCGGGCCCATGCCCAGGGGTACCGGTGGTGTTGAACACGTCGTAGTCGCCACCGACTACTCCACCAAGTGGACAGAGGCCAAGGCCCTTAAGTCAATCACTTCCCGGCAAGTACAGTCTTTCATTTGGGAAAACATCATCTGTCGCTTCGGTATCCCTCAAGTCATTATCACCGACAACGGTAAACAATTTGACTCTGAATCCTTCAGGAAATTCTGCTGGGAGAAGGGCATCACCCTTTTCTTCGCATCGGTGGCCCACCCGCAGACCAACGGTCAGGTGGAGGCAGTTAACAAAATCCTGAAGAGAACTATGAGGACCAAGCTCGGTGATAAGAAAGGCGCATGGCCTGAACTACTACCGGAGGTTCTATGGGCGTACCGCACCTCGTACAAGGCTGCCACCGGCGAGACGCCATTTTCCCTTGCCTTCGGTGCAGAAGCCGTGGTACCGGTTGAAATCAACTCCACAACACACCGGATCGACACATATGATCCAAATGAAAATGAAGAACAGTTGTGCCTCAACCGGGACCTACTCGAGGAACGTCGGGAACAAGCCAACCTCCGGAATGCAGAACACAAAAACCAGCTCAAGCGCAAGTTTGACGCGAAGGCAAAGTGCCGGTACCTCAAACTGGGGGACTGGGCACTACGAAGGGTAAGGCAAAGTACGAAGAACTCAGCAGCCATGACTTTCAACCAACGGTGGGAAGGCCCATACCGGGTAGTCGAAGTCCTCAAGCCAGGAACCTACCGGCTCATGGACTCCACCGGGTGCATGCTCCCGCACCCATGGAATATTGAGCACCTTCGCTGCTACTACCCATAGAAAAATATAAAGCCCGAGACATACCGGCTAAGTGGACCTTACCACTTCTCAAGCAATTGTAATTGTCATTTACCATAGTGAAACTCCTACAGTGGACGTAACCTAGGACTCGCATTGAGCCAGGTGAACCACTATAAAATCTGTGTCTTCATGAATGCTTGTTCTCCTACCGATAATGCATAAATGCCAAGAACAAAAAACCAAACTTGTAAGACATGTGGCCTACCCACCCCCATGCATAAGTTTTGATTATGTTATTACGCACGTGGCCGGTACCGCCTACCCCCATGCCAAACTTCGTAAGACATGTGGCCGGTACCCGACCCCCATGCATAAGTTTTGATTATGTTATTAAGCATGTGGCCGGTACCAGCCACCCCCATGCCAAACTTCGTAAGACATGTGGCCGGTACCGCGACCCCCATGCATAAGTTTTGATTATGTTATTACGCAGTGGCCTACCGCCACCCCCATGCCAAACTTCGTAAGACATGTGGCCGTACCGGCGACCCCCATGCATAAGTTTTGATTATGTTATTACGCATGTGGCCGGTACCGGCTACCCCCATCCAAACTTCGAAGACATGTGGCCGGTACCCGACCCCCATGCATAAGTTTTGATTATGTTATTAAGCATGTGGCCGGTACCGCACCCCCACGCCAAACTTCGTAAGACATGTGGCCTACCAGACCCCCATGCATAAGTTTTGATTATGTTATTAAGCATGTGGCCGGTACCGCTACCCCCATGCCAAACTTTCGTAAGACATGTGGCCGGTACCGGACCCCCATCATAAGTTTTGTTACGATAAATTCAGCATTCTACCGGTATGAATTACCTACATGATATGAATACTAAAGAAAACAATACGGGAGCGAGACCGAAAAAACCAGCCCTCCCGAGTGAACACTTGGTATCATATGGAAAAAAACAAGATTCATAGAATAAGGCGAAACACGCCATTGTTCAAAACAAAAATAAGGGCCTTATGGCCGTTCAAGTACTACCTCCCGATAGGCACCCCCTACCGGAGAGATGTTCAAAAAAGGGTTTAAATCCCCCCAAAAAAAAAAAAAGAAGAGAAACAAAATCAAAATACATGGCCCTCGGCCGTACCACCCGCGGGGGACTACTGCTGGACAGAGGAACAACCGACTTCCTCCTCGATCTCGTGCGGGATAGCAAGATGCTCATCGTTCACCATGCTCTCTCACGGTCGGTACCGGCACCGACTCCAATCCCGACCCGGAAGGCGCCTTGATCTTGCCAGTATGTACACCCCGCCCTCGATGTAGGCGTCGTCGCTCCACGGCACGGCCACGATCGCGCCGTAGGCAGTACAGCCTCGTCCACGCCTTACCGAGACGGTTGTCGAAGTCGGCTCGGATCTGGCGCCTCCGAGGTAACAGCAGCTTTGGCTTTCTCCTCGGCCTCCGGGCGTAGACACGGCCCTCTCCTCCTGGCAATCTTCCTGCGGCCTCTTCCTCGCTCCGGCTTAGCCTCAAGCTCCTCCTTCGCCGCAGAGAGCACCGTGCGCAGACCGTAGGCTCGCCATCTCCGGCCGGCGTCTGCAGCTCTTTCCAATACCGACGGTCCAGAGTTGCTCCTCGTAGGCCACCGCACCATCGGTACCAAGATCAGCCAACGAAAGGGACAAAACAAAAACCGATACCGGAATGAAGTACGAAACGGTACCTTCGCAGACCGGAAGAGCAGGTCCCGCTGCTCGCCGGGGTCGGTCCGGGAAGCCGCCGCGCATCCACCCGAAGGGGTCGGTCAATGCCTTCGCACGCAACTGCTAAGCCGGGCATTCTTAGGCAACACAGGTTCGAACACCAGCCCGCTCCGTCTCGGGAGGCCAACACGGTACCGGCACTTTCGGTGCCCCTCCTCGGCGTTTCTGCACCCTCTCGCCTCTTCCGTGCTCCTCACCGTTTAATGAACTACAACAAAGGTTAATGCCGACACAAAAAAATGAAAATGAGGTGAAAGTGACCGAAGATTACCTCCTCCCGGCGAACGCTTCGGGGATCCATCCGGCCACCGAAGCAACCTCGGTCTCGGGACCGGCGTCCACCTCGGCTCTACCTCCACATCCGCCTCGCGTAGACCGGCTCGTGGGCCCTCTTCTTCTTCTTCTCGTACCGCGCAGCGGACCACCCTCGCACGGAACACCGACCGGCCACCACCTCCACCTCGGCTCAGGCCCGGATCTCACCGACGGCTTTCTTATGGTAATAGTCCTTCGCTCACGGACCATGCTTGAGTCCCTTGAGGGTACGTACCGACGGACGGTAAATAACCGCACAAAAACCACCGTGTCGCATAGCTATAATTTGGAACATACAAGGCCACCGAGCAATACTTACATGGATTTGGCGTAGGGCTAAACCGAGCTATCGAGGAGTACCGATTCGGGAGCACCGTAGTCTCCTAGCACGATGGAAATATGCTCCCGGATCCACCGACTCCTGCTTTGCCTCTCGTAAGCCTCCTCCAAGACCGATCCACGCCCAAAAAAAAAAAAAAAAAAAAAAAAATCAATACGTATCCGATCCACTATTACATGTCTACAATCGATAAGGGCTACCCACGGGCATCCCCGAAACTATGGGGACCTCTTCTGCACCGAGCGCGGGAACTCCCCTCCCCACCGAGAAGAAGTACTTGCTCTTCCATTCTGGACGTGGGATTGCCAAAGACGAGCGGTCCCTAACTATCTCGGACTCCCGAACTCGTGGCTCTCCACGTCGTGTGACGGTCATACCCTCCCGGCAAGGGCCTTCTTCGCCAGACGATCGAATCACCTTCTTATACTTGTGGGAACTCCCTCCATTCGGTGTCTCGGGAGGATCGGTACACGGCCAATACACACTTCAGCTTGACCAACCCTTATCCGTCCTCGAATGCTCTTCCGCGCCCACCGGCCGAAGAACACCGCCAAATCGGCTCGCCAAATCCGCAATGACGTACAACGTGTATAGTGCGTTAAGACACCGCCGTGTTGGGGTTCGGCGATGGAGAGGCCAACCTCGCCAAAAATCGTGCCGGTACGCCGGCAGGGGAATCCTTAACCCCTCACCAAAAAGAACGGGTGTACCGAGTCTCGCCGTGACGAGGACGCGCTCCTAAGCTCCCCTTCTCGGGAAGGCGCATCGTCACCGAGCCGGGGATACCGAAAGCCTCCTCCCGCCACCAAGTCCCCTTCGCCGACGCACTCGCTTCGCCGGTCCACCGCAAACCCGGCCGTGCGGAGCCCTACTACTACCGGACCGAGACTTGACATATGGCTCCGAGGCGAGGGCTCTAGGTCCTCCCGTGGAAATTCCCCTCACCACCGTCCGAATCACCCCATCCAGACAAAACCGACTCGTTCTTGGCGAGCAAGAACTACGGTCCCGGTACTCGAGCCGGAGTCCGAGCCGCCTCCTCCACCGATACGCTCCTCTCCGGCTCTTCACCGAGAAGGCATTACCACTCTACCACTCTCGCTCCCCGAGTCGACATCCGCAAAAATGGACCAAGGTTCTTATCGGTAGGGATAACCTATGCCTATGCCTATGCAACCTAGCTCGGTACTAAGGCTGGACACCGGTACTCAAACTACGTTACAAAAGCAAAGCAAAAAACTAAATACAAGGGGTCAAGGCATCGGTACTTACAGTTGCTGAAGGCTGAAAGTCGAAGTACCGAGTGATCACACTTGCAATACCGATGCACGCTCTCGTTCTCCTACCGACGGCTTGCAGAGCTCTGGAAATGAAATTTGCAAGAATGAAGTGAAGTGAACCCTCTTCACCCCCATATATATAGCGGGAGTCAACCCATCTTGACCGTACGACGTGAACCGTCGCGGCCCAGGATGGCGACACGTGGCAACGCGACGGTTAAGCTTCCCCACGATTTTCCAAACCGGCCAGGATGTGACGCGTGTCACCCCACTACCTCGGCAGTTACGCTGAGGAGCTCAACGGCCACGACGCTTCAACTCCCCTTCAAACTCGGAGCGGTTACAATTCCCAACCGGGAGGAACCCCCTGTTCGGGGACTTGGGGGACTACATGGGCCGGTACCGAGCGCCGCCGGGCTGTCCCACCGACACTTCGCTACATCCCGATATGAACTTCGGATTAAGTCCCCGACCACGAGCTTCCTCTTGTCGGACTTGGGGGACTTCGTTGCTACCATTTCATATCTTTACCGGATAGCCCGTAGCTCACTATCACCGGGAGCCCTCCTTGTAGTCCCATCTACCGACTCGGTAGGGCTCCCCTACCGAGAACATAATCTCTGCAACGCCCCGCCGGCATCTACCGACTCGGTAGGGATCCCCTACGGGTACACCCCCCGGCCGCGCAAGCCCCGGCATACCCCGCCGGTACCGGTAAGACCAGGCCGGGTGTACCGACCACAAGCTCTCCCCCGCTCCGCATAGACGTCTCCCGACCGTACGGGAGTGGCCAGCCCCACCGGTACCAGCACGGCCACCGGCACACGTGCTTGTCCACTACCTTGCAGATCGCACTAAGTCGCACGCCCACGCTGCACTAGGCGCCGCCGTCCTCGATGCGCATGTCGAGGTAGTGGATCAGAGAATATTCCTCGTGTCAGGGGATGTCCCCCACGCCAGGGAAGCTTGTCTCCGACCTCACCTCATATATAAGGAGTCCTCACTCCTCATTCAGGTACGTTCTCCCCGAATCCCAAACTCTCTGCTCTCAAATACCCATCGGTACTAACTTGAGCGTCGGAGGGTCTTCGGTCGGTACACGCCGACCTCCCTGACCAATCTTGTGCTTTCAGGTACCCGCACACGACACTACCGGGCAGTTGGGAAACGGCAGAAACAGCCCTCATGTAAAGTTTCGAACAATTGGGGTTCGTGTTGTGTACCAGGAAGATATACAAGGGTTTGCTGACGCAATTATCCAGTGCATGCAAAAGGAAAATTCTCTTGAATTATACGATAAATTGGTGGTAGAACATTGGATAGAGTTGATACGATTGCAAGGTGGTCATTTAGAGGGCGTGTCTAATCCAACAGAACGGGATTCTAGTGTTGAGAAAGTGGACTTTGTGCTAATAGTGTTTGAGTCGTTTCCGTTGAAGTTGTTAGGATTCTTTGCTGAGTCAATAACTCCTATTTATTAGGAGCTTGTTATTTACATTTCAAATTGGGTATTGACCCTTTCTTTAGGTTATCTACCACGTTATTAGGTTTGTTAAACGTGGGCTGCATTTGTTTTATTTGCTTCTGTGTAATGGCTATATATAAGCCAAGACGTGTTTCAGATTGAATAAGAATCATTCACCAAAGCTTGAGTGTTATAGTGCTGTTGGGTTTGGTTTTTCAACAATCTGGTATCAGAGCTCCTAACAGGGCCTGATTGGGAGAACAGAAAAGTGAGAATTAGAGATTGAGAGAAAAGAAAGAGAGATAGAGAAAAGAAGAGAGAAGGAGCGATGGCGGCAGAAGGCAATTTCGTGCAACCGGCGATTCCAAAATTTGATGGTCATTATGATCATTGGTCAATGCTAATGGAGAACTTCCTTCGTTCGAAGGAATACTGGGGATTAGTGGAAACAGGCATTGCTGCACCTTCAACCAGTTCAGAGCCAACAGAGGTTCAACGCAAGCACATTGAGGATCAAAAGCTAAAAGACCTCAAAGTCAAGAACTACCTGTTCCAGTCCATAGATCGTGCAATTATGGAGACAATTCTTGTCAAGGATACGGCAAAACAAATCTGGGACTCCATGAAGCTGAAATACCAAGGGTCAACCAGAGTAAAAAGAGCTCAGCTGCAAGCCCTAAGAAGAGAGTTTGAGATCTTGCAGATGAAAGAGGGAGAAGGAGTGGATGAGTATTTCGCTCGTACTCTGACAATCGCCAACAAGATGAAAATTCATGGTGAGAAGATGGAGCAAGTGGTCATAATTGAGAAGATCCTACGATCTATGACTTCTCGTTTTGATTATGTTGTTTGTTCAGTGGAAGAGTCTAATGACTTGGACACTTTGACAATCGATGAGTTACGAGTAGCTTGCTGTACACGAGCAGAGAATGAAGGAGCATGGAGGTGAAGAGCAAGTACTCAAGGTCTCATTTGAGGACAGGTTTGGAGGCGAGAGGAAGAGGACGTGGAGCATTTAGAGCAAGAGGCCGAGGCAGAGGTAGACAAGGCTTCAACAAAGCTGTGATTGAATGTTATAAGTGTCACAAGCTAGGGCATTTTCGGTATGAATGCCCTAGTTGGGAGAAAGCTGCAAATTATGCCGAATTAGATGAAGATGAGGAGCTCCTTCGATGTCCTATGTTGAGCTCAACAACTCAAAGAGAGAGGCAGTTTGGTTTCTCGATTCAGGTTGTTCTAACCACATGACAGGGAATAAACAATGGTTCGTGGATTTGGATGATCAATTCGGACATTCGGTGAAGCCGAAATGACTCTAGAATACCAGTGATGGGAAGAGGCAAGATCAAACTCGAAGTGGGAGGTGTAACTCGGGTAGTATCGATGTCTTCTACATTCCGAGTTAAAAAATAATCTTTTGAGTATTGGTCAGCTGCAAGAGAAGGATTGGCCATATTGATTCAAAACGGAGAATGCAGGATCTATCACTTTAGAAGAGGGCTCATCATGCGACGCATATGTCCGCAAACAGGATGTTTGTACTACTAGCAACAATGACATCACAATCTTCAAACTGTCTCAATGTAGCCTCTGAAGACATCTCTGATTTGTGGCATCGACGATTTGGTCACTTGAGTCACAATAATCCGAGAATCCCGCAACACAGGAACCTAGTAAAAGGGTTGCCACAACTCAAAGCTTCAAATAAGATTTGTACAAGTTGTATGGTGGGAAGCGCACCGAGAAGCTATGCCAAGGAAGAGTCAATGGAGGGCATCACAACAACTCCAACTAATACATGCGACATATGTGGTCCCATAACTCCTACTTCAAACAAGAATAAAAGGTATCTCTTGACTTTCATCGATGATTTCGGTAGGAAGATTTGGGTCTATTTTCTTGCTGAAAAATGTGAAGCATTTATATCTTTCAAGAACTACAAAACCCTTGTTGAAAAGGAGTCAAGGTTATCTATATGTTGTTTAAGAACAGACCGAGGTGGGGAATTTACTTCGAAGGAGTTTAATGAGTTTTGTACAGTTCATGGCATCAAGCGCCAACTTACTGCAGCCTACACACCCCAACAAAATGGGTTGCAGAGCGCAAAAATCGTACCATCATGAATATGGTTCGATGTTTGCTTTCGAAAAGGAGATGCCTAAACCTTTTTGGCCAGAAGCTGTTAGATGGACTGTTTATGTTCTCAATCGAAGCCCTACCTTAGCTGTGAAGGATAAGACACCTGAAGAAAGCTGGAGTGGAGTAAAACCTAGTGTGGAGCATTTCGGGGTTTTGGTTGCATAGGGCATGTGCATATTCCGGATGCTAAGAGATTGAAGCTAGATGATAAGAGTCATAGATGTGTATTGCTTGGCATGAGTGATGAGTCAAAAGCATACAAGCTTTTTGATCCCGTGACAAAAAAAGGTTGTGATTAGTCGAGATGTGCAATTTGATGAAAATGAGAGTTGGAATTGGGGGAGGAGTGAAGAAGAAGCAAGGCATGATATACTAGAGTGGGGAGACAGTGATGAAGAGCTTAGCAATACGAGGATAGTGAGGTTGATATCGAGGAGGAGCATCAAAATGTGGGATCTGATTCAGGAGAGTCTACTGAAGCAAGCATGCCAAACTCACCCGTTGTTGACACACTAAGCTCACTTGAGGAAAGAAATCGAAGACCTCCAGTTTGGATGCAGGATTACATAAGTGGAGATGGCTTATCTGAAGAAGAAGAAGAAGAGATGCAGAATTTAGCTATGTTCATCTCTTATGAGGATCCAACAAGTTATGAAGAGGCTGCAAATAGTGAGAAGTGGAGGAATGCAATGGACTTGGAGATTGCAGCCATAGTAAAAAATGAAACCTGGGAATTAGTAAGTCTGCCCATTGGAGCAAAAAGAATTGGTGTCAAATGGGTGTATAAGACCAAGCTTAATGAAAATGGGGAGATTGACAAATGCAAAGCTCGTTTGGTGGTAAAAGGCTACGCTCAAAAGCATGGAATAGACTATAATGAAGTGTTTGCTCCAGTGGCACGATGGGACACTATACGTATGGTCTTGGCTATAGCTGCACAAAAGGGTTGGACAGTGTTTCAGTTGGATGTGAAGAGTGCATTCTTGCATGGTGAACTCAGTGAAACTGTATTTATAGAGCAACCACGGGGATATGTGCAAGAAGGTGAGGAAGACAAAGTTTACAGACTTAAAAAGGCTCTATATGGGTTAAAGCAGGCACCCAGGGCCTGGTACAGTCGGATAGAGGGATATTTTATCAAGGAAGGATTTGCAAGATGTAGTTATGAGCCCACTCTGTTTGTCAAGAATGAAGGAGGTAAAATCTTAGTGGTAAGTCTCTATGTTGATGATTTGATATATACAGGGAATGATGTTGGCATGTGTGAGAAATTCAAAAAGTCTATGAAGTTGGAGTTTGACATGACAGACCTAGGAAAGATGAAATACTTCCTAGGTGTTGAGGTACAACAAAGTTCTAAAGGCATTCATTTGTGTCAGAGGAAGTATGCTAGGGAAGTACTTGATAGGTTTGGAATGGGAAGCTGCAATTCGGTGAAGAATCCTATGGTTCCAGGGACTAAGCTATCAAAAGAAGCTGGAGGTGCTGATGTAGATGCTACTTTGTTTAAGCAAATGGTTGGTAGCCTCATGTATTTGACAGCTACCAGACCAGACATGATGTATGTTGTATGCTTGATAAGTAGATACATGGCTAAACCTAAGGAGGCACATATGTTGGCTGCAAAAAGGGTGCTTCGGTATTTAAAAGGAACTTTGGATTTTGGGGTGTTTTACAAGAGAGGAGTTAAAGATGTTCTGCTTGCCTTCACCGACATCGATTATGCCGGTGACGTAGATGATAGAAAGAGTACGTCTGGGTATGTTTTTCTGATGTGTGAAGGAGCTGTATCCTGGAGTTCAAAGAAGCAGCCTGTTGTAGCATTGTCCACAACCGAAGCAGAGTTCGTTGCAGCTGCTGCCTGTGCATGCCAAGGCGTTTGGATGAAAAGGATTCTTAACCAGCTCGGTCATACTAATTGTAAGTGCATTTCAGTACTCTGTGATAATAATTCTACAATTAAGTTATCAAGAAATCCTGTTATGCATGGTAGAAGCAAGCACATCGATGTGAGGTTTCACTTTTTGCGTGATCTCACAAGAGATGGTGCTGTGAAGCTGGAATATTGTGGTACTAATGAACAAGTTGCAGACGTCATGACCAAACCATTGAAGCTGGAGACTTTTGAAAAGTTTCGTAAGTTGCTTGGAGTTCGTTCAATTGCAGAAGTAAACTGAATGCTGTCAGCAGTTCAGTTTAGGGGAGGAAATGTTGAGAAAGTGGACTTTGTGCTAATAGTGTTTGAGTCGTTTCCGTTGAAGTTGTTAGGATTCTTTGCTGAGTCAATAACTCCTATTTATTAGGAGCTTGTTATTTACATTTCAGATTGGGTATTGACCCTTTCTTTAGGTTATCTACCACGTTATTAGGTTTGTTAAACGTGGGCTGCATTTGTTTTATTTGCTTCTGTGTAATGGCTATATATAAGCCAAGACGTGTTTCAGATTGAATAAGAATCATTCACCAAAGCTTGAGTGTTATAGTGCTGTTGGGTTTGGTTTTTCAACATCTAGAACCCGACGGGAAAAAGAGTTTGAATTGTACTCTCAAAAATACAGAAATCTGGTCTCTCATCTCTCTTTAAATCACATAAATACTTTTAACTTCTTCTTTTTTCTCCTTTCTATTAACATTAATATGAACTTGTATTAACATTCAGGACTGGTCTGCCCCTCATCATCTTCGTTGTAGCTTCTATGGAGCTGAAATTTCCAAGTGGAAATGGTTCATGCATATCGAAGAAGGCAACTCTGCAGAAATCCCACTGCCTCCGAATTTGTTGGATGATGCTAATTGGTTGGGGATTGCCATATGTGCTTTTAGTCGGTTGTGCCCCAATGATCGAAACAAGAGTCTTGGCCGTCTTATTAGTGATTCAGAGTATAATGTGGTTACCTGTCGTCTGGACTGTGATGGTCATGTACTGCATAAGTGGAGACCTTTTACTGCATTCGATGCTTCTGGTCTTGCACAGGATGTGACTTGGTTCTTATATATACCGCGCAGTGGTAAATGTATTATTAATAAGAGGTGGACGATATGCAAGCTGGCCGGGGTAACTTTTTCGTGGTCGAGCACAAACTTTGCAATGCTGGGTTGTGCCCTTGGTCTAGTTTATAACAAGGATGTTGAACATCTTGTGCACACACTCACCTCCTGCGATTTACCATGTGAGTGGCCTTTTCATACAATTACTTTCTTTGTGATATATATACTTGTCATTTGGTTTGGCACAAGTATTGATATTTGCATTCACAGGAGGCCTGAGCGCTGTAAATGGAGGATGAGAAGCAATTGGTTCCTCTTATTTAAGATTCCTGAATAATAAGCAAATAATTATCTCGTGTTATCAAACGGGGGATGTATATATGGTGTGCTTGATAATAATTTGGTGTTATGAATTTCTTATTATTTGCACATACTCAAGGAGCAATTGATTTGTTTTGTATAAAAAATAATTCACTTTTTATATCAAATAAACTCTTCATTTCATTTAGTAATATGAGAAATACTAGCCATTTTCCTTTCTTACTCATCAATTGTTATGTATGTGAATTCACCATCATTTTAATTTTCATCCAAAACTTATTATTTGATACATGACAAACTAACTAGTTAACTTTCATGTCGCTGTTATTATGCGTGCATACATTTTCTTTACTATTCATCTAGTGACACTTTTTTTTTTTCTAAAAATCTGTCAGGTTTTAATTCTATTCCCAGACGATTCAAAGTCAGATTGAGATCGTCTTCTCAAACTAATTCATGACTAACAATGAACATCCTTTGGGTCCAGGATTCTCCTCTGCGTTAAATTTATCCCAAAGTATGAAACAAAAACAGTTTTCCTGCCATTTTTATTAGGAAAACCACAATAGGGTGTAATATCGAACCATCACAATTACATAGAGTCCAATAAACACATAAACATTCAAATTACACATAAACCTGAAGCATAATAATATAGAATCTTCTAGCATTAGCATCTACTACTCAATCTCGAAACTCAAATACCAAGTCTACAGATTGATTGTTTTCGACATCCAAATTAGACAAACCAGAATACACACATAACACTACTGCAACGGTCATAATCCTAATCAGCTTCTGCCAGACTTGAGAGAGCCTGAAAACAAATACTAAACGAATATTATAATATGATAATAATGAAATTCTCTTCATTATATACAAACCATCTATATCACACCTGATATTTTCTTCAACCCCATGTAACCCATACAACTATAGCCAGTAAAAAAAGAACCACATTTGCAAATGTCTGTATATGATTCCACAGTCCTCATTACGAGCATAACTTTAGTGAAGCTAGTTCTCAAAATCTTTACAAAAGAGACTCAAAGGACTAGCAGACTTTTAGAGTTCTGCAATAGTTAAAAGCTAGCGATGACCATACAGGACTACGTCTTAGCCACTCAACCATTTGCTGACTTGGTTGCTATACAAAGTAATGAACAAGATGTTCATATCAGTTCTTTCATATTACCGTGGCTAGAGAACCAAACGTCAAAGTAAATGGCTATAAAGTCTTAATAAGGATGTAATAGCCCAAGACAAAAGCAAAGCTTTCCTTTTTCTGGGTCAAAAACACAAGGGATTCACACTCCGAATTAATATAAAATTAAACTATGATCCCAAAATGCAGTTAATGCTAAATAAAAACAAAGTTACTAATAGAATAACTAGCTATCTATAGAACAACAACAATACCAGATACTATATTGCATTTTACCACTATGAAAAGAAATCAATTTACTAGGTTTCCAATAATGAACAATTTTTTCAAAGAAATCTACAAGTAGTTTTCTGAATGAACTGGTTTGATGAAGTTGATCAAAATGATGTCCTCCTCATGAGAACTTAAACCCGAGATAATGTGACTGAAATATGAAAGAACAATTTTCAGCATGACATAATGAACAAGTTATTCAAAAAAATCTACAAGTCAGAACTGTTAAAGCTACATAAGGAAAACTTAGGTACATTGGTAGCCCAATGGAGTGGCAAGAAGGGTTAATAAATCAAACCCACGACAGATAAATGAGGCTTCTAAACTCATGATTGCAAAACTGATTTATGTGCAGAATTAGTCGGCAAATTTCATCAAATGATTCAACAATTCAAATCAATTCAGTCAGATGAGATTACCTGTTCAGTAACTTATCTGCAGGACACAGCTGCCACAAATAGTTTGCAAAGTACAAGCTTCAACAGCCGAGACTCGAACGTCAATCCTTTCGAGCAGTTTGGTATAAGAGAGATCCAGTTGGTTGTTCAGAAGTTCAGATTCATTGTACCCTATATTGCCACCCTCCCCAGTGCAACCAACAGCATCATTACCTTGAATAGACTCTGTCATATGAATGGTCTTACCAAAGAGTTGAAAAGAACTTCTCCCGAGCTTTGTCGAGTTGCAGTATCGGTTCCCATCAAGTTCCATGCCAAAGGAATGTGGACTACTCTGGCTATCTGGTGATAATTGATCAGACTGTGGACTTCCAATGTTCAACTCAGTAGACACCCTCTTCAACCTTGGCACCATGTTGTTGTTGCCAAAGGACTTATAGGTGCACATCTGATGAGTATTTTCATTTAACAAATGAGATACATTGGATACACAGAATAGATCTTGCCTGGCTCCCTGCATGCCAGCAGGAAAAATGTTGTAGTTCAACAAGGATGCATTGAATTGCCCCATTGTTGAATTAGCTGCTCCTGTCATAGGTATCATGAATTCTTCCTCTCCATTTCTCAGCAGCCCAGGATTCAGTGGAGCTCTGAATCTCTTTGTTGGGGGAAACACAGTATGAAGCGAAGGTGCAGTATGAAGTGAAGGCGTTGATGCAACAAGGTCAACTTGCCATGGGCTCACCCTCTTAGCATTATGCAGAACTTCTGGTTCATCCCATGTAACCTATTATATAGAGATCATTAGAGATGTAACTAATTGCTTGGCATGAACTAATAGGTTGAGACCGATGCAAAGCATAGAAATTCTGATTTGCTAAACTAAACATAAATGGAAAGTGAGGCTACAAAAAAGTTGGTGTCATGTATATTCTCCAACAGTTCAGATTCAAGTTAAATCAGCCAAAACAAGCAACCATAAAACAATGTTCAGGCTGGATTGCATTATTGATAATCAAATATTCTAATCAATCCCAGTAGTCCTACAGCATATGACAACTAAGGATAAAAAAAAATTGACAAGGAAAGCCACAGTGGTAGTATCTTCTGGGATCCAATTAACTAAAATGTAATCTATCAGTGCACTGGCGATTCAACGGTTCAATCCAAATATCAAATTAATTACTGAATTTGTGTTCCAAATATAAACCACAATGAGATGTTCCCTAATTCAAAAAGGGTGGTTTAGCACCCTGATATGTACAGACAACTATATCCAATTGGATCTAAATTACAGTTAAATGTCCCACATAGACATCAAAATGAGTTTCTGAGGCCTGCATCAATGAGAAGCTAATAACAACTCTTAAGACAAGAAGGTTATAATGCCATGTAATTGTCTCAACATCCAAACTATAAAAATTCAATTCGAAAATAAAGTAAGGAGAAAAGCTGAAGAAGAAATACCTGAAGCATACGCCATGGAGATCCCTGCCAAGGCCCATTGTCCGGAACAGAGACGGAAGACAGAGTACCCTGAAACCAAGTCATCGGTCTCCAACTCTCCATGGCCATCTTGACTCTCATCCCAGCCGTCCAAAACAGCTTTAATGCCTTCTCCACCACCTCCGCCTTCACCACAAAGTCGGACCACCCAGCTTTTGGATAATACACCACCTCGAACGGCATGTCCTGCGCCGCCGTCTCTGTAGCCTCCGCCACAGCCTCGGCTGAAAGCCGCGTCTTAAACCCGTCTCTTCCAGAGACTTCTTCCTCCGACTTCAGGGCAATGTGAGAGCTCCACCTGCCGCAATCGCCGCCGGGACTCGCCCTCACGGTACGACGCACGCCAACGTACATGTTCCCCCATCTGGAGCTCCTCATAAACACGACGGAGTCGCCAGCAACGAGCATCTTATGGTTGACGAACTTGCTCCAGCCAGTGGTGAGAAGCCACCTCGCTCAATTCGAGGCCGGAGTGGACGGGATGGAGGAGGAGTTTTTTTTTTTTTTTAACAATTAAGGGATTAGGCGATATTAGTTTCTCGGACGCAGATAAAGTAGGGAACAAGTCACTTCCTCAATTTCGAAAAAAAAAAAAGAATTTGACATACACACCTATGACAACATTATAAAACATGTTTAAGGATACCCGTTTTGTGTGTGCTTGTCAACCTAGGAGTATCTAGTTAGGATTGTATAAGGAATGTAATTGAATAGGAATCCTATTACCATATGGATTGTATCTTGTATTCCTCTATATAAAGAGGCACCTATTCATCAATAAAGAAGTTATTATTCCTGTGCATTTATCTTGTCTCTTTACTTTTCCCGTTATTCTACAACACGTTATCAGCACGAGCCTCTAACCCTGAGAAACAGAAAACCCTAGAACACAAATACCCTAAGTCTTACCCGCGTGAATAGTACCGGCGTAAACAGTGTTTCGTGAATAGTACCGGCGTGAACAGTGACCGTGAATAGTGCTCTTCTAAAATCAAGATCAAGTCCAAGAAAAACACCAAGTAAGTTTACATAAACCCTAAACCCTACTTTCTAAGTTGATGCGGTTTTGTTTTTCATCGGGGACTTGCAACCTCCCTTCTTCTACCTCCCACCTTTCTTATAACGTGGGATAACCTTTCGAGACTCACCAAACTATGAGAAGTATTAGGGGAGTGATCGAGCTTTATGTCGCTTGCGGCATATGTAAGTCATGAGCACCTCTAATATCATCATGCTATTGGTGATGATCTCAAGAGCCGAGTTGTGGGGACTCGAGCTATACCTCCGGATAAGGAATCCGTAGAGAAGAAGAGACCTTGAACAAGATGTTCATTGTAAACCTCCGGATGAGGAATCCGTAGAGAAGAAACGACCATTCTACATCAAAGCTTTTGCCTTGACTTACTCACGACTAGGCTCACCTACTTGGGTATGATGTCTAGGTAAGGATAGTTTGAGATTAGTGGTGTTAAGTGAGCCTCGCTCTACCGACATCTCTTACTACTTACCTGGTCATGCTTAAGTGGAGCTACCGAAAGGTTTAAGTTATGGCATTCGCCATTGATCATACTACATCAAAGTTTTCGGCTAAATCCGATCCTTGGAAACGTTTCTTGGAGCTAGGCTCGAAAACCATAATTGTTTCGTGGGAGTATTAACTCCGAAACATACTCCCTATCGTTTCGTGGGAGTATCAACTCCGAAACCTAGCTACCTATTACCGACGAACGTTTCGTCGCCATAGGGGAGAAAATCCTTTACCGACGAAAGATTCGTCACTAAAGGTACCCTATTCTTGTTCTCCATATTTATGGATCTCGAACATGAATTAACTCGATTTACTCCATCGGATTCTGCGATGCAACCTTCCGCACAAGAGCTTCTAGCTCGAATCCATGAGCGTTGTTTTGAATTAACCGCTCTAGACCCTCAAACCGTGATGACAATGCCAGGTTATTTTTCCCGATGAAAACGCCACATGATATGGCACTCCCGGTTTCGAGTTCATGAAAGAGGTTAGCGCTATAAGCGCTCCATGAATGTTATGGCAACATTCGTAGCTCCATTCCGAATTTAGAAGCATAATGGATTAATCTCCGCTTCTCCGACTTTACTAAAGTCATGGATATAATTCGGACATTCTCCGCGTCAAAGACTTGATGCATCTCTCGTGTAAATCATCACGGATGAGTAATTGATTGAGGGAACTCTCACCACCTTCTCCATCTCTGCCTTGATGTAAGGCATGACGATGATTGCGCCCCTATGGGAAGACGCCACGAGCAAAACCCTAAGCTTTTAGGGACTAATCCGACATTGATCCGTAAGATTTATTTGCTCAAGAAGGTAATCGCCATAAGATTAAGCGATCACGCGTGAATAAGGCCGCGAAAGAGTGAGAGATGACCATCGTCTCCGGGGGAGAGACGACACCGGTCATCGCCGATTTGCGTTGTGCCGCCACTAGTTGCGATGACACCGCCACCGGCCAAGGCAAGCTGTCACCGTCCTATGGATTGTGTGTACCGCGCCTTATACCTCAATCACTGGAGAATCCTCTTCATGATGTCTATATTATGGAGCGTCTGATCAATGAGCTATAGTTTGCAATACATATGAGTATGTAATTGCAATGATCATGACGTCGAGTTTAAGGGTTAAAGACTTTGGAAGCTAATTTGCTTAAGTCTTTATGTTTTCCAAGTTTATGTCTTACGGAAAGATTGCCAAGACAATGGATTCTAGTCTTGAGTTTAAGATCAAGATGCAACTTTGAATGTAAAGCCTTGGCATATATCTTTAACAAAATCCGAGATGTTTTCATAGCCTCGATTTTAATGATGAGCTCATCTTCCTTTGTGAATTGATGTATCACATGCTCTCTACGCTCCTAAAGGGAATAGAACTTTATCGAGCTTTAAAGATATATATAAACGCCAATGGATACCATGCGGAAACGCATGATGAGAATGTGATAGAATTCATTTGCATTACCTCTAATGACTGCGAAAGAATGCGCATCTTAGGGAAGATTATGTGTATCTCTAGTAGATTGTACTCAATCACTATACGAGCTATTGAACCAAACAATGTCATTCGGATGACTTCTTGGATTCAGACACATAATGGCTTTGGCAAGACAGATGCATACATTCCTGTCATAATACGATGATCCGTGTACTCAAAATTTCACATGGACATCCATTCTTTCGAGCTAATCAAAGCATGAATCGAAAGGCGATTCAAGAGGATGAGACAGCCACGAAAAGGGGCAATTTTTCTGCTGTCCGACGCCCGTCGACCGGTCGAGGTAACCTTGCCGACCGGTCGACCAATGTACAGAGAGCATCATCTCGATCTCGTACGCGTCGTCGACCGTTCGATGAAAATGCCGAACGGTCGACCCAATACAGGGAGCATTGTCGACCGTTCGATGATACTGTCGACCGGTCGACCTCGTCCAGAGAGGATCGCCGACCGTTCGACCCCCCCTGTCGACCGGTCGACACCCAATGACCTTCGATCCCTCTCTACAATGCTCACATCCTCTTATGCTTCAGACGCCTCTAGGGCCTCTCGCTCGTTTTGCAAAGCCTGTTCCTTAGGGAACCTAGGACTGAGACCGTCCTATGCAAAGGATTCTAAAGTACTTCTCTCATTCTTACAGAGAATCCTAAGGGGATATCTGTAGACCTATTCAACCAACAAGCGGACCATTTAAATATTTTATGGTGTTGGTTGATGCGTAGACATGCTGGTCACATGTCACGCTATGGTCATCTCTTATGCTGCTTATGCTAAACTCCTAGCACATATAATTCGCCTGCAGGTTCACTACCTGTAAGTCTGTAACATCCCATTAAATCAGGCTTGATAATGCTAAGAGAGTTTACATCGAAGGCTTTCGATGATTACTGCATAGGGATAGATGTCGAGCATCCCGTCCCACATGTGCATACCCAGAATGGTCTTGCAGATGGTTATGAGGACATTGGTAATGCGCACCAATCTTCCTCCCTCTGCCTGGGTGCACGCGGTATTGCATGCAGCTATGCTTATTCGTCTGAGGCTCATCGCCACCCAATCTTTTTCTACGCAACAGCTAGTGACTGGGTACGAGGCAAGCATCTCGTACTTACGCGTCTTGGGTGTGCTACTTATGTGCCTACTACGTCGCCACAGCGTACTCAAATGGGTCCTCAATGACGAATGAGTCTGTATGTTGGATTTGAGTCTCCAACCAAAATCCGCTATGTAGAACCCTTGTCAGGCGATCTATTTTGTCACATCGATGAGACAGTCTTCCCGTCGTTAGGGGGAGATAAGAACGTCTACGTTCAGCAGGAACGACGAGAATGTCGTGGCCTGTCCCCACTCTGTCTCATAACGATCCCCCTACTGCACACGTGACATCGTAGTGCGTAGACTTATCGATCTCTAGAAAGTCGCCGATTCTCTTCCGAGCACTTTCTCAGATCTTGAGTGACTAGATCATATATACCTGCTGCAAACCTGCAAGGAAGGAAGTACCTGAAAAGGACTTCAGACTCAAAGACGCAGTGAATGCCGCCCTTGGTGGTGTCGCGGGATGCCACCAGGATGGGCAGAGCATCGCTGGCGCCATCACCATTGTTGGTGATGATGTGGCTTAGGCCGTGGTTCCGCTGAGGAAGCGTGGGATGCCACCGGGTTTGAGGAATTCGCGCTCTAGGAAGCGGGCTGCGATGGCACAAAATAATCCTCTCATCATTGATACTCAAAATCCGACCCATGAGAACATTCCGGATTACGGTTATGTCCAAGTGACATATCTGGAGGACGCTCCATCGATAGAACCTATCCGTGGGAATGTAGAGATCTCGATTCATTACACTAGTGTACATGGGCCGTGGGATAGAAACTCCATCGTAGACGACGATGTTTTCGCATATGCTTGTGCACGAGAGTTCATTGAGAATGATGATATTGAACCCCGCTCCGTTGAGGAATGCCAACGTGGAGTATATTGGCCTAAATGGAAAGATGCGATTCAGGTTGAGTTAGACTCACTAACAAAGAGAATGGTGTTCGAGCCCGGTGTGCCGATCCTTCTAGAATAAAACCTGATGAATAAATAGGTCTTTGTTAGAGTGCGTAGTGAGAGAACGAGATAAAGCTCGCCTTATGGCACAAGGCTTCTCACAAACGCCCTGGAATCGACTACGATGAGATATCTCTCGTAATGGATGCTACTACGCTCCACTACCTTGTCAGTTTGGTAGTTTCCGAAGAACTGACTATGCAGCTTATGGATGTGGTCACATCATATCTCTATGGGGATCTAGATATTTACCCAAGTCAAGTGGCTCCCGACCACGGAGCGCGTTTGCTAAGGTTGCAACGCTCACTATATGGATTGAATTAATCCAGACGGACGTGGTATACCCGTCTAAGTGACTACTTGATTGGAAGAGGGAATGTGAACAATTAAATTATGCCCACTGCGTGTTGAGAGCACAAGTTCCGGATTTGCATTGCAATCCAAGTTTGAGATGAATGATCTTGGGAAACCCAAAAGATGCTCAGGCATTAATATGGATAGGGTCCATCCTGATAGCACTCCCATGATTGGTCGCAGCCTAGATCAAAGGAAAGATCCGTTTTGTCCAAGGGATGATGACGAAAACGTTCTAGAGGCTGAGGTGCTATACCTGAGTGCAATAAGCGCATTATTGACTTAGCTTAATGCACAAGACCTGATATCTCCTTTGATGTGAACTTGTTAGTTATCTTTGCGCCCACGCAATGCCATTGGACTGGCATAAAGACGATCTTTCGATACCTCAAGGGTACGATTGATATGAGTTTGTTCTATCCCTACAGAGAGACACGAAAGTATGGTAAAATGGGTGTGAAACCCGGGCCTTTCGTGGATATTGTCGAGTACGGTGATCGACCGGTCGACAGGAAACCATCGACCGGTCGACAGACGGCCAGCGTCCAAACGTATCACCGGTAGTATCTCGATTACACCCCTTATTCCCAAACTCTTATGATGTTTTGGTGGAATTTGCTGATATTGGGTATCTCTCTGGCCCTCATTAAGGTTGTTCCAATATGGGTTATGTCTAGCATTACCATGGGAAACACCTTGTTATCTTGGTAGTCTATGAAACAGACTCTTGTCGCTACTTCTTCGAACCATGTTGAGATTATCTCCATGATGTTGTTCGTTAGTGTACATGGTTAAGGTCCATAGTTACACATTTAAGAAGTACATGTGGTTTGAGGTCAACCACTGATGAACATATATGCATTTATGAGGATAATGCTACTTGCAAATGAGGCAAGGTTTCATCAAAGACGACAATACCAAGCATATCAGCTATAACATAAAATTCCTCATGATTCAAATGAATCAAGTCCGTTCTGAGGACAATGTAGCAGACTTATTTACTAAGTCATTGCCTAAATCCACATTTGAGAAGCATGTCAAAAGCATTGGTTTGCGTAAATTATCTGACCTCCCATGATTGCAGAATCAGGGGGAGACGCAGACTTGAGGGGGAGTCTGTTGTCTTGCTATGCCAAATGTGAAGTGGTGTGTTGCACTCTTTTTCCCTTCGACCAAGGTTATTTTTGTCCCACTGGGTTTTTGTTACTTGGCAAGGTTTTTAACGAGGCAACGCGAGGAGCACCACCTAGTGTTGACCGCACAAGGGGGAGTGTTTAAGGATACCCGTTTTGTGTGTGCTTGTCAACCTAGGAGTATCTAGTTAGGATTGTATAAGGAATGTAATTGAATAGGAATCCTATTACCATATGGATTGTATCTTGTATTCCTCTATATAAAGAGGCACCTATTCATCAATAAAGAAGTTATTATTCCTGTGCATTTATCTTGTCTCTTTACTTTTCCCGTTATTCTACAACAAAACACTAATAAACCAACTAAAAATAAAGTTATACACATAAGGACATGCAGCCCAAGCCCACGTGTTACTGTGCAAGCCCAACCCCGAATCTTATAGGCACAATTACTTAATAAGACATCTTTTCATCTTATTTACAAGTCTGCCATCCATCATCTCTTTCTACGATTCCCATAACTGGAACTCCAATGTAGAGAAGCTTCAAGGAAGATGAAGTATTCTCTCTCCCTTGTAAAAGAGGAGCTTGCAGGTGAGTTTGGCGACGATGTCGGTCGGATCTGACTAGAATGCTAGACGGCCGAAGAGATCTGAGCCCACCGTTATCGGATTTCTCCACAAGTGGACCAAACTACAGTGGAGAGAGCGAGGCGTCGACGATGGTTGCCGGCTTGAGCTCCATTATTGTTTCAGATCTGGATTTTGAAACTTACGTTTAGATAGATAGATAGATAGATAGATAGATAGATAGATAGATAGATAGAGAGAGAGAGAGAGAGAGAGAGAGAGAGAGAGAGAGAGAGAGAGAGAGAGAGAGAGAGAGAGAGAGAGAAGTGTATGAAATTTGTGGTTTTCCTGGTGAAAGTGAAAGAGAGAAGCACCAGCAGTAGCAGCCCTTGCTACTTCGTCCTGCTACTGCAAACGTAAGGGACGTCACAATATTTTCCTTTAATTTGTGACGTCTCTTCCTTCAATATGCTACTACACCATGTTTTTGATAGTTGTTACTGCATTAGTTTTAATAGCTGCTACTGCATATATTTTTGTGATAGTTGCTACTGCTACTGCACAGATATTTGTTTTTGATACTACACGAATGTATGTTATCGTTACTGATACTGCACAAAGATATGCTACTGCTACTGCACGAATATTTGAGATCTGCTACTGCACAGATATTTGACGTCGCTGCTACTGCACGGATATCTGATATATGTTGCTGCACAGATATCTGATATTGCATAAATATCTGCTATTGCTACTGCACAAATATCTGCTACTGCATAGATATCTGCTACTTCTACTGCACAGATATCTGCTGCTGCTACTACTGCATGGATATCTACTGTTGCTGTTACTGCACATATATCTGCTACTGCTACAGAATGAATATTTTGCAACACACTTTGAGTTTTTTTTTTATACACACTTTAAGTTTTAAACTCAAAGTTTAAAAGAGGACCAAATAGTAATTCAATACATGTCACATGTCAATTTATGAACAACTTGTCCTTATGAGTAACAAAAATTAATGTCGTATATGTATGAATTGAAATGTTGTGGGTTTTGTAGAAAAATAAAGAGATGTCAAGGACTTTTGTGCACTTTTCTTAAAAAAAAAATCTACCACGAAAACCCACCATTCGTTCTTTTATTTGAAATTTTATTAATACTATAAAAAAAGATATTAAGAGAAGAAAATGGGGACAAAACCTTACCCCAATGTACAAAGAAAAAAAGAAAAAGGAGATTGAGACCCATCCTTTAGACTGAAAAAAAAAACCATAGAAAATGGCTCATTGAGTTCAATAATTGAATTCCTGTAATAAAGCAGCAATGACAATCCAGATTTTACAAACAATACGCAAAGGAGTAGCAGATTTTAGAGTTGTGCAATAGTCAATACAGAGTAATGAACAAGATTTTTTCTTGTTTTTTTTTCAAAAATAGGTTAACTTAACTTCACTGATCATGTTTATTAAATTCATCTAACTGCGAGTAAAGTGGTTAATATAAAATTTAAGAACATCTCCAACAGTAAAACTATTATTTTTAGCTAAATTAGCTAAAAATTAAATTTAGTTAGCATTTTTTTGACTTCTGCTCCAGCAGTTATAGTTAAATGTAAGTTAGATTGAAAAAAAGAACATTGAAACTGAAAAATATAGACGTTGGAGTATTTAATTTTTACCTATTTTCTCTCTCATGTCTAGCTAAATATAGGTAGAGAATTTAACAAAAATTAAATTTAACTTTTGTTTAGGTAATCTGTTGGAGCTAGTTTTTACCTTAAATTTACCTATATTTTAAATTTATTTTAAAATGAGTCATCTATTGAAGATGCTCTAACAAGATGTTAATATTAGTTCAATCTATCAGAAAATATTTGGCTTTCTCTGTAGTTTCTCATACAAAGTTCACTTGTAGTTTAGTGCGGTTAGAGAACCAAAGGTCAGGGCAAACAAACTTTAAAGTCTAAATAAGATTTTTTTTTTAGAGTAGTTTTATTTTAAAAAATATTGTATTTTTTTAGTATTAAAGTCTCTTTTGTTTTTGTGAGAAGCATCTACTAACTATTTTTTTATGAAAAAAAATTCACAACAATTTTATCACTAGTCAGAAAAGAAAAATGAAAATGTGTCCCAAACTTTAATTTCTTGCTAAAAAAATTATGCCACAACGCCAAATGGGGCTTTCCTGCAAATCATCTTTTTTGACCTCTCTAAGGCAAATATGAGAATGCCTCACAAAAAAAAAATACAACTTAGACGCACTTTTAAAACATCTTTGAAAACATGAATTTTTATTTGAAATTTCTGAATTGGTGTAATAACAAACCATCACAATTATATAGATTCTAACAAACATGTACAAAGATTGTTAAAAAAAAAAACATGTACAAAGAATCCAAATTACACATAAACCTGCATTATAATTATAGCATCTTCTAGCATTAGTATCTAATTAATACTCAATTTTGAAAAATGAAAACCAACAACGTCCAATCCAAAGCCATAATCTAGACAAACCAGAAACTAGTGATTGTTTTCGGAGTGGTTTTATTTTAATTTATTGCATTTGTTTTAGTGTTACAATCTATTTTTATTTTTATGAGAAGATATTCATCAACTAAATATGGTTGGTTTCCAATAAAAATAGTGAGAGAAGAAGCAGGTAGCTAGACATGCACTAACTATGGTCAATTGCTCTTAACTACATAATTGAATAGATTCGTCACCTGATTTCCACGCTCTGGTCCATCCAATTTCAATAAATCATATCTTCTTTTTTCAACACAATTTGAGTCCACCCGCAACATTTGTCCCTTTTAGACTATTAAGTTCCCACTTCCCAGCACTTGCATTTCTTTTCTAAACGTACGTAATTAAGTGAAACAATTCTTGCATTATTTGTGAAATTCTTTTCCAGAATCAGATCCTCCATCTTCTTTATTAAAGTAAATGCGCACAATTTAGCAACAGGAAAAAGATGAAAAGCAAACTGACTGGTCATTCACATCTAGCATGCACCCAGTTCACACACAAACTCATCGACACAGTTCAAACACACTATATAAGTTCAATGAAACAATTATAGGTTCACACAATTAATTTTCTAATTTTCACAAACATTTGTCCCTTTTAGACTATTAATTTTCTAATTGTAAGTTCCCACTTCCCAGCACTTGCATTTCTTTTCTATACTTGCGTAATTAAGTGAAACAATTCTTGCATTATTTGTGAAACTGTTTTCCAGAATCAGATCCTCCATCTCCTTTATTAAAGCAAATGCGCACAATTTGGCAACGTGAAAAAGAAGAAAAGCAAACAGATCGACTGGTCATTTACGTCTCGCATGCACCAGTTTACACACAAACTCATTGATACGGTTCAAACACACTGATGCAGTGGCGGATCCAGAATGAAACATCAGGGGGGGCAATCAAGGGTTGAACTAGGATTGAAAAATAGAGTGTGATAATTTTGCCCGAAGGGCAAAAAAAATTTTTTTGCTTAAAGCTATATGTTTCTCACTCTCTTGAACTCTGTATGTTGAACAAGGATAATAAACATATATATAGTATTGCCAAATGAGCCATTAAAGGTATTGTTTTGCAGTTTGGTCTGGAGGATAAAGATGACACAAGAATAGTGATAAAAATTGCAAAAAGAAGACTCGGAAGAGGGAGTGAGGGACTCAATTTCATCCAAATAAAGCACCACGGCTCTTCTGGGTTTTTTTTCTTCTCAGCTGATGCACAAATCACAATTGCCCACAGCCCATGTATGGGTTTTGATCGATTTTTCCCCTTCTTACTGACAAAACGACGTCGTTTTAGACAAATCATTAATTGCTCAAAACGGCGTCGTTTTGATGGCCATGAAAAAATTGAAAAAAAAAGCCCAGAAACGGGATTCTCTTCCTAGGTTTCACCTGAGCAGTCCTTCTCCACCATTTTTTCCGATGAGATATTGGTAAAGCTCTATACTTAAGGGTTTTTCATCAAAAGTTCAGGGGGGGCAACTGCCCCCCCTCGCCCCCCCTGGATCCGCCACTGCACTGATGTACTATATGTCTATATATATTAACCATCGACACGCTGCTTCCAATCACCACGCACAAAGCCAAAACAAATTAGTATTCCTTCTTTAAAAATATTAATTTTTAAACGTAACCTCGTACTCTCTTTAAAAATCAGGGATTGGGAGATCTTGCATATGGTACGTGTTACTCCCATCTTTATAAGAGAAATCGATCGATCCATCTGTTATTCCCATATTCTAACAAGTGATGGTCCGCCTCGATCAATCTCTTGTCTTCCATTAATTTATTGCCTAGCTACTAGCTAGGCTGCTTGTTCTCTCTCTCTCTCTCTCTCTCTCTCTCTCTCTCTCTCTCTCTCTCTCTCTCTCTCTCTCTCTCTCCCTCTCTCTCTCTTTGTGGTTCACTGTCTATTTGTATAAGTTTGCGGCCTTTTGGCTTTTAACCAGAGACCAGCAACACTCCACACTCGTTACTCAATGACCAGCAAAACAGACATTCCTTCTTCTTTTTCTGCTCCTACATTCCGTAAATTGACGTATGATGTGTTCCTCAGTTTCCGAGGTGAAGATACCCGCAAAAATTTCACAGACCATCTTTATTCTGCTCTGAAAGATAAAGGGATAATCACTTTTCGAGATGATGAAGAACTTGAGAGGGGGGAATCAATTGCTCCAAATCTCTTGAAAGCAATTGAACAATCAAGATGTGCAGTTGTCGTTCTTTCACGAAATTACGCCGATTCCCCATGGTGTTTGGATGAGATGGCAAAGATCGTTGAATGCATGAAAGCCATGGGACAAAAAGTCCTCCCTGTGTTCTATGATGTGGATCCATCTGAGGCACGACATCAAAAAGGGGATCATTTCGGAAAAGCATTTGCCAAGCATCAAAAGCGGTTTGAAGGCAATCCAGACAAGGTGCAAACGTGGAAAGATGCTCTTTCTCAAGTAGCCAATCTCTCTGGATGGCCTGTGCAAGATAGGTAAGCTTACATTTTTTTCATGTTGAGTTCTTAGGTTCATTGTACATATAATTAGTTGTAACAAAAGAAAAATATAGGCATTATATAATTTTCCATTATCTTTATACGTAATAACTATAAATAATTTTTTTTTAGGTTTATCATACTAGAAGCCAGACATTGAGATTTAAAGCACAAAAATGAATAATTTTTTTTAAAAAATTTGTTGGAGATGAAACACTATCCAAAATTGATAAGTGTATTCCAAACGCAAAATAAAGGGAGAAAAAAAATGTTTTATCAAATTCAAAGAGTCAATGGATGTTTAATATTCTAAATAAGGCTTAAGGGCATCTCTTGTAACTCTCAAAATTAAAATAAATTGCGTTGGCAAATGGTCAAAGGGCAAAATCCAATAAAGAAAAATGACTTGGATTATAACTAAAACTTAAAAGTGGTAAAAGAGTTTTTCTTAATTTTCTATTATATAATTATTTTTTTAATCCATAAAATGGTGGCAAACTGTGCTACCACTCCAAGCCAAGATTGTATACGGTAAAACTATCCCCAATGAGTGTTTTTCACAAACAGATAATCGAACGATGGACCTCATGACAGAGTATCCATAAAAATATTTAACTTGGGTTAGCCTTTGTAACAGGTGTCTATCATTGGGGAGGGGACTATGAATTAGAACCGATACTCCATTTCAGTCACGTATTATATATGGATACGTGGTACAGGTATGATACGCTTCGGATATACAGTGATATGCGTATCTAGAATAAAGGAAATTTGATATGGTTGACATACGAAAGTATCCATGTTGGATATGTTGTTTTGTAATTAAATAGGATACGGCGTGAATTCCAGCGTTTGACAGTGAGGGTTCATGGGAAAGAGCACTAGGGAGAGAGAAGAGACCGGGTAAGAAAGAATAAAAGGTCAGAGAGAGAGAGAGAGAGATTGAGGAGAGGGGCGAGATCGGAGAAGAGAGAAGAATAGGTGAGAGTGCATGCCGCCCTAGTGAGAAACGTAATTGAGACAAAGGGAGAGAGATGATATGGGTTTGTTTAATTGAAAAAGGAGGAAATGAGGAATCTGGGTTTACTTAATTGAAACACAAGAGATTGATAGAGAGTTGGCATGGTCCATTAATTGAAAGAAGTAACTGGCGAGAGAGAGAGAGAGAGAGAGAGAGTTTTTTTTTTTTACCGTAGTCGGGGTATCTCAAAAATTTTATAGGCCCAAAGACTAATTCTTGCGGCACATGTGAAATGCTTCAACCGTGCATTGTAGCATAATTTCTGGCCACTTTGACAGCTTCGTGAATCGAACTCGGGTAGGGAAGTTCTCAACCTGAACGCTAATCCACTAGAACACTTGTAGTGGTTCACTGGGGAGAGAGAGTTGATTTGGTTCACCACCGCAACATAGATAAAACAAATGAGATAATTGTATATGCATATCATATTGTATCCCTCATCCCGTACCCGAGTCAGCGCAATGTAGGGAGGGGGTGAAGCTCACTCTTAACTTGGGGGGGGTCAAAATGACCCGGATTATAACTAAAAATTTAAAAGTGGTAAAGGAGTTTTTCTTAATTTTTTATTATATTGTTGTTTTTTTTTAAACCTTCATTATTTATTTATTTTACATTGTTGCTTTACGCCTAATAGGTTAATACACATAAGATATATACGATTATTATTTATTGTTTTTCTAGGTATCAATCCAAAGTTGTTCGAGATATTGTTGAAAAGATTTTCACCTACTTGAATGAAAAAATCTCAACATCTGTGGAGTGTTTAGTCGGGATCGATTCTCACCTAAATGAAATGCTTTCCTACTTAGACATGGAGCGTCCTGATGTTCGTATCATAGGGATTTGTGGGATCGGTGGTATCGGTAAGACTACCATTGCACAAGAGGTTTCTAAACAGATACGACCTCAGTTTGAAGGTTACTGTTTTCTTGGGAATGTTAGAGAGGCATTTGGTGATGGAAAGCAAGGTGCAGTTCATTTACAAGAGCAACTTCTTTTCAACTTGCTGCAAAGTAATGCAAAAGTTCAGCACACTGAAATGGGAAAAAATATAATCAGGCATACACTATGTACTAAAAGGGTTCTTATCATTCTTGATGATGTGGATCAAGATGAGCAATTGGAAGCATTGTGTCATCGTGAATGGTTTGGTCCAGGGAGTAGAATCATTCTAACATCAAGAGATGAACATTTGCTTAATAGATTTGAAGTAGACGAAGTATACAAGGTGAATCAATTAACTGAGGCGGAAGCTCTTCAGCTCTTTAGAATGAAAGCCTTCAAGAAAGACCAGCAGGTTGGAGAAGGAATTCTCATGCTATCCAAGGAATTTTTGAAATATGCTAATGGCCTTCCATTAGCTATTAAAGTTTTGGGTTCTTCTCTTCGGGGTAGAAGGCTAAAATTATGGTAAAGTACATTGGATAGATTAAGGAAAAATCCTGAAAAAAAAATTATTGATGTTCTTAAAGTTAGTTTTGATGGATTAGAAGAACCTGAAAAGAAAACATTTCTAGACATTGCATGTTTCTTTAAAGGATGGGATATAGATCGTGTAACAAGAATACTACAAGGCAGTGATCATTGTCCGGACATAGATATAGAAGTTCTCATGGAAAAATCTATGATAACTCTATTTGGAAGGACGTTGTGGATGCATGATTTGATACAAGAATTAGGTTGGGAAATTGTTCGTCAAGAATGTCGTGAAGAGCCTGAAAAACGTAGCAGGTTGTGGATTCCCGAAGAAATCATCCATGTACTTGATCGGAGTAAGGTAATGAAAACGTACAGTAAAGAGTGTTGAAACTAGCTAATCTCTTTTATTTATTTATTATATATGGTCTATCTTGTGCAATAACTAATTATTCTTTGTTTTTTATTACCAGGCAACGAGTGCAATTCAAAGCATATTGCTCCAAGGTTCAACAAAAGACAATGACGTTCATTCAATTAATGACTCCTTCTCAAATATGGACAGATTAAGATTGCTCAACATTTGGAATGTGAAGTTTTCAGGAAATATCAAATATATTTCTAATGAGTTACAATATCTTGAGTGGGATGAATGTCCTTTAGATTCTTTTCCGTCAGACTTTCAACCGGATAACCTTGTTGAACTTCTCATGCATTCAAGCCGCATCAAACAACTATGGAAGGGGAAGAAAGTAAGATCATAATGAACCGTATGCATCATATTTTTAAATGTTATCGTAAAGCTGAAATTATAGATTCTAGTATATATTTTATTACAAGATTTGATAGGAATATGAAGTGGGCTTTATTAGATAAGGTCCCTAGTCGTGCTTAGTTAAACATGCATCCATACAAGAACAAAAATCAATTAATGTCATTCTCATGCTAAAGTTGGACATTACTTGTACTTCAAAGTTTCTCTAATAGCTTACAATTTTACGTTATTCTCATTAGTTGGAATTTAAGCATTTGCGTTGAGTTCTGTCAAACAACTAAGATCATAATGAATATATTCATAAACTATATAGTTATATTTAAAAACAAAAGTGAATCCATGTATTTCTGACAGATACTATCGATCCCCTTAATGAAAATATAATTCACTTTTTCTCATCATTAGACTGTACACACACACGTAGGAATCTCTTGCATGATAAAGATAATGCAATTTTCACATGATGAGTACCAAAGATACATTATTAGGATGAAAGATAATTTTCATTTTCAGAAGATAAAAATAAGGCATTTGTGGATATTATCCTCACTCTTAATTTTTCGCATCCATAATTTGCATTCGATCTTTTCGACAGATACAAATCTTATAAAAAAGGTACATATATATAGTAATATATTATTACAATTCCCATGATGATCATCTTTCAAATTGTAACAGGGATGGAGAATGCTACAGCTTATCGATATGACTGGTTCACAATACTTGATATCGACTCCAGACTTCACTGAGGTTCCATTTCTTGAGATATTAGTGCTTGAAGGTTGTACGAGCTTGGTTGAGGTTCACCCGTCTCTTGGATCTCTCAAGAAACTCATCTTTTTGAACATGAGAAATTGCAAGTCTGTTGAGAGCATTTCACCTTTCACTAGTTTGGAATCACTTCAAACTTTGGATCTTACACTCTGTTCAAGACTGAAGAAGGTCCCTGAAATTGAAGGAAATATGAAAAGCTTGTTGGAGCTTATTTTGGTTGGGACTAGCATTGAGAAATTGAGAAATTGCCTCCATCAGTTGAACGTTTGACTGGTCTTGATCATTTGTGTTTAAAAGACTGCTCCAAACTTGTTGAGATACCTGAGAATCTGAATTGTAAGGAAAGTATGGAGCAGCTTTGTATAGGGGGAACTGCCATACGAGATTTATCGTTCCTTGTAGGTATGAAGAATCTCAAATTTCTATCTTGCGAAGGATGTAAAGGTGATGTTCCCAGGAGTTTGCTGTCGCCTACTTCATTGTCGAGTTTAACCTCATTGAGAGAGCTAAACTTAAGTTATTGCAATCTGATGGATGGAGATATTCCCGATGATCTTAGCAGCCTAATATCCTTAAGGGTGTTATATTTAAAGGGTAATTATTTTGTTCGATTACCTGAAAGTTTCTCTCGACTCTCAAAGCTCGAGACTCTCGACTTGAGCAATTGTAGACAGCTTGAATTGGTTCCCAAGAAGCTACCTTCAAGTCTTGAATTCGTGCATGCACAAGGTTGTACTTCACTGATGGATTACCCAAATCAAGTCAAAGTATTGACTTCAGTGGAGTCGGGAGTGACTACTATCAATTCCCTAGATTCTTCAGCAATTGGAGAAACAAAAGGTTTCACTATGTGCCTTGGTTCAACAAATGGCGGGGAATCAGAGCTGCTTTTAATACGTAATACGCATACGGAAGAGGAACCAGTTGCTCGTTTGTCACTGCCAAGTCAAGTGTCTCTAGAAGATATAGTACGTAGAGCTCTCTCTCTCTCTCTCTCTCTCTCTCTCTCTCATACAATAAAAGGGCAGGTGTATATCGATCTCTCCCATATTTGTAATTAACTAGCTAGCTTTTGTGTTTTGCTTTGCATATATGCAGAGTAATTCAGCACGGCAATCCATGTCACATCCCTTTTCTGCCATGGAACATGATAATGAAATTCCAGAGTGGTTCGGCAACACATCTCCCCGCAATCCCATATCAATCCCGATAGGTGATAACGAGTGGAAGGGAGTTGCCACGTGTGGTGTTTTCTCAGTCATCAATCCGACTGCGGATGTTAATTTTTCTAACTACTGGTATCAAATCACTCTGGAAACTGATGTTGTGAGTCTGGAACCATATGTGCATATTGACCGGAAAGTAAATGACGACCGCCCTAGACCAAGTTCTGATCTGCGTTTGACTTACTATGAGCCTAGTCGGAGGTTTCCAAAGTCGGGGTTACATGAAGCAACTGTGGTGAGGGCTAGATTTGAAACCAACAACCCATTCGTGGTGCTCCAGAAATGTGGAATTCGTCTAGTCTATGAGCAAGATGCTGGATGGTATAGTACCAACAAAAATGAGGGCCAATACTTCATATGTCAGAACAAAGCTGTACTGTTGTCTGGCTGGCTTAGTCGGGGGGATAAATGTTTGAATTGGTATTTAATTTTCTGATCTCCGGCCAACTACTACAAATTAAAACTCACTTTTTCTTTTGGACAATATATTGTAATTAAACTTACATCACCATTACTTTTATGTGCCTAGCTAGTTTGATATATTTCTAATTAAATTGTTCTTTAATTCTGTGATTGCAGGGAGAAATTCATTCCACCCCACGAAGAAGACTACTCCACGCATGTGCTGAGAAAGAACATTGAGTCTGTTCTTCCAAGATACCTTGAGGTATGTACGTCTGTGTGTCTCTCTAGTCTCTAGGTATATCTTTAAAATAAAATAGGTTACTAATTAATATATATGCATGCGCATTCCAATTCCAGACATTAAACCATGCTACTCAAGTATATAAATTTAACCTCAGTGGAAGCCCAGCATGGTTTCATAATGAGGTTCGCCCAATGCCAGATAGGGGCAATAGTGTGGAAGGAATAGACGCAATGTTCTGGACTTCTGGTCCAATCGAGATACCTCAGAATTTACACCAGAGTATGAAGTGGATGGGATTGGCAATACAAGCATCAATTGCAGAGGAAGTAATAGCCGAAGAAGAAAAAGAGGACAACTATAGTGTTCGTGTTGATCTTAACCTCATAACGTTGGCTGGATCTCATACTATCGGAACACTTAAGCCCATGGGGTCATCACATGATGATCAACTTTTGGTTTTTTACATACCGCGGGCACAGCTTCGCGAAGCCTTGTTTGCTGACACATCAACAACTCAAATACTCGTCGTTCTCTTTAAGATCGACAGCCAAAGTCCTCATATAAAGTTTCGAACAATTGGGGTCCGTGTTGTGTACCAGGAAGATATACTAGGGTTTGCTGACGCAATTATCCAGTGCATGCAAAGGGCAAATTCTCTTGAATTTTACGATAAATTGGTGGTAGAAGATTGGATACAGTTGATACGATTGCGAGGTGGTCATTTAGAGGGCTTGTCTAATCCAAAAGAACGGGATTCTAGAACCCGAAGGGAAAAAGAGTTTGAATTGCACTCTCAAAAATACAGAAATCAGGTCTCTCGATCATCTCTCTTTTTTCTCTCCTTTCTATTAACATTAATTTGAACTTGTACGTTTTTACATTCAGGACTGGTCTGCCCCTCGTCAAATTGGTTGTAACTTCTATGGAGCTGAAATTTCCAAGTGGAAATGGTTCATGCATATCAAACAAGGCAACTCTACAGAAATCCCACTGCCTCCGAATTTGTTGGATGTTGCTAATTGGTTGGGGATTGCCATATGTGCTTTTGGTCGGCTGTGCCCCCAAGATCTAAACAAGAGTCTTGGCGGTGCCATTTCTGATTCAGAGTATGATGTGGTTACCTGTGGTCTGGAGTGTGATGGTCATGTTCTTCATAAGTGGAAACTTTTTACGAAATTCGTTGCTTCTGGTTTTGCGAAGGATGTGACTTGGTTCATATATATACCGCGCAGTGATAAATGGTTCAAGTCCGGGAGGCAAGACAATATGGCCAGGGCAACTTTTTCATGGTCGAGCAAATACTTAGCAGTGCAGAGTTGTGCACTTGGTCTAGTATATAACAAGGATGTTGAACATCTTGTGCACACACTCACCTCCTGCGAATTACCTTGTGAGTGGCCTTTTGTCTTTTACATTCAATTGATTGTGTTACTTTCTTTGTGAATTGTGATATATATACTTGTCATTCACAGGAGGCCTGCGCGCTGTCAATGGAGGAGGATGAGAAGCAATTGGCTCCTTTTATTTAAGATTCCTGAATACTAAGCAAATAATTATCTTCTGTTATCAAATTGGGGGGTGCATATTTAGTGTGCTTGATATTAATTTGGCGTTATGAATTTCTTAATAATTGCACCTACTCCAGGAGCAATTGATTTGTTCTGTTTCGTTTTGTATCAAAAATAAATTCACTTTTTACATCAAATGAACTCTTCATTTTATTTAGTAATATCAAAAATACTAGCCATATTCCTATCTTACTCATCAATTGTTATGTGAATTCAACAGCATTTCAATTGTCATCCAAAACTTATTATTTACATGCAACCCATCTGAGCAATCACTCACATATATTTTCACTGTTTAATGCTACTTGACAAAATCAGATTGAAATCGTCTTCTCAAACTAATTCATGACTAACAATGAACATCCTTTGATTCTCCTCTGCGTTAGATTTATCCGAAAGTATGAAACAAAAACAGCTTTCCTGCCATTTTTATTAGGCAAACCACAATAGGGTGTAATATCGAACCATCACAATTACATAGAATCCAATGAACACATAAAGATTCAAATTACACATAAACCTGAAGCATAATAATATAGCATGCATCTTCTAGCATTAGCATCTACTACTCAATCTCGAAACTCAAATACCATGTCTACAGATTGATTGTTTTCAACATCCAAATTAGACAAACCAGAATACACACATAACACTACTGCAATGGTCAGAATCCTAATCAGCTTCTGCCAGACTTGAGAGAGCCTGCAAACAAATACTAAATGAGTATTATAATGTGATAATAATGAAATTCTCTTGATTATATGCAGACTATCTATATCACACCTGATATTTTCTTTAACCCCATGTAACCCATATAACTATAGCCAGTAAAAAACCCTCAATTGCAAATGTCTGTATATGATTCCACAGTCCTCATTATGAGCCTAACTTTAGTGAAGCTAGTTCTCACAATCTTTACAAACGAGACTCAAAGGACTAGCAGACTTTTAGAGTTCTGCAAAAATACAGGACTACGTCTTAGCCACTCAACCATTTGCTGACGTGGTTGCTATACAAACTAATGAACAAGATGTTCATATCAGTTCTTTCATATTACCGTGGCTAGAGAACCAAACGTCAAAGTTAATGGCTATAAAGTCTTAATATGGTTGTAATAGCTCGAGACAAAAACAAAGCTTCCCTTTTTCTGGGTCAAAAACTCAAGGGATTCACACTCTGAATTAATATAAAATTAAGTTATGATCCCAAAATGCAGTTAATGCTAAATAAAAACAAAGTAACTTATAGAATAAATAGCTATCTATAGAACAACAATACCAGATACTATATTGCATTTTACCACTATGAAAAGAAATCAATTTACTAGGTTTCCAATAATGAACAATTTTTTCAAAGAAATCTACAAGTGGTTTTCTGAATGAACTGCTTTGATGAAGTTGATCAAAATGATGTCCTCCTCATAAGAACATAAACCCGAGATAATGTGACTGAAATATGAAAGGACAATGTTTCTGCATGACATAAAGACATAATGAACAAGTTATTCAAAAATATCTACAAGTCAGAACTGTTAAAGCTACATAAAGCAAACTTAGGTACATTGGTTGCCCAATGGAGTGGCAAAGCAGGGTTAATGAATCAAACCCACGACAGAAAAATGAGGCTTCTAAACTCTTGATTGCAAAACTGATTTATGTGCAGAATTTGTCGACAAATTTCATCAAATGATTCAACAATTCAAATCAATTCAGTCAGATGAGAATACCTGTTCAATAACTTATCTGCAGGACAAAGCTGCCACAAATAGTTTACAAAGTACAAGCTTCAACAGCTGAGACTCGAACGTCAATCCTTTCGAGCAGTTTGGTATAAGAGAGATCCAGTTGGTTGTTCAGAAGTTCAGATTCATTGTACCCTATATTGCCACCCTCCCCAGTGAAACCAACAGCATCAATACCTTGAATAGGCTCTTTCATATGGATGGTCTTACCAAAGAGTTGAAAAGAACTTCTCCCGATCTTTGTCGAGTTGCAGTATCGGTTCCCATCAAGTTCCATGCCAAAGGAATGTGGACTACTCTGGCTATCTGGTGATAATTGATCAGACTGTGGACTTCCAATGTTCAACTCAGTAGACACCCTCTTCAACCTTGGCACCATGTTGTTGTTGCCAAAGGAATTATAGGTACACATCTGAGGAGTGTTTTCATTTAACAAATGAGATTCATTGGATACACAGAATAGATCTTGCCTGGCTCCCTGCATGCCAGCAGGAAAAATGTTGTAGTTCAACAAGGATGCATTGAATTGCCCCATTGTTGAATTAGCTGCTCCTGTCATATGTATCATGAATTCTTCCTCTCCATTTCTCAGAAGCCCAGGATTCAGTGGAGCTCTGAATCTCTTTGTAGGGGGGAACACAGTATGAAGCGAAGGTGCAGTATGAAGTGAAGGTGTTGATGCAACAAAGTCAACTTGCCATGGGCTCACCCTCTTAGCATTCTGCAGAACTTCGGGTTCATCCCATGTAACCTATTATATAGAGATCATTAGATATTTAACTAATTGCTTGGCATGAACTATAAAACTTAACATCATTAAACAGTACAGAGACGAGAAAGATAATAAATGCTAAATGCACGAAATTCAGCATACAACAAAATGTAGAGTTTTTGAATATATAATAAGGATATCTACACAAAAATTATACCAATATTTAAACAACCACACTCCTCTGTCTCTTTCTCTGAGTGCTTGTGAATGTTTGTGCACTGTTGTGTTTGTATGCCTGATATAATAGGTTTCCCTCTTTATCTCACATTGAATTTAATGCAAAGCATAGAAATTCTGGTTTGCTAATCTAAACATAAATGGAAAACAAAATTCTATAGTGCTTCAGTCAAGGGAGACATCTTGAAAGAGCATAGCCTCAACTCTCAACACCATATATTCTATAAACTTATGATCCACAACCTGAATCAAATTATCTTGAAATGGTTATTTCTTTACGGAACAGTAAGTTTAATCTTTTTGTTTTCTACTTCAAGACAAAAAAATAAAGAATTGCAACCAAGATGATATCAAGTAGTTGAACAGAAAGAGAGGCTACAGAAAAGTTGGTGTCATGCATATTCTCACAGATGTATTGATCAAGTAACTCTTTCATTTCAACTTCTCCTCCAACATTTCAGATGCAAATTAAATTAGCCAAAACAAGCAACCATAAAACAATGTTCAGGCTGGATTGCATTATTGATAATCAAATATTCTCATCAATCCCAGTAGTCCTACAGCATATGACAACTAAGGATAAAAAAAATAGACAAGGAAAGCCACAGTGGTAGTATCTTCTGGGATCCAATTAACTAAAACGTAATCTATCAGTGCACTGGCGATTCAACGGATCAATCCAAATATCAAATTAATTACTGAATTTTTGTTCCAAATATAAACCACAATAAGATGTTCCCTAATCCAAAAAGGGTGGTTTAGCACCCTGATATGTACAGACAACTATATCCAATTGGATCTAAATTACAGTTAAATGTCCCACATAGACATCAAAATGAGTTTCTGAGGCCTGCATCAATGAGAAGCTAATAACAACTCTTAAGACAAGAAGGTTATAATGCCATGTAATTGCCTCAACATCCAAACTATAAAAATTCAATTCGAGAACAAAAGTAAATAAGGAGAAAAGCTGAAGAAGAAATACCTGAAGCATACGCCATGGAGATCCCTGCCAAGGCCCATTGTCCGGAACAGAGACGGAAGAGAGAGTACCCTGAAACCAAGTCATCCTGGACGAGTCATCGGTCTCCATGGCCATCTTGACTCTCATCCCAGCCGTCCAAAACAGCTTCAATGCCTTCTCCACAACCTCCGCCTTCACCACAAAGTCGGACCACCCAGCTTTTGGATAATACACCACCTCGAACGGCATGTCCTGAGCCGCCATCTCTGTAGCCTCCGCCACAGCCTCGGCCGAAAGCCGCGTCTTAAACCCGTCTCTTCCAGAGACTTCCTCCTCCGACTTCAGGGCAATGTGAGAGCTCCACCTGCCGCAATCGCCGCCGGGACTCGCCCTCACGGTACGCCGCACCCCGACGTACATCTCCCCTCCTAAGGAGCTCCTCATAAACACGACGGAGTCGCCAGCAACGAGCATCTTGTGGTTGACGAACTTGCTCCAGCCAGTGGTGAGAAGGTGCCTCCTCGGCGTGCCGCGGTAGATGTGGCGGAAGTCCCAAACGACGCCGTGCAGGTCAGTGACGGAGAGCGTCTGAACCGGTGGCTCTGCCTGGTAGTTGAGCGGCGGGAAGATGGAGTCGGCGCAGAACCTCGGGACGGAGAAACCGCCGCCATTGTTAGCATCCGAAGGAGTCAAGATCTTCGCAAACGAGACGACCCTGTCGCCGTCGTCTTCTTCTTCCTCCTCGGCCGCCTCGCTCAATTGGCGGTGGGTAGGTGAGAGGCCGGAGTGGACGGGATGGAGGAGGAGCTTGGCGAAGACCTCGTCGGTGGTGGGATCGGCGAGGAATTGGACGGCGGCGATGCGACAGAGAATGAGAGGCTTGGAGAGGACAAGAGGGGAGAGAAGAAACGGAAGGGAGGAGGAGGTGGAGTGCTCGAGGTGGCCCTGAGGGAAGTAGTAGACCCTAGAATGGAGGGTGGGGATGGTGACGGAGTTGCCGGCGCAGGCTCGCCAGATTTTGGGGTCGATCGAGAGGAGCTGCGGAGGAGAAGGATGGTGATGAGATTGAGAGTGAGACTGAGAGCGGGAGCGAGAGTGACGCTGAGGATTGGGAGGCATTTTGGGATTTAGGGATTGATGGATTTAGTGTCTGGCTTGGTTTCGTTTGGTTTTCAGGAAGAAAGAAATTGAAAAAAAACTGTCTGTCTGATTATTGATATTCAGCAGCAGCAGCCTTAAATATTTATTAAATAGTAGTGGGGTTCAGGTTCAGAGTCTGTGACAGAGTGAGAGTGACTGTGCCGTCTTCTTCTCGGGGTCGGAGAACCAAAACCCATGGACTCCATTGGACGCCCAAATATTCCCTCCGTCAAATTACGGTTTTACTTTTACACACTCCAAAACGTAACCACCACCAAGTCCTTTAGTCCCCGAGTCCTAACCAACTCTTTACGCTCCTACAATCTTGAATTTTCTATAATTGTTTTTAATAAATATATTTTATGTTGTCAGATTACTAATCGAGACTCGTAATAATATTTTTCGATCAATAAAATAAATGAAATGATGGTATCGTTTCGAACACAAAAAAAAAACATAAAATCATGTAATAGAACAGAGGAAAAAAAACACATGTGCAAGACAACAAGATAATCTTGTAAGTTGTATTGCTAGATGGTGAATCAAGATTGTTTAATTATGTATTTGTACTTGGATAACACAATGCCATAATGTGACAAGAAATTATTACACCGTGTCGAGTCATGTTAGATGCATAGCAACTAGTTATATACTATGCAACGGAAATTATTAACCGTTCATTTGTGGGCCCATAATAAATTTCATCAAAGGTTTTACAATCTAATCTAATCTAATCTAGTAAATTAGCTCTTAGTAATAATAATGGGTTCGAACGATTCATAACTTATTAATCCGTAGGATAGAGTAAACTATTGGATCCATATTCATGATGAATTAAATTTGGGCTTCAATAAATGGGAGTTGTCAGAGAATCCCATAGGCCATAGAGCAAGTACCATAACCATTGTTGTACAGGTCTGTGCTTGACATCAGCATTTGTACTTGAATGGTAAATTCAATTGGTGGGTGGGTGGGTGAGTGAATGCCACTGAATGTCACACACAGACAAGGATCAGGTTTGTTATTTTATTTTGGGTTTTTATGGCATTCATTCATTCATTGTCTATATGCGGTTTGTACGCTAATTGCCAACCTCAAATTGTTTCTTCTCGTTTGAATTTTTGACTGTCGAGTCCATTTCAGATACAAGATTTCGAAAAACTCGTTATTAGTGTTAATAAACGAGTAATAATGGGATCTGCCACGAATATCGTGACTGCCACGGACCGGATTTTCATGCCTCCATGTCGCGGTCGGTATTTTGTTATTTTCTTGCACTAAAACTTCATTTTAGTCATATTTTTGGGAAATTCTAAGGTGTTCCAAACATGTCATGCTCGGCCATGTGGCATGTTTGGCTACCCTTGGATTCCATAACCTCACCCGATCTCACTCCCTGTAAATACATCTCCACCATTCTCCCTCCTTCCCATGGTACTGAAGACGCACCCCACATTTTTTACCTTTTTTATTATTATTTATTTTTCACTTTTTTTTACCTTAAAAAAAAAACCTTTTTTAGTATTCATATTTTCGTGGTTTTGAAATATCAATAATGTAAACTAGACAAATAATGCAAATTACCTAACGAGTGTGTTTGAGCTACAAACTCAATACTCATAAATTTTGTATTTTAACCTTATTAGGGTTCTAAGACCATATCTTATATGATAACAATTGTGTCAGTAAAAGTTGATAGTTGTTCTTAGGGTTCTAACGAATATGCAATGTTGATAGCTGTTATATTGATGTGAGATTTATGGTATGTTGTCATGATATATTGTGAAAATCTAAACGCACAATGTTAAAAGCAAATCCCCAAAATATGAAGTGTCATCATAAGTGTATTGCTTTATTAAATTCTTGAAGGATTCATATTGTCAAAGACATGCAAGTCCATAAATGAGTGAAAGAGCCTAAAGCTCACTCATGGAACACAAAAAGTTTAAATCTCATATATACTCATTTTATTATAGTTAAAGTGACTAAATTTCCTCAATGAGTATCATGACAAAACTAAGATATCAAATTTGAAGTATGATAATGTTGCAACGTATTGCGAAGTTATTAGAGCTCCTGAAGAGGCTATATGAAATTATCAATATGAACAAATTAATATTATGGCTAGATGTGTCATGTCAATGCTCCGAATATTGTATAAAGGTGAATGTGTCAATTCTTATTCCTTTATATTGTTACTATTTAGCTAATGTCTTTACATCAAGTTTGAGCATATGAAATTGTTTCCTAACCATATTATGTGAGGTAAGGCTTAATGAAAGTAGCCTTGTTTTGTTGGTATTACTTTTACTTTGCAAGAATTAATAAAAATTAATGATGAGCCCCTATAAGCAAAGCACATATTGTATCTCTTCAATGACAAAAATCTCGAACCATTAAGCATGATATTGATACATGTACTTTATCAAATACATGATTAAAACTTACAACTATCAGAGGGAGATTCTCATCAGAGGGAGCATCTAGATGTATGTCATCTATAACATATGCGTGTTGTATTCTTTTTTCTTTCGACCAATATTATTTTTGTACTATTGAATATTTTTTACCTGACAAAGTTTTGACAAATCAACAATAAAGCGCGTCAACACCTTATCATTGATATGTGGATATTCAAGGGCTAAGTGTTGTAAATAATATTACTTATATAACTGTCCACGTAATTATTTAGGGGCATACTATGTAATATCTCATTAGTTGATATCATTACTTTGTAAACTCTATCATTATATAAAGCGGCTAATGAGAATGAAGAATACAACCTTAACATTCCATCCCCACGTTTCTATTTACTCTCAAAGTTAATTCCTAGTTTATAACATATCTCATTATATCTCATTATTTTCCTTCCTTTGACAATGATGATCATGATGAAGGCGGAACCATTCTCATTATTTTCCTCATAGAAAAGAATTGCAAGTGTTTGGCCCCCGGAACTTGATAGAGAATGCCGGAATTTCTTTTGAGGCAATGATATGAAGAGCCCTCTCATTGCCTGGTCTACTGTCTGTACCCCAAAGCATAAAGGTGGATTAGGAGTTAGACCTAGTGCTTGGTTTAATAATGCTGCTCTTGCCAAATTGGGATGGAAACTCTTAACTGATCCTAATAATTGGTGGGTGCGTATCATGTCCGCTAAATATCTAAGAAATAAATCTTTCTTCACTGCTAAAAAGTCTTCTCAAGCTTCTTTGGCTTGGAAAGGTATTCTCGACTCCAGGGAACTTTTAAAGGAAGGAATGCGATGGATAGTTGGCAATGGGCAGCAACTTAACTTTTGGTTGTTTAATTGGGTTTATCCTTTTCCTCTTATTCACTTCCTCAATGAAAATGATAGATTAAGAATTGATAGTAATGATCTAGTTAGTGATTACCTTTTGAATAATGTTTGGAACTATGAAAAGCTTCTTCAGATTTTGCCTCCACAGGTGGCTTACAAGGGTTTAGGGTTTAGGGTTTAGGCTTACAAGATTTCTTCTATTCCTTTACCTCTACATAATGTGGAGGATGAATTTATTTGGGGACCAGCAGGTAATGGTAGATTCTCAATTAATTCTGCCACTGAGCTTCAAGATCAAAAAACTATTGCTCATTCTAAATCTAAGCTTCTTTCTCTTATGTGGAAGCTTCCTTTGCCTCCTAAAGTTAAAAATTTTAGTTGGAAATTGATTAGAAATAGACTAAGAACAAAGGATAAGGTACATACTACTATGCATATTGATCGATCTTGTCAATTTTGTCATTCAGACTTGGAAACTACAGATCATCTTTTCATGACTTGCCCTTTTTCCCAACAAATATGGAATACTTTCTTAAGATCGTACTCTCCTCTTCATTGGAATAATTCTTTTATTAACTGGCTTGATTCTTTTAGAATCTATAAAGACCCGAGTTCTCATACTACTCTTGCTAATGTCTTGATTCTTTGTTACCAAATTTGGTATGCAAGAAACAATACTATTTTTAGACAGGTTAATAAAACTCCCACTCAAGTTGTTTATGCGGCTGCAACTATGGCTCTCCAACATCAGACTGACTAATCCTTCTCGATCCTCGCATTAAGAGAAAAGCTTATCAACATCTTATCAGGTGGCAACTCCCAGATTCAACTTATTTTAAGCTTAATTTCGATGGCTCAGTGAAACACAATCATCAAGTTGCTGCTGGTTTTGTTCTGAGAGATAATCAAGGTCATCCTATTTTAGCTTCTGCAAAAGATATTGGTTTTGCTGATGTGCTGGTAGCTGAAGCTATGGCCCTTTGAGAAGGTCTCAGACAAGCAATTCTTTCTGGTGTTTGTAAGGTCTCGCGTTGGGTTTCATTGAGCTCTTAAAATACTTTTGGACACCCGGAAAAAATGATATTGAGAATTTCAAAGATATCATTTTTAATGGAAATTGTGTGCTACAACAAGGAAGTTTTCATCAAGTTGTCACAATTCATCGAATCAGGCGTAAACTCAATTTCGATGGCAAGTGTGTTGCTAAAGTTCATTTGCATTGTTTAATTCATTGAGGCCAAGAGCCCTATGTGGGGGCATAAAAAATGACATCCGGAAACGGGTCCATGAGCAAGGGAAGACGGTTCCAAGGATCTTATAGGTGACGATTCTCTATCCCACTTCTTGGGGTTTAAGCGTATGGATTGTCTTAAGAGTCTCACTAAGGGATAGTATTGGGCGGATTCCATATGAGAGCAAGAGACGGGTTATGACTTCACTAAGCCGTAAGCCACATGATACGGTCTGGAACCATGTGCTGGATCTTTTATGTAAGATGGGTGGCGTGAGTAATCCCAATCTGACTCCTCTATGGTCTACATCTTGATACATATTCAAAAGGCTTGTGGTAATCGATATTCATTGATTAGTCCTTGTCACATAGGAACTCATCGAGATGTCCTATTTACTAAAGAATTACATACTTGATTCCCTATGTATATTCTTTTTTTGTGGAAAACCTCTTCCTCAATCCTCTATATAAGGACAGATAATCCCTCTCCTCAGGTATATTACTCTTTTGCTTATAATCGGTATACTGCTTATATTGTCTTATCCGGTGTCACACCGGGTTAGGCTTATTTTACATGTATTTTTAAGAGCTTGAAGCACTTGTGAAGTCTTTTGCATTGTTTAATTCATTGAGCCCAAGAGCCCCAAAACCAAAATCATTTTACATTTATTCAAATTAATAAAAAAATATTTTCATTGTGAACAAGTAGCAACAAACTATCAGTGTTTAAATTTATGCTTGTTCTCGCACCTCATGCACGAGCCCCGAAGGATTAAGGGACGGCTGGCCAAGGGAATTGATTTTATAGAGTAAATATAAATATTTAATTTCTAGATATCTTTTGCCGACGAAACATTCGTCGGTACATGTAGTGTTATGGTATTTTTATTTTTATTTTTTAATTTAGTGCTTGTGGAATATATACAAAACTTATATGTTATTCGGTTGTTCATATCGCTATGCGATAAGATTTTGGCTCTGCTCTTACACTATGGGCAAAACATCAAGATGAATTTTTAAAGTGCCAATTTCGGAAAAAGTTTGTGAGCAAGCTTTTGGGAGCCCAATGGCTTTTTTCTCACAATCTGAGTTTTAATTCATGCTTCACCGACCACGAGGTTCTCACACCTCGTTTATGAGTCCCGAAGAATCAAAGGACGGCCAGCCAAAAAGAAAATTAATTTGATAAATAAAATATAAAAATTTCATTAATTGAGAACTTATGCTGGTAAAGATATTCGTCGGTAAAAATGTTCTATTTTTTGTATTTTTTAATTTAATGCTTTTAACAATATATATATATATATAATTATGTCATTTTGTTCATATCGCCGAGCGATTAGATTTTTGCTTTGCTCTTACACCTCGGGCAAAAGGTACAGAAGAATTCCAAAAGTACCGATTTCGGAAAGTGCTAAAGCACACGCTTTTGGTAGCCCAATAGTGTGTTTCACAATTCGAGTTTCAGTCCATTCTCTACTGACCACGTGGTTGTCGTACTTTGTTTTCGAGACTCGGAGGATCAAACAACGATGGTCGATCATCTAAGAGCCCTCTGCATGAGTAAATTAAATCACAATATTTGACTTTTGATTTGTATCACGTTAATAGTGACATTAGTTCAAATTTTTTTGTGTCGCACAATGTTCATTGTTGTTGGCATCTTGTAGATGAAGGCAAATAGCTTTATTTTTTTGGACAATTGAAGACAAAACCTTGAAACCAACATAAATAATACACTTGCACAACCAAAAAAGAGGGGAACGTTAACTAGTAGGTATCGTCCACTTTGACTAGAAGAAAATGGAGGTGTTGGTGAAGTTTATGTATAACATTTCAGAATTAATTATTGAACATTGGTTTGAAAATTTGGAGTGAAGCAGCATAATATATTACTAATTGCTTACGGGAACTTGGTGAGTCATTGGATTAAGGAAGATAATTCAATTACAACCGACCATGGAACGTTGAGCCTGGTCTTCTTCTTTGTCAAGAACTCGGAAGTTTGTAGGATTGTGTAAGGTGATTTGGTAGTAAGGACCAGACAAGAATCCAAATGGGAAGATGCAAAACCAAGCCTTAAATGAGGATATAATATAAGCCACCATGTTTTAACTACCATACTGCAAGTCTGAAAGACATACAAACCCTAAACCATTTTAACTACTACTCTCAGTACAAGAGATATGCTTGGTGAAAAGTAGATGACAAAGATCTAGATCAGAAGCAAAACCCATCGAGATACTGTCAACTGCCGCTACTGTGTCAAAACAACATGAAGGTCTCGTTTCATCATGCAAATGTATAAAACCAAACTTCGAAAATGAAGTACAAACATTATTATTCATACAAATGACAAAAGCAAATGAGTTCCCACTCAAACAAAAAGCAAAAGAAAATAGGGGTGAACTACAGGCAGGCCAGACAAACCAAACCATAAATTCCCCCTTTATTTCCGGTCACAGACAAACAACTAATAATCCATACTGGTAATAAAGCAGAAAATAGTGCAAATGCTCACTCATTCCTCTTCTGTCTCCGACTCGGCACTCTGGAGCCATTCAATGAAAGGCTTGATGTTCTTCCAAATCTGGGAGCTTTTTGTCTTGCCACTCAAGCCTTGCTGATACCACTTCATAATGAACTCCTCCTCCAGCACATCAGCATCATACAGCGATTTCAGAACCAAAGCCACCTCCTTTGTAGCATCAGGGTTTGCCTTAGCAGTGAAAGACTCTAGCCCATGCAACAAAACCATCTGCGAGCCCTCAGCCACTTGAGTAGCAACAGCAAGGTAATTCTTCTTCTTGGCCACCTCTTTAGAGAACCCCTTTCCAGCACCTTCAAAGAGAGCTTCAAGTAAGGCATCCATAACCTCTTGGGGTGTACCAGAGAGAGTACCCAAAAAGGTTTTGAGCTGATTTGCATTAGGCCCAGTTTTCAGGGACTGTTTGATTTCATCAACAAGCTTCCCATGGGTATTATCAGCACCGTTCTCATGACTCTTGGTCTCAGATTTCTTTTCACGCTCTGGAGACTTTGGTGGAGATTTTTTCTTCTCTTCAGTGGTTGAAAGCATAACCATATCAGCAGTTGCAGCACTCAACTGCTCCTGAATACGCTTCTTGGCTGCCTCCAAGGATGTGTCTGTTTGCCACTGGATATCATCATCTTCTTCAGCAGCTTGGTCAATCTCATCTCCCTGGCTGCGAGTAGGGGAGTGATCCTCATCAGAACCGGTGCTTTTCTTCTTGCTTGATGCTTTGGAGCCAGAAGTGCCCTTCTTCTTCGCTGCCTCCTTCTTAAGCTTCTTTTGCTCCTCATCAGCAGCTTCCCCTTCCTTTAGCTGCTCTTTGTCTGCCCTCCTCATGGCTTTCTTTTCTTTGGCAGACTTCTTCTGCTCTGGAGGATTCTTGAGGATAAAAGTCGTAAGCTTGTCCCTCATGTCAACGTCAGACACAAACCCACAAGCAGCACATTTGAGAGTAAGCATCTGTGTCTTAGTTATGATTATTTCAGTTTCAGGGTTCCCACAACCATAGCACTGCACATATTTCTTAATGAAGTTCTCAAGAAGTCCAGCAAGCTTTGAAGTGTCATGAGCACCATTCACATGAGATGTTCCAGTCTTCTCATCAAACTTTGACTGTGCTCCAAGCTCACAGCCAAAATACTTGGTAGTATAAGAAGCGGGCCTAGCCAAGGCCTTTGCAATCTCCACCATGTTGACCACATTAGTCTTGATGCCATTTCCTCTACCTTCAATCTTCGTTATCATCTTTGGCATCTTATACCTGTAGAAGGCATCATCGCGGTTCGAAGCACCAATATTCTGTAGAGCCATCTTCAATAAGGGTGTGACGGAGATAACGAATTATATAAGAAGGGCTCCTTTACCAAATGAGTTAGAAACGGGATCAGGTTGCATAAATTGGCAACCAAGAGAGTGAGTGTTATTGCCCTCTAATGATCCAAGATGGATGCATTCAACGTCACCAGCAGTAAATCTGTACTTTTTTCTAGTAGGACAATATTCACCAAGCAATCCAATTGACGACCAATAGAGAGAGGCCCGTTCAGACATAAAATAGGGTACAAACTTCACACACTCCACTTTGACGAAATGCAGATGTAGCAGAATGAACTGCCAACTTCCTGCAAGCAAAACAGAAAGCTATAAGCAAAACATCTAGAGTACAATAAGGAACATGAAGGAAACATGAAACCAATAACAGATCAAAACATGATAAGAAGTTTCCCGTTATATAGTTATTTAGAACCACCAAATATAATTCACACTACATACAATCAACAATTAACAGAAACATGAGTAATTTCCAGTAAGCTGACTGTAACTGAGCATTCTCATTTTCATATTCACAATACCTACAATCAAATATCTTTACAGTCGCAAATAAGCACGATTATTAAGCCGACTGTAAATGAGATTACTGATTTTCAAAAACACTTGTGGCAATATTTGACTGATGCAATTAAAAGTACACAAGACCAAAACAATCCCAGTCATTTTCTGATTCCAGGTGTCTAGACTTGAAATACATAGATAGATATCAAGAGCAAAAACCTAGAAGTTGATGAAACCTAGAGACAGGTTTCACAACTTCTATGCGTAGTCTTACAAATGAAACCTCTCGTATATGTTTTAACAATGGGAGCTGCACATAACCTACAGACTATATATAAAGACAACAATTCAGAGCTAACAAGCGTCTCGTAAGAGCTGAGAAGCTTCAAGAAATTTCCTGAATAAATAAAATCAAAAACCTAAAGAAAAATCCAAGTAGAAGCATAAATGAAATTTATCTATCGCAAATATCAATCCATTCAAACGATCGATACAAAATAAACCATAACACGGATTGAATTCGAATAAAAATAAATATTTGCCCAAAGAAACACTGAACAGCCACAGATCTGCATAAACAACAATAATCCACACAGAACGCACAAAAATCCGATCGGAAAACGAAGCTCCGATGGAACAAATCTCATAGAGTCAAAACGAGAATCGGCGATAAAGGAATTCACAGCATCAAAAAAGAAAAAGAAAAAAAGAGGCACGTCGGAGACGATGATACCTTGATGTATTGGAGACGAAGAGGTATAGAGGAGGCAGCGAGAGAGAGAACCCTAGACTGGATGTTGTTATCGTTATGCTTTTGCGTCTTTTGCGAAAGAGAATGAAGAATGCACGCAATTTATATGCGGCGTTGGGTGCGAGAAGGTAAGCGTAGGGCAAACTCACCGCCTTTAATTTACTATATATTTATTTTTTCTGCCAACCTGTTGATTGATGCCAACTTGACAAAGGACTGGGGGGAAAAACTTTTTTACTATTTATTATTTTGTATTTTCAAGTTATCGCAAAATTCCTCTAAAAAAAAAAATTATCGCAAAATTGTTTAAAAATCAAAATTTCCCCGTAAAACATATTTTTTTGGTACAACATCATACCCTCGCATATGTATATCATGATTTTGTATAAAGCTAAGATTTCGAAAACAATCTCAAGTCACATCCGCAATTCTGCGATTGGAGTCAAGTTCTACTTTTATAAATTTGACGATGGAATTGAAGGAATTTTAGAATCACTACTAGTCTGCTACTTTAGGAGAGTGCAAAATAACAGTTACGTCCTCCATATTTGAGAGACAAAGCATAAATGAGTGATTCTGAATTATTATTTTTAAAATGAATACATAAAAACAATAATATCTTCTAAAAAAACAATAATATAAAGGACAAATTCAATTTGTATGTTTCTGCTTCTTTTTTTCTTTTCTTAATTGTTTTTATTTATGAGATCAAATGTCAATGACTATGCACATCAGGTGAAATATTGTAATATCTGAACTGTTATGAGTGAAGTTCAATTCAATCAAGTAACCAGAACCAAATATTGATGGTTGGCAGCACAGCCTATAAGCATTGAGACTAATATTTGGCCCCAGCAATACCGTGAAATGTAGAATTACAACGAGGAAATATATAGTAGAGCAACCTGAATTTGCCAATATTAGCCGCTGAAAATATTAATTTTTTTTTTATTTTCTCAGTTGATTTCTACAAACATTCCACCACCATCTTAGACTATATGCTTTGGTCAATGGAAATCAAGGCCAAAGATAAAACCTCAGAAACAAACAATATAAATTGTTAAGAGTCAATTTATTTTTTTTCATTTTTTCCCCAAATCAACCGTCTGTTAATTCGATCACCCAATTTTCACAAATTAATCGCAACCAAATCTCAATTTTACCATTCATATTCTAATGAAACCAATTATGTGACCTAACGTTTTAGATTTCATTGACCTGATTCAACACTCCCATTCAACACCCCAAACATAATTCAATGGAGCATGAAACATTGAAACATGCTTGATATAATAGGTTCAATCCATCAAAACTTTTATTACAATAATAAGCGTTGCTACCTAATGATGCATAATTGCACACTCCAAGTCTCCAACTTTCCAGACTTGAGAAAACTATAAAATGGTTATAAGGAAGAGTCCATAGTTCATTCATCTGATGGCCTTTGCCCCAAAACTGGAATGTCTTCATATCGTTTCTGCATTCACCAAAAAAAAAAAGTTTCCTTAAAGTATGCTCAACATACAGAATGTGTAAACCAATTGCAACCAAAGAAAGAATCTCAACTGCATAGAATTTATGTGCATACAACATAGAATATACATGTCCTCTACAACGTTCAATATGGTCGTGGAACTCAAAGCAACATGGCCCAAATAATTATATATCCTCCACAGCAGAAAAGTCTTGCTTCAAAACATGTACATCCAGATCCAATTACCATAAAAAAACATGCCTATAATCTAATACTATGCAGAACCACCAGCCATGGGAAAAACCGGAATACATGATTACTGTGCAATTAAGTTGCTTGATTGAACTATTACCATTCATCTATACTTAGATTTGAACTATATCAAATACATTGTACTATTAGTACCTAATGTTATTGTACTATTAGTACCTAATGTTATTGAACTATTAGTACCTAATGCTATACCGCTGTTCCTTAACAAGTTTAGCTTGTTGTCAGATTTACATCCTTCTTTTGAAATCATTCAATCAATCAATCCATATAGAGCCTAAAGTTCGGGAGAATGTGTGCAACTAAAACAGAAAGTATTGACACTCAAATTTCCATCCAAAATAGTCATCTAAGTATCTAACCCATAATACAAAACATAGAAACATGAACACATATAGTTCTTGGAGCCTCCAGTTTTAGGTACATCAAAACATATTTTTGCAAAATGGAAATGCATAATACTATATACATTGAGTAAACGCATGCAAATAACGAAAGGAATTTAAATTACAAAATAATTGGCTTACCCCAACATTATTGTACTCCCACAGCCTATGAACTCCATAATCCACAGCCTGAAACCAGAAAATAATGCATAAGAATTCAGCAAAGACTATCTTTCAGAAAAGAACAATAGTCAATAGATATCAAATGACATTTGGAGGCCGTTCAAATGAACAAATTTCAGCTAGGAAAGGAAAAAGTTAACCTAGAAGAATGCAAACTCCCCATAATTCATAAGAAGATAAAATGAGTAAAACACCTTCTTAATCAGAAAATTAACCAAAAACAGGTATCTGATAGAGTATTTGCTTAATTTATATCCCCACAGCCAGCAAGCATTAAGCATATGACTAAGATATGAAATCAATTGCATTAGATATTAAAAATGTACTGAAAATTACTGAATCACAATAAACAATTTCAAATTTCATCCATTTCTCTGTAACATGAAAAATTCCATGAGCCAAATTGTAATTACTAAATGCTGAGCTCACAACTATTTGACCCAATCGCAAATCAAGCAAATTTCATTTCTCAGATTTCTTAGCAACCAAAGAGAAGTAAGAACCTAACAAATTAAAATGATAGGTTCGGTGAAAAAACCCTACTGTAAGCCTCACCCGTTCACCGAGGAAAGCGCCAGCGATGACGAAGGTGACGTAGATGGAGTTCCGGCGCATGACGACTCTGTAAAGCCCTTCGAAGAGGCCTCCACCGGTTCTTCGAGCCGTTGAATCCATGGTGATATGAATGAGTCTTTTCCTCTTTCACTTGTTTGCTTTCTGATCTGTGCCCTTTGTCTGGCTGAAGAATATGTACAAAGCTCGCCCGATCCTAATTAAGGTTATCAGTTAATAACCCTAAAATGTAATATTATGGTAAAAATAAAAATAAAAATTATGGTGGTCAACAAATCTTACATTGCAAGGAAAAATCATGCCTTTTTCTATTTTCACTATATAGGGAATAAAATATTTCAACAAGGAAAAATTTATCGGGGTAGTAAGACACTTAAAATACTCGTTTGGTAAAGAAAAATATGATAGTTTTTGTTGCATTACGTATTAGGGGAAAATACGTCTTAGTTTAAACGTACAAATTTTACATTTAACCACGTAAATAGATTCTTGATGAATTCGGAATGTTAAGTATTTTTAACAATTAAACTCCAAGTTTTCGTTAGCATATCGCCTCATGTGACAGAGCTGCTGGTTGGACAAAAGTTTAGATAATTTGTCAGATGTTCTTAAATATTTTAGCCATAGTTTGGCTAGATTTTCAACAAAAAAATAATAATTGGGAGTCTAAGACTCCTTTTCTTTCTTTTCAGGGATTTTGAGAGTGGAACTTTCATTGGCAAGTTGTATACGCATAACTTCTGGAATCATGCTTTTGCATCAAATGAGGACTTGTTGGGTAACTAATAAATCTTGCAATTTGACTATCATGGGACGAAACAAAATACATCTTATTTGTTAACTAACAAGGTTTTCTGTCTCAAAACCAACACTGATTCAAGTTACGGAAATAAATAAAAAAATCAATTCTAAACAAATAACTCAGCATCAATTTGGGATTTATCTTAGTACCTACTTATTTAACTGCTCATCACTCAAATAGAGGGAGAAGGATGCGAAGGAATTGAACAATTTCAAAGCTCAAATCTGATTCGTATGTGCTTGATTGGTTAACACAAAATTATCAAACAAATGTACCACAATACTTTTCACAAGACAAGTAATGAGAACTGGATCCAAGAGAATGTCGAGACTGCATAATTCTGCGTCTCTTATTGCTGCATTCAACCATATCAACCAGAGCTTGTTTTCTTCTGTTGGAATATGACAGCGTATACTGGAACAGCCACACCGATGCTGAAGGCAGTTAACACTCCAAGGCTCATCTTCAACGCCTGGTGTTTCATCAAGTCCAAGTTATACATGTGTTTGGAATGCATGTAGAAGGGTTCATCATGGCCATGTCCACCCATCCTCTTCACTCCAGTTGAATGGAACCCCCTAGTTGCTGGCAAAGCACAATAACCACTACTACTTAGTACATACAATGAAAAAGAACCAGCATTTAAACTTGAATGAATCAATACATCAGCTGAGTACATTTCCATATAGTTGGAAATCAGATATTCAGTTTTTCTCCACTACAGATGGATTGGTTTGAATTGGCTATGGATATAAAACATGAGATGAATAAGAAAAAAGAAAAAGAAAAAAAAAAGGGAATGGCAGTCTCGTAGGGATAATCATCTAAAAGTTTGGTTTAAAAGCTACGAGTTTTTGAAAATTAATTCTCTAGTACCCATCCCATTACAAGGTGTCAAGGTGGCAACCTTGTCTCTGCCAATAAGACTTTTAGCAAAATTATCTATGGGGATGGTTCACAGTGAATGGGTTTCTTTATGCACATTACAACATAATAAGTGTAAGGTGAGCGTTCAATTCATTCCCAAGAAACCCGTTCACTATAAAATCACCATCCAATTTACAGATAAAATACTCTCGTCTTCATTTCAGTATGCCAAAAAATTGAGTGGGTGCCTAACAATTTACAATCCAGTAAATGAGAACTAGTTCGTTGGTATGTGGTAACAAATATAAACATTTCGGGCAATACCCTGAATTAAAACATGAGGAAGAACATGTTAACCCTTGATGCTGCCCCATAATCACATATTGGCCGGGTGAAATTGAGCCCTCGCACACACTTTCTCAAAGCGAGAAGCCATTTGGAACGGCCAAAATTGATTTTCAAAACACATTTGAAATGGCCAAAGTGTGTGACATAAAGATATGTGTAAGACCTTCCTTTCACATAAGAACAGAAGATACAAACTCTTACAAAACAGAAAAGAAAGGAATTACTTTCAGTTTTCTGTATGCCCGCATGGGAACACGAGGGCCATCAGAGGCAGTTCACTCGGTTCTCTAAGAGGCAACAAGGGAAGCATGAAGAAGAAGCCCTGTGGCTGGGTCAACCATGGGATGAGAGGTAGATGTGGCATGGTCTTAGTTTTTTCTTTTAAACGTGAAAGGTTCAAGTATGTAGACTTAAAATACTTAAATACTCCAATGCATGATTCATCTAACTGTCAATGCTTTCATCCTTAAGCAATCAACAACAATTCAACCACAATGCTGTGAACTGGGTTCACTCACCGGCTAGGTCAGATTGGAGAACGTGTATGTTGTCGGGAGTAAATGACCGCATAACTGATTCTTTGGTGGGAAATGTTCTTCATTTAGATAATGAAACCGTTCCATTACTTCCAATTAGACATTACATCTATTAGGCTATGGACACATTCATACACAAATCCAGAAAGGAAATGCGTAAATAACATCACATCCCCACAGGTTTCCTATTTATCCTATTTCAACATCTGAGCTTCAATAATTCAATTGTATGCTTAGTAGTACATCCTGGACTCGGTGGATGTTGTCTATAAGATTTCACTTAGCAAGAAAGGCATGCACATTTTTACTTCAATCACAAGGACCTTCGTTTAAACACTAGTTACACGGGAAACAATATTCAAGTACTTTCTCTAAAGAATATAAATACTCTCACATTGTGCAAACACTTGGCTATCAAAAGATAATAACAGTGGCAACAACCAATATAAGCAGCAGATGACATCAAAATAACCTGATTTTGATAGCGAAGCTTCTGAAGACATCAAGACCTTGGCACAGGTCCTCATCCCACTGCTCAAACTCATGATTGCAAGAAAAAACAAGCTCTGCTACTGATAACCTTGACAACCAGAAACACGCCTTGAATTAAATAGAGAAGTAACATCATTTTCATAAACAGAATTCCAATAGAAAGCAATCAAAATCTTAGAATCGGAAACTAATCTAATTGATTCTTTTAAAAATAAAAAATCTCATAGAATACTAGTTTAACTCAGTTCATTACAATTGACCTAATTGAAAAGTAAAGATGCACAGATCTATACGGATTTACAAAGGAGACACATAGTCCGATCCAGAAACGCAGTCATTGAGCTCTGATCGTGCGAGCTCTCATAAAAATCGAAAGCAACATGTGCCGATAATTTTAACCAAAACCAGCAACGTAACAATTCAACAAGCAACCGTGAAAAAAAAAAGGGAAGAACGAAGGCCAGAATAATGTAGAAGATGAGAGGTGAAGTGTTACCTTGTCGAAATGATGAAACCCTAGAACTGAGCAAATGCGTCGAGATGATTGGAGGAGTTGGAGAGGGAGCAATTAAAGAACCGAACCCCGGTCATAGAATGGGTTGAGCGTCTTAAGCCCAATAATTTTATGAGTTGGGCCTCGTTGTTAATTTCTTTCGAGCGGACCAAAATCATCGCACTACATAAATTTGTAAAATAATTATCCTTTTTATCTATGTGTTTTAGACTTCTTCAATCTACCCCATTACCAAATTTATCTCATATTCATCCTAAAATTTATCTCATTAGTTCAATTTTTGGATTTAATCCTTTTGTCCATGTGATCAAGCTATCCTATCTACAAGTCTAGACACAGTTTTTTTTCCCATCAATCGAAGTTACATTTTCGTCAGTTTCACTTTTGTGTTTTTTTTTTCAGTTCTATGGACAGATTTAACCCTAAAATAACATAAATAGTACATTAATTAAGAAATATAACTTATAATTTATAGAGGGTAAGTTGACTAAATTAAAAATTGCAAGGACAAAATTAGCTAAAGGAATAAAATGCAGGACCATCAAATGTAATTGCATAAGCTCCAATTGTACTCTTTCTTATTCCGACCATTTATGATGTGCATGAATTAGTAATGCTATTTGCTAGTTGCTACTTTACTTGGACTTGCATTTATTTCATTGTCCCAAATGTGTCAAACTTTAGCCTAATCGTGTTTGGTCATCCTGGTGACCTGGTCAAGGGGACACTAATGAATGAAGTAAATGGGTTTCCATGCTTATAGGTGTGACTTTTGAATGAAGGAAATAAGCAGTGTTAGTTTCAAAGAACCTTTCTTTTTTCATTCATTTTCTTCTTTTTTTTGGCTAATTTTTTCATTAATTTTCTTCCCCCAACTATTTGCTTGTACTAGTTAATTAGAAGTAAGTCGTTTTCATGACTAGAAAAATATGTGTTACTTGCTATGTCTAATGTCTTGGACAAGTTGTTGGTAATCTTCTTCCCTTTTTATTGTTGTACGAACTTGAATTTATGATCTTGACTTTCCGCATCCTAAAAATGTATTTAGACTATTATAAGTTTATAACTCTTAAATAACACACTTATCATAACAATAAAATAGGGGTTAGACCAAATAGTAAAAGGTTGTTGAGAACTGGGTTAGGACTAAGCTAGTAGGAGTTTCATTCTCCTCGGTTTCTCTTCCTCTATACTTCTGCTCTATCAAAGGGAGTAACCGCACCGGTAGAATCAGTGTTGACGTACTACCAAATTCCCAAAGCTAAGAAGCTCGGTTTAGTGGTCAATGGCGGCCAAAATCCCAACCCAATAAAACCGATTCCAACCTTTTATAAACAGATTCATTAGATTTACTCCCACATTAATGTGCTAACCAAAAACAATATTAATGTTGATGTGTAATTGGTAAACCTATCTAAGCATTGTCTAGAAACATTGAGGCCTTGAGAGAATAAAGATGATTTATAAACATCAATTTATACTAATCGGGTCAAACCTACCCGATGTCCGACAGAAAATATTGAAGTCTTCAAGAGATCCTTCAACTCCAACCACGATGGTAGTATTAAAGTCATGATAAACACCACATTAGCTGTTGAAAATGTGTAGAATAGCAAGCCATTCATGTATCAAAATCTTCAGCTTTTCCCATCCCATACAAATTGAAGCATGTTATGTATTTCTGAAAAGACAGAATGGCCTAATGGCAATTTGTCATAGCGTATATGACAAAATTATTAGCATGTTGTTGAAAAAAATAAATAAGGACTTGTTAATTTGATACGGCACATGCATGCTTCATTTGCATCTAATCTTCAAAGTCCTCCTTGGTTTGGTTTTGCATTAGAAAAGAAATGAACTTTTCTTTTGATATTCAAGTAATGTGGAATGAAAACAAAAAATGAGAACATCAAAGAAAAAGATGAGATCTCTCTTCTAAATATAGAATTGGACATCTAAAATCCGTCATATAAGTTACATCTAACAAAAGAAAAACGTTACGAGTAATTTTGCGTCATAGAAAAATAGTTTAACTGCTGAATATATTACTGATCATTTTGAAACCGACTTAATTTTAATTTTTTCTTCAAAAATTCTCTTAGTGAGTCCAAGAAACGGGTCGGGTCAAAAAAAAACGGATCTTGACGAGTGGCGTAACTGGCGGGCATAGACAAAACGGACGCCGTAAAGCCAAACCCCCCATACAGGAATCATAACATCTTTCTCGAGTGTCTCCAAAATAATGGACCCAACACGCCTAAACTCTCAAACCAAAAGAAAATTCAAATCCTAAGAAGAGAAGAAAGAGACCCCTATAAATCTCACCGTCGCTCTCCATTCACATTCAGCTTCGTCACAACTTCTTCTCCTTCTCTCCTCTTTCTCTTTCTCTCTCTAAAACGCAGAGAGGATGAAGAACCGAAGCTCCAGCAAGATCTCCGCCAAATGGATTCCGATTTTCTGTATTCCTTCTTTCCTCCTCGGCATGCTCATCACCAGCAGGTACCCATTTCCATCTCCCCAATTTTCCTTTCTCTTCAATTTTTGTCTCTCTGTGTTTGATAGTGGAATTTTGGGTTTTGTTCAGAATGTGGGCAGCACCTGAATCCAACGGTCAGCTCATTTCGACTCGTCGTCAAGAGCAAGAGCTTCAAATTGTCTCAGAAGATTGCTCAACTAAGAAGGTAACAATTTTATTGCTCTTGAATGACACACCCTGAATTTTGCTTTTCTTTCTAAAAGAAGCAAAATTTGTTGCTAAAAAGGTAAACTTTGTTGCTATTTATTCAGAAGCATGGACAAGACAAGGATGTGATGAACGAGATTTACAAAACCCACGAATCAATTCAGTGAGTGCAACCAAGTTGTGATTTTTTTGGACTTGGGTTGCTTTGTATTAGTTGCAATTATATGAATTTGTACTGATATTTTGGCTGCTTATTTGCGGAGGCATGTCAGATCTCTAGACAAGCAAATGGCGTCAATCCAGATGGAATTAGCAGCAGCTCGGAGTTCTCAGGAGATGGGGATCACCGAGGACTCTTCCACCACCTCAGTGTTGCAGAAGGACAATTCAGCCAAGAAGAAAGCATTTATTGTTATTGGAATTAACACTGCTTTTAGTAGTAGGAAGCGGCGAGATTCGGTTAGAGAGACTTGGATGCCTCAAGGTATTATAGCTTCCTATGTATGCATAAGATCCTAGTGGTTTATATGCGCTTGATTGCTGAAATTGTGTGAATTGTTCTGCCAGGGGAAAAACTATTACAGTTGGAGCGTGAGAAGGGGATTGTTATCCGTTTCATGATTGGCCACAGGTATTTTGGCTTCACTGGTTCTTTTCATATAGAATTGTCATGATATTTGTGGAAAACTTGACATAGTTACATGTAAGTTGTTTACCTGCAGCCTGTGCAATTAAATTTGAAGAGACAATCTTTGCATATGCATGTACACCCTTCACTTTATTTTTCTTAGTTCCAGCCCTTACTTTAGTTTTAATTCAACGAATGTAAAACCTTATACTAGATGCAGTATGATCTATTGGTTGCTCATTTCTGGGAACAAGTTCTGGATCACATGCTCCCCGTAGTTTAGTTTGAAGTGATCATTTTTTATATTGAGACTTGCAATGGGGTTTAACTTTTCTTTTGCTTGTAGAACACCTTATACTACATGAAGTATGGTTTACTGTGAAAGTTGGGTCTCATGATGTCATTGACCATTCTGATGTAACTATGACCTGCCATTTTTTAAGAAGAGGAACTTGGAGAATAGGAAAATATCTGGCATATGTTATATCTTAAAATAGACGCCACAACATGTTTATTGTTATTATTTTTTCTCATGTGTGGTATGCATATGATATTATCTGCATTCACTGAATGTTAATAACGATATAAAAAAGATGTTCTATTTTTGTTGGAAACTGACCTCAGTGGTATCTGCATCATTTCCACAGTGCAACATCCAACAGCATTTTAGATCGAGCCATTGATTCAGAAGATTCTCAACATAAGGATTTCCTCAGACTGGTAAGAGAGCTGACATAAATTTTGTATCCATGGAACTATTATCCATAAATCTGTTCTGAGTCTTGTTTTATACTGTAGGAACATGTTGAAGGTTATCATGAGTTGTCTGCCAAAACAAAAATTTCTTCACCACTGCAGTTGCAAAGTGGGATGCTGATTTTTATGTCAAGGTGGATGATGATGTACATGTCAATTTGGGTATGCCCTATTCTCCTATTTATTTTTAGTAGCAGAAAGATATGAATATCATTACTAAGGGTTGGTCTCTTACAAGTCTTACTTGCACAGGTATGCTAGCTTCAACCCTTGCCCGTCACCGTTCAAAGCCTAGAGTATACATTGGGTGTATGAAATCTGGACCTGTTCTTGCTCAAAGGTAATTATCCTGAAGCATTTACATTGATGATAGATAATACTACTCTTTGACTTGCACCAAGCCTTCTGGGGAGGAGCTGTTAATCCTAATGTTTCTTTTTTCTCTAGGAATGTTAAGTACCATGAACCAGAGCACTGGAAGTTTGGTGAGGCGGGAAACAAATACTTCCGACATGCAACTGGACAGATTTATGCAATCTCAAAGGATCTAGCTACATACATCTCCATTAACCAGTAAGAATATATTATATTATATTAATTTTCTTTTTATGATGATCTACGGGTTCATATGTAATCAAATCTACAAGAGTGTTTGATGGTGGTCATATGATTTCAAAATTATACTGGTTGCAATGATTGATTCTGGGACACGCTGTTTTTTGTTGCAGACCAATATTGCATAAGTATGCCAATGAAGATGTGTCGCTTGGTTCGTGGTTTATTGGTCTTGAAGTAGAACACATTGACGAACGTAATATGTGCTGTGGCACTCCACCAGGTACTGTTTTATTAACAAATTTGTGATTAGTGAATGTCTTGCATCCAAACCTACAGAAATGAAATACAAATAAAAGATAATGTTCGTATGGGTGAGGGTTGAGACACTTGAAAGTTCAAATGGATACCACTCAAGAGATTTATAGTGATAAATTTGCGAGCAATGTTGCTCTCCTATAAAAACAATACACTTTTTGGGGCCATTACATGTCCTTGATTACTACTTGCAAGGAACCTCGTTGTTAGGAATATGATGTTCACCCAGAGTTCTTTACTCATATTTGAAACTGATGAAGTTGATGAATCTCTGTATTGCTGGGTTCTTCTTTTTAATTCAATTGAATCCTCTGCAGATTGCGAGTGGAAGGCACAGGCAGGTAATGTGTGCATTGCATCCTTTGATTGGAGCTGCAGTGGTATCTGCAAATCAGTGGAGAAGATTAAATTTGTTCATGAAAAGTGTGGTGAAGGGGAGGCAGCTGTTTGGGGTTCATTGTTCTAGATCACTTCCTGTTCTAGGATCTTTGCTGCAAAAACAAACAAGTACATACAAACTGTTCAATTGTGATGACATCAAATTCAGTAGCAATCTTGAGATTATAGGTGGAGATTAACATGTCCAAGATATTGCTTGTTCGACTTTCAGGGAAGATTTGATGAGCTGCTGCTTAAGTTATGTCAAAACTGTTCATCTGAAGTGTCGATGTGAATTTAAAAACACCATTTGTGTTCAAGATGTCTTCCGATTGTAATTCAGCGTGGGAGGATACAAAGGGTATTTATACGAAATGATAGTTGTTTTTTTTTTCTTTTACAGTTTTACGTAGGGAGTGAGATGTGTTCTTATGTAGCCCTTCCTTCCACTGTTTACACGAGAATTAATAATGTAGTGCACAGAACAGAATAGAGCTTTTGCTACAGCTTTCGTGTAGAGTTATGTGATGAGAATGAGAATGATGAGTTTTCCTATTTTTTGAAGTTATAAAAGTTTGAAACATGGATGAGGTCCTTATTTTAAGCACTCGAGCAGAACAAAGGGCTATCCTATCAAATTATCAATAGCTTCTCTTGGTATTAGAACAAGTTATCAGTATGTCAAATTTTTGGCTATATAGCCAAATTGCCTCTTAACTTTTCCTATGATTGTCAATTTACCCATGACTTTTAAGTTTTGATAAATTGCACTAGTCTAATTTCCGTTGATTCACTTCTCATGTGGTCTAGGTTTAGCACTAAACGAGAAATTTTTAGATGTGACTGTCACATGATGTGAGCTTAAAGGATAATTTGGATGCAATTATTGAAAATTTTAGAGTGTGATTTATCAAAATTTTAAAATTAGAGAATAAATCGTTAATCATAACAAACCGTCAAAAGTAAATCGGTTATTTTACAAAATGTAAAAAATAAATATATACCTGTAATATAGTGTACACGCAATTCAGTTTCTAGGCTGCCAAGTAAGCCTGGACACAAGGCCCAAAATAATTGGGCTCAATAATTAGTCATGACATGAATTAATTTGGATGTTCATCGGCTTCATAGCATTTTGCAATTACTGCTCTTAATTGGCTCTCTGTGCTCTGCGTCTCTAATCAATCGGACGAATGGAGAACGCCGACGTCTTCTTGGGGCTTCACGACTTTCTAGAACGCATGCGTCAACCGTCGGCCAGCGACTTCGTCAAGTCTATAAAAAGGTGAAATGAAAAACGAAATTGAATGTCAATACGTGGATTCTTCTGAGAAATTGATTGAGTTTAACATGTCGTCTTGATTCGATTCGATTTCAGTTTCATCGTGTCGTTTTCAAACAATGCTCCTGATCCAGAGAGGGACAGCGCTGCGGTGCAGAACTTCTTTGCCCAAATGGAAGTGGATTTTAGGGTTCATCCACTTTGGGCTGGTTGTTCAGAAGAGGAGCTCGATAGTGCTGGCGAAGTGAGTAGTTAGAGTTTGACTTACCCATTAATAATCCTTATTCCACTTCTTGCAAAATAATAGCTTAGCATTTTAGTCTTGCATGCTCATATGAATTTAAATCAACTATCAAACAAGATAAGTGAGAATATCATTAATTAAGTGTTCTTTTTCTTCTTGGGATAGAATTAATTAAGTGTTCTCTGTGGTAAGAGTACCCTTCTAATTTCTAGTGGGAAAGAAGATTTATGCAAACAAAAGAATGGGAGGGTAGCAAACCCTTCAAATATAACCAAAGGAAAAAGAAAAGAAAAGAAATCTAGTGTAGAGTAGAATGAAGAATGGATGAAAATCTAAAAGATATAGTAAACTTGTATAATATATCAATTTTCCTGAAGGAACTCTTTAATTATATTTTCCTGTATGCACCATATTGTTATTTTTTTTATAGCAATGTACACACAATATTGTTTGGACATCTGTCTCTCAAGGATTTTGCTAATACATGATATCTTATTGATGTTATTGGTTTTTTCTGTTTTCCTCTGTCTGGGCTTTCTGTTATATACAGGGACTGGAGAAGTATGTCATGACAAAGTTATTTACTCGTGTATTTGCTTCACTTCCAGATGATGTAAAACTTGACAACATACTACATGAGAAGATGGCTTTGGTTCAACAATTCATTCGACCAGAAAATTTGGATATCAATCCCCCCTTTCAAAATGAAACATCATGGCTGGTGAGTAAAAAAATACACTTATCAATATGTGTGTGTATGTGTCTCTCTGTGCATAAGGTTTCCTAATAAGATCCTCAAATACAGACATTTTTACAATTGAGATACATTGCTCTGCATCTTAGCCATCTATTTTTGTTTACAAGTCCTTGTTTAAAGACTTTTTGGAGCATAATCACACATGTACACATGTTCAGTACTTTCCCACACGGTGCTAAGTCACAAAGGAATTTTCATATTTTAGGAGGCCAATGGATCTTTGGATGCCTAAAATCTCTTACAAAGAAAGAAGAGAAAAAAGGAAGAAGAATTATAATTGGTTTTATTGGATTATGCAGTAGCTTTGTTCAATGAAATTTAGTTATTCATCAACACTTTATTTGAAATATATTGGACTTACTTCAATATGTTTTGAATAACATATGCTTGTCTAACTTAACTTATTTGTAGATTAAAAGAGGAAATAGTAAACATCATAAGTTTTTCTGAGCTGTGCTCATTAAAAAAGAAATACGATCAGATAGTGCTGGATTTGCTAATTTGGAAGCGTTTCTAATAACTTTCTATACCTCAAACAAAATACGTAGTTGGGAGAACCATGATAGGCTTTCTCCTCTTCCCTTCCTCCTTAATGTGTGAAGTGTGAACTCACTGTCTTCTCACTGTTCATGTGTTTATTTTTCTTTTTCCCAGTTACACACTTTATGTTCTGAGTAATTAATGTATCCCAATTTCTCCAATCTTGTTTTTCTTGGCTCTTTAATTTTGACGGTCAGAATGCACATGGGAAACTGTTGAATCATAAAATTCTTCTGTTTTGTTTGTTGAATATCTCCCATTGAATCCCTACCCTTGTATTTTTTCGCTTTTGTCGTTGCAGCTTGCACAGAAAGAACTGCAAAAGATCAATATGTACAAGGCACCTAGGGACAAGCTTGTGTGTATCCTCAATTGTTGCAAGGTTATCAATAACTTGCTGCTCAATGCTTCTATTGCTTCAAATGAGAATCCCCCCGGAGCTGATGAATTTCTTCCTGTCTTAATTTATGTTACTTTGAAGGTATGATCAACTTCATATAATGGCCTGATTTTTGTGATTTAATATTTATGGCCGATGCAACACATATGATCTTCAGTTCTACTTATATTATTCATATACCATCATACTAGAGGTCGTTTGTGTTCTTCAATTGTAGAAAACAACACGTTGATAACGTTGTTCAGAAAATCATCATACTAGAGATGAATAGTTGTCTCTGTTTTTTATTATGATGTGGCTACTGCTGGAAAACAATAAACTCAAACAGACTCATGTCGTTCCGATATGGCTCTTAGTTGATCCCGTCAATGAAGAAATATAATATGTCATGTTTACAAAGTTGCTTTAAATGATGCAGGCAAACCCTCCGCAACTGCACTCAAATTTGTTGTACATACAAAGGTACAGACGACAATCTCGATTAGTAGCAGAAGCAGCCTATTTTTTCACAAACATGCTCTCTGTCGAATCCTTCATTTCAAATATTGATGCAAAAGCCCTTTCTATGGATGAAACTGAGTTTGAAAAGAACATGGAATTTGCTCGAGCACTTCTATCAGGACTCTCAACTGATTTGGACAACCAGCCTAATCAAAGTGGTCAACCTTTGAATGCAAATAAGGAGCCAACAGCACCACCCAAATCGTCAAAAGTTCCATCGCTTTCAGATTTGGAGGATAAGGGTGCAGCACTCCTTGTAAACGATAAGCAGGCAAGCCAGGTTTTCCGGCAGTATCCATACTTGTTTGCGCATGTTGGTGATCTAACAGTCAATGATGTAGAAGACCTTCTTAATAATTACAAACAGCTTGTTTTCAAATATGTTTGTCTCTCCAAAGGATTAGGCGTTTCTGCTCCATCTCTTCCTTTAAAGAGTTCACAAACACAGGATCACCAGCATGCTGAAACTGCAAGGCAACAGGACCATACTAGAGCCGTAGAGCCTAATGATGAGCCATCAAAGGATTCTGATAGAAAGGATGATGGTTCAAATACAGAGTCTCTTTTTGAAGTGGAAAGTTTGGAATCCAAATTGTCACGGGATGAAGCAGTTGCACTTGAGGACAGTAAACACAAAGAGTCCTCTCAATCACAGCTCTCCTAGTTGATGTATTTTGCAGGGGTATGCTAAACTCCAATGCAAGGATCACCATCAGGGTTCTTTTTTATCATTTTCTCTGGTGCCAGAATATTGTGGTGACTACTTTTGGTTATTAATGAGCGCAATTATTCACATGTTATCCGCACATAATGGTGAAGTCTGGAAAAAATGAAGTGTGTAGCATTTTGATATTGCAAGTCTCGCCACGCATTTGTGTGAAGATGGGAAAATATAACACTGTGGGCAAATCAGCATTCAACAGTGTGCTTTTCCGCCCTTGTAATCTCATATATGCAGCAATGTAATGATCCTGAGACACAGGAGCATGTTGAATCTTGAATGAAATGTAATTTTCACTAGTCGCACTTTGCTCTCCATCAAGGAGCAGAAATGTGTGTTCCACATTTCTTTTCGTGTGTTCTTTCTCTACAGTATCTTACACCTATACAAGAATTTCCTGATATTGATAGCATGCAGTTTCTTCCATTGTTTGTGTTTGTCGATATTGGCTGTTCTAGCTGTTACTGTATTATGCAATCTGACCATGGAGTGAGATTGTAACTTGTCCACAATGTAAAATACAAAAACTTATCAGGTACTGGGTTTTAAGTGAAGCTTTCTTATACTCCAATCCATCGTGGTGAATATAATTCTATCTATATAGCACACGTTATCAATATTGTGAGTCAGATGTAACTATAAAGTCTATAATCTCTGCTTGGCAAGGTTTGATATACGAATAATAGTGTGATTGACTGCACAGACATTTTTATATTTGTGCCATACTTATCTTTGTGGACGTGTATGTGTAGTGTATGTGGAACTCGTTTTGGTTTTGATCCATCACTGTTATACAAAAGTCAAAAATGAAAACTAATACTTTGAAATTTGATACCAAGTTGTTATTGCATGCCGCATCATATTCATCTCCCCCATCCCCTCTTTTTTCAAACTAAACCCAACGGCACTAGGAAGTGAGGACATTGGTTGAGATTTTCTGATGTAAGCTTTGTTTATTAGCAAGTAGAATCGTATTTTTCACGTGCTGGTGTACTGATCTTGTTGTAAACTTGGTCAATAAAAATGCCAGATTATAGGATTGTTTTTATCACACGAAGTTCCGAGGAAAGAAGAAATTGGAAAAGGCAGCTGCTGCGTGTGAATTGAGTCTTGGGTCATGTTTATGCCTTTTCCTTTTTATGTTTTTAATATTGTGCATGACTGCATGCCGGTATTTGAGATTTCAACGGGTCGAAGTGAACCATAAAATAAATGAAGTTCTGACCCTCTGTATATGTTGACATTTTTTCTTTTTCTTTTTTATAATTAGTTAGTTAAATGAATCGACTATTTGGGTATTTTAGGTGTAGAGTGTAGTGAATAGTTGAGTACTTCTGTTTCGGGCCTTTCTTGCTTTTGGAAAAAGAGCTTGAGCTTAATACATACAGAAGGGTTATCACATTTGTGGCCAGAGTTTTCTCCAGAAAGAATTGTGTGTTGGGATTCATCATCAATTTTCCCGGTTAGGGATGAGTCGGATGACACCGTTTCCTTGGAACTTTCCTTTTGTATCTTTTCCTATGGAGGGGTTTCAAGCATCCCTTCAATAATGTAGAAACCATAGAGATGTGATATTCGATGGTGATGTTTCTAATGAAATATGTATATAATTTGACGGTTGAAATTAAAAATTTTTAATATAAGAAATAAGAATCTCCTTAGCAAAGAAAAAAAAAATATATATATATATTCAAGTTTTAGTGAAATAATGGAGGAAGGAACTACCAGCAAACACAATACGAACAGAACAAAAGCTTCTAATCAACATGGACGTGTATTTCAGGATCTGCTGGTTCATCTCAGATCGACTTTGTCTGACCTTTCTATCTGGCCAGGGAGGCCAGCCATAGAGGCAGATCACCTTCTCTTCTTGTGCTTCACACCCACTGTATAAAATATACATATATATCTGAGACGACAACCTTCAATTATATATGAAATAAATCAAATTGGGGGTCCAAGAATCTTCATATAATAGAGATGAAGAACACATAGATTTGGGCGTCACAGATAGTGTGTGCCAACAGTACTAATCAAATTATTCTATTTCAATACTGTATACAAGTCTTGCTATGCCAGTGCACTTGGTCATTTAGCTTTTGTTCTTTTAGTTAGCAAACAAATATGTACCCATGTACCCAAAGTTTCAATGGTTTGCTGATTCCACATGGATAAGTTTGTTAAAGATCTTAAAATTATATGATCATTCTTAACTTGGTTACAAGAGAGGCCAAATGAGAATTTCAGCCTCTGAGTGTAGAAGTAAATGTCCTCTACCAATGAAGCTACAAACCCCCACTAAATCATATGATATCTTGATACACAAGTAATGTAATATAACTAATTATCATCATTTTATGATTAAATGTTGTCAGGACAATACCATATATTCAATTATACTTCAAGTACACATCATTGGTAAACTTGTGACAAAACAAAGAAGAAGCATAATTTGGTGCAAGTACAAAATGTTAGTTGATCAAATAGTTTGATGTATTATGTTACTATTAGGGTTCGGGTTTTAACAACCGATTCAAATTGATACTATTTGATAGTCTTAAAAAGACAAAATACGAGAGTATTGATAGTCCTTAACCATACTAAAGTCTATTACGTAATATAATTGATAATTGATGGGATCAGTCCTTTTACAAATAATGGTCCTACTCTCCTGCACTCTTCCAAGAGTTGCACCAAACACTTAGATTAATGTGAATGATTTTAGGACAAGTGCCAACAAGGTGCTTGTTTGGTAAAAGATATATATGATAGAATTTGTGTACCAAATGCAGCTTTCATGTGCCTACCACGTTCAATAGTACATGCTCTGTCGGCTGAGAACTATACACCTACAAGTTCTATTGCATTTTAAATCAAAATTTACAGCCAAACCAGATTCATTTTCATAAAGGGGAGATCAAACAGTGTGCATACATGGGTATGTGTGGTTAGATGAATAATTAACCGATCCTACGGCTAAGAATACCAAAGTGAATATTCACACTTTGGTGGATACAAGAATTTTTGCAGTACAAGATGAATAAGTGGAAAGCAATTATTTATTTTAATCCCTACATGCAGGAGAAGAAGATAGATACATTGCATTTTAGTTTGTTTTACGCAGTTGCTTGGATTGTAAGTACACAGCTAGTAGCTGGATTTCTGACAAGTTTAAATTTTTAAGCTGAAATTTTTGTGTGCACTTTGTTTTAATACTACTTGCCTGTTTGATTCTCATAAGGCCGGGTTTCTTGAGTTTAACAATAGTAGCTATAAATTAAGAAAATTAAGGGTAGCCACCCTACAGAGAATCTAAGCCAACCCTATTGTAGTTTTTTCATGACCAAGTAAAACAACAGAGAAAACGAAAGAAGAGATTAAAGATATAAATTAAATCATAATTTCTCTGTATTTCACCTTTGACTTGAAAACTATAAAATCATTTTGACAAGGTAAAAATTGCTTGCTATAAAGAAAGCAGCACTGTCAGCGCATCATGATTATTAAACTCGATCCTTTCATCAAAGAAAAGAAAAAACTATATATATTAAATTTTTTTTTTTTTTTTTTTTTTTTTTTTTTTTTTTTTTTTATTTTTTTTTATTATTTTTTAATTTTATTTTTTTAAATATTTTTTCTATTTTTAATTAAAAAAAAATTTTAAAATTTAAAAAAAAAAAAAAAAAAAAAAAAAAAAAAAAAAAAAAATCTTTTTTTTAACATTTTTATTTTTAAAATTTAAAAAAATATTATATATTTTTTTAATATTTTTTAATTTTTTTTAATATTTTTATAAATGTTTTAATAATATATTTATAAATATTTAATTTTTTATTTTTTAAAAAAAAAATAAATAATTATTTTAAATATAAAAAAAATTAGTTTTTTTTTATTAAATCCTCATTAAAAACTTCCTTATATATAAACTCATGAACCAGACCATATATATCAATATATGTATTCTGTTTTTCAATGAAACCCATAAGAATACTTTGTTGTCAAACTTTCAAAGCCCATAAGAATACTTTGATTTTCCATACGCTGAACTGTTGAAGTAGTCAAAATGTACACACAAACACACAGAAACTACAATATTATTCAAGAAGAGGATATATAGAGCAGACTGGCTTAGTAGAAACTAGGGAAATTATCACAAATGGTACCTGAACTTTACCTTCATTATATGGATGATACCTGAACTTTACTTTTGATCACAACTAGTACCCGAACTTTTCGTTTTCATTTTAAATGGTATCTGCCGTTATAATTCGTTAACTTTTCCGTCAATTTTTTTTTTTTACATTTTTCTTTCAATTTTTTTTTTTTTTTTTTTTACATTTTTCCTTATTTTTTTTTCCTCCCCTCCCCCCCAACCCCCGCGTAACCTCTCCTCTTTGCCGAGCCGTGCCGGGGGGCCTAGCCTAGCGAACTCGAGCCATGAGCCCGTGTTTGTTCCTTCGCCCGCGTTCTCTCTCATCCATGGTGTCACTCCACTTCTTCTCCGACCCGTCCCTCTCTCACGCCGCCGTAGATCCTAGTCCATGTTTCCCGCCGTCGCATCTCTCTACTCCGATCGTGTGTGCACCCACATGCCCAAACCACTGCCATCATCGAAGTGCCCAGCTTTGCCATGCCACCGTCTAGCCCTCGATGTCTGGGCTGCGCACGGGCTCGGTGGTGTTCTAGAGGAGAAGCCCCCCGACACGGCTTGGCGAAGAGGAGAGGTTACGAGAGGGTTGGGGGGGAGGGGAGGAAGAAAAAAAAAGACGGAAAAAGGTTACAAAAAAAAAATTGAAAGAAAAATGTAAAAAAAAAAAATTGACGGAAAAGTTAACGAATTATAACAGCAGGTACCATTTAAGATGAAAACGAAAAGTTCGGGTACTAGTTGTGATCAAAAGTAAAGTTTAGGTACCATCCATATAATGAAGGTAAAATTTAGGTACCATTTATGATAATTTTCCTAGAAACTAAGAAGACTAAGTAATACATATACTTGTCTGCCACTAATTGGTCCAAGTTTAATAGCTAGGTTTGCATTGTAATTTATATTTTGGTTTCTTGGTAAGCGTGGTTCCACATAATAATAAAATGTGCTGGACTATTATTCATTGTGATCAGTTTGACTCTTTGTCTGGCTTTGTGTATGTCTCAGTCAAGTACTATATATCATCAACTTAATGCAGAAGCATTTATATTCCTCTGTAGAACAAGCTCAAACATCATGAACAAAGACCATGATTATATACACTAAATGATCAGAGAAGAAAAAATAATTTAGAGAAAACTAGGGTATGAAAACAAGTTTAATTCAAAGATCATGTTAAATTTGATTTACATTGATGTTATTCTCAACTTAAGTCCTTGAGTTCGAAATATATGATAAAAAGTGTTGTATTTTTAAAAATAAATTATCGGTTATCAACTTCTATATTAGAGATTATTGTGTAATTTCTTCGACGTGATATTAACTCCACAATTACATTTTTTTATCAAAACCACACAACTAATATGATTTCACTGTAACCAACTGATTTGATAGTCCTCTTAACGTGTTAGACTATAGCCTTTTATTATTATTATTATATCCTATATTGATGTGATGTTGTGTGTTATGAATGATTAGTTAACCCATTGATAAGATGAGATTCAAATGGAGACAAGATGCAGGTCAGTCTATGATTTAACCAACAATAGCGTGTAGAATTGGCATGAATTGGTTGGGCAGAACTGTACAAGGTTACCACTTAATAATTAAAGAAAAGAGAGCTTTCAATCCACACTTCACTTCCCAAATTACCCCAAAATTTTGCCCCCCAAAAAAAAAATTACCCCAAAAGAGGGCAACATAAATACATAATGGATTAATGGTCCTCACATACTTGTCTCTTTGATCTTTTTTCTCCAGCGGTCCAGCCAAGTCATTGTTAATAGGAATGTGTGTATGAATGGGTAAACAAAATAAAAGGGTAGTCTTGTTATGCAAATATACACATCACTTTGTCCATGTTTGACAAACTCAACACCCTGTTAAATTTCTTTTGAAAAAAAAATAAAAAAACTTTTAAATATTTTCTCCTTTGCTTAGAAGTTAGAACACCAAAAAGACCATCTCCATCTCGAACTTAGAATATCATTGCTCTCTCCCTCCTTATTAACCCCCCCAAACCCACCACCAGGAGTAGCTCTCTCTCTCTCTCTCTCTCTCTCTCTCTCTCTCTCTCTCTCTAGAAGTTCATCAACACACAAGATTGATTTTCGTCTCTCTCTGTCACGCCCCAACCCAATGAAAACTTCCATGTTTCGAATTGAAGTGTGAATCAGAATTTCCCATTTCTCGAAACTCATTCTCGAATTGAGGTGTGAATCACGTCTTGACTGTTGTCTAAAGAGTTGAAAAGAGGAGAGTGGTAGAGAGACATGGCCAATGAGTACAACCGCTTTAACCATCACCACCACCACTACCACCACCACCACCACCACCATCACACTCATCTGCATATAAATCACAGAGGCACATTCTTGCCCATGTTATGCTCACGACCATCAATCAAAGAAGTCCAGGTTCCGAATAATGTTTCTTCCTTCTCCAGTGACTCTGTGTCTCCAAGAATCAGTTGTATGGGCCAAGTCAAGAGAAACAACAAAGTTGCTGGCTTCCCAATCACCTCTCAAACTAACAACACCAGCAACAATATCAAGTATTCCAAGCTCAAGAAACTCTTCTCCAGCAAAAACCTCACTGCTGCCACTCCAACTAAAACCGCCACCTCCACCGTCACCAGCTGCCGAAGCAGAAACAGGAGATCACAAGTGAGTAATGTGAAACAAGATCATTGTGTTACAACAACAATCAACTTAGTTGATCTGGATCCTCCTCTGCCTGTGATCAAGAGAGTGCAGAAATCTCCCCAACAAGGAGAGGAGGGGAGTCTTTGGAAGAGAAGATCTGGTGGGGTTGCACTGGAAGGTTTGCAGCTGAAACAATTAGTTCACCATCCTAGACATCAAACTCAATCCACAACTGTTTGATTTTGATGATTAGAAGAAAACCCAAAAGGGGATTAAGGTAAAGACAAGGTGTTGTAAATGTCTTCTTCTTTTAGATCCAAATTTTGGATCGATATTGTTTGATTCAATGTCCCAATGACATAATTATTAAGAGTGGCCGGTACTGATAGCTTATTATTGTGATGTATTTGGGTTGATTATAGATCTAATATTATTTAGTTATTTGAATTTTGAATCAATGAAAAGTCCTACCATATGAGCTTTTACTCATTCGATTTCAATTTGCAAATTTGGAAACAAAGCATGAATTATCAGCTTTCTGACTTCTGACTTTCTGAGGTACGTACGTTGAGACAAAGCATGATATGCCGGCCCCTTAGTTTCGTATATATGTCATGCATATAATTTAAGCCTGATAGATTTTCGAAGGCAAAATCGAAGCGGTTACTGTCAATTTACAACCAAGAATTACTGGGGATATGTAGTTTGCAACTACATCAACAACCAATAATTAGCAACCCATCTATTATGTTATATTGTAACTGTCAATGTGAATTAGTGTATTTTAGCAATTATCCAAACTGAGAAAATAAAATGAAAAACGTGTTTGTTTGGTAAGAGATAAGTTTCCACTTAATTTACCAGACAAATGTTTCACTCAACTTTTTCCTTATTTTAAGCAACTTTTTCCTTACCAGACAAATGTTTCACGCAACTTTTTCCTTGTTTGTTTGTTTGGTAAGAGATAAGTTTCCACTTATTATCATGCACCAACATACATACTCATTCCAATTCTTTTGCCAAAAGAAAAGTAAACTCAACTCATCTTCTTCTAAGACATAAGACGAAAACACTTCCAGTGTGGGGATGGTATCGCATTAATTCCATAAGTTTGGGAAGCCCTTAAATGAGTGAGCATTCTCATATATAGTTGACGGTGCCCTTAGGTCAAGGGTCATATTCATTTAGGCCTGCTGGACAAGTGTTGTTTACGGTGCCTTTGGGTTTACGGGGACTACAGATTTCAGGGGCGGTGTAGTTCAAATCGTAAATAGCAACACTTTGGACAAGTGTCGTTCAAATCGAACAAACACCAACTTTGTTTACCAAAATACTATTCACTAATTTCGCAGGCCTCAACCATCTTTAAACAATCACCTAGACTGTGTTGCTGCGGTCTCAATAGTAAGGGAGATCTGCGAGGCTTGTTGGCTAGGACTCTTTGTTTTTCTCGTACAAGGGAAAATTACTCACAGGAAACAAAAGTAAAACAAACTCGGTTACTACACTAGCCGATTTGGTCATTACATATTGTTACATTACAAGTGACAATACAGAGCGTATCGTCATATCAAGAATTAAACTAGTATTCAAGTCCAACTCCTGTTTTCATACCTAGGTCTATACAAGCTGCAGTAAATTACAGGAATTAATGAACCTTCGCATTTATCAATCATCAGCCTTGCTCTTTATACGGTGTCCAGATCAATTTGCCAACATCAACCTCCAGACCAGCAGGACCAGCTGCTTTTAGATGACGGTCCAGGACTTTCGGGTCTGCACAGATGACATGCTGCCCTTTCCTGTACTGAATTAATTCTAGACTCTGAAGAGTGGTCAAAATATCCTCTGCCTTGATGGCAGTCATGTCGCTGAGCTCCTGTAAGGCAAGAACAACACTCAATATGGTTATACATGTAACTCAAAATTGTTCTACGAACCCCAGGACATTTGAATCAGAGATATTTTACATTTCTCTTCATACTTTCTTCCCATGAGATATAGATGGCATACATATCTTTGTTTCAATCGCATAAGACATCAATTTTTACGGACCACTGCATGATCGTGCATTCTTGTAGATGAACAGAACAACATTATTAAGGATCTATGGTGATTGGAAGGATGCAAGAGAGTGAGGAAGAAACTGAAATACATTTTCACACTAAAGGGTGTTCAATTCTAATAAACATACAGTATGTAATTCTAACCAGTTGGGATTACTTCTTACCCTGTAGAAGTCGATTTTTATGTTGGGGATGTGAAAATAATTTAGTTGGTCTAAAATATTCTAAAAATCTATTCATAGAAATAAACCATTGTTGAGCTTGTAACTGCAATACTTTCGTAACAATTTCCAAGTGTCCAGAACACTTCAAACATGCTCCGCAAAAGTTGAACAGGCAATTATACCACAGTGGAAGGTCTTAATTTCATGAAGACAATTTCATGAAGACTAAGACATGCTCACCTTGATGGAAATATTTCCCTTATGCTTTTTCAAGATGTCTAGAAGCACCCGGGTCCAGTATCCTCGGTAGCTCAACAGTCCTAGATCAGAGAGGGGTCTTTCAGGCGTACCAACTTTACCTTCTTTCTTCGAAAGTTCATATGCTGCTCCATATTGGGGAAAACATTAGTAATTGTTTATGGCAAGAATGTTTGCTTCCAATTCAAAATAAGCTGAAAGGACATAAAAAAATTAAGAGACAGAAGCTTACAAAAGGCAATTAAAAATTTTCCATAGCCTTTTCTTTGATAAGGAGGAAGGGTAAGGATACATGCCAAATTATAGGACTCCTCCGAATGTTTCTCCTGCATCATAAGAAATTACATATTGAAGTTTCAAGTTACGGAAAAAGGTATCTGATGAGACATGTTAAAACCACCACAGAAAAATAATTTGACAAAAAAACGGACATCAGAATCCTTCAGTCACTTCAAAATTTCAAAACCATATCTGCCCTCATATCAGTAAAGTTGCAACATGAGAGTTTCACTAACCCAAACACTTCCGATGCAAATAGATATCACAAAATATCGGGACAACAGTGCAAAAGGGTGCCGGGCATATATATTAATGTACTATAATACTTTTTGATGGAATAAATATATTATATTACGTGATAGTCCTTGGTCACAAGACAAGTAGCATCGTGACACAAGAATAATCATCATGCAGATCCACAGAAGCTAACCCAAATATCCATTGTATGTATGGCAGTAAACAACAATGACAGATCCATTAGACACATCTCATGCCGATATTACTAAACTTAAATGAAAAGCATCACATGGAAACATGATAACAACTCACAAATGCTAATGCAAAGTTTCTTTGCTTCTGACTGCAATAAAGATAAGCAATGACAGCAAACACATTACCTTTGAAAAATATCCGACCATATGGCATCCTCGATCATCACATTCACATAGAATGTAAAATAGAAAGAGGTCAACATCATAATAAAGGGTCTTGTGATCAAGAAATAGCTTTGCCAAATAACAAAGATTTTGTCCATAAACCTTGTTCTTTTTACCATCAACCTGATTCAAAACATTTAAACAGAGCAAAGTTATATCAACCACAAACTTAAGTTCTGCAAGACTGCAAATACACCCCCAAAAATTTCAAGACTGAAAAACGAGAGCATGAAACCAGGAATATCGGGGATGATTATGCAGTATTGAAGAGTTTCAATTTTCAAAACAGTCAATTACATACTGCATCAATCTTAAGAAAATGAGCAGTTGATTTCACTAAAATCTATCACTGAGAAGTTGTGCAGAACAAGGCAACTAACCTCAAACATAGAAAGCGTATGATTCCGGTATATCTCATCACCAGGAGGATGCTTGAGATCACACTTCCTCTATATATGCAGACAGGAAAATGTATGAAGAATAATGTTACAAGTGAACTTAATCAGGAACAAAATAATGCATGAATCTCTCTTCACAAGCAAACTATTCAAAGCAAGGAAAAACAACAAACTTTGACGGACAGCTCACCATATGCCTTTGAAGCTGTTCTTTGCGCTTCATGAAATTGAGGCAAAATTCACAAAAGTATAGCTTCAAAGAGTCATTATATTCTGGTGGAAAGGGGGAGAAGTACCACGTCTCAATCTCGTATCTTCCAAGTTCTATAGTCGCTATATTTTTCACTTTTGTAAATTCTTCATGTTCACGTAAGCTGGCAGCATCAAGTTCCTCATGCCCCTATAAAAAGAGCAAAACAGATTTAAATATCTGAGTTGACATTTGCAGACTTTCATTAAAGCGCTTCCTCACATAAAATCCCATTGTCACTACCTAGTAATGTAGAAAACTACCTCACAAACTTCTGAGGTAAGAAATTACGTTGCTTAGTTGTACCCTCGTGTGTGTGTGAGTGAGTGAGTGAGTGAGTGAGAGAGAGAGAGAGAGAGAGAGAGAGAGAGAGTATAGATATATTCATTTATTTAGTTATGGGCCTAAACTGATGCATATACGTAAATGATGCTTTCACCCAAAAAACAAGAATATAAAGCAATAATAAAAAAAATAATAAGTTATCCAAATTGTGCATACCTCCACATGTGTCTCATCAATCTTCCGCTTCTGATGGCGAGTCATTTTCAAGCTTGTAACCTGAGAGCAGTGTAAAACATATGAAGTCAAGGGTAAGACTAAAAATTAATGGGCAACGAAACTGATGGGAAAACAGGGGTCAGCTTCAGAGAAGAAGGAATGGTTTGTGAAATCCAAATATCAACGAACACTTTGGAAACCTCAATGGACACAATGACTGGTGCTGAAAATATTTGAGAAGAGGATTTGGAAAGGGGTGAAATGAACAATACAACATTACCTTGTCTTCGACCTTCTCATCAACAACAGCCTCTACTGAATCAAGATCAAGTTGATCAAGTTTCACCCACTCATCAAGCCTCCTATTGACTGTCCAAATTACCAAAAATAACAATATCAATTCGCATAGAACAATTTGATTATATCACCACCAGCATAAGATGTTAAAAGCTATGGCATCTAAGGGGAGAAACAATTTTTGTAACAGTCACACAATCAGTCAGATATCAGCTGATTCATATACCTGTATGATATAAACAGATATATGTTCTATTATATCCAAATGATTTTTAACCAAACAAGAAATAAGCACAATTCATGACCCAAACCAGTTTGTTGTGCTTGTGAGTGAGAGGGTGAGTGAGGTTTGACTTGCCACACCCCATGAAGTCAATTGCAAAATACTTTCTTTTTCTATGCCCAGAAATCCCCAAACCCGCTTTGCGGACTCAGGCTCGAAACTGGGGCCTCTTTCCAAACCCTACAATCTGTAAGAGAGGGTAAACTCTAGCAAATAGCAAGGTGGGTACCTAGAGGGGGATCGAACCCCAGACCACAAGGAAGAAAATCATGGAAATGACCATTCCTACTAAACCATCGCTGATAGACCTTGCATAATTCAAAAATAATCTTTGTATCTTTGCCTCCACAACATTAATCTATAAAAAAAAACTCCCATTTACTTGCCTAACATAATTTAGTCCCTAATCATAGAAAATTCACATTGAAATTACTCCTGGATCGTCTAGCCTAACATACTATGCTAGTCACTATACATGTGAGTCAATAACCTCATGAATCATTTCCTAAAATGTTCTAGTAAACTCAAAGAAAATTAAGAGATTATGGCTTCCTTCTGTCAGTATTAAGTGCATTATTCTACTCCGTATATCCTAATTGCCCATTAAGTTTTCATCCCCAACCTTGGCAACAAGTTATCAATTTAACATACACCTCAACTCAACTCAGCCAAGAAAAAAATTCACCAAATTGACCAATTTAAAAAATCTTATCAATGTCTGTTAACTACAGCTAGCCAGACAGACACTAGCAAAACAGGCACCAATCCCTACTAAATGTAAACTATCCTGAGTAGTAAGCAATTCAACCCAAACCAATCCCAATTCCGCAATGACATAGCACAAACTTCAAAACTGAAAACCCTAACCCTAATTGGGAAAATTGAGGGGGAAATGGATCTTACACTCGGTGTAGTGGACGTAATACTCGTAATCATTGGGCCCACCAGCGTGCACCCTCCGGCGTTCGATAACTTTGACGGGATGGTACTTGGAGTCCCTCCAACGACACATGACGCGCGTGCCGACCTCCAAAGGAAGCATGGACATCCTCCGCTTCTTCGACGCTTCCGACTCCGGCGTCGTCTCGGTGGCGGAAGGAGGATATCCATCGGCGGAGTGAGGCTTATTCTCGCCGTCGTATGTGACGGTGGCGGCGTTGGGAGTAGCAGAGCCGTTTTCTGCAACCGGCGATGTTCCTATCGAACCCATTATCGGTTTAGCCGAAGGCCGTAGTAGGACTATGGTACCACATTATTTCAACAGGGATTAAGAATGAAAGCTTGTGGGCCGGGCCCATAACGAGTGAAAAAAATTACAAATATAAATGAGTTTTCCGGGGCTACATCTGTCGCTATTTAACATAATATTAGAGTGATTGATCCTTTCCAATTACGTTCTCGAACCCGATTTACTAGGCTCGAACTTTGCTTCCTTTAGTTGAGCATTTGAAAAATACAATAGCTCCAACTTAAAAGTATTGAATGAATAATGTGAGAATTTTCGCTAATTGTGTGAAATTGTGAATGAATAATGAAGTTATCGAAAATATACATCATGTTCTTTGGTTGTAATTGACCGGTTGCCTTTTGAAAAAATAATTTGCTCCTACACAATCTTAGTGCTGTTTTTTTTGGACAATCAATCTTAGTGCTGTTTTTGCTCCTACACAAGGATTACTGCCATCATAGTCGATGCAACTGTCCGCTTATTCGGCGATGATCAAACCATCGTAGACAGGGTTGCAATGGAATCCCTACAAAGAATTAGGCCTAGGCTTTACTCAATCATGCATTCAAGCTAGGTTTGGAGAAAGTGAGACTTGATGGTTTGGATTTAGCTACTGTTAGGCAGACACCATGTGTTATTTGCAAGGACCTTGAAGAAGCAGGTAATTACTCGCTTGCCGAGAGAGCTAGAGCACCCAACGCCGATAATGGAAGAGGCGGATGAGCCCTCATCAGGGCGGCGGCTGCTTGCGGGTGGATTAATAGCTGCTGTGGTGCTGCTTCGCAGACTATTGAAGCCAAGTTAAAGTTAAACTAGCTACTAGGATGAACATATCTTGTATGTACGTACGTACAATTAGCCTAGCTGGCTAGCTACCTGTTACAACCTACCTACTCTCTAGTTTCAACTCCATCTCTTCTAGCCTGGTGGAACCAAGCTAGGAGCATCTTCCACACAATAGCTAGTGGCTTAAGAAACTACAAACTTGACTAACGTACAGAGGGTAAAGTATAAACGACACAGCTCAGGCATTAATTGCTGCACTAATCTGGTATGGGTGCAATTCATTTCTGGATTCATATTGTGAGGATATATACACTAACTTTACAGAGCAGGCACAGTAGGTGATAGATACGCTTTAATTTCTTGTACATGGTTTACAAGAAGAGCTTCTCTTTACTCCTACAAGACATAAATCGATGCCTTCTAATACACGTAAAAAGAACAAACCCTCACCCACTGTACAGATGACTCTATACAACAATGACGCCAAAACTTCACATCCCAAACCAGAATGCGACTGCTTTGAGAAGAATAATACAGTGGCGGCTAACCCAGCTGCTTTCATTCAACCATTTCCCTTCAAAACAGATGAGCATGGTCGTTTCCAGGGTGACAATGACGTCTGGGTGGAGAAAAATCTGTCTTGTGGTACTTTCGTGATCCACAAGAGGGCATTCCAAACACACAACAGTAGTTTCCCACGCTACCCATCTCCTTCTGGTCGTTCACCAGAACAAGCATCCTGGTTGATCTGCTTCTCATTTGGAATGCAATCGGCAGGAACATATGCATATCCTTTGGGTAATAGCATATTTTTCACCGATGCCTGATCTGATGTCATCACCAATTCTTTCGAAAACATCTCGGCATGCTGAGAAGAGAGGAAGATTTGGAATTAGGACCGCGATAAGTCTGAAGAACTGTGATTCTGTCTTCGAGGAAGAAAAAAAAAAAGATTCATCAAAGAACCTACTGGACATCAAAAAGTAAAATTACCTTCCTAGATTTTGACCTGTATCCTCCATCTTCCAAAAGATTACTAGTCGCGGTAGAAGGTCTGAAAGGAATCTGTTTCTCAGAAAATTGCATCCTCTCCGTGAGGTTTTGGCTAAAATGGTTTTGGGATGTGGAGCTGTCATCATCTGTTTTTTGGTCGTTGTCAATAGTTATAGGAACTCTAGTCCGGTGCTTAACAGAAATTGTACTATCTACAGTCACATCATCCGATCTTTGGAATGTCTCACTGCATGATCTGTAATCATCTGTGTGCGCTTTAAGAGAAGTTGTGGCTGATTCAGAACTAGCATTGGGTGGCAAGAAAGGACTATTAACAAGGACGGAACGAGCTACATGATCTCTTTTCACGGCGAGAAGGTCATGTGAACAAATGAGTAATTCCCTCTGCATTCACAACAAACTTATTCAGCTTATACTACTTCCAACAAGAAAGTAGGGCTTCTTAGAAGGTCATGTTAAGGACACCCATAGACAATGAGAGGCAGTGGCTCCAACTAAATACCACACACAATTTCTTTCTCTTATTGAGACGGGAGCAGAAAAAACCTCCTAGTTAACATGGAGGCTGCAGCCATAGGATAACAGAACAGGACACTAAATTGATAACACAGGGAACCAATAACATGAGCATAGCATAGACACATCAAAGCCACGTGTACCACCTGAAATATCACTCACCTTTACTTTTTCCCGTTTGATAATTCTTTCGCAAATAAGGCGTAACCTCTCCAATTCAGCCTGTACAAAGACCACTCATGTAAGAATTCAAACAAGCAAATCAATGCTACAAAGAAAGCACAAAAGACAGAAAAGTTTAAACAAGTTGAAAGAAAAAATGATAATTAAACGACGTATTTGCTTATGACCCAAGAAAGAAAAAAAAGACGTACATGCTTGGGCAATCAGTGAAACCTATTTGATCCACCAAGAGGAAACTGATTGGCTCGAGTTCTAATGCATATCACATAAAAATAACACGACACATTTCATTCTTCTTTTTATCGTTATAGGAAAACTTATAGTTAAATTCAGACTGTTCAACACACGTATGCAACATGGGAAACTATATGTTACTAGCGAATTCTAACTACTCATCTTGAATAATATTTAGCATTCAAGACTTTGCCTTCACATATTACAACAAACAACTTCATGTTATATAACAACAGTCGTTACCGAACTAAAGCGTACAGTTGACTAACTACAAGATATGATTATTGATCTCTCCTGTAAGGACATATGAACAGCTAAACTAAAACTAGTGTCAATTAATTATTTGACCAAATGACATCAAATCACCCCACCAATTAAATCTATAGATCCTTCCTGTCTGAGAACAACTCAAGCTAAGAATACACTGCTGCTCACTTTTTTGAGTAAAAGTGAATTTCTGGAAATGTCTACAAACCTATCCATGTTATCATCACTACAATTTTCAGTAAGGCCTGCCATAATCTTTTTGAATTATATATATGTTTGCAAGTTCCGCAGAAGAATACAGAAGAAAAGTTAAAGAATGAAAAGACACCTGCCATGCTAGACACCAAACAAGTCAAAGAACCCAAGAGAACCGAAGAGGAAAGAAGAAAAAAGACCAACAAAGAAACAATAGTCATTTCATCAAGTGAAACCAATTCAGACAGTTTTCTTCCTTTAAGCAAGAGTGTAAAAATGGACAATCCAAAAGGATTATATCAAGTGTATGTGAAGGACATACAAGTATTTAATCAGCAAGAAAGACTATTAGTAAGCTGAAACATAACAAGGTAGAACAACTAGAGAATAACCCCCACCCTTATTGTATAGAGGTTCTTTAATTCCTCCATTCCATGTTTTTGTGTATCAGCCTGCATTAATTCAAAAATCCAGAAATTAGCCATAATAACTCATAAACCACCAAAAGAACACGCTTTACGTAAATATAAATATATCAACCTTCGCCCTCTGCTCAAGGCTATGCCTTTCGCAGTATGCCTTGTGTTGCTGCTTGCCACTGAGAGTTTTTACATTCATATAAAAATCAGAACTTCTACCACAGGAGGGATGAAATGTTGCCTGACAATGGCCATAGCTGCACTGCAGGAAAAATTTAAACAAAAGACACACGTGCATAAGTATCAGTGATCCTCTTTATTGGGGGGGGGGGGGGGGGGGGGGGGGGGGAGTCGGATAGAAAAACTTGCCAGTCAGAAGTTAAAACATAAGATAAAAAGAAAAATGTCCAACTCTCACCTTTAGGCAAACACCACATTTGCGTCGGCAGATATAACAGAAATCAATCCCCTTTGCAACTGTGTCCTGGAATTCCATTACATTAAGTGTTATACTGTCAGAAAAATCATTCCTTATGATAACAAATCTACAGCGACACCAAGCAAACATTAGTAATTTAAATTATTCAGAATTGTGATTGCCACGAATATATACATACCATCCCATCAATAGGAGATACTTGTCCCCTTTTGAATGTTGATTCAAAGATCCACTACCAAATGAAACAGTGAATAGCATCAATATCATTCTTCATAATATTTAAAAGTACTAAAAAATTCATTCTACTTATTCATGTGTAGATAACATGAGAAGGTTTTACCTCAGCACAGAAAGCATGGACCCATTGACCATCAGAGGATTTCCTAAAAGCACCAGTTTTCCCACCACATAAACCACATTCTGCAGATAAATGCTCTTTCTCCCAAAAATTGCCAGCAGTTTTGCCTTCACATAATTCACAGTGCCATGGACCTGTAGAATCTCTAGTGCTACGATAGCAATCCAAGTGAACTGCAACCTGTAAAAAGAGACCTGGTTATAACTCAAGCAGATAACAAGTTCCTCAAAATTATATCAAAAGCAAGGAAGAAGACCTTGCAACTGGAACAGACTAAAATCGGGTTTAACATCGTTTCAGAGCGTCTGCAGATATCACATGATCTAGGATGTTCTTTAGAGATATCTGAGCCTGAATGAACAACACCAGAGTGCTTTTCCACAGAAACTCTAGGGACCGCCACCCTTGGGAATGTCTCTTTCGCCCGTGGGATCATCTGTGAGGAAAAGCTGGACCTCCCACTCAAAGTGCTCAGCTTCACCACATTCTGCAGAGAAAACAAAGATTGCCTAAGTAAATGGCGACCATTGACGGCCATAATATTATTGAAAAATAAAAGATCATTAACCTCCTGATGGGCAGGTTCATCAAGGACATCTTTCCTAAATGATGAAATCCTAGAAGAGGCGGCAGCAGCAGCAGTTGCAGCTGCTAACACAGCCTGTGCTTCCTTATGACGTCTCTCCTTCCTACCTTGCTTCTTTGCCTCTCTAAGCTCGCAAAGATATTGGGTAACCAGCACAGCATCCCACTTTTGATTCCGTGCTGCATCAATCTCTTTTGGCAGACTCTTAGAAACATTACACGTCAAAATATCTGCAGTGAAATAGTGGATAAACAGTACAGGTAAATAGTTATATCCATATGACATTAAAATACAAAGTAATGCACATTAAACTTCACAGAAGAAGAGTCATGCACATACCAGTATAATGCTTTCTCGCAATAGCATTGTTTTGCAACCTATGCTGATAATAAATGAGTTCTCCTTCCACTTCATCGTCTGGAGACATTTCTAAAACTCCCAGTTTACGAGCCTTAGCCAACTGTTCTAAATTCATCTCATCAGATTTACAAATTGTATCACAACATTTTGGATGTATATTTTGGTGATTGCAGCAAACACTTGCATGAGAAGATGCCTCCACACGAGAAACTTCTCCCTCGCTTGAACCTACACAATAAACTACATGTCAATGTCACCCATGAAAGCATAATGGAAACAAAGAAAAATAATAATTTGAATCAGTACCATATATTGAATTCTTTAACGACACCCCATTCTGCATTTGCGATAATGTCTTCTGGATATACGGGTGGACATAAGAACTAGGATCTTCTGCCTCTGGTTTCCTGCAATATACAGTTGCAACATTGAAAAAAACTGTTATCAAATCATAATACAGAAATGCTTCTAAAAGGAGCTTCCCGGAGCTTGAAACAAAACCAAACAGCATTTTACAGTTCAACATTAAAAAGACAATTCGAAAAAGGAAAGCTTACTTGCTTTCAGGAACTGGTTTTGCAACTGAAAACGACGGATCTACATTTGCAATCACCAAGTTAGTCTGCAAAGGAATAGCAGCCGCCATATCTTGACCTCTTTGCAAAAGGCTACAATTTAAGGGCTTGGCTGAATAACCTGTCCATCATATATTTTTCTCATGTCAAAAGACACACCAAGAACCATTTCAATGCTGCATAGGTCATTTATGAATGAAACACAATAGACTTGGATGAACCCAAAGAAAACAACAAATTTGGCCAACAAAAAAGAGAGATACCAACAGCATATAGTTATGGAATGATCATCTCCAGAAGAGCACAGCACATAAAGCATGGTATACTAGGGGGAAAAAAACACTAGGAGAAAAGAGGGTTTAGCAGTAGAGACACAAAACCCAAGAACATTAAATAGCTGTCAAAGAGGATAGGAACTAAATACAACAGACAGTTCCGGTCTAGTGTTATTTTATTTAACTTAGAGAACAACAATTACAATTGCAACTATAAGCGCAAATCAAGGAAAAATGCTTCGTGGTCTCATGCCCACTCTCCATTATCAAGTAGTCTTAGGTTTCAGAAGTGTGCGACAAAACTAAAGGAGCTGGCTTAATTCGATTCTGTCTGCATATTTACCATGATATGCACGTCATGGGTTGCTCTCAAGTCTCCGCACAATTATCTCTAGGTCAACAAAAAAGCTTTTTATAAAAGACGTAGCTCACAAGATAATGTGTCTTAAACCAACAAATACAACATTCAGGGGAAAAGGGGATGTTTGATAAAACAAAGTGTTAGAACAGCCCAGATGTAAAAGAAATGTTTCCAAAACAAGGTTAACTTGGGACATGAAAAATATGTATTATTACTTTCTCATAAATCTAAAGATTGATCGAAAACAACAATTATCACTGAAACATATCAGTTCACTTGCAATTGAAAGTTCTTAACTTGATAATTACTAAAACATGAAAATTGTTCTACGTCTGGCACATGAGATCCATTCCTTTCCTCAGCGGTGGCATGTCAAATCCATGGTGAACAGTAATAAGTGCACGGTGATCATTACCAATGCATATATAACATCAGAAGCTCTTATAACAGATCAAAAAGTAGAAAAGGAAGTATAACATGAAAGTGAACTTAAAGAGGCCAAAGGGAAAACATGAAAAATTAAAATCAGTGGTGTAAAAACATGAAGTCAATGATCTATACACAAAGAACTCTAATGGGATGAAAAAAAATCCCAATAAAACACTTAAACAAACAAAGCCTATCAAAATACTCTACAGAAATGCAGCTATTAATTCCAAAGACACAACTTGCTTTGAGCCACTAAGCTCTAAGCTGCAACTACAATTAGTTGAGGCTTAACCACTTCTGACTACTATTCAAATCTGCTCCAGAACTTCACATATTTAGTGACAATTCTATGAAGAAAATTGGCAATGTTCACTAACATGAATTCTCCTCAGCACCAGAAATTAAAAGCATGCCCTAGCCAATGAACTTGCACACAAACAAACATCATCTTCAGCAGAGTGAACGCATTGAACCAACAGAACGGAAAGGATTACCTTCCGATTCAGGTGAATGTGTCAGCAAAGAATGTTGCAACCCATTAAGCACCGTCAAATCCTGCAAAAACAAGCAAGAACATTATAAACATGTTAAATGCATAAAGCAACTACTGCACAACAATGAAGGAGAGAGGGCCAGGTAGGAAGAGGGAGGGAAGGAGTGAGAGAGCATTATCTCTTTGAAATTTTCTTCATAGCCACATTAAAGTGAGTCACAATTTCATAATAACTGAAAAGCTCCATTACAAGATCATGAAAATCTTAATTACTATAGAACGGCTAACCTTTCTTCTAAAGAAAAGTTCTCAGCCTTCACTAACACTAACTTCAACTAAGCCTATAAGTAAACTACGCCAAAAAACATCCCCAAACATTTCCAAAGAAAATTATCAGTCCACTTTATAACAGCACAATCCCCACTATAATCGAAATCCTAAAGGCTAGGCCTTTACTGAATTGAACACATAATTGTTGACACCAAAGATGACAAAACTGAAATGAATAGTGAATGTTGAAAGTATGAACGATGGAATCAACTTATGCACTTACGTAAAATTGTCAGAAGAATTACATAACCAACTTTCTCTTTTAATTAAAATTACCTTCTCAACAGCATCACTGATTGACTCTTCTTTCAAATTTTTTGGTTCCTCATTGATGATTTCATCTACTTTAATCTTGTCCAGTAGAATCCCATTGTCAGAAAAGGTGTCCTCCAATGAGCTGAGAACTTTGTTGTCCTTTAACATCCTAACACCACCTTTTGTTCTTCTCCGCGGGGGTACTGATTTAACAGCTACAGGATCTGACATATCAGACTCTGATAATGGGGCAGCATCAGAACCTCCAAACTCGGCCATGGATGCAAATGACGGTCTTAACTTTGTTTTCACATTTTTCTGCATTAAATCCAAGTAGGTATGGTCTTTAAGCCATTTAACTATTCTGCATTGCACATCAGGGACCATGCTATCATCCTGCATAAGTAAAGTAAATACTTCACGACAAGTGAAGAAATAGGGAAAACTAGCAAAAACTTCTAATCTATTGCAGAATATTTAAGAACATAAAAAGTCAATTAATTAGTTCACATTACAGCAAGTGATGCAGACAAAGAATCAGGTGAGAGGCCAGTCTCCAATGCCACATCCTTCACATCAACTTTTCCGCAATCAATCAGCTGCAGGAGAAGAAGATATATAAGACTTGGAAATGTTAATGAAGTTCCAATAATTGTGGTGGTATATCATCACTGACCACTTGTATACATTACCTTCTTTAAAATAGGTGTAAGGTTAAGAACCCCAGATGCATTAACATCCTCACAGCTCTTATCTAATTTTCCCCTATCCTTTATTGGTTGCTCATCACCGATATCCAATACAAGCCTAGCATTTAAACCAGAACAAGGAACTGCTGTCTCCTGTGATCTGCTATCACCCAATTTATCTGAATTATCTGAAGTCTCAATAGTGACTGCAACATTATTTCTACTGCCAATCCTCAACTTGTTTAATTTGTTTGTTGACAATGTCCCATGAGGGCTGTCGGAGATATTTGAATTTTTGTCAACGGAGACAGAAGGATCCACTGGTTCAGTACTGCTGTTATTCAGTACTTCTGAGTGCTTCGAGCAAAAAGCCTTCAATTCAACCTGCTTATTCAATGAAAATTAGTCTTGTTTTCAAGTCACAAAGCCTGATCACAATCATACCTAGCTTTAGAAGACATAAAACTTGACAGAAAACACAGCAACGATCATAACCTTCACAATTCTCAAAGACATAGAGAGAACTCTTACATTATTGTGCCCATATTTTGCCCAAATTTCCATTCTTTGTCTTGCCTCTCTCGCACACAATGGATGGAAAGAAGTTCTGCAAGCTCCTGAACCAAAACCCCAAAAACAATTATCAGGAGGAATGTAATCTGAAAGTCAAGACAACCGAAATTCCAGCAGTTGAGAGCAAACTTATTAAAAGATTATAAATGATGGAATCCTCTTAAAAATAAAATGAGTAACCAATGATCAAGCCCCACTTCTAAGATAAGAGGAGACACATTAGATGCTACAGTTTAGACATCAAAAGGTAGGACAAGGATCATGACAAGTAGGTTAAGTAAAAATTCCTGACACATGTAAATCCCTTGAGAGCTAGAGATGCAGTCCTGCATCCCATTATATAAGAGAAACAATTTAAAATGTGTCTAAGCCTATAGAACAAACAATGGCACGGAATAAATCTATTTACGATATGGTACTGAAATCAGAGTTCATATGATAAGGCCATTAAGCCAACACCAGAAGCATACCATCTTGTTCATATAAGACTATTACTTTAAGAACCATGGCAAAATCACATTGATAAAAAGAAATAAAATGTTCTTCACACACTTCCAGAATTGAAAATCAAGAAGTGTGTTTACACTACTCACTCAAACTTCTTTCACCACAATTTGAAACTCCTATGAAGTACCTAAACAAAATAATTATTCAAATTTCCAACATACGGAAAAGAAGCAAGAAACTGTTGAACTGTTTGGCAATGTGCCTTCATAAGAAAGCTCACATGTTCCATTCTTTCCCTCAGATTGAAAACATGCATAGTAACTATTTTTGGCACACCCACATAACTACTAAGGGAATCTCAAATCTATACTCGAAAGCCAGAACTAGGCAAATGGTGTAACATTCTAAATTCCCAAAATGTCATCTGTTGCAGGATACTGAAAATAAGACTAATGCTTTAATTATTAAAAAAAAAAAAACCATCGCCATATTGGTACTTCTATTTTACAGGACAACTCTACAATCCAATAGATGGAGAACTGAACACATATAACCAGTTGTAAACCAGCCAAAACAGAAATGCAATTGTATAAGACAGTAAAGCAACAAAGAATACCATGACTGCATCGAACACAAGCGCCCCACTTCACCTTGCATATGTTACATATTAACTTTCTGCGGGTTTCAATTATTCCTCCGACATTTATGATGGGTTCCACCTTCTCCATGTCCTCTATATAAACCTCTGGCATCCACTGACAACAAAACAAGTGCGCAAACTCCAGAGATCCGCCATTGTCACCGCTCTTAAGAACTGGCTTCAAAGCACCACCCTGCTTAGAGCAAAGCACACAAGGGTTCACTGAATTACTATCCTCAGTATTTTGCTTACACCAAGAGCATAACCATGATGCATCTACGTCTTCTAGCACTCCATAGCACTTCTGATGAACCACAACCTTACAAGAACTACAAACAATCAATCGGTTTGACTGTTTTCCTGCATCACCCATGCAGCAAAAATGGCATAAAGATGGATTTCCATCACAAGGAGAAGCAACTAGCACTTTCTCCAACCCTGCATCAGCACCGAGAACCTTCCGCTTCTTTGAAGGGCGCTCTGATGCTAAAGTAGTCTTGTTTCTATAACCTAAAAGCCACTCAAGACCACTGGGAGAATCCGAAACAGAACTTTTCTTTTCCTCCTCAGGCAAACCGTATGCTCCAACACCATCAATTAACATTGACTGCCCATTCTGCTCAGTCTTGACCTCATCTTCAACAACCCCATTTTCATTTCCACCGTTCTCATTAGCGCTTTCAACTACAACCGAATTGGCACTCCCACCAACTGCATTCTCAGCATTGACAACAACCTGATTGGCATTCCTGCCATCAACAACAACCTCATTACCATTCCCGCCATTTACAGTCTCATCCTTGACGACAACCTGAATAGCATTCCCACCATCACCGTTGACAGCAACCTCATTAGCATTGCCGCCATTTATACACTCATCCTTAACCCTATTCGAATTACCACCACTAGCATAATCCTCACTGAACACAAGCTGGTTGGCATTCCCCAGATTCACATTTTCATTTGCATTCAACTCGGGAATATTTCCCAGAGATGGAAGCAAGAAACACTTACTAGTAGCTAAGTTACTAAGCTCAGATACCTCAGCTAAGGCTTCAATATCAAGCAATGTCAAGGGTCTAAAGCATTCCTCTGTCTCGGCCCAAACGCTATATCCCCGCGACTTCTCACTCTGCCGGGAAGACTTCTTGTCCGCAGCCGAATGTGACTTCTTGTGCCGTTTCCGACTATCAGATTGCCTCGACAAGAAGCTAGCCAAACCCCTAGGCAAGGTGGTGGGGACACTCGAAGAAGCAGCTGATGCCTCCTCGGCAACATCAAACGGAGAGCGCTCACACAAGGCCTTCTTGGCCTGAGAGAATAAATCAATCCCTAAAGAACCCGACTTTTTAGGAATTTCCGGTGGTGTCGCCGGAATTTTGGGCGGAACCCTAGAAATTGGGCAAGGCTTCTCCTCGGTGCCGCAACCTCCGTCCGCACCCCTACCCATCATCTTCTTCTTCCCGTGACATCGGCCTCCGGTCATCACCGAGAATACCCGCAACCGACAAATCCCATCGGCCAAATCCCAATCCTAACCCTAACCCTAATCTTTAATTCCGAAAATCCCAATCGACACCGCCCGATCTAAAATCAGCCTTTGCATGCACGGAAAAGGAAAACCCTATCCCTAATTCGAAAAAATCGTGTTCAGTGATGAGAGAGAAAGATAAGTCGCGGCTGGGCTAGGCTAGGGTTTACGGTTATATTCTGGTTCGTATTCTTTGGATCCGTTTTTTCGAGTGGGAGCCCTTCCTTTTTCTTTTTTTTTTGTTCGAAAAAGAAAAAAAATATTTAATGGAAAGAGAGAGATTCGCGTTTTCTACGGGCAGAGAGTGAGGACGGTACGTTTTAGGAGATATTTTATTTAATAATACGTGGGGCTTTTCTAGCATGGAGTGACGCAACACCTACACTAGCTCAGCTTCACACGTGGCATACGGTTATAGGATCAAGTGATGTAAATCATTCACCGGGTCAATTGCCTAATTTGGCAAATTCTCTCTCACAGCTTTTTTTGAACTAGTTGTCACTTGTCAGTGAAAGCAAAAAAGACCTGTTTTAAAAAAATGAATTTTAGAATAAAAAGTAAAAAAAATCATTATTTACCAAATTACAGTGACTTCTTTCAATAGAGAGGAGAGGGGATGTCTTTTATGTTTTAAACCCTAAGATAACTACTCTCTTGCAATAATATGTTTTCATTTTTTGACCAATTCCTAATAAAATATGTTGTGATTAAATTTGTTAATTTACTGATTTTTTTTCATGAAAACTCCCCTAAATTTAATTACAAATGAATTAGTGTATTTATTTTTTTACTTTAAATAAAAGAAAAATCTCCAAATGGTATATGAATTATAGCCCAATGCACATTCCGATACCTAGATTTGTAAAACTACTCTCGTTGTACATAAATTATTGCTCCGTTAGTCAGTTTGGTACCTCCTTTCCTTACTAGATCTCTATGCTGCAAATCAAGTGTTCGTAGGGTCATGAATGAAATAACCAAAAAGAGGAGCTCTAAAAGAAAATTATTGCAAAAGAGGGGCCTCAAGAGAATTTTACCTAACAACAAGGATGAGAGAATAATTATAAACGTTTCCGTAAAAGAGCTAAACACAGACGGAGCAGAGGGGAAAGTTCGCGAGTATCTATAAGGAAGAGAGTGGAGCAATTAAACAGTTGACAAAAGCAGAGTTCGGGTTTGAAACAATCCGGTGGCCGGAATCGATCGGGTTCGTAATCGTGAACTGGTGGCCGAAGTAGATTAAACCGAGGCAGTCACATATGGATTTGTCGGAGCTTTGGGCAATCTTCGGGCCAGGCGTCGCCGGCGCTGTGTTCGGCGCGGGGTGGTGGTTCTGGGTCGACGCTGTCGTTTGCAGCTCCGTCACGGTCTCATTCGTTCACTACCTCCCTGGTCCGACCCGACTCAACTCCACCCGCGTATATTGTACTTTTTAGGTCTTTAGGGTTTTTGATTTGTGTATGTGATTGGTGGTTTTGCAGGGATTTTTGCTTCTTTGGCGGCGTTGATGTTCAATTGCGTTAAAAAGGACGACATTGACTACTCTCCATACGAAGAGGGCGAGTGGAGGTGAGTAATTTCATCCCAGCTCAAAATATTGGCCAAAGTTAACATCTTGATCATGATTTAGATTGTGGGTCTTTTTTATTCAGTTTTGAAATGAATGTTTTCTTGATTCTGATTTGTGCATGGCATTAGTGTTCTTAATGTTAGATCGGTACACTCATAAATTGATCTGACCTTTGCAACTAACTCAAGCAATCAACTGATAATATGAAAGTTCAGATGATTTAATACGTCGGCAATTGACTATCAGTGTAAACTGAGCAGACTTTGATGCCTATCTTTGAGATTGAACTAGATTATTGACCTGAGCATCGGAGGGTCCATTAAATCGTGCTTACTTGTTCCCGAAGCTTGTTCTAATCTTTGTCTAAATTGCAACAGGTTGAAGCTTTGGTTGTTCATTGCTTATGTTGTATCCTTTGTATCCTTGGCGGCATCGGTGGGTTTGCTAATACAAGATTCACTTGTGACAACTGGCCCTTCAGTGTGGACAGGAACTGCTGGTGTCTTGCAAGCTGTTTTTGTGTTGGTCAGGTAAAGTTGTCTTTCTGAGCCATCTCTCTATTAGATTTATAAACGAGGACACTCCATCTCTCTATTAGATTTATAAACGAGGACACTCCTGTTGACATTCATGCTGTTGTTTATTTGCTCTAGGTGCGGTGTGCCTCAAATATATATATATATATATATATATATATATATATATCAGCATTCCATTGCATTTATGCACCTTAATACCTTTTTCGAACTTCAGCTGATTTTGTCGACATATTTATGCCTCATATATTAGTTATATATGCCTTATTTCTATTTTTAGCATGTAAAGATGCTATTTTCTATGATGCTATTACTTGTTGTCTTGCATGCACCATGACATCCTCTCATGGAAGCACACCCAGACATGAACAGGAATGGGCAACAAGTACATGCAAGCACATATGAAATGCTTTTAGATGACTAAAATGTAGTTTCATGCAACTCATACCCTTACCATCTAGTTTAACCTTAGTTTTGTTTTTCCTGCAGTGGGCTTATATATTGGACTGCTCACCCAGAGTAAGTAGGGACTACAACAAGTAATTTTCCATGGGAATCTCAATTTCACAAGGGAGGGAATCTTCTCTGCATGACTGCATGCATCATAATACTCCGTCAATCAGTTGGACCAAGAACAATTGTATCGTAAATAGGATTCAATTTCAAATTCAATAGATATATGGAAGGCATTGTTCACTTTTTGTAAATGTTCATTGTGCCAACTATCTTTCTTAATTTGTTAAACTAAGGCAATGCCCTTTTGAAATGTGAGTTTGTTTATGTTTCTTCCATGGTTTGCAACCCTTGAGAAAAGTCTCTGTCTCACTCTGAATCACTGCTTTGCTGCCTGAGTTTGATAAAACGCATCTTTAGTTTTATAGTGAATTTGCTTCTGTTTATGTTTTTTTGGTAATCTCTGTATCCAAGAACAAGCGTTTCTCATTAGAGGTGAAAAGGGGACACGAGGTAGAAGAGGTGAAAAGGGAACACGATGTATAAGAGGTGAGAAAAGGAGAATGAGCTTGACCAAAACGAGAGAGAGAGAGAGAGAGGAAAACCCAATGGGGTTGATTTAATGGAAGCATGCTACATGCTAGGGTGCAAATGGGGCGAACGCTGCGGTGATTCTGCTGGGAATATAAGGTCGCTGGTTCGAATCTCATCTTGTGAAAAATATCACTTGAGAAGGGGAGGGGGCATATCCAAGTTGCTCTCGCCCCAGAGTGGTTGCCTACTTTGGACCATCATTTTTGTAACCAAAAAACAAAAGAATGAGGAATTACTAATTAGAATAATCAAAACTATAAAGTGCTGGTTTTCTCCCCTCCTCTAATTTGTTAAACAAAACTTACACGCAGAGTTGAAGCACGGCTTACATTTTGGGGTTCTAGGCGGACGCATTGCAAAAAATTAGATATTGTCTAGTCTCACTTTTCTCTCGTCACGACCAAGTACCAACCCTGAGTAGAAGGGAAGACGCGCAAGAACCAAATTCTCATCCAAATGTTGGCTATTCGTTTCCATGAAATCTCTTGCACAATATTTAACATTCACACCGGCTATCTTGCTCAAATAGGTTTTGCCCTTCTGATATAAGTGTTGTGATTTCGACACCTTGAAGTGCCACATTAAAAACATTTGCCAAGTCTAGTAAAACTTCTTGTACAAGAAAGAAGTGCAACATTTGTTTGTATATAGATTACGAAGCATTGTAGCAATGTAGGCAATTGAATCTCAAAATACTTCTCTAGCTCCTTGGGAATTGGTATACCATAGTTGTGACACGTGCACTAAATTTGTGCATAACTTGCTCGAGCTTTTCTTCACTTTTCCAATGAAACTGATGGCCTCATGTCCCAGAAACATAAACTGGACATAATTTCTTCTATCTTCTATATTCATTATTCATATGTAATTAGGGCCAACATTTATAACAAATAACTGATCTAAACAAAATAGAAATGAATGACTGCAAAAATTCAAACCAAGATGCACCAAAGATAAAAATAAACCCCTTTTGATTTCTTCTTTTCCGTAAAATTGACCAAAAACATCATAAGCCTTTTCTTGTAGAATGAAACCCCCTGAAAGAAAGAGGAAGAAAACGGACCAAATTACACCAAAATATCAATTTTCTCATCATCTTCCCACTGCAGACAAAATAGCCCCTACCCTACGCTCTCCCATAAAAATTTAAAACCTAAACAAAAACCATTTTAGGCAGACAGGATTGGGGCACCTGTAACTTATTGCACTATTTGCAGAATGCAGAGTTCTTCTCGAGACCCATTATCTTCTTTCTTACCAAACTCATCAGCTTCTTTTTCTTTTTTCCAAAACAAAGAGAGAAGAGAATAACCATCTGCCATCAAAAAATTGAAAATTCTTGGATCTATATGTGAGAAAAAAGTAAATCATGCTTCAGACCCAGAGTCAGATGAGCTCAGTTCAGTAGATGCCCCGCCCAAATTAGTTGCATGAGATTCAGGCAGCATTGAAAGCTTTGGCTGCATGCCTCGACTCAGTTTCAGAGATGGTCTTGATTTCATATACTACATAACAAAGAGAATATAAACAGTCGGTGAAAATGTTCAGCTGTAAAACCTACCTATTTAGCATGCAAAAAGTGACATTAACAATAGTGTACTACGAAAACACACCATGTGGCACCTATATCATTAAAATTAGTACTGTAACCAATTCAATTCAGAGTGAGTTCACAAAAAGTAATCAGACATGACTCTTAGACTTTCTTACCTGGTCATAAAAGGCATTGATCTCTTCTTCCGTTAGACCGCCATCATCACCAGAATTTTCCTCCCATCCAAGAGATCGAAGGAAACGAGCCTCTTCCTCATCCGGATAAACTGCTGCACTGGGCCCAGTACCAGAAAATCTCTGAACCTCTTCAGAGCTATCACCATTGCCAGTCACCTCACCACCATTTTCAATGCAAGGGCTTGCAGGATCACTGTATACTTCCCCAGTTATGTCACCAGATTTCTCCCTAGTGGGAGATGAAATATTAGGGCCTGAATCTGGAAGAGTAATTGAATTGTTCACTGAGGTTTTCTTCTTTAGGAGATTGAAGAAATCATTCCGGCTCTGGACTTGAGACAAAGAAGGTCTCTTTTCCAAAGAGGATCCAGATTTCAGATCCAAGGCAGCTACCTTTCGTTCTACCGCCGAAATCTTCAGATTGTTAGGGCTCCTTGAAGGAGCAGACACAACTGGAGGAGCAACAGCAAGTGGGCTATTTGCTGCTCTGCTGCTGGCATTATTTGTTGGGCTAGTGACATCCTTTGGAGAAGAGACACCATTTTCCCATACTGGTTTGAGAACAAGGAACTTCCCATGAGATGTCTTTGGAGCATCTGACTTGACAGGCCCACCATGAAGAGATTGATTGGCTTGGTGCGACTGAGAGGGCTGCTGCTGTCCACCCTTGACAGGTGCATTCAACTCACCAGATCTAACTGCTGCTTTGGGCTTTGACTTGTCAGAAGAATTAAGAGCCTGAAAAGATAATACAAAATTGTTAACAGAAGTTAAAAAGATAACGATATCTAAAAACTAGTAAACAGGCACACATACATGTTTCATATGTTCATTGTTTTGAAACATGAACTGCTTCATAAAAAAAGTTAAGAAGGGCACGAGATGATTAACTCCATTGCGGTCTAACTCACAAAACTTCAGACAACTCTGAAACAGTTTTCATAAGATGTTTCTAACAGAAAATAGAATCACAACCGTCGTGTTAATTGCATAATTGAACATAAAGTTGCAGGTTCGTCTTATTATAAATTTGGCAATCCTCCGCCAAAAAGAAGAAAAATGTTTATTTCTGTCCCACTTAGACTAAATGAATAGTACATTATTCTAGCACCATCTCTCCGAACCATATAGTACATATAGTACCTTATTTATAGATTTTTCACTCTCCGAACCACTTCTCTATTTATCTATCAACAAAGACATGTTGTTCTTACCAATCAACAACTAAGTAAAACCAAGGAGCATTCTTCCCCTCCCCCCTTCCAAGAAAGAGAATACCATATAAATAAGGTGATATAAAGAAAGTGATGTAGTAAGTCTATCACAGAATGATACCTTCCAGAATGTAAATTAGTAAACCTATTATTCATTAACTGTCCATAACCAAATTGCAGAAAAATTATTTCAAGCTATGATGTCCAAGAGAAGAAATAAATTCTTCATCGTGTTCTCTCCGTGTAATCTAAATATATATTGAAAAATAATTCTCAGACAAACACGAGATCAAGGGCCAAAGAGTCTGACATCACCCTCCATGATATATAGGGTTTCTTAAAATCATAGTAAATGGATCCCAACTAAACTAAGCTACAAGATCAAAACATTACTTGAGCCACATTGGCGAGCTGCATTCCTATATAAGTTCTAATGTAAATACATTGAAAATAGCATTAGACTGCACAAAAAGTGACTATCAATAGTCTGAAACATCTGCCCATTAATTTAACACAAGTAATAGTTATTTATGACATATAAGGTTGTTTCCTATACACGCTATTTATCTAAAATAAGCAAACAAAATTGAGTTTCAACTGTTCTATACAACAGATGATATCATCAAGTTTAATGTTCAACAAAGGCGAAACCTCAGAACTAGTAACCTAAAATATCAAAAAATAAGGAAGATGATAAACCCTACAGCAACAAAAATGATCTGGAAATCCAGTTATGTATAACCTCCGGCAGAAAATGGTCTTTGGCCCACTGAGAATGGGCAAGTCTACCAAGCCAAACATCACATAAAAGCATTATGATGTCACAATTTGGTTAAATAACTAAGTTCCTTATTCCTTGATGATAACTACAACTACAAAGTCGTTTTACAAATGGGCAAGTCTACCAAGCCAAACATCACATAAAAGCATTATGATGTCACAATTTGGTTAAATAACTAAGTTCCTTATTCCTTGATGATAACTACAACTACAAAGTCGTTTTACAAATAAAATACAAGATATTAATGGCAACATTTCCTAATATATTAGAAGAGAAAAGTTTAACACCCATCAAACAAGCTCATGCAGATATTTCACTTACTGAAGATTTTGGCATTGAAGGTGTAACTGGTATTAATTGCCTCGATTGCTTGAGAGCCAATTCCTCAAGCCTTTGTGTCTTGATAGATAACTACTCAAAAAATTGCCTCGTTAGATCAGTATAGGTACACATTGTTCAAATAGCACAAAACAGATACAACCTCTCAGTTACCTGAGGAGCAGTGCGAGCTCGTGCTGGAGCTTGCGCTAATGCTTCAGCCATGTTAAGACCAGCCGTCGCAATGGAAGCCCCGGACACTGAAGTAGCAGCAACAGTTGGTTGAACAGAAAATGATCCTGAGCTACCGCTTCCGATTATAGCATTGGGCACCTCTGCCAAAGCTGATTTAAATTGCTCCCCCCCAATTAAAGCTGAATTTCCAACAGGCAGGCTCTGAACTGCTGAGGTAAATCCCGGAGATGGGACTCTTCCAATATCAGGCACACCTTGCCTTTCTTCAGTTCCAAGTGAGGGAAAATCCTTATCAAACACAGCATTCTGAATACCTCCAGCCCCAGAAAGCAGACCATTGCCCATTGTTATGACTGCTGTTAATACAACTTTTTGAGTCAATAGCAGCTCTTCGGGGCAAAAGTTCACTCTTATTCCTGGAAACCATTGACTGGGAACGTCGCAAAGGGTCCTTCTCAATCCTACTGGTATACAAGCTTCCCAGAGTGTCAGAACAGTCACGGTCCCAATGGTCACCAAAATTTAATCTTTCTTTTTCCTTTTCACGGTCCTTATCACGGTGGCTTCTGTTAAAACTACTATAAGCATGTTTTGCAGAACCATTACTAGAACTCCTACGGGAATTAGAGGAGGAAGAGCGGTCCAAATAAGGAGAACGAGGGGTATCAAAATCATTTATGCTCTTTGAAGTTCTATTTCTCATGTGATGAGCCAAGGACGGAACATCTACATAAATATTACAAAACAGTCATGATTTTGTGCAATATAAAAAAATATGAAAATACATATATTCAAAAGGTCCATTGTACTAGATGCTTCCACAATACATAAGCTGCGTAGCATAATTGCATGTAAACAACAGAAAGTATTGGAACACAAAACTTGAATGAAAAGTACCTGAAGATGATGCAAAATGGTGGGTTGAACTGCCACCCCCAGTAACACTTCCTGTACTTCTCAGCCATTCTGGAACTAATGTGGGTTCACTTCTTTCCATAAGGAGCACTGAACATGATCAGCTATAACAACAGAAACACGTCTCACCTTCTTCCCCACCTCCACCGTTTTCCCCAAATTATTATACTTCAACAAAGAGAGTGAAGTTTCAACTACAAGTACTTTCTCTTCTTCACAATCAACTGCGGTAAGCAAGTCAGTGCCACTACTCCAAATGGATGTGTTATCCTAAGTCACAACTAGGATTTCCTCCACCAAATTTATCCAATGAATGGATGGGGTATCCACACAGCTGCCTTATCGAGAGGGTAGAATTTGCTACTCTTCTATATAGAATCCTCAAATTCTAAACCTGGACCACGCCTTATTACTGCCAAGTAATAGAATCAACACCCTCTGATATTGTTACGGACAAAATGGGTTATACTATATCTATCGACACTGGGGCTTACAAGAAGAAACAAGTTTTCACCCACTTACGAACCCAGAACGCGAAAACAAGGGCAATGCCAAGGAAAAGGTGGATTACTATAATTACAACACAATGTTATTGGAAAAGCTAACACAAATGAAATAAAAAGGAAAAATCTGTCTACGCCTCCATCTTCATTAAAAGATGGATTTGCAGGAGAAAATTGCGACACTCAGAGGACCCTCATCTTCAAGCCCGATAGACGAAGAAGCAATAGGTGTGTAACTATGGCAACAATGAAAATAGACCCACGTTTCTCGCCCAAAAACTCACCACCCATCAAACAGTTCAATCATACAGAGAGAACACACACACACACACACAAAAAAAACCCTAGGCGACGGCAAAATCAGGGAGTGAACGCCGAGTAAATGCGTTAAAATAGAAACCCTAGCACATATGAATTCTCTGTGTGTCTATGTAACTCCCAAGACCTAGGATTTGCAGAGGGCCAAAATTATTGAACCACAACGATACGCAAAACTCTTAGATAAAAGAGGGAGAGGGAGAGAACTAACCCTAGCCCGCAGTGATTGACGATTAAGGCAAAACGTAACCGTTTTAATAACCGCCCCCAGTATATTCTCTCTACGGAAAACAATGCGTTTTCAGAGACAGAGAGAGAGTTTCAAAGTCACAGAGCGAGGCGGCAGAGAGAGAAACACAGAGAGAGGACAGGGATTGGAAACGAAGAATGGGGCTTGATGAGTCTGAGTCTGAAAATATTAATAGGGTTTTGTTTTTGTTTGCGCGAGAGAGACGAAGCGAGCGAGAGAGCGAGAAAGAGAGAGAGAGATAGAATTGGGTTTGGGTGAGAGGAAGAGAGGGTGTGTATTTTGTGTTGTTAGTTTTAGACACTGGGGAACGAAACGTATGAAGAACAGGCTCTTCTTCTTTAGGTAAAATCAATATTATTATTTATTTATTTATATTATCAATCAATATAATATTTTCTTATTTAGCTATTCCACACCAAGGACCAACCCACCCAATTTACTTAATGAAAATGCTTTTTATTTTAATTGGGCCTATTATATATGGTCTATCATCCATAGACTGTAAGCTTAACCTATCGCAGTCTCCGGAATGCTGTGATGTCTAGTGTGGACTGTGGAGGCTACCTATCCTCCCCGTATCATAGATGGATGTAAGGGTCTATGAACACCTTTATTTGACATTTATAAAGATGGGCTGAATTAATTAATAGTGACCTTCCAATTAACCTTTCCATTAAGGAGTGACCTTAAAAGATGACAAATTGAATTTCTCATAATGCCATTACATTGTACAAAGAAACATAAATAAAAATGACCCTTTATTCATACATTATTACAAATACATTATTAAAAAAATAAAACCACAACTTTGATGAAGTTCAATAACATAGCATCTCAAATTGTTTTGGAAATATAAACATAAGATATTGTATGTGTATGTTCTAGTCTTCATTTCATAAGTTTAGCATTAATAATTTTATAGTATATATATATATATATTAAAAAAAAAGATTTTAGCACTTTACTTTCACTATATTTTTTAAAAAATGAAAACGTCATTGATATCAAAATGAATTACACTAACCATTTGGTGTGGTCAAGGTGGCAAACTTATGTCATCCAAGTTTGGGAAGAACTATTATTACACCCTGGTAATAAGAGATCAGAGGTTCGAAACCCAGCTTTTATTAAAAAAATTATATTAATAAAAGGCTTACAATGAACATTTACCTTTTGGGCTTAACAAGGAAGCTTGAGTTTGAAAGGAAAAATCAATTGCAATAAGACCTATAGGGACACCATTAAGGACCACCAATATCGTGGGCTTTATAACCCTAGCATGATTAGGGATTATGAGACCTAGTCTCGCATAAGGTTTATAACTAGAAAATGTGGTCTTAAACCATTACAAGTGGCCTAGTGGATCAATGTCTACGTTGGAAATTCTCATACCGGCATTCGATTTACGAAGCTATCAAAGTGGCCATGCACTGTGCTGCAATGCACAGTTTGAGCATTTCATATGCGCCGCATAGTCTTTGGGCCTAGAAAGCCTTTGGGATACCCCGACTAAGATATATATATATATATATATATATATATATATATAATTTTTCTCCACTACATAGGACTATGTACTTTTAAAGTATATAGTTCTAATGTCAGCCGTTAGATCTCTTTAAATGATCTGATCTAACGGTCTTAAATTTCTTTAAAAGTGCATATATATATGTGGAAGAAGAAGAAGACGGGGAAGAAGAAGAAAAGAAGGCATGGGCAAAAAAGTAAATATGAAAAACAGACAGGGGCAAAATAATCAACACACTGTTCATAGGAATGGTTGTAATACCCCGAACTTTCATATTTAATTTCTTGAATATTCTTGAAATTAAGTAAAGGTTGGATATTAGTTTTCTTAACTAATTTGTGAAGCGGAAATATTTTGGAACAAATATTTACTCGAAATGTTTTATTTTCGAGGGGGTCAAAAGTTGACTTTCTTATCCGTTGATTTTCTCTGATAACTTCCTTCATGAAAGTCGTAGAACTACTCGATACGAGTTCGTAGACATGTGGCATGTTAAATTCTGAGATCATATGAAAAAGTTATGGTCAGCGGAAGTTTTACCTATTTTTTTGAAGGTATTCCGGCCAAGTTGCATTTTCCTTAGAAATTGCATTAATCTGTTCATTATTTGAGAATGTGGTCTTCTAATGATTTTTAGTAGACATCTTAAGGAAACTCTCAGAGTTGGAATCACCCGAAAGTCATATTTCTAGATTTAATTATGATTTTTACAATCTATGTAGAGCACAAGAAGAAAGGGATTAAAGCTTGTGATGCAAGTATGATCTAATATATTGACCTAAGCATTTTTTTTAGCTGCTGATTTCATCATTTCCAGCACACCAATTTCAGTCTTCAAAGTCTTTGTGCACATTGCTATTTATTTAAGGTTCACTAGGTAGACTAAAAGTCTTTGTTTAACTTGCCTATTTACTATGGTTAACTAGCTAGATTAGAAACTAATTTAAGTAAGGTTAGTGTATTCTCTAGCCTATAAATACAAGGTTTCAGCTATTATGTTCTTTGCCAATTCACAATACTCTTCTCTCTACTCTCTAGCTCTTCTTACTTCAGCCTCCCAATAGTGTAGAAACTTCACTTAGAAGCTCTTTGAAGAGAAAACAATCCCTAACTAGTCAAAGTAACCTTGTCCAAGAACTTGGTTATCTTGTGAAGTCCCAATTTGAATTCAATCTTCCAACCAACTTTTCAAGTAAGTACAGAATACATCCTTATAGTCTTTTATCTTTAAGTTTATCAAAGTGCACAAGCAAGAAGAAAATAGAAAGGGATAAGTTTTATAGAAAACTTAAATCCTGTTTTCTAAAGTTATTCCGGCAGTCAACTTGTGAACCTTTAAACATATACTTCGGCTCAATTTATCATCTTGACTTATTCATCAAAGTTGTTCCATATTGTGTCTAGTATTCTATATCCAAATTTAGTATTCATCCAACGGGTAAAACTTTCTAAATCTAAGTATTTATCCAGTATGCTCACTGGAAAACCTCTTTGTTGTTCATAACTTCAAGTGGTCATATCTCACTCATTGCTTAGCCAAATTTTATGATCTTTATATCAAAATGAAGCTTAGAACCTGAACTTTTAATCTGGAGAATATAATAATTAGTAGCCAAGTTTACAGTACGTAACAATTTAAGTTAAATGGTTAAAAACAGAGCATATATAATTATGGACTGTTTTGGACATTCTTCATTTATGGACTTGGACATCTTGGATATGTTGATTTGGACTATACCATTTGATTCCCTATGAAAACTCCTTTGAAATAGTGTACTCACTTGATTATTTTGGACTTGTGGTGGACAATATAACAAAATTTGAAGTTTGATGATTCTAATAGAAGAATCATTTATGAACTTCCATGGACTTGGACTTGGACTAAAAACTGAAAATATTAATAATAACCTAAATTATTATATCATAACTAATTTCTGTAATACTTGTATTTTATTTATAGTTATACATGCTATTATATTCTATTGTTATACTTATGTTTTATATTTATATACATACATATATATTGTTCTACGTAAGTTTATGATTATTTGCTATAAATTATATTCTTATTAAATTACTTGTGTTTTACATATGTTTATCTTGAATTACATATGTTTCTACTTATTATTGTAATACATATGTTTATACTTATTTACTAAAGAATATGATCTTGCTTAATACATAATAAGTTCAATTACTTATGTTTTATGTTTATGAACATATGTATATCTTGTTTTACATATGCTTCTCTTTTGTATGTATTTTACTTGCACATGATTATCTATTAATCTCATATTGGTGCATGATTTTATTTATTAAAGTGAACATATCAACTTAGTATTATACATGTATATATATTAACATGTATGGAAGAATATATTATTAGGAGTGAAATAATGGTTGGTTATTTTGTATAAAGCTTTGTTATAGACTTATAAGTTAATCTATAAGTTTTATTATAGGCTTTTAATTTAGTCTCTAATTCTATATTAATAATTAGAATTCTTTGTTTTGGAGATTTTTGTACCAAGTCATAGTACTACTTGGTCTAAGTGAAATACTGGAATCACAAGGGTTTATTTTGGGTGATTAGCTATGGGCTCATGTCCCTCAGATAGTGCACTATTATACCTCTAGGGAACGAGAAATCGATCCTCGGGTATACATGCTTGGGTATTTTGGACCCCGGTATGCTGCGGCTTATCCTGTTACATTACAGGATTTATTTTGTGTGTGACCAGTATAACTATAAATTCACTTGGTTTGTATACTTTTTCTCTAACTCTTATTATTTGATTTATGAACTTCGAAGGTAACATGCTAAGTTGCGTATATTGTTTAGCATGGAGATAATCAATACATATTTGTAATATGCTAAGGTGCATATAGTGTTTGAGATAACTAATATCTACTTGTGATATATTGATATTATAATATGTCGATTGAACATATTTAATTTTAGGTTATATCAATGCTGCAATGTTAGTCGATTACTTTTGAGACTGAATTATTTGGGTTAAAAACGTTCTTGATATATGTGGATTATATTCACTATAATTGGTATGAAGCAACGTAAAATGTTCTTAGTACATTTTTGATTGGTTGTTCGATTTTGATGTCTTATAAGATACATTAATATAAGAATGTAAGCTGTACTTATTGGGCCTGTGTTGCTCATGATGCTACACCTTCTTGTTTTCAGGTTACGATGCTTGGGGGAAAACGGGATGAACATTTAAACAAATATTTTATATTATGTATTTTTATTAAACTCTGATATTGTAAGATAATATTCTTTTAATTTTCAAATAAAAGTATTATTCAGACATTTGTTTCATTTGATTTATTTTATGTTTTAATTATTTCATTCGCGCCGTAAATTCGGGCACCATATTTCAATAGAATATTGGTCTCGGATTTAGGGGCGTGACAATGGTATTGTTTATAATCTCCTAATTTCCTTTTGGTATATATAATATATAATTAAATCTCGTTCTTTCTTGACAAAAAAGAAAGTACTAATTTCGGCAAAAGAGATGATCTTTCAATGCTAAAGTTTCGAGAATAATAGAAGATTAAGTATTTGATGGATCGAACTTGTCATGTGGTACGTTTATTTATATGAAAAATATATGCCAATATATCACCTACATTTTGTCATTTTGAGGATGTTTTGACATTTATATGAAGATTGTCGGATGGTCCAAACTATTTTAGAAAAGTCCACCTTAACTTAGAAGCTGTGAGAAGCATCATCACGAGTGAATTGAATCGGGTTGTCAACAAACTGACCCTTCATTTTTGAGGGACTTCTACGATTCTACAATCTACAGCGATCAATGTCATTTTGATATAAAAATGTACATGTTTTTGTCTTATGCATAGCAGATTATATATCCTTCGCCAAAATAAAAAACAAACAAAACGAAACCTTGGTGTTAGTACGTATTTGGTTTTTGATATATTTGTTTGTTTAACAGAAGATAAATCAATTAATTAGACAAAGTATAGTCGCCTATGTTATCTTTAGCTCTAGCTGCCTATATCATCACTAAAATATTATTTCAAAGAAGTTACCTAAAGGTTCACATAATGTTGATTACAAATCATCACTTTACATTTTCATAGTCGAATTTTTTTTAGAGGAAATTTCAAAACTTTATTGAATTAAATTGAAGATTACAAAACAAAGATGCATCAAGGCATCAAACAATAAAAATAACAAGATAATACGATTCACTAGAACTAGTACATCTAATAAGAGAGATAACCAGAACAGAACTCGAAATGAGATTTTTCTGAAACAAAACACTGCATCAATCCATCTTGCAGTGAAAACAGTAACAAGGTGACCAACAGTGACTAGTGATCCATCACGTAATTCCAGAACAAAATTTTGACAATCAAAATCAAAAATTTTCCGAAACTGGGAAGTCCTCCCACCAAGAGTATAACCAAAGACCATACATACTCTACTTAACCAGTACCAAGTATCCAGATCCCAAATCCAACTCCAAATAACTAGTTTCCCAATTCCAGGCAGGATGCATTTACTAAGCCACAAAGATAACTGACCCCCTGGATCCCAAATCCGAAAACTTGCCGGCCCATACACAACTAGCCCCATCAGATCAAGCACCAAACCAATACCATCAAACCTAAAGGAGCCCAAGCTTGACCAAAATTACACCTCACAACCCGGCCACCAACGCCATCATCACCTACTCTTCAGCATTGTCCCGTACGTAGTCGCCTACCTTGATCCACAACCCCCTTAAAGGAACAAAGCAATGAGTGGGAACCCAAAATCGCATGACCCGCCATTGCCGCCGGCAAACCCGAGACCCTGATGAGCCTGAGACCCCATCATTCCAGTCCCATTGTTGCAGTGACAACACATGACAAAAAACTGATCCATTGCACATGAAGGAAGACAGACCCAGAATCCTAGATCCAGCGTAACTCACCCCTGATGGAAAGCATAATATTTGTTACGACTAGTAAATAAATATATGATTGTAAATTAACCTGGTAACTATTTATTTTTACCTCTAATAAATTTGGGAGTTGTTATTAACACACCCCTTTATCTCTATCTCTCTCTTCCTTTAATACACACATTATAGAGAGAGAGATAGAGATAAGGGGCGAAGGGTGTGTTAATAACAATCGCCATAAATTTATGATTGTTGATTAATGCATGTACGTAGGACGTACGCTTAAGAATCTGCACGCATCCACAGACAAACAAGAAAGAAGAGCTGTGTCTGTCTGATCAGGTAGGCCCCGCCAGAACATAGTCCACGTGGCACCGCGTTTTCCTTCCTTCTTTCTCCTCCGACGGCGTTTACCAGTCACAAAAGTCCCCCACTCTTCCCCGCGGTCAGCGTCTCGTCTCTTGTATTCTTCCCGAAACCCCAAACCTCCCCCATTTTTTACGCTCAATTTTCCCGGGCTCCGTCGCTTACTTGGAAAATCTTAGATGGATTTAGCTCCCTATGCATCATTTACCTCGATTATTCTCTGGTAGGAAGGGAACGACTAAGCCCCCCATGGATCCCAAGAAGACCCGGAGGAAGCCCAAGTTGGAGCGCCGGAATGCGGTGAAGCACATTGAGTACGACGCCGCTTCGTCCTCCTCCTCGCTCGACCGCCACCCTCAGTCGTCGCCGCTCCACACGCGCTCGCTCGACTTGTCTGACCGCACCAGCTTCCGAGTCGAAGGAATCGACGGCGAGGTAGAATGGATATGCGCGAATTTGGGCTTATCAGGCCCAGACGAATTCTCTATACCAGAGGCGGCTTGGGAGGCCCGGAAGATCCGGTCGACGAACTCGGATGTTCTCCCCTTGTCCAAATTGTACCGGATGGATAGTTCGGATAGTCCGGAACCCGACTCAAAGGAGGAAGAATTGGAGAATGAAGCGGTGGCGGAACTGTGCAATAGTGTTAGGGATAATGTTACTGTTACGGTGACAGAGTTGACTCGGTCCCAGGATGAGTTGGCGGGGCCAAGTGGGTGTTGTACTGCGACGACTACTACTACCGGAGTTTGTATTGGAATTAAAGGTGTACGGCCACCGGGGCTCAAGCCTCCGCCGTCGATGGTGAGGGTTCCGGTGATTGACAATGGATGCTCCACTTGGGACATTCTGAGGGACTTCGCGCCAGAAGGCGAGAGAGAATCGTCCCAGAAAAGGTATGGTTCTTCTTCTTCGTCTTCTTCTGATGCCGAAGAAGAAGAACTAGAACTAGAAGAAGAAGAAGGCGATGTTGTGGCGGTTGAGATTAGAGAGACTGTGGCAAACTCCGGGGGTTGTTCGTTTACTACTTCCAATGACGATGACTCTTCTAGCACTACCACAGAGCCTTCCAATATTTCTCCAAATGGGAGGTTTTCGCCCAATGGGAAACTTAAGATTACTATCACTTATTGGGAAAAGGGTGATCTTCTGGGCAGCGGCTCTTTCGGTTCTGTGTATGAAGGAATTTCTGAGTAAGTGCTGCTCTAAACTCATGTCAGTTCCTCGTAGATGCTCAATTTTATACATGTCTTTATATTGTGTGTCTCAACATTATTGGACTTCTTCAATCTTATTTTTGATTCGGCATGATCTCCTTCTCTGTTTCCTAGTTATCTCTACATTTAGGAATAGGTGGATTGAATGAGAGAGACAGTGAAGTTGGAGTATGATAAGATTTATGAGCATTAAAAAAGATCATTTGTTATTCCTTGGACTTGGGTTTCATGTATATGGAATTGGAGTATAAGATTAAAGTGATATAACTAGTAAGTTTTGAGGGTCATTGTTGAAGAACCGGTGCCACTTAGTTTCAAAATTCAAGTGAGGGAAGACAAGATAGATGCCCTCGGTTTACTTAGTGATATAGTGATGGAAAGACCAGCTTTGCTTCATGCACTGTTCTAACGTCTAAGAATAGGAAGTTTGAACCTTCATGCTCAAGATTCATTTGTTAGGAAATTATTGAGCATTTTTGGTATCTCTTTTCTTTTAATAGGGGAGTGAGGGTGCATTCAGTTCTTCTTTTTATTCTTGCAACTTCTATATGAATAATTTTGTTTTAAATTGAATTATTTCTCTGTTTTGCTGTAAAGCTGTCTAATTCACTTAGTTACTAACAAATAATACTCATATACAAATATTTATTGAAAGAGCGGCTTCATGCACTATGTTTTGTTAGAACTTTGTTGAGTATGATTTTGCTTTCTTGCAGTGGCGGATGCTTCATTGCTGTCAAGGAAGTTTCTTTGCTTGATCAAGGAAGGCTGGGGAAGCAAAGAGTCTCTCAACTTGAACAGGTGACAGAGGCTTGTGTTTCGTCTTATGTACTGATTTTTCATGTCCCTGCTATTAAGTAATTGTATGTGAATAAAGTTAACTTGATTATTGTTCCTTGCTGAGATCCTCTTCTTCTCATTCTGTGTGTCTTTTTTTCTTCTTCTTCCTTTTTCTTCCAGGAGATTGCACTTTTGAGTCAGTTTGAACATGAGAACATAGTTCAATACTATGGCACACAGAAGGTACCCTTCATTTTCTTATTGTTTTTGAGCTTGAATTTTTGCCCAGAGGAAATTGTTTAGTTATGCTATGAATTTTTCTACAATAGTAGAATTAATGGATGTCCAAATATTCCGTTCATGGCATAAAGACATAAAGTTGCTTCTTTGATACAGATTCGTGTCATGATATGTAGAGGCTTTACTTTTAATTTTATTTGACACTGATGATCTTTGATGCTGGTTTGCATATAACTTTAATGTACAGACAAGTGTGTGAAATAATCAAATACAATTGTATTTTTCCCTTTCTGTCACAGAATTTATTGTATGCAGTAGTATCGTTTATTTGAGGGGTTCCAGTGTCCATGCTATTTATTTGAGGGGTTCCTGTTTGTGTCCAAAAGTATTAGGGACTTGTAGGCTTGTAGCATCAACACTAGTAAATATTTACTAATTAAAATTTCATAGCTCTTATACTTGTGCATCTACATATTTGTGACCACGGTAATATCATTTATATTTTCTCAATGGTCTTTGCAGGATGAATCAAAGCTTTACATCTTTCTGGAGCTTGTAACTAAGGGCTCCCTTCAAAAACTTTATCAGACATATCATCTTACAGATTCCCATGTCTCTGTATACACTAGACAGATCCTACAAGGTCTGAAGTACCTTCATGACCGAAAAGTGATTCACAGGTAATTCATATGTGAACGTTATGTCTTTTGGCTGTATTGATCTCAGAAGATTGTGTAGTGCCACCAATGAGCCATAATCATGTCAGACTCATTTCAAAAAGTAACAAAAGTGGCGCACCATCACGGCGTCTGTGTTCATGCTTTGCCTTCATAATTTTCTCTACATGTATTCTTATCTTTATGTTTCTTGCATTAAGGGACATTAAATGCGCAAATCTTTTGGTACATGCTAATGGATCTGTGAAGCTTGCAGACTTTGGATTGGCAAAGGTTTGTCTCCCATTCCCCAAATTCTATTTTATTTTATTGTTTTCAGTAGTTTCCACAAGATTGTGAATTATTCTTCTCCTAATACTGTTTGTTGCGTCCTCTTTTTAGACTGTCAAAATGAATGACATTAAGTCTTGCCAAGGGACTGCATACTGGATGGCCCCTGAGGTTTGCCTTTACTCTTTTGTTTTAATGCCAGATATCAATATTGATAAACACTATATTGTTTTGAGTGCTTATGAGCTCTTATATTGGAGGACATACCTAAAATACTTCCAATTCGATTCTGATGCAGACTTTCTCTACAGTCATGGACTGATATACTTAGTCAAACTATACTTGCTTCTTCTACGCTGATAAAATTGTTGTTAATGTGCTTTGGTTAGGTTGCTGGATTCTTAAAATAACATTTATTAGAAAGTAAGAATATTAGTAAACAAATGGCATGAGGAATCAGTAAAGTGATATTTCTTTTTTATATATTCTATTTCTACCTTAACATAGAAAAAAAAAATTGAAAAAACAAGTTGAATTTTAAAGCATGCAATGGGACATGCATTTAACTAGTCTATCAGATTTTCCCCTGAGTAACTTGGTTTATTGTTATAATCCAAACTTTACAACTGTTTGTAACCACAAAGTAATGACATTCTTGGGCTTATTTGACAATGTCTTTGTGTTTATTTATTTATAATCAAAAGAGAAGGAAAATATTTGAAAGGGAGATGAGAGGGGTGAAAAAGAGAGGATGGAGGATGCATAAAATTATAACTATAAACTCTTTCATACTGCTGAGGATGCTTAAAACTATAACTATATATTTTCTCTCCTATCCTCTCCTCTCCCTCACCTCTATTATCTCTCTTCTCACTCTCCTCATCTTTTTCTCTCTCTTTCTTTCTTTCTTGTTTTTTTTTTGTTAAAAAAACAAAACTTAAAAGTGAGAGGACAGACCCTAACTGTTTCGGATTAGATAATTAAATCTTTCTCCAAATAACAGAGCCAGGTATATAGCAACATTATATCGTTTCATCAAATTTTGTGTTAATGTAACTGAGTTAACTTGTTCGAAGACCATATTGAAAGAAATTGTGGTAAGTTCAGAAAGTAATTATAACAGTTAACAATGCTGGTTAAGACAGGGATTTTCAAAATCAACGGTTCCTTTAGTGCTTTATTCTTCTAGTTTATCATTGTTCAAATAAAAATTAAAATCAGCAGAGCCTACGATCTCATTACCAAGGTGGATTATTGGTTGGTGTGACAATTCTTTCAATAACATGTGCTTGAACTTGAATTATCTCCTGATGGTTTCCCATATCTTTGTCCCAAGGGTAGATAGTTTTATAGGCTGATGGATCTCTGTGGTAGATGATGGGGTGGGGTTTTGGTAGTAGGTATCTTGCAATTTGAATTTTTGCCAGCTTCTATTTTCACTATGTATCATATGGACTACCTTGTTCTAGCATTTAGGTGGTATGGGTCTATTGGCTTTGAAATTTTGAAAAGGTGCAAGATACTCATACTTTCCTCAACAGTTGCATATTATGATTCTAGCATTTAGTATGTTGTGTCCACTTTTTGAGGATTTCTTAGTCAAGCCATTCTTGTGCAGGTTGTTAATCGGAAGGGTCAAGGTTATGGCCTTCCAGCTGATATATGGAGCCTTGGATGCACAGTGTTGGAGATGTTAACTGGGCTGGTTCCATACTCTAATCTCGAAGGGGTCTGTGCCATTTTCATTAGAGCTTTTCCTCTTCATGGTTCAGTATGATTAGATGACTCGTCTCATCGATCTCTATTGTTTTGATAACATCATCTCTTCTTCTGTGTCACAGATGCAGGCATTATTCAAGATTGGAAAGGGGGAGCCCCCTCTGGTTCCTGATTCTCTTTCAAGGGAGGCACAAGATTTCATCCATCAATGTCTACAAGTTAAGCCAGATGATCGTCCCACTGCTGCTCATCTCTTAAATCATCCATTTGTGAATAAGCCCCTTCCGCCCGCCTCTTCTGGATCAGTATCTCCTCATAATCACCGCACGAAGAGTTGAAAACTTATTCAGCTATTAGTTGTGATGGTAATAAGGTAAATTCCACTTTATATTTCACTCCTTCAAATTGCTCCTATCTGCAGTTCTGCACCCATCACTTCAATGAAAGTGATTTAAAAAATCACCCAGTCAAATAAGAAAAAGAATACTTCCACTGCCTTTCACTTCTAATTATCTTTGCTTTTGATACCAGCTGTGTCCGACCCTAAACAAGCAGGACAACCACTCATCCATGTTCTGTAATTTGCTCCGGCATCCAGTGTTCGGTCATCAAATCTTGGCTTATGCTTGTAGGGTGCTTGCCTGTTATAACTTCATCGATTTTCAAGGTCGACGCCAGATCTGGCAGATGGGATCTATGATTTTAGAAGAAGAAGCATCCTTTGGTCCACAGGTGCCTGCTCTGAAAATCATTTTGCACTTGGAGCAATCCGGTACTAATTATTTCACTGTCATTTGCCTTAGAAATATGATTTATTGACGTTAGATTAGTCTTTGGTGTCTCGTGTCTTTTTACCCCTCTGTTCCAAATTAATTAAGTTACTTGGTGCTTCGACAAAAAAATTAAGACACTTAGTGGGTGAAAGATTGTATGGGCAAGTTGTGGTAGTCAGTTTTGTAAGCACTGGAAAGTAAATTCCAATTTGTATATATCTTGTTATTGACAGTGTCATAATTGGCATGCAATATAGTTTCATTTTTTTGATAGCTGAAGCAGTTTCGTTCAATCAAAGCAGGTAGCTTCTTTGTTTTCTAATGAAATTGAATGGCATTTATACTACTCAGCACTCACAGGACTAATTTTTGTATTAAAATGTGGAGCTCCGGATTTTATTTATTGTTTGTTTCATTTCAGATTTTCAGCATTTTACTTGTTTTTGGTCATACTGGGGGACAAGTAACCTAACTGCACTAATACGAATTTACAGATGAATTATAATTGGCAAGAACAGGTTAATTCAGCAGCTAGAACTCCCTATTCATAAGATCTTGAATAGGGAAGAACTGATGCAAATCACTTGGTGTTTTTGAGGATGAGATCCGTAATTTGCTTAAAATCATTATCCCTATTTCAGAATTCAGTCGCCGGGTAGCTCTCATGTATGATTGAATTCTCCACATTATGTGAATCCCATGCCATGAAGGATCACTAGAAGACCATCAAGGATGGAATATTAAATTTCTGAATACGGTTATGAATGATCCCTAAACTTACCATTATTCACATGGTATTTGAACTTATATTTTGATTAATTACAATTGAGATCTAAACTTCTCGATTTTGTCTCAAATTGTACTTTTCAAACTTCCGTCAACTTTCTATCCAAAAATAGTGACAATTGGTAGGTTCTATTTAGGCCCAACTATTTATTGACATGAAAATAAATAATAAATAATCATCAATTCATGTCATAATTCATACATTTCATAATTCAAACTTTTAATTTCCCATAATTCATGAATACATTCTCATATGCTAATAAGATTGGAACTCATGACATCCATAGTTTTAGTGTTACAAATAGCCAACATACTACAACTCACAACCAAAAAAGTTTTGGTTAAAGAAAGAGAAACGCAATCTTGATGCCTTACTCTTGTCTAATCTCTAAATTTTGTTTGATATGTAGATTAATGAATCTACAATTATGACACGTTTACTTACTTGGAATGAAAATGAGAATGAAGGAATTGATTCTAATTCATTAGTTCTTCTGCGTTTATTGGACTCGGATCCTCTCCTCACCAAGAGGAGAGGATTTTGCCTCACCAAGCAATCTCAGCCCTCCATTTCGAAATGGAGGGCCAAGATTGTTTACACTTTTGGGGTGAGGTATAAGGTTTGGGAAAAGTGCAAGAAATCTGGGCCCTCCATTTCGAAATGGAGGGCTGAGATTGCTTGGTGGGGAAATAAGAGATCCTCTTGGTGAGGAGAGGATCTCATTCCTAAGCGTTTATTGGCACGTACATGAATAAAAATCGTTATGGGTCCCACATAAAAGTGAGAAATTCAAAAATTCATTCCTGAATATCCGGAGTTTGATAACCAAGGGGGGTAGGTATTAGGAATGAATTTTGATTCATTCTCATTCTTGTGGGAGCATGAAAAATCACATCCGAAACCGATGTCCTAGCACACAAGATACAGTTCCAAAGCCTAGCGGACACGACGCCTGAATCTTACGAAGGGATTGAGTGAACCTTGCTCCCTAGCTTGGAAGAAGACGGAATACGGCCTTATTAGGCCGGAAGTCGTGGTTACCACCCGAACCTGGTGCTGGAACCTCCATTGAATCCCAAAAGCATACAAAAATCATATTCAACTAGGATTCTCATATGATTTTTGTCCCAATTCATAATCCTAAGGGCTTGTTGTAACCGACATCTTTGGTTAATCCTTATAAGATCAGGAATCTTTGTATCTCCTTACTTACTAAAGAATCATTTGGCAAATCCTAAAAGGATTCACTTTCCCAATTCAACTTGGGTTATGATTCTCTTATTGATTCCTTGTCAAAGACCTCTTCCCCAATCCTCTATATAAGGAGAGTTAATCCAAAATCAGAAGATTTTTCTATCACAATTCTCATTCCAAGTAAGTAAACATGTCATTAGTGTCCGTGGTAGTTTTTTTTTGTAATGGTGGCCTTAGGGAAGAAAACGTTGTGGGTGTGGCTGCCTGGCCACTAGAATGGTCAAACCCACCAATCACAATTGAAAGACCAAAATTTTATAAAGGACAAATACCCCTGTATTTCATTTGATATTACAAAAATACCATCATTGCCCCTACCTAATTTTTATTTGTGTCAACATGTGTTCACAACATGTGTTCATCGGTCAAACCTCTAAGATGGTGATTGAAGCACAATCTCGTTCTACTTTGGTTTATTCTGCCTCTAATGGCAATGATATGGGTGGCTGGTTTGTGACCACGTTCAGTCCTCTCATTTCTAGTTCGGATTTGGTTGGTTGTGACTTGTGAGATCGGGTTAGGCCAAGGCATGGGGTGAACTTTGCTGGTTCATTTGTAGCAATAAACAATGTATGCTTATGGGTGTTGCCCTCCTAATCTGGTGGGTGAGGCGATGATGAACTTGTTGTGGGTCTACAATGTTGGATGTAACTAGGGTTGTTTTCTCCGGTTCATGGTTGGGCTTGGGCTTTGTGTCATGAGTTGGGTGGGCTTGGTTTTAGTCTCAAGTTAATGAAGGGTGTGGTTTGCCATCCTTGTGCATTACTTAGTGCGGGTTTTGGCAAGATGGAGGGATCACCTTCTAGGGGTTCCCTCCATGCTTCGTTTGAGTTTATAAATTATATTTTATCTTCTTACTGAGTTTACTGTTAGACAATTTTTGTTTTGCTAGTTGGGGTCAGGTCTTTTGATCCAGTTTGTTGGCTTCATATTTCCCACAGGTGGTTGGGACTCCATTTTAATTGTTTACCTAAAAATCTTCTAGTTGTATCACAATTGAGTACTTAAGTGACTATGAGATTATTTTTTTTGTTAGATAATTAGGAGCTCATGATCTGTTTGTAGACTTGACTGAACAATCTATGTATTCAATGAATGGTGATTGTTTCAGTGTAGATAATTAATGAGTGGTGATTGTTTTGTTTAATACTTGAAAAATATTATGTTCGTTGGAGTAAAAAATTAATGCGACTTTGGCATTAGTGGTAAAAAAAAATTTCTCCTAGCCTTATTCCTAAAAAAACATGTCATTAAATATTTTTTTAAAAGAAATGTCATTAAACATTTTTTTTAGGGGAAAAAAAATAGATAAAAGTGGCGGAGTAGTCTTCGCGCCTCCAATCCAGCGGGTTCCAACATGATCTAACCTTCTCTTCCCTCACGAGTGCGAGAAGGGACGAAGGTGGTCTCTAGTTTCGAACCCTAGGGCTCGTGCCTACCCGACAGTAGCAACGGTGGTCTCTTGGGGCCTCTATTTCCTCTGGCTTGGATCTAGCAGAGAGGTTCTTTGGCCTTCCTCTGAGGTACAACGCAACCTTTTTTTCTCGCGTTTGGTAGGGTCAGCCTAGGTGTGTGTGTGTGTGTGTGTGAATTAATTTTCTCTCTCCTGCAACTGAGGATTGTGGTGGGATTTGCAATGGGCGGCGACGATTTCTGGGTTCCCTACTCAGATTGTGGTGGTGTTCGAGAGTGTTGCTATTTGACGTGCTAGTGGTCGGTTTTCTTACCAGTTGGTTTTCATGTCCTTCCAAGTAGACGTCTCACACTTGGGTTTTGGTGTGGGAGTATGATTTGTTGGAGCAGGCGACCACCAGAGGTGCTTTTCCGGCCGATGAGTGTGCTGGTCAAATATGGGTTATTGGGTTGGGCTCACTTTTTTGGCTTGGGGTGAGGCTCTTGGGAGTGGGGCTTTTCAATAGTTTGGATTCGAAGGGATGGTGCTTTGCTACCCTCATCTTTTACTTAGTTTTTGAGTTTGGCCTACAATGCTGACATACATAGTTCGGGAAGCTGGTCTATGAGTTTCTGATCGTGCCACAATTGTATACTCGGTGGTTGGATTCTCTCTAGTTAGGGTAGTTTTTGCTAGATGTATTTTAATTTTGTAGGCTCGTTTTGAATAAATGGGCGAACATGACATAATGGTGGTACTGTTTAGTTTCCTTAGCTTGTTTGGCCTTCAGAATTATGGTATGGGCCTAGGAGATTGATGTAAGGTGCCGTTTCTTGGCCATAATTAATAATTATTATATGATTTCTTAAAAAAAAAATTTGGGACAATAAAAATAGAAAAAACTTTTCAAATGAAATTTAATTAGAAAACATGTTCGTGTCTATTTTTTCTTTACCTTTATCGGAACAAAAATTAAGTAAAATCACATGGTTCTACTTTGTCATAAAAATGAAATTGAATTAGAAAACATCTTCGTATCTTCATCGAAAAACAAAAATTCCTGAATCTTATAATTTTATCTCTTCGTCCAAATGAAATTTAATTAGATTTTTTTTAAAATAACTAAAATCTTTGTGCCTTCATCGAAAAAAACTAAAATCTTCTTCCAAAAGAGTAGAATCACGTGGTTCTACTTTGTCATAAAAATAGAAAAAACTTTTGGAATAAAATTTAATTAGAAAACATCTTTGTGTTTTCATCGGAAAAAAAAGAATTTCCCGAGCCTTATAATTTTTTCTCTTCATCCAAATGAAATTTAATTAGAAACTTTTTGAAAATAACTAAATCTTCATGCCTTCATACGATCATTCTTATTGGTGGTGTTGTTCTGCCTACCAGTTCTGGCAATAATAGCTTCAATAATATGCCCTCTATTTTGATCATGAATGAGGTGTATGCCATCAATAATAACAAGTTTGACAAGTGATGTAACACTAGAAAACATTGACCCTATGATTATCACATCCCACTCCTCAAGAATTGTGACGAAAATTGCAGTCTCTTTAATTTGTTGGGGAGAAAGGTCACCAATCAGCTCTCGAACCTTGACACCAACAAAGCTCTCCAAACTACAAGACAAACTGTCAACTACATCGACAACAAGAGCTCTCGCATAAACTAATACAATTTCTCGTTCTGACGCTGCTTTTTTAGATGGGGGAGTATGGTAAGGAGGGCAATATTAATGGTTTTTCCTGCCACAAAAGGGGCTAACACTAGTATATTGTGCGTGCTATGAAAGGTTGTATCACAAACTTTACTTTGAACCATATTCAACTTGTCGTAATTTATGAAAGCAGGTTTGGCCCATTTTGGCAAACAAGACACAAGCCTCTCCTCACCTGGTTCAATTCACCTTTGATGTAATGTAGGCACGGTAATTTCGAAATGATCATTGTCTTTCTGGTAGGTAGCACCTTGTGGTAGCCCCCCTCGCTCAACCATTGTGTTTAGAGGTTTACGTCGTGATACACAATGCAAAGCTATCTCCTCCGACATTTCAACATGCTCTTCTTCCATTCCGTTGCTTGCTATGATACGACACTCAAGGAAACCAAGCTAGGGTTCCATTGCTTTCTTTCAACACTTAGTGAGAGAGGGTTTTCTTGCAGAGCTTTGATCATTTATTTCTTAATAATAAACCACTCAGAAACATGGCACCCTTTAATATTAATGTATATAAAAAAAAATAAGACATTTTTTTATAAGGAAAATCATAAAAATTTGGAAGATATAAGATAGAGGAAGCGTCACCTGCTCCTTGACCGTCTTCAATATGCTCTACGTGTCTCTCTTGTGAAATTTATTCTCCTTTTATATATGAGAAGATTCCTGCTCTTCTTAGCATTTTAGACTTTAACGTTTCGTTGTATGGCTTGGATTTGAAACCGTTCTTTGACTTGGATTGAAAACATGATGATGTGGCACCCCAAAAAAAATTTAGGGAAAAAAGCTAAAATGGTACCTGAACTATACCTTCATATTATCGATGGTACCTGAACTTCATTTTTTGTCACAAACGGTACCTGAACTTTTTGATTTCGTCTAAAGTGGTACCTAACGCCACCTTCGGTCACTATTCCGGCAAAAAATAAGCATGAGCCACTGTTCATGTTGAAATGACCATATCACCCTCAAATCACAATTATAAAAAAAAACTAAAAATTTAATCCTTTTCTCTTCAAGTTCTTTCCTCCATTCCTCTTTCTTATTCATACATCCTCTTCCATTCTATTAATCAACCAGCCAGCACCTCCATCTAAACCCTTTTCTCTCTCACTGTCTGGGTCTCTACAAAATTGCTTTCAACCGTTGCCTTTTGCAAGGACACCTCAATATATGAACTGCCATGGTGCAAAGGTCATACTCCACGAGCCATCCTCATTCTCATAAACCACTAGAGTTTAAATAGGAAGACCCAACCAAACTGGGTAAATAAAGCCAATAAACCAACTAACAACATGAATTGCTGGGAGAAGATCTCTAACTAAAGCAATGAAGCGATGGGTGCTATCAGTAACAATTCTTTATGAGTTCTTGAACCCAGTTAGACAAAAAAGAAGAAACAAATATGAATCAATTCATTAATTCTGAAGTCGACCAAACAAAAAAAGAACAAAAAGTATAGATGAACCCGACCAATTCATCAATTCTTAAAACAAAATCTTTGCACTTTGAAGAACCAAAGCTCGGGTTGCTTGAGGAAGAGAGCAATTGGAAGAGGAATGAGGAAGAAATAGAATGGAGAAGAACGGAGAAGCATAGAACCCGAGGAAGAAAACTAAATAAGGTGATCAAGAGCATCAAACAACAACACAATCATGGAAGAATCAAACTAAATTTTCTCTGTTCAGTTCGATCAGCACCCAAAATCTCCAAAATTCAATCCTTGCATTGAAGGATTTAATCAAGTCTCTCACAGGCCTTGACCCACCTTCGAACCCAATACGAAAAACCGCTTCCGTACGTGGTGATCCGTGTTTTTTCGTGAACGAGATGAAGATGATAATGATCACGGGCGGCGTTTGGTGGTGTAGAGAGAGAGAGAGAGAGAGAGAGGGGCATCCACGGGGACAGTAAAAAAAAATTGATTTAATAAATTCTCTCAATATTGTTCTGAAAAAAAAAATTGAAATTGAGTAGAAAATGTCCAAAATGCCCCTAGAATTTGAGTTGAAATGTTTGAATTAAACCTCACGTGCCAGTTTTTACCGGAGTATTGATCGAATGTGGCCTTAGGTACCACTTTAGACGAAATCGAAAAGTTCAGGTACCGTTTGTGACAAAAAATAAAGTTCAGGTACCATCGATAATATGGAGGTATAGTTCAGGTACCATTTTAGTTTTTTTCCCAAAAATTTATGTTCTAGACCCAATCATGTTTTGGTGCCACATCATCATGTTTTCAATCCAAGTCAAAGAAAATATATTAATATGCATGAGTATGTAAGGGACGATCCTACATCTCGAGGTACATACCTATAGATGCAGTGACTGAGATGCATCTTTATTTTAACAAGCGGCCAAATGCATTCATATTGAGTGGCACATAATCTTTGTCAAGATAAAAAATAATAGCATGAATTTTAATCCACAGGCTCGTACATGAACATCATTGAAAGGTGATTATATATAGAACAAAGTGTTGTAATGAATTGTTCTAGCAATAACTCCAGCATTTATATACTCATTTAGATTATGTTTAAGATGCAAACTGCTTTCAACAGACAATGCCTCAGACAAAGATGTCTTGTATTGGGATTTAACATGAGCATGGCAATGTATGACACATTTCTTAACATCATCTATTTGAGGCCGACAAGCGTGACCTATCATCTCTTTCAGAAATTGTCTGCCAGATGTTGACTCAGGATTCATATCTTATACAACTCCCACATTTCACAAAGAAGTCGACAGAGAAATTGGAAAACAATCTTGGAGATACTTTTGATTTTAATGAGTTGGTGGGAATGAACAATGTTGATAGGCGTAAACGACTGAAATTTGCATATTCGCAGATGGATGATATTGCAGAAGTTTGCAACTGATTTCTTGATATTAGTAACACATATAAGGTGCTGAAGTCTTGGGGAGACATATTGGTGCAAGTAGATCTTCAGCGCAATCTTCGAGAGGGATGGACAAAAAGAAAACTCAAGGGGATGAATCGTAGCAGTATACATGCTCTGAGGTTTCCTGAGGCTAAAGAAGAGGCATGGTGGCTTGTGATTGGTGATCCCGAGGCGGACTCCTTGCTGGCCATCAAGAGAATTTCTATAGCTTAAGTTTACTGCCTCTGCCTCTAGAAAGAATAATTATGTGCTTTATTTGATGAGTGATTATATGGACTTTGATCAACAAGAGAAGTTTCCTTGTGAAGCTGATTATGTTCACTTCTTTAAAATATATTTCATATTACTTTTGCTCTTATTATGCCATAACCGGCTTGTTTTACCGTTCAATTATTATTTTTTGATTCATTTTTAATTTTGTTTCAAACGAGTTCTATTTTTGATTCCTCTCGCCTCAATTTCTTGGACCATTTCCTAAGGAATAGAAATGAAACAAACAAAAAATTAATAAAATAAGGGGAATTAATTTTTCCTACGGAAATAGTATCATATATAGGTTTTATATTAGAAAAAAGTTAGAATAAGTTTTCGTTATGTCTTACTGAATGAAAATAGTCTTGCATAGTAAGGACTACAAGAGTTGTTCATTTCCTTTTCATATATATGATATGTTATTATAACAATAAGATCATAAAATCTCGAGCACATGATGAGAGAACTCAATTTAAATTTTTCAAAACCGAGGCAAGACTATAAGAGTCGTTCATTTCCTTTTCATATATATGATATGTTATTATAGCAATAAGATCATAAAATCTCAAGCATATAATGAGAGAACTCAAGACAGTTGGGTTTCAAATTTGGGTTTGGACTTTATTGGGTGGATTATGTCAGTGATATTTGGGTCTATTATTTTTTGGATCCGCATTTGGGATCCGGGAGAATTGCTATTGACCCTCTCTTCTGATGCGCTTTGGAATTTGAATCTTACTCTTTGGTTCTTTGGTTACGTAGGTAGAAGATTGCCCTCTATTCGACGTTTTTCACGTGGAGTATGTATGATTGGTCATACTACCGGTTACTTTGATGGAAGATTTTCCTCTGCTCGATGTACTTGTTTGCGTAAAATTTGAATGGTCGATCATACCATCAATTATTTTTTAATCGTCCGGCTTACGTTCGGTGCTATAGTCAATGTGTTCTTGCATCCAATTGCTTCTAGTATTGTTTTCACTATTTTTAATTTGGATGTAGTTTCTACATCTATCAGTTGTACTTTTTTTTTCATAATTAATATAAATTGTCGCCTTTTATAAAAAAAACAATTTAAATTTTTCAAAACCGAGGCAAGGAGGAATAAAAGCTCTCATCTTTTTTATAGAGAGAATACAAAAACATATTTACTTTATATTTTAAATTTTTATTTACAAAGAAAATTTTCAGGTTTTTTGTATGTAAACTACTAAATATTAGATGTTTTTTTTTTCACTTTCCATACATTTTATATTTTCGAGTCTCGGTTGACACTTTTGCCATCCTAAACGAGGTGATATATGAACTATATTGGACGTCGAAAATCGAGTGGAGGAATCCAATTATGGCATAAATGTATGACTTGACGATAAGTTTCACAGTCATAGAACACATTAACTATAAAAAAACGTGACCACAAAATTCATCAAGACACCGAACACAGAGCAAGCCTCTCGCCTCAATTATTTCCCCTTCAATTTGCCATAATCGGCTTGTCGTTGGCAGAAGTGTTCCATTTTTTTTTTAGATTCCTTTTTAATTTTATCAAACAAGTTTCACTTATGAGTCTTGGTTGACCCTCTGCAATTCTAAATGAGGTGTAAAAACTAAATTAGACGTCAAAAATTAAGTAGAACCTGGTTATAACATTGTCACACCCCGATCCGGGGACCAATTTAATCCCCAAATTGAGGCGTGAGTCACATCCCAATTATAGAAAATAAAAATCTTCCATAACTAGAATGTGAGAAAAATAAATAAAAAGAAAATAACCAGAGTCAACTACGAAACTAAAGGTGGTAAAACAATACTTAATTTACAAACGAAGTTACACACCACATTTACACACGTACTTGCTAGTAGATCTATCGTCTTCTAGGTACAAAAACTAATTTTACAAAAACAAGAGTCTAACTAACAACTCTCGAACTTAATCGCCCTTTCAACCTTCTAATTAATCGGTTTAGTACATGCAAAAAGACAACCTATTGTAGGGGTGAGCTTTCGTCCTCGCTGCTCAGTAGGGAACAAAACCTTTTATTAACTAAACTAAATTTCCACAAATATCAAGTTATCAAAGAGCACTTAATGATTAATAATGAAATTGATGCATGAATGTCAATGAGCTTCACTTATCTACCCGTTAGTCCATATAATAAAACAAACAGAGCCTACACGTCCCATACCGTGTATTACTAACCGGGGGTAACCCTGATTGCTTCATTACATGATCTAACACCCGTAACAATTCAATCCACATACCCCTTTTGTCAGTCATCTTGCCATTCTCTCGGTCGCCAGCCAAAATTTCCCAATTTCATATAATCATATATCATATTTCATATTCCCCCTTATCTCTCCTTGGCCTGGTCCCTGCGAGAGTCGGACTCAACTACACAAAAGCTATTTCCAAAGATATCAATCTTTCCATATCCATCCACCATTCTCATACCATGATCAGAATCATTCCCAAATATCAACCCTTCAACATGTCATGATGCAACATAATAATATGACATTAGTAATGTGCATAGATTGTTCATGTATGCCAATAGAATAGAAATATAGATAAACATTTAGACATGTAATTCATGCTTGCATACAAGTCATATCAATCACCGTATATCAAACAAACATGTTATTCAAACATCATAAACAAGCCATAATTCACAAAATATACCAATTATTTAAAAAGGTTCCCCAAGATCCCCTACCTTGCTTCCAGCACTAATGCGTGGCTCTACGTTAGCTCCTTGGCGTTACTGCTGCACTCGTCGAACACTTGTATCCACGTTGCCGGTTCCTATGCGAAAAAAATACAAACTATTTAAAAATGTAGTCCTACTTTAATTGCCTATAAGGACTTTAAGACTTAAATACAGAACCAAGGACACTTGGACGTGAACTCTATAATACGGTACAACTTCAAGTAAAATCATGGGCCAATAGGAGTTGAATTGAAGTGGTAAAGAAATAACGAAGTGAGCTATGTGATTGGAATCCTACTGCACAAGGTCAACTTCATATTGGCCTATAGTCTTCATAGGAACTTCAAAAAGGAAAGGACTGGTTTCATTAGAAACCTGAGAATGTCTACTTTTCAAATACTGAATCTCTGAAGCAAGTTTGAACAAGGATAGATACTAAAACAAATAGAAAGAACGAAACAGTGCTGTAGGTTTCAGAAATTCCTGCAGCAGACGTACAACTTTGGAAATTCATAACTAAATTAAGGAAAATCATTTTCAGGAGATTCCAACTTTGAAATAATATTTGAAATGTCTACTACAAATTACCAGAAGACAACAAGTTAAAATTACGGACAGAAGAGTACAGTTTTTAGTAAAAATGTCATTGGGTCAGAAACTCAGAAGAACAATTTTGGCAGTGCAGACCTCTATTTTCTGCCTTGAATTTAACCAAACAAAACTTGTACAAATTCAATGATTCTTGAACTAATATAAATATAGACAAATCAACTTTGCAAAGGTACCTTTGAATTGTAAAACAAAAAACTGAGCTGTGAGTTATAGTTGTTCAAAATTGACAAGAAAATAAGATTTTTCTGGAAATTTCCAGCAAAGCAGAAAACAGTTCTAGCTCTAATTGGTCGACTCTAAACCTTCAAAAGGAGTTTAGGCTTCGAAATAGATAGTATAAGATCAATAGTTCAATTTCAGAAAACCAAAACATCAAATACAAATCGAAAGATTGAATCAAACACCCCAAATTTTGTTTTGGGCACCTAAACTCAAGAACAAAGTTCTTGAGACAATGAATACGAATTCGCACCCATCTTGGTTCGATTTCAATCCTTTGATAACAACTAACTATTCAAAAACATAAAACTCAAATCAATAAACTGAATCTTAATTATCAACCTTTGATACCAAAAGCGAACGTCCCCAATTTCTTCTTCTCCTTTGTACTTCTTCTATCCCTCTCTTCCTTTTTCTTTTCTTTCTTCTCTCTTTCTCCCGTCTTTTCTACTTCCTTTCTTTCCTGTTCTTTCTTTTCTTTCCTCTGTTTCCCTCTCTTCCTTTCTCCCTTCTCTTCTTTCTTACCTTTCTGTTTCTTTCTTTCTCCCCTCCTCTTCTTTCCTTGTGTTTCCAATTTTTCTTATGTTTCCCCGCCTCTCACCACGCCTTCGCTCACTATCACCTTGAAAACCTAACAACACTAGTTTCCTTCGGGTAACTGCCCCCCAACGAAGTTGAACCAAAAACACACCCCCTTGGGTTTGAAACCAAACAGAATTTAAACAAAAAAAACAAACTTTTACTAAAAAAAAAAATTAATAATTTTTTAAAACATTCAGGATTCACAACAGGTGTTTTTTTTTATTCGATGATAAGTTTCAGAGTATAGAACACATTATTCATTAGGATCTTGGAATTTATCGAGACACCAAGCACCAAGCAAACTTCTCATCTCTTTTTTTTTGGACCCTTTCCTAAGTTGAAATAGAAATGAAGTAAACAAAAAATAAATAAATAAGGGGAATTACTTTTGTCGGCAGAAGTGTTCCATTAATTTTGTTTTGGATTCTTTTTTATTCTTTTTTGAAACGAGTTTTTCAATTGATCCTCTAGCGATCCTAAATAAGATGTAGGAACTAAATTAAACGTCGAAAATCGATCAGAAGCATGCATGTTATGTAATAATTTTTTTTTATCTGACGAATAAGTTCTATTATTATAGATCACATTAATTATTCATCAAAAAGGGGATTTGAATCTGAATATGATCGAGAAGAATGCTTAGCTAAAGAGAATGAAAATCTACTCACATTTGCAAGACTATATTAAAGTCAACACATTGCGTTTGGTTTAGTTTTTGAGTAGTTTGTATCATGCAGTATCATTTTGCCATGCCCATTAGGTGTTCGACAAAATGATTCTTAAGGGCTTTCTCTTGTGTCTTGCTCTCAAAAACTTTGGAACTAACCTACAGTTTCGGTCTCCTTTCCTTTTATTAAAATTATTCACTAGTAATTTTATTGTTCTGGTTACAGAAGTATTTGAAGTTTTGAACAACCTTGATATATTAAGGTTATCTTGGAGTGTTTTATTCCAGTCTTTAACTTCTCTTTGGGCAGTTTTGTTCTTTGTTGTTGTCTCTGTTTTTTTTTTCTTTCTCTTTTCGGAACATAACTTGAATTATAGATCGACTTCTAATTTAAGGTGTGTTTGTGTTCTGTTGGGTGTTGAGGAAGATACTTAAGCTTGTTTTTCTTTAAGAGTGTTTAGAGGATCTGCCTTGTAGGGAGGTGAGTGAATTCTCGATTATTCAAGTATACTTTGATTACTTTATTATCATGTTGATTATGCTTGTTTGTACAAGGCAGGGTATGGATTGAATGAAGAGAGTTAAGAGTTTTAGTTTTTTCACTCTTCCTTTCTTTTTGTTTTTGTGATACTATCTTGTGAACCTTTGGGTCTTATTCCTTCGTGTAAGGGTTTTGTAAACATGTTCATATGAAAGTTGAATATTGTATATTTGTATTATAAAATCATACTTGAGTCTTTGTAATAAAGAAATGTTTAGTTCTTTTGTGAATTTCTTTAATTTCATTATTTTCTTTTGTACGTTGTTCCATTTCTGATTTGTGGTCATATCTCTTGGTCTCGAAACTTTTGGAATTGGGGCGTGACACATCGTGTTGGTTACATTTCTATCTAGATGAACATGATTTTTAATCGTTATTCTCCTACATAGAGAATAGAGATGGTTAAATTTGTACAATTATAAATTTATAATTTTTTTTTTTTTTTTTTTTTTTTTTTTTTTTTTTTTTTTTTTTTTTTTTCCCTCCCCAAAAAAGACCCCCCCCCCCCCAACCGGGGGGGGGGGGGGGGAGGAGGGGAGGAGGAGGGGGAGGGGGGGGGGGGGGGAGGGGGGAGAGGATTTTTACCAGAAAAGCAGGAAGCAGGATGGGAATTTTAGTTGCTTTTGAGATTTTACCCATTTATAATTATAGGTTCACAATGTTCTTTACTATGACTAGTGAACGTGTATCAAGTTGGAAAGTTTAGTGATCTCTTTGGCTGCAGGCGATTTCAAAATGGCTCTAACAAATGGGTTGGAAATTCCGAAAGAAGCGCTGGATGCAGAAATCAAATCCTTTTTTGAGTCAGCCCCTCCTTTAAAGAACAGCGATGATATCAGTGAAACTCATTTGGTTCTGGACTTTTTTTTTTATGTGACCATTGTATACTATCACTGAGTATTTAATCAATTCAGTTAGATAAAAAATTCACAATGAATTTGGTTGTGTTTTATCAATTGCAGTATGTTCTATACTTGGATGAAGGTATAGAAGTAGCAATAGTGGCTTGTTGAGAGAGAGAGAGAGAGAGAGAGAGGTTTGGCTCATTGGCTGGTTACGTTATCGATCATTTGAGTGTGGATCCTGTAACTAAAGGTTGTCTTTTTTTTTTTACAATCTCTTCAGTAATTTCTTTCTTTGTTATGTGCTTACAGAGGAAAGTGTGCATATGTACGGAGTTGCCTCCTGAGCTTCCTTGACCAGCAAAAGAATAGTGTGTTGGACAGAAATTGCATACATAAAGAGATGTAAAATTTTAACTTAACACGTTTTAATTGTCTAATTTGAAAGATACAATACTTTGGCAATACCCAGTTATGGGAATGATGCATTTTTTATTTTTTTTTCTGTTTTGGTTTTGTTCATAAAATACTGTTCTTTTTTTTATCATAAAGATGGTAACCATTCATTGATTCAACGAAGGATTACAACTAGCGGAATCGTTTCGTTTGCAACGGACTCCATTAACCACAAAGGTCCAGATTCATTACAAAAGAAGAGAGAATTCTCATAAACTATGGATTTTGCAACATCATGATTCATGAGCAACCTTGTTGCACTCACGAGGGCTAAACAGAACTCTATCAGTACCAACAGCGGGCAACAATGTCTTGATTTCTTCTACTAAAACTCCAGCTTCAGACCAACTGCACTCCTGAGCATTGATCAAATTCATCACTTCCAAACTGTCAACTTCCACAATAGCTGGTAAAATTCCAGCTTCAAGAACAAACTTAATGCCCGATTTTAGTGCCATAAGTTCTGTCACAAGTGGAGAGAAATTGCCAGAAATTGGTTGAGCGAAAGCTCCCATTAATTCACCCTTCTCGAAGCACCATCGCTGACTGCACCATCTGTGTTAAGTTTAACGAAACCATGTGGAGGTGGAGACCATGTTCGCCTTCTATTTACTTTTAGAGGCTTTCCATTTAAGTTGGCATCCATGAATTCCTTATGGAGACGAACGGCTTGAGTAATAATTAGATCAGGCTTTAAACAAAATTTCTTCCCATGCAAAAAATTGTTTCTTTCTCCCCATAGAAGCCAGACCATATATACAAACAATTCCAATTCAGGGAGATTGGAGTTGCGAACAAGAGTGTCAAAGAACTCCGAAAAAGAAAGTTTACCTGGCTCAAATGACCTCCAAATAGTTTGCTTCCAAACCTGGTTAGTGGTTACTGGATTTGCAATCCCATATGGCATGCATAAAAGACTCCACTCTGTAACCACATCGAAAGCACATGGGATTGGGAGAACACTTTCTGGAGTGAAGATTCATAGCACAAGGAAGTATATTATGAACAGCTCTCCACAAAAAATTTTGAGATTCCAAATGGTACTCCAGAACTTGTTATTCTTTGAGGAATTTGAACTCTCTCCAAACCCAATCTCAGCTCTTAAAAACTCAGATGCAAGATGATAACCCGTCTTGACAGAATATTTTCCTTTTTTTTTTTCATAAAACCACCTGATTTGATCATGGTGCCTACAATCTCCCATCGGAATGCTCAAAATGAGATCAGCCTCCTCATTGACAATGACATTATTGATAAGGTGGTTGTTCCAGCACCCTGAAGGAAGAATTAATTAATTGACAGTGGCCTAGGAATCCATTTGTCTTGGTAGATTTTGATTGTTTCTCCATTTCCCACTCTAAATAAGCAGCCTTTCTCAAGCAAATCACGTCCCCATAAAAAAGACCTCCATAAATAGCTTGGATTTGCAACCACAGTGATCTGTAACACAGAACAATTAGGAAAGTATCTCGCCTTGAGCACACGACTAGCAAGAGATTCTGGAAACTCAATCAACCTCCAAACTTGCCTTGCTAACATTTCTTGGTTGAAGAGCTCAAAGTTCCTAAAACCTAAACCTCCATTTGCCTTTGATCTGCATAATTCCTCCCACTTCTTCCAATAAATACCTCTCCCACCCTTCTTTCCCCACCAATAACGAGCAACAAGTTTATTCAAATCACTGCAAAGGCCTGAAGATAAATGAAAAACACTCATAGCATAGGAGGGAATACTTGGAGCACAACTTTGATTAGAACTTCTTTTCCGGCCATAGAGAGAAGATTTCCATGCCACCGATCCACCCTATTTTGGATCCAATCCTTCACCTTTCTGAAAATCTTATTTCGATCCCCCCCAAAGACCAAGATACCTTTCATGACATTGGACTAACTTCATTCCTATCTCCCTGCTGATAGATGTCTTCTCTTCTTCACTAGTGCTTGGACTGAATGAAATAGCAGACTTCTCATAGCTTACTTTTTGTCCAGAAGCTGCCTCATACGTGGAAAGAACCTCTTTTAGTCTCTTGCACTCATCAATAGAAGCATCCCCAAAAATCAAACTATCATCGGCAAAGAATAGGTGGTTGATAGAAGGAGCCTCATCAGCCACACTAATGTCGTGAATATCTCCATTCAACTCTGCCTTTCTAAGCAAAGCCGATAAACCCTCCGCACAGATAAGGAAAAGGTAGGGAGATAAAGGGTCTCCCTACCTTAATCCCCAAGAAGGACGAAGGAAACCTTTGGCTTCACCATTACAAAGCACAGAGTATGTGAACGTGGATATGCAATCTGTCATAAGAGAAATCCACTTCCTGCAGAATCCCAATTTTGCCATCATACAAACCAAAAAACCCCACTCCACTCTGTCATACGCCTTAGTCATATCAAGCTTGACAGTCATCTTCTTTCTTCCATTTTTTCCCCTCCGTTTGATAGCATGAATGGACTCAAAAGCGACAATGATATTGTCGGTGATTAATCTTTTAGGAACAAAAGCACTTTGATGATCAGAAATAATGTGGGGAAGCACGAGTTTAAGGCGGTTGGCAAGAGCTTTTGCAATTATTTTGTAGAGCACATTACACAAACTAATAGGCCGGTAATCCGAAACTAATTTTGGATCTTTTTTCTTTGGAATAAGAGCGATAAGAGTATGATTGAAGTCCTTTACACTGCCCCCATCATTGAGAATCTTCAAAGATAGATCAACCACATCATCACCGACAATGCTCCAATACTTTTGATAGAACAAAGCAGGCATGCCATCCACTCCCGGCGATTTACAAGGATACATTTGGCTTAGAGCAAATTCAATATCAGCCCTAGTAAAAGCTTTACACAAATCTTCATTCAGTTTTTGAGTGACTTTGGCTTCCACAGCATCAATGATTGAAGGAGGGGTTCCCCTATAAGTGGACTTGAAAAGATCATCAAAGTAGGAGCAAAAAACATTCCCAATGCCATTATCATCAGATATCCAGTCTCTATTAGTGTCACAAATTCCCAGCAGACGATTTTTAAAACCCCTCTGTTACGCAGACCGATGAAAAAATCTGGTATTTCGATCCCCATCTTTGAGCCACACAGTCCTGCTTCTCTGCTTCCAAATTAAATCTTCTTTCTCTAGCAGATCATCAAGCTCCCTACCTGCCTCCATAAGCTGATTCAAAACATCATCATCTCCCCCAGCATCAATCATACCTTGAAGCAGATCAATTTTGCCCTTCACATACTTCACTCTACTGGGACTATGACCAGTTGTGGACTTATTCCACATAGACAATTCATTTGCACAGTCAGCTAACTTCCTTCCAATCTCTCCATTTCTTGCCCCCCAAGCAGCTCGAATAACCTCCTCACACTCACGTTGGTTTGCCCAAAATTCCTTAAAAAGAAATCTCCTCTTTTTCCTCTTCCGATAACCTCTTCCCCACTGCTTCCCCAATTCAACAAGAATGGGATAATGATCAGAATTTGTAGATACAAGATTTCGAGTAAGAACATGATGGAAAACTTGAGAACAACGATCGTTAATGAAAGCACGATCACGTTTTTCCTTCACATTCTCATAACCCTTCCTTCTATTATCCCAAGTAAATAAACTTCCCACCGAACGAACCTCACTAAGACCACAAGCTTCGATGGCATCTCTGAAAGCCAAAAGTTGACTCAGAGGTTTGGCTCTTCCACCTTTTTTCTCCCTATCCAGCAAAATTTCATTAAAATCACCACCTACTAGCCAAGCATCATTGCTAACACCCGCTAATCTACAAAGAAGATTCCAAGAGTGAACCCGAAGCTCATTGTCTGGATTGCCGTAGAACCCGGTAAACCGCCACGAAGTATTATCATTCAACGAAATCCTGGAGTCAATATGACACAGGGAAGAAGACAAAATCTTCACCGTCCAATCCCTTCTCCACATTAGAACAAGACCACCCCCACCATTAACATCTCTACCAACAGAAAAGTGATCATACTCACCAAAACTTCTCATAAAACCATTCATCTGGTACTCAGTTTTATTTTGTTTCCATAAGAAAAACTAACTCCGGCTGTTTAGTTTATCCCTGAGAAATTCCTTCAAGGCACGAGACGTTCGTGAGTTGCCAAGCCCAAGAACGTTCCAGCAGAACACTAACATTTCTCGTGATGGGCATCTATGATAGCGTCACAGACAGTTGGAGAATAGGCATGGTGATCGGAAACAATCTGACTCACACTCCGGTGCCCGCATAATCCATGCCGGACGCATAGGTTCAAAAAACCTATCAGGTTTCAATAAACCATGAGAGGACTCAGACTTATCCGCCCTTAAGAAATCTCCATATTGATGTTGAAGAGAAATGGGTTTATCTAGGCACCTCAAACTACAAACAACATCCAGATGACCAATTACACCACAAATGTAGCAAAAATTTGGAAGATGCTCATACTTCAAATCATAGAGTTTCGACACACCGTTGATTCGGATACGAACCCATCTCTTAAGTGGTTTGAAAACAACCAAACCCACTCGGATTCTAAGAAATTTGGTTGGGCAAACACCATCAGTTCCATCATCCGTAAAAACATAGACTCCTAAGTATCATTTGGATCTAAACCATGAATCTGAACCCAGAATTTTTTGTGGGTCAGAGGAATGGAAGAAGGGGGTCCCTTCCCATTCGCATCAGCTAAAACAATTAAAAACTTATCAAAGCTCCACGAGCACCCATCTAAAACTCTCTGCTTGATAGCTTCAAAAGTCACCTCCCAAACTCCCAATCCGGAGATTCTCATCTTTCCACAAAGGTTTCAGAGTACTTAACAAACGATTTCTGCAAATAGGCTTAAGACTCATTACCTGTCCAACCAATAAGAATCTGGGCTTGGGAAGGTTCAGATCGTCAGAGCCACAAACCACTTCGAACTTCTCTTCCTCAGACAATACAAACCTTGCAGCAAAGCGTCCTGCAAGTGCCTCCATCTTATCCAGCACTTTGATGAAACAGGACTCGAAAGCAAAAAATACAGCAGAAAGAAGGTTCATAAAGAGTTGAGGAAAGGAGAAAACAAAAGATGAAAGCAAACTGATATCACCGACCCACAGAAAAATACAGATGAATAAACAAGTACTAACAAGTCGGGGAGAAAACGATTGAGGGTATTTGGTATTGCTTCACCTCAAAAAAAAAATCAGTTTTTTCGTAAATTTCAATGTCTTAAAATGTTTGGTAAATTAATAAAAAATAGATTTCATTAAAAATTACGGGTCAGTGAAAGCGGATTATAGAAGCAACCTAAAAGTTACTTCTAAAAACTGCTTTAATTTACAATTGATTTTCTTAAAAGTGACTTTTTTTAAGTCACCGCAATCCCAAACTAGCTCTCACTCTCTCTAGAAACCACTCACTCTCACTAGGAGAAACTAGCTTCCAAAACTATTATTGAATAACCATAGTCGAGAGATAAAGGGTTAATAACTTAATACTCAAAATGGTATCTCAAGTATTATCATCTGGACAATTTGGTATCTGGTCTAACGAAATTGACAATTTGGTACCTATATTTATCCTTCGTCTTCCAATTTGGTACTTCCGTAAAAAATTATGTTAAATTTAGGGGTAGTTTCGTAATTTCAATCCAAAACCACCATAGCCACCACTGTGAACAGTAGTCACGTGGTGGTCATATTTACCCAAACCGCCAATTCTTCCAAACTTAGCCATAATTGATTTTTGAGAATAGAAACATTTATAGCTCGATGAGTAGATGAAGATAGGTACCTCATTTGTCTTCAACGGTGATCGGAGTCACCGAAAATTGCAAAAATTTTCGGAAAGCTTCGATTTGTTGTGCACAATGGATCATAGGAGGAGAAATTTATATGGATACAAAGCTCGTGAGGAGAGGAAGATTTTGGTACCTAAACATCGGTCAGAGATGGCCGGAATCATCGCCGACCTTCGAAAAAAGTCAATTGGTCGCGCGGTCACCGTTCACATATGTGTTTATGGTGGTTTTGGACTGAAAAGATGAAACTACCCTTCAATTTTTAACAGAAGTACCAAATTGGAAGATGGAGGATAAGTATAGGTACCAAATTGTCCATTTTGTTACTCTAGGTACCAAATGGTCCAGACTCCAGATGATGATACTTCAGGTACTATTTTGGGTATTTACCCTTTATTAAACCTGAAACATAAAAATGCATATTAAACACAATAATAGACTCTCGGAATAACTTAATTCAAGTGATTAGAAATGTTCTTTGTACGTAAAATATGTACACATTAGTGGGTTGACCCGCAAATAATCCATTTTATAATCGTGTAGGTTCAACCCATTTTACTTCATGCGGGTTTTGAATCGTGTCAAAATTGACGTCCCTACAATCAAGTACTTAGGTGATTAGCCTTTTGGGGATTGCTTTTGAGCCTAAAGATGTTTTTCAAATTGCTTTTGTACTTTCAAATGTTTTTAAAACTCACACAAGACACTTTTTTTTTCATATATTTATAATTATTATTTTTTTCAGTTAATTTAGTTTTGGGTCTCCAGGTTGACGCTGTTAATTTTTTTTTCAGTTCATTTTTTAATTAATTTTTTTTTTCAGTTTTTTCTATTACCGAAATTTGTATATGTTTCAGTGTTTCAGTAGGAAACCCCCCGAAAGGTTTTAAGGGTTTTTATGTGTTTGTGACTCGAATTGCAATAGAGCTGCTCTTTGTTTTCTGAAATTCGGATATAGCAAAGGAAGAATTACCCCCAAAACACGTAAATCAGCAGCAATTGGACCTCGCACCAGATTGCACCGTTTCACCCTTTTTCTCTCTCTGCTTCCCCTTACAGTTTCTCGTTTCAATGGGATCAAGAAAACGCAATGAAGACGAACCAGAGCCCTGGAAGAACGCCAAGGTGCCGCCGTCCTCAGAACTGGAGCAGAAGAAACTCGTCCTTCTCAATCCCGCCGATTGCGACCCAGGTATTTCAATTTCTTGGCTGTTTGTTTTTTTTTTATTTTGATAGTTGTAGTGCAAAACCCTAACCCTAATTCAGTACATGCCCTATCCGTAATCCTAATGATGCTTGAATTTGGTGAATTCTGATTTGAATTGTTCCTTTTTTGTTAAGATTTCATCATTGAAGGCGATGGGCTTCAGGGCTCTTCACTCTATGAGCAGGGATTTGCTTATTGCTGGTCCGGTGCTCGAGCCAATGTGGGTATTACCGGTGGGAAGTACTGTTTCGGTTGCAAAGTGGTATCGTTTCAAGCTGTTGACATGGAGGACACTGGCCCTAACCAGCAGAATCTTTGCCGGGTTGGGATTTCTAGAGGGGATGATGTGGTGGGAAGCCTAGGGGAAACAAGTCGCAGCTTTGGTTATGAGGGCACTGGAAAATTCTTGAATGCTAGCAAGCTTTCGGACTATGGTGAGAAGTTTGGGGTTGGAGATATCATTATTTGTGCTGTCAATCTAGAAGAAAAGCCCTTGGCTTCAATTTCTTTTTCCAAGAATGGAAAGTGTTTGGGTACGGCGATAAAGTTCAATGCTGGCCCTTTGGGTCTTGCAGTGGTAGATTCCGAAGTGAAGAATTTGCAATGGGAATCTGCGGTTTTCCCTCATGTTCTGTTGAAAAATGTGGAGGTGGAGCTGCAGTTCAGTGTTGAAGATGGACTTGTTCCTGAAGAGGGTTTTAAGCCTTGGGCGTCTGCTATTGAGGATGGAAATGCAATTGCGGGACCGGTTTTTGATGAACCGACAGATTGTGAAGTGATGATGATGGTGGGTATGCCTTCCTCAGGCAAAACAACTTGGGCAGAGAAATGGGTGAAAGAGCAACCTGAGAAGCGTTATGTTTTGCTTGGGACAGAGATGGTGCTGAACCGTATGAAGGTGTGCGATTGTTTGGTGTTCTTTTGTTAATTTCATTCTTGTTGCTTGACAGAAAGCGTGACGGATAGTGAAACTATGTGCAGGTGCCACGGCACTGGCTTAAGTGGAATTGTGGTGAACCACAACGTTTGGAACGTCTGATAAATAGAGCAGCTGAAGTTGTAGATACTCTTTTGTCTAGAGCAGTCACCACTCCTCGCAATTACATTATTGATGACGCAAATGTAGAAAAGCAATCCCGTAAACTGACCCTTGGGCGATTCAATCTATTCAAGAAGGTGGCTACACATTCATGATAAGTGTGTGCATTAAGATTCAGATTCAGCTTATCTAATCTCTATGGTTATATTTTTGTTATTTTCTGTTTTCAGATTGCTGTTGTGGTGTTTCCAAGCCCTGAAAAGTTGAAGGATCGTTTTATGAAAAGATGTGGAGAATTAGGAGTGCAGGGTGTATCTGCTGCTGTACCGGATGAAATGTTGGGTAATGGATGTTCCTTTCCCAATTGTGTTCTTATGATCTTTCTATCTATATGTTTTATTTAATCCTGGATTATCTGTCTGGCAGCCGAATATGTTTTACCTGTCAGCAAGGATATGCCTGGTTCAGATGAGCTTTTTGATGAGGTAAGTTACTCACATACTTGACACTATTGTTGCTGTTTTCATTTTATTGCTTATTCTAAGTCTCATCTTCTTGTATAAGGTTATGTTTGTAGAACTCAACAGAGAAGAATCACAGAGACATTTGGATGAGATGAAGCAGGAAGTATCCAATTGGAACTCGAATAACTCTTCGCTATATTCTTGCGGAAACTCTGTTCAGTCTGATCCTTTTTCACCAAATTATGGGAAGAGTCCTGTGTGGCCATATCCTATTCCTTCGCCACAATACATAGGAGATTCAGCAGGTTAAAATCTATCCTTTTGTTGATATAAGAACTAGGGCTGAATTCTTTTGTTCAAAATTTTTATGTGGATATGTGGTCCTCATGTTGTTAATTTTTATGCAGTCAACACTGGAAGTTGGAGCAGCCCACGCTTATCCATTCCTCCTGACTATCAGGATCATATGCTCAACCAAGTAAGTTGCAGATTTCAAGCATATATTATTTGCTGAAGCAGGGTAACAAAAAATGGTACCAGATTAATTAGGGGTGTGTATATTTTAATTATCAGGTGAATACATATCAGACCCATTAAGGAGCTGTGCTAGTTGGGACTGCGAGATCATTTTCAGAACCATATGAAGGCAATCCACGTCCACCTGTACCTAGTTTTGTTACCCCTCAAGGAACTTATTCTGACTACTTCAGCACTCCTACAACCCCTTACAGTAGTTATGCAGCAGAAACTGTGTCCAAAAACGAAGACCTCCTTACCCAAATCCTTGTCCGCGTGCCACCTCAACCTCTCTTCTGTTTCAAATGCGTTTCTAAGCATTGGCTCTCTCTCATTTCCAGCCCGAAATTCTGTGACTCCCACACCTTCCAAAATCCTAATCCCAAGGTCTCTGCCTTCTTTGTTAGTGGAAATGGCAAAGAGGGAATTGATTTTATATCCTTATGTAACAATAAAATCTCATCTGGGGCTCACTTCAAACCTCTCAGTTTCGCCCCAGACTCGGAAAACATCAAAATTTTGCAGTCACGCAACGGCTTGCTCTTGTGTGAACCTAAATCAAACATCGAGTATTATGGTTTTAACCCAATAAGAACTGAATCTGAACCCAACAACATCTATTATGTTGTCAATCCAACAACTAGACAGTACTCAGAGCTCACTCTTCCATCTGCTCCCACTAAATCCACACGTTATTGTCTACGTTTGCAAGTTGATCTGGCTTTTGACCCTTCCAAATCGATTCATTACAAAGTGTTTGTCATTGGACAGCGTGCCATTTCTTCAAGTTTCTACAATTGTATTTGGACATATTCTTCCGAGACTCGAAGTTGGAGGCTTCATGAGCCTACTGGAACAGGCTGGCCAGATTTGATTGCATCCGATGGAGGACCAGTTCTCTGCAATGGCACGATTAATTGGATGGACTTTTGGACAGGCAGGTTTGTTCACTACGACATAGAGAAAGACAGTTTTCAAACTGTGGTTGGTTTGGAAACCAATAAATATCAGAAGCAGTATTTCATGGAGTCTGGTGGCCATTTGAATCTCATCCTGTTTCATTCTTGTTCTCAATTTGATGTGCTGGAGATGAGAAGGGACTACTCAGGCTGGTTTATCAAGTACAGTGGTGACTTTGATCCCATGTATTCTGAGATGGTTAGGAACTATCCTAGCCTTGGTCAATATGCTTCCTGTACTCCATTTTCTGTTTTCTTTCTTGCTCGGGAAGAAAATGAAGAGAATTCATATCTTTTGCTGCAAATTCCGGGTAAGGTAGTTACCTATAATCTGAGGGATAAGACTTTTAAGAAGCTTTGTGATTTATCTCCCAAGTGCTATGAGACGAGTCATTGGGATGTTGGTTGGGCGCATGTTTATCCTCATATGGAGACTTTGGCTCGCGTGTGATGATCATATATATATATTTCTATCGTATCCTTTCTATTCTGTTGCCTTTGTTTTTTTCTTTGTAAAGGGAAAATCAAGAATGTTTGCTACTAGCAGATCCCATTTGCCTATGCATTTCACATCAATCTAACATTCTAATGGTAGTTTTGTTGGTTTACTTGCTTTAACTGATTTTTGATAGCTTGAACTTATTGGACAAGTTGTGTATTTATGATAAATTGTTGTGCAATTCAACGTCAATTGTTGCTTCTGGTAAACTCCTTATATGTCAATTTTGATCTTGTATGATTCAGGCGTTGTTTTTACAGCAGCAATATTAGTTTAAATAAAGCAACTTGTCCCTCTTTCAATGGACCATTCCACATCCTTCATATTCTTATCGGCGATATCGCATATAACATTGGCTTGGTCTTTAATTCAAACGACTTGTTTGCCTGGCTTCATGAGGATGGTTTTATGTTCTTCTTGCATAACTTGTGCATGATTATTTACTTTACTTTTGCAATGAGTGCTTAGGAATTTATGCTTGGATCGCTTCAATATTTCTGTATATATATGCATGGTTCCTTGATAATTTTGCTAGCTAGGATTGCAAGGCAACTTGGCTTGGGCTTTAAATGATTTAGGCATAAGTGCAGAACTATTGTAGCATGTTATATATCCTCGGCTTGGCTATGTCATACCTACAGATCGAGGACATGTGCATGTTTATTAATTTTCATATATCATCACCTACAGTAACACATGTCCTCTTTTAGAAAATTACGAGGAAATTTTTTTCTGCATTGTAAGGTAAAAATATTGTGATTTTTTGTACCAATAATAAGAATAGACTAATCCAACTATATATATATATATATGAGAGAAGCATGAAAGTTGCTTTTTATATTTTTTTTGTGTGAAACATGCCCGAAACGACCAAAAATACATGTGCTATATCCTAGTACGTAAGAATATACGTCTTCTTTTTGGAGAATGGGGATACAAGAGGTTTTCTAAGTAGATTACTTGCTTTGCAAGGTCGAGCGACAAGACTTAATAGACTTTACTATGGGCCAAAAAGAAAAATGTGATACGTTTTACTTTACCTTATCGAAGCTTGGGCTGTTGTAGTCTTTGAAAAATTGCCCAATCCATACCCCACGGTCCATGATCATAATTACAGTGGACCGGACCGGATCCGGATCGGATAAAAGAGAATAAACCGCATATGACTTGAGTTGCGCACGTGACCGAGACCGTGAGCGCCAACATCTTAACCTCTCCGTCTCTCCGAATCCCATCAAACATTCTCTCTCTCTCTGGCTCTCTCTCTCTGCAACCTCCGCTCCGCTCCGCTGGTACTCTTCCAGGTACGAAACGAAACCCTCCTTCCTTCCCCATCGATCTCAATTTTCGTGACTTCCATTTTCAATTTTCGCCTTCTTTTCTAGGGTTTTCCTTTGCTTCCAGGGATTTATGATTGATTGCAAAATACCCCGATAACGTAGATTTGCGTTTACTTTTTATCATAAAGTTTTTAACTTTCACTGTTTGATCGAATTACAATTGTCTTCGCAAGGATCATTTCTGCAGAATCGATCTCAGATCCCCATAAACTGTCAAGTTCAGTCTCTGCCAAGTAATTAGTTACACTTGTTTGTTTAAGTATTGTATGATATAATTACTCTTATATTTCAAACTACTTTATTTTTTTAGGACATAAACGCTACTATATATCTGGATTATTTACTATGAATCTTATGAAAACTTCATATAAATTTTGAGTGCTGGCACGGAATCACCTTTGACATAGACAATGCTAAAGATTGTAAGTGAAAAAATAGTAAATGTTTGTGATTTACCTAGTGACTACTGTTTGGAGTGGATTTTTTTTTTAATATTTTTTTTCCTGGTTAAATAATTATGAGATAACACTATAAAACCCCACCCACCCGTATAATATCCAATTATGTTCATATTGCTTTAAAGGATGATCCTCACTTGTACCAAATAAAAGAAATTAATCTGACCTTTTTGACAATTCCTTACCTGTTACATTGTTCTGATATATTTACGAGAAAGGTACTAACATTCCAGTGGGTGCAATGTGATGAAGTTAGAATAGGAGAAGAGAAGCTGGGGGTAGGGATGAGGGTAAATTGGTTGGAAGGAGAATGAGAGTTAAAACAGAGGAACCCATTAGAAAACCTTCTTATGTGTGATAATCATGCGGTTCTTGGCCTTTGAATCTATATTAAAATAGGGGTGTATTTTGACATTACCTGTGTAATTGAGTGGCAAAAAGAGTCCCCTAAAATTATATTCCACTATACAGACTAGATTATAGATGAAGTGAAGATGGAATTAGCCCACCGGATCTTAGAAGTAAATACTGTGGAATTGTTTGTCCCTTTGAGTTCCCTATTGGAGGCTCAGGTAATCTTTTGTAGGATATCTAGGAAGTTGTATATGTTATTCTGTTTTCTTAACTTATGTAGTTAGCCCAGCTTGGCCTTTAGAAGGATCGATTTACACAAAGGTGCCAGGTTTTGGACTTTTGGCTGTGCCCGACACAGGGCCTTAAATTATGAATTTTTTTTTTTCTGCAATTTCTTTCTTCCATTAAAGCTGGTCCCTGTAGAATAATTTTCTGATATATGGACTACATCTTAGCCCTGGAATTAACTTTCTCTGACTGTGTAGTCCAGATTATGGCCTAGGGATTGTGGGTCTCTCTCTTTCTTTTCCTTTCTTTTTTTCCCCCTTGTTTTTCCCTTTTGTTGTGAAACATCGTAAGTTGATTTGAAGTATTGGAGGTAGGGGATTATTTCATAACAGTACTACTTACACCGGTTTGCTTGTGGCGACAACAAATTCTTTGAAGAGAAGCACAGAAGCTATTTCAAATTTTTCCTAATATAAAAGATCTTAAAAAACTCCAGCATACAAAATCTTGCCAGACTTTGTTTGCTTTCTCTTTTCTCCCAAACTCGAGTCATTATAGGTTGTGTATCATTTATTTTCAAAAGCTAATCCTAGATTTTAAGAAACCTGGTATGCATCCATATGTGCAAATGCTTATAAGAGAATAACCCATTGTACTTTGACCGTAATTTGTCATGAGCTGTATGTGTTCCATGTATGGCCATAGAGATGTTAGCTGGAATTGGATATTTTATTTTTGCACAGCCTAAATCCTAGGGCAGGCCTTGTAACACATTTTAGAATTTCTATTAGATTCTTACAAAATTTCATTAGTTGATATAGTCCGCCCACTGGGATTTGCTGTTTCATATTTATCTGAGGCATATATCTTCTGTTCGTGTGATAGTTTAACTAGAGAAAATTGTGCTTATTTGATCTCACAATCCCAATAATATTTTCCATTTTGCTTTCACTAGATCTTTATCACAGGCATTAATTGACTGGGATTTGTTATTCTATTCTTTTTTGTCTTTTGTTTTTAATTGCTGAAATAAAATTAACTATTTTTTCTTGAAAATGGTGACTAGTAAACTTTGTTATCAAATTGCAAATTGTTAGTGTTCAGATTTAGCAATTTAACAGTATAATATTTGTTCTTTCTAATGACTTTTCAGTACATTCCATTCACTTTTAAAATTATGATTGTTTGATTAGCCATGTTCTAAACTACTTTGAACTAAGCAGTAGCAGAAAAGACACCACTGAGCATGTTTGCCTTGGACATACAACTGTATGGAATATTCAGAGCATTGGCAGTGCAAATTTTTCTCTTTTTCTTTTGTCCTATGGTCGGACAGAACTCTTGGTTTTGTGGTTTGATAGTTAAGTCATTAGACAGATCTAAGCGTAAACTTCCACCTGTTTTTCTTGAGATGAAATATACAATAAGCAACCTAGTCAATGCTGCAAATTTAGTTCTTGTCAGTCATTTATGTATGCCGAAACATTTGTAAGAATAATCTTCACCCTCATTTGTCGAGTTTCAGGTTCTGTTTGTACATGGCAAAAGTTAACAAGTTACAGCGGAAACCTGAATCCCGGTCTTTGAGGACGGCCTCATATGCGCTAAAGGCTTTTAAAGATGTTCGTTCGAAAAAGAAATCTGACAAAGCATTGAAGAAGAAGAAAGATTGGGAAGATGTGACCTGTTCGGTGTGCATGGAGTCCCCTCACAATGCGGTTCTCCTCCTTTGTTCCTCTTATGATAAGGGTTGCCGCCCTTATATGTGTGCTACTGGCCATCGCTATTCCAACTGTCTTGAACAATATCAAAAAGCATACACAAAAGTATCTTCCATCCAAAATTCGCAAGGATGGGACGGATCAATTGAAAACTCAGGTTTCAATTCGAGTGAAGGGGAGCCCATTGAGAAGGGGGAGAAACCGGAGCTTCTCTGCCCACTTTGTCGGGGGCAGGTTAAGGGCTGCACAGTGGTGGAACGGGCACGGAAACATCTTAATGCCAAGAAGAGAACTTGCCTGCAGGATAAGTGCTCATTTTCTGGAACTTATAAAGAGCTCAAGAAACATGTTAAGTCGAAGCACCCATTGGCGCGACCTCGAGCAGTGGATCCTGTACTTGAAGAAAAATGGAAGAAGCTTGAGCGTGAGAGAGAGAGGAATGATGTTATCAGCACCATAATGTCATCTACACCAGGGGCAGTGGTCCTTGGGGATTATGTGCTGGAGCCTAACCATGATGGCATTTACAGTGATTCTGATTCTGATTCTGATTCTGATTCTGAATTAGATGATTACATTGATGATTTGGGATTCGGGCCATTTGTTGGTATAAATGGTGGTCTTTTCTCACAGCGGAGGTATCAAAGGGACTATGACTCATTGGATGATGATGATTTTTCACGTGCTGCAGCTTCTAATTCTTCTGATGCACCTAGACGCAGTTTCAGAAGAAACAGAATAGTATTTGGTAGGCCGAGGAGGCGGCGGAGAAATAGAGAAGAACCTGGACGATTTGTGTGAGAAAAATTATCTAAAAGGTGGGGAAGTTTGTGTTCTTCTTTTACGTTTCGTGTCTTTTCTGTATTCATCTCATTGCTGCACATTGTTGTAATGGTATTCCGTAGCACTTTCATTATTTATTGTCAACCGAGGCAGTTGACTCCAACCCTTTCCGTTTATCATTAGCATTGCTTCTGTGGCCTGATGTCCCACACTGTGATTAGTGATCGGGTTACTGATTGACAGATTGTAGAGAAATCAAATACCAGAGCATTGCTTCTGGATGTTATAGGGGCTTTGCCACGCTCAAGTTCTCTCGTAGGTAGCATGGATTGGTTACGATTTGCTCTTAGCCGTCATTTGAACAGGGAAAAGAATTGTGCTCTCATTATTGTTTTCTTAATCCTAAAACTAGTACCTTGCTGTGTTGATTCTTTCGACAATCTTCAGCAGTGGTACAGCTTTGGAAGCGTCTTTATTCTCTTTCATGTCCTTGATTCTTTTTCTTCTTTTTTTGTTTCTATGGCCTGTGCTTTAAGCTTTGCGCTACGCGTGGGATGTCTTTTACTCTTTATTGAGGTTGTTTTTCGAAATTAAGGTGGTTATGCCTGCAATTCCAGATGCTTGTTCTTAAGATGGGTACATGGTTTGGGCAGTTGCTGATAATGAGATGAGAGGGATAGGAAGCTATATCAAGCCCACTTGGGCACCTAGTGGAAATAGACAAATAGGCTTTGATAGGGTATTGTTAATTTCATCATTCTTCAGCATTCAGCTACTATGAATCCAATTCATAACATTTTTGAGTAATGGTACATGAAATATACATGCATGTTCCAAATCTGTTTGTGTCCAACTTTTAATCCTGGAACAGTGGTTGGTTGGTGTGGTTTAATGCAAAAATTGTTTTCCTTATTTTGATATTTGACTTGGCAATATGTTCAATGCTTACTTCTACACGTGCACCTATTTGATGTGACAATAGTTCCACTCATGGAGGATCTGATATTTACTTCTGTAACAGAAAGAACTGGATAAGTGGGTGAAAGGAACACGACCCTTTCAAGCAAATTTTCACTTTCATCTAAATCAACTAGATAATCAATATCCATGTCTGATAGACTAATACAATCACAAACAAAATTGAACAACCCTGATGATCAAGCAGCTTGATCATGTTTCCCATAATCAACTTTGGACCCTTTGTTGCAGTGCCATAATCCTCTTAGCAGACACCTCAACTTCTTCTGCATACACAAAGATATATAAAAACCAATTTTCATATGCATAACTAAAAAAAAAAGATCTATGTGTTAAAAGAATGATCGACATGAGTATAATTTACCATAATGTTCGAGTTCGCTTTTGATCCGGTGGCCTTTCTCTTGCTGCCACTATTCCATTTGGAATTGCAAGATATGTCGACTTCTGGTACTAATCGCTGATACCTCCATCTGCTACCTTTTGGTCTCCGGATTCTCACTGGAGTTGTGAACCTTTTTCTACTTGGCTGCTCAATGATGCATACATTTTCAGTTCGATAACTTGTTGCAAATTTTTCTCGTGTCAGAAAATCTTGTAATATTTTGTTGCTAAACTGTATTAATGAATCGGAGTTCTTGTTTTTAAGTGCAAACCAGATCAACAATAACATAACGTGTCATATAACTTGTAATGGATGAAATTAAACTTACCTTGTGCTTTGGGTTTGAGCCAGTCTTCGGCCACTGCACCTGTTGGGAATTAGCAGTTGTTCTTAGCTCTTGAGCATAAGCAAGAAGATGAGCCCGGCGATCATAGATGCGTGAACTCGCAGTCTGAGGAGGCTTTCTGAAGATTGTGTTGGGATTAATCTTCTTAATGGGATGATGGGAGAGGGAATATGATTCCACATAGACAGTGATGATAACTTCCTTGTTGTTAGGCCTCACTTGTGTGTCATTATTATTCTTCATCTTCTCCTCAAACTCTTCCTTACCCATGATTCTGGGATCAGTGGAATGTGGATTTTCTTGTGATTGAATTTAACGCATTGCCTTAATTTGTTATGTCTAAAAAAACACTTCTTGAAAACACAGATGAGACAAGTGTTACTCCTGAAAGGAACAAAAACATATTATGCAAATAATCAATCCATGAGTAACGCTAATAATATTGACAGTTTGACACCTTCCATACTTATCATCCCACGCATCGTATTTTGCTATTTCTGTTGAATTTACTAAAGAGGAATTACAATATTACTCAAGTCCGTTATCCATATTCCAAAAATGTCCTAAATTCTAATCGATCCTAATCCTTTTGTTTTATTTTTTCTTAAAAATAGTACTAACAAAGATTTATGTTAGCTACTGGAGCATCATCGAGTCTAAGAACAGAGATCGAGGAAAACCACTAGACTGTTTACCATGCCATGGCAATGACAGCAAGCAGGTTTAACATTGTACGTCATCAAATTAAGGTAAATATACTGGTCTAAAATTGTAATAGGAAGAGTAATTAATGGTAATGAAAATGGGGTGGCAGTAATGTCATTTTATGACAAAAAGTATATAGATAAATTTTCTACAAATAGCAAGTGTAAATGAAAATGGTTTTTCTGTTTTTGGAGGAATATTGAACACTATTTTACTCGTTAGTGAAAGTCCTTCTGATCAAAGTTATCATATGTTTTCTTGGGGCTAAATCCACTTGTGACTGAAATAAAACTGGGTGAAGTGGATGAGCAAAACATCTGAAACCCATTTGTTGTCAGAAGTGTAAGTCCATAACTCAGAAAATCTAAAATGCAGGAATGCAAGCCCCGAAAAAAAATTTAAAAAATTTACATTACAAATATAAATAAACCATGAAGATAATGAAATTGTATGCTATTTTTAGGATTTGAACCTTAAACTGCTTCCAAATTTCCAAAGCACTCATAAATATAAAGTGAAATTCAAACTTTGAACCAGTTTCATTCCAACTCATAAAACTTCTCATAATTCATGTCTTTCTCCAAATATACAAACACAAACTAATACTCCAGCTTTGCCTGGAAATATATGTGATTTTACAACTTATTCCTACCCAAACTCATCTCTTACATTGCTCATCTAACATTTAAATTCAGAACATGTTGATTCTATCTGTATTAATTCAGAATTTAGTTTCATTAGTTAATCTCATAAGGTAGGTAGGTAGATATATATCATGGATGGGTTTACTCTAGCAAGTGAAGCTCAATTAGGTAGGTAGATATCATAGTAAATCGAACTTAGGACGTGATTGAAACGAATACGTAACCCACCTTGATACCATCTTGACACACTAATTGATTTTGTTTCTTTTGGCCAATTAATCAACACCAATATTATTAATTAAGTGCTGAGTTTCATTTCAAGAAGCCTTAATTTAATTTGATTAGTTAGTAGTGAATCACTCTATATATATATATTATAGATTTCAGGTCATTTCTTTTGATGTGAGATTTTTTTTTTGTCAAGACTTTTGATGTGAGAATTTCACATTGGACATTTGATCACTTTTATCAGAGATGTTTTAATTTCCCCAACAAACGAAACTCCTGTCATGCAAGCTTATTTTGCCAAACAAAGAAAATAGTATCAACAATCTTTTAAAGCCAATAAGGTTGTGATACGTTATTACACAGACAATTACGCTTTTCTATTTATATGGTTGGTCTACTTGGTCATCAAATTTGGTCACCATATAATATGTGGCAGTATTTTCATTATTTGTTTATATCTAATTCTCGCTTATATCTTCATATCATTTATTCACAATTATAAGATACCAATACATTTTTTTTAGAAAAACATAAACTTTATTAATTAATAGAAGAAAATTACAATCTTTAGCAATAATGGTGATTCCATAAGGAATCGTTGAATACCCAAGTCATGGCGGCTAGGGTTTTTCTGGAGAGCTCTCGCTCTCATAGGATTTTTTTTTAGCCTCATTAGCTAAATTATCATATAGGCATAGCATTAGTAAAGACTAATCTGTTATATTCTATCTGAAAAATTTTATAAGATATCAATACATATTCACATAGGCTCCTTTTCAATGAGAGCTTTGGATACAAATAAGGTGTCACAATGAGGGGTAACTTTTAAATGACATTGGTGGCTTGTATGTTGAAAAGGTAGTTTTGTAATAAAAATCTAAAATACTCATCTAATTATTGATTTGAAAGTCATCATAAAGTCCTTATTATAAAATCTTCACTAAATACTCTCCATATATTCACATTATTTGATCAAAATTTCAGTCTTTGATTTGAAACCCGACATATATACTAGATAAGAATATGAGTCCCATTCATTTTGATTGCCTCTCGTTCTCTCTCTCTCTCTCTCTCTCTATATATATATATATATATATATATATATATATCGAACTTGAATGAATTCAGAGCCAGTTGGCAGTATGTGGCAGTATTTTCATTATTTGTTTATATCTAATTTAGAACCACTTGGTTTCCAAAGCGTCTCTCTAACTTCCATAAATGGAAACAAGAAAACCCTATTGAGTGTTAAAGGACCGATTAGGTTTGCTACCGACTCGTCATTTTAATGAAAAGTTATAGTCATTGTTCCAAAAAAAAAAATGAAAAGCTGTAGTCGATTAATTCTCACACAAAATCTATCAGTATCTGAGAAAAGTGGTAAAGCCAATGCGGGGGGCCGGTGCCCGGTGGTGTTAAACTCACTTTTGAGAAGAAAAATATCCAACCACAAGCCAATCAAACCAGGCAGAGTCACATCAAGATCGACGTTACTAGATAGATTTGTCTTCCTAGCCTATATAGTAAAGGGGTCTCAGCCATAAGTTAAAAATGGTCTCAGCCATAAGTTACAAAGGGTCAGCCTACTCGATCGATCATCCCCCCATGCATGGACCCAACTCATCCAAGTTTGACAATATATTTTTGTCAGGTGGAAAAGCAGGGCCGGGTAAGCCACCAAAAAATGAAAATGGCTCCAAAGCTTCACCAAAGGGCACAAGGCCAGCTTCTCTGTAACCCCCTCAGTTTTCTATCAGCCGCCCCCAGTTGAGATGTTGTGGCTCGTGACCCCTAATTTCAATCTGTTAGCTTGGTATATGTTTCTGCATAAACCATGGCTGGCTAGTAAAGATCGAATAGACGCCCCATGTTTTGGTTCCTTGGCCATTGGGACATCCCATTCGCCACTTCTCAATTTCTCATGCACAGCTAGCTCCTATACTTAAACTGTCTGTTCCTCATTACAGTCCTTGACTTATTCTGTTCCATCCCTTTTAACTCTTACCGTTAATTTGTATTTTAATGGTACAAGATCTGATTAATTATTTGAAAATCAAACCAACTTGGAATCTTCCATTTGTTTATCTCTAATCCTACTTCTATTAAACAAGCAGCTAGCTAATCCAGGTACGAAACTTGTTTTACAACATTTTCCCCACAACCATTGCCTGAACTACCATTCAAATTATAGTGGAGGTGTAACCCCAATTCTAATCATTTGGATTAACACTAATGTTTTTTTTATAAGAGATTAACACTAATATATGTTTGCATGGTGTATTTACTGCAATATGCCATAATGAAATAGCACCATACAATCTATGATATTAAAGATAACTAAGTTGAGATAGTACTCACCGTGATCGAGATATATAGCTCCAGAGATTGCTCGATCATATAGTTGATCGATGACCGAACACCTCCAACCCTTGTTTAGAGAATCATATATATAATGAACCAAAATTTACCAATTCGGAGGAATTACATAGAAATTAATTCATTCAAGTTTTGAGAAATGAAAAATAACATACTATTTATAACAAACAATAGTGTCTTTTCATAATTCGAAAAGTATTTTTATTGGTATAGGAAGTAGGTAGTTACCTGAAGCAAGTGTCTCTTATATATATACAGATATACATATAAATATTTAATTGTATGTATATACAGTCACTCTCATCTTAAACTTGTACTATAACGTTACTTCCTTTTAAACTGATTTGAAGTGAAGGCAGATATTTATTTGCCAAGTAAAATATTTATAAAGGAAACATCGCATTTGAAAAGTCCCCTAAATGCTCTTTCTTTATTTAAAAAAAAAATCCCCTAAATGCTATTCCTTTATCGTGTCAGTTTTTATTTTTTGGTCCTATATATGGAAATGTATATCCAAGTTAATCAATACATTTTCAAGTGAATATATATAATACAATTCCTAAAAGCCTCTAATTAAATACTTAGGTATTTAACTGAAAACTAATTGTCAATGCGTGACCTACGTTCTTATAAAATCCAATGCTAGACATTACTGTTTCAACATCAATATCGGAAAGATTCACTAGTTTATCGTGCTTATGCATGAGATTGAAAAGATTATCTCTCACTGACTAATCGATGATGTACGTGAAACCGATAGGCCCTCTAGCAAGGAATACTCCCAATTAAGGACATGTACAATTTGTTCCATTTCTAAACCTGTCGATGACACGTACAGTGATTGATAGTTGGGAACATATAGTGATAGACAGGATCGATCAGAAAGCCTTTGATTTTCAAATTCCAGCCTAGATAGCTAGCTGATCGGCATCCGTACATATATAGCTTCATCATCCATATGTTAATGCATGCATTCCTAACCATTCATTGCAATTTTCAATCCTTCAGTTTTGTTTTGTTTTTCTGTTGCTTAATAGATACGTGTACTGAACGTACTACATAATAATTAAACTATGGTCTCATAACAAAAATATGTGCCACATTAATAAAATCAATGCATTTTCAAGATCGATAAGGTAATTGATGAAACCCTAATTAAGGATCCTATAATAATTTTAACAGTCTTGTTTCGGGTTTTGTTTAAAAATAAAAATTGTTTAACAGTCTTGTTTCGGGTTCCGTTTAAAAAAATTGTTTAGGGTTCCAAATCATGTATGTAGATAACTTTTTTTGTTATAAGAACAAATAAATTACAAAAATAAGTCATGAGGGCAACCAACGCCAAATTAGTCAAAGTTGAACTACTAACAGAACATTAAGCGGGAGACTATATATTCTCCCAAGATTTAGAACTCTCTATCAAATGACTTAGATTCGCCAAAACATTTGCAGTGAAATTTTTAGATGGAGAAAATCACGAATTTAGTCTTCAACCTCTAAAGGGTGCTGGAAATGTCATGTACGTAGAGAAATTAGTCTCCAATGAATAAAGGAGCAATATATGGGATGGTAATCTCCGAAGAATGAAGAGGTAATGGGATGGTAATCATGGTATATATGGACAATGGAAGACTACTTTCAAATGGTCGCTGTAACAAATTAAAAAAAAAATGGTGGTTGCATGTAACAGTAAACGGATGCACCTGCATGTATCTGCTAGCTATAGCTAGGGTAGTACCACCCGGGGCAGTTCTTTCTGACGTATACGATATCATCCTCATTTTGAAGTTTGCATGCATGCACTGAATATACAAGTCCTACTTTTTAAGAAATTAACTTTAATTGCCAATGATTTTTCACACAATAAAAAGATGGGACCAAGTTGGTAGGGCTAGTTTGATTTGATTTTGAAATCAATGAGTGAAAAATTGTTTTAATGAGCAATTTGTCATGATTTCTGTTGCGCCAAAATACGAGAAATTTTTCAAAGTAACCGTCACGCCATGTGGCCATGTGACGGTTTGTTGTGATTGAACCACATCTTTTTTTTTCCTCCGGTGTATCAACCGTTGACTATTAGTTATCTAAGTAATGACGTGGTTCAATCACAACAGGATATCACATATGCCACATGACCGCATGACGGTCACACTAAAAAAATATAAAAATAAATCCGCTGTAGCTTAGGCACGAGGCCATCTCGTGAATTTCACATGATGGAGCCAAACACTTCACTAGTTTACGCCGACGACATCAATTCAATTCAACTCAATTACCCCAAACCCAAACCCAATTGGGGGTGGGACCCAAAGTCTCCGTGTGACACGTGTACACCCAGCCAATCTTAGAGGCCCTATATAAGTCTCCGTTGAGCCTTTCCCTTTTTTTTTCAGAGATTCCATTAGGACTCTCCCCCCTCCTCCTTGGTACAGATTAAAACAATCTCTCTCTCTCTCTCTTCTCTCTCTATTTCCTGAACAACAACAACAACAACAACAACAACAACTCACACTCTACAGATGGCGGCCTCCGTCCAGAACCGTCAGTTCCCTCACATCGAGCCCGCCATGAACGGCGTCGTTCGCTCCTTCAAATCCAGTCCTAACCGCCACTTTCAAGATATCACTCCTCCCCCTAAAATCTCGGCCCCAATCGATGATGACGACTCCAGCGACGACGAAAATGACGACTGCATCCTAGACTACATGGATTTGATCCGGAAAGGCAACAACGGATTGGAGCCGTCCATCTTGGACCCACGAGATGAAGCCACGTCGGACAGCTGGGTTAAGCGCAACTCCACCATGGTCCGCCTCACAGGGAAACACCCCTTCAACTCGGAGCCACCGCTAAACCGGCTCATGCACCACGGCTTCATCACCCCGGTCCCACTCCACTACGTCCGCAACCACGGCTACGTTCCCAAGGCCACGTGGCAAGACTGGACCGTCGAGGTCACCGGTCTAGTCAAGCGGCCCACCCGGTTCACCATGGACCAGCTCGCCACCGAGTTTCTCGCCCGCGAACTCCCCGTGACCCTGGTTTGCGCGGGAAACCGTCGCAAGGAGCAGAACATGGTGAAGCAGACCATCGGCTTCAACTGGGGCGCCGCCGCAATCTCCACTTCGGTGTGGCGCGGCGTGCGGTTGCGCGACGTGCTGAAGCGGTGCGGGATCTACAGCCGAAATAACGGGGCCCTCAACGTGTGCTTCGAAGGGGCGGAGGACTTGCCTGGTGGCGGTGGGTCCAAGTACGGGACGAGCCTGAAGAAGGAGATCGCCATGGACGAGAGCAGGGACATTATTCTTGCCTACATGCAAAACGGCGAGCATTTGGCGCCGGATCACGGGTTTCCGGTGCGGGTGATCATACCCGGCTTCATCGGGGGTCGGATGGTGAAATGGCTCAAACGCATCGTCGTAACGACCAAAGAATCCGACTCTCATTACCATTACAAGGACAACAGGGTGCTTCCCTCGCATGTTGATGCCGAGCTTGCCAACGCTGAAGGTAATTATTTACCGTACTAGCTAGCTTATCCAGGTTGGGTGGACTGTAATATTAATTGTTACTGTGTGGGGGTGGTGTGGTGTACGTGCAGCCTGGTGGTACAAGCCGGAGTACATAATCAACGAGCTCAACATAAACTCGGTCATTACGACGCCGTGCCACGATGAGATATTGTCGATAAACTCGTGGACTCGGCCATACACCCTCAGAGGCTACGCATACTCCGGTGAGCTACCTACCTATAGAAATTTTTTTTCAAATTCAGCCTAAAACAGAGAATCTTTTACGTGGAAACGATTGAAACACGTAACAGGTTTGAAATTAAATCAAAGAAGGTGAAAATGCTTTGGTAGTCCTCGTAAAATATATTTCCATGAAAACACAATCGATCCATGGGGTTAGGTTCCATTTGTTTAATTTCTTGACTTTTATTATTCTGTTAGTCATAGACGTAAATACTTTTCTGGGTTGATTCCTGGAAAATAACTTTAAGTGGGGGTAAGTCTCCATCACAGACTGTCAGACTCTCTTTATACTTTATACCAACCAATGAAACGTCGTATTTATTTTTCATTAATAAGGAAAGGAAAAGAAAGCAACGTGTTAATTTAATTATTGCCTATGCATATTTACATTTAGGTTTTATTTTACATAATTCTTGTGGTGATTATAACTGATGACCAAATTGAGCCCTTCTGGATCGTTTGAAAGTGCGCAGAGTAACTGAGCAGCTTGTTGTCCTGTTTTTACAGGAGGAGGGAAGAAAGTGACACGAGTGGAGGTGACAATGGACGGTGGGGAGACATGGCACTTGTGCAATCTGGACCATCAAGAGAAGCCGAACAAGTATGGCAAGTACTGGTGCTGGTGCTTCTGGTCACTGGACGTGGAAGTGCTTAACTTACTGGTAGCCAAAGAGATTGCGGTGAGGGCTTGGGACGAGACCCACAACACTCAGCCTGAAAAGCTCATTTGGAATGTCATGGTACGATTCTAGCTTTTCTCTCTTTTGTAATTAATTAATTTTTTCACCCTAATCAACTGGGTTCTTTCTCGTCATGACGTCATGTATGTGGTTGTCTTTTCCTCCAACTTGTTTAAGTGATGGAGCAACTTGTCAAATTGTGATGGGAACTGTCATTGTCTCTATGTTCTATTTGAAAAGCATGATCTAAGTAGTTAATTACAATTTAATTAGATCATTCAAATAGTCTCCCCATTGGTGCGGTGCCTTCAACCTTGGATCCTTAAGCCTTGGAATCCCAAGCCTATTTTATCGGTACAAGTATTAATAATATTTGAGTCATTCATTGGGCAGTGACATACCTCGTTACGTGGTTTTCATATATGCCTGCAATTGTTGACCCCAATAGAAACATGGGACCTTAAAACTCTTCTAGCTAGTATTGTGCTAAGAGTACTTGTCGTACAAATAACTTTCATATAGATGTGACAGTTTGAACTTTTGAGTCTCTTTGCTAATTGATATGAGCTTGTGGTTCATATGTGCAGGGAATGATGAACAACTGTTGGTTCCGAGTGAAAATCAATGTTTTGCCACACAGAGGAGAGATTGGAATGGTGTTCGAGCATCCGACCAAACCCGGGAACCAATCGGGTGGGTGGATGGCCAAAGAGAGACACTTGGAGACCGAATCCAACCAAACCCTCAAGAAAAGTATCTCTTCACCCTTCATGAACACATCATCCAAGGTTTACTCAATGTCCGAAGTCAAGAGGCATAACACCCCTCAGTCTACCTGGATTGTTGTCCACGGTCATGTCTACGACTGCACTAAATTTCTCAATGATCACCCCGGCGGAGCTGATAGCATCTTGATTAATGCTGGAATGGATTGCACCGAAGAGTTTGAGGCAATCCATTCCGACAAGGCCAAGAAAATGCTCGAGGAATTTAGAATAGGCGAGGTGGTCGGTACCACAGGTTACGCCTCCGACTCTGGTTCTCCTAATAACACCGTCCATGGACTACCAAGAACATCAACTGTGGAATCTATGTCTTCTCTTACAAATTCTTTAGCCCCCATCAAAGAAATCACACTCGTAAAAAGCGTCGCGCTTACTCCACGTGAGAAAATTCCATGCAAGCTTGTGACGAAGACCTCAATTTCACATGACGTGAGGGTATTCAGATTTGCATTGCCGTCAGAAGACCAAACTCTAGGGTTGCCAGTGGGCAAGCACATATTTTTGTGTGCTACAATTGAGGGCAAGCTTTGCATGAGGGCTTACACACCAACTAGCTCGATTGATGAAGTGGGGTATTTTGATCTGGTAGTCAAGATCTATTTTAAGAATGTGCACCCTCGATTCCCTAATGGTGGGCTCATGACACAGTACTTGGACTCACTGCCAATCGGGGCGGTTCTAGACGTGAAGGGTCCATTGGGTCACATAGAGTACAACGGTAAAGGTAACTTTTTGGTCCACGGTAAACCCAAGTTTGCGAAGAAGCTCGCCATGATTGCGGGTGGAACGGGAATCACACCCATTTACCAAGTGGCACAAGCCATCCTGAAAGACCCGGAGGACGACACAGAAATGCATGTCGTATATGCAAACCGAACCGAAGAGGATATTTTGTTGAGGGAAGAGCTTGATGCTTGGGCCAAGGAGCATGAGAGGTTCAAGGTGTGGTACGTGGTGGAGAATGGTAAGGAAGGTTGGGAATACAGTGTGGGATTCATCACGGAGAGTATACTGAGGGAGCATGTTCCCGATGGATCAGGCGGTTCTCTTGCGTTGGCGTGCGGGCCCCCACCGATGATCCAATTTGCCGTGCAGCCCAATTTGGAGAAGATGAACTATGATATCAAAAATTCGTTGCTGATATTTTGAAGGGTGGAGGAGCTAGCTAGATCCACAGTAATAATATGTACATATTAGTACGTGTCTAGTTGTATCATTTTTTTTTAACACTTGGAAAAAAGGGGGAAATTCATTCAGGGGGGTTTTCTTTTTATAGACGGAATAAAGTCGCTTGTACTCTAATTGGTATTTTTTTTCTCATGTTGAGAAAAATATGCCATTCCATAGATGTTCAGCAAAGTCTTTGCTTTTCATTAATGTTAGTATCATTATCAAGTTGTATATTACAAATGTACGAGTTCTTTTGTCTTTTTAATTTGCATCTTGTTTTTGTCACATTTAATTAATTTATCCTAAAAAAATTATGGCTAAATGTTGTTGTGTCAAGTAAGGTGAGTCTTCCTCTTTTACTGTGAGTTTTAGCTATCTTAATTTGTCTCTCTTAATTTGAGGGTTCTGTTGTATTTTTGTATGTATTTTTGTTGAATTTAATTAAATTATCCCGAAAGATTATTAGGCGTCGCGGTAACTTGAAGGGTGCGTCATCTCCGGCCTTTTACGGCGAGCCAAGTCAAGCATTCAATTGTTTTTTATCATTTTGTGTGTTGTTTATCATATTTAATTAATTTGTCATGAAAAGTTGTTAAGAAATACGACAGATACGGTAAGAGATATGTCTACATTTTTTACGATGAGTCAAGTCAAACATTTTACCATTTTTGATTTTTTTGTCGATTTATCTTCGTCTTTGGTATAGCTGAATGGTCAGCTACAAACTTAGTTTCCGGCTTTCCGCATCCAACCAACATTGGCCCTTCCCTTGCTGTGAAGGAGTTGTTTATATGTGTGATGGGAATCGTACTATATGTACTTGATTCCGACCTGACGATCGAGGTTGAGTGATGTACATGAACCAACTTGCATGTTCTCGGTTCTCCGGTCATAAACAAATCCCATGTCATGAACCACAGAACCACTTGCATGTTCTTGCATGTGTATATTAATAAATTCAATGTTTTTAATTAATGAACAGATTTTTGGTGGAATACCTGCTGCTGCTGCGAGCTAAGCCTTTTCTGGAAATTTTGACTGCGGCCATTTTTGGGTGTGAAGCATATATATATATATATTAATGAATGGAAAAGTCCATGCATATATGTCATTCTTAGCAACAAAATAAGGGGACAATTAATTAAATATTTACGGTAGAATGTAAATGTAGGCTTTGGCTTTATGCAAGTAGTTAGTTGGTATGATATATTTTAATTTCCATATATAAAAAATAATAGGGGGTGTGGTTTGTAAAAGATGGGGTGTGGATTTCAGCCCCCATCAGCTAAATATAATATTAGTTAATTAGGACATAATTAGAATTGGGACTAGGAAGGAGTACACAAATTGAAAACGGCTCCAACTTATTGGGTAATTGTTGGGAGAGTCAAACTATTAACAGTGCTAGCTGCAATTAGCATGACGGGGATGGGGACTTATTCAAATCAAATGATAAATGGTGTGAAATATGGCGTGGATATGTTGGGATTAATCCTGCTGCCTTAATAATAATTATTATAGCCTAAGGAAATACAAGGTAGCCAAAGCTTGCAGGAACGAACGTCTCATGACTAAGAACCACACGTACTGCATGCCTATCTATCCCAAATCTCTTAGCAGACGTCACAGTTCATGCAGTTTTTTGTTTTGTTTTTTGATACGACAGCTCGTTGAAGTTGACACCAGCATACGTTGTAAACCCTAACCTAGCTAGAAAGAAAGAAAGAGGGTTCTAGGGTTTCAATAGGTATAGAAAGATAGTTTATCAAAGGCTTTATTCATCATATTGGCTCTGGTGATGTGATTTCTGCTGAAGTTTGGGGTATTTACACCGGTCTCCTGTTAGCTTCAAAACTCAAGATCAACAACCTGGAAGTGGAATGTGATTCGAGTGTGCCTCTTAAACTCTGAAAATTTGGATATATGCTCATCGCTTGACAACCCTAGCTTGTTGCTAATTGCAAAACTCTCATGCAATGTTTTGCTGTTTGTACCCTCCGCCACATCCATAGAGAAAGAAACGTCATTGCTGATCTCTTGGCCAAGGAAAGCATCACTAGTCCAAGAGGAACTACTTTTCTAAGGCAACCCCCTGCGCTTGTGGTGAATGCTCTTCTGGATGACATCACTGGTAGAGGTTATGCTAGATCTGTCAATTTGATTAGAACCTAGTCTTTTTTTCTTTCCTCTGTTTGGCCCTTTGGGCCCTCTTGTAACCACAAAAAAAAAAGGTTTATCTTCTTTTTTTCTTCTTAGTGGTAGATTGATTCTTTCCTGATATGTGAATTTCTTATTAGTAATGTAAAAGATTGATGATTGTTTGTTTTTGGTTTAGAATTTTGGAGATTTTGTCACTTGTCACAACGACTAGTCTTTTGCTTCACATGGCTCACCTTACAATGCTATTTATTCCAAATAACTACGTAACATACTACATCATAATTAAGATGGGTGGAAAAATTCATTCAGATGAGGTTTTATTTTTCCAGATGGAATAAAGTCAATTGTACTCTAATAATTGGTTTTCTTTTTCCCATGTACTCTAATAATTGTCCATAGTTGTTCATGAGCAAAGTCTAGATTAACCTCTGCTTTTCATTAATGTTAGTATCATTATTAGGCACATTTAATTAATTTGTCCCGAAGATTATTAGGCGCCGTGGTATCAAGTAGGGTGCATGCGACCTCGCCTTTTCCAGTATGTGAGCCAAGTTCAAACATTTAGTTATCTTTAATTATCGCTCTTAATTTAAGATTTCTGTTGTATTTATGTATGTTTTCAAAAAATTTTATTTTTTGGTTTTTTTTTTTTTTTGGGAAACTTTTTTTTTAATTTTTTTTTTTTTTAAAAATTTTTTTTTTATTAAAGTTGTATTCTTATTCATTTATTTTTTTTTTTTTTTAAAAAAAAAAAAATTTTTTTTTTAAAAAAAAAAAATTTTTTTTTTTTTTGAGATGTTTTTTGTCACGTTTAATTAATTTGTCTTGACAGATTGTTACTCGCCACATTATCATAGAGGGTGTGTCATCCTCACCTTGAAAATCAAAAATTTTTTTAGTGACAAAATAATTCATTTAGATGGATCTTAGGTAGTAAGTTTTGTTGTTTTATCTGTTGTTTATCGCAGTTATGAAAAATTGTTAAGCGGTGCAACATTTAAGAGAGATACCTCTATACCTTTTACGTGGCCGGATTCAAGTCAAACATTTAATCATCTTTGTCAATCTCTCTTTCTCTTTGGCATAGCTGAAAGGTCAGCTACAATTAAACTTAGTTTCCGCATCCAACCAACATTGGCCCTTCCCTTGCTGTGAGGGAGTTGTTTATATGTGTGGTCGCTGGGAATCGTATAAGTGATTCCGACCTGAAGATCGAGGTTGAGTGATCGATGACCTTTGTTAAAATGTAAATACATGCATGAACCTACTTGCATGTTCTCCATTCATAAACAAATCCCAGGACTTTCAGAAACGACAAGATTAATTTTGCTATATATTTTCCATTTTAACTTTGCTCTTGTGTATATTAAAGGAAATTCAATGTTTTTAATTAAACAAATATTTTGGTGGCCGGGCGATCTAAGTTTTTTCTGGCATGAATTTGGATGGGAAGCATATATATAATTATTGGAGAAGTCCATGTCATTCTGAAGGGGACAATTGATCAAATATTAATGCAGGAATATTACTGGATTAGCCTATATATTATGCAACATACATTTCTAGTTTGTTGGAATATTACTGGCTAATTTGTTGGTACGTGGGATATATATATATATATATATATATATATATATATATATATTTCCTTTCCATCGGCTAAAGATAATATTAGTTAGGTGGACTAGGAGATCGAACTGAAAACGTCTCCAACGTTATTGGATTGTTTGGGAGAGACGTCAACTATTAATTAACAACAGTATGTGCTGCAATCAGCACGGCCGGGGGACTTGTTCAAATCAAGTGATAAATTGTGTGGCAAATCCCCAGATCCTATATTATATGTTGTGATTAATCCAGGCATAATAGCCTAAATATCTTATTAAAATTTCGTTTTACACCTTCAAACAACTAATTTAGCCTGTAAGAAAATAAATTGTCACGATTTCCATCATTGTTTTCTTCTTTAAATGAGAACATGCAATTAGCACGTGAGGGTAAAAATTAAGGACTTAATACAACGTCGTTATGAAAGCAAGATAGCCCTGACGATAACTCCATTAATCGAACTTCCTTTTCTGATCGATAATGGCCGGTTGGGCACCAGAAATGTATGTAGGCTATGATTTCCTATCCTCGACAACAATTTTCCAATGCCCTTTAATTTGTTACCCAAAAGTTGAGACTTGGAAAGATAAGATGGAGTACGTAGTTCTTTGACAGAAAAAAAAGATGGAGTAAGTACGTAGTTCTTAATTAACACATATTTGAGTTGACATTAATTTTTGCTTTTATTTTTCTTTTTTGCAACTTGTATCGATCACAATATAAAACTTCAATCACACTCACGATATATCTCATGCCACTACTATATGTGTATGATGCTTCAAAGTGTAGCAAGGTATTGGTTTAGATTTGATCGCGCATTAGGTCATAAACCATGCAATATATATATCTTTAATTTGTTGTACGTAACTCGATAAATGAATCAAAGAACCTAAATGATCGAATAATGCATGCATATATGATATATCTGTCTTTGTCTTTGTTCAACTCACTGGTAAAACCACACTACGTAGTCGATCAGAAACATAGTACGTACAGTACGTACTGAAATGATAAGATAAGGGAAGGTTTGTCGGTTGTTTCAAGTTTCAAGAAAAGAACGTAAATATTGTCATCATGGCCAAACCAGAAATAGAAGGTAGCTAAATTTAAACGCGGATTTTGAATTTAATACGAATGAATGACATAGCTTGCAGGAACGTCTCAACACTAAGAATTACCACACGTACTGCATGCACGCATGCCTATCTATCCCCAATATCGATATCTTAGCAGACGTCACCGTGCATGCAGCTGGTTGGAGTTGACATCAGCATACGTTGCATGTAAACCCTAACCAAGCTAGAAAGAAAGAGAGTTCTAGGGACGGGCGGTGGGTTTCTTGAGTGTGGTAGACTCTTTTCCTTCTGAATTGAGAGTGGGACTTGTTCTCTATATTGTTTGTCTCCGAGGAACTAATATCGCTTAATCTCTTATTTGTTAAAAAAAAAGAGTTTTAGGGTTTCAATAGGTATAGAAATAGATAGTTGATCTTTGTTTTTGTTTTTTTCTTGGTGTGGATCGATCCTTTTCTTATATGTAAATTTTTTATTAGGAATGTAAAAGGTCCATGATTGTTTGTTTTTGGGTTAGAAATTTGGGGATTTTGTTAATTATCGCTAACAGTATTTTGCTTCACATGACTCACTTTACAGTGTTAGAATTAGTTCTTCTAAAAATTAACAGACCACAGCTTAGCAGCATCATGAGATGGGTGGGGGTGAGATGGAGTTTGGTGGAGATAAAAAAAGAAAAGAAAATGTTGATATTTTATATGCATGCAATTTCTACAATAAGTCAATAACAACAAACCGGCCAGTCAATAACTTGATTACTTGAATCTTATTCATTGCATGTAACTGGGCCGTATTGATCTGAATCCAATTCTTTGCTCTATGGTGTGTTTTTGTCAAGCCCAAGCCCAAGAACGGTAACTGGTATTGTTGATTTTCAATCTGTTAGAATCACATTCAGATATGATTTGATCGATCTTGTTCTTATCTTCATAATTGACAATATATGCTAATATTGCATAAACATAAAGATGTTAATTAGTAAGGTGACTTGTAGCTCGAGTCGATAAAAACTATTTACTAATGGTTCTTACATTTCAAGTTCGAATCATGCTCGCCCAATTGTTATATATATTATTTGATCAACAATGAGAAACATATAATAAAATGTTAACTAGAACAAATTAACATAAATAAAATATATATTCGATCGTCTAATTAAGCAATTAATGGTGCCATATATGCATGGTGATAATAGGTGGGCGGGCATCACTTTCTTCACGGAATAAAGCAGAGAGCAACTGAATTGCCAAAGATCTATACTATTCCATGAGCACTCAAGTGATATTACAAAGATTGCTAAAAAAAAGTGATATTACAAAGACCACAATATATATAATATTGCAAATTAATGGAAACAAATAGATTCTCATCAAATGCATATAACTTGTTCTTTTTCTTGGAACCAAATTAGATCACTGATCGAGGTACACTTTGAGTGATTAGCTTCAATTAATGTAATGTCAATCAAATAGTACGTATCATTATCCAGAACCAAATTGTTTGTGATCATACGCACTAAATTATTCACAAGCATAAGATTCCACTCTACCTTTTGTTCATGGGAATTCCCTTTTCCTTTATATATATATAGTTGAGGATGTGGCAATGAAAATGCAGATTAACAAGACACAAGTTAAAGTAGGTAGCTGGAACGACTTAGTGGCAATCTAATCCCGGCCATGGCTCAGATCAGTTCTCTCTCTGCAGAAACCGAGGCGCTGCATCAGGTCGTAGGGCTTGTGGAAGCATTCAAAGCTTTCGATTCAGACAACGATGGGAAAATCACAACCCCAGAGCTGGGTGGGATCCTTGGATCACTTGGTTACAATCCGAGCGAGCAAGATGTGAGGGCAATGATGGAGCAAGGGGACACAAACAAAGATGGATTGCTGAGCGTAGAGGAGTTTTTGGAGATGAACACAAAGAACATGGAATTCGGGGGGCTCGAAAATGTGCTCAAGAATGCTTTTGAGGCCATGGATGTCGATGGGGATGAGGTTGTGACTGCAGAGGAGTTGTATGAGGTTATGGGAGATGATATGGGATTTGAGTTGACTCTCGAGGATTGTCAGGGGATTATTGCTTCTATTGATACAGATGGGGATGGGGCTGTTAGCTACGATGACTTCAAACTTATAGTTAACTCCCTCTAAGATTTCCTAGACCTAGCTACCTCTATATTATATATTTTTATATATATGGCCGGTCAATGTATAATCCTATTCTGAAATAAACACTACTATATATTCTCCTTAAATTTCTGAAAATTCATATGTACCATCATCATGAGTTACAATTTTTGGTTTCTGCCCTTGTCTCACTGTATGTTCTCCTGGACAATAACTGACCAAAAAAATTATGTTCAACCATCCTTTGATCAATATTCAATGATACCTGAAAATTATATATGGTAAAAACAATAACATTGGATGTATCTACGGTGTGCTTGCTTGACCTTCGGGGGTCGGAGTTTTAATTAATTAATTAGGATATAAAAAAAATAAAAATAAAAAACTATGAGAACAACCTCGTGCGAAGAATTATTCGTCGCTGCCGATCGTCCTATATATATTCATAAATATTTTCACTTTTAGAAATTTAAGAGAATTAAAAACAAATTCTATATCATATATGGGAGTTGAGCTCGATGGTCGATCAAAATAGTCTTAATGAGCTCTATGAAGCTTTGAGAGTCATTTTCTATGCATGCCAATATGATGAGAAATCTTTCATTAGCTTACTCTTTTTATGGAAATTTGGCATTGTCGAAAATTTCAAAGAATGTGTGTTGTAGGTATATGGTAAACAAAACAACATTGGAGGTATCTACGGCACACTAATTTGACTTTCGAGGATTGGGGTTTAAATTAATTACTTTGGATATGAAATAAAAATATAAAAAACTTAATTATGAGAACAAGTGAACAACCTCTAGCAAAGAATTATTCGTCGCTACAAGTTGTACAAGTCGTCACATGTCCATAAATATTTGAACTTTTGAAAATTTGAGAGAATTAAAATTAAATTTTGTATCTTATAGGGGAGTTGGGCTCAATGATCAAAAGAACCTTAATAAGCTCTAAGAAGTTTGTTTTTTATGCATGCCAATCCGATGAGAAATTCCTTATTATAGCTCACTTTTTAATGATAATTCGACATTGTGGGTATATGGCAAACACAACAACATTGGGGGCACATACGACGCCCTTTTTTTTTACCTTTGGGGTTTTCATTAATTAGTTAGGATATGAAAAAAAAATCGGAATAACTTCTAGCGATGAATTATTCATCGTTAGAAGTCGTCCCATATATATATTTGCATAAATATTCTGACTTTCAGAAATTTGAGAGAATTAAAAACAAATTGTGTATCGTATATAGGAGTTGGGCTCGATGATCAAAATAGCCTTAATGAGCTCTAGGAAGCTTCGAGAGTTTGTTTTTTTATGAATGCCAATCCGACGAGAATTTTTTTATCATAGCTCACTCTTTTTATGGTAATTCGGCATTTTTTAAAATTTCAAAGAACTTGTGCAGTAGGTATATGGTAAACAAAACAACATTGGGGGTACCTACGGCTCCCTTTTTTGACCTTTGAGTTTTAATTAATTATTTAGTATATGAAAATAAAAACTTTCTTTTTTAGAACAACTTCTAGCGACGAATAATTTGTTGCTATAAGTCGTCCCATATATGTGCTTAAGTATTTTAACCTTTGGAAATTTGAGAGAATTAAAAAAAATATTTGTATCTTATAGAGGAGCTGGCCTCGATGATCAAAATACCCTTAATAAGCTCTAGGAAGCTTTGAGAGTCTGTTTTTTTTAATGCCAATCCGTCGATAACTCTTTTATTATAACTCACTCTTTTTATGGTAATTCGATAATTTCAAAGAACTTGTGGATAGGTATATGGTAAACAAATCAACATTGGGGGGCACCTACGACGCCTTTTTTGACCTTTGTGGTTTTAATAAATTACTTAGTATATGAAAATAATCTGGGAACAACTTCAAGCTACGAATAATTCGTTGCTATAAGTCGTCCCATATATGTGCATAAATATTTTGACTTTTGAAAATTTGAGATAATTAAAAACAAAATTTGTATCTTATAGAGGACTTGCGCTTGATGATCAAAATAATGTTAATGAGCTCTAGGAAGCTTCGAGAGTCCATTTTTTATGTATCCAATCGAAAGATAAATATTTTATTATGGTAATTCAGCATGAATATTACTGGTAAACCCTAAACTCTAAACTCTTTTTATGGTTATTCAACATTGTTAAAAATTTTAAAGAACTTGTGCAGTAGGTATATGGTAAACACAACAACATTTGAGGCACCTAAGGTGCCCATGTTTAACCTTCGGGGGTTGGGTTTTAATTAATTAATTAGGATACGAAAAAAAAAGATAAAAAATTTATGAGAACAACCTATAGCTACAAATTTGTCATCCCTATAAGTCGTCTCATATATGTGCATAAATATTTTGACTTTTGAAAATTTGAGAGAATTAATAACAAATTTATATCTTATTACTTGAGCTCGATAACCAAAATATCCTTAATAAGCTCTAGGAAGCTTCAAGCGTCCTTTTTTACGCATATAAATCCGACGAGAAATCTTTTATTGTAGCATACTCTTTTTATGATAATTAAACATTGTTGAAAATATCAAAGAACTTGGGAAGTAGGTATATGGTAAACAAAACCACATTGGGGGTGCCGTTTTTGACCTTCGGAGTTTTAATTAACTAGTTAATATATGAAAATAAAAATAAAAATTGGGAACAACTTATAGCGACGAATAATTCGTCGCTACAACTCTACAAGTCGTCTCAATGTATAAATATTTTGACTTTGGAAAATTTAGGAGAATTAATCTGTTTTTTTTTGTATCTTAAAGGGAACTTGGGCCCGATGATTGAAATATTATTAATGAGCTATAGGAAGTGTCAAGAGTCTGTTTTTACATATATCAATCCGACGAGAAATTCCTTATTATAACTCACACTTTTTATAATATTTCTGCATCGACAAAAATTTTAAAAAACTATAGTAGTGTAGATGAGAATGCCTAATATCATCTAATGGGCACTATAATTTTAATATTTTATACAGCTTTAGCCCATGAACTATTTAGGAAGTAAAAATCCTACTTGGAGTAAAACTGGAAAATATTATTGATCCTATTATTGGAATGTAAAAATCATAATTCTAGATTGAGGTTAGAACTTTAGACTTTGTTATTTTTGATCCTTAACAAAAAAGCTCCGGCGCCAAAGAAAAGTCGTGACACGTGGAATTTAATAAAAGAGAGGAGGCCAGGCCACTAACATGAGCCGAGTGTGCGCAGTATGGTAACGTGCGCATACACTTGCAGCGTAAACCGTGTGTAGAAGAGAGGAGAGGCAAAGAAAGAAAGAAGGAAAGAGAGAAAGAGTAAGAGAGAGGATTGAGTTAGTAGAACTGAGTCGGGCTGAACGAGTTTGGGGTGACCAATCTAAACAAAATAAAGGGGTCAGGTCAGGTCAGGTCAGGGAAAACCAAACTTGGGCTTTGGGTCTTTCTTTCTTTCTTTGGTGTGGAATTAGCAAAATGGTGAACACGAAGATTATTAGCCTTCCTCTCCTTTACCACCACCACCTCCTTTCTCTCTTTCTCTCACATTACCCTAAATACTCCTACTCTTCTATCTCTAACCCTAATTCCCCAATCTCTTTCCAAACCAGACACCCACCGTATTCTTTTCGCTTACCCACAACCCAATTTTATTTCTCACTCATTCTCTTCTCTCTGCTTCGTCTCTCCGGGTTTACTCCCTCTCTTCTCTCCCAAGGTTTTCGCTTTCTTACACTACGGGGATTTTGCTGCGCGCCCAAATTCATAAGGTATTCGATCGGTCTTTTGCTTCAGTTTTGATTCTATCGAGTTTATGTATGTGGGTATTGCGTATTGTATTCTGTTATGCTATGCGGGTTGTCATTGAGTTATTCATTCTTTCTTTCCCATTGCTGTTGATGAATGATGACTGTGCATTTGTTCATGCGTGTATTAGTGTCTTGTTTTAAGGTTTTGATGCATTTTGTTTTGATTTCTAGTGCTGCTGGATTCTGCAACTCGTGGGAAATAGCTGGTTGATTTGGGCTTTCTGGTTTGTTTTGATTTCGGTGTGGTCTGATTTTTTTGGCTTTTAGATAAATTCAAATTCAGGCTTTGTTTCCAATAACGGGGTTGTGGCTTGTAGGTTTCATAATCCCAGTTTAAGTGAATTTGAATGTCATTAATTCGATCATTTTACTTTGTATGGGAGCTATTAGAGTTGAGATGCTGTTTTCTGGGACTCTTGGTTACTTCCATACGCGTTGCTGAGCTATCAATACCAATTCGTGTTACTGGCAACAAGTTGTGTTAAACCTCCTCCTACCACCTAAAAACCATATTTTTTCGTCATAGTTTAACTTTTCTATCTGTTGTTATCTAGTGAGTGTTTGTTATGCATGCTTCTCATCCTGCTGCTATTCTCTGTTACTCCAATGCTACTGTAAATAAAGGATATAGTTTGCTTCTTTGTAATTGTCCATATAGTTATTTGTGTTCTTTTCTTTGATTAGGATTTTCGGCATTACTGAAGTACTTGATTGGGGTGATTTTTTTCCTACTTCATGGTTTGATAAGTAGTGGCATCACAAGAACTGGTCTATAGCAACATTGCCCTCATGGAGGAGTTTAGTACTCCTAGATTGGATATCAGCAATGCTGTAAGAAAGAAAAGAAGTCAAACTTTTCGCCGACCTCGACCTGATTCACAACCATCCCCTGAAATTCATGGTCAGTCACCGTTGTCATCAACTACACGTTCGGATGAACTGAACAAGGTCTCTAGTGATGAAAATGCTGGTTGTGATGCCAATTCTAAGCGGAAAGAATTGAGTCTTAATGAATGTATGGCTAGAGTTTCTTCTGCTGGTGGTAATGGTGAAAAATCTCACAAAAAGAATAGGAAGGATAGAGGATTCAATTCGTTTTACAATAATGAGCCGGGACGAAATGGAATCAGTAATAAGCGCTCTAGCGAAGGTGTCCTTGCCCCTGCTAATTGGAAAAGCACAAGCACAGTGAAGGATGGTTTTATATCAGAGTCAAGAGGCGCAGGTGCAGTTAATGGTGGGAATGGTGAAAGCCCAAGTACTAGGTTGTCAGGTTCAGATGGATTTGGAAATGAAAACAAGGTTAAAAAGGTCAAGCTCAAGGTTGGTGGTGTGACACGGACAATTCAAGCCAATTCTGTAGTCAATGGTACCAAAGAGGAGGGCTCTTCTACAAAGTTATCTCGATCTTCAGATGTCTCTAGACCACGGCAGAAGCAAAATCTTCTGGTAATAAACTTTGCTATTTCTTAGCTTGAGTGAGGAAATCACCGTCCCCCTACATTATACCAAGAGGGTTTTAAGTTTTTTTTTGTGGTTTTTTGGTATTGTACCATTTCATTCGATATTTATACATAAGCATTTGAGTTCTGGGCCATTAATGTCATAGGTCGTTCAAAATTTTCAAGTCTGAGTCTCCTTACTAAAAAAAAAGAATACGCGTTTTTGTGTTTAATACTTGTAATAATCAACTTGCGGTTGGTGTGACCCAGATCGAGTGATCTGATTTTCACCACCTGTATCTAGTTTAATTGGATAAAAGTAAATATAGAATCTTTAATGTATGGAAAATAATCCCTTTGCATTAATGTTTGCATATTAGCGTAATAATTGCATTTATCATTCTTAGCCGTCGTGATTTTCTTATTAAAGAATGATTTCGTTGCAGTCAAATTCAGATGACAATCATTCCCCTTCAGATAAGAAGAGTGGTTTAAAAGGAATTCCATGGAAGGATTTCTCAAGAAGTGGTGTTAATCTTGGGAGGGATCGGGATCGGGATCATTCTACAATGGGCAGGATATCTGGAAAGAACATCTCTGGAAAGGAAGGAGATAGATCTGAACCAGTTCGTAAGAGCAAGCGTGTACCCAAGAGGCGTGTTCTTGATGGAGAGTTTGGAGATGATGATGAGGATGATGAGATTCGGTATCTGGAGAAACTAAAAACATCGAAGGTTACCGGAGGATTTAGAGAAGAAGATGATGAAGAGTCGAGCAGGAAACACAGAAAACTTTCTGTAGTTTCTAGTATTGATAATGCTGGTCCATCAAGATCGGGCAAAGACCTGAAGAGGAAGTCCAGAACTGATAGAGTATCGGGAGACACCGATTATGAAGAAGAAGATTCATTATCTGATGGTGAGCTTGAAGGTAAAAAGAAGCAGAAGAAGGAAGCTGTTGAGCTTTTGGTAGATGGTAAGAGGGAAATGACTCTCACAACACGTCAACGGGCCCTTCAGTCAAGCAAAGATGCCTCTTCATCGCCTGGTTCAAGTTTAATTGAATTTCCGAATGGATTACCACCTGCAGCACCTAGAAGTGAGCTTTTCTGCCATTCTTTCCTACTCTTGGAATTCTTTGTTAGACTTAAAATTCTAATATTGCCATTTTATGATTTTTGTGTTGGACCACAGAACAAAAAGAGAAATCTACAGAATATGACCAGCAAGTGAAGAAAGCTGAGGCTGCTCAGAGACGAAGAATGCAAATTGAGAAAGCTGCTAGGGAATCTGAGGTATGCTATATCTTGCCTTGCATGTTTCATCATCTTCTGTTCATTACTTCTGAACTCTAGAAGCAGCAATCAATTTTTTTTTTATTGAATTATGTAGGAGGAGGCTATTAGAAAAATACTTGGCCAAGATTCAAGCAGGAAAAAGAAGGAAGACAAAATAAAGAAGCGCCAAGAAGAACTGGCACAGGTATTGAAACTCTTCATTGAGACTGTAAAATGCTAGGAATTCAATCTTTTCACTCATGGTGTACTTTATTCAGGAGAAGGCCGCTAATGCTTTGGCGCTTGCATCAAGTACCATCAGATGGGTGATCGGCCCAACGGGCACTACAGTGATTTTTCCAGATGATATGGGTCTCCCCAGTTTATTTGACAGTAAACCTTGCAGGTAATTCGTTTTCGTGGTAATTTTACTTAATACCTGTGCTTGTCGTCTGTTTGCTGATGATGATGTCTTTCTTAACATACTGTGGTATGAAAATTCAGTTATCCTCCTCGGCGTGAGAATTGTGCTGGTCCATCGTGTACCAATCCATACAAGTATAGAGATTCTAAGTCGAAGCTTCCTCTTTGCAGTCTTCGGTGCTACAAGGCTGTCCAGGAAAAGATGCAAGCAGAAACTACGTGCTAATGTTTGCAACAATCTTATTCTAGCCTTTTTTTAAAGTCTTGGGGTGATCCTGCAGAGCTGGTTGATCACTCTTGGTATATATTCTGGGATCGGCGGAAGAAAGTTGATTCTTAACTAGGTGCGGAGAAGTTCATACAAGTACAGATTTATTTCGTCTGCAAAATAATAATTATTTTTGACATTGGTTAATATAGAAACGATCTCTTTAGTTTATGAAGGTGGGGAAGAACTTGGGATGTGGGCAAAATTCATTTTCATCAAGATTACAAAAGAAAAGGAATAAATTTTTTGGTTCAATTGCATATAATTGTTGAGAGTATTTTTCTGCTACAGAATGAGTAGTATTGTAGGAGGTTAATTGTTTTTTATGAAGCTTCAAGGCAAAACAGATTAATTGTAGCTTCAAGGCAATTTCTGTCATTGATAACTATCAATATGTACTCTCTTCATACCTTGTGTACAGCTTACCGGTTTTCACTCCAGCATTGTGGTTCAGTGGTTTCTCAATCCATAAGGCCAAAGTTTCCGAGGCTGGTAACCATCTGAGGAATTCTGAAACTAGACTTCATTATCACCAACTCATGCGAACCTCCATAGTTGCTCACATCCTCTTCACGTTCTTTCCAAATTTTAAGAGAGTTTTACCTTCCAAAATTAAGTGTTTAGACGGTCTTAAGAGTGATTCTCACTTGTACTCCATGGCTCACTTATTGCAATATTACACCCGCGAATTCCTACAAAAAGAAAATAGCAATTTCAAACCGTAGGTATCAAACCCCAAAAAAAAAAAAACTTTTCTCAAGGTAAAATGTATATTTTCGGTTATTTCACGATGAAATTTAGATTTTTTGAACAACATGAGCACACAACAAGAGGGTAAAGTACTCGTATAAACAATTATGTTTATTTTTTGTACTAAATTCTTGTTACTACCCTATACTCTAGAAGTATAATCAGTTCAGTTTATGAACACTTTTAATTTCATCAAAACGATGCACAACTCAAACGCTCTCAATTCTTATCTAATAGGTCTCATTTATGACTCATTTATGTGTACACAAGTAAATTTTCATGATAGGTGTAAATGTAAAAAAAATTGACACATGTCGATGTATGATAAGTGACACATAATAATTGACAAGTTCAGAGATAAAACCTTAGAAGTTCACAGAACTACACTGATTAAAAGTCTTGAAAGTACATGATAATAAGAAAGAATTTAATATTTTTTTTTTTTAATATAGGAAAGTAAAAAAGAGAGGGTTACCCTCTTATTTTTACGCAATTTACTTTTTTACTCTGGATTGCAACTAAAAAGTGGAAGATGACTTCTTATTGGGCCATGTTCCTTTAGGCTTTAGGGCCCAATCCGCAGTAGAATGTGATTTGGGCATTTGCGGTGGAAGATATGACAGAATGGTGTTGCTTGCTCCAACACTCGACCCTGCAGACTGAGACTGCCGCCGTGAGCTTTCATTTTTGCAGATAAGGCCGCGCCAATCTCATCATCCTCTATTTCAATTTCAACACACACCTCTCTCTCTCTCTCTCTCTCTCTCTCTCTCTCTCTCTCTCTCTCTCTCTCTGTACCAAAACAAAAATGGCGCAGACGTGCGTTTCCACATCGACCTCCTCTCTCAGATTCAACTCCCTCGGCTTCGCCCCGAACCCTAGCTCGTGTTCCCAACCACAGAGCCTGACCGTCTCTCCTCCATTTCAACGCTTTCCTTCGAGGTACTTTATAACCTTCAGTATTTATGTATGTATGTAGTCAATCTCTGATTTCTCAACTTATAGAGCTATTTGGATTGGCAAGGATAACACATTTCGTATTTTTAGTAATAGTGAATTCCAATTTTCAGCTAATAATTGCTGAGAAAACTGATGGGGATGAATGGAAAATGATACTATGAGTTGCCTTTGTATGTTTCTTTTTCGGTGTTAACAAAACTTCTTCTCACTTGAGAGGTCATTCTCAGAGTGGACAAACATCTTGGTTGCTAATTTATTGTTCTTTCTTGCAGAGTTCTTTACAAATTGTATTTCTACTTTGTTCAAAACTTAGTACCAAAACATAACCGAAAGAAATAAAGGAAAGATTTTATTGTTTTGCAGGAAGTTGAAAAAGTTAGTTGGGAATAGAAAGAGTATCCAGAATTCTCCAGTAAAAGCTGTCTATGCTGATGAATTTTGGGTACCAGGTTCTCGTGAAGGAATTTGGTCCATAAGGTGGGTTTATGATGACTGCATGATTAAGAATGCCTTTTTCTCAAAAAATATTCATTCATTTGTTTGGCTAATATCGTTTTGAATATGGTGTTTCAGGGAGGATTTGCAAGTTCCATCTTCGCCATACTTCCCTGCATATGCACAGGGACAGGGGCCACCCCCTATGGTGCAAGAACGCTTTCAAAGTGTTATTAGTCAGCTTTTCCAGCATGTACGGATTAGCTATTGGTGTTATATTTTCCCTTGCGAACTTGGGGCAGTTCTGCACTGCTAGTGATTCTTTTTTAACTCTGGTTTTTATCGTTCATTTGATTGCCAGAGAATAATTCGTTGTGGGGGAGCTGTGGATGATGATATGGCAAACATAATTGTCGCTCAACTTCTTTACCTTGATGCTGTTGATCCTAAAAAGGTCTGTTAATTGTTTTTCTATCCATTTTGTGTTCTTCTGTTCCTGGTTTATACATCTTGCAAGGGGTAATGTTGATTGGGCAATTTATTGATCTGTTCATGTGTCTTCTGATTCTGAACAGGATATTGTCATGTATGTGAACTCACCAGGAGGATCTGTTACTGCTGGTATAACCTATCATAGGAAACTGTCTTGCTACTATTAAATTTCGTGTTCATAAGCCAGTTGTTTCCTACTTGTCTAACTTGATTTTATCTGCTTAGGTATGGCCATTTTTGACACTATGAGGCATATCCGACCTGATGTCTCCACTGTATGTGTTGGACTAGCAGCTAGGTACATACCCTCCTGTAGTACATTCCTCTCTTCCTCTATTACTATTAACCAGTTTCCCAAAGTCTGTGTCTCTGTGTTTGTTGTTAGCTTTTACATAGATATTATTATATTTTTTCATGTCTCACATATTTTTGACTTGATTCACTTGATCTTTAGTTTTTCATATTTCTCATCTTAGGGGGTGGTTTAGTCAATATTGAGGCTGTATGGGCATTGTTACTACTGAGTTTAGGGACTATTTCCTTTCTTCTATATGCTGGATTGTTAGCTGTAGTGATGTAAGGTTTGTTTGGCTGCGTCTTTAGGGTGTTTTCTTTGTTAGTCTCTGAGTTTTTGTTGGTTCTTTATGTAATAACACCTCTTTTGTTTCTCGAAAAAAATAAAAAAGTAAAAAAACTTGTGACTGTATGAGATGAGATGCGGAGGCAGATTGCAGTCTTACTTATTTTGTGATACATTATTACATTACATTTGCCTAATATGTGCAAGACTGGTTAAATTTATATTGTATAATTGATTGGGTATCTATACAGAATTTGAAACGCGTGTTTATTTATTTTTTCTCTTTTTCATTTTTTAGCATTAAAAAACTCTCTCCATGCACCAGTAATTAATATATTTTTGTTTCTTCATAAACAGTATGGGGGCTTTCCTGCTTAGCGCTGGCACCAAAGGTAAGAAATACATGTGGACCTTTTAATATGTCTAATTTGTGGTTTATATATTCTGAAGTATGCTAAATGTGCTTTGTATTTGTTGAATTATCCACTCAAGGAAAGCGGTACAGCTTGCCAAATTCAAGGATAATGATCCATCAGCCTCTTGGTGGAGCCCAAGGAGGGCAAACTGACATAGATATTCAGGTAGGTTATTTGTTTCCATTTGCTAACCCTTATGTCTGTCAAAAGCCACAAGGAAACATCTCTCTCTCTATATATATAAATGAAACGTCATTCACTTTACTAATGGTTTATTGCTGAATGCTGAGCTTGCCTGGTTTGGTACTTAAAGCTTATTGTATTTGAAAGTAGAACTCTTGAATCCCTTGATTTTTTTTTAATCCACCATAGAATAGATTAATTTTTGAAATTTTTTTTGAAGGCTTTTGTAAATTTTTGTGACCACCTCGAAGCCTTATTTTGTACATAAATATGTAACTTGTTTCTTGTAAGAAATTCTTGAGGTCTCTGTAATTCTAGTTCAGAGGTCAAAACTTGAAAGACAGCAAGTGATGCAACGAACTTGCAGCTGTGTCATAATATGCTTGGACGTCTAGACAGATTACTGCATGGTTATCTTACAGGTTTACTTTTTTTTTTCCTTTTCCTGGAAAGTCTAAATAGTTGGTATACTGTGCAGGCAAATGAAATGCTGCATCACAAGGCAAACTTAAATGGTTATCTTTCCTACCACACTGGTCAAAGTCTTGAAAAGATCAACCAAGATACGGATCGTGATTTCTTCATGAGTGCAAAGGAGGCCAAGGAGTATGGGCTTATAGACGGTGTGATATTGAATCCTTTAAAAGCTCTACAACCTTTGCCAGTCTCGGTAGAGAGTACTGATGAATCGAGTGAGAAAGCTGCTGCCTAGGTTAAAGGGGAATCTGGTGTCCGAAATGCGGCAAGTAATAACATGTCTGTGTTGTAGATTTAGATGAGAAGGTGAGGTCATTTTTAATGCTGAATGATGTTGATATCCGCCCATCAGAGGAGAAATATTAGTTTTGCTGTTGTCCCTCTGAACAGAAAATTCTCTTTAGATTTCTCGTGTGCTTTTAAATATCCTCTTCGGCTACGATGATAATAATGAATGATAAGTGATCGACGTGGTTCTTCTTCCTAGTCATTGTGGATCAGAAGTTTCCTCATTTTCACATACCCACTCACATTAGATTTGGAAAAGCTACTTTGACAAATTTGAGTTCTAATCAGTGATAATGATACTGAAGCTCAGGTTAAACCCACATCTATCGCAGCCCCAACTTGTCCTTGTTCCTGCCAATTGTTTCTTGGCATCTTGAAATCTCAAGTGCCGTGCACGGACGTGCCTTGGGTACATGGTCCCTGAGATTTGACAACTATTGGAGATGTCCGAGTCCTATGCACACAATATGCAGATTCTTCCCAAAAAAAAATTGTTGGTTTGATATTTGGCTTTTTCTGCGGGGAATATGTAATGGGTAAACACTAAAAAAGCCAAATGTAAACAAAGACTTTGTTGTAGCAGCTAGATTCCAGAACCTGATACTAGTTTTCTCATGCAAGAGACACACAATGCCAAATCAACAATCCATTAATTGATCACACAAAACTCTCCCAAAAGCAGGTCATCTGTTCCACCAAACCGAACCACTCCAGAAAAAGAGAACACTAAACACCTCAGCACCAAAAAGGATGTTTCACCACTCGTGTACCTCGTGCCATCTTAATAAGCATCACCTAACCAAGAGTTTTGATAGGATTTCGGTGCGTCTAAACAAGCTTTAGTTTCTGATTTTTGATAGAATCCAATGCATTATTGTTGTCTTTAGCGAAAAATTGTGTTAAAAGTGATTTAAATTAAAGATAAGCACCCACTCATTAACCTTCTGTGATGCAACTTTCTCATTTTGTGAACCCAAATTAGAAGTATTCCAAAAGATGCCGACTTGGAACAATCGCCGGTATTGGGCATGAAGAACATGATGATGACATATATTAACAATGGAATTTAGCTTAGCTAGGTACATACATTAGTTGTTCTAAACACTAAAAAACAAACACTTGGATCAAGAAGGGACAAAAGGAATCCTTTCAAGCTGGGAAAGATTGCTCCTCATGAAGCTTGGGAAATATGAAGATGTGGGTAACAATTCCTCAAGCTCATCATAGAAATCTTCTTCTTCTTCCTCTTCTGATTTTGGTGTTGTTGAGAAGCTCATGAGCTGAGAGTAACACAGGGGATGTGGGTGTTCATCCAATAGGGTTTTCTCTAGGTGGTTCACAGTGCTAAAAGGGTCTTCTTGGTAAATCACAATGTCTTGGGAAAATCTAATTGGGGATTGAATGTAGTGGAAGTGATCTTGTTCTTGCTCTTCATCTAATTTCCTTTCTTGTTCTTGTTCTTCATCTTGATCTTGCTCTTGTTCTTCCTCTTTGGGCACTTGAGCTGGGAGATCATGATCATCATCTTCACTATTGGGTTCTTCTTTTGGTGGTACTGGTTGGCTCACGCTTTTTGTGGTGGAGGACACATCAGGACCTGGATGATTATGGCTACAAGTATAGGTGATTATGAGCACAGAAGCATCAGATTTGCTTCTCTCCACTTGTTTCTTGGCAGAGCAACCCTTTGATGTACTGCACCTGTAGTAACCCCTGCATCATCATCATGATCATCAATTTTTGGATGTGAATGTTGAAAGATCATTCTTGAGCAAATTGAAAGAAAAGCTCTAACCTTGGATAAGGAGATCCTTTAATAGGTTTTTGCCCATATTTCCTCCATGACCAGAAATCAGAAGGAGGCCCTTCATTCTTTAGTTTCCCCACATTTGGTCCTATCTTAACTGTAACAATAGTCTTCTGATGAGCCACCTTCCTGTATATAACACAACACCATAGAGTTACATAAAAGTTCTGAACAAAATCTAAAACCTTTTCAGAGAAACTCCCTGAAAATTTTCACTTTCTTTGCATACAAAACCCACCTTCTTTTGGATGCCTGAGTTTCTGGCCTGCTCATGAGTTCCTTTGAAGCTTCTGAGTCCTGTTCTGGAGAAGAGAGGGTTTCATCCATCTCTTGTTTCTGTATTTAGGTAAAAAGCCTGAGTTGCAGAAGCAATAACTATAAAAAGAAATGGATCAAAGCTAGATCAGGGACTACAATTGATTAAGAGAGAGAAGAAGGCTAGACAGACTGACAGAGAAAGGAAGAGAAGGATAAGCTAGAGATGACAAAACCTCAAGTTGCTTTCTCCCTTTCTTTTCACTCATTTAATATAATATTAAAGCTGTGAGGTACTAACAGAGTAACAGTGTATATGCACAAATCAGCACACCACCACCCCCTCCCTAACTTAGCCCCACTCCCACTATCCAATATCATAACCCACCCAGTAGAAGTTTAGAACCACCATGCAAAGGATATTTCCAAAAAATTTCAATGGACAACACATCTTGGCCCCATACACGTACCTTTTAATGCATCATACAATAATATTGAATTAATGGGTTTGGTAATTGAGGTCAAGGGATATCCAATCCAAAAGCCAAACTTAAGATTAACTTATCAAATGATCAACAGGTTTATGCAGTTGATACTAATATCTAATCAACAGAGAATATATTTTGGTTAATAACCCCTCATGTCCATAGTGGATCTCCATTTTTGCCTATTTTTCTCGTTACACTTGCAGTTCAAAACCAAATGAATTTGATAGGATTAATTTTTGCAAGACGGAATGAACCATTTCAATTATCCAACTACATTGCATAGTAATGGTAAAGAGAATAAGCATAAAAGTGAAAAAATAAAAATAAAAATTCAATCATATATGGATTAGACTGATATTTTAATAGCACTATATTAAACAAGCATATTGATTTTTTTTTTTGAGAGAAAACGACTATTTAGATTGAACTAGCAAATGTATACAACGAGGGAGACATAAAACCTAACCTCGTGTATGATTACAACAAACATGCAGAAGAACACCCTCAATAATAGAGAGAGACTTCTCAAACCACTAGTGACCATACAAGTGTTCCCACTTGCTCGAAAAACAATGAGTGTACAAATGGCTACTCGATTTGTTTTGAGATAACAGCTATCGATCGAAGAAAAATCACCTACGCAGAGGCATACTAAACTAGTTAAAAGCTCAATTTCTTCATGCATATTGATTCTTAGTGCAGTGCAGTAGCTCTATCCTCTATGTAGTGAATCTTTCATTTTTTTACCACATCTTTTGCAACTACATGTCCGGGGCACGGCAGAATTTCCCCTTTTGCAGGGGGCACAAGGTGCTCGGGCAATATCTGCCTTTGCAGGGGGGTGGGTGAGTGGGGTTGGAATCCAATGGCTGAGAGATCTGTCACGTGTCCGAACACTACATGTTTGAGGCAGGCAGAATTTCCCCTTTTGCAATATTGAAAATACTTCTTCCACTTTGTCAAAAAAATAAAAAAATACCTCTTCCATTTTTTAAGTCTCTCTCTCTTTACATAATTCTATTTTGTTGTGAGTACCTCTGATCTATTTTCTAATGCTGTTTCCCATGCGAATGAATATGTGGGACAAAAGCCAGAAGCCCACGACCAAACGCAATTTAGTGTATAAGACAGACACATGGAACTGTGAAGCACCATTTTGATATGCCCTGCACTTGATTTGGTCCCCCTTTTCTTCAACTATTTTTTTACTTCACTACTATTCATTTTATGAAGCATAGTTCCTGAAACGAGATCACAATGTTGCCTTTTCTGCTGTGTACAATTGTACAAGCAGGAACTAGGTGTCCTTAAACTTGCTCATTTGGTATGCTCTTATATATGTGTATATATATATATATATATATGGACCTTCTGAAAGTACTTTGAACTAGCTGGTTCAGCTTTATGCTTTAGGCTCTAGCTATGCTTATCCAAAACTGGAAATTTTCAAGCTGGATTAAATACTAAATGCATGCATATCGTGCAAGTTAATTTAGGATGGGAAAGAATAAGTTCGTCTGGTGCCATCAGAAATCAAACACTATTAATTGGGTTCTGAGAACCAATTATATATATGCATCCAGCAACCTTGACTTTGGCCCACCTAACAAGCTAGCAACAATATTTAGATTCTTAGAAGATTCCTTTTGTAAACATTATTGGAAAAGTCAAATTAACAAGTAGACATTCATCCTTGAGGAAAATAACGAACCATCCTTGAAGGCATTCAGCATTTTACAAGCAACCTTAGATAATATTTCCTTCAAAAATTTGTATAGATAAACGAACTTTATGGTTGATGCTCTAGCTAATTTGGGGTAACATTCTCTTTAGGAGATTCGTATTTGGGAGAATGAGTTATGTCTTCTTTACTTTTAATTTTGATTTCTTTGAATTAGGTGTCCAAAAACTTATCAAAAGGAGGAAAAAAACTTTTGCAAAAAAAGAAGAAGAAGCAAATTAACTATGCTGTCGGATAAGGATGATAATACCTGAAATGGTGTGGAATTGAAAACAATCTACTAGCTGGTTTCAAACATCTCTGATTTGACCATAACTTTGAGTTCAACATTATCTTGCAACAACTAGCTCTCTTTGAACCCCCAAAAGTGCAAGTTTAATTTTGAGGTCAACCAGTCCCTGCTAGTTACATGAGCTCAACTTATCAACTTGACAATGGAATTAGACTACCAAACTTGTTTGGAAACAGAATAAATTAGTTCATGCAGGCAATTAGCTATATGCCAACCACTACAGACTATGGACGTGATGACCACTCTATATTCTTATTTAGTCACATATATATAGCTCGCCTCATATTATCTGTACCTTACCGTGTAAGCAAAGCTAACTTTTTCTTTAGAATAAAAATGGGTTGGCAACAAAGTGCTAAGAACCTCTTGAATTCTAGCTTTCTAAAACAGCCTTTCCACATTCTCACAGTAACCCTTCTTAGCTTATTGCTTCCCCTATCTTTTCTCCTCCTAAGTAGGCTTTCTTGTGCCAATTACTACTATCTCTTACCTGCGAGTACTAGTACTGCTCCTCCTGAACAGCCCTCTGAGTATTATTGTAATTTCTGCTTCTCTCTATTCCTATACTCAACCCCTTCTCTTCTCTACATTCTTGTGTCCATTGTCAGCATTGCTGCTCTTATTCACGCTCTAACAGGTAAAATTACCATTATAGCCGAGCCTCCATCTCCGATTTTCCGTCCCCATTTGTACACTGCATGGATTTTCCTATGCACATTACAAGTCTGCGTAGGTCTGGGCATTGAAGAGAGCATAACTACCGGGATCGATGGTTCGAGTCTCAGCAGTCTCGACAGATGTAACTTGTTGAGCAGAGTAGTATTTTTCTTGGGGTTGCATGAGACCATGCTCCATTGGTGTAGGGTTGTGGTGAAGCCGGTGGTGGATGACACAGTTTTCGGGGGTGCTAGGGAGGAAAGGTGGGAGGAGAGGGTGGTGATGGTGGTGAGCTTTGGTTGGTTGTGGTGGTGGAGGTTGAGGGATGAGATCGAGTCTTTGGTGGTTGTGACTATTGCCAAAAAGGAGTTGTCAATGAGTATAGGGATGGCTGACTTTGTTGGTTGGTGGTTGTATTATGTCACTGTGACTATTGGAATGGTTAGAGTGGTGAAGGGGTTCATCTGGCTTGCTATGGTTTTCTTTTGTAGAAGGAGAAGAGGAGGAAGCAATGTTACCAACACTTGTGGTGATCATGAAGACAAAGTCTGAGCAAGCACCATGCATTTTTCTATTCACAATTCTTAATTTATTTTCCTAGCTCTCTGATCAAACAAGCACCATTTAATTTGGACCCTTGTGTAATTGGTCCAAACTTGTACCTTTTTTTTTTTTGGATGAACTTGTATGCTAAATTAAAAATCACCAAATGTGTCTATATTTAATTGACTTATTCCTTTGGAAGATGTGCATTTATTTAAGATGAATGATGAACATCACCAAGTTGATGGCATAGTTCCAAACTTCCAATTACCATCCAATATTTAAAGCCAATGTATCCTTGAATTTCTTCATCGATCTCTGCCAGATAAGGATTATAACTTCGTATTTGAACCACAAATCCCACTATTGACAGCTACTACATATATTGATTACAGGAAATACTTACAGTTTGCTTTGTTGCAGCTGAAGCTACGTACATAGACAAATATATATACATATGTATATATATCAGAAAGCTGGCCTCGTCTTAATCTAAATAATGATCTTGTCATATATGATCTCAAGGTTCAGTACGTGGGAGTTAATTACAGGAAATACTTACAGTTTAATGCTAGAATTATCTTCTAAGCAATGAAATGATAACAATGTTTGTTAACTAAAAGACTCTTTAACGCTTATGTGATTAACCACCAGTGATTACAAACAACTTCAATCTCCTTGAACTTCTCCTAGCTTTATTGTATTCACAATCCTGTTCTTCTCTTTTAAAAAGAATGAGCAAAACAACAGGTGCATAGCACCCCCCACTGAAAATTTAACTTAATTCACACAGAATTTGTACCTATGCTGCTTATCCTTCACCAGTAATATTCCTCCTATTACCGCATATCCACTCAGTTGTATAACTTGTATGATTAAATTACTGAAAATAACCGTGTTACAGAGTACAGACGGACTAGTTACTGTTTCACTTTTGTAATATTCCTCCTTTTACCACATATCCACTCAATTGTATAATTACACAGCTGATAATAACTGAGTTACTGACGGACTAATTACTGCCTCATCTTTGTACTTTCCTCACAACCCTTTTATCCTTCTTATTTCTGAGTTTGTCTTCTTTATATGACTCACTCAAGGCAGTCACATCTCCCCTCTTTATTTAATCCTTCATTTCATATTCCAATCTTGTTTATTCGTTGATTAACTTTGTAATTTCGTGTTGAATATTATCATTAAATATGCTAACTGGTAGTGACATCTCCTTGTCTTTTTGTCTTAGAAGGACTAAAAGGGTCTTTTTTTTAAGAATTTTTTTTTGGCATTTCCAGGCTACATGTTGTGTTCATATTATCGGAAATGTCACAACATTAGTTGCATTCCTCGCCTCATTTTTCTAATAATTTTCTTAGTTAAGGAAGGTACTTGAATTGAACCATACCTGTACTGATCGTTGTTACCAACCAACCTTGTATACAAATTGATGGAGGTAACATATATTCATTGATATTAATCCGAGAATCCATTTTGGTTTGAGTAGCTAGTATATTATTTTGCTTTCTTGTAGTTTATGATCTGCAGAACATAATCTGTGAGATGGCAGATGCATTCTTCTCTTTCACACCATTTGATTTTGGAATCCAAGGCGGTTTGAGTCCCCCCCAGCTTGAAGATTATGACAAAGAAGAATCAGTAATGTTCAATGTTAGCAAGGGAGACCATTTGTTTGGTATAGAAGATCAGTTGGGAGAGATGAATACTCTTTGTTCTGAACATGGCTTCTACCAAGACAACAAGGCCAAGAAAGGAGTAGTACTCTCCCATTTTTCCAAAGATCAAAACCAACACCATGATCTTGACCACCAACAGCAATCCAAGCTAAACTTTCTGATTTTGGACAACTTCAACTTCGAAGCAATTTCTTCTCAACACGGTTTCTATCATGTCAACAAGGCCGGGAAAGATCAGCTACACCACCATTACCAGCAGCAACAACAGCAATCCAAGTCAAGTTCTTCAAGTTTGGAGAATTTCAGCTTTGATTTTAGCTTTCCCTCAGCAAAAGTTACACAACCAATTGAGGATGGTGTTCGGTTTACACCCAGCCAAATCGAGGGCTCAGGCATTGTCGAAACCAACAAGCAAATGCCACCTCCTCATTCTTCTGCAACACTGGAGATCCTAAACAGTTACGGAAGCGCCTTCAAGAAGTTGAAGGGGGAAAGACTAGGCAGCAGCAACACAGTTAGGAGCAATGAACTTGATCAAAGCAGCAGCTATGTTGTTAGTGGTAAACAGAAACTGTCGACCGAAGAGGTCATGAGGGTTGCTGGAGCAAGGTATGTGCAATTCTCTAGTCAGGGGTGTGATGATTTTTACATGCCTATGCACCCTTTTGGCTATGCGCTTTCAGGTCTATCCGAAGAAGAAACGAAAGATGTAGAACTTGCTCACTTGCTCTTAGCTGCAGCAGAGAAAGTAGAGTACCAACAATTTGAAAGGGCGAGCAGATTACTTCTGCAGTGTGAATGGATTGCAAACATCAAAGGCAGTCCTGTTCAGAGAGTTGTGTACTATTTCACAGAGGCGCTTCGTGAGAGGATCGAGAAAGAAACAGGAGTTGGTAGTACTAATAAGGGGAATGAAGAAACATTGCCTGAACATGTTCAGGGTTTGAGTACAAACATTGCATACATCACATGCCACCAAGAAGTCCCTTTCCATCGAGTAATGCAGTTCGTTGGCATCCAAGCCGTAATCGAAAATGTTGCAAATGAGAGTAGAATCCACTTGATAGATCTTGAGATCAGGAGTGGAGTGCAATGGACAGGGTTGATGGAAACACTAGCAGAACGAGAGGAATGCCAGGTTGAGCTTCTTACTATTACTGCTGTGGGAGTTAGAGGCAAACAGACGATAAAGGAGACAGGAGAGAGGTTGGCAAGTGTTGCGAAGTCGCTGAACCTACCCTTTCAATTTAAAGAAGTGATTGTATCAGACATGGGAGACATTAAGGACCAATTATTCACTGAAGTTGAAGATGACGAAGCTGTGGTTGTGTACGCGGCACTAGTACTGAGGACAATGCTTCCAAGGCCTAGGTGCTTGGAGAACTTGATGAGGGTGATGAGAAACCTCAACCCTTGTTTGATGGTGGTCATTGAAGTGGAAGCGAACCATAATTCACCGTCATTTGTGAACCGTTTCATTGATGCATTGTTTTATTACAGTGCATTTTTCGACTGCCTTGAATTCTGTATGAAACAGGAAAAGTATAGGGTGATCGTGGAAGAATTGTTTTGCGAGGGCATCCGAAACATTGTGGCGGCAGAAGGGAGTGAAAGGGTTACTCGAAGTGTGAAGATGGATGTGTGGAGGGCCTTCTTTGCAAGGTTTAGAATGGTGGAAATGAGCTTTAGTAATTCGTCATTGTATCAAGCTAGTTTGGTGGCTAAAAACTTTGGTTGCACAACACTTGATAGGACTGGAAAATGTCTCACCGTTGGCTGGATGGGAACCCCAATTCATTCGATTTCGGCTTGGAAGTTCCGTTGAGAGAAATGTAATATTATATATATATGCTTCTTCTCAGTTAGTACTGAAAAGAGAGAGAGCTTTTTCATCCTTGTGAGTTGTGACATGTAAATAACAAGTTAGTTTTCTGCATTATATTGTTGTGTGCATATAAGTATAACCAAAACAATTAATCGTGTTGACGTTTAATTTGGAGTATGATTGATATGTGAAAGGCAAAGTGCCTCTGCATCTTTACGTGCACATCAAACTCAACTTCATCGCCGGCTGGTTTTGTTGTTCGTGCCTCAAGCTTGTGCTCTTCGTTATATGCATGGTTTGCACTCATCTTCTTATTGAACGAGATTGAAAACTACTTGATCTAGCTAGCAAGCTTAGTTCAAACTGTGCCCTTTGCTCGCATCTTTGATATAACAAGCTTAGTTAAAAAATGGACTCCGCGTGCAATAATTCTTGAGAGCATTTTTGCTCGCATCCCTAATCCCTTGGTTAAAATGATGCTCACATTCCCTTTTAACTTATATAGTATCCCTTGGTTAAATGGCTAAGGGCAATGCTAGGGGGCCTCATTAAGGCCTAAGATGTGGAGGCCCCAATCCAATGTGTCATGCCATGTCATATAAAATAAATTATATTTTTAAATGCATGTTAATATTTATTCCAATATCAAATATTACAAAACCAATATTGCCCTTTCAAATTTTGAATTAAATTTTATCATTTTATATATTTATCACTTACAATCTAAAATACAAAAGAAAAAAAAATTACTAAACCCCAAACCTCTAAAATTGTCACCATACCCCTAATCCCTAAACCCTAAATCCACCTTACCCCTAAACCCTAAACCCTAAATCCACCTTACCCCTAACCCCTAAACCCTAAATCCACCATACCCCCAATCCCTAAACATTAAAATTGCTGTTTCGATTCTTAATTAATAACCACTATAAAATTGCTAGTTTTTTTTTTCATTTATCTATAATATATATTTTATAAAATGAATTTATGTTCATAAAAAAAGAGATTTCGTTCTATCCAAAAATAAAAGATTTCGTTTGATCTTCAAATATGGAAAAAGAGTCAATTATATTAATGAGTAAATTCGTGCATATGTTTAATGTCAATTAATGAGTAAATTGATTGATAAGGATAATTAATGAGTAAATTCGGATATATGGTTAATGTAAATTAATGTGTAAATTATTTTTCCTTATATTTGTAAGAATAATTAATTATATATATTTGTAAGCATAATTAATCGATAAATTTTAAACTTGAATAAGTAATAACCATTAGATATAGAATGGATATGATAGACTTTTGCCTAAAATGATGTGGCATCTAAGTAACATAATTTCACAATTGGTCAATGATATGGCATGCCACATATGATTGAGGCCTCCACATCTTAGACCTTAATGAGGCCAACAATCTTTTTCCAATGGCTAAATGTTATTTCGGGCAATGTAAACCACGTCACAAATTCTCCGATGGTCCGACCCGGCATGTAAGCCACGTCACCAATACTCTGGGGTAGAGGCCACGTCACCAGACTTGCCACGTGTCAATCCCAAACGGTTTTATTACCTTGTTATGTCTTCCGTTTCTCACTCCTAGGCTTGTGTGTGGAGTCGCAGACCAGACCAAATGAGCGTAACAGGGCGAGGCATGATGGTGTCCAAAGCTACCGACTCTGCGAGTAAACTCAAAGTCAGTATCTCTAAATCTCTTCTACTCCTCCTCGCGATTTTGGCTCTTTTTCTTTTCAGAATAATAATAATTTAGATGAATGATTTTCATCAGAATTGGAATTTATCATGATCAGACAGCAGCCATGGACATTTATCTTCTGATGAATTTCAATTGCAGTTTGGATACGAAAGAAATGAAATTTTAGAGTTTCACACTCATAGCTTGTAGTCATGGAGCAATGTTTTTAGAGAGAAATAGCACTTCACTATTTTCTCTGCAGCTAAACAAGTAAATCTAAATTAGATGCTTTTTTTTTTTCAGAATTGAATCGGAACTGGAATTTATCATGATCAAACAGAAATGAAAATTAATCTTTGGAATTTCAATTGCAGTTGGATATGAAAGGATTGGAATTTTTACTTTTTAGAATTTCAATTGCAGTCCACTATTTTCTGTGCAGCCAAAAAAGTAAATTCTAATTTTTGATTTACGAAGTTATGTGATTTTTGTGGGCAGAAGTCACATGGAGAAGAACCAGGAGATACTGTTGGCTTGGCACAGAAGATGTATCAACTTAAGAGGCAAATTCAAGCAGAGAGAGTGATGTCAGTAAAGGAAAAAGTTGATCAGAATAGGAAGAGGCTAGAAAGTTATGTTTCGAAAATTTCATCAGCAATATCAAGAGCGAATGAGCCAAATGGGAGCTCAAAATTACTTAATTCAAGAATTGAACATCCTCCCTGCAAATTCAGTGGTTTTTCTAAGGGAATTGGTGATAAAGATTATAGTAACAATGAAGAGGAATTACTCTCATCAAGTATCGAGCTTCCCAAGGCTCACAAGATTGATCCTTATACAACTTGGATATGGTTGGACAGGTTTGATACACGTTTCTGTAAAAGCTCTAATTTTTTTTTTGAGGTTTTCAGGATTAATGTGAAAACGTTGTGTTTCTCCTATCTCAAACTATTCTTTCACAGCACAGAAATCAGAGAATGGCTGAGGACCAATCAGTAGTTGGGAGGAGGCAAATTTACTATGATAAAGAACATGGCAGTGAAGCTCTGGTCTACAGTGACACTGATGATGAGTTGACAGAACCTGAAGAAGTGAAGCGTGCATTTTCTGGAGGAGAAGATCGAATTCTCTCGTAAGTTTAAATAAGCTTAATGACTATGTCTGCTTGTTAACTTGTCATATTCTGTGATGTTTAATTTTTCTGTTCGTGTTGAATTCGGTAGGATGGCCTTTCAGGAGCATGGGACAGGAGAAGAAGTAGTGAAAGCTGTGAGCCAGTTTATTGGAGCCACCACTTTGGAAATCCAGGTAGCTGGATTAAGATGTCTTTGCATGCTAGGTTATGGAGGATGTTCATTTTCATTTGAAATCTAGCTTTTGGTGTCTAAATTTCCAGCATTCTACACTTGCAGGAGCGGTACATTACAATCAAGGAGCGGGACTGTGAGAAACATGAATCAAAAGGTTCTGGGGAATCTGGGTCAGATAGGCACATTTCTCTTGATAAGAGTCTCAGTGCTGCATTAGATTCTTTTGATAACCTTTTCTGCCGCCGGTGCCTGGTAAGGGGTGTCATCAAAAATGGATTGTTAAAGAGAATCATTTGTATTGTGTTATTTGTTGCAACTCCTGAGTGCCTTTTATCTATCCAACAGATATTTGATTGTCGTCTGCATGGATGTTCTCAGCCTCTAATCTATCCTGTAAGCAGCAACATATTCATATGTTTCACCTTATTCTGAATTTCGTTTATTGTTTTGGTTACATTGGAAGAGATCAAGCCGTCGATACCTATCACGTATCCTAATCATTACCAATTATCTCACCCTCCCTCACCACTTTGTATATTTTATTAAAGGCTTTGTTTTACAGAGTGAAAAGCAGTTGCATTGGTCTGAACATGATGAGGACGAGAAACCTTGCAGTGATCAATGTTACCTTAGGGTATGATCATTTCTTTCTTGATGTGTCAGAGGAGTTGATCTTTCCACTCCTGATATTTTGTTTGTGAACTTTCTGGTTTACAGCATTGTAGTCTCAATTTAGTTTCATTTTGATGTGAAATGAAGAAACTTATAATTATGATGTTTGGAGGAATTTTATCAAACAAAGAAAATTGCCAGGCACTGGATGCACTGATTTTCTACATAGGGAATACAATCCTTATCCAACTCAGTCGCAAAGATCTAGACTTAGATGACCCCAGAATGATATGGAATGCAATCCTTATCCAACTCAGTTGATGTACATTGCATTCCATATCATTCTGGGGTCATATATGTCTAGATCTTTGGTTGTTTTTTTTTGCTAATTGAATGTTAGGAGAAATAGTATAGTACTTCACTAGTTACGTATTAAGTTTCAATCATCAAACGATATTATATCTTCTATCTGTAAAATATTAGCTTTGACTTCCAGTGTTCTGTAACTGCTATCAAAGTTATATGTATATGTTAGCTTTGACTTCTGATAGAAGGGCAGCGTTAATCTAACGGTTCTTCATATCATGAACTTGATCAAGTGAAATTCTTTCACTTTCAAGTGATTTTCCCATGTTATTGACTTTGATGAATTATACTGCTAAGATGCATATAGTTTGAGGCTGGCTGGCTACAATTTTTTTTTTTCTTTCTAATCAGAGGCTGGCCACATAGTTCTTCTTTTGTCATTCTACTTATATAGGGTGTATTTATCACACTGGTTATGATTCCTATGATCCATATTTTGTTTTGATTTTTTCCACTGTTCATGGGATTTTGAAGTATGACTTCCAGGTCCTTCTTGCAGTTAAACGTAGTTGAAAACCTGCTGGAAAGTCCAGATATTGATGCTCTGCACAGGACGAACATAATAAAGTCAGGGAGAGAAAGTGCTCCAGCATCATCATTTAATGTTGAACAACCAAGTTCTCGTGGTAGTACGGACATCATACATGATGAATACATTCCTGGAAAAGCTGTGCCCGTCACTTCAGAAGCTATTCATAGTTCAGAAGTCATAACAGGAACTTTAGGTTTGGATACAGATATGATGACGACGCACAATGAAAGTACAGGGAAACGCAAGGTCGTAAAGTACACAGATATAGTGGCACATGAGCGAACTATAGTGCCTGATGATTTGCAGGGGTCTTCTAAGAAACAGAAGAGCTTAGATGCCTTGAATTTAGTAAGTGGAACTAGTGTACCTATCCTGGTTCAAGATCACATTACCAGTTCTGAACGTAGGAACCCAGATACTGGTTTACTCTATAAAAATGAACTTGAAATGACCAACAATGAATCCACCAGACATACTTCAAAGGAACTTGTTTGTTTTGGTAGTTCTTCCTGTGATGAATCTATGGACAATGTCAAACATGAGCCAAAAGATGCAACAGCAGTACTGAAGCAACCATCCAAATCTACAGGAGGTCAAGTTAAAGGGCTGTGTAGCAGCAGCTCTGAGTGGAAGGCAGTAGAGAAAGAATTATACATGAAGGGATTAGAGATATTTGGGAGAAACAGGTAGGCCATTTTTGAATCTAAAATGTGTCACATGGATCATCGACTTCACCCTTCCTTGCCCATTCTTACTGTTAGATTTTTTTTCTCTTCATTATAATGATATACTACCATGTTTACTACAAAGAAATGTTACATGGCTACTGTGCACCCCAAAATTTTGGAAACTCTTTGGAAGATAGACCAAAATGACACTTTGGAATATATGTCATCTTACTGAAGTCCATGTAATCATCCTTGGAACCATTCAAGTTGGTAGGAGACTTTAAGTTTCGTAGAATGGTCCTGCACTACTTCTGCATGAGTTTTGCAATTTATTTTCGATCTTACTAGTTTTTTGTTTTGTTTTTTTATATGTATATGGTGTACTGTATCTTTGATTCTTTTCTTTGTACTCAACGGGTAACTTATTTCTGCAGTTGCCTCATAGCCAGGAACTTACTTTCTGGCTTCAGGACTTGCTTGGAAGTGTCCATTTTCATGCATGATGCTGAAGCTTCAATGCCTAACAGATCTATTGTTGGACCATGTTCATTTATGGAAGATAACGGAAAAGCTGATACAGATCAGAGTGTAAGCATCAAATAAATTTTTTATTCCCTATTTCTTATAAGGTGATTGTAAGAATGTCTTTTGGCAACTAGGCCCGTGGAACTATTTCCGACTTGCAAGCTGAGCTAGCATCCATACCCTTCTGTTCATGTACATGAGTCTTTCGAATTTTATTCTGCAGTTGCTAGCCAATCTATGTTTGTTAGTTGACCCCTATTCTTTTCCCATTCCCTGATATGGCCCAATCAGCAACATAGAGTTACGCTTCTGTTACCTTTTATTTTACTTGTTTTAGGAACAAGAGATGCGAACAAAGTCACGATCATTTCGTAGAAGGGGCAAAGCACGGAGGCTTAAATATTCTTGGAAGTCTGCTGGGCACCCATCAGTCTGGAAAAGGATTGCTGATGGCAAAAACCAGTCTCGCAAACAATATATACCATGTGGATGCCAGTCTACATGTGGAAAGCAATGTTCTTGTCTGCAAAATGGAACCTGCTGTGAAAAATACTGTGGGTATGTTGGGTTTGACTCTATTATGGTTAACTGCTGAAGCAAAGAAATGCATAGAACCGGTGCTAAGATGTTTCTTATTAAAAAAAAAAATAGTTTGATAAGAAAACCCACAACATATGGTATGTATTGTTGGATTTCATTTTCAAAATAGTTTTAATGTGATACATCATACATGTGTGGTGGAAAGTTGTCAGATATGAAATGTTAATTATATGATATGAATGCATAATACATATATCTAATTATCTATATATTATGCCTCATACAAGCTACCTGATTTAGATATTGCCTTCATCAAGGTTGGGAGAGAGATGGGATGGTTAGGAACGATAATCTGTTCTGCCCAACCGTTCAACTAAACATAGAGGAATTCTATGCCTTAAATTAAATTGAAACTGCATCCTGAAATCAACATCAATTTATTTCGTAATGCTGAGCTCGATTTGTTCAAGTGGTTTTCCTTTTGCTCAGCTTATAAGTTGCTTTCACTTTTCAAATGGCCCCACTATGTGAAGTACTCACTTGAAGTTTTCTAACCACAAAACGGCAGAAGTTTGCACTAGTTTTACACACAGTGAACCGATAAATGAGATGGTAAATGTCTGCCTGACCAGTTAACTCTTACATCTTCAGGTGCTCAAAGAGCTGCAAAAATAGGTTCAGGGGATGCCATTGTGCAAAAAGTCAATGCAGAAGTCGGCAGTGCCCATGCTTTGCCGCTGATCGTGAATGCGACCCAGATGTCTGTCGCAATTGTTGGGTTAGGTAATGAGTTTTATATTTATACTGTTACTTCATTGACTTTGGATAGTCTTTGCATGCACTGCAGAAAATATGTCAAATTTATGTTGTATATGGACCAGCTGGGTGAGCTGTTTGAACCAGGCTTAGATTTTTCAGTTTGAGCTCTATCTTATTTTGAAAATATTGGGTTCCCATTTAGCCTCCTGTCTATTGAAGACATTGTAGTTTTTCTTTCATGTCATTGTAGACTGTTTGTTACACTTTTGGTGGGTGTTTTTGAATCTTGCATACTTGATGCAGTTGTGGGGACGACTCATTAGGCCAGCCACCAAAACAGGGAGATAGTCAATGTGGAAACATGAGGCTTCTTCTAAGGCAACAACAAAGGGTGAGCAATCTTAGTGTTTAGTTAAAAAGTTGCTGCTGTGGTCTACATAATTTACTTTGTGATTTATCATTGCCTTCCCCTTGTTTTCAGATTCTCTTGGGTAAATCTGATGTTGCTGGATGGGGAGCCTTTTTAAAGGTTAGAAAATAAATGCTGTTGAATTTTGCTTCCTACTAATTTATAGCTAATTCTTATCACCAAATTGAATAATATGATTTCAGAACCCTGTTAACAAAAATGATTATCTTGGAGAATATACTGGTGAACTTATCTCCCATGAAGAAGCAGACAGACGTGGGAAGATATATGATCGTGCAGACTCTTCATTCCTTTTTGACTTGAATGATCAGGCAAGTAAAAAATTAAGCTTTACATTGTGTATTCATGGTAAATATGTAATGCCTATAGCTTTACTCTGGCATGAGATCTCAAGGTAGTCACCTGTTTACTTACAGTGGGTCCTAGATGCTTACCGAAAAGGAGACAAGCTTAAATTTGCAAATCACTCGAAGAAACCTAACTGTCATGCAAAGGTATTTAAGTTTGGACGATTTTCCTGTTTGATTAATTATTAGTGGCTGAGCTAATTTGTGGGCTTGCATAGGTGATGTTGGTTGCGGGAGATCACCGAGTAGGCATTTTTGCCAAGGAGCATATTGATGCTGGTGAGGAGATCTTCTATGATTACTGTTACCCACCTGAAACAGAAATCCCATGGGCTCAAGCTGAGGGTTCAAAGAGGGATGATTCATCTGTCTCTCAAGTCAGAGCAAAGAAACACCAATCCCATTGAATGGAAAACTTGCATGGCTTGGGATGTACATAATAAACATGCACATATTTCGACTTTGGATTTATACATGACAGCAGTTGAGAATTATCTTCATAAGTAGGTATGCCAGCTGCTTCCCTACGAGTTAAATTGGCTCTACATGTTGATATGCCCAAGCTTGCTTTCAGAAAGATAAACATTAGACAATAAGATTTTATTGGAAATAAGGCTCATTTTATAAATTTAGGAAGCAATAAGCTAGAAATTCTTGTAGAAGTTTCGTATTATACTTGGGATTGACAATGCTCTCGCAGAGGCATGTCGTCTTTACTTTGTAAAATTTTCTTTATTGAAAAGGAAAAACCTCAAAATTTGCTCTATTTCTCTCTTGGTAATAAATGGAATTGCTTTTCTGTAAAAAAAAAAATTGGAATTGCTTTGTAAAATTTCCTTTATAGAAAAGGAAAAGCCTCAGAATTGCTTTGTAAATTCTTGTAGTAGTTTCATCTTGATACTATGACTTGTTTCTCTCTGGACCTCTCCTAGTTGTAGTTCCATTATGATCTTGCTGGAGTATAGATATTGAGTTTGTGGCAAAAAGGATGAGATAGGAAGGTTAAAATGTTAAATTGATGAATTTTCTTATACGAACTATAGAAGTTTAAAACAATCATAAACTTTGACGTGCATTCCAGGTCGCTCTCATTGCAAGCTATCTGTAAGAAATAATGAAAGAAATTAAAGTATTTACAAGTTAGAAAAATTGTTAGAGTTGCTGCAAATGAGCATACAACAATTCATTCCAGACATCAGGAATGCCAGGAAGACACCAATGACTGCAATCTTGGCTGCCTGAAGAGGAAAGCTTTCCTGATTTTCTTCCATATATAGATGGATGACCATCTATTCTATATTCTGACAATCCAGTTATGTTCAAGAATGTGATGGGAGTTCTCATCTGCTTTATGACCTCATTTGCAATCACATTTTTCTCACCAGAAGAGGCACCAGAAGTTTGCAGTGGTTGAGTAGCTTCCTTACAACTGCCCCCTGAATTCCATTGACCTCCCCTATTTAAATGGATCACATTCAAAACCACTCAGAAAATGTTGTTCGAAATTACCCCATTATGAAGTTTATGCAGCATGGCAAACCTGAAATGGGATGGTGCCGAACTTCGAAAGAAAACTCGGGTTTTGCGTGGATTGATGTTTCTATCAACCCATGATGCCCAGGTCATCAAAGCTTTTCTGAAAGCTGTGGAAACATCAAGCCTTGGATGAACCTGGCCCCCTTCTTGGTAGTAATTAATCCTGTTATCGACTCCAAATGTCACTTTCCAATTGAAAACCAGTAAAATGTCACAACACAGAGTTTAATAGATAAAAAATGGGACTGACCCAGCTTTGGTTTTATAATGAGACCACCAATGTGCGGTGTTGAATATCAGAATATCAGCTCCTCTCCATCTAGATGAACCATGATCGATGGCATCAATTCTCAAGGTTTGCTTCCTCTTCTGCCCTACTCTTGCCTTGCCTTCATGAACTAAGAAATGGCTCACATAATATTCAACTGTACACTTGTAATCCTGTGATTAAGAAACACCTTCAGAATCGAAAACTGAATTAGCTTACACATTGAAGAAAAGATAAAAGAAGAGTTGCGCAAAATTACCACGAATTTGAAACTGTAATTTCCCTTCTCTTTGGTGATTCTGCGCCTATGGGTCTCAAAGACCCTACTTGGATCTCTTAAAGCTCCCATTAACATGCACAACATGGATTCCCATTGATTCCTATTGATTGAATCACCCACAAAAACTAATCTTTTCCCTCTTATCAGTTCCAGCATTTTTGTTGCATTGAACCTATGGCACACCAAAACACACAACTTCAACATTGCAATCTAACCCCACTGTGCTATAAGAAGTCATCATATACGGCTACAATTGCCTTTTCAAACTGTCAAGAGATTGAAGAAAGAATTACCTTGGAATTTCACAATCTTGTGGTTGCCATCTCCACTTCATGTAGTCTTTATCTAATCTTCCATTGCCCTGACAATTAAAACCTTCATCTATCAAAGGACATGAACCATTTGTGTACAAAGGATAGCTCTCATCATAAACCCACCTCCCTCTAGTAAAATCACATCCTCCATTTATTCTCTTATCTTTAACCTTCCCACTACTTGAATTTTGAATCTTTTCGAATGAAGTTGCTTCAGTCTTCTTCTCTTCAATCTTCTTACTACTTGAGACTAATTCAATCTTTTCCGATGCATCAGCTATAACATCTTGCTCTACTGGTGCCAATGCTGTGAAATTACCATCTAACCCACCACCGCCTTTCTCTTCTTCATCTAGTGTCACTTTGGATTCGTTGGCCTTCCTCTGTAACCCACCAAGAAGTGAAATCCCTGCAGACCCAGTAGCATTTTCAGGTCTACTGGAATGGGTGCTCTTCAAGATTGAATCTTTCGGACCATTTACCGGCAAATTTTCACTAAACCCATTCAAACTCTGAACAGTTAAGGGTCTGAAACCCAAAAGGAGTGAGGACTTGTTGAACTGGAGATGGGCTTCTTGGGGAACTGAAGGGGTGACTTTGATGAGCCAAGTGGTAAAGAAAGTGAGAAAGATGAAAGAGGAAAAAATTGTGAAAGAAAACACCAAGAATCTAGTGGGTTTCAAGGAGAAACTTCTCTGCCTCTCCATGAAGTGAGACTGAGAAAGAGTAGGAACTTGAAGTCGATGAGAATTGGGTGAGATTTGTTAAGAGTCTGTCTGTGTGATGCTGAGAAGAGTGGAGGAAAAACAAATGGGGAAAATGTCAAGGCATGCAGAGCAAATAGTCTAAACCTGATAATGTGAGTATAAATGCTAAAGAAAGCAGAGCAGTTGCTAATTGAGAAAGTGGGTTGTTAAAGAAAAAAACAACGGATAATTTCTGTACTAAAAGAGCCCCATGTAAAATGTCATGTACACCCCTCTTATTTCAATTTTAGTAATGTCAAATGTTGAAGGAGGCAAGGAGCATATCAGCATAGACAACATTAAAAAAGAGCTATGAACGTTTCTATTGATTATAATGCTTGTGAACTCAACGATTTCCCGACTCTCAGCTTAACGAGATTCAAATTTGAAGTATGCAACTTCTGTTAGACTACCACACTCATTATTCAAGACTATGATTTCAATAGTTTGAAAATACACACTTATTGATAAGAATAAATCAACAAAATATTTAATCATATTAGGCAATTACCATCAACCCTCCACGTTTTATGAAAAGTAATTCTTAACCAATGTTTCTCCTTTTACAAAAGAAAGCCTTTGTTCCCATTTCACCTTTGATAGCCGAGGTAGTCGCACTTGAATTTGCTTCCCTTGCAAGGTATGCTCTCTTCTTTTTTTTTGGCAAATTTGCAAGATATGCTCTAGCAAAGTATGTGATGGAATGAGGGAAACAAAAGAGGGGTATGTATGTCTTTGTCATTAGAAGCATGGCAGGATAGTAAATCTTAGGAAAATCATTGGCGACGTTAGTACGTCATGGACTCATGGGACCGCACATAAATGCAGACAAACTCAGATTGAGATTGGGAGATTCCAATCTAATCCTTAACGAGTTAAACAAAAGTAATTGAGAGCGAGTTATTATCACATCATCCTGAGCTGTATGGATCTTGCCCTTTTAACTGATTTTTTTGTATACACTTCTTTTCCTTTTCTTCTTTCTCCTCTTTCTTCATTTTTTTGGTTCTGTACTTTGATGCTGCCTTTTTTCAACTTCCCCTTCCCTTTAATTTCATTCAGCCATTGATTGTGTATGGTCATACTCACTATTTTTATCCTTTTCTGCAAATTTTGTAGTCAATTTCTATTGATTGAATGTGAAATTCAACCATAGCACCTACAAAAAAAATATGGTTATGATGACTATATGAAAATTTCGCATACAAATCCGAAGAACATACGCGGGAGATCGTCACAAAACCCATATCGCAAAGACCAAAATAATCTAAATTGAATCTGTGGAACTTTTTCCTTATTTGGTTTCACAATTATATATGTCTTTTTTTTTCTTGTCAATAATTAAAGAGCACAAATGTATCTGTCAATTAGAAGTAATCAACCATATTCATTACTATCATATATGAGTCTAGGAATGAATATGGTTGATTACTTCTAATTGACAGAGTGATATGATTAATATGAAAACCTGAGATTGGACAAACCACAAAGTGTACTGCACCGATTAGTTGTCTTACAATAATAAAGCTCAAAGCTTGATCATAAAAGAACCTAAGAGATTCAATCATGCAAATTTGTGAAATTTCATAAAACTTCGTGTAATTTCGTAAAAACAATCGTGGAATTTCGTGGTATAAGTACACCCTTTTTTTTTGTTATAGCTAATTTTGAACCATTAATATAAAAATGAATTGATATTCAGATTGGTGGAGATAAAAATAATATAAATTCGTGGTATAAGTACACCCATTTTTTTTGTTATAGCTAATTTTGAACCATTAATATATTAAAAATGAATTGATATTCAGATTGGTGGAGATAAAAATAATATAAAAAATTACCCATAAGGCGATTTTGGGTGACCTTATGCTTCAAAAAGCCACCAAACATTTTTTACCCAAATAAGGCCACCAATATTTACAAAAATGCCACCGTATTTTTTTGCTATTATTTACAAATATACCACTGTATACGGAATCAACAATAAAGCTACTGTCAAAACACACTAAAGCTATTGACCAACGACAATAAACCTATTGTCCAACGACAATAAAGCTACTGTAAAAAAAACACTAACGCTACTGTGCAAAAACAATAAAGCTACTGACCAAGGACAATAAAACTACTGACCAACGACACTAAAGTTATTGTCTAACGACAATAAAGCTACTGAGTGGCATGAATCGTAATTTTGAAAAAATTTAATGTTAGATAGAAATGGTTAAAGTTACTGAGTGACATTATTTGGGAAACAAAGGTACTGTGACGTTTTGAAAAATAAGACCACATAAAATGGCCTTATGAGTCATTGGCCCTAAACTTTAATGATTTTTGAAATTACCAAATATCATAATTTCACAAAACCACAATTCACATTTCAGATTTTTATGAAAAATACACAAATTCACAATTGACATATTCATAGTTAATATTTCACTAGAAATAACAATTGTATTAAACACAACATGTTTTTTTTAGTCAACAACACAACATGTATTTTCAGAAATTAAAATAATAAAAATAAAATAAATAAAATCGGGTGTCCTGATTGGGTGATGGCTGTCGTGGGTTGTGATTGCTAACAATCAATGATCCATATCGAACCTCTCGAATTTCTTTTTCTAAAAATTAGTTTATTGAATTCTCAAATTTTATAAAATCATTAAAAATAGGTAGCCAAACAATTCCCTAAAAATTCTTACGGATTCTTCGTAACATCTACTTTATTTTTAAATCTTCAAATTAAAATTACAACTTAAAGAAAATTTATGGAAAATTTTCGAGGCTTTTTTATTATTACCGATGTTATAAATTTAATGTTGATTAAATCTGAATCATTCTATTAATTTTTTTCGAGACTCACAATTAGGATATCGGTTAAGCACAAAGATTTTTAATGCAATTTAATTATAGGTTGGAATCTTGGGATCCTTAGATATTTTGAATTTTTCTTTCTTTCTATATATATTTATGTCGTATATAAAAAAATATATAAAAATAGACCAAGGATTGCAATATTTAAAAGCACCATCAATTTTCAAATGCCCCGCATTTTTTTTGCAAGCACTGCATACGGAAACAACAATAAAGCTACTGTCCACGACAATAAAGCTACTGTCCAACGAACCTACTAGTCAACGAAATTTTTTTTCTTATGATATATATATATACTATCAACGACAATAAAGCTACTGTCAAAGCACACTATGATATCTACTGTCATATATATACTATACTATTTTCAAATATCATATAGCTACTTGTCATATGACCTATGATATATATTTATATAAAAAAATATATAAAAATAGACCAAGAATAAAAACACAAAAACCCAAAGACCCGGCAAAAAATTATATACTTATATATATATATATATATACTTGTCATATGATATATACTTATATATATATATATATTTTATATCATATATACTTGTCATATATATATATATATTTATATGATATATACTTATATATATATATATATACATGTCTTCTCCACTACATAGGACTATGCACTTTTAAAGTACATAGTTTCAACATAAACCGTCAAATCAGATCATTTAAACAGATCTGACGGTTAACATTAGAACTATATACTTTAAAAGTAAATAGTCCTATGTAGTGGAGAAAAATTCTATATATATATACTTGTCATATGATATAACTTCTATATATTAAACATTATTTCTATCATAAAAGAAAATTAACGAAAATAAATTTTTAAGGGTTTAGTAGTTAAGAAGTTAGGATTTGGCCAATGAACGAGTCACCATATTCATGGACATTCCAGCAAATATCACATTTTTCCACGAAATACCACATTTTTTCACGAAATACCACGTTTTTTCATGAAATATCACGTTTTCCCACGAAATATCACGTTTTCCCACGAAATATCACAGTTTTCCACGAAATACCACGTCTTCCTACGAAATACCGAATTTTCACGAAATATCACGACATATTACCAAACATTACGAAAGAGTGAAATTCTACAATGAATGACCCTCCGATAAATTAACGAAAACACATTCTTAGGACTTTAGTGAGTTTGAGGGTTAGGATTTGGCCAATGAATAACCCATCATGTTCATGGCCTTTTAATTTAACAAAAAAAATTATTTTCAATATTTTCAAGTTTATTGATGTTTAATTTAATTATTAATTAACTATATATTTTATTTCAAATTTGTATTCAACTCGTAATCGTGATGCCTGCTCACATAATGGATTATCGGTTCCTTAATGTCAGTCTACTGACCCTTGCATGTACTCATGCCTCTATTGATTCGGTATCCAACAATTCTGTCCCGGAGACCCTTGGCGACCTCGTCATTGGAACACATATTGGGTCAGAGTTGTATGACCATATTCCCAACATCACTCAGGGTGTGCTGTCCTCTCTCAAAAAGATAAATGTCGACAATGAAAGATTGGCATGTGCCTACATTAGCAGTGGGCTGCATGCATTTCTGAGGTGCAACATCCCCCGCTTTGGTGCAAGAATTGCAAAATTGCAGCAAGATATGGTCGTGTACGGGCGTCACTCAAATGGAAGGATGGAGTTCCCAAAAGTGTTTGCAGACTTTGTGGAAGCAATAGTGGGAGCAGTGTATTTGGACTCTAATAGAGATATGTATGCGACGAGAGGAGTTATCAATAAGCAGTTGGGGCCCTTGATTGATGATGTTGAAGCTTTTGGATAGCGGCCAGTCACTCAACTGTGGCAAAACGGATTGAACCTGAACCAAACTATCGATAGGATATTCAATGCGCGCAGGTGTCAGATTGAGTACTGTTACGCTCCGAATTCGAGACCAATATTATATTGAAATATGGTGCCCAAATTTGCGATGCAAATACAATTTTAAAACAATAAAATACATCAAATGAACAAATGTCTGAATAATACTTTTATTTGAAAATTAAAATATTATTATCTTACAACATCAAAGTTCAATGAAATTAAATACGAAATATAAAATCTTTTGTTTATATATTCATCCCGTATTTTCCCAAGCATCGTAACCTGAAAACAAGAAGGTGTAGTATCATGAGCAACACAAGCCCAATAAGTACAGCTTACATTCTTATATTAATGTATCTTATAAGATATCAAAACTAAACAACCAATCAAAAATATACTAAGAACATTTTATGTTGTTTCATACAAATTTTAGTGAATATAATCCACATATATCAAGAACGTTTTTAACCAAAATAATTCAATCTCAAAAGTAATAGACTAACATTGCAGCATTGATATAACCTAAAATTATATATGTTCGATCAACATATCATAATATCAATATACCACAAGTAGATATTGATTATCTCAAACAATATATGCACCTTAGCATATCACAAATAAGTATTATTAATTTCAAACCATATATGCAACTTAGCATATTATCAATGTTTCACAAATGGATATTGATTATCTATAAACAATGTATGTTCAATATTATAAACAAACCATAAATACATATTCCTCAATTAAACATGTATTTTCTTTTCTTAGTGAATATTTTAGAATTAACTGGTAGTAACAATTCATAAAACCTCAAAAAATTTCAGGCCAAGGTCCATAATACCCGGCGTGGATAAGCCACAACATACTAAGGTCCATAATACCAAAGCATGTACACTCGAGGGTCGACTTATCGTTCCCTAAGGATATAATAGTGCACTATATGAGAGACATGAACCCATAACTTAATTACCAAAACAAACTCTACCAGTAATTCACTTAATTTAGCGCGAAGGTTGTACCGTCCACCCGGCTTCCCAACTCTTCAATCATAATTCAATTCACAAATACAGTCTTATTGTAAGACAAATCATAAATCATATCATATGTAAGTATACACATGCTTAAGTCTTTCATATAAATAAATATGTAATATAGATGAAAGACATAAATAGGTAAATCACATGATTAAGTAAAGGACTAATTTCTTGTTAATACCCTGAACTTTGAGGGTGAAATCAGTTCAGTCCCTGCACTTTTAATTTAATCAAAACAGTCCCTGAACTTTCAATTTTCATCCAATAAGTCTTTTAGTAAAAATTCAATCAAAATTTTGTCCAAAAAATATGTGAAATGTCCATTATACCCCTGCCTGTTTAGTTTTTTTTTTCTTCCTCTCTCTCTCTCTCTCTCTCTCTCTCTCTCTCTCTCTCTCTCTCTCCTCCCCCCCCCCCCCCCTCTCTCTCTCTCTCTCTCTCTCTCTCTCTCTCTCTCTCTCTCTCTCTCTCTCTCTCTCTCGACCCTCTCTTCCTCTCCTCTTCCTCATCCTTCTTCCCGACCCTCTCTCTCTCCCGGTCGAGGGAGATTGGTGTTGGGTTGTTGGTTGCGGCGAGATGGGAATCGATGCGGCGTTAGCAAGAGCATGGGCTTTATGCTTGGATCGATGGGTGGCCAAAGAATGACCCGAGGACAGTGGCGAAAATCCAGGCCGTAAGCGGCGCCGAGATGGTGGTGGTGGCTTGGGTCGAGCATGGGCTTGATTGGAACGCCGGAGAGGAGAGCAGCTCGGTGGTGAGAGAGAAGAGATTGTGGTGCGGTGATGAGATTTGGCTTCGGCGACGAATTGATGGGTTGTCGGCGGTGTGGCCATGATGGAGTGATGATGTGGTGGTGGTGGCTGGAATGGTGTGCGGGGCGTGTTGACGAGAGGTGGCCGGAGCGTGGGCTTGGGTGTAGATAGAGAAGAGATGGGTGCGAGAGAAAAGGAAAGAGGAAGAAAAGAATAAGAAAAAGAAAGGAGGAGGAAGAAAAGAAGAAGGAAGAAGAAGAAGATCACGGGGAGGAGAGGAAGAGAGGGTCGGGGAGAGAGAGAGAAAGAGAAGAAAATAAAAAACTGAAAAAAAAAAAAAAAAAAAAACTAAACAGGCAGGGGTATAATGGACATTTCACATATTTTTTAGACAAAATTTTGATTGAATTTTGACTAAAAGACTTATTGGATGAAAATTGAAAGTTCAGGGACTGTTTTGATTAAATTAAAAGTACAGAGACTGAACTGATTTCACCCTCAAAGTTCAGGGTATTAACAAGAAATTAGTCCTTAAGTAAATTACCAATATAAGCAAGTCAATCATGTTATATCACAAATACACTTCTAACAATATATTCTTCCATACATGTTAATATACATGTATAATACTAAGTTGATGTATTCACTTTAGTAAATAAAATCATGCACCAATATGAGATTAATAAATAATCAAGTGCAAGTAGAATATATACAAAGAAGAAACATATGTAAAACAAGATATACATATGTTCATAACCATAAAACATAAGTAATTGAACTTATCATAAAATAAGCAAGATCATTATCTTTAGAAAATAAGCATAAACATATGTAGAATAATATATATATATATAGAATGATTCTCCAATAAGGAGATCCTTAACTTTTTAAGTTAAGAAATTTTGATCACAGCCGTTAAATGAAAACAGACGTGGGGTCCAACTGTCAGATATGTTTTAAATGATTTATTTTGACGGCTGAGATCAAAACTCTTTAACTTAATAAATAAGGATTTCCTTATTGGAGAAGCCATTTATATATATATATACATATGTACATAAATATAAACATAAGTATTCAAACTTATATAACAACAAGATTACTAACAACAGAATATAATAGCATGTATAGGTAGAAATAAAAGACAAACATTAAAGAAATTAGTTACAATATAAGTAATTCAGGTTATCCGAGCTCATCAAGGTGAGTTTCGGCTTGGTAGAATTGTTGTGGTGTTGTTGTGACTTGAATAGGGAAGAGTGTGTTTGGGTGAAGCAATCGAGCTGCTGTAATTGGTTCCGGAGGATTAGAGAAAGCAAGAAAGAGGAGAGATGTGAGGACAGAGGACAAAAGAGTGAATTGGGTGCCTAGACCACTGCCCATAGTAGAAGAGAAAGAAAGAAAAAGAAGAAGGGGAGAGTGGCCGGATAAGAGGGAGGGGAAGGGGAGAGTGGCTAGAGAAGAGAAAGGCTGTGTTTTTGATTTACCTAGGGTTTACCTCGTTCTCAGTCTTTTTCTTTTTTTTTTCACCTGATTTAACAACGTTAGTTTGACTAACATTGAATGAACGGTTGGATTAAAGTTGAATCGAATGAACGGCTGGGATCGCACCTGGTTGAATTCAACCCAGGTGAATACAAGAATTTCCGTTTTCCTTTTGTTGTTATAAACCCATTACCAAAATTTCTATGGATAAAATTCTAAAATGATACCCAAACTATCACAAAATGCACATTTTGGTACCTACAAATGCTTAAAGAGTTTAGTGGTACCCAAACTATGCTCTGTTAGACCAAAATGGTACATCCGTCCACTTTTCCGTTAAAAAAAAATCTTCAAGTGTTATACCAAAACATTCTTTTTTTTTTGTCATGGACACTTTGGTAAAATCATTTAGTTTTTGTATTTTTAGTCTGACCCTTGATTTTTTTTTAACGGAAAAGTGGACGGAGGTACCATTAGACTCTTTAAGCAAATTTGAGTACCAAAAAATGCATTTTGTGTTAGTTTGAATACCATTTTAGAATTTTACACAATTTCTATATAAAACCCATTAACAAAAGCCAGCCCATTTTATCCTCCCCTGAGGTTTTTGTTTTGGTCCCCTTCACTTCTTCTCTGTTTTCCTCGTTGCCAAGGCACAAATCAAACAACTCAACGAGAGAACTTGAGACAGATTGCATGACCAAACAATCACTCTGCAAGTGCAGACACAGGCGATTCATAGACACCTATTTGTTCAAAATATGAAAATGTGGTTTGTTACTGGTACATGAATCAAAGTAAAATTCCGCTGACAGCAACAGCTAGTAATCTACATTCGATTTAGTGTGCATACATTTTTTTTTAAGCAGAAAAGACTGCCTCAACAATGGCATGCTTCTTCTTAGGGTATCCCATGGCAACCATGTGGTTGAGATACACCTTCCCGTCCTTGACGGTTGCTGCTGTGGCCAACCGATGCTTAGGCCCCGAGAACTTTCCCACAACTGAAGCCGTCTCCCACCCGTCAGTGCTCTCCACTAGTCTGCCAGATGGGTTCCCAGCAACTACAAGCTGTGTTGGAGATAACAGCTCTAGGCCATCTCCAAATGTTAGTGAACCTCCAACGACCTTAATTTGCTTCACTTCATCTCCCTTTGATATGTCGATCTTGAACAAATTACCACTAAAAGTATGAATAACAATCAAGAACCCATCTGGGTGGTAAACAATTCCATTTAGGCCAACAATGGCTTTGTACCACTCTTTTGGAGTGAAGAGAGGACTTTTGATTGTTGATAGGAACTTTCCATCTACTCCAACCTTCCAAATCAAACTGCCTGTGCAATCTGTCACATATGCATTACCTTCTGAATCGACTGCAACATCATCTGCGAATGCTTTTGCATCACCTATATACACATTACACAACAAGGAGAGACTACCATTAATTACTCTATAAATTAAACAGTCGTCACAAATTGCGATCAATGATCATGATTTGACAGTAAGCATTCAAGAATGTTGGCTAGGTGTATCAAACAATATTTGAAAAATCTATATACATGTTGGAATCTTTTGTCTTCCTTTCCTGACTTCCAACTCAGTTGGTGAGCCATCCAAAGAAGACTTTAGAATTTCTTAAATTGAGTGGTGACGATATGATAGATAGTACTTTTACACCATAATCTACTCACAAATATTGATCAAAGTCAGAAATGGACAGCCATATTTAACTAAATTGAGTAATGTTTTCTCAATTTACTAGGAATAGTTTATTCTCGGGGCTTACAGTTTTCATTACCAGTAAATATACAAAATGAAAAATAAATCAAGTCACAAGTTGCACAAGTTCTTCACGTATATATATGGTTCAAGTCATACTGACAACCCCATGCTTATGGCTCTTGGGAATTAAACCACGTCTACTTTCGTTTATTAAAATAGTTAACAGGTGTAACTGTTTGTGTAGCATTTATTAATTTGATCAAATTATTGGCAGTAAGTAAAATGTTGGTAAAAGACAACCAAATAACAAAGGAAAAAGAGCATACCTATCAGTAGTACCAATCTTTCTAGACAAGACCATAAAATCATTTTTAAGGATTGGAGTTGGCCGGTGGATGGCATGTCCAGACTCCAGACCATGAAAATCAAGAAAAAATTCCCGATTTTTAACTTGATTAACAGTCAAACTAAAATCAAACACTCAAGAGCTTCAAGTTCAATGTAACTAACCAACCTAGTTAGTAAATACAAATTATAGCCCAACTTTTAATTTCACCATACTTGTTCTTTTAGAAGTTGTCATCATATTTTTTTTTAGAATGAAAAAAAATGTTAAATTTTGAAATGAAAATGTGCAATAACACAAGTTGAATAAGTAGGATAAAGAGCAGCGGCAGCCGAGAAGTGAAGTGAGATGAATGATGGTAAATATGAGAAGGAGGTGGGTGGATGAGGAGTGAGGAGTCAGGAGTCAGGACGACTTAGACTTACTTGGGCCGCTGAGCTGGGTGAGGAAGAGGCGGTCCCACGTGGAGAGGTCGTAGGCGGCGAGGGCGCTGTAGCGGTTGCCCATGACGTCAGCGGTGGCGACGAGGAGGCGGTTCCTGGGGCGGTCGATGACGAATCCGAGAGAAGCGTTTTTGGCCAAGTCAACGTGATGTTTGAGCAGGGGGAGCTCCTGGAGAATGGCGCCTGGTTGGTGATCGTCGGGGACGGGAATCTGGCCGATGCCGCCGTCAATGAAGGAGACGAGGAATCGGCGGTTGAGATCGTCCCACTTGGCGCACTCGCGGAACCAGCCGTTGCTGTGGTAGTGGTAGACGTGGGTGGTGGGGGTGGCCAGCTCCAGGGAGATGAGATAGGCCACGGGGATGGCCGACACTAAGAAGAAGAGCAACACCAGTTTGGGAGAGCAGATTGAGGCCATGTTTGGACTTTTGGACTTTGAGTTTAGGTGGAGAGTGAGTGAGAAACTGAGAGGGAGACTGCCCAAATGTCTATTTGATGTGATGAATTGGTGAAAACAACGAGGTTCGTTATTTTATTCTTTTTTTTTCAATTTATGTGGTCACACCTCACACGTGGTATACCCTTACTGCCATTTGCCTTATTAGTACAACAAATTTTCATCCGACCTAAATATTAATACTCTCGGCAAAAAAAAAAACCTAAATATTAATACAAAGTAACAACCAAAATTTTTGAAGAGAAAAAAGAAGAAGCATAAATCATTTTCTCTCAAAATAAATTCTTGAAGAAAATGAGACAACCTATTACGAACGAGTCACTCTTTTTTTTTATTAGAAATTATCTCTCCAAGAATGATTTTCCAACTCTATTGAAGGATAAATCAAGGAGACTAATCTCATTTCGTGAAACCAACTGCCACTGGTTATTGATGCTTGACAAGTGAACGAATTCCTGTGATTTAAGGGACAAAAGAAAAATGATAAATTAGTAATTTACTACGTCGATTTTTTTTTTTAAATTGTTAGGTGTTATCATTTAGTATATAAAGAAAGTAAGAAACAATAAAAGTATGGAGCTGTTTTGTCCATAAGTGCATTACATTAGCACCCCACACGAAAAGTAATACAGCCAAAAAATGGCCAAAAAATGGGTTGCTTTGCTTGTATTAGAAAATTGATCGGCGGCTTTCTTGCTTCCGTTAACATTATAATGGTTATTTTTTTTATGAGAACAAATATCAGAGAGTTTAGCAATTAGCCTGCCACATACGACCATTGACTAAAACCTAAACTTGGTAAGCCAAAATGTGGAAAATGATGACAAAAATCTAAATCAACCTTGTTCTTCTTCTTCATCATCTTAATCTTGTCTCCAGTCTCCAGTCTCCACTACGCCTTGGATCTTCTTAATCACTCATCATCATTATTTGCTTGCCAAACAAGTACGTAGAATCCATTAAATTAATGGCATGTTTACTTACTTGGAATGAGTATCGGAATGAAGGAATTAATTTCTATTCCTGAGTTTTCTTGTGTTTACTAACATGCACATGAATCGGAATGGTTGTGGGTCCCATGAAAAAGTGACTAAAAAAGAGAAATTCATTCATGAATATCCGGAGTTTGATTACCAAGGGGGGTATGTATTAAGAATGAACTCCGTCGGAATGAACTCCGATTCATTCACATTTTCATTCCAAGTAAGTAAACATGCCATAAATTCATTCTAAAAAAGAAACAAGTCCGAGACTAACAAATAAAACAAACATCAACAATGACCCGTTCATAGAGCACAGTGGATCAAAAGCGAGACTATGCTTTAAGCCTGGCCCAAGAAAGGCCCAAAACCAGCCACAAGATAGGCTCCAGGCCCAAACAGCGAGGGTATTCATTCGTGGCTGGCTAGTGGCTGGCTCGCTTCAGAAACAGAATCATCTGCCAAGGATTGATCGAGGCAATTGCTCTCAATTTCCATCTCGTCGCTCAATCTCAGGTAAAACTGAATCGATCTCTTCTATGATCTTCCCTTTCATGTTTCCACTATTGATCTATTGTTTCCACTATTATCAAATCTTAGGGTTTCTAGTGTCTCAATTTGATGTCTTATTGTTCCCAATGTTTTGCTATCGAATCCAATTATGCCGTTTCTAGTTATGGATTTCATTTATTCCCTCTGTTTTCTTTTCATTGCACCCACACCCACACCCACACCCACACCCACGTTTAATGCTTATTAAATTGAAATTTTTGAGATGCCGGAGGGTGATGCTTCTCAGGGTGTCCTTTGTTTCTTGTTTGATCATGTACCCACTGGACATGTTATTGATAAATCTAATGCCTCCTGTGTCCTGGGTGGTGGTCTCCGTTTGTGGTCTTACACAAACGAAAACGAAAACTAAAATGGAACGCCAAGGTTGCGCTAGTTGTGGGAATTACCCCCAAACCTTTTTGTTTTTGGTTTTTAGACTTCTTTTTTCTACTCAAACATAGAGGGAGAAATCAAGAAGAATGAAAACACTTTCTTAAAAAAGAAAACGTATTGAGAATTGTTTCCGGTGTGTAGTTTTTAGTTTTCATTTTATGTACCATTTTCCATTTACATTCTCCTGCTTCCTCACTTACATTTCTCCTCTATCTTCAACTAAAAATGAAAAATTGAGAATGAAAAATGATATGGTTACCAAATGGGGATTACATACACCCTTGATACTAACCTCAACGGCTACTCTACTTTCTAACAGAGTGATGTGTAATGCCAGTTTTCTGCCTCTGAGATTGTCTGAATAATATTGAAAGTTGTTTTGGATTCAAGTGATAGGCCTGTTGTTTGTTTCGTATGTAATAGTTTATCATGGCTTCTGTATGGCTTTGTATGTACCTAAGAATCCATCAAAACTGAAAGTATGAGACTTTCCGGGTTGCAGGTTAAGTGAAATGGCTGGTCACAAGATTGCTCATGCCACGCTGAAAGGACCAAGCGTCGTCAAGGAGATAATCATTGGCTCGGTGCTTGCTTTGGCTGCTGGAAGCCTTTGGAAAATGCATCACTGGAATGAGCAGAGGAAAGTGAGGGTATTCTATGACTTGCTGGAGAAAGGTGAAATCAGTGTTGTTGCTGAAGAATAGATCTTCTTAGTTTGAATCATGATTTATGGACACATTCAACAGTTTGTTAATCATTGTCTCTCCTTTCCATTTGGCTCTCGAACTTAGTCTGGGTTCTGAATAAGTTTATCAAACTGTTGTGGACTACAGTATTGTTTTGAATGGAATTTGACTAATCTTCACGTTATTTGGATCATTGTGATTGCTTTCATGGTTGCTCAAGCTGAGCTTATCTTATGTTATCTGGTGATTTTCCCGTACTCTTCCTCCCTGTTTCATGTAAATGAATGAAGTGTTATAATTTTCGGAGAATGAATGGCACAACTTGTTATCAGGTATAGTTATTGATCTTACTGTTATCTCGTTATATTTAGCAGAGACAACCAAATACGTTCAAAATTAGATAGAAGCATGAGATTCTGAATTCTTGACATTGGAAATTTCATGTCAGTGGGCTGAAGGCAAGATCCTAAATGGTGTTTTATCTGGGGGTACGATGCTTGTTTGTTAGGGAATCTACTCTGGAGAATTGACCGTAGCTATCTCCGAGCATGCTGTGGAACCAACCCCTAGGTCTCATTTCAAAGAAAAGTCTCCTTTCAATTTTGCACCGCACAACATTCCAATCACCCTTGAAAGTTGCTCTCAAGCTGCTAGGTAGTTGCAAGAGGCATCAAAAGTCTTTTACATGATCATCAAAACTCCCAACTCTTTCTTGCTTCAGCCTGTTCCGTTATCAAACAACATGGATTTGCCATCACCAAAAAGAAGAACAATCAATACGGATTCAATTACTACTCGAGATGAACATGCCTCTCCTTCCTCTTCTCCTTGGTCAAAAGGGTTTGGAGGGCCTCTTTACCTGCATGGTTAAAGTCCTGCTGGGTCATTGTCTTCCTCTCCACGGATAAGCAAGATTGGCTTCTTAATTTTATTAGCTGACATGAAAGCACTCATCTCCACATTTGCTGGAATGACCAGTGTAAAGTGAGGGCATTAATTCTCGAGTCCTGTTGCTGAAGTGAATTTATGGACACAATCAACAGTGTTGTTTTGAATACAAATTGTTGTTGTTTGCTTCATTAATTGTGATTTGCTTTGTGGTTAATCAATTTAAGATGCTATCTGGTTATTTTCTCCTACTCCCACTTTCTTTCGTGTAAATTTTCAAGAGAATTCTTATGCTCAAAGGACCTAGAGATTGAGAAAAACTAGGGAGCACTGAAGGCAAGATCCTAATCAGACTTCTGTACAATATGTTTTTTGAGTTTTGCTGTAACCCAAATCATTAAGGTGGCAAAGAAATGGTTCATAAATTGTAAAATCAAAGTTCATTCTCAAACCATTTATTTGCAACAGATCCAAAACACCCACAAAAAAATTCATCAAAATACTATTTAATTAGCCTGCAGAAATGTCTTTCTTTCTTGGCCAAAAGACCACAAATAATTTACTCCAACAGCTTTATGAGAACACAGGCAACAGATAGGGTGTTTTGGACCTCCCCCCAGTTGATTGGCCATTCACCATTTTGAATACTACAGTGCTGAAATGATATTGGAGGGAAAGAAATTTGGGTTACAATTTTGAATAGTACACCACTATTGTTACAAATGCAAATTGCACCCGGTAAAGCATCTTGCTATAGCACTTCCACATGGGCAAGCATTTTTGCTGTTCTGACATAGTTTGTACACCACAACGATGTGTGAACTACAGTCCTCAGCAGCCAAGATCAGCAACTTATTCTGCAGCATATCAAGTATCTTATTTATAGATAAGTGTATATGACTCACAAAACATGCATCTATATTTTTTTGGTGAAAAAAGAAATCATGCATCTATAATTCCATGTATTGCATATATTTGACCCAACAATTAATTGTTGATGTTTGAAGAAAAGTTCCTGAGGTCTGAGGTTTGGAAATGTACACAAAGAATTGACAAGCATGAAGAAGAGATTGTGAACTAATTCAAGCGAGTTCTTATTTTGATTTGTTGCTTTCCAGAGTTAATATTGCTATACAACGTCATTTCTATAAGATTGAAGAAATTACCATAACAATGACCTCCGCAAAGAGTCAACTTCTTCATGCTCAGAATTTGACACTTCGGAGCCACTGCCTCCACTAGCAGCTACTGGTTTGCTTTCAGAATTTGTAGATCCTGTGCCTAAATTGTCTTTACATGCATCTTGATCAGCATTTACATCGGCAGTGTTTGACACACAATATTTTTGCAACCACCTATCAGTTTCCCATAGCACATGCATGATGCTCTCTCTTGCAGCATAGCCATGGCTCTCAAAGGGAAGAATCACAAGGCGGCAAAGAGCACCATGACCTTTCAGAGCATTAAAGAAACGATCTGACTGCATAGGACACCAGATCATTTCAATAGCAAGTCAACATCTTACAAACAAGAAGAAATTCATCATGCCACTAAGCATTAAACAATTTAAATATCAACTATTGTAGGTGACTGATTTGAAAGAATGAAATGCTGAGAGGGAATGAAGCATGTTGTAAAACTACATAGTCAAAATCAAATGTTGGAAGGGATTGGAGGGCCTCTTTACCTGCATGGTTAAAGTCCCTGGGTTATTGTCTTCCTCTCCATGGATAAGCAAGATTGGCTTCTTAATTTTATTAGCTGACATGAAAGGACTCATCTCCACATAAGTACTAGTAGCCTCCCAAAGAGTTCTCTCCTCATTCTATACAAATAAACTAAAGAATCAGACATCAAAACAAGAGATTAAAATTTACATAGGGGCAATAATCATAGAGAGAGTTCAGAAAAGCAAAAAGAAAAGAAAAAAAAGGTATTAGTTAAATAATAACATTAATAATTACTTCTGGAAAGCTAATAATTTGACACAATATTCAGCAATGCTAATCAAAGCGTTGCCCTACCTGAAAACCGAAAGGAGTAAGTGTTCTGTTGTAAGCACCCGAACGAGCAATTCCACAAGCAAAAAGATGAGGAGCATGTGCCAGGAGGTTTGCAGTCATGAATGCCCCATATGAATGTCCCCCAACAGCAATTTTCTTTGGATGAGCCACCTTGATAAGGGTACCCCAGTCACCGGAAGAGTCAGGTCAAGTTCTAAGGCCAAAAACATGTAAACAAAATTCATACTGCAAATATGAAGAAGCTTACCCCACGTCGAATAACTTCCTCCACAGCTGCCTCTGCACTTGCAACCAATTGCTCCACATACCTGGTCAAAAATGGAAATCTTATTATTCATTGACAAAATCCAAATCATTACAGGTATGTCAGTGGTATATAATTATTTTATTTTTCTTATTAAAAATGGGACAACATCTTATTAAAAATGGGACAACATTATGTTATATGAGTCTTCTGTCACTCACCTCAGGGGATATGTTTTTATTTGTCCAAGAAAAAGAATAAAATCATATCTTATCATATTATTGGAAGCCGAAACCTGTATTCTTACATGTGACTAAAAAGTTACCTATCATTTGCTTCATCATCGCCCTCACCAATAATAGGAATTGTTGGTCCAGATAAAATAGCAAACCTACACGTTTTGGAGCAACCAAAAATTGGTTTAGCATATTTTAAAACAGTCCAGACATTGAAAAGGTCGATTACAAAGAAGAATCATACAAATCGAAAACACCAAAACATAGCAAGACAACAATCAGCACAGGTAATTCATACCTTCGAGCCATCCAGAGCAGGGCTGATGTTGGACCTATCCCAGCAAATTCATTAGGAGAACCACGAACTTGTCCAGCAGCATCTTTGCTTTTGAATTCTCCAGGGTAAGACCAAACCAAACATGGAAGAGGGCCATCTCTGGATGGATCATAGCCTGGTGGAAGATATAATGTTGCAGTTAGTTGAACCCCATCCTTTCTCTGGTACCTCACCATCTCTTTCTGCAACGATGCCAGCTGTGGATACGGATGAGGGAAATTTGTAATTTGACATGCTTTCTTTTCTGGCCAGCTTAGGATATAATATTGGGTGTTTTCAGTTTTCGACTCTTTGGATGTCAATATTTTCAAGCTGTCAATGGGCAGATCTCCTTCTTTCTCATCAGACATCAAAGCAACAACACCCTCATAATACTTTTCTTTGTCACTCTTCCATATTCGTTCTTTATTGCCTGTATTTCTGAAAGAATTTGGTTTAGACGACTGCACTTCAAATGAGGGAACATAATAGAAACAAGTAATTTTATAACACTTACATGTCAAACAAATCGAGGAATGGGATATTCCCCTCTGGTGTAGCACCATTTCCATTAAGTAGCATATAAGTGCCTTCGTCATTTTCTTTCTTCACTTTTGCAAGCACATATGTCCCAGCGGGAGTTCTCCGTAGCATGGGGGAGCCAGGATCGGAATACACATCTTCCGACGACCTATCAAACAGGATGCGCGGACTGACATCATTTGATCCAGGAGAAATCACCCAGGTTCTCGTTCTCCGTGTTTTGTACCATGACTCGTAAACTAGAGCCAGTGAATCATCAGACCAAGAAATGCCTCTGTAAAAAAAGTTTTCGTATATGAAAACAAGTGTGGTAGTGTGGGGCCCATCATAAAGTATATTGTGCTTGCAACATTCTTTAGAAGTCTCAGGAAATTCATTTCCTTTTGGAAACATCATTCTTTTAAAAAAATCGTAATATAGCAAACACATGAAAAAGTTGAATTCTTTTCCCAGGGCTCATCCACCATTTCAATATTTATATTCTTTGTTATACAAATACAAGAAAAAAAAATTAATAGGATAAGTTCATACCCATAACGGAGATCAAGTTTGTGTAAGATTGTTGGCTCTTCACCTTCTAATGGCTGAGCCGGCTGTGTGTAAACAATATCACGTGGAGAAACTTCCACTTTGGCATCTCCTTCATCTTGGGTCTCAACCCTAGCAATGTGAGAGAGTCAAACAGGTAACTGAAACCATATACACAAGCAACTCTGTACAAGTAATCTCTTGACCATGGGTTACCCTAGGCTTGGAGATGTCAAATCTGACTGGGCCTGGGCCGAAACCCAACAGGAAAAAAGGAAAAGAAGCTGAGGTCCTAAATATGGTGATTAAAAGTTGCTTCTGTGAACTGTTTAGTATTACAGATAATTTTAGGATGACAGAGAATTGTGAGGACAAATAAGAAAAAATCTAAAGCTGTTATAGAAAAAAGGTAGTTTTCGAGTGCATGTGTTAGAATTATAGGAAACCAACTATTAGTACAAGAAATCATGAATTGTACTCCTTTATAGTAAATTCTTATTGAATCTATGGTTTATCTTTTATGACATAGCATCTCAAAAAGATGTCATCTAAGATATCCAAATAGTTTGACATCAGGGATACATATACATACCAGTACAGTGTTGATGGTTTATCTGCTCTCCAGTTGAGAGAGCGCATTCCTCTTCGCACACTATTGAATGCAATGGGGATGTCCTCGGCAAGTGGCAAATCACAAAGTTGTCTAACAAACTTCCCATCGGCGGTCCACATCTCCACCTTCTTGGGAAATCTTCCACATGGTACAATGAAAGAGTATGGTCTATGAATTGAGCTAATTAAGAGATATTTATGATCCGGGGAGGGGTCCATTGATGTATATACAGCCGGTGGACCAATTTCCTTCACCATACCATCCAAAGAAGCCAAAACAAGTTGGGAGGTGGCATAGTAGTCAAACAAATCTTCATCATACTCATCCTTGAGCAAATCCTGGAAGGTCCTAACTTGAATAATGTTTTTCTGCTCGTTAGATTGAATTTTAGGCCCAAAAGGAACCAAAGGTTTCTTTGGCGGGTCTCCACGAGACAGGGGGATGGTGCAGACTAACAAACAAGAATCATTCACCCAAACAAAATTGTCAAAAACCGCATTCAAACAGTATTCATCTGACTGGAACAAAGGCCTGGCTATCCCAGTTTCCACTTGGGCAACCCACACTTTAAGCTTACTATCTGTATTTTCATCATCGAATCGGATGGTGAAGGCTAAATGGCGGCCATCTGGGGACCAAGTAACAAAATTGATCTTAGCACCCTCAGGGAATCCATGAACCTCAACTTCGGAACCAAGGGTACCATCAGGCAATAATTGATGAATCCCAATACCAGTATAAAACGACATTCGAGTCCTGGTATTGCATTTGCCGTCAATTCGAACACCAGCAAGCTTTTCCTCTGGTCTTGCAAGTTCTGCCAATGGCGGCAAAGCTCTCCTCTTGAGAAACAGTATTTTATCCCTGTGCGGTGAGAATGACAAGGCGGGAAGTGGCGGAGCATCAACTATATCTTTAATTTCTTTCGGAGGAAGACGGTATCCAACTCCCAACGTGGAATCTTGTACATAAAACATGAAATTTATAACTCACGAACAATAACATATAAGCATATAAGCGTACAAAATAAATGCGAGCAATCTAAAATTCCAAAATTCGAGCTCAGATTTTGGTTCAAAATGACAATTCAGCTTAATTTGAAGTTCCGTATTCTGCCAGTCTATTGAAATAAAGTACCTTCATCCTCAAATGGAGTGTCAGCTGTGGTAGAAGAGACGGAGCCGTTGGAGGCTCCACCACCGCCATCCTCCGCAACGACAGCGTTGACGGGAACGATGTTGCGGAGCCTAGAGTTAGAGTTAGAGCTAGACATGACGGCGGCGGTTCTGACGGACCTTACGGCGCCGTTTCGGGGACGCGCTCTGAGGCGCGAGGGCGAAAGGACCGATGGGAGTTGGGCGGGTTTGAAAGGGAGGGAGAGAAGAGAGAGGCGATGATAGACTAGTTTGTGAAGATGGAGCATCCTATCATTCATTGAGGTTTGATTTTTTTATTCGTTGATGCGCCCATTACAGTACAGCTCTGTACTGCACTCTGTGTGTTGTACTCAACTCTGCAACTCACAATCAAGTTAGAAAGGGATCATTGGTCCAGCAGCACTATCATGTTTCAATTGGGCCTATCAACAAAGCGGCCCGTTGGGTATGTAATGTAATTTAGGCGCCGTTTGTATTTCCACGAACGACGTCGTCTCGTGGTCGTCCCATTCTAGAATACACTGCCTTCTGCACTAAGCTTTGCCTTGCTCAAATCGTCTCTCTCTCTCGATCGAACAAAAGAAGCCATAGATGGCGAGCGATAACGAACCCGCGAAGCTCCTCTTACCTTACCTCCAACGAGCCGATGAGTTGCAGAAACACGAGCCTCTCGTCGCTTATTACTGTAACAACTCTCTCTTCTCTTGCCCTAGCAATCACATAAAAGATCCAATCTTTAGGAATTTATTAGCTCTAAAACCCTGGATGAATCTGTACTATGCTTCATCTCTTAATATTTTATATCTAGAATTTGATTGTTTTTGTATTGAATTTAGGTCGATTATACGCAATGGAGCGAGGGCTGAAGATTCCTCAGAACGAGCGCACCAAGACCACCAATTCCCTCCTCATTTCGCTCATGAAGCAGCTTGAAAAGGTCTTTTCCTCTCACTTAACCTTTCCTCTATAACATTTTTAGTTGGGAAGATGAAGTTATAGTTTTCAGTCAACTGGGTCTATTTGGTTTCTGGAAAAACTAAGCAAAATAATATGGAACATTTGCTTTGCTGCCATTACCTGATTTTTTGTTCCAAAATCTTAATACTGAGGCTCCCTGTAACAGCCAGCAGTTTACTGGTTCCTTAATCTCACTGTGCGAAACTATGATATGTTTCTGCTGCCTGTAATTTCAAGTGGTTGGTGTTTTGCAAAAACAACAGCAATCTAAAAATAAGAATAATTTATACCATTTGATTGGAAGTTCATCAATGGAGGGATTTAGGATAACTCTTTACGGAGGAAAAGTGGTTAGTTTAAGTTCCCTGTTCGCAAAGGAGATTGGTATTTGTTTGAAGTTTGTATAGCCCTGTAAGTTTCCCATGACTGGTGATAGGATTGTGACCAATATCATATGAGCCTGAAGACTCGGTTTTCTGCGTTTTTGAGAAATGATCTAATGATAAAATTCATAGATTTTTATGCCCTATCTTTGTTAGTGTCTATTGACACTTTTGCTCTACAGGATAAGAAGTCACTGCAGTTGGGGCCTGAAGACAATCTGTATCTTGAGGGATTTGCCTTAAATGTTTTTGGGAAGGCAGACAAGCAAGATCGTGCTGGTCGAGCAGATTTGTTAGTCCATTTCCCCCCCCCTTATTTATGCATATTCTTTGAAAATTATTTTGAATTTGCCTGCCCTTGTGTGAACATTCAGTTTCATCTCAGAGAGTTCAACAATTGAGCTCCAGACCTTTAGGTTCAATGAAATGCATATTCCTGTCATGGGGGGTGATCCCCCTTGTGTTTGTTTGCTCATGTTTCTTGGCAAGATTTTACATTTTCTTTGGAAGTTGCTAATTATCTGTGACACAGAATTTATCTTTTTGATCATGTTACAGGAATACTGCAAAAACATTCTATGCTGCAAGCATTTTCTTTGAGATTATTAACCAGTTTGGTGTGCTTCAGCCTGATGTGAGTTTTACATTTTGCTATGCCACTTGAAACTTCATTTGTTCTTTTCAGTTAAAGTTAGAGGATACTACTAATGCCCATTTTTCTGTTATGTATGTTATTACTGATTTGAAGGTTTTTTAAATTTGGGTTGTTCACCTTTCTATGATCTTGTACAGCTTGAGCAGAAACAGAAGTATGCAGCTTGGAAAGCAGCAGATATAAGGAAAGCTGTGAAAGAAGGAAGGAAACCTCAAGCTGGCCCCCCTGCTGGTGATGATGATCTTTCAGTTCCCTCGAGTACACTTAGTGGTTCATATGTATGGTTCTAAATTTCACACTAGTTTTCTTTGAGCCTTTTGGATAAATTGACTTATTTGGTTTTGAAGTGATATAATCAAATTTTCATTGTCAAGAGAACAAAGTGATAAAGTTCCGACCACAATTCCAAATTTATTACTTCTAAGCCTAACATCTTTTGTGGGAGTGAGGCTTGTAAGCAGCATATTAATCCATGTTTCCACCACTAAGCCCCTATCATATGAAGGAAAGAGTATATGGTTAAAGAATTTTAGCTTTGCTTGTTTATACACATATTAGGAACTAAACTGAAGTTTCTAAGCAAGGAAAAGTTACTTTATTTTTTTTACTTAATATGATCTTCAACTATGTCCCTTGCAGGATCTTGGGCCAAACGAAACTGCACCTGCTAGTCCTGGGCCACAGTCTGATCCTTCATCCCAGTTTTATGATGAAGTCAACAAGCAGCATCCTACAGACATTGCACCTTCTCAGTACCATGATATAGTCAACTTCCAGCGTTCTGCTAGCTTTCAGTCATCACCTCAGTTCCATGATAGAGTTAACGACCAGCATTCTGCTAACATTTCGCCACCATCTCAATCTTACCCTAGTGCTGGCTACCCTTCCCACGATGTCCATCCACCGCCTCCTTCCCACGATGTTCTTCCACCTCCTCCTTCCCATGATGTTCTTCCACCTCCACCTTCCCACGATGTCCTTCCACCTCCTCCTACCCATGATGTCCATCCACCTCCTCCAACAAATAGACCAAACGCTTCTGGTTATTCTCAGCCATACCACCAGCAACCCTACTCACATGAACCCCAACAGCATTTGCCACATGACTACCCTCCTCATGAAACTACTAATTACACGTATCCTAATTTCCAATCCTATCCAAGTTTTACGGAAAGCAACATTCCAGCTGTCTCATCCCAATATCCCTCGTACTATCAGGGCTCTGATCCTTCCTACCCTCCCCAGGCACCTCCTTCAACAACAAACTACCCATCATCTGCACAACACCAGGCGGGCAACAGAAATGGGACTGTTTCAGAACCTGCTCCTCCTACCCCTGCAAAGACTTACCAGTATGATAGTAGCTACATGCCATCACCTGAGAAAATAGCAGAGGCACATAAGGCTGCCAGGTTTGCAGTTGGAGCATTGGCATTTGATGATGTGTCGGTTGCAGTGGATCACTTAATAAAATCACTTGAGTTGTTGACAAATCCATCAGCTGCGGTCAGCAAGTGACTTTTCATTTTGTGGTGCTTGGGGTTCCTGTGGTTCCCATATTTGTTCGAGTAGTATGTAAATCTTTCTGGACGAAAATGTTACTGTTAGGGGAATGAAAATCATTGATTTGTGCTTCATATTCCTTGCACCATGAGAATATGAGACACGAGCTTGTATGTGCATATTAATGGAGTTTGGTTTTCATTGATTTTGTATGGTTCAAGCTGGACCTTTGTTCATGTGTTGGATTGAAACCCAGTTGGGAGTACAATTTTAGCATTCGGTTTCTCCCCCTGACAAATATATGGCCTATGGGTTTTTAATGACAATTATATTCGTGGCGTGGCGTGTATTGAAGTTCATTAGATGATAACAAGGCTCTCGTTTTTTGAGTGAATGCAAAAACATTTTACTGGTTTGATAGGTCAATGTCAATTGCCAAGTCCCACTCTTGTTTCTACATAGTATAGTCCTACAACAGAAACAGCAGGGCAGAAACTGTATCTGGCCAACACGCCTCCACGCTTTTTGTCGTATTTAATTAGTTGTGTGAGAGAGCAGAGTATTTTTGCTTGTTCAATGACCAGATAAGAATGGAAATCATGGTTTCCTCTAAATTCTTGCTGATATCTTATGGTGAATAAATTATTGAAACATGTGGTTGATCAGATTTAGGCCATGACTTTTAGCTAGAGAGGAGAGGAGAGGAGAGGAGAGGAGAGGATTAACTGGTTTACAAGGCTGGCGATCAATCATGATGCTAAACTGCACACGCCATCTGAATGTCTATTTTGTATGCCACTCCCCTGAAAAGAAAAGAAATGGTCTAAAATATCAAGCTCAACGTTGCATCACCCCCTGCCTTCTCATAAATTTTTTAATTTGGTCACCACTTGTTAATCTTAAAAAGAAAGGAAAAAGTGTGATTTTTTCACCAAAAATATCTTAAGCATTTCTGACGTGGAAGTAAGCGATTGGCTGTCATTTGATAAGAAGTGAGCGATTGTAAAACCTTTGAAGCACCCATTAAAACCTTTGAAGCTCCTTATCGGTCACAACGCCATCCATCTATCCCCTCCTTGGAAACTGAAGAGAAACAAGAAAGAGAAAAATGGCAGGTACCAGTACAACTGTAGCTGGCATGAGCCTCTTCTTCGCCAGAGCGGCAGAGACACCAAAGCTACTTATTAAGCCTGCTTGCCTGAGCTTCGGCGGCTACCCGGCTGGCCAGATGGGTTCGGGTCGGTTGAACATGATCCGACCTGTGGCTGCAGCCCCGGATAAACTATCGGAAAAGGTGGCGGAGAGCATCAAGGAAGCAGAGGAGGCGTGCTCGGAAGACCCGGCTAGTGGGGAGTGCGTGGTCGCGTGGGAGACGGTTGAGGAGCTCAGCGCTGCGGCCAGCCACAAGCGCGACAACGAAAAGACCAAGGACCCCTTGGAGACTTACTGCAAGGACAACCCCGAAACCGACGAGTGCCGCACTTATGATAACTGATCTAAGCTTGTCTCTCAATCATGTTTTAGATTTCCTAGTACTCCTTGTTTCGTTTATGTAATTCAAACTAAATTGCAGCTGTTGCATGCTCTGCTTGTTTATTAATTAAACATGATGATGATGATGATACAATAGCATATAAATGGTGATTATTAATTTATTAGCTTCCCAATATTATACAGAAGCTTTTCTTATTTTAGATTTTTATTTTTAATTAGCTGCTAACATTCTCTACTCTGACTCTCTAAGAAATATAAAAGTTATTGATTTTCATTTACACCCTTCGTTGGATTTAATTTATATTTGGGTCGTAATTTTGGTTAATTACCAAGAAATGAAATGTTATGTGTATTTGAACATGGTCACTTTACAAGTAATTGTTTGACGAATTATAAATATAAAGCTCCTGAGTCGTGACAGTCACTACGCGTCAAGGATGAATCGAACCAAGTTTCGTGGTATATCAGGCATATGCTGAGGAGTAAGTGCAAAATGAAAGCATGCGTACTTTTTCGTGTCCTTTTAGTTAATTTAAAAAGGTTTTTTCCAGGAAAGCTCTCAATTTGAAGCTTAAAAAAAACAAGACCTGAATTTGACCATAATTTTTAAAACAACGTACTAGTAAATTGAACGGCTGAATCCGGAGGCTGAGTCCAACGGTTTGTGTTCTGATCCTTATCTCACAAACCAGCTATACTTGGATAGCCACCAAATCAATCATGATGCCATTCAGACCAAATCTAACTGTCAAAACAACACAATACCCAAATCGAAAACCAGAATGTATGCTACATTGATTAGTAACTAATAATAGAGAGGATTTAGATAATTAAACACAAGCATTTGAATTACAGAGAGAGAGAGATGAACAACACTATTACATGAAACAAGCTTGGACGCTACCATTATAAAGACACCCAAAACATGGACTAACAGACCCAGAAACAAAAAAGCAGTAATTGATTAAGGCCAATCCAGAAACATATCAGCAGAAGAGGCCGTGATCGGCTGAGTTGAGTAGGGAAGCTGCCACGGATTGAGCAGCGAGTCATGATGCATCTCAGCCATGTTGCCCAAATCCTCGTCGAAGACGCCACTAAACTCCACGATGGTCTGTTCGATCGACTCCAAGTAACGCAGTCGATCAGTGAGCTCCTTCTCTTGAGCCCTCATGACATTGTTCCAAGCCTCCACCTCGTTGAAGGCTTTGTCCTTGGCGTCGATGCTCTGCCGGATTTGGTTGTTAGACATCTGCAGCCGGGTGATCTCCACCGTCAGTTCCTCCACGTGTTTCTGCTTCTTCATCCGCGATCGCCGGGCCGATTCGCGATTCGACTGCATCTTCTTCCTCTTCTTGTCGTCCACCGCAGATCCGTCAGACCCGGAGCTCGCCTGGCGCTGAACCGAGGACATTTTTGGGAATTTGATTCAATGAATTTAAGAAATTGAAAAATAATTAGGGTTTTCTGGAAATAAAAAAATTGGGGTTGAAATTGAAATGAGGAAACGAGGATCTGGTTGGATTAGTTCATGAGAAAACGTAAAACCAGTAGAGGAATACGACGGAGAAAGAGTGGACCAAACGGATTCGACGCATCGGTGTCATAGAAACGCTTGTGAATTCATTGGGGTCAGGTTACAAGAACCCTAGAATTCCCAAATCAAATCCACAATTGAAGTAATTTCAACAAAACCCGAAAACGAACGAAGGGAGAGATCTAGGGAGAGATCTATAGAGAGATCTAGGGAGAGATCTAGAGGGAGAGACAAGGCAACAACTACTAATCTGGAGGAGGAGCGGAGAAATTGAGGAGGCTATATATATGAGACGCGAAGCGAAACAAGGGAAGGTTAACAAGGGCTGTGGGAGGATGATTTTATAGGGGAAATCGGAGAGTGTAGAAGGGGGTCCAGTGGGTATGGATAACAATAAAAAAGTGCGACTTGGTTTTCTAGTGCTAATTTGGTGTCATGGTTGGCGTAACATACAGCTAATTATTTGGCATCAACCAAGAATATAAGGAAGCTTCTTCATCTCCTTCCCTGTTCTCTTTTTCAATTTTACTTGTTTCTTCATCTGTCTTCATTAATGCACGTTTCTTGCTTAGTAAATCAAAATTAGCGGTATATCCACATTCAAAGGATCCGAATCTCTCTATAAGCTTAGTTACCAAAATATGGAAAACGTGATATACATTTTTTTTTAAAGGGGAAAGGTGATACTAGGCAAACTATTTAAGGAGAATTATCCTATAATTTCATTCAAACTAATTAAAAACCAGACAATGATCAAGTTCTCGATAGCAAGACCTGATGTTTTAAGCCTTTTATAGCAACAAGAATAAAAAATAAAAACAAAAACAAAGTCACAGTAGAAAAATCAACAATAAAACCTCATGATCCGACATAAATTTTCTTTCATATAAGACACATTATTTATTAAAAGCTAGACATCTCATGTTTATTGATACTTTAAACACCGCGAAAGACCAATTCCTTTAAATTTGTTAACCCGGAAAGGAATCTTTTATATATTTTCTCAAACAAAAATAGAAGTTAATTTTTAAAAATCAAGGCATGACTTTTGCTGACGACAATAATTGTTTCTTATAATTTTTTTGATTCCTTGTGAATTTCATTAAACTAATTAAGTATTGGTCAACTCCCTTGTTCTTCTAAATGAGTGTTAGAAAATAATGTTACAATTATTTTCTCAAGAGAAAATATAAATTAATTAAAAAAATAAGGCATTATTTTTGCCGACGACATTTTCGTCGGGAAAAGGTGCTTCATAGAACTTTTTGTTTTTGTTTTTAATAATTATTTTCTTGTTAATTTTATGGTACCTCAACTATTGGCTATTGCGTCGTTGTTTTTGTGTTTATGGTACAAAAATAATAGTGCAATAGTTGAGGTATTATTTTTGATAATAAAAAAATTGTAGGTACTCAAAATTACATTTCACAATAAGTTCACGTACAATTTGAATTTTTTGTTGTTACTATGTGTGGCTGTGTGAACCATTTTCTCCCTTCAAATACATGCCACATATGTCAGTTTAATTAAAAAGGTAACATAAATACTATGTTTAGTAATGGTGCAGTAATTTAAGTACCATTTGAAATTTTTACCTTTGTTTCTATTAAAAATTATTTTGTTCAAAGAAAATGAAAAATGAAAACATATCGACTGATTGGATTCTTGCCAAAATTGATTATTGACTAAAGCCAAACCGACAATTAATGGGCGGGTTTGTGGTTTACACTTTACATCAACATCGTTATCGTAAACTAAGAAATTGGTAATTTGGGATGGTTGGATCAATGTACAATTGCATATTTTGATTTCAAAACTAGACCAACTCAATTAATGGATGATAAAAAAAATTAGTAAATTGGAATGGTCGGATGCCTTTGTAAGTTTCGACTAAAGTCGATCATGAATTATCACTTAAGCAATTTTAACATTATTTTACGTAATTAGAAACACATTATAATTTAACTATGAGATTGTTGGTAATATTTATTAAACCTAATGGTTCAAGATTACTTAAATTTTTTTGATAACTGTAACCAAAAAATAAATAAAAATTTGATAACTTATTATTTTATTTTTTATCAAACGATCAAGATTTGATTAATTTTACTTAATTGGTTAGGAACTTAGGATTTATTCATTTCAGTTGCACGCTATAGCTTCGACGTCGTTTTTGCATTTATCAGGAATTTTGCGAGTCTCTTTACCAAACTCCGGTCCAGTTCGTCACCATCATCGTTTCTCTAAATCTCGGACCAACGCTACTTTTTCAGCAGCAGTCGTCGAGCTTCTACTATTTCTGCAGATAGTTCGAAGAAGAAGAAGAATGGAGGTTGACGATGTGCCTCTGGACGACAAGGCAAAGAGAATGAGGGATCTGCTATCGAGCTTTTACTCTCCAGATCCTTCAATGTCGTCCCCAAACACCAATTCCTCCTCCAAGTATGCCACTCTTGACGCCATCAACACCACCTTCTTCGATCCTGATCAGTACATGAATCTTCTCGTACGATTCTCACTCTTACTCTTATAAATACCAAATTGACGATTCACAATTTGATTCAGTATAAGTACGTGGAGACAAAGTGAATTTTTGTTTCTCTATACAGTACTTCTTGATATTTTTAACTTCAGTTTTGATTGGCGAGGTCTAGTGGTGAGTTGGGAATATGTGCAAAGAAAAGAACTTGGAAGTTTCTCGTAACAAATTGGTTTTGCAAATGGTAATGGGCATTGGGTTTAGAATCTGGGTACTGAACTTTATATAATTATGGATTTCTAGTGCTATCTGTTTTCTCCAATTACTTGATTCCGGACTTGGATCCATTTTATGTGATGGAATTGATAGGAGAAACAGATAGGAGATACTGTGAGTATGATATTCGTGATTTGAGTGATCATAATAAATCCATTGCGTTGTTGAAGATGAGGTACAAGTTTAGACTGTGAATGAGATTTGTCAGTTGTATCAACTTTGCAGGTACATAAGTCAAACTTAGAAGGGCTTCTACAGAGACACGTTGAAATGGCTGCTGAGATAAAGAATCTTGACACCGACTTACAAATGTTAGTCTATGAGAACTACAACAAGTTTATCAGCGCAACAGATACAATTAAACAGTGAGTCTTTAACTTTATTTAATTTTTGTTACATGATTAAAGAAATCCAATATCACTTATTGTGCAATGCATTTCAGTGAATCTCAGATTGTATCTTACCAGAGTGACCATGTTTAGAAATTGTCCGTATTGACATTTGTGCAATCTGTTTTTCCAACAGGATGAAAAGTAATATTGTGGGCATGGAGGCAAACATGGAACAGCTCCTTGAGAAGGTATGCATTTTTTTCTTTCTCCTTCTGAAATCATCTCTCCATTTCAAAGGAAATAAGTGACGGAAAAAATGAGTGTAACATAGGTTACTTTCACATGGGGAATCATTGCAGATAATGTCCGTGCAATCTAGGAGTGACGGGGTCAACACTTCTCTTTTTGAAAAGAGAGAACACATAGAGAAGTTACATCGCACGCGAAACCTTCTTCGTAAGCTTCAGGTCTGGAGGATTATATGTGTTTTTTTTGACGCTTTGGTATTCAGTTTAGTGTCTGGCCTCGTCTGAGTTAAACAAATTGCTTTTATGTGGAAGAACAGTTCATATACGATCTACCTGCTAGACTTGGGAAGTGTATTAAATCAGAAGCATATGCTGATGCAGTCAAGTTCTATACTGGTGCAATGCCAATTTTTAAAGTAATACTCTCCTATTATCATTTGAATGTGGGATCAATTTTTATTCTTTTGGTATTTTATTTACATTCTGTCTGTCTTTCTTTTTTGGTGGAACTTTCTACTATTAGGCATATGGAGACTCCTCGTTTCAGGATTGTAAGCGAGCATCTGAAGAAGCTGTGGCCATAATTATAAAGAATTTGCAGGTTTATATGTTTTTCTTTCCCATTTGATACTAGGTTAGGCTGGTCTTTCTTTTGCTTGAAGCCTTTCCAGGAGCCATTAGGTGTTATTTGCTTATTTCCTTGTAATTCTTTTTTAATGCATATAATATTCCAATATCAAATGTGTGATAATTGAAGTCTTTGCTTTCTCATTTCTCTTTTATCTTTTCTCTTACCCATCCTATCTATACTCCATTTTCCCCTTTCTTTAATTGAAGTCTTTGTTTCTTATAAAAAAAGTTGTGTGATAAATTGAAGTTGCCATTTATCCATTTTCTTTTGGTGGGGCTTGATAGGTTTTTGTAGTTAGGTTGGTGCTACATAGTTGGATGGTTATAGCTTATGTGTCTAGGTACACAAACATATATCTGCATGTGCATCCAGACATGCGGTGTATACAATGTATTATAAGTTAAGTAGTACTATCACTACTGGAAAAGTCTTAATTAACAATGCAATTGGGTATTACACCTATATGTCAGATATGGGATTACCTTTAGGAGTGAAATATGCCCACGTTCTTCATGCACAATATGACATTCTGATATTAGCTATGTAGTTGATAATCTCTATTTGTGAAAGGCCTCTGGTTGCTTCCCACCAAAGCAGGCCTTTAAACCTCCAAAAGATGCACCTCATGGTCCTGTTTTCTCCTCCCAAAGATAGGAATCACCATGTTAGGAGGTTTAGGAGCATCTTTGCGGCTTTAATAACAAGGAAAGAGGTGAAAGAAATATTTTGGTCGCCATTTTTTTTAGATAAATATAGTTTTGCAGTAAGATTCATCGTGGGACGTCCTGAAATAAGCTCTTCGACTTCGTGAGCTTGGTGTATGTCTGTCTGAGATCTTCTTGCTTAGGAGAATAAGATGAGTTTATGAATCAAGGATAACTTTTTCTCACTGCTGTCAAAGTTATCATTTGTTGAACCTTTCTTATAGTTTTCAGCCTATTAGAGTACTGACCTAAGGTTAGTTTAATAGAAGAATGGACATTTAACGAGTTTGACTTTTATCAGCTTTAGACATCTCTATCTTGTGGCACCCGGTCGGATATTTATACAGTCAATGTTTTAACTTGCAATTTTCATGCTGAATAACTTGGTGATTGCAACTCTGTCTAGGGTTGCTTCCTTGGACACTTGTCTTATCATTTGCCCAATTATTCTTTGCAGGGAAAGCTATTCTCAGATTCTGAATCTATCCAAGCAAGAGCAGAGGCTGCTGTGCTTCTTAAGCAATTGGATTTCCCAGTTTGTACTGCACCTTTTTTTTATTTAAGTTTGACAATTCAGATTATTCTTCCATGTTAACTAATTCTGGCTTCTAGTAAATCTATTGTTAACATTAAATGGTGTGTGCATATCAGTCATTACGGTGTTTTGTCTGCAGCTTGCTAATTGCATTTGGTGTAGCTTTCTGGTTTTTGCTGTTGTGGACCTCTTGTCCACTTTCATTGTGATCAATAAACCTTGTTTCTTTTTGAAAAATAAAAGAAAATTTTGGTAGAAGTTTGAAAAACCAAGTTATCCTTTTGCTTTTATTGCTATTCATATGTAGTATATTGTTTTAATTTTGTAGTAACTGAGGAATGGAGTGTGTTTGCTTACCAAGTGGAATCTCAAAAAAAGAAAATACATTGAAAAGAAAATTTTAATGCTTTGTCAAGTATTTTTTGATATATTGATGTGCTTTTGATGACAGATTACCTATATTTTGGCAGGTAGATAGCTTAAAGGTGAAACTGCTTGAGAAGTTGGAACAATCTGTTGCCGATCTGCAGCTTAACGTTGAAGAGGTTGGTAATGCTTCAATGGATTCAAATCATCCTTCTACTGATTCTTCTCCTGCTACTGCTCATGAGGTGAGTATTTGGACTGCAGCATCATTTTTGTTTTCTCATCTTTGGCAAATAGTGCGTGACAACTTGAACTGAAAAGGAACCTATAAAAAGTTTAAAACTTTATGGATGAGAATTGAACACAAATTCTTCAATTAACATGCACCATTGGGATTTAAATCAGTTTATGTTACATAATGCATTCACTCTTTCACTCTTGCAAATAAAGTTACAATCTGACATTGGCAACTCTAGTTCTCTGTAGACCCTCTCTTCAATTCTAGTTCTCCTTCTCTTGTATGTATGTACCTTAAAATTACACTACTGAACAGCTACCATCATTTTATTAAATTAGACTTCTGTTCGGGAGTTTGCGGAGGCTATCCGTGCCTATCGCATAATATTTCCTGATTCGGATAAGCAACTAACCACACTTGCACAAGACTTGGTCACCAGGCAAGGAGCATATGTTTTTGTCAATTGAAATATTTGTACTTTGGTGGCAGTTTGCTCATGGAATGTATATATTTTTGTTTCCATAGGCACTTTGGAACCACTGAGCAATACATAAAGAAACAAATTTGGTCGGCAGATCTACTAGGTGTTCTTCGTAAGTATTCTCTCTGTGTGATGACACCATCCTTAACATTGGTCTACGTCTACTCTACCTTCGAAGCTATGGAAATTTTAACACTAAATATATGTGAAACTATTCAGCTTCTCTTTATCTTTACGTATCACTTTGCTTCTTTGTCTCTAGAAGTTCCGATCACATGAACTGTGCTTTCTCCCTGTTGACTACTTTTTTTTTAAGAGTCAAACATAGTTTACTTTATTAAAAGGTCAAAAGCTTGTCACCCAGATAATTCCTTTTATACTTGCTTCTGTATGCAAAATTTTTTATCTGTTATGACTTATGAGTAATTTCCAGTAAGAAAAGCATATGGCCAGAAAGTTTCTGATGACTACAAGAAGACTCCTGTTGGAGTCACTAGCAGAACATCTTGAGAGAACCTTTGGCCTGTTTTTGCTCCACTAATGGACTAGTCTTTCACCTTGATCTTCCTAATTGTTGCATTTTACAGTTATATGTTCAATGAGTTAGAATTTTCTAAATTTAGTCAGTCTGTTCCAGCATTCACTTTTAAAGTTGCTTGTTCACCAACCTTAAAATCTTCTCTTGAAATGCTTAACCAAAAGTTTGTCTGCATGCAGGAATTATATGGAAAGATGTACTTCTGTTGGAAGATGTGTTACATGAGGCTGCTCTACCCGATTATTCTCTGGAGGTATTCCTTAAATGTCATTTCAATAATTTTTTTTACTAATATTCGCATAAGTTCTTCCAAACTATCTAGAATTGTAGTAGAAATACATATTTTTTATGTTGAAGAATGGGTTTAAGCAGAAAGAGTAATCTATATTGATGCAGGCTGCCCAAGCTGCCGTGAAACTCTATGTTACCAACAAATTTTCTCATCTCCAAAGCAAGATATCAGGTATTTATGTCATATTTTCAAAATTTATATGTTCTTTTATTTCTTTTTCATCTTTTAAACTATAATGTCCACAAATTGGGGTCAACGGAGTGAATTGTTTTTCGCAATTTAGCCCTATTTACAGCCATATTTTTCTGTAACATCCTCAACGACCATTTCCTATCAGGACTTTGGTACATATCACTTTATCAATTCAACCAAAAATGGAAAAAATGAAAAAATAAAATGAAAAATCAAATTAATAGTTGATCCTTGTGCAAAGACAATGATATAATTTTTTATGTAGAAGAGAATACATTTGATAGGTTTGGAAAGATATGCAATATGCGCTTACCTGATTTTAGATTTGGGAAAACTATCATTTGACCTCTAATCATTAAGGATCTCTCTCTCTCTCTCTCTGGGGTTTTATCTTCTTATTCTGATGACTCAAAGGTCTAGAGTTCAATTTGCTTAACTTTCAGATGCCCTCACAAAGGCCCATATTAGACAAAAGGAGAGTGGAGAAGATTATTCCTTGCAAGTTGCTCTTGAGGGCGGAAAAAAGGCAGTTCTCCAAGGCAGCATGAATGTCTTACTGGTAAGTGATAATGTCTGAAATACTATGCAGTTTATGAGTTTGTTACCACATTTAATTATGCATGTGGAGTTTACAGTTCATCTTTTTCATATATTTGCTCACATCATAGATGACTGAAGATACTTTTTCTTCCCTATGTAAGATAGATTTCTAAAGTTCTAGTCTAATGCTTGTGTACCTGCGCGGTGTGCTTATGTAATTTTATGCACACAAATGTATCTCGGAAGTTATGCTTGGATATACATGGGCGGCTATACAAATGCAAGAACATTTTTTTGGTTTGTTAAACATGGATTGAAAAAGTTGGCCATGCTTTCCCAATTTGTTTGTTTAAGTCTTCACAAACTGAAAAAATAAAAAACTCCTTCATTTCATATTGGATGCTTATCTCTTCATTCGATAATTTCATTTCAGGACTTCCGCCAACTTCTAGACGATGATTTGGGCCTGTTAGTTAAACTGAGAGACTCAATTATTGATTGGGTCCAAGAAGGGTTTCAGGAATTCTTCAGGGCACTTGACGGTCACTTCCTCTTGCTATCAGGCAAGCATAATTCAGCCAGTCAAGATCAGGGTTTGACAAAGGGAATACTAGATGATAAAGTTCTGGCAGGGCTTGTCCTTGTGCTGGCCCAAATTTCACTTTTCATCGAACAAAATGCCATCCCGAGAATCACCGAGGCAAGTAGCCAACTAATACAATTATGGTTTTTGATTCTAAATAAGTATCAGTATTGTTGGTATATTTTTCTTCATATCCCACGGGCCTGTGTTGAAGTTTCATTTTCTAATTGTCAGGAAATAGCTGCTTCTTTTTCTGGTGGTGGTGTCAGACGCTATGAATATGGGCCTGCCTTTGTTCCAGGAGAAATCTGTCGGATTTTCCGGTCAGCTGGTGAAAAGTTCCTGCACCTTGTATGAATTAAAAACTTGTCTGATTTCTGAATTTGTTAGGTTATTCAATTGAAATTGTATTAATTGGGGCTACTATGATTAAATCTGTTTTATCTAATCGACTACATATACAAGCATTTGGTAAAATAATGTTTTGATCTGCTTCTTTTCAGTATATAAAAATGACAACTCAAAGGATATCAATTCTGCAAAAGAGGAAGTTTACAGCAACAAATTGGGTCAAGGTATGTTTGCTGTTTGGCAATATTCCAATAATGGGGAGGGGAAGTTATTTGCATGGGGAATAGAGTGAAGAAATGAATGAGGGTGCCTATCTGTGTAAATATTAATATTTTAATTTGTCTATTATATTTGACATTTTCACAGCACAAGGAACCCCGGGAAGTTAATATGTTTGTTGATTTTTTTCTTCATGAGGTAAGTACATCTTTTTTTCCCCTCCCCCCATTGTATTCTCTCTTGGAATAAAAGTAAGTTGAGGGGAACTACTTAGTTCCCAAAAGTAGTAAAGAGAGGAAATTTCATTTGGTGCCTGGTTTTTCAGTTGCACACTTTTTTTATTAAAATTGTAGTCAGTTCTGCATAAAACTTATCTCCTTGTCCAATGTGTTAGTTGGAAGCAATAAGGAGTGAGGTTAAGCAGATTTTACCTGAAGGCCTCCGTAGACATCGTAGGGCTGACAGCACTGGAAGCACTGCCTCATCACGGAGCAATCCATTACGAGAAGAGAAATTGAGTCGGTCAAACACCCAAAGGGCAAGGAGCCAGCTATTGGAAACGCATCTAGCGAAATTGTTCAAGCAAAAAGTTGAAATTTTTACGAAGGTGGATTTTACGCAGGTAATGAGGTACTTCATGTTGGATTCAATGCCTGAATACTGGTACAGGATCATGAACTGAGTGTGCTTGCAAATTGCAGGAGTCAGTTTTAACAACTGTTGTAAAACTTTGCCTTAAAAGCTTGCAAGAATTTGTCAGACTCCAAACTTTTAATCGAAGTGGATTCCAGCAAATTCAGTTGGACATTCAGTTTCTAAGGACTCCATTAAAGGAACTGGCAGAAGATGAAGCTGCCATTGACTTTTTGTTAGATGAGGTATTAATATGACTATCTTTAGTCTGAACCTTTAAACTTATATTTTTTTGAAAAGGTTGTGATTGGAAACCCCTCTCTCAGAGGTTTCTGTTTCTCACTATTTCAGAACTTGCTTTTGAAGTCTTGGAATTTTGGTAAACCTAATTTGTGTTTGGTCTTCTTTTGCTGAACAGGTGGTTGTAGCAGCTGCAGAGCGTTGTCTTGACCCAACTCCATTAGAGCCCCCCATTTTGGACAGACTTATACAAGCAAAGTTGGCAAAGACCAGGGAACAGAATCCAATTTCTCCATGACATTGAAAGGTGCAGAAACATTTGTGAGCTTTCATTCCCTGTTGCTGGCGCCGTGCTTTATTCTTCAATGCTGCTTGCCTTCTGGCTTTAGTTTGATTCGCCAGTTCGAGTGAGATGTATGGTTGAAGAGATTGGCTCTAGAATGTTTCAAGCTGCAGTTGAAGTGCTTGGAGTCTTTGAAATGGACGTTCATATCCGGGGAAATAACAATTTTTCATATAGAGGCTTTGTAAGATGACAAAAAAAATTCCTTGTTTGTAATTCTTTTGCTCCCCATAATCCCATATTGTGTAGGTTAGGCGACAATTCGAAAAGTAACGCAAAGTATGAATATATGATTAGTTAAAGGAAATTTTTAAGCCTAACCTAGTCTTTACCGTTGACAATGGTATTGTTATTTATTTTATTTTTCTTTTAAAATTGTGGCAGAGAAGCTTTTTATTGGTATAAAAAAGATAAAGATACAGCCGTACCACGTTGCTCATTTTCTCATTTGCTTACCCTTCCAAATGTTATTCACTGTATGGCGTAGGCCCTTCCAACCGGAGATTTACTTTTCTGTCAATAACCCGAGATCGGAATCAGATACTTAATTTTCGTTGTACTGAAATTTAGTCTTTCAATCACCTTCTTGGGCCGAGGCCCAACTCCATTTTCCCGCCAAAACCGTCATCCCATTTCGTTATTTACCGCCAAAATCTGAACCTCCCTTTTGTAACCCAGCCGCCCCAAAAAGAGAAGAGAAGAAAAGACCCTAAACACACACGCAGTCTCTCCCTTCCGTCTGTTTGCCGGAGAAGCATGAAGGACCTCAACTTCGACGCTGACAAAGGTAATTTTGGGTGCACTGATCTCTCTCTCTCTCGCGCGCTTTATTCTCTGAATTCATTTTGTTTTTGACAGCGCTAGCGAAGGAATTTCTTTCGAATTTCGCCGATGCGGTTGGCGAAGCCAAATACATGAACATCCTTGTGAGTAGCTCTCATCTTCTTCTTCAACACATTTTCATTGAAAACCCTAAATTCCCGTTTGGTAAGACAGAAAATACGGGATTCAATTTTTTATTTTTTTGTAATTTGTAATAGACGAGACAACAAAACCTAGATTTCATTGTCAGTTGTATATTCATGTCCTGAAATTTATTATGTATATAGAAGATTGAATCTTACTTTTTAATTTTTTTGTAAGGAGCTATAATTCTTCTTTGTTTTCAGCAACAAGTTGCAAACCGCAAACTTCGGGCAATCCAGATTGATCTTGAGGACTTGTTTAACGTAAGTTCCACCTAGTCTTTGATTTTTGTTGCAAACCAACCCTCTTACTGTAACTTCTGTTTCTGTTGTGAGCCATTTGTGGGTTTGATTTATGCAGTACCAGGACTTCGATGAAGAATTCCTCAGGCGGGTTACTGAAAACACCCGCCGATATGTGGGCATTTTCGCTGATGCTATTGATGAGCTCATGCCAGAGCCCACTGAGCCCTTTACAGATGATGATCATGACATCTTGATGACGCAAAGGTCTGATGATGGACCGGAGAATATGGATGGTTCTGATCCCCATCAGAAGATGCCTCCGGAAATCAAGCGCTACTTGTGAGTTTAGGAGAAAACCCTAACTAGCATTGCTTCTCTAAATTTGGTTCCTACCACGAATGGTGTGGTCAATCACTGATCATTTTGCATTTGAATGTTAGTTTGAGTATTATAATAACCAAAGTTACTGGTTAGTATCAGTCATTTCATCTGTATGGTTTCCCTGATACACCTTCCCATTACGGTTGCAATTTATGCTGTAGTAGTTGAACCCATTCATAACTTTTAGTACATGGATACCACATTGGTGGCATGCGAGAGGGGTATCTCTCTATGTGCAGCTCAACATTACATAATTCCTAATTTTTTTTTATATGTATTCTAGTGAAGTTTACATAAGAGCATCTTCAAAGGGGCAGCCATTTACCATTAGGGAGGTCAAGGCTTCATATATTGGTCAGCTTGTGAGGATATCAGGTATTGTGACGCGGTGTTCGGATGTTAAGCCGTTGATGCAGGTTGCTGTGTATACGTGTGAAGAATGTGGTTTTGAGATTTACCAGGTAAGTAAGGAGACTCCTATCTCAGATATCCTGACTCTCCTCAGAAAAATAAGAAGATTTTTCATGACAACTTTTTGTAATGATGTAAATTCTGTATTTTCCTATTTCCCTCATACGGATATAATGTTAGATCCATTGATTGCCAAACAGTCATAATAAAGCTAGGATCTATATTTCTCAGAACTAGCTTCATATGTTTAAAACATCCTTTTTCTTTCACTTATTGGAGTGTTATCGATTCAATTCTATTGGGTCCTATATTGGGTCTCATTTCTTTAAATCCGCCTTTGTTGACTCATAAATTCTTTTTCTGCTTGACAGGAAGTAACTGCTCGAATCTTTATGCCTCTGTTTCAGTGCCCATCCAGGCGTTGTGATATTAATAAAACAAAGGGGAACCTTATTCTTCAACTTAGGGCATCAAAGTTTTTGAAGTTTCAGGAGGTTTATACATTATTCTGATTCACTCATAAATCATGTGATGAGGAGGGCATCTGTATAGTTCATGCGATTCACTCGTATATTATGCTTGTGCATTTTAATTATAGTGTTTATCACCTTTGAACTTTGGATGTGTTTTCATTGCAGGCCAAGATACAAGAGTTGGCTGAACATGTTCCAAAAGGCCATATTCCTCGAACAATGACTGTTCACTTCAGGGGCGAACTCACAAGAAAGGTTGGTTGTTCTATCAATTTCATAAAATGAATTTAAGGATGAACTTTCATATATATATAATTTTTTTTCACTCTGACGCCCAAAGAAAAACACTTCAAGCTTTTAACTGAATCTTCTGCATGGGAGTGAAAGTACTGAGTTTCCAATTTACATAATTGCATGATAGAAACAACCTGCTTCTACTTAACTGATTATGTCCTCTATTCTTTTGACTTTTCTGCTTTAGGTAGCTCCGGGTGATGTTGTTGAATTATCTGGCATTTTTCTTCCTATTCCTTACACTGGTTTTAGAGCAATGCGAGCTGGCTTAGTTGCAGATACATACTTAGAAGCCATGTCTGTTACACATTACAAGAAAAAATATGAAGAGTAAGCCTCTTTCTAGTTCTCAATTTTCATTTACTTATCTGTCATATATTCTTTATCAGTTCTTAATTGACAAAAGACATGACATGTACACTTGTGTAATTGATCAAATGACTTTTAGCACATGCAACTTCAACTCCATATTGCTTTCCCTTCTTTTTAATTCTCTGGCATAAGTTCATCTGGTGCTTTAAGTGCAGTGTCTTCTAAATCAGGAGCTGTTTCTTACCTGAGATAAACCTTTTCAATTGTTAGGTGATAGAAGGTGTTGTGTATAAACTTTTGTTCTCCTGCAGGTATGAACTTAGAGGAGATGAGGAAGAACAAATTAGAAGTTTAGCTGATGATGGGGACATTTACAATAAGTTGGCACGATCATTGGCACCCGAAATTTATGGTCATGAAGATATAAAAAAGGCTCTACTTCTGCTCCTAGTGGGTGCCCCTCACAGGAAGCTGAAAGATGGAATGAAGGTACTTTCTCAACAGTACCTCAATAGTATCTTCTCACCCAATTACTCTTGTTGGAAAAATTGAATTTAGCTTGCACATTTTGAGAAGTTTGAATTCATATTATAGTGGGTATTATTATATCCTCTACACATAGCAGATACCAGTCCTCTCCCCCTCTTTTTCTTCTCCCATTGACCTTCCTTCCATGACCTTGCTCTTACTGGTCTTGGTTACTGGTAAATGGTTGTGTCAATTGAGGTTCTCTCTGCAATCTTTTCCCCCTCTATTATAGGGGATTTTCAAGATCATATTCACATCTATAAAACAGACTGATTATAGAATGATGTATCATTTAAATGACTAGATTCAATTTACCACCCTCAACTTTGAACCAAAAATCATGTCAGTCCCTATTGTTTTAATTTCATCAACAATACCCTTGTACTTACCAATTTGATCAGTCTAGTCCATTTCGTGAATTTTGACCGTTAAGTGTTAATGTGGTTCAAATCTATGTCATCGCCACGTCATTAAAAGGTGAGTCCCACTTTGAGCCACGTTAGCACTTAAGAGTCAAAATTGACGGATTGGACTAGACTGATGAAATTGGTAAGTACATGGGTGTTGCTGGTGAAATTGAAAGAGTATGGACTAACATGATTTTTGAACTAAAGTTCAGGGTGATAAAATGAATTTAATCCTTTAAATGATTGAACTACAAAAGGTCTTAACATATATCCTTTAAAATTGCAGATTAGAGGAGACTTGCATATTTGTTTGATGGGTGATCCTGGAGTTGCAAAAAGTCAGCTTCTTAAACACATAATTAATGTAGCACCCAGGGGAGTTTATACAACTGGTAAAGGAAGCAGTGGAGTTGGTTTGACTGCTGCTGTTCAGAAAGATCCTGTCACAAATGAAATGGTCCTGGAAGGAGGAGCATTGGTAAGATATATATTCTATCTTCAGTTTATGTAGATGATTTTGAGCCATGTTAGTCCTCACATGTTATACAAGTGAAACAGAGATAGACAAAAAAAAATTGTGACATACTTGCATGATGCTCGGACTGCCAAGTCGTTGCCATATCCAAAAGAAAATCCTTTTCGCTGTTTACCTATAGATTTGAATCAGAGAATAAGGGTAATTAAAGTTAATATGGTTATTGCATGATGTCAAATCTGTGGCTTTGATGTAGAATCAATTGGTAGAAAAGAGTGGGAGATTGAGAGGTGAAGAGAGAAGTAGGAAAATAGGGAGTATATCAGCATTTCAGAATTCAAGTTGTCGCCAAAGAGTTGCATCTAATCATTTTATAGACGCCATACCAAAGAAAAAAAATTTGAATTAAAATCCCTAATTTAACTCAGATTCCCCACCATTTTCCACTAGGCTTCCTATCTGATTGTTTTCTCAGGTTTCTGAGTCTTAAATAATAGAAGAGTTAACTTGTTTCAGGTGCTAGCTGATATGGGCATTTGTGCTATCGATGAGTTTGACAAGATGGATGAATTAGATCGTACAGCCATACATGAAGTTATGGAGCAGCAGACCGTCAGCATTGCCAAGGCTGGGATAACTACATCTTTGAATGCAAGAACTGCTGTTCTTGCTGCAGCTAATCCAGCATGGTACAAACTTTCTACTTCACCTGGTTTTTATATAGGGCAGTCGTCCTCTGTTTCTCATTTGCATCATCTTGCTTTTATGATGTGGTTTCTTTTCTGCTACAGACTGCTAACCTTTTTTATTTTATACTCTTGCCTCTATGCAAACTCTTAAAAATGGTTATCATATAATTTCTTGAAGGGGGAGATATGACCTACGTAGAACTCCAGCTGAAAACATTAATCTTCCACCAGCCCTTTTGTCAAGGTTTGATCTTCTCTGGTTGATCCTGGATCGAGCTGATATGGATAGTGATCTTGAGATGGCTAGGCATATTGTCTATGTCCACCAGAATAAAGAATCTCCGGCTCTTGGCTTCACTCCACTTGAACCATCTGTTCTTCGGTAAATTTCATTACTTTTGATGTAGAAAGCACAACTATTCCCTTTTGGTTTATAATCTTTCTCACTACATCACTTCTGCAAGAAAATGAGTAAACGTTCTTTGTTAAACTTGTAAAGCTATGTAAATGTGTATCTGCAAGTTTGTTGTTAATTGAGACTTTTTGATACGATACTTATCTCCTCAGTCCTCACCTTTTATTTTCCAGCGCATATATTTCTGCTGCAAGAAGATTGTCTCCTTCTGTCCCACAGGAACTTGAGGAGTACATTGCAAGTGCCTACTCTACAATTCGGCAAGAAGAAGCTAAATCTAATGCTCCCCACTCCTATACAACTGTGAGAACTCTGCTCAGCATTCTTCGCATATCAGCTGTAAGTCCTGTTTTTCATTTGCGTTATTGTTTATTTAAGTTTGGCTTCATTAGCATACGCTGTGTATCAAAATGGAATGAGGTGGCAAGGAATGGTGTCTAGCTGTCTACATCGGGTAGGGTTTGAGGGTTTAGCTTGCTGAAATTGATGTCCTGCTGTATATATAAACTGGTTCAGATTTTGAGGATAGAATTTTAAAAGAGGAAATATATTTAGGAGTTGCTGGCTTTTATAAAGTTAATTGGATGGACTGCCTTAAAAATGTCACCCATAGTGTGAGCAAAAGGTCTATGTATGGTATATTTGCTTTTATTGGTTGAACCATCTTTAATCAATTGGATGGGTTGCACAGAAAGTGTCATCTAATTAGAGAGAAATATCTAGTATGCTGAAGTTTTGTTTTTGACAAATGCCCTCAGACTGTTTTTTGGTACACAGACCAAACCAGCTGTACTTAGTTTTTCAATGGGTTGCTCAAATACTGCCATCCAGAGGGTGTATTGACCATTTCAAAGATGAAGCTAATCTGATAAAAAAAAGAAAAAAAAAAGGATGAAATTAATTTCTTTCATTGCAGGCACTAGCAAGACTCCGATTTTCTGAAACTGTTGCTCAGAGTGATGTGGATGAGTCGCTCAGGCTAATGCAGATGTCGAAGTTCTCTTTATACTCGGATGATCGTCAGAGATCTGGACTTGATGCTATCTCTGATATCTATTCAATTTTGCGAGATGAAGCTGCCAGGACTAACAAGCTGGATGTGAGCTATGCACATGCACTAAATTGGATTTCTAGAAAGGTTAGTTTTTGAACCTCAAATTTGCAACAGATCTGTGACACAGTAAAATTGATTGAATGTGAATCTATATCATGTTAAAGTAATATAAACCATCGAAGTGATAAGAAAATAAATTTTATTAATACAGAAGTTATAGACAATCAAAATGTGATAACGTAGGTAATTGTAAACAATCCCTGATAAATAATCCAATGGGTACATCGGCTTTTGAACAGGGTTACAGCGAAGCCCAACTAAAAGAATGTTTGGAGGAATATGCAGCCTTGAATGTGTGGCAGATCAATCCCCAAACTTTTGACATCAGATTCATCGATGCCTGACATGTCTTGTTACTTCTATTGAGTGCTGCAATCCCTTAACAAAGAAGTGCTCTCGGACCTCTTCCCATTTGAGAGATAGTGAGTGGGGAGAAGGATTAGGCGTTGGATTTAATGTAATGTTTTATATGTATTATGGACTTCTTAGAGCTAGCTTGAGTTGCAGACTTAGACATGGCATGCCGTAGTTGTTGTGTATCTTGAAACTGGAAGTGTTAGTTCAGTTAATTAGCATTGTTAACTAGCCAAAAATGTATGGTGCAAAATGTTCTATATTTAATTCGTGTGCTGCCCCGCGCTTTGCAACATAATTATGTATTACATTTCATCTCGTTAGAGGGTTCACTGTGGATCTCTTTCTATCTTTTGTACTTGGTTTTTGGTTATAGGTAAAGGATTGTGCAAGCTACAGTTAAAACCTTGTGCATTGTTCATATATAGATCTAGTTAAATACAAGAAAGAAAAACTCTGCATGAATCCATTAAAAAGTTAATGTCCTAACATATTCTAGACTCGACAACATTTGAAGGCCTGCAAATTAAGATAATACCAGTTGGGTATAATCTCAGGTACATGAGGATGAAGGTCTTTGTATGAGCTTTTGATAGTTGCGGTTGCCACTCCTGTAGCGTGTGCGATATCGTTGAGGAGAGACTTGTTCTTATGATCATCATCTGAAAGCTGAGTGATAATGTAAATCACAGCGGCTGCTATTGATATAGGACTCCTCCTTATATCAAATTCTTGTGACTTTTGCACAGCTTCTTGAGCTGCTTTGATTGCTTGATTGTTCAAGCCAAGAGCGGAACAGAAACGCCTGATATAGTCCCCAGCATGAGCTTCTTGTAGTGGCTTCTCCAATAACCCTAGTTGTTTCACTATGTATTCCTTTGCTCTACCAATGTCTTTCTTTGTGACTCCATTCGCGACGGACCAAACTTCCTTGAGAGTTCTGGGCTTGTCTTCATGTCTACATGCAAGGTATAAGCAAGCAGCCAACAACGCATCCTGGTTTCTTCCTTTGCTACACTTTTCATCTTCTAGAGTCTTGTATATCTCATTGGCTCGGTCCTTGATGGTTGCAACGAGTCCCAACCTATCACACATGGTATCGATGGTTTTGAAGGCCAGTATCAAGCCCCGATCCGGATCTCGATTCGGGCCACGGAGGTGTTCGCCATTGGGCTTGGCCATGACGGTGGACAATCCGCCACCGGTTAACAGGGGGTTGGTGGGTCCACCAACACGGACAGGGTCGTGATTATCGTCCAAGGTTCGCCACTCGGAGGTCTCATCGATGGAGCGGGACTCGAGCACTAAGCCGCAGGTGGAGCACACCGCGTCGCCGGTGGAGCGGTCGAACACCACGTCGGTTTGAAAGCAGCAATCGGAGCAATACATCATCTCAATTCTCACCTGATGCAGGATAGTGTTGTTAATTGGTACGTTCTCTCTTCCCTTGGCACCTATATGTATATATATAGACGATCGAGCGCCTATATATATATATCGATCACTGAGAAAACTAGTTTCCCTATACAATAAGGAAAGGAAAGTTTAGTTTCTTTTTTCTTTGAGAACGGGGGGTTTTACTTCTACTTTTGACTTTTCGATATGTTTATTAGGTCCGCCTCCAAGTAGAAATAGGAAATTAAATTCGTGTCCAAGCTGGAAACTAACTAGAATGAATTGCAGAAAACTTGAAAGGAGATAATCTTTCCTAGCAGACAATATATAACAATCCACGTCCAAAAGCTAGTCCTACCTGCATGCTTCAATACATATATATAGTACTATTGCATTGTTAAGTGGCTAGCTGGCCGGAGATCTAATGCATGCATGCCTCATTAGCAACATAGATTGAAATGATCATTAAGCGTTTGAGCTCGCTTGGTTGGATTGAACCTCCAAATTTTTTTTCCTTTATTTTAGTATAAAACATTCTCTCAAAATTTCAACACACTTTGTTTGTCCGATATTTACCTAATTGAAACTTGATTATTTCTAATTTAAAACCAAATTCTATCTATATTAAAAACGAGGTTAGGAGGTATTGTAGCTTATGAACAGTACCATTCCTATGAACAGTGTGCTCATCATTCTGCCCCGGTCTGTTTTTCATTTTTGCTTTTTTGTCCTGTCCTCTTTTCTTATTAGTTCGAAGTGGTGGAGTTGGCTAACCAGCTGAAGATCTCTTTGGAATAAGTTGTGAATAGTTAGTAATTCAAAAGGGTTACACAGATCAAACCATCATTCCACCGGAAATCTTGAAGATCGAAGGCCAAACCATAGTCTTGCAACTCAAAATAGGCTCCAAGGACGATCTCTTCATAAAGACGTCTATCTTGACTTCCAACTGTCTTCAAAGAGAACTCATCAACAATCTGCTGAATCAACTCAGAGTGAACTGTTCAAATCATATCCCTTCAAAAAAATAAAAAAGGTAAGTAATATAACAAAAAGACATGTTTGTATTCCTTTAGTAACCAGACATTTTTTGAGTAGATATATAATGGTTTGTACACATGATGCATACAAGATACATCTCCTACACCACGGATGAAACAATGTATTATGTCTTAATGTATAAATGATGTCTTCAAACGATTTTTCAAACGATGCACATGCTAGCGAGGCAGCCGAGGCTAACTAACGATGCATGCTCATGTTAGAGAGGCTAATTAACGATGCATTCCCATGCTAGCAAGGTTAACGATGCCTATACCCATACTAAGGATGCCTATGCGATTTTAAAGTTAAAAAAACTAAAAAAAATTATTAAAAAAATAAATAATTCGAGATTTTCAAGTTATGTCAATTGAAACACGTTATAAAAAAAAACATGTTTTACCATTGGTGAAGTTTTGAGAATTTTTTTTTTTTTTTTGCCGAAACCTTGGTTTTCACCCAAAATCGTGTGTTAACACACATTTTTGGGCAAAAATTGCTTGCTTTTATTTTCGCACATAATCTTTCCACTCAAATCATGATTTTTAAGGACTTTTCGAGTTGATAGAACGCTAAAATATCGATTGGTTTACTTTTTACTATTTTTCAAAGTCGAAAAAATAGAAAATTCATTAAAAAAATAAACGATTTGAGATATTCGAGTTCTATCAATTGACAAACCTTTTTAAAAACATGTTTTACCAATGGTAAAGTTTTGAGATTTTTTTTTGCCGAAAACTTGTTTTTTGGCCCAAAACTGTGGGTTATAACGCACGATTTTTGGGTCAAAATTGCATGTTCTTATTTTGGCACCAAAATCTTTGCACACTCAAATATCAACTCGTTTTTAAGGACTTTTTGAGTTGACAAAAAGCTAAAATATCAACTCGTTTACTTTTTACGATTTTTCAAAGTCGGAAAAATAGAAAATTCATAAAAAAGAAGTAAACGATTCAACATGTTCGAATTTTGTCAATCGAAAAACCTTTTAAAAAACATGTTTTACCAGTGATGAAGTTTTTAGACATTTTTATTTTTGTGTTGAAACCCTGGTTTTTCACCCAAAACCGTGGGTTATAACACACGATTTTGGGCTAAAATCGCATGTTCTTATTTTTGCACCAAATCATGATTTTTAAATAGATCTCCAGTTGACAGAACATAAAAATATCGACTTGTTTATTTTTTACGATTTTTCAAAGTTGAAAAACTCGAAAATTCATTAAAAAAATGATTCGAGCTTTTCGAGCAAAGTCAGTTGGAACACGTTTTAAAAACCACGTCTTACCAATGGTGAAGTTTTGGCACAGGCAAAGTTAAAGAAAAAAGGGGGTTGGCAAGGTTTTGCATGCTAGGGCATATCGTAGCACATCTAAACGTGCCAAACAATGTCAACCTCCTTTTTCCTTTAACTTTTTCGTGACAAAACTTCATCAATGTTAAAAAAATAATTTTCCAACCGACTTTACTCGAATAACTAGTCTTTTGTGAGTTATGATTTTTCAAATTCTGGAAAACTGAAAAATCATAACTCACAAACGAGTCGGGCTTTCGAGCAAAATTCGTTGACACACCTTTTAGAAATCATGGTTTACCAGTAGTGAAGTTTTGACACTGATAAAGATTGAAGGAAAAAATGCAGTTCGGAAGAATCTATGATGTCCATGCTAGCGAAGGTAACTAACGATGCCCATGCTAGCGATACGATAGAAACCCAAAATACAACTAGTCGATCTCTCTTTCCTTGTTGAGATGAGAAATTAGATGGAAGATCATCCACGACGCACATGGCAAAAAATAATATAAAAACTTAATTTTGAAAATGATTTATGTATTTATTCCAATTCTTTCTTTTTAATTGTTATACCAAAAATAACCTCATTCCCGAGCCCTACTACTAGTAGTAGTAGTCCGCATTCTTATTCTTGTATCGATTGAAATAGAGAGAGAGAGAGACCGCCGCTGAGGGTTTTAATTTCAATGGCCGGAGGCAAAGCAAGGAAAGAGAAGGCGAAGCCGGCAGCGCAGACGCCGTATCAAGGAGGCATATCGTTCCACAAGTCGAAAGGTCAGCACATCCTCAAGAACCCATTGCTCGTCGATTCCATAGTGCAGAAGTCGGGTATCAAAGCCACCGATGTCATCCTCGAGATCGGTCCTGGTACTGGTAACCTCACCAAGAAGCTTCTAGAAGCTGGTAAGAAGGTCATCGCCGTTGAGATTGATGCTCGTATGGTCCTCGAGCTTCAGAGACGATTCCAGGGCACTCCTCACTCCAACCGCTTGCAGGTCTGCTCTTTCCTAATTTTCATTCAGATGTCAGTTTTTCAATTTCAATTAGGAAAGAATAGTGTTTTAGGGCCCTTAACTGGACATGAGTGATTATGCAAAGAATTTGGTGTTTCAGTCAACTTTATATTTGGGATTGGGAAGGAATGCTGTTGTATCTTCCTTGATGAACTGGAGCATTTGATTGTTGTTTTTTGGTATGCTCAATTGCTCACAGATTATTCAAGGAGATGTGCTCAAGACTGAGCTTCCCTATTTTGATATATGCGTGGCCAACATCCCTTATCAAATCTCATCACCCCTCACCTTCAAGTTATTGCATCACAAACCTGCTTTCAGATGTGCCATTATAATGTTCCAAAAGGAATTTGCAATGAGGCTGATTGCACAGCCCGGGGACAAGCTCTACTGTCGTCTTACCGTTAACACCCAACGCCTGGCTCAAGTCTCTCACCTTCTCAAAGTTGGAAGGAATAATTTCCGCCCTCCCCCAAAGGTCGATTCCTCAGTAGTTCGAATTGAGCCCAGGAAACAATTTGAAGTGAACGAGAAGGAGTGGGATGGCTTTTTGCGAATTTGTTTCAATAGGAAGAACAAAACGCTTGGTTCAATTTTTAGGCAGAAAAAGGTTCTCGGTTTGCTCGAGAAGAATTATAAGACCCTGCAGGCTCTTAATCTTGACCCAGCTCTACAGGGTGCCATGGAGGAGACAAATAACGTGATGGGTTTTGAGGATATGGAGATGGATGATGACGAAGCAGATGATGAAATGGAGGTGGAGGATGGTAATGCAGAAGGAGAGACATCTGAGTTCAAAGAAAAGGTTTTGAGGGTGTTGAAGGATAATGATTTCGAAAACGAGAGGTCTTCAAAGCTCAAACTACGGGAGTTTGTAACCCTCCTTTCTGAATTCTGTAAGGCTGGTATTCACTTCTCCTGAGTTTACGACTCAATCATGTCTTTTACTTTTCTATTGAGATTATACTCCACCCAAATTTTGTCATTTTCTTGTATTAGTTTGGTTTTCTTAATGCTTTGTAAGAGTTACAATTGGATAAATTAGTTTTGAGATTACAATCGGATCAATGCAGGAATACTATGTTTTGATGGTCATATATGCTCATGTACAACTTAATTCTGAAACTTCTGATCAATAACCGCCATGTACACGCTTATGGAGCTATTTTAGCTTCTACCACTGAGAACATTGATTTCTAATATAATGTAGGGGATTCGAATTTGGACCTTTAATGTAGTCTACTTGAGCTATCAGATCCTATGACTGTCAATTGCACATTCGACCAAGAGGTTGGATTGGAACGGGGTCGTTCCTCTGTTCCATTCTTGTAAAGAGGACGCATTCGAAACTCAAAAGTGGAAGGCTATGACTACATATTAATTGTAAAGGCTATGACTACACTCAAATTGCCTCGACCAAATTTGTCCATTAACCCAGAATGTTTCAAGTTGATAGCTCCAAATTGTCCACGACAAACTCCCTTCTTGTTTCTCCTGTTACTGGTTTTCTGATGACTTTTGAACCATTTCATCTGAGTCTCGGACATTCAAAATAGACAGTTGAGTTCAGTTTCCCTCTTTTATTCTAGTTAAAAACAACACCTTAATCTTGACTATTTAGAATTCGACAGACTGTAGACAAAGCTAAATAATAAACTCAGTAATCAGTACCACATGTTAAGCTTGAAATGAAGGTAGCACAAAAAGCTTTGGGGTTTAGACTCTGATGCAGAAAGAGAATCAAGTAAGCTTCGTCTTCTTGGACTTGACTTGAGGCTTCTCAAGAATATCATCATCATCTTCAGAAGAGTTTTCAACAAGTTCATCAGGGACATCATTAGGAACATTGTGTTTGGTGATGAAGTCCTTCAATATGGCCATGCTTTCCTCTTTAACAGAAACCAGTTGCTGGGAAAGAATGCCCTTGTTTCCGCCGACAGAATATGCTTCTGACCCAAGTTGAAATTGTACCTTAACCTGAGGCCGACAAACAAGTGATTCCTGGATTTGAGCCTCCATAGTACTGCAGCATAGTCAATCCAACAAAGACACAATTAGATATTAACCAATGATGTAGTAAGGCATTGATTGAATTAGTTTCTCCCATGACTGTGTATCCAAAATTTCAAATATGTTTAACTGGCGAGTTATTACTTCATGGCAGATGCTGGTTGTGTTTAGAAAGCAGAAATGAAACATGCAAAACACAAAAATCTCCGCCCGGCCGTAACTGCCTCAGGCCCCGAGATGCATTGACATACTTGGAAACCAAATGACAAATGGTTCACTAATGGCATAACTCAATGTTGTTTTCTTCCTTTGCTAACTGACAAATGGTTCACTAACCCTGGCATAACTCAATGTTGTTTTCTTCCTTTGCTCCCCCCCCCCCCCCCCCCCCCCCGCCCCCCCCCACACCCCCCGCCAACGGGGGGGCAACCCAAAAAAACCCCCCCCAAAAAAAACTACAACTATCTCAAAATTCAAGCATGTGCACTACATGAATAACAACAGAAATCGGAGAAGAAATTTCAAATTGCTAGCATAAAATTCACCGACTGATGAAAAGGTGAAACATAATCCTTGCTCACAATCAAGTCTAAAATGACCATTCCCTCGAATTCACCGACTGATAGGTACTTGAATTCCTACTTTTCTCCCACAGCACCAAAATTAGAGACTGTTGGTTGAGCGAAACCCGATGAACTTCCATTATTCTACACTAACTTGTTTACTAGAAAAAGTAAATCAATCACATTCTAACTTATAAGCATAGCCTTCGCTGCACAAGTGAAAGGCCCAATATTGAGAGAATCACAAAAAAGAAGATTCACAACAATTTATTGCTCTATCAAACCCCGTTTGGTACTTTACTCGGAATTTGGAATTTCAAATTCAAACTTGTTTTTGCTGATTGTCAGAATATACCTACTTACCTGAGCTGTGTCTCAACGACGATCGCAAGCCGAGCCTTTTCGGAGGTGTACGGCTATCGCTGAAAAGCCCGAACCTCTCTCCCTCTGCAAAGCCCTAATTGCAGTCTGTGACTGTGAGGCCCTAATTGTAAACTAACGGAATGTAATTTTTCTTTTCCGTGAAGTAACTTTTTCCAACCTTTTACAACAGTATTGGAGAAAAGTCGCCGATAGTCTTCCGACTTTTGGCCATTCGAACGTTTGGTATTTTATATTTATTAGGTATTTTAGTTTCATAAACTACGTACCATTTTGATCTCAAATTCTCAACTTATATAAAAATAGATTTGATTTTAAAAAATAAAAAATAATTATCAAACACCACTTAAACTCAAACTACTTTTGAAAAGAATGACACTTAAAAGTCATCATGATTTTAGTTAGTATTGTTACGAACAATATGACAATTAATTAGTAAAAATATATTAAAATAGCAAAGTGATATACAAACTTATGATAACAAAAGTGTCAAATGATGTAAAATTGGGTTATTATTTGCAAGTTTTTTCTTAAAGTAAACATGAACACAACTCACAACTAAACATAATCCAGATCGAGAGAGTAGCTTAAAAAGCCAAAGCCAAACCCAAGACGACCAAACAACAAAAAACATCATCTTAACTATTTACACAATTCGATCAGCCATCTCCTCCTAATTAATGGATGACAAATCCATCTACTTCTATAAATGATATATAAATTCACCAATCTGTTATAAGATTTAATTCCATTGTCTTTTCCTAATATTTGGCTAGCTATATAAAGGAAAGGAAAACATATAACTTATTGCCTAGCATGCATGCATTTAGATACATTAATTTCCATTAATTAATTTATTGATTGTTCAAATGATTAAGGTAGGTAGCTAGATACTTGGTCTAGTACTAGTACTAGTAGTATGATCGATCAATCTTTCTAAGTGTTTCCCCTAGACGAGTGACTATGGAGGTTTTCTCTAAATGTTCGTCCATACCAGCCTCCATCATCCTTCTTGTTTCCTCGCCTCCTCTTGTGTGAGCTGTTAAGGCAATGATCGGAATCCGAACATGGTACGATTTCTCCTCTTTCCTTATTTCCCTGGTCGCTTCAAACCCATCCATTTCTGGCATCTGTTCATTTCAAAAGTCACACATGTATAAATGTCTGTTAGATACATTGAATTAGATACATATGATTAGCATTACTATAGCTGTAAGCTAGATACATTGCCGTAGTATTTACCTCGCAGTCCATCAGTATATAGTCATAGACATGTTTCCTTTGATTGAGTAGATCACTGCGAACTAGATCCAAAGCTTCTCTCCCATTTTCACAAAGCTTCACAGTTGCACCCAATCGTGACAAAGCCTGCATAGCCACCATGCGTAACGATGCTGTGTCATCTGCAACCAAAATTTTCTTCCCCGTCAAGGGTTTCTTGTCATGCCCAGCTGGGGACGATTTGGAGCCAGCAATATTATTATTAGTATTAGGAGACTGATCATGTCCAAGAGTTGGTGAATTGCTCTCTTGTGCTATTTGGTCAGAGGAGTCGTCATCATCAGTATGAACAATGTACTGATTTCTCGATGAACTAGGAGCTGTGGAAACTAGTTTTGATCTTTTTGGTAATGCACCCCCACACTCTGGAAGAAGTCTTACAACTTCATAGAGACACGTACCGTGAAGAGGCTTGTGTTTGATAACATCGTCGCGATCCAACATATTCCCGTTCAAGTTTAAATTGCTATGAGAAAACGGATTTGATAACCAAACAACCTTGCAGAACCAACCATTTTGGAGGCCTCCTTTGAAATCATTCACAATCTTGCATAGTTCTGGGAGTGGTCCGGCTGTAGTATCAATAAGTAGCATTATGAAGCGATCTGATGCTCCACGAAGGTTACTACTACTACTCTTCTTATGAAAGAGAGGGAGTATGTTGTTGTCTGTTGATCCATCCATGGAACTCATCAAAGACACTTCCTTTGCTCTATTAAAGCTAAAGTTGGAGTTGCATGAAGCGGATTTGATCAAACAATCCTGCAGACCCAGATCGGATATTCCTGATATTGAATTATGTTGAGAATGGTACCCTTTCCTATTTTTCATGTTCTGGAGAGTAGGAGCAAGTTGTTCCCATCCTTCTGCTACCAATACTTTTATCCCAAGTCTCTCCATGAACTTGTGTACGACTCTCCTGCGCTCCGCATTTTTTATCAGCAGTACAACATAGGATCCCTCGACCTTAGGATTCGCGGAGGTACCGCGAGTGTTCAACTTGGGGCTTGCATTAACAGTCGACCCGGGACTAGGATTTGGGTCACTGATCCCCATTTCAATGTCTGGCTCTCCTTTTGTGCTATCCTCACATTCATTAATGGTACTTAGCAGTACATTAAACTGGAAGCATGTCCCTTTTTCCCCAATCTCCTTGTCCACAATTCCTATTTCTCCATGCATCAAACGTACCTGGTGCAAAACATACACATGATCACAAGTACTCGAATAAAGTACTAATTACTATTGCAGCAACTATATATATATATATATGTTAAGTTGCTAAAAGAAAATATATGGATTTGTTACTTACCAGAGATTGAACAATTCCAAGTCCTAAGCCAGTACCACCTTCTTCAAGTGCTTTTTCTTTGACTTGGACATAGTCTTCAAACACCGATTTTTGCCTCTCCTTGAGAATTCCCCTGCCAGTGTCATCCACCTCAAAAACAAATTCCAAAGAATTTGGATCCATTGCTTCCTTGTTATCTTTGTTCATGGTCTTGTAATTAAACAAGCACAACAACTGTTTCATGAAGCCACTAGTCTGCTCATGAGAAGCAGTTATTGACTTGTTGAAACTTGGTTTTCGAACCCAGGCGCGGACTGTGATTTGCCCCTCGGAAGTAAATTTAACAGCATTGCTAAGCAAGTTGGTTAATATCTGCTTAAGCCTTCCCCTGTCACCTCTCGCACGTGCAAACTTTACAACAGATCCATCACAAGGATCCAACACCACATCTAATCCCTTCTTAGACGCTGATGGAAGGAACAGATCGACTACCTCTTCAACAAGGTGAGCCACATCAAATTCCTGTTTTTCAAGTACCATCTTACCCGCTTCAATTTTGCTTTTATCAAGAACAGAGTTCAATATACCTATATTTATATAACAAGTATTACTTGCATGGTCCGGAATAAAGAGAATAAGAAACTTAGAATTATATATAAAAAATGATTGAAAGGTCTTATTTACGTACCTAAAAGGTCCTCTGCAGAGTTATCAAGTGATTTTAAGCTTGTCTCTATTTTTGTTAAGATTGTCTCTATTTCAGAACGCCGGGTAATTCCAGTACGTGCAGCATGAATGTCAAGTGCATCCCGAATGTCATGTTTAGAAATGTCAATCCAACCAATAATTCCAGCAAGCGCAGCACGAATGTCATGGCTTGCTTTAGCAAATGCATCACTTTTCCTTATGCTCTTTCTCTCAGCTTGCTCGGTTTTCTCCTTTTGTTCTATCAGTGTGGCATAACGACGCATTTCCCGTTTCGCAACACTTAGCATTGCCAAAAAGTAACTGACGATGAAGATGGCCATAATAGCAATCATCACAACAAGGAGGATCACTGACACCCTGCAATGCTTGTGAACAAGCTTCAGTAGCTCTCTCTCCCCGGGGGCAGCCACTGCATAAACCTGAAACTCAAAATCTAATTTATCCATCATCATGTATATATAGGCTGTGGTATCCACAATATAGGTTTTAGAATATTAAAACTTACATTATGCTCGAAAAGTTTGATGATTCCGATCAATAAACTAGAAAGTATCAGCACACCAGTAACCTGCATATATTGAAATTTAGTTCACAGGAAGATAAAAGACAGACGAGAATTGTGTATATGTGGATAGGATGCTACTCTCCGTCTCTCCATATAGAGCTGCTACTTTTCTTGTTAATTCATGTATTGGTCATGTAAATTAATCCATGAACAAATTAGTACTCCGATAGTCCGATGATTACCAATATTATGTCTGTCTAAGTATCTTACAAGGATGGGATGTTACACAAAAGTAGACATTCTTGTTAATTTTAGTAATACTAGATGGATCTCACACACTATGTGTGTGAAGTTAAAAAGATGGAGAAAAACATGCATGGGAGTGTGATAATGGAGGTAGTGGGATATTTTTATTTGTTGTATATTTTTTTTTCTTTTTAAATTAATTTTATTGTCCTTTCTGAATAAGTTGATATCTAATGTTTTTTTAATACAAAAAAGGTATATAAGTCAAAAAAGTTAGTTATGGTCAACAACACCTCTTCTCTTAAATATAGTATAAATATAACAAGCGAATGATTTTTTTTTTTAAGTAAACAATGAAGAAGGTATCGTGGTGCACGTAACATGTATCCCTCCTGTTCCGGTCATGAAATAGATGAAATAAATTACAAAATATATTTTTGTTCAAGAATGAAATATTTAAGAAGAAGAAGAATTACCAACAAGATGAAGAAAAAATGCTGAAACACTGTCAACGACGGGAGCTTCATTGGGTCTTCTAGTTGTATGTAACCATGCAACGACCAATATCCACCAAAGTCCAAACTGTCATGAAAATACAAAACTCAATTTTAGAGAAAAAATATAAAAATACAATACATGAGAGCATAACTACCAATTATTTTGCCTTCCTAATTTCCATTTTCGGTTAGAATGTTTTGTGAGGATGGATGAATTTTGTTCTTTCCTATTCAAAAAACAAAAAGGAAGAGATCCTCTAGTATTCCTTTTCTGAATAGGAAAATAAGGATAACAATACAGTTTGGGAGTTTAAGAATTAATCGATTTGAGTTCGTGGTTTAGGGTTTTGTATTCAATATATATGTATATAGAATATAATTAAATAGAAGTTTAAAATGACATAATTTTAATCATACACATAATATCATTGTCAAATTCACTCACATATTCGATCGTAGTGTATGTATTATATCTGAAAGTATAAGAGATTGATATCCAATATTAGAGTTTCTACGTATATACGTGGATCGATAGTGCATCAATCCGCACCAAATATTAGTGTGTGTATGACTAATGAGTATGTTGATCGATGGCGTGTCACTGAGAGCCAAACATATAAAAATATAAACTGAATTTAAAGCGCTATCGTATATATAACATAAAACAAAATCGTATGTTCAAATAGATTTCATTAATAACTAAAGCTTATTAGTATGTGGCTGATGGTTCTTCAATTTCTGAATCCTTTGGTATATTTCATATAGCCTTCTACAACTCATAGATAGCTCGATGTTAGGGAAATTGTATTTGAGTTAATGTGTGATTCTCAAGTGTGGAGATCTTTATATTTTAAGGTGCACAATTTTGATTTCATCCGTCAGATTTATATATATGGCTTCTCCACTACAGAGATACTTTTTAAGGTGCACAGTGTTAATCTCAGCCGTCAGATCTATATGCATGGTTTCTCCACTACAAAAGTCCTTATTTTTTAAGGTATGAAATTTTGATCTCAGCCGTCAGATCGGTTTAATCTGACGGCTGAGATCAAAACTCCACACTTTATAGAGTAAGGACCTCCTTATCTGAAAATATGTTATATTGTTACAATCATGAATAAGCAGAGCTATATAAATAGTGGCGCGCCAAAATGCATATAGTACGTAGTTTTACATCTAATGACGGCGCGCCAAAATTCATAATAGTAACGCGCCAAAATTTCTATATATGTTGGTGGGTATACGTTGATTAATGGCGCACTACTATCATGAATTTTGTCACATCGCTATTACATGTAAAACTAGCTACTGCATAAAATTTGGTGCATCACTATATATTTAGCTCTATTCATCAGTGATTTTAACAATATAATATATCATATTGTCTATATATATTGATGGCTCGCCATCATTATATATAATATCAAACAAAATCATACATCAACTCAAATATAATTCCCGTAGCATCAAGTTCTCTATGAATTATAGAAGGCTATATGAAACATACCAAAAGATTCAGAAATTGAAGAAGGGTAACAAAAACGGTCTTGAAACAATAAAGAGTATGAAATTGTATACTGTTTTTGTTTTATTCCTTAGTATGCTTCCATTAGAAAAAAAATATTATGAAATCTTTTACTTTAAATGAAGATATCTCGTATATCATGATGAATTATGTGCATTCATGGGGTCATCATGTTACAGCCCTACTTTAAATGAAGAAAATTCTATTTTGATGTTCTCGAAAACCAATGAGCAGATTGATCATGCATCCAAAAAACTCGAAGAATATATGTCCATCGACACAAACTAACCAAGAAAACCAAGCAATTGCGAAAACGAAAACAGTAAACAATTAAATAATTCTTTTTGGTAACTATGATCAAATTACTTGCAAGAAGCAAATATATAGAGTGAGAGTAAGAAGAGAAAACCGGACAGAAAATCTGACCTGAGATAAGAAGAATGCGCCGCGCAGAATGGTACTGACCTGAACCGGGATAGATTGATTAATGATAGAGACAGACGACGTATAATCTGGGATTCCTCCTCGTCCGAAATCTAGGCTAGGCTGGTTTTCTTTATTCGCTTCACTTAGGGCAAACCGTACCCTCCTAGCCTAGCCTTCCCTATTTATGTGAATCATATCCCTGGCCTATATCTCTCTGAAAATCTTCAAGTAGATTTGGCGTCCTAAATAATAGAGGCCATCTTCTCAGACTTCCTTATAAGGTTTCTTTGCCTTCAATTCACGGCCTTAGACAATTTCCATTACTGGGTCTTGGCTTGATACGGAACTTTTTCACTTACAGTTAGCTGATGTGGTATTGGATTACAGCCATGCCAGCACATAGAAAACCTCGATCGACCAGCATTTGGCATTGTTAGATTGCTAAGCGCAGCACACGTTTGTTCCATGCAGATGAAGCATATTAATCCTTATGTTTTATTTCCCTTTTTTGTAATTAATTAGGCGGAAAATTAAGCAGAACAAAAATCTGTAAAACCAGTAATCGACAGAACTAAGCACACAGTTTAGGGTTTGCTTTTTCGTGGTAACGTACGGCTTGCTGGAATAAAGACAAAATCCCAGCACCCTAACTTGTAATCAAAGTTCTTACCAAAACAGAACTTGTAATAAAAGTTGCAAACAGAAAAAAAAAAAAAAAAAAAAGGTTAATTTTAAATACGGTGGTTGGTATTTTTCAAATTTGGGAAGAAGAGAAATTTGGCAGGCTCCAATTTATGTACTGCTCAACCTGCAAGCCAGCACTGATTATATATCTAGCCATTATCTCACTCTTAGAGGAGATGCCATTTATCTTGTGAAAACAAGATAAATAACTGGCATGGATATCCCACCACCAAAAAATTGACTTCTGCCTGAAGTCTACCGGAAAAAAGACACTTGGCAAGTTAAATGTATTTGACAAAATTGTCCTTACAAGTCTACTGATTAAGCAAGTTCAACAAACCTTAATTCTAATAAAACTAGGAAAACATAAAACAAGAAAGTAAATATGTAATGCCCAAGATTAAATTAAAACAAAACGAGAAACTAACAAAACACCAAAATAACGCGACTTACCAAACTATTGCATAGCAGTTGCCCGGAGTAGGTCGGTGAGCTATTGTGCCGTACCGATCAGTTGTGAGTCTAATAACCAACTAGTTAATTGTGAACTTCCAATTGGTTTCTCTCTCTTTTTTTGTTTGTCAAGCAATTTGAAACATCCATATATAGTAGCATTCGGGTTTTTCTTATTTTAAAGAGTATATTTGGGCATTACTATTTCCAATCTTTCAATCGTTTTTTTTTAATATTGCACCACATGAATCCAAGTACTTAACTAGTGATTACTTGGCCAATAATTCATTAATAAGAGCTAATTATAATTCACTATTTAATAAATATAAATATACTTTTTGAACTAACCATATTTTAAGTTTCATATTAATTTAGTTCTTCTTACGGGTGTGGATGGGATGGTTTGAAATGATGATAAGCTTTTCATGGGACTCGTTGCTAGATAGGAGGCTTGTGACATCTTTAATTGTGTTAGCAATGGAACTTATTTGAAGACGGATATGGATGGTTACCCTTCACTAAATTGTCGATTTCCAATTACACGTACATGAGAGTTTTTTTTTAATTTATAAGTCATTACACATGAGAGTTGATGATAAGATTATTAATTATTAATTGTATGTTGAGCTCATCCACCTTGCCATTTCATTACTCATTAGTGCTCGTTATGACGTCAATCATTTACGTACCCATGTCGATAAATTATTTGTTACGGGATCCACTTCGTTGTGAGAGAAGTACTGACATTAAGTCGGATGCATGCATGCTTCTATAGATTCTAGATTTGTAAAGCTAGCTTAAGTTGAGGACCAATAAGTTTCATAGGGTTACATTTAGTTCTAATCGTGACCGTTGTCACAGATACAATTTGTTTTATTTAGTAACATTCACACAGGTATAATTAAAGAGTCGTTTAAGATCCATGCATGATTTTGAGAGTTAGAACATATATATTATTTGATAATTAAATACCTAGCGCGATATGATTTTGAGAGTTACAACACACACATATATATATATATTATTTGTATATGTTTCACGGGGAACAAACACTATTTCGGACTTTCGGTAGTATTCCCGGCCCCCAAAAGGTTATTAGGGTTTTGATGTGTTCGTTTAGCTTATTGCACTTTTCTTTTTTAATAATATCTTTCCCAAAAAAAACACCCAAAACAAACCACCCCCCCCCCACAACCCAACCCCAACACCACCCCCCCCCCCCCCCCCCCCCCCCCCCCCCCAAAAGAACCCCCCCCACACAACACCCACCAGAAAGAAGAGAGGGGTTAAAAAGAAACCCCCTTTTAAAAAAAAAAAAAAAATTTTTTTTGTACACGTGTTCTTGTTTCATTCGTTCACAGAATTTTCGTGTTTACAAATATGTTTTGAGTAGGATTTCGAAGTCGGTTTAGAATTTTTAATGTTATAAGTTTGCCTATATATAGGGTTGTGTTGTGTTTCTTCAGATTACAAGTTTGCTTATCAGTTTTCTTCTTTTTCTCCTTTAAAGATCGACTAAGCTAGGTTGTTCTTAGTGTACGTTAATTGACTTGGAATTGCAATAGAGTTGCTCGTTGTTTTCTGAAATTCGGGTATAAATCCATGCATGCATCTGTGATGTTATCTTCTTTTGTTTAAGTTGTTTGGTTATATTCTTAACTAGATAGCTTGTTTGTCAGCGGCAGCCATAATATAGCAAAGGAAGAATTACCCCCAAAACACGTAAAGTCCCCCATGCACCTCGCACCAGATTGCAACGTTTCGCACTTTTTCTCTCTCTGCTTCCCCTTACAGTTTCTCGTTTCAATGGTATCAAGAAAACGCAATGAAGACGAACGACCTTCTTCCACCGACGACGAGGTGCCACCATCCTTGGAACTGGAGCAGAAGAAACTCGTCGTTCTCAATCCCGCCGATTGCGACCCAGGTATTTCAATTTCTTGGCTGTTTGTTTTTTTATTTTGATAATTGTAGTGCAATACCCTAACACTAATTCAGTACATACACTATCCGTAATCCCAATGATGCTTGAATTTGGTGAATTCTGATTTGAATTGTTCTTTTTTTGTTTAGATTTCATCATTGAAGGCGATGGGCTTCAGGGCTCTTCGCTGTACGAGCAGGGATTTGCTTATTGCTGGTCCGGTGCTCGAGCCAATGTGGGTATTACCGGTGGGAAGTACTGTTTCGGTTGCAAAGTGGTATCGTTTCAAGCTGTTGAAATGGAGGACACTGGCCCTAACCAGCAGAATCTTTGCTGGGTTGGGATTTCTAGAGGGGATGATATTGGATGATTTAAGTGTCCAGGGCTCATACGGGTCGACTGTTCATACGAGTTCTTCTTCCTTCCTTTGATTGTGGGAGCTGTTCCATTGTGTTAAAGTGCATGTACTATGCATTCATTGACTGAAGAGGCTTTGGGAATTCCTAGAGAGATTTGTGAACTCCCAGAACAAAAAAGGAGCAGCCAAGAGTAATCATAGCAGGAGTAATTATAGGAGCAACAAGCATTATCAACAGCTAGCATTGACTTTGTTGTAGCTACAGTTCTTATGTAATTATCTTTATATTCCTCCATTGTAAAGAGTATGTACCTATCATGTTTGTAAGTTTTATCATGAACGAAAATCATTGAATGAAAGTTTCATTATGAAGAACTACAAAGAATATCCATACACTCCTCATTAAGAAATCCAACTTGGTTTCTTCATTGTTCTTCCTTTCTCCATAGTCTTATTCTCCTATTATTCTACCCATCATAAATTTCAACAGATGATGTGGTGGGAAGCCTAGGGGAAACAAGTCGCAGCTTTGGGTATGGGTGCACTGGAGAATTCTTGAACACTAAGAAGCATTCGGACTATGGTGAGAAGTATGGGCGTGGAGATATCATTATTTGTGCTGTCAATCTAGAAGAAAAGCCCCTGGCTTCAATTTCTTTTTCCAAAAATGGAAAGTGTTTTGGTACGGCGATGAAGTTCAATGCTGGCCCTTTGGGTCTTGCAGTGGTAGATTCTGAAGTGAAGAATTTGCAATGGGAATCTGCGGTTTTCCCTCATGTTCTGTTGAAAAATGTGGGGGTGGAGCTGCAGTTCAGTGTTGAAGATGGACTTGTTCCTGAAGAGGGTTTTAAGCCTTAGGCGTCTGCTCTTGAGGATGGAAAGGCAATTGCGGGACCGGTTTTTGATGAACCGACAGATTGTGAAGTGAGGATGATGGTGGGTATGCCTTCCTCAGGCAAAACAACTTGGGCAGAGAAATGGGTGAAAGAGCATCCTGAGAAGCGTTATGTTGTGCTTGGGACAGAGATGGTGCTGAACCGTATGAAGGTGTGCGATTGTTTGATGTTCTTTTGTTAATTTCATTCTTGTTGCTTGACAGAAAGCGTGACGGATAGTGGAACTATGTGCAGGTGCCACGGCACTGGCTTAAGTGGAATTGTGGTGAACCACAACGTTTGGAACGTCTGATAAATAGAGCAGCTGAAGTTGTAGACACTCTTTTGTCTAGAGAAGTCACCACTCCTCGCAATTACATTATTGATGAGGCAAATGTAGAAAAGCAATTCCGTAAACTGACCCTTGGGCGATTCAATCTATTCAAGAAGGTGGCTACACATTCATGATACGTGTGTGTATTAAGATTCAGATTCAGCTTATCTAATCTCTATGGTTATATTTTTGTTATTTTCTGTTTTCAGATTGCTGTTGTGGTGTTTCCAAGCCCTGAAAAGGTGAAGGATCGTTTTATGAAAAGATGTGGAGAATTAGGAGTGCAGGATGTATCTGCTGCTGTACCGGATGAAATGTTGGGTAAAGGATGTTCCTTTCCCAATTGTGTTCTTTTGATCTTTCTATCTATATGTTTTATTTAATCCTGGATTATCTTTCTGGCAGCCGAGTATGTTTTACCTGTCAGCAAGGATATGCCTGGTTCAGATGAGCTTTTTGATGAGGTAAGTTACTCACATACTTGACACTATTGTTGCTGTTTTCATTTTATTGCTTATTCTAAGTCTCGTCTTCTTCTATAAGGTTATGTTTGTAGAACTCAACAGAGAAGAATCACAGAGAGATTTGGATGAGATGAAGCAGGAAGTATCCAATTGGAACTCGAATAACTCTTCGCTATATTCCTGTGGAAACTCTGTTCAGTCTGATCCTTTTTCACCAAATTATGGGAAGAGTCCAGTGTGGCCATATCCTATTCCTTCGCCAAAATACATAGGAGATTCAGCAGGTTAAAATCTATCCTTTCGTTGATATAAGAACTAGGGCTGAATTCTTTTGTTCAAAATTTTTATGTGGATATGTGGTCCTCATGTTGTTAATTTTTATGCAGTCAACACTGGAAGTTGGAGCATTCCGCACTTATCCATTCCTCCTGACTATCAGGATCATATGCTCAACCAAGTAAGTTGCAGATTTCAAGCATATATTATTTGCTGAAGCAGGGTAACAAAAAATGGTACCGGATTAATTAGGGGTGTGTGTATTTTAATTATTAGGTGAATACATATCAGGCCCATCAAGGAGCTGTGCCAGTTGGGAACTTGGGACTGCGAGATCATTTTCAGAATCATATGGAGCCAATCCACGTCCACTTGTACCTATGGTAGTTACCCCTTAAGGAACTAGCTTGTTCTGGCTTCTCCAGGCACTCCTTACAGTAGTTATGGAGCAGGTTATGGTGCTGCCACTAACCCCTATCCTAGCCCCCTGGTTCAACGAATTGCTTCATTCACATGCAATTCCCCTGGATGTTATGGATACCATGCTTTTGTTATGGTTATGTGATTTAGACTTGCATAATATCATGTGCTCAGCCACATAAGGTGTTGCTTAACGTTGTTTATAGTTATGTGGTTATTTAACACTTATTTATATTTGCTGGTTTACTGTTATTCTGTATAATGATAAAGATTATGTAGCTAGATAATAGTCCCATCTCAAACCTCCTGAATAGTTTGTTGCTGAACCCTCATCAACCAACATTGAACTCAAAAACCCTATTCCCATCTCAATTGGGTTCGCAGCAAGTATCAATTTTACCCTTTATTTAAGACCAATCGAATAAAAGCTTAAATAATAACCGACCGGTCTTTCAATTGAGAACTCCTTGCCAAATTTCAACCATATTGGTACTGAAATTAGCACAACACAATCAATTCAAGGACGCCTATAGGACTCTGTGGCCCTGTTCTTCCTTAACAAGTGGCGTCCAATATTACAGACTCGTTTTTGGGCAGGAGAATATATGAACTACTTTCCAGCAAATTACCTACTCTTTCAATCCAACTTGGAGTCAGATTGGCCTAAAATATTTCTCATCTACTCACCCAAAAAAGGGGCTGCCCTTCCATCCCAATTAAATTCGAAGTCCAACCCCAAAATGTACACCTTCCATTATTACGAAATGCCACTGGCATCTCTCTCTCTCTCATCATATTTGTTATCGCCTTGAACAGACGAAGCCGGCGATACAAGTTTCAACTGCCGGATATGCCTGGTTCAGATGAGCTTTTTGATGAGGTAAGTTACTCACATACTTGACACTATTGTTGCTGTTTTCATTTTATTGCTTATTCTAAGTCTCGTCTTCTTCTATAAGGTTATGTTTGTAGAACTCAACAGAGAAGAATCACTGAGACATTTGGATGAGATGAAGCAGGAAGTATCAAATTGGAACTCGAATAACTCTTCGCCATATTCCTGCGGAAACTCTGTTCAGTCTTATCCTTTTTCACCAAATTATGGGGAGAGTCCTGTGTGCCATATCCTATTCCTTCGCCACAATGCATAGGAGCTTCAGCAGGTTAAAATCTATCCATTCGTTGATATAAGAACTAGAGCTGAATTCTATTGTTCAAAATTTTTATGTGGATATGGTCCTCATGTTAATTTTTATGCTTCCAGTAGGTACCTTTATCACTAGCATGGCCACCATAGAGCCCCTAATTGGTTCCAACTTCAGGAAATGGGTAGCTGACATAAATATTTACCTGCGCTTTGTCAATATTGACATGTATCTAATTGAAGATGCACCTGCACCTCTGACTGATGCTAGTACAGATGCAGAGAAGGTCTATCACAGGGAGTGGACTATGGCAAATAGTATGGCAAAGTTCATCCTCAAAAGAAGCTTGTCTGACGCTGTCAGGGGAAGCATCCCTGACAAGGACACTGCAAGGGAGTATCTAGGCTCCATTGCAGAGAAATTCAAAGAAAGTGAGAAGGCTGAGACATGATACTTGCTTGATTTTCTGAGAAACATGAAGTATGATGGCTCACGGGATTAGAGAGTACATCATGAAGATGATAGAGATAGCTGCTAGCTAGCTAGGCTGAATAACCTTAACATGCCATTCTTGGTGGATAGACTCTGGCTCACCCATACATATTACCAATTTCTTGCAGGGTTACATAAGGAATTAATGACATTCAGTACGTAATTAATACACATGTACAACGTAATAAGAGAAATCTTCATGTCCTTGAACTTGGCAAGTTTAATTTAGTCCGAATTACTTCACCGGCCATATATAAGTAGCAATCAACTTCACCGGCCACTCGGCCAGTATGGCTATATACAGCCGGCCAGTGGTTTTATATATATACTACTTATTCATCTACCACTTCAACATAAGGTACCAATGAGACAACTTGTTCTCAACCTTCTTCTCCTTAATGGTATCCAAATTAGGCTTCCAAGTACCCTTGCCGGAAAGCTGCCTAGTCAAAAATTCTGGCCTCGCATCCAAACTTTCCTCCATGTCAATAAACGACTCTGCTGGCACGTACGATGACCTCATCACCTCCGACTCTGACGTCCTCCCCATACCATGGCCATATTCCTTATTCTTTGGCAACACAAAACCATGTGCATCTCCTGCAGGGCATATCCTTGCAAACAAAGGTAACAACTTGGACGATCTTGACCGTACAAGTGAAGTTGCACTTGAAACAAGACCGCGAATTTCTTCGGATGACAGTGACAATGGTTTCCCTCGCTTCATTGGAAGCATCAAGTAAACCTTTTTCTTGTCCAGCTTCATATCTGCGGCCAACGGGGTTGGTCTTTTTTCTGAGATAGCTGCCCGGAATTCGACAACTACTTGTTGTGGGTGCTCTAGCATCAGCTCAGCAACAGTTAAATCATTGAACTCATGCACCGACCCATCCGACAGTATGACTTTTCCAGTGCCATGGAATTGCTTTTGTGACATGGAATTGCCCATCACGAATTTGATTTGATATATATGATGGATGAACAAAATGTTGAGTTTTGTAGCTGGCGTTTTATAAACAAAGCTAGCCAGCTAGCTATAAGGTATTACTGTTGCATGACAGGTTTGTTAACCAGCTCCATCTTGTATATACTGGTGGACTTGGTATACAAAATTTAATAACCTAGAAAATTAGATGGGGGTAGGTCGTTGGCTTTGGGGTGGGTTTAGTTCTAAGCTCTTCATTGAAGACATACGTCTAAACCTATTCTTCTACTTTATATCTAGTAAAGGAGGTCAAGGAACGGATCAACTATAACTGGTTATGTGGTTAACTAACCACCCGTTGTATATGGATCTATTCCACATCACATTTCTTTAATGAGTAATTTCGTTATCAAAATGTTTGTGTTCCTGAACCTGGAAACTGTTATCTTTGTATCAAAATGTCAGTGGTTCTTATGGCAATCAGCATGTATAAGGACGACAATGTTTGCAGGACTTGGTTCCAGATACATCTGCAAAGCATAAACAATGACCTAAACCCTATCTGCTGCCGACTCATTCAGATGATAGATGATGGCAACCAGAGTTTCAATCTACCAAAAAGATAAAAAGACGCTAGACAAGGATTGGAGGCCACAAGTAAAATTATACAAAGCAGTGACATTGATATTTCCTTCCACACAAATCCGAAGACAATAGATCCAATTTAGAAGCCCTCTAAGAGCCTAAACAAAGCAGGACTGAATAAACTTTTTCAAGATTAAAGGCGGGACAGTTGTGGTAGTTCATGGGCCTGTAGAACATTTCATCGACCATCCTCCAACCTACTTAATGTATTGAGAAAGCCACTTAAAACCATCGCCATAGCCCATTTTACGTACAATGCTGCACATGAAGACTTCTAATGGACGGACATTTGACTCGGCAAGGTTTACCTTTCCCTTGCCAGTGGTGAAGTTGGTCAGTCCAAGGTGGTATCGCAACTCGTCTTCTGAAGCAGCATACGGTATGTCGATCTTGTTCCCTAGAATTAGAAACGGGACACTGGCGAGGGCTTCATCAGAAAGGAGCGCATCTAGTTCCTTCTTTGATTCAGCAAACCTCTCCTTGTCATAGGCATCCACAAGGTACACCACAGCATCTACCTGTAAACCAAACCATGACCAAATTATTAGCACATGCTGAAACACTTTTCTTAGTTGATGACAGTCCAAAGATAGCATGTAATCAAAGAGAAAAGTACGAGATAGAAGTTGAAACTTATCCAGAAGGAAGTTCGATGGTTTCAACCAAAAGTTATATGCAGGGCACAGAAGATGCAACTGAAACATGCAACGCTATTTTAAGTATCACAAGGCTCCAATCAACTGCAAAAAATGCTTCATTTGGTTGGTTTGGCCATTTTAAAAACTTATATGCATGGCATATGCTTAACATCTGACCCCTGTACAAGCCACGGTGGATGATAAAGCAGTTTCTATGCCAACCCATATGCTAACCCCTTGAGGAGACTTATTAAGGCCTACATATGTCTGTATTTTATAGAGGTATGTACCACGGTAAAGAACTATACCGTATCAACTCAACATTCTATAGCATGCAGATGATACGCAAACAATGCACCGACATTTTGATTGCCAGAAACATAATAAAGATAAGGAATTCATCGAAATCCAAAATAAAAGGACATCTAAACTGTGAAAGACCAAAGGAAAACCCAAGTGACAAACAGAATATTGACGTTGTCCTTCATGATGGAATTGTTAAAAAGCAGTCCCATCAGAAGCGCCTCCACTAATCAACTCTTTCAGCACTCCAAGTCTTACATACTTATCATATCTACGACACAAACACTATGCTATCATATGACTATGAGACATCTAAATTAATGGCTAAAGTTAATATGAACGAATAGAAAGGTTCCCGAAGAAGTATTAAGAAACTCTTTTCTGATAAAAGGGAAAACGAGTTCTGGAAACAGTCCAATTAATGACACCAATACCAGCAGAAAAGCTAGGACTCAACAAGAGTGATAAATAGAAGACCAGATTCAGATCAAGACTATGAAACTCTGAACACTGGCAAAGAACAAAGTAACGATTATGTCACTACATTGCTGATCAGGACAAAGACCAATTTGCAAGCAGGTTTAGCTTTACACAGGACTCCAGGAGGCATTACAAAACAACTCTAAAGAGACAATGATAAAATGTAACAATACTGGCATTTATTTGAAGTACAGTAGAGCTAACCTTTGCATAGTAATCCTTCCAGACTCTGCGAGCAATCTGATGACCTCCCAAATCGAAGGCCTTGAACTTGATTTTGCCAATACTCAACTCCTCGGATGTGGGATATTGCGTAGGTTGATGCTGTACCAGCCTCTGGAACCAAAACAATAAAGTTCAAATTTACCACACAACCAACAATCCAATTAGCATCCTAAAAAAGCCCTACACAAATGTAAGTACAGTACCGCCATGAATCCATCCTAAACCTTAAACGGGGATAAACTCAAATCTTGTAACTTTTGTTTCACAAGGTGGATTGGGATTGTTTTCATGTAAATTCTTGTATTCCGAGCTGTGGACTAAGCTGTTTGTTTTGATATATTGCTGGAGCGGCTGTGATAAATTTAGACTTGGACTAGTTATTATTTTCTGCTGCCCATTTGGTAACTCTGACTGTGAGTCAGAGTGTGCTTTTTATGCTTTGCAGCATGAATCTGCACAGACACTTTGTTTGATTTCAGTTTCAAGTCCAACAGCTTGTAAAATTACCTAGCGTACACTACTTTTTGGCTGCAAAATCATAGATCTGGTTCTCAATTCGCTTTCCCCAGTTTTTGAATAAACAATCAAATCTATAATGAACTAAAAGGAACCAAATCAACTGGATTGACAGGGAAATTAGAGCATAAATTTGGAAGATAGATGATTGAATAAAGCTCGCGAACCTCATCTTTTAACATGTGGAGCAAGGTGGTCTTGCCGGCATTATCGAGCCCTAGGAACAAGATCTTGGCCTCTTTCTGCCAGAGACCGAGTGAAGCGAGCACGCCGTAGAACCAGTCGAAGAGAAACATGATGATGATTGCGCGCGGATCGGAACAGGAACGGGAACGGAATGGATCGGGTCGAAGCCTTATCGGATCGCACCGTTCAAGGCCTCCTCCGATGACAAGAGTTCATGACTTGTATTCGCTAACGAACAAAATATAACCAAAGAAAGAAAGAAAGACACATTCACTGTGGCTCTTTCTGGTACAGTGGCGGGGATTCGCAGTAACTACATCGAACACGTCATTTTGCTTGGTGAAAGACTTAAACGACGTCGTAGCGCGCTTCAATTCAATTCTTCTTTTTGGCTTGGCTTCTGTAACTAGACTGTAAGTACATACATACGGCGTCGTTTCTTAGGCCGCGAATTGAATTGCTTTATATGAGGGTTTTAAGTTCTAAACCCCAAATACAGAAAACAAAAACAATTGGACTCGCCGATGGAGATGGAGATGTCCAACTCTTCCCAATCGTCGTCGTCGTCGTCGTCAAGAAACCAGTGGACCAGCGGCGAGCGCCTCAAGAAATTCTCACGTCTGTTGTTGGACGGCATTAAGGATTTTTTCAAAAGGGTAAAATTCGTATCCACTGTCCAGTATCCACCATAAGAATTAGTGTCTCTCTTGCTTGATTGCTTAGTGTTACCGATAAAGTTGTGGGGAATTAATTTTCTAGTATATGCATGATTTGTTTGTCTGGGGAATTTACCTATGGAATGGAATGGAACCAACAGAGAGCCTTTTCTTTTCGCTTACCTTTCCGATTGTGATTGTCATGCTGGGTGTATAATGTATGTATTGATATTCATGTCTAGGCTTCCTTTGAGGTTTCACTTTTTGTGTTACATCTGATGAGAATTTTCTATAATTTTCATCTTTTACTACTCAAAACCTAGACGAGGGAGCCTGAATTTTTCTTCCTTGCTTGCTTAATTTTACTTTCTTCCGGTGATGAATTTACTGCTTGACTTGTTTGGGATTCTTCTTTTTAGGGTTTTCTTATTTGCGACTCAACTTCAATTTCTCTAGTCTTCTCCTTGTTCAAGCTGGTAGCAAAATAAGATTGTGATTAAATGGTGCACTATTTATCTACTGCTTGCTTAACTTATCTCTTAATTTTGCAGTTCAACCCCACCTTTTGCTGTGCAACAATTTTTGTTACTTTTCTTGAACTTCACGTGCGGCATTACTGGAAGATTGGCTTCACTTCAAACTTTCTTGTCAGCCTAGGATCTAAATACTCGTTCTACTCCATCGTTCTCCCAGTTGGCCAAGAAATTGTAGTGTCTATTCTATTGAATGGTCTTTCTATAGCGTACTGCAGCCATATTATTTATATTGTATTTGCTCCGTTTCTCTTTTATTTATTAATTCTTTAATGCTATGTTTTTGGTCTGGCAGCCACAGAGGATTACTCTAAATTTGTCGACTTTTGTCTCTCTGGTCTTTGCTGATCTTCCTTATGTTCTTGCTTATGTTGACCTTGAATTGTGCCCAAGGTAAATGCCTGTTGGCAGCGGTATTTTTTTACTCTTCAGGAGTTATCTAATGTTCAAGTTGCATTACATGAAACTGCATTGACTATGGGAACTTTAAGGGTTCTAAGCTGCAATTTTTCTTTTTACCATTTACATGCCAAGCACACTAGTTATACTAGCTTTTTTAAAGATACCAATCACCTTGTTCAGTCATTTTTCATTCTTCCCCTTCCCAAATGTAAGCATATGGTTTATTTGCAACAGCATTCTCTCTTAGTTGCATCTTTTCTTTCCCAAGGAATTAATGCTTTATTTCCCACTTGGCGTACTTGGATGTTACAATTAATATAGCATGCTGATCTGATTTTTCGATTCTTTTTTGTTGTGCAGTTTCTTCACTGCTCTGGGGTTAATTTCTTTGGCCATTTGTTGTTTGACAGTAGCGGACATCTTTGTTTTCAATGTGACAATACTATCTTTTGCTTCAGTCATTTAAAGCAGAAATATGGAGATATTTTCTGTTTACTAATGCTTGGTTTTCTTTATTAATTTGTATTTGCAGATGCATACACTGCAGTATTTGCAGTTGCAGTTGTATTCGCAATTGTATTGGCAGTCATGTCTTCGGTTTCTGGTTTTGGTTGGTCTCGTTGTAGCTGGCACCGCCAATATTATTGAGAAGGCATGGCATGGTGATCTAGTCTTTCATAAGCATGTCATCCTTTTAAATCTCTGTGTTTTCGCTTTTATCCGCTTTCGTGAACCATGGTAAGATTTGCTAAATGCTTAAATTAAGTATTATGGTCATGTTCGTTACAATAGTTTTCGCTTCTACTGCTATTTTTTACATGGACTCGTATTTTACATATTTGGCTTTAAAGGAAAACAAAAACATCTACTTTGTTTAGTTAAATTAATTTGGTAACTAAATTGTCATTTCTTTATGCAGTCGAAGATTGAGAAAGATGGGGAAAAGGGCAATGATTGTGGTGCCAGTAGGTATGTCACTATTATTAGATACGAGTATATGATAATACTATAAGTATGGACCGTAATTAATGATTCATACCAACCTTACTGTATATAGATATTTTAAGTATGATTATTTGCATTCTCATGTTATGTGTAGAGAAGTGAAACTTCCCTTCTGATTAGAAGTGAAACTTCCCTTCTGATTAGAAGTGAAACTTCCCTTCTGTATGCACAGTGGAGGAAAAAGATGACTGAGAAGACAGAATGGAAGTCCTGACCAACCCACCAAAGATTGGGTCTCTGCAAAAATCAAACTACTTGGACCAGCAATGTTGTTATGAATGTCTTTAAAATGCAAGCTTTGTGTATATGTCCTACCTTGCAGGTGGTAGTCTAATAGAAATATATCATCTATCTAGTGTTGCTATCAAAATTTCTCAGAATCCGGTAGTTGCAGTTGTTTTTCTGGTAATTGCTTACCCCCCCCCCCCCCCCCCCCCCCCCCACGAAAGAATGAAAGACGGTGAACCAGTACCCAACAACTTTGGTGGCATGCTTATTTTAGTGGATACTGTAATGTAAAGCCTCCAAATATCCATATTGATTGATTAATTCGTTACCAAGCGGTCAGCTGATTTGAATTGAAACTCGAAGGGTATCGTGTGTGTTTGTGCTAGCGGGTACGTGCTTTATATATCAGTCTTGGTCATGATCTTAATTGATGATCTTCATTAAATCACAGTTCGCGTTTACACAACTTGATTGATTCCCGGCGGAGACCTATAAGTGTACTGTAAGAGTAAGAATAATTGGTTCTTAATGAAGTTGAGGCGAGATTTGCAGAAGTGAGCCAATTCAATTGGATCTTTCTCAATTCCCATGGTCATTTGTGCTTGACGATCACCACTGGACAGTCGACGTGTTTGGCACAATAATCACTCACACTTCCAAGAAGAGCCCTGCGAATTAACAATACTCAATCAATATTTCAATATACATGAAATGATGGAAGTGGAATTCAGGAATTGGTAGTTACGTACCTCTTGAAGAAACCATAACCATGGGATCCCATGACCAAGGTGTCAGCTCGAAGCTTGTGGACCGTATTGCAGATGACATCCTTGGGATCTCCACTCCCAACCACTCTCTCAATATTTACAATATTGGCATTGACGACATTGAAGGATTTGTAGACAGCTTCAGCTCTTTGCATCACTGAATGTATCATGTCATTCCCGTATTTCTCCATCGCCGCCACTACATCTTTCTTCGAAAACATGTATCCTGCATGCATAACCTACAATTAGGCTTCTCGCTCGCTCGCCACCTCTACAAATTACAATATACTTATGTATACAGACATACTGTAGTACTTGAATGAAACCAAGACCAAGTAATTAATGATCGAATTAATCCCATAATTAATTAAGAGATTCATTCAAGTTATACCTGCAGCATCATAAGACGAATGAAGTGGAGGTGGTGGTTTGACATAGAGAAGAACAACACTAGTGGCAGCACTACTACTAGTGGCTGTGGCTGTGGCTTTTTGAGAAGAAAGGTTTCCCAGACACCAGGAAAGTGCTTGCATGCTCTCTTCGCTCTCATCCACTGCCACCACTATTTTCTTATTCATACTAATATCCCCTTCCATTAATTAATTGCCCTGATCGAAAACTAACTCTCTCCAAGTCTCTGATGAGGTTTTTGATCGAGGAGATTTTGGACCTCAAGATGTTGATGATATATCACAATGGAGATGAGGATCCAAATTTATAGATGGAAAGGTTCCACTCTCCACTCATAGTTAACTACACATCAAAACAACCAAGTCCTTCTTGTATAAATAATATCTATCCTTCTAGTAATACACAGCTTATGGTCAACATCTGGCTGAGCGGTACACCAAATTAACATCAGAGGAAAAGTAGTACCGCAGGCTACGTTTAAGTTTTAACTTCAGGCCACCAAGCATATATATACATATATGTTACAATCAATCATATTTAAAGCAGCTACCTCATCCAATCCAATAATTCACAGGCAAACTGTATATAATATCTAGGCTAGGCTAGGCTAGCTTAAGAATATATATATCAGATATTTAGTTCCATATATCCACTATTCCATTTTAATTAGCTATTTAGCTGGTTTTTCGGTTTTCCATTAGTAAGTAAAAACTGTAAAATAAAAGACGATGTGAATGCATGATGGCAAAACATCATGCACTTTCCTAACCTCTTGAAGTTGATATAAATGGTGTGAGATAGAGGGTGAAAAATTGGGAATATAATTAGATTAAGTCAGGAGTTTTATCTTCTCTAATATAATCAAAAATAAGATGACGCACTTTTTTTGATTAAATTGTCTCTTATGGAGGGAGATATTTATGAAAAATAATTTAGATTCCGTCACCCATCAAATACAAAATAGGGTTAATTCAAATAGGCATGGCCCAGATCGATAATTGGAAAGTTTGAAAGTGGCATGCATATACGTTAGAGTGTTGATTGACATTTGACAGTTGACACCAAAACCAAAAAGCCCGGCAAATGAAATATTGCTTCAGTCATTTCATATCATGATCGATGTCGTTTTAGTTAATTGCATGGTATTCCAAATCCATCCATTGATGTTGCTTGCACAACTTGACCTCATCTCCTCATCCATTTAACGAGTGGTCTTAGAATAACTCTTATCATCTTCGATCGATCTCTAAATTAAACGACTTCGATCATTCATTATTATTATTAGTTTTATTAGAGGGGAGATAGAGAGAGAGAGAGTAGCTTGTATGTGTGTTTTAATATCCATGTTAAATTAATACAGAAACAAAATTAATGAAAATATGTTAAAATAATCAATCTTAGGACCATTGAAGAATAAAAATGACCCCTTTTTTTAGAGTGTTGTTATTAACACACATTTTGTATGTTAATAACACACCATTTTATCTCAATTTCTCTAGAATCTGTGTATTAAAAAGGGAAAAATTTCTCTATATATCTGTTGAATTATGTGTTACAGTATATAGTACACGATGGGTGGGAGACTAAGCTAAAAGATAGATAAATACAATTATGAACAAATCAATGTAGAGGATTCCTGATTGATTGAGAATAATATATATCCTCTCTCTTTTTTTTTAATCACAAAGACCCGATAGCAAGCCTTAATTAATTGCTATGTACGTACGTACACCAAGCAAGCCTTGTAATTAAAAGGAGGAGGTAGCCTGGTGGGCAAGGCATGCTTCATGCTTGCTTGGTACGTGGGGATCTGAAGCTAGGCCGATCCATCACGTCTCTTGTTTTTTTGTTTGGCAAATGGAATTCATAGATAGAGCCAAGCCAAAAGGCAAAGGCAGCAAGAGAGAACAACCTTGGAAACCCTAAAAGGAAACACTACCACCTGATCATAAGCGACAGGGCATAGGTAGAAGAACAACTAAAAGAAAAGGAGCACAGACACGTCTCTTAATTTGGAACAAATTGGCAGGGTTTGATAGGTTCATGGATAATTAATTTAGAGATGTAGACGAAATTTGGTCCTTGCAATTAAGGAAGGGAGAGTAGATACGGGCCTGCCTGGCCCAAGTCCACCAAAGTCCACTCCACAAGCCTGAAACTAGAAATGTAGAATAGAGACTTAAGACTCTTAGAGAGTGAGTCCCCACAAAGCCGAAAAGATAATTACATAAACGTAGGTGCAGCCTGCGAGAGACGATAAGACCGAGATGATCGATCATCTGATATTCTGATATTCTGATGGGGGATAAGAACAACCAAATGTCACCATTCCACCACATTTCTTTCATTCATTATCTTTTCTTTAACGAAAAATTAATATTATCATCATTATAAATAAATTTTAAACAATGTCCTCTCTTAGCTTGGCCTCGCTCGTCGGAGATGAAGAAGAAGAAGGAAGAAAAACAAACAAACTGGTCCACCGAATCCCATTCATAGGTCCTGCGCATTTTCTGACGAGGGACCCACTCAATTTTAGATTTCAGATTGTTCAGGTGATTTTAACCGTTGATCATTCATCCTATGTTCCACGTTCAAACCTGACAATGAAGAATTCGAATTTGGACTCACCCAGTTGCTAGTAATTTTGGAGGGATATAGCAATAGCTGTTTCCCATCAAATTAAAACTAAAATTATTTATGTTATGTCGCCAAGGTCAGCATTGCCCCTCTGTCTTTTTATGTAATTATGCATTTCGGTCCACGTTACACCTCACAGTGTTTTTTTTTCATTCTTTTCCTCTCTAACTCGCTTACAAATGTTCATGTTTTCAACAAATTGAGGTGTAACGCAAATCAAAAATGGAGAGAAGACCGATGCTATTAATGGAAGATATTTCTCTATAGATTGTAAAGGGTGGAGTGGTATTAAATCAACATTCATATAAGAAAAATATGACAAGAATTACATGGTGTCGTTGTTAACTAACAAATAAAAATATTAATCTCTATGATTACGAGACATATTAACTAATGTAGTTATGTTGGATTATTAATTGTTGACATAGTTGGAAACATGACTCATATAAAAAGACAACGAAGTTTCTTAAATGAGAAAGAAAAATAATAAAAGAATGACACCCAAAATTATACAAGCTTGTTTCAATTCCTTTTGTTAACGTTCTAGATAAGTTTAAGAGCGTGCAAGTTGGGGCAAGAAAAGTCTTGTTGTGTCCATACTGACTAATGGCGTCAAAGCCTTGGTTTTGTAAACGCGTAACATAAAAGTGGCCAATTTTGACGAATAAAATGGGCGAAGTGAATATTCATTTCTTTTCAGATAAATGAAAGGGTATTTTTGGAAGATCGGGTCATCTTTATTTTATTTAAAGTACCAGACGAGTCAGAGAGAGAGAGAGAGAAAAGTAACACGCAGGCAGGCATACAGTTTTTGAAAAAAAGGTAAAAGAAAGAGAGAGGTCTTTTCGAAAACAGAGAAGAGGTGAGAGAAGAGAAGAGAAGGAATTCAAAAATATGGGAGATGTTGTTATAATTTACGTTGAGGAGGAGAAGGAGGTGGATTTGAAATCATGCTCATCACCAATTTCACTCTGTAGGATTTGCCATGAAGAAGAATTTGGAAGCTCCAAGAAGTTGGAATCTCCTTGTGCTTGCTCTGGAACTGTTAAGGTAACCACACCCACCCAATTAACACACAGTTTTCTGTTGCTTTTGCTTTTGTTTTCTGGGTACGTGTTTACTGATTAAACAAGCCGTGACTGACAATTCATATATATGTTTTGTTTTGATTACTCCACACCAGTTTGCTCACAGAGATTGCATACAGAGGTGGTGCAACGAGAAAGGAAATACAACCTGCGAAATTTGTCTCCAGGTACTTTTCTGGCTTCTTTGGTTTTGGTTACAGATTTTTTGTTTTTGTTTTATGAAATGGAATTGTTTGGCTTTATGTTTACGAATTTGAGTATTTGAGTATTTGAGTCTTGGAAATGGAATTGGGTCATTTTTTTATATTTGAGATGATCGATCAACCGATGTTTGCATCGTTTTCTGTTTTGTCTGGATTCATGGGCTGCTTGCTTCTAAGAATTCGTCTTTACTTTCTCCTAACTTTTTATAATGATGTTAAAGTCCGTCCGTCTCTTTCATTTTCTCGTGGCCGGGTTTAGAATATTAGTTCCTTCCTTATGATGCAAACGTAAGTAATACTTCCTGATGGGTTTATATGAAGGAATTCTGATTCTTACTTCGTTGCCTCAATATTAGAACTCATATATGGAATATAAATATATGTGTGTATTGGTCATTTTCAGTTATGCTAGCTGTAGCTGTAGCTTGACTTAGAAGTGAAACTTGCTTGCGCTCTTAATGAAATATTTAAATTTGAAGAGAAAAAGGGTTGTTTTTATGAGGTTCGATCAGCTCAACTAATTAAACTCAACCATAAATCAATTGAATTTGTGCAGAAGTATGAACCTGGATACACAGCACCTCCAAAAAAGTGTGAGCTAGATGAATCAGCAGTAACCATCAGGTACATTAATTAATTTACTGGTTTACTTTTACACATTTGATCGAGGTTAGAATTACACAGGGGCGGTTACCATTATAGTAGACAAGAGCGAGTTTGATTATATTTATTAATAATCAATCAAAATGCATATGCAGGCAGAAGAAGCTTAATTAGTACTACAGTATTAAGGGCACGTTTATTCCAATAATCTTAAATTTAAGGAATAAGGGTTTTCCAAACAATTGGTGTATTAATAACATGGGAATTAAGACTTGGTTGAAACAAAAAAAAATATATGATATGGTTTTTGGAATTTTCATTCTGACATCCAACCTCTGCAATTAATTTTATATGTACAGAGATAGCGTGCGGGTTCCTGGAAGAAGAGAGCAAGATGAGGAGGAGTCAGGGAGCCCCAGATTAGAGAGAGGTATGCTCCTCTGCGGCTGATAGAAGTGCCAATTTTTGTCGATCACTCGCTCTTCTTGTAAGTTCATTTCCATCATTCTCTTTCTCTAACTGCATTTTAGTGTTCGAATACCCCCCTCTTATAATTTCACTTGTTTCCTTGTTTTTGGGCATCCCATCCAGGCAAAAATAATAATAATAATAATTCACTTGCTAACTTTAAAAATAAAAATAAAATGCTTGTGCACCACCACCACCACCACCAAGTTAAGCAAGCTTTAGTGCAATGGAAAAGAATGCGGGTGCCATTATTATTGCATTTAAGTGATTTAGCCATTACCGATAAGTATAGTTGACCAATCAAAGCCACAATGATTATGGGCTTTCTTTAGTTGACCAATTGCACTCCATGTGGCGACCACCTAGGACTAGGAGTCTAGGAGTCTAGGAGTAGATTGACTTTGACAAAGGAGTGAAGGACTGGTGGTGTTTGCTAAACTCAGACGCTTTTAAAGTTTCAATTGTCCAAAGATGAGTGATACGAACAGAGACACATAATTAATATACGATGGTTTGGCTTGCAGCTTACGGTGGTTTTGCTTGTGAGGCACCTCTTCGTGGTGCTTACTGGTAGCGACGAAGACTACCCCTTCACGCTTCTTACTGTAAGTAATAAACAAAACAACTTCCTTTCACTAATTACTTAATTTGGTGCTAATCATAGTTTCCACTTTGCAGGTACTTATTCTAAGGGCTAGCGGAATTATCCTACCTATGTACATATTATTCCGAACAATCACTGCAATTCAGAACAGCATCCGTCAACAATATCAATATCATTATCAGGATGATTCTGATGAGGATTCGGATTCTGATGAGACCTCAAGCCTCGGAGGAGATGACCCCCAACAAGAAGATGCTCATCGTCATCAACATAGTGCAGTTTAATCAAACATATCCACAATCATTTTTTTTCTTTTTCCATTTTGTAACAGAGCATATCATATCGATGCTCCCATCTCATATCTTCACATATTAATCAAAAGAAATATCCATTCTTTTTTTCTTTCTATTGAGGTTCAATTCTTCTTTGCCCACCAACCCACCAAGAATAAGAAAAAGTAGAAGTAGGTTAACATACAGCAACTCAGCAACTGCATTCAGGTCACTACTGGTTGTAGGATGAACAACCTAGCTACTCTGTCTCTACCAATATGTATTCACCTTGAAAACAGTCGGTTGAAGGATGCAGATATACAGCGTATGAAATTAACCAACAACCTTCAGCTTTAGCCTGGCTCTTGAAAATTTGAACCAAGATATTGACATTACAACAGTCATTTACAGTTGAAGAGGAGAACCACTCTCCCCTCATTGAGACAAACAAATTGTCCCAACTCCCAAGTATTTGTGGTATATATAACTTGGAAGCAAAAGAGTTGGTCAAATCCAACTAGCAAACGCAGATAATCTGCATTCTCTCTCAGTCGGACATTCTATCAAAAATGACTGAACTTGCACTCCACCACATCAGTTGGTAAGACCGCAAGACAATTAGCAAATGGGTTGTGAGTAGAAAAGGAAGTTCCCAAAATCCATCAGTGCTAAATTAGTTAACTGAGACTTTTTGGGGAAAGTACAAAAAGTGCACCATCTCAACTTTGTTGCTCAAGCGATCTTGCTCTATGCCAAACTTCAGTTAGGGAGTCAATGTCAATGCTATCAGTAGACTTGTGACTAGTCAATTTTGCCACGGTGATGATAAACTTTTGGAAGCACTCAACCATGTCAACTGGACTTTGAAAGGGAAAGCCATCTTCAGATCCCTTCCGATTACCATATGCAGCTTCGAATTCCCTGGACTTAGCAGCAGCTTTTTGAAGTACAGAAATAGGAAGTCCTGAAGCAAACAAAACAAAAATAGTAAGAACTGAAATTTTATTTTAACGGGAATAATAAGTGAATTGACTAGTAACTGAAAAAGAGTACATCCACAAGTTCCCCGGAGAGTTTATTGTTTGTGACGATGTCTGATACTCATAAATATTCTCAATCATGCACATATCATATTCTCTACACTAGCTGGGCAAAATGCTTTATATGTTCAGGAATACTGCAGATGAGACCGTGAAGGTGCCTCAGATTTAGATCATTTAGGTTACTCTAGATCAGAGGGAAAAAAATATTTACATCTGCACTACTAATTGTTCTGACTTGTGTTGAGGATTCTTATAAGGAGGCCACAAAAGAAAACATCCTTACCAGCTAACCGGGCGATGTTGACGCCATAGCTTTTAGGACATGCACCGCGAGTCAACCTGTAAAGAAATGTTACTTCTTCCACACCTCCATCTCCATTTCCAACTTGGCATGCCATATGGCAGAGTGACACCTACTTGGAAAAAATAAAAGGCAATAATTTAAGAGAAAGATGCAGATATAAAATATCTAAGAAGTAAAACCTAGTAATTATAGAATCCAGTTCATGATCTTATCACCAACCATGTCAAAATGATAACTCAACCGCAGAAGAAAAAGAGGCATACCTGAGAATTATTCTGATAATCAACAGCTAGTCTGTGATAGTGGGTAGAAAACATTCCTCGACAGTGAACCTTGCGGACAAAATGTTCAAGAACTGATTCCCTGCCAATTCAGAGAAAATCAATCTCAACAACGGATTTTGCCAAAGCCAAAAAAAGCATGCACAAATATTTGGTATGATGGACACTTACGCAATGGCTTGTCCATCAGAAGTTGATGTCCCACGTCCAAGTTCATCCAGTGCTACCAATGAGTTATGAGTCGCAGATGACTACATCGGAAATTGAAATACATTTTTAAAACAATAAAATGCTTAAACCAGAACACATAGTTATAAATTTTAGTTCATCGGAATTATATATAAACTTCAGGACCCATGTAACTGATACAAAGGATGAGACATATATTCAAATAATTGAGAAGACAGATGGGCTTATGAAATTCTTCGCAGAAATGCCTCTCATGGTCAAGATTAATTGTAGATAAGGTAAAAATTTAATGAACGATAATCTATTCATTTCTATTCATGAGATATATTAATCATAAGTCTCCAAATAATTCATTTTTCATGGTTGCTTTCTTGTTCCGGTGAAATCAGAATACATTATAATATCAAGCTATTTTGTGCTGAGTTAATATAGAGATCAAGGGAATCTCACCAACATTGTTGCAGTTTCCGAAAGCTCCGTCAGAAATGTACTTTGGCCTACCATAATATGATCTTTGGCACCCATCCGAACAAAGATTCGATCAACAGGAGACAGCTCAAAGCTCTCTGCAGGCACATCTGCTCCTAACTGACGAACAGACAAGTATGAAAATGACTACACATTAGAGACGAAACTACTAAGTAAACATCAGACCATAATAGTTGACTACCACCTTACCTGGGCTAAAATCACAGCCAAGCAAACTTGCCGAAGAAGAGTTGACTTCCCACCCATGTTAGGACCAGTGAGAAGGATAAAGCTTGCATGACCGGAACCTCCAAGAGTAATGTCGTTCGGGACAAATGTACCTTTTCCTAAAGAATCACTTCTAAGAACAGGATGTCCCAAACTTCTTGCAGAGAAGTGCGGTACTTCCTCCTTATCTGATGAGCTCATGATAACAGGCCGACAGGTGGGTCCCTCATAATAATCATTTGCAATTGCTAGACTGATTAAAACATCCAGCTCTACAATATGTAGGGTCAACATCAGCCATTGACAAAAGATAAACACCAAATATTTTAGATTCATGGAAGTGTTCAATTCAAGGGCAATGATTGCATACCAGCAGTCACAGAGACCAACTGTCTCCACTTAATATGATGCTCACAGAAATGTCCAATTAACCTCTGCAAAATGCTTTTGAGTGAGGACTCCCTATCAGCTTCAGCTTGTGAGAGCGCTGTCAATGACTTCTTAATATTTGGTGTCCAGTACCTGAAATAACCCTGCATATTTAAGGGAGAAAGAGAAGTTAAACTATAGTCATCTAAAATATAACAATCATCGAATCTGTTTTATTCACCATTTACAACTTTTTCTATTACCTTTTTGGATGAACGTAACTCAAAATCCCGAGGTATACTCCCACGCAAACTTTCTGGAACCTCCAATAGGTATGCTTCTTTTCCAACTGTGACATAAGTGATCTGTAACAAACCAACAAAATCATAAGTCAGCACATTCTGGTAAAATTGAACTTACAAGTACCCTACTCAAAATTCAAATACCAAATCATTTCCAAGAAGTACTTACTGATTTATCTCCAAGTAATTTTCTCTGTTCTTGGAGGTATTTTGTTAAATGAGACTCAATCTCTTTCACTTTTCCACATGCAGAGTCGTACTCAGTATCAACTCCTTCATGAGGTATTATACGACCTGAATTATTGGCTTCTGCCCAATCAAAGCCATCCTTGAAGTGTTTTAGAACTGAGTTGACATTGGGAAGACCTTTACCTGCAAAAGAATGAAAGATGAGATGCAAGAATTTTAAAACAATTAGTAAGATGCATGCATATACCACAACAAATATAAGACGCCAAACTAGGTCTATTGAAATTATAAAAATTGTACAATACAAGCACAAAAGGAAAATAATACCCGGTGTCAGCAAATAATGAAGTTGTTGAGATTCAACATTTTCCAAGATGACACCAAGAGAACAACTTGTTTGTGCCATTAATTCACAACCACGTAAAGCTGAAATAAACTCCTGGAGCTGTTTTTTGGCTGCATCCTCGTATAAAACCACTTTATTAGCATTTCTTCCGCTAGCTTTACTGCATTTCATTGCATCAGTTTAGTGAAAATCATTCTTTTGAACCATCAGTACACTATCACTAAGCATAAGTTTATCATAGTTGATGATTTGATATTAAAACCAACTGGTTAATTATAGCATTACCTACTAGAGAAGACCCGTGCAAGCAACCGCTCCATGTCTGGAAGCCTGGACATTGCTTTTCGAAATTCAAGGGCATAAGGAAGGTTAATTCCCTAGAAAGAAGCATACATTAGAAACTTTGTATGACAGCAAAGGCCAAAGTGTATGGCGTCCAGTTCAAGTTATCTGGAACTGTACACATTACACAATGATGATCAAGAATGTAAAGCTAAAACACCATAACATCTAGGAAAATCTCAGCGGCAAGGCAAATTTTTAAGGTCAAAAAGAAAATTGCAAGAAAAGGTGTCTATGATATTTACCCGTAAACTTGAGATAGCATCCTGGCGTTCCGTTATTGACTCTACATGATATAGAGGCCTCGCAAGCCATGTCTTAAGCAATCTCTTCCCAAATGCGGTCACACAGTGATTCAATTGTGCATACATTGTCCTTCAGAGAGAAATACATTACCTAAGAATTCAGATTACAATGAAAACAAGTAAGTTTTAAGTTGACATAAAAATTTTACCCTGAAGAGTCTCCATTTCTGCTGTTCTCAAAAATTTCAAGGTTCTCTAAAGCAGCTGCGTCGAGAACCATGTACGGTTTTGATATTATACCACCAAAACCAGAACTTGGAATTAAGTCAAATTTTGCAAATCTAAGCAATGTCTCATCCAGAAAAGCCTGCTTTAAGTAGAAAAGAGCACCTCCAAGAGCTGAAAGCGCACAGATGCCATTCTTCCCAGCTCTCACCAGCTCAGACAACACATCTGGTAGGCAGCCCAAGCCATCTTCTTCCATATGAGAATCATCAGCATGCAGATTGGCTTTATTTGGAGAACCAGGAACAAGTTGATCAACAACACGGCTATAGATACTTTTAACTTCACAAACGGTCCTCTCAGCATCCCAGAATTCCAAGAGTGGAACTAACTCATTCACTAGTGGACTTCTTGTATGCCTTTGCAGTACTTTTTCAGTCTCAGGACTAAGTAGTTCTGCAGGTTTTACCAGTTCCACTGGCCTCAATTCAGATAAGAGACAAGACAAGGCACTGCACTCTAAATCATCTCCAAACTGGTAAAGCAAAAAACAATAGTTATCAAAAATATATCCACACATAAACTTGTGATTCATTAGACAGCCAAAGGACAAAGGACATTATAATATATAGATGCCAGCATACGAAATCTTGTTTGGCTTATGAGCAGCAATATCAGAACTATGATAATCACATGTCGTCAAACAGCTAACAAATAAAAGAGGAAATGAAGAAAGCAATTCTAGCAGGCACACATTTCCAAACATAAACACAGGCAGAAGATCATGGAATACAGTCCTACCTGTCCAAGAATAACCCTGCTGGTAGCAACATCAACTACACAAACTCCAAAAATACGCTCTGCATTTTGGTTTGCTAGATTTTGAGAGTTTTCAGTCACTGCCATTAGATAAGAAGCATCAGGGTTTGCTGAAAGCATCTCTCCCTCAGTTAGTGTTCCTTTTGTAACTACTGCACATACTTCACGTTTCACAACCTGCGAAGAAAAAACTCGGAGGTATGGACCAGCTTTTCATGAATAGCTTCATGATGAAATTCAAACTATAAAGTGCATTGTTAAGAATTTCAAAAATAGGATATCACCAGGTAGAGTTGTCTGGAGGGGAGAAGAAAAACATATACATATAAAGGAAAAGATTAGTTTAAGTGAAAAGTTGGTGATTCTATGTAAAATAAGCATACCTTATCTTTAGAGCCACCCTCTTTGCGACGAAGCTCCATCTGTTCAGGTGTTTCTGTCTGCTCTACAACAAGAACTCGGTAACCCTGCTATGCCAATAAAAATGTTTAACTTCAACAAAATATAGTTAGAAAAATATATCAAGATTAAACAGCTTTTATAAAGCTGACCTTCCTAGCCAGTTTCTCCACATTCATTGAAAAGTTCTTCTCTGGAAATCCACAATGGGGTTGTTCACCCTGATAATAGCCAAGGTCAAATTACTACTTGAGAGAAAACAACTAGGAAACTCAATAGATGTATCCAAAACAATGCTGATAAAATTCTCCAAGTATTCAGAAGAGAAAAGCTTGTATCTCTTACATCGGTCTTTCTTTTGCCTTTAAAATAAATCAATCGTAACATTGAACAGTCAAGATACAAAAATGATAAGAAAGAAAACGTCATGTGCCCACACACACAACAGTCAGCATAAAGATAAACTTTCAAGCTTGAGTACCTTCATGTATTGAAGATCAAGTTCTTTTGCTCCTATATGTGCATCCATTTCAAAAAGTTCATAAAATTTGCCCATCTGCACCCAAAAAAAGAAGAAAAGGATATTCATCACTTGACTGCAGCAGTTACCCTGAGAATTTGTGTGCCATGATATACCACTACTTGGCTACTGTAAAGGACAAGCATACCTTGAAAAAGAGAACTTTATCCATGTGCTTTGACTTAAACTCCCACCATTGTCTCTGGATACATGTCACCAGATTAATATTGTTCATGATGAAAAAAGTGCCTCAAAAGTCAAAACTCTTTAGGCCACTTATTTAACGAAAAGTAATTACCTGGCCACCTGATAAACTCTTTAAGAAATCAGGAGGTAAGTACAGAGTTCTGGGATCATAATTTGCATCCTCAGGACGTCTTTTTTTGGCATCCCTGCGTTTTCTGTATCCAGAAGAAAGCAATTTAAGACATGTATGGAATTGGGAATCAATATAAACATTTGCTAAATGCCTAATAAGTAATAAAAATATATATTTAGATCTGCATACTAATGTGAAAAAGTTCCATTTTATTATGATCACGGCGAAACAACAAATACTACGACTAATGTTGTCACTATAGCATTGTACATAGCAAGATAAGTTTAAAAGGTAAACTTAAGAGTGATGTGATGCAACAACTACAAATGGCAATTAACAGCTTGCATCTTTATCTTCATCCTTCTTTCACAGTGACCAATTAAAACAGGCATACAATGGGAATAAGTACACAAACTTACTCCCCAAGGAAGTGGAACTTCTCAGCTTCACGCAAGCTAAACCTTGCTGAGCCATCACCAGATAAGACAGTATTGATACCATTAGCCTTCGTGCCTACAGTTAAGCACACTCAAATTCAGCAAGGCATCGAACATAAACCAATATAGTAATGCTGCCACTGCCATATGCATAGCCACATTACTGATTGCAAGTAGACATGACCAAATCAAGGTATATTAACTTGGGCATCCGATGCTGGCAAAAAAAAAAGATGGTAAATCTTAAATATAGACAAACGATTTTAATGAAATACAATCACACTACTTATTCCTAGTATGGCACAATTCTCATCTGTATAAAAAAAAATAGAACTTAAATCCCACTACTTACTCTCAGCATTACTAGTAGGCTCAATCAAATTAGCCTTGAGGCCATGAGTACCTACATCTCCAGCACACTTGGTCTTCTTAGCAGACCCCGAATTCCCTCCACCGCTCAACTTTCGTTTACTTGAGCCACGATTTCCATTGGACTTGGGCACTCCCTCATCATCCTCCAATTCCATAACCTCGTCTTCTTCCTCAACTAGGTCCTTTCCCACACTCTTTCCCCAATCCTCATCGCTGGAATCGTCATCAGCGCCGCCATCATCTTTACTCTCTTCCTCCTCCTCCGCCGCAGCCGCAGCCTGGGGAGTTGACAAAGGACCTCGCCGCAAGCGTTTCAATGTCTTCACGGTTTCTTGGACCCACTCGATCTTCTCCTTTTCCAAATCCAACAATTCTTCTTCAGAATCGTCGTACTGAAGTAAATGCTTACCACTGTCCTTATTGAACAACTTGACGCAACCTTCGTACCAGCTCCTATCCATCGGCCAATACACCTTAATCCTCTTTCCTACAACCTCTTCGCCATACAATTTCTTGGGATTGGAGTCGGGAGGGGAAGCCTTGGGCTTGGATTGGAGAGGCGAAGGCGTCGTGGAGCTAGGGCTGGGACTCGATTTAGGGTTTTGTTTGGCAGGGACGGGAGCTGGAGAAGTAGTGGCTTTTGCGAAGAAGGAAGTGATCTGGCGCTGTGGGTTGGTCAATGGAGATGCGCCGTTGCTTCGACTACGTGACGATGACATTGCTCTGTGGAACTGTGGAACTGTGGGGAGAGAGAGAGACTGTGGGTATAAAACTATGTATCTGTAAAGAGGAATAATGAAGGAAGGAGGGTTGGAATAAAGAGGAATGTTTCATATGGCGGGAAATTAAGCCCGGGAAGTCTTACGGCCGGTGTTGTTGGCGGGAATCCCTTACTCTCTCCAGTTCCATCCCCTTCCTCTGCAATCTCGGCTTTGTAGGACCAAGCCTGCAATAGAATATATTTGGGCCTGGGGCCTGGAGGCCCAACAAGTCATGTACCACTAGACTAGCACTAGCTAATATTATTGAGAAACAAGAAGGTCACGAATCCTCCAGCGCGCACTTGATGGCTGTCCAATGTCACTGTATCTAAGAAGAAGAAGAATAACCAACTTCACTCAACAGCCGCTCTTTCTCCACCACTCACTCTACTCTCGACCTAACCCAAACCCAAAGCCATCGGATGTCTACCTACACCACCGCTTCGCGGCCGAGGGACGAAGAACAGGAGGGCTACAAAAACGACTTCGCGGAGAGCAAGGACTCCGTCCTATTGGTGGCTCTATGCCCTTGCCTGGTTTGCCTAATTCTTCTCCTCATTGTAATCTCCATCATTCTTATTGTCAAATTCCATTTGTTTTGCCACACCCCACTTCATGCTTTACTTTACAAGAACAAATGCTAACATCATCACCAACAATCTCAAATTTGTTAATTTCAATTACGCCCACGGTTCATTTGGTAGCAAATTGTGGTAGGGCGTTTTCTACTGTCGCCGCTGGTGGTTCGGGTTCCGATAGTGATGGAAATGAGGGTGTTAGTGTTAGTTCTAGTGCTGACCCTGAGGAGGTTGTTAGGGTATGTAAGGTGATTGACGAATTGTTTGCTTTGGATCGGAATATGGAGGCGGTTCTGGATGAATGTGGTGTTCAATTATCTCATGATTTAGTTGTGGCCGTCTTGAAACGCTTCCAACATGCTCGAAAACCGGCATTTCGCTTTTTCTGTTGGGCTGGGGACAAGCCAGGTTTTGAACATGATTCCACGACTTATAATTCCATGATGACTATTTTAGGGAAGACTAGACAGTTTGAGACTATGGTATCGCTGCTTGAAGAAATGGGAGTGAAAGGACTTCTGACAATGGAAACTTTTGTCATTGCTTTCAAAGCTTTTGCTGCTGCCAAAGAGAGGAAGAAAGCTGTTGGCATTTTTGAGCTCATGAAATATTACAGGTTCAAATATGGTGTCGATACTGTGAATTGCTTGCTTGATACTCTTGCCAGGGCAAAGCTGGGAAAAGAAATGCAACTTCTTTTTGACAAGTTGAAAGGGAGGTTTACCCCAAATTTACATACTTATGCTGTCCTGCTCAACGGGTGGTGCAGGGTGAAGAATTTAATGGAGGCAGGGAGGGTGTGGAACGAGATGATCGATAAAGGATTTAAGCCTGATGTTGTTGTTCATAATACCATGCTTGGAGGTTTGTTGAGGAGTCACAAGAGGTCTGATGCCATCAAGTTGTTCGAGCTCATGAAAGCCAAGGGGCCGCCACCTAATGTTAGAAGCTATAGTATTCTGATTCAGAATTTCTGCAAGCAAAAGCAGATGAAAGAAGCCATTGACTTTTTTTATGAAATGCGTGAATCTGGGTGCCAGCCAGATGTTGCAGTTTACACAAGCTTAATCACAGGGTTTGGAAATCGGAACAAGATGGAAATGGTTCACAGATTGTTGAAAGCCATGAAGGAAGACGGTTGCACTCCTGATGGGGTGACCTACAATGCCTTGATCAAATTGATGACGAGGCAGAGAATGCCAGATGATGCAGTGAGGATATACAAGAAGATGATTCAAAATGGTGTTGAGCCATCAATACACACTTATGTCATGATAATGAAGTCTTATTTTCAGACAAGAAATTATGATATGGGTCGCGCAGTATGGGATGAGATGATTCAGAAGGGGTGTTGCCCTGATGATAACTCATATACCGTTCTCATTGGAGGTCTTATAAGTCAGGGAAGAGTGGGGGAGGCCTGTAAATATCTGGAAGAAATGATGGAGAAAGGCATGAAAATTCCTCAGCTTGACTTCAACAAGTTTGCAGCCGACTTCTCAAGAGCTGGGAAACCCGACATACTTGAGGAGATGGCTCAAAAGATGAAGTTTGCGGGTAAGTTTCAACTCTACAATGTCTTTGCCAGGTGGGCTGAGATGACGAAGAAAAAGGTGAAGGGAAGAGATCCTAACGAAACCGGTGGTCAAGGAATGTATGCTACTTCCCATGGATCCATACATGACACTGGGTCTTAAGATGGTAGAGGCGTCATGATATTCCAGTGCCAGACAAGAACTTGGGACATTTTCCTAGGGTTGCCGAAACGCTGGTATGCGTTCCTGACAAAATGCTTTTACAATTAGTTTACAGAATATTTATGAACACAAGTGTATTCTACTTGCCTTCTTATGAGTCCTGTATTTAATAGATTTTGAAGTTATAGCTTGTATTGTTTTGTATAATTGTATTAGGCTCCTCCCTTTGTTGTAATCAAATTGGATTATCAGTCATGTACAGAGCATATCATGCTTAAGTTACATAACAACTTTTATGCCCTGTTTTATTAGCTACAACATGAACTCAGTTTGCTTGCTTATTTATGATGAAATAAATGTGGATAGTCTCATAGTCAGTGGCTCATTTTCATCTGCTATGAAATTCAGGGATACTTAAAGTGCTAGATCTTCAAATAATAAATCGTTGGCCCAAGTTTGAGCTAGTCTTTAGGATGGTGCCCCTTGTCCTTGTTACCAAACTTATGAAGAAATGCATCCAAATCCAATCCCTCTTTTAGTTGTGGAAAACTGGAAATGAAAGCTAGCTTCTGTGATGTAGGGGTAAAACTTTTTAAACAAAACTATAAACTTCACAAGTAGCTAGTAAATAGTAATAACACAATGTTTGAGCCTAGTGTGCCAAACAAGTTGGGCCACTCTTACAGTCTTATCTGGGGCCTGGAGGTGATACATTGATGTAATACGCAACTCGATTTTAGTTACTATAAAAAATGTTTTTTGTGTGGATAAAATCACTAAAAGTGGAGGCGGACAAAACAGACTGTTCCAGTAGTCCAGTAGTAGGGATGGGGCATTGAGCATTCCCAAAGATGCATATTCCACACAAAAGCACGCACAGAAGTTGTTGTCTTGCTTTCTTTTCCCATGGCCCAACAAAACAAACATTTATGGACCAACATCATACACTATAATATATATTATGATTCCTAGATACCTACCCATCATATGTTATCATATGCTAACGCAGCTAACGCAGCTAACCCAGAAAATATCCATATATAATTTATGTGGTCATAGCATTCAATAGATGAAATGGTTTTTAATTGCTTTTTGATACAAAAGCAATGCAATCATATACAGAGAACTTCATTGTCTATGTAAGATTGTAAGTTACTAATCTATGATCTGTGTAACCTTTCTTCCAAGAGAAGCCACCTGCACCAACCCACTGTGTATGTGATCTAAATGAGATCCATCTGTGACCATTAATCTACAATGCATACAATTTCCAGTAGGGATGATCATATATAATGAAAATGTGAATGTCTCCGCTTCAAATTTCAGTAATTAAAACAATTAAGATAGAGTTCCTATATCTAAGATAGTAAGGTGAAATCTATTATTATTAACCAACCCAAGACTATTTTCTCTTCCTTAATCCCATATGATAGCTAGCTTTTGCTTTTACTTTTACTTTTGCTTTTGCAAGCAAACTAGTAGAAATTAAGGTTATCTAGCTTCCACCCTTCAGATACAAGGCAATCATGTTAGATAATCTAAATCTCACCAGATAAGCCTAATGATTTTTCTCACAGTGGGTCTTGGAAAGTGGACCACCCAATGACCAATGCCTATCCATGATTTTGAAGCAATGAACCACTGCCATTACTACCTAAACCGGGCCACACATTTTTCTTGTTCATTAATTAGTTTACTACTGGCAAGTGATCGATGCTTTGGCCTTCCAAATGGAAATGCTAGCTAACTGGCCGGTAAACATTTTTTTAGCCAACTTATTATTGTCACCAACTTGCCAGCCGTGGTGGGCAGTTGAAACACATAAAAGAAAACAGCTTCTCTACTTCTCTTACATCATCCATACGCAGTTACCTTTACATGCCTACCTAGCTCTATATATGTATGCCAGTACCAGTACCACATTTTTCATTAGCAGATGCACTCCTCGATCTCAAGAGTCAAGACCTTGCTTGGAGCCTTTAGCCATTTTAAAATGGCTACCATCTGCTTTTTCCTCCTCATCCTTTTGCAAACAATTAGCAGCCAAGCAGCCGGCGAGTCTCCGACGACGTCTTTCGCTTGCAACCCGAAAGACGCAAGCTCCAAGGACTTGCCGTTTTGCCGCGCAAAGTTGCCGATACATGTGAGAGTGAGGGACCTGATCGGAAGGCTAACATTGCAAGAGAAGGTGAAGCTGCTAGTGAACAGTGCCAAGGCAGTCCCACGCCTTGGGATCAGAGACTATGAATGGTGGTCGGAGGCACTTCATGGGGTCTCCAATGTGGGCCCCGGAACCAAGTTCGGTGGGGAGTTTCCGGGAGCCACCAGCTTCCCTCAGGTCATCACTACTGCTGCTTCCTTCAATGCTTCTCTGTGGGAAGCAATCGGACGGGTACGTACCCGCCCAGATCCATCATTCTTACTCATTTTTAATTTAAAGTAATGTGTGTGGATATAATATGCTTAAAAGTAACCTTGTGATTCTTCTGTTCTGTTCTTTTTGTTTTTGTTTGGGTGGAATTTGGAATAATAGCACAGTGACTTAGTTAGTATCAAATGAAGATATTTATATGCATGACTATGGGCCAGTTTGGGAAGGCTTTTTTGTAGCTGTGCTTGGAAGCAAAGCTGCCCACAGCCACTGAAGGCGTTTGGTAAATGAGCAAAAAGCTGCTTCGATGGGAAGCTAGGGCTTTTTTAAGGCCAAAAGCCGAAGCCAATAAACCCCAGCTTATCAGCTTTTAAAAGCCCGAACACTGTAGCGCGCTACACTGTTCATTAATGAAAAATTTGAAATTTCCATTTCTGTCCTCACCTTCTTGCCAAAATTACAACCCAAAATTACAGCCCTGCCATTGGGGCAATTGAGGTGGTCCGGCTGCAGTGGTGAGGAGGAGGAAGACTAACCTGGAGGTGTAGCGATTCTTCCTTATCGAAGGTCGCCGGTAGAAACGAACACCACAGAGACATCCCCTACGCCGAGACGAAACCTCCGCAGCTGGTGCGATGCCGTGTCGTGCCCGGAATCGGAAAACCACATCGAAAAACCATGAATTCGCTGCTTCGATTCTCTCTCTCCTTTCATCCATTTGAGAAACTGAGAGCACCAACATGCTCGTCTCTTTGAAACGAAGCTGCTGCCACCAGTCTCACCTGCAACCGTGGCCGGAATCGCCGAAACCTATCGGAGAACAGTGAGATTTCCCTCTTCGATTCTCCCTCCTCATGCTTCGATTGAGTGATCCATGACCACCTACGTGCTCGCCGTGTTGAGGAGGACAAGATGGGATCCTTCCGGCGCCGTGAAACAACCGGACGAAGGAGGTGGGCCGGTGATGTCGCGGCAGAGGAGAGAAGATCCGACTCACATGAAATCAACGGTCCAGATGTAACGATCCTAAAATCAATGGTCCATATCGCACCACCTAATTTTCTAATTTAATTATATTCTACAACCTTAAAATATAAAAATTGACAAACCATAAATTTAAATAATTTTTGAAAGCTAAGAGGGAAGAAGATAATCATATTTTTCGATGAAAGGCAAAATCATATGGTCATAATGGTCTACGAAAATTATTTGTTCAAAAATAATTTTATTGTATAGAAAAAAATTAATTTAACCATAAAAGATAATGAAATACATACATTATCAAACAATGAACCAAACAATTAAAAAAAATATCAATTTTAGCTTTATGTCCATATTAGTCATTTTACAAACTCACAGCACATTCAAAAAGCCAGTTTACCAAACACTATCACTGCTTTTAGTATTCACAGCACTTTCAAAAAGCCAGTTTACCAAACACCCAGCTGCTTTGTTTTACAGCCACTTATTCTCACAGCACAGCTAAAGCCAGCTTCACTTAAAAGCCCAGCTTTACCAAACTGGCCCTATATGAGGCCTGTGAGTCATGCAGAGGCGAGGCTTTGTCAGTTTAGTGTTGTGAACTTGAAATATGTTTTGTATAATATATCTACAGTATATTGGATATATGCTATGGTGCTACCTGCTAAATCTTAATAGTTTCAGTCTTTTAGCTTACTATCTACTGTATATAGTTTATCATTTTCCTTAAATTTTGTTAAATATTTAGCTTTTCAAAAGAAAAATGAAAAATGAACTCTAACCTAAACTCTATATGAAGTACGTAATGCATTAGAAATACTTGTGCCTAATTATATATCAAAAATGCGAAATATTTTTTTGTTATTTGACCCTAAATAATTTTCAATAACATAGTTTTGGGTAGGTCTGAAAATGCTTTTCATTATTTTTCAATGAATATGATGTTAAGATAACATGCAAGTGGGGCTTTAAAGGTAGTACGTTACACTAGTGCTCTTTACACTATTCTTTGTAAGCAAGCTATTATTCATATATAAAATGATGCACTTTCAAGCTGCAAGTGGTAGTGGTACTCAATTGCCTGCCTGATTTCCTAACTTCAACTTGGATTTTGGATAGGATGGGTCATGAAAAATTAATTGGTAGCTCAGTAGAAATTAATGGGGCAATGGGCATAGTAAGTATAGTTACATATGATATTTATACGTACAGGTTGTGTCGGACGAAGCAAGAGCTATGTATAATGGAGGTATGGGGGGGCTGACGTATTGGAGTCCAAATGTGAACATACTGAGAGACCCGAGATGGGGCCGTGGACAGGAAACTCCCGGTGAAGACCCGGTGGTGGTGGGAGCGTATGCTGCCAGCTACGTGAGGGGTTTACAGGGAAATGACGACGGTGGCGGTAACCACCGGTTGAAGGTGGCTGCTTGCTGTAAACATTTCACGGCTTACGACCTCGATAACTGGCACGGAGTTGATCGATTTCACTTCAACGCCAAGGTTAGTAGTACACTAGTACGTTGATCATCATATACACTACATTCCACTAATTTTAATTGGTAATCCTCTGGTTAGCTTATATATATCTTATTAGTAGGTTGGTGAGCTACTCTTTGAAATTTATGGCAATTTCTCTATACATTGGATATGAGCTAGTGAACTGCAAAAGGGTGCTTTATTTATATATTCCAACACTGCCCTAAGTCAATTCCCCCAACTGCCCCTACCCAATACTGTACTTCAGATCTTTTTCCTCGGAACACTTTTTCTTTAATCTTTTATTGCGACTATCCCAAATTAAATACTTTTCTTTTTTCTTTTCTTTCCATATAATATTATCCCCTCCCAGGCATTGTTTGGGCATATCTACACTACTTTATCTCATCCAAACAAAAAGCAGACCAGTTATATATGTTAATATGGGAGCATATGTCGATTTCCCCCCTCTCCACAATTTCGAACTTTGGAGCCCATATTCCCCTCCCCTTAAAAAAAAAAATATATATATATATATATATTTGTTAATATGTGTATAGATCGATTTTTCTATAAGAATCACACTTATTTTGAATTCATAATCCGATTTTATTAATTTTGGGCGAATGGGAAAATTAAAAGTGCATTTATTTTTCCCCAACTCGGCATACTTTTTTATGTACAAATTATGTGCAATGCAGTTTTGCAATGGTCAAAGCTATTCATCTTTTAAATCTTACTTCTCCAAATATAATCTTTAATTCAACAAAAATATCTTGTTTAGATATGTGATTACAATATCACGTTCCTTCTACTCCAATAAACACATATAATTTATAAATTTGGACAAGCAGTAAATGAATACAAGTCCAAGTATGCTGAGCTCTGGGATAAGTGAGTTAAGTGGCAAATGGATAACTACTTGTCAGGTTAGCAAGCAGGACATGGAGGACACATTCGATGTACCATTCAGGATGTGCGTCAAGGAAGGAAAGGTTGCGAGTGTTATGTGCTCTTACAATCAGGTCAATGGTGTCCCAACTTGTGCAGACCCTAATCTCCTCAAGAAAACTGTACGTGCTCAATGGGGGCTTGATGGGTACGTAACCATGTTTCTACTAGATAATATATGAATGCATGACAATATATATATACATGACTCTAACTTAATTATTGCAGCTATATTGTCTCTGATTGCGATTCCGTTGGGGTTTTCTATGATAACCAACACTACACATCAACACCAGAAGAAGCAGCTGCTGCTGCCCTCAAAGCAGGTTTGGATTTAGACTGCGGCCCCTTCCTGGGCTTGCACACCGAGAATGCAGTGAAGAAGGGTTTGTTGAGCGAGGTTGATCATATCGATCAAGCATTGGCTAATACACTCACAGTCCAGATGAGACTGGGCATGTTTGACGGTTCCGCGCACCCATATGCTAATTTGGGTCCGAGGGATGTGTGCAGCCCAGCTCACCAGCAACTCGCCCTTGAAGCTGCCACCCAAGGCATTGTCCTTCTCAAGAACCGAGGTCCCTCTCTGCCCTTGTCCACCCGCCACCACCCAACTGTCGCCGTCATTGGCCCCAACTCTGATGTTACCGTCACAATGATTGGCAACTACGCTGGTAAGTCGTACGTAATTAAGCTACAGCATTGCTATATATATATATTTCACGATCCACCAAACTTTGTTCATAAAAAATGACATGCTAGTGTTTCATTTTGAAACTCTTTTTAAGCATATATATATACAGACCCACTCTAGATTTTATTTGTTTCAACATTTTGCTTAATTGATATTTCACTGTTATTGGGCTACTACTAGGTGTTGCATGTGGATACACTACACCCCTCCAAGGAATAGGAAAATACACACGGACAATTCACCAGCAGGGTTGCAGCAATGTAGCTTGCAAAGACGACACCTTGTTCAGTGCAGCCATTGATGCAGCTCGTCAAGCGGATGCCACCGTTTTAGTAATGGGCCTCGACCAGTCCATTGAGGCGGAATTCAGAGACCGAGTCGGGCTACTTTTACCTGGACGACAACAAGAGCTCATATCTAAGGTTGCTGAATCTTCTAAAGGCCCAACCATTTTGGTCTTGATGTCTGGCGGCCCAGTTGATATCTCTTTCGCTAAGAATAACCCACGCATTGCCGGTGTCGTATGGGCCGGATATCCTGGACAAGCTGGTGGACAAGCCATTGCTGATATTGTGTTTGGAATATCAAATCCAGGTTAGCATTGTCACATGATCTTTAATTTGTTGATTGAATTCCACTCAAGTATTCATCTACTTTTGATTTAATTGCAGGAGGAAAGCTGCCTATGACATGGTATCCAGAAGAGTATCTTAGAAATTTGGAAATGACAGACATGGGGATGAGGTCAAGCCCATCAAAAAGGTACCCTGGAAGAACCTACAGATTCTACAAAGGGCCAATAGTATACCCATTTGGACATGGATTGGGCTACACCAAATTTGTGCAAACCGTAGCGAGCGCGCCCACCGTAGTTGCAATCCCTCTGGATGGTCACCATACTGAGACTAGTACTAGTGCTGGTAACGGTACTAGTTCATTCGCAGCTGCTGGGAAGGCGATCCGCGTGACACATGCAAAATGCAACAAGCTTTCACTCGGTGTTGATGTGGATGTGAGAAATGTGGGCAACAGAGACGGCTCTCACACTTTGCTAGTCTACTCGAGCCCTCCAGCCGCTGCCGGACACTGGGTGCCCCACAAACAATTGGTTGCCTTTGAGAAAGTTTATGTCCCGGCAAAGACTCAACGGCGAGTCCGATTCAACATTCATGTGTGCAAGTACCTTAGCGTGGTGGACAGGTCTGGGATTCGAAGAATTCCGATGGGACGACACCACCTTCACATTGGTGATCATCTCATCCACTCTTTCTCCATCCAAGCCGCTTCACTAGGGTTGGGGGTCATCAAATCCTGATTTAGTTAAATACTTCAAGGACGAATTCAAAGCAATAGAGTGAATCAATCGTCAACTTGAATAAAGCGAATTAAAGTTCGAGCTATATAGGAATTAAGAAAATTGCAAGATAGATCCGTCCAAGTCTCGGATTACCTAGGCTGCAAATTAAGCCAGGATATCTTGGGAGATGCTAGCTTTGTATTTCAGATTAGTTTTGGTTGGTGAACAATAATGCAGATGCATTGGATTTTGGGATTGGAAAATTGATGCATGACGAAAATTAATTGACACTATCCATCACGTCTTTGATGTATACAGCGGGTTGCCCATTTCCACAAATCATTATTGTGAATAATGATGAGAAGGAGCGTTGTAAATAAAACCCATCAGGGTGAGCAACTGAGCATCGTGGCACAGAAAGAAACCCGGCCAGTTTTACGTTTATGGAAACAAAATCGATCAGTATTGTGGTGCATTAACGATTTGCACCTAATGCCGTTGTATGTATTCTGAGTTGCTTTTCTATGATTAAATGGCATGGCCCCGTGGTCCTCAGTCCTCACATCCCAGCCATGCATGCAAAAAGCAAAAGGACATTTCGGTGGTTCGTCTGTCAAAATTGAGTTGGATCAGTACGTAAAGGCCAGCGCACGTCGTATTTAGTTCAAGATGAACTTGAAGCTAATTGAGAATGCTGGGACATGCGAGTGTTTTTTGTGAGAACGAGTATACTGAACAATGACCAACTTCAGGGTACTAGTACGCGCGCATATATATGGAGACACCGGTATATTTGTATATAAGGGTTTTCACTTAATTGGTCTAGACGATCGAGGCAGGACCCCATGGACATTCCATCTTTCTATCTTTTAGGAACTTGGATAAATCATTAGACAGGCAAATGATCGAGGAATAAGTTGTGATCGATGATATGGGAATCGATCATCATCTAATGTGACGTCAGATGGATATACACAGATCGAACAGTAGCATGGATGGGTTAGCTAGCTTGCTCGCTGTATGTCCCTAGCTTGCTTGTCACGTTTCATTCTCGATGGTTACATAAAAGATGATCTTGCTAGCTGTATGTGAATATATATGTGATATGATTATAATTAGGGGTACGTTGACGCAGGAAATACTACTACTGATCGATGAAGATATTGAATGATTAAATAAGGCATGCATTATATATATGTTGTGTTTTTTATTCTGGTCATAAATTGATATAGATGATAGATCCGAAATGAAATGGGTAAGTGTAACTCAAATAGGAAAGGCCCAAGCAAGCTGGCTACATCATGATCGATAATTCGATATGTATACATACACATGTGCTCGCTGACCGATTCTTTCATGATAAAACAGACACACAAGAACAAACAAAAAAAAATGATAGTTGCATGCAGACATGCAGTATGGTATGAATTGGGTATGGCTCTTATCTGCAGAATTAGTACGTATATCTTCATGATTAACCTACACATTCATCGAGTACGTACGTGGATCAAAACCAGAACCAGAAGCAACAGATCGAGCATATCTAATATATAAAAGGACACCGGAAGCTTGCGGGGAAGATAGAAAAATTATTTAGGAGTCAAATCAAAACCAATTGACAATAATTGTAACGGCTCAAATTTTTATAATTAAATTTGTAATATTTTATAATGTTGAACAACACTTTACATTCTCATACATGCCTCATTTTTTTTATTGTAGAAATTATCTTAGTCTTCCTAATAATTTCCTAATTATTTGGGCCTTCCTAACAATTTCCGTTGGTCTTACTTTATAGCATGTGTGTCATGTCATATTTGTTTCTTATTGATTGAGGAGTGATATAATTTTAGTCGCTTCCTTTCATCTTAATGTTTATCTCAATGAATTAAGTTTAATGTCTCCTCCTCATTAATTGGTTGTGTACTTTTTTTATTGAATAAATCTTAATAGAGACGATTAAGCGGGATACTTGCTAGTCAATCGTCTGTTTATTAAAAAACAAAACAAAAAATTTATATGTAATTATCATGAAAAAAAAAACTGATATGTTATAAATTTTTTTTTGAAACAAACAGAAACTTTATTAATCAATATAGGATTACAATCTTTAATATGGGCATCCTAAAAAGGAGCAGTACAGACCACACAAGTGACCTAATCGATGAGTCTAAACCTAGAACTCTAATCGACGATTCAAAACCTAAAACAATACATACACCATGCATCACTATTGTCAACAACCAACAGAAAAATTCTGGCAAGTATTGTTTTTGAGACCAATAAATCCAATCTAGCTCAAGGAGAACCCATGAAAAAAGAAAGTAAAACCACAATCTAAACTTGCACAACTGCTCATGTTTATTCTTATACAGTAAATTAAAAAGACCCAAATCAAATAACCAAATTTGACCTAGGTTAAACTTTAGCAGCGTCCCACCAGTAATAAGGTCGCCGACTTGGAACACCAAAGCTGATGAGCCGCTAAAATCGAGCATCCAAAATACACCTGGATCTCATATCTTGAATCCTTGGATCTGATTGACATCCAACAGAATCCCTAAGCGAGGTGTCAACCATCTCTGAGAGCCCACGAGACTCCCTACAGGAGCATAACCACTAAAGGCCTGAAAAGAGTATGACGGACAGAGCCGTCCTTGTGAGTGAGAGAGGCCAAGACCGTCCTCACCACATGAAGCTGCACCAGCGAACGCGGACATCACTAGGATTTGTACGATGAAAGGTACAAAAAGAAGCCAGAGACTAGGAGGATAGCACGTGAAGGTGCTACTGGATTTGATGCGCACAGAGGCGCTATTGAGAAATCTCATGGGGGCTAGAATTTTGCTAGAGAGAAGACTCTCATGGAGTCTAGGGTTTTTTTTCAATTCAATTCTGATATGTTATAAATTAAACAAAGAGTCGCGTGTGATATTGTTGGTCTCCTTAACTTCAATTTTAATCTTGTTGGTCTTTTGGTTGACCTCAACCCCAACACCCCTAGAAGTAATTAAGAACATTATGTACTATATAAATTAACAAAATTAAGCTAGAAACATGTATGTTGACTACCTTCCCACATGGTACATATGTTATCACGATCGAGTAGTAGTTGACTTAATTTTCTTGTAAAGCCATTCCATTCCATGCTGTCAATTAACTAATTGTCAAAGAAAAGAAAAGAAAATTAAGAAATGCAGAGATCGATTTTGTCAATGCGTATGATGGACTTGGCTGACTAGCTACCTAGCTACAGACGTTGGACGGTTAGGTATCATTTTGCCTCCATGCACTAATCCATGTATCACTTCAATTGAAAATGAGAAGGTAGATCGGAGGTCACATCTCACTTATCATTTTCTCACATATATATATGCATGATCCAGAAAAATAACTAGCTGACTTAAACAAGATCGGTAGAAATTAATTAAGTCACTCGTACATACTAAATTTAGTAATGTATTTTGAATTTACCTAGTCTTCTTTTTTATCACCGGCCCCTTTTTGCTCTTGGAAAAAGATTGTTGGCCTCATTAAGGCCTAAGATGTGGAGGCCTCAATCATATGTGGCATGCCATATCATTGACCAATTGTGAAATTGTGTTACTTAGATGCCACATCATTTTAGGCAAAAGTCTATCATATCCATTCTATATCTAATGGTTATTACTTATTCAAGTTTAAAATTTATCGATTAATTATGCTTACAAATATATATAATTAATTATTCTTACAAATATAAGGATAAATAATTTACACATTAATTTACATTAACCATATATCCGAATTTACTCATTAATTATCCTTATCAATCAATTTACTCAATAATTGACATTAAACATATGCACGAATTTACTCATTAATATAATTGACTCTTTTTCCATATTTGAAGATCAAACGAAATCTTTTATTTTTGGATAGAACGAAATCTTTTTTTTATGAACATAAATTCATTTTATAAAATATATATTATAGATAAATGAAAAAAAAAACCTAGCAATTTTATAGTGGTTATTAATTAAGAATCGAAACAACAATTTTAATGTTTAGGGATTGGGGGTATGGTGGATTTAGGGTTTAGGGGTAAGGTGGATTTAGGGTTTAGGGTTTAAGGGTAAGGTGGATTTAGGGTTTAGGGTTTAGGGGTAAGGTGGATTTAGGGTTTAGGGGTTAGGGGTATGGTGGATTTAGGGTTTAGGGATTAGGGGTATGGTGACAATTTTAGAGGTTTGGGGTTTAGTAATTTTTTTTTCTTTTGTATTTTAGATTGTAAGTGATAAATATATAAAATGATAAAATTTAATTCAAAATTTGAAAGGGCAATATTGGTTTTGTAATATTTGATATTGGAATAAATATTAACATGCATTTAAAAATATAATTTATTTTATATGACATGACATGACACATTGGATTGAGGCCTCCACATCTTAGGCCTTAATGAGGCCCCCTAGCATTGCCCTTTGCTCTTTTTACTTGCCATAATATTACATCTATAAATAATTAAGTCATTAGGTAGTCATATATTGTGAAAAATTAAATTAAGATTACTCTAGATCAGAGAATGCATGTTAAAAAAACTATCTAAATGGGTAGATCGAATTTAGGCAATGATTTTTTTCCCTACATAAAACTACATGGGTGACGGCATACGTAGCCCAACTAGCTATGCAAGAATAGCTCCCCCTCCCTTGCTAGTAATATATATATGTATACATTCTAGAGGAACCATATATATGTTTCTTTTGGAATATGGACTAGCTCATTGTCTTTGGGTTACGGCCTAAGTGCAGGTTTGGCAAATAAGTAGAGTTTTCACATTCTAAAACAAAATAAATCTGGTTTGTAAAACAAAAATCAACTAATAAGTCTGCAAACGATTATAGCATATTTATAGGAGTGCGTTTTTGCTCACCCCCCTTAGTTAAGGGTGAGCATCACCTCCCCCTTTCCCACTTGACATGTGTCCATAGTATAACCATGGTTAATTTTTTTTTCATTTTTCTCTTCTCTCTCATTCGACTCTTTCTTTTTCTTTTATCTTCTTTCTCTTTCTTCTGCAATTCTCCTGCAACTCCATGGCCACAACCATGGCAGCTGCAAATCTCGGGAGAAAAGCTCTGGAGAGCTTGGGGTAGTGGTTCGGCGAAACGAGGCACGGTGACCTGCAAAGTTTGCTGTTCCGGCGAAGAAAGACGGAAGTGTGTTTCGCTGCTCCAGGCGTCGCCGTGCGTTGCGGAGAACTCGGCTTGACTCAGACCAGTCCGGCAAACACAATGATGGTAGCAGTGAGCCACGAAGATGCTCGGACTCGGCGAATCGAAGAGAGGAAAGAAGTTGTGCCCGGAGGAAGAAGAAAGAGAAAAAAAAAGGAAAGGAAAGAGAGTCGGGGGGGGAGAGAAGAGAAAAAAAAAATTAACCTTGGGTTAGACTGTGGACACGTGTTAGGCTTAGAAGGGGCACCTCCCCCCTTAACTAAGGGGGGGTGAGCAAAAACGCACTCTATTTATAGTACGTTATTTGAAAGCACATAATAATTAATATCTATAGTACGTATAAATTAGTATTGCTTTACTTGCAAGCTAAATTTGAATTTGACTAATTAAGTATATACTTTTGGCAGGCATGCATCACATTGTTGATGAGGAATCTAGACAGTTGAACGGTTTGATCGATTCATGGATGATGTTACGAGAAAAAAAAAGAAGAAGAAAAAACGTATATATAAGCCAATATATATATATATATATAGTTGCATTCCCTAGCCTATATATAATACTTGCTGCTTGATTAAGATATTACTATCAATATGAGACTCGATCAACTACTAGCTGTTGTTCAAGTGTGTAAAAGTTGATGACAATTGTAGGGTTTTGAACGTGGGTTTACACTTTACAGGATTATTAAGATATGACAAATGGAAACAATTAATTAAGGGAAAATGTACATGAAGAAATAGGCTGGCGTTGTAATATTGTTGGCCATTATTTCAATCAAATAATTAATTAAAAAGAAAGAAAGCTCAAAGTTAGCTAGTTAATTATAAATTATAAACCCGGCCAATAAGTTCCAACTGATGGAGCAATTCAAATGAAATTGGATGCACATGGCCGGAGCACATGAAATTTGATCGACACGTGCGTGCCCCCCTCTGACTCTGAGCTAGCTAGCTTTCTGCAGCTTGGGGAAGAAAACTCGCATCGCATTGGCTTATCAACTCAATTAATTAAACCATAATAATTAATTAATATATATAGTTAATTAGCCATTGAATTAAACCCGGCCAATTGTTAATGCCATCAAAATGATGGAGCAAATTAAGTGCGCGCTATATATATGTCATGTGTGTATGAGATGGAGATGGAGATGGAGATGGAGATGGAGAGCTAGCTAGCTTTTTGATAAGTGATAGATAATTAAGAGAATATTTTGGACTTCACGTCACATATTGCCCCCTTGCTCGGACACAAACATACAATTATACATATCTTTTCTTTTGAGAATGAGAATGGGGATCCAAAAGGGAGGGGAGTCTTGCCTTTCCCATCTATTTTATATTAATTTAAGTAACTACATGATCGATCGAAAAGAAATCCATGATCAACCAACCCCTTCACATGACATACATATATATGCTCATTCTCGTACGTACGTCGTCTCCCTTATTTTAAAATAAAGTTCCAGCCAGTAAATTCTATTATAGCCACACCTGATAATTATGCCCGCCTCTAAAATATGATGGTAAAAATTCAAAATGGTACATAAACTATAGTCAAAGGTACTTTTTTATATCTACATTTTTTTTACCCAAAATGGTACATGAATTATTGTACATTTACCCAAAATGGTACATTCGTAAGTCAAAATAGTATCTACAAATTGTATCATTACCCAAAATGGTACATGAATTATTGCACTATTACCCAAAATGGTACATGAACTATTGACCATTACCCAAAATGATACCTAACTTAACTACGGAGGTACCATTTTAGGTAATGGCACAATAGTTCAAGTACCATTTTGGGTAAAAAAAAATTGTATGTACCAAAAAAAACTTTTCACAATAGTTCAAGTGTCATTTTGAGTTTTTACCCAAAATATTAATGGGAGGAATCCTTCGTATGATTAATTTCACCCTTCAGATTTGGAATTTGAATTTTCTTTTTTCAAACGTGAAAATGGGAATTCGTTCTTATATTAACATTCAATCAATAAATAACGGTTGTTATGTCCTCAACTGTCATCTTAATTGGCTACATTATTGAATAGAAATATTGTTTGAATTCCAAAGATAACAATGCTCTCTTCAAGCAAGTCGATCTCATTTGTTCACTAAATCAAAACGAGAAAAAATATTCAAAACAAATACTACTAAATAAGTTTAGCATACAATCTGCATGTGAAAGTAGTGTAACTTTTCGTTCTCGATCGTCGTTTGGAATACATTTGTCCTAATTTTGTTTAATTTCTTCGACTTGAGCTAATTACTAATCGAGTTAAGAGAAAACTCATAGAGGAAGAGAGGAAAAAATGATGTTCTGATATATTGAGTAACTAACTATTAGCTAAGAGGATCTACAACATAATAGCTAAAATAAGATTTTAGTAATATTATAACTATTTTGCATAAAAAATCAGCTTCAGGCAGAGTACTTAAACTAAAGTTAAATTTAACGTTTTGTTAAACTAATAGATAAATATACATAGTTAGAAAATATAAATAACTAAATCAATACATATATTTCTCTCTACTCATTTCTCACAGCTCATGACAAATTGTAACATAACCACTAAGAGAGGTACATGTGACAAAGAAGTATAACAACCTAACATACTAAGTAATTAAGCTGAGGGCAATACAGTGAACGTAATAAATAAGCTTAGACTTCTAAAAATCACCTCAAACGTCAATAAATTATATACGTATATATAAATCTTAATTAGTAGGTTAACCTAGTTTTCATCAAGATATGTATATTAGTAGGGAATGCGAAGATGATATAGTCCCTAACTAGCTACTCTCTACGTCTTTCGATTCATAATGCATCGATCTACCAAATTATACACGCATGCATGCATGCTAATAGTAACACGTACGTACGTAGATATGTAGACACGTACATGTGATACAGCAAACTCGATATAATGCTAGCTAGGGTTATCATATCATCATCAGGAGTACGTTATCGTCTTTACATGCATGCATGCAGGGAAGATGATCTAAGCAATTAACAAGAGCCTAACTTATTTTGAAGTTCGATCGAGCTTCCATGGATGATCGATGTGCCCCTTGCTGCCCCTAGCAAGCTATTTATAAACAGCCACCGCTCGATCAATCGCATGTGTTTCAACAGAACAGAACAGAAATGGCTACATATATATATATATATACACGCGCGCCTACATGGCATGCTTTTTTTTTCATCCATTTTATAAATGTACTCAATTAATTTGCTGAACTACTTTTATACAAAGAACAAAAATATATATGGGACGCTTTAGGTAAAATGCAACTACGTACGTACCTCGCTCCTATTGTGAGCTACTAGCCAGCCAGCCAGTACTAATTATGAGATATCTCTCTCTTTAATTAATTTCCTCCCCAGAGTAGAGAGAGAGAGAGAGGTACTAATAATTGAATTGAAATCTATTATGAGCGCATATATGTAGCAGAAAAGGTTCGTTCATGAATCCGACATGGAGGAGACACCTAAGAAATGTGTTTTAATTTAGGGCTTCTAATTAATATTTGAATTCTTGCCAAAAAAATAATTTTGAATTATGTGTACATGATGGATCGCACAAGGAGTCAAATTAACTTAATTGTCAACCATCCAACAAGGCTATCGGTTTTAACCTCATTTAAATTTCTTCTAACATCAAAGAGTAGGTATGTTGTCTAAAATATCTCATCCATTGTAAGTTTTTATAATAATAATAATAAAGACAATTACAAGCTATAAAACTCATTATAAATGAAAAAATATATATAACTTCAATGATTCAACCGCCTAGACGGAACTGGATTATGAGTGTAGACGGATCAAGGTGTGAAAGATTTATTTCTTAATTGGTGTTTGTTTGAAAAGTGAAAATTGTTGCTTTTCTTGAATCAACCGGTTAGTTAGCGGTAACCAAATAAATTCGAAAGAATTTTGACAAAAAAAATAAAAATAAATTCGAAAGAAGTGTGACCTCACAACGTACAGATGTCATTGCTGACATTCCCATGCCATCTGGCTAGCTTGCTTGATTGAATATATATTATTGATCGCGATTATAATTATATATATGTACCTATAAATTAAATGGGCCAAATTCAAATAATAATAAAGGAGAATCACAGGGACCCTGGATCGCAAAAGTGTTGGTTCATTACAAGCTGGAATTCTTAGCAAGCTGTACGTACATTATTAGCTAGCTTGCTATGAAGCTATCTACGAGTATGGAACTATCGATCAGAGTATAGAAACCATGCAGACATTAATTGACCCCGCCGCCTGCATGAGTCCAAATGGTCCCAAACCTATGGGAACAACAAATTTACACATATATGTATATATAGGACCCAATTTAATACACTCCATATATCTTTAATATATACACCCAATTTAATTAATACTCGAAAGTTATTAGACCTTGTTTAGTTCACGAAATGGAAAGAAGAGAAAATCAACTCCTTACTCTTTCCATAAAAAGGGAAAACTAAAATTCTCATTAATTTTTATTTCAAGTGTTTGGCAGCACTAAGGAAATGAATAAATAAATAATAATATATGAAACAAAATTAATATTTATAATTTCAAAATTGTTATTTTAGTTATAAAATTAATATAATTAATATTAAATTAGTTTAATAAATGCTGAAAAGTAAGTAGAGAAAGTAATTCTCTTGGAGTATAGAGGGAATCAATTTCTCCCTTATTTTCCATTAATTCATGAAAGTTTTTTTTTTTTTTTGCATTCCAATCACATGAAAAATTGAGTTTTCTTTTCCAATGCCTCAATTATGCAAATCAAACGAGACCTAAAGTAAAAAATTCAATTATGATTCTCTTAAATAATAATATAGATATATAATATAATATAAAATTAATTTTGGTTTTTATATTTTAGTGTTTGAATATGTCTTTTGCATAATAATTTAGGAAGATCTAGTAATAAATCGAAAGCGTACGTAGGTAGTTTTATAACACTGATCGATGAGTATATTTATTGGCTGCGCGCAGATGAATTGTTACCAAATCTAATTAATTAGCTAGATGCTTTCATAAATTCAAAATAATTACTTGTTGGGGGAAATGGATATGATCATGTGCAAGAATTAAATCAGTGATCCTACAAAGCACAACAGATAATACAATGATGGACTCCGTGACATAACATAAATACAATACAATTAGCTAGGTCAATTATATATATATATATATATAGGTTGATCGATGTTTCCAAAATATATAGAAACCAAAGAAGGAAGCAAATGTTAAGGAAGCAAGTGCATAATTGATGATGAAATGATATGATATAATTGAGGGTCGAGAGATATTTTCGAATTCGATGGAGGGCATTGTGCCATTGTCAATGTCCTTCCAGCTCTAGGCTGCTGATCTGGACATTGGAGACTAGTCCTTGTGAAGGCGGGGCCCAATGTGACACGTGGAGCAATGCTAGGTTGATATGGCGACGTGGCGGCGAAGGGATCGAATTGGTTCCGTCCTCGTCTGGGCCTCTCCGGGGGCAGTGGAAAGTGGAAAGAGAGAGACTTTTGAGACAAACCCATCTGCCAATCTATCCATATTCATGTGCCTTCATTCATTGCTTCATTTCAATATTTCAACGTCAATACTCTATATCATCGACTAAGTAAGGTGGTGGCCAATGGAGTGGACTGGAATATAATCAAAGCAAATGCAAGCCAAGCAAAGAAAAGAAAAGAAAAGAAAAGATAGCCAAGCAAAAGCAATAGCATGATTCTTGTGGCTTACAAGGGAAGACTCACTTTCTTCTAGTTCCTCCCCGATCCCCTCCTCGATCTGTCTTGGACACGACTCTTCCTGCTTCCATCATTTCCCATCCATATTAGGCAAAATATATACCACATATATGTAATGCTATTCATACCATTTTAGTGTAGAATTAATCAATAAAGTTAACTAAATAGTTGCATGTTAGCCCAAATGCTACCCAGTAAAACCAGTACGTGAACTCTAGGCGATAACTCATTGTATGTTGTTTAGCTTAATTTTCAGGTAAACTAATTTGATAAAAAAAAAACAAGAATTGAAAAAAAGTAACGACCTCAAGTCCATTATTTTTGAGTGGTTATAATTGCCATCAATCTCTCCCAACTTTTAAAAATTGCCGATAACCTCAAAATTTCTTGCCTGGCCCTAACAACTCACCACCATTTGAATTGCCTCAACTCTTGTACGAGTTAGACTGCTTAACCAATCTTAGTCAATGACATATCATTTTGTTTTTGCTAATGAGCATCTTACACATACTACACCTCTAATATATTTTCTAGCATTTGTTGAATAATTTAAGCACTTATTAAGCATGGGGAGTAAAGCAATTAAAAATTAGAAACATGCACAAACATGTTTCGGAAAATTACTTTGTTTTTCTCCCTAAGATTAAACTAACATATAAACTTACTAAATCTCTATCCTTAAACGTGGGTTACATGTATCGTGCCATTAGGCTAGCTATTAGCAAAAAAAAAGAAAAAGAAAGATTACATGTCATTTTTCTATATATAGTATAGATATACTGTATATATATTTTTCTATAGGTATAGGATGAAGTACATAATATATTAGATTAACAGCTCACGTAGCACTAGACAGCTAGCATTACGTTACATTTAATCAAGTCTATGATAAAATTGGCTATAAAACCATACTATCAGCCATGAAACAGACAATCATTAAATTATGTGACATTCAAGAAAGAATATCAATAAGAATCAGAAAATGACATATAACAAAGCTACCTGATAGATACAGAGTAAAAATAATTGAATGGGCCGCATTTTGAGCCACTTAATCTGAATACCAAGGACAATCATTGTTTTCTGTTTGTTTTTTTTATAAATGAGAAAACCAATGATCCTAAATTCATAATTCAAGGTAAATCCATGATCAATCTAAGATAGCTAGGTAAATCTATGCGTTTCACTTTTCATTGTTCATTTTATTGAAAAATTGTTAAAGAAATTTCAGTTCCAGTGAATGGTCAAATCAAGGGATATAATTTTGGTAATTGAAATCGGATAAGAAATAATATTCTTTTGCTAAATAAAACAAAAAAAACTTTTGTATTATTATTCACTGGGGGTGGCCAAGTACATTTAGTATTGAGTCTGCCGGTAGTTGAACCCAAGGACCCGTGACGGTTGACCGGGTATATGCAGTCAGAATGATAGGGTGACCGGGAACAGTCAGTGAGTGCCTTGGCCAGAGAGTTATAGGCCAGCATGGCCTAGGTGGCCAGATGGAGAGAGCTACTGAATTACTTGAGAGTTGAGAGTTGAGAGTTGAGAGAGAATCTATCCTCCTCCTGGCTTTTCCTCTTCAAAAATCTAGTGTGTTGAACTGTGATGTGATGAGAGAGGGAGAGAGTCTGATGAGTGTGGTGGTGCCAGCTATTATGTTCAAGGATCAAAGCTAGCCCTCTTTTTTTCCATAATATAATAATAATTAATTGAAGGTCAAAGCTGGCAATTTCCCTCCTTTTCTTTTCTTTTTATTTTATTTTAGGCTCTCCACCAGACCACCACCATCCCTCCCTTATTATTCACTCTTCAAATATTTCTACACCCCATTTTATATAAAATATAATTCTGCATAAATTCCTTTCTCTCTCTCTATTTTCCCTCCCCATCCCCATCCCTTTTTCTTTTTCTTATTCCTCCTTCCATATATACATTTCTTGTCATCCCTTATTATTCCATTATTTGTGAGAGAGTGAGCACAGGAAATATGTGTATGCTTTGAAAGGGAGGAAGGGATCCATATCCACAAAGAGAAGAAATTAAGAGGAGGTTGTTGGTTGTGAATGGTTAACTACTCCTCCTCCTCTTCAACTAGAAGAATACAAGAAGAAGAAAAGATCAAGAGCTAGCAGGTAGCAATGGCTGCTACTTCTCCTTGTCTCTCTTCTAATGACAAGAAGCACTGGTGGCTTAGCACTAGAAAGGTAATTTAATTTTTCCCCTAGCCTCCATCACTTGACTAGTGTCATAGAAAACTCAAAACTGAATGAATGAATCTTCTCCTACATTTCCCTGAAATCAAATCAAATGATCCATTTTCGCAGATTGTGGACAAGTATATCAGGGACGCCAGAAGCCTGATTGCGAGTCATCAACACAGCGAGATCGCTTCCGCTGTGGGACTCCTAGACGCGGCCCTGGCCATCTCGCCGCGCCTCGAACAAGCCCTCGAACTCAAAGCCAGGTCTTTGCTTTTTCTAGGCCGATTCAAAGACGTCGCCGATATGCTCCAGGACTACATTCCCAGCCTCAAAATCGCAATCGAAGACTCCGCCGGCTCAGCCGACTCTTCGTCTCAGAACCTATGCAGAGATCGAGTCAAGCTTCTCTCCGCCAACAACAGCTCCTCCTCCTCTGACTCGCCGTCTCTGGATCCCTCCTTCAAGTGCTTCTCTATCTCCGACTTGAAGAAGAAAGTCATGGCAGGCCTCTGTAAAAATTGCGACAAGGAAGGGCAATGGAGGTAACCAATTAATTAAACCCATCCATCCATGTATCTCTCTTCCGCCCATTGCTTTTTGCAAATTTACTTTTCCATGGGTTCAGCTTTTTATGACTATCATTAATGTTCGAGATCACACACCAGAGGTAAGGTGGAGTTCGGTGTTCTTGAGCCTATACCTTTGAGTAAATGCACTGCCACCTATATTAAATCATTTTCTTTCCAAACTTTTTTTTAATTATGCTTATAACAACAACAATGATGCGTAATTTGTAATTTTCAAAATTCCATTTCTCAATGTAATATTAAATTTGAAAATAATGGTTCATTGTTTGTTTTTATAATCTCATGTTCATTATTATTATTTCAATGAGAATTATGGTTCATGTTTTTCTGTTGAATTTGCCTTGTTTGCTTTAGAAAAGAATTTTACTCGACAAAAATCCCCATTTGTTTTATACAAACTTTGACTTCTAAATTGTCATAGCTAGCTAAAGCATTGTCATAGCCAGCTGAAAAATGATATGCATTCACATTTTAGGAACCTTTTCCCACTATTTCAGAAGCTCTTCTTCCTGATTTGCGCTTTGTTCACCGACTCAATTTTCATCTACTAAATTTTTCCAACAAAACAGTAAAATGCTAATGGTAAATTTGCAAATTGACACAGGTACATGGTTCTGGGACAGGCCTGTTGCCACTTGGGACTCATGGAGGATGCCATGGCTCTCCTCCAAACCGGGAAACGCCTCGCTGCTGCCGCATTCCGTCGCGAAAGCACCTGCTTGTCCGACGACAGTTTCGCCTTCCCCAATTTTTTCAACGACACATGGTCGTCCTCCACCAACAATGCACCCTCAACGCCCCCGCGTACCTTAACCGAGACTGAAACCGTGACACATCTCCTCAGCCACATCAAGCAGCTCCTCCGCCGTAGAACTGCCGCCCTTGCGGCCCTCGAAGTCGGAGCCTACGCCGAGTCCATCCGGCACTTCAGCAAAATCCTCGACGGCCGGCGCGGTGCACCCCAGGGATTCCTGGCTGAGTGCTACATGCAGCGTGCCTCAGCGTACCGGGCGACAGGTCGGATAGCGGAGGCCATTGCCGATTGCAATCGGACTTTGGCTCTCGACCCTAGTTGTATACAAGCATTAGACACAAGGGCCGCACTTCTCGAAACCATCAGGTGTTTGCCCGATTGCTTACACGATCTAGAGCACTTAAAGCTTTTGTACAATTCAATTTTGAGGGACCGGAAGCTTCCTGGTCCGTCTTGGAAAAGACACAACAATGTCAGGTATCGAGAGATTCCTGGGAAATTATGTATTCTGACAAGGAAGATACAAGAACTGAAGCAGAGAGTGGCTTCTGGGGAAACAGGGAATGTGGATTACTATGCTCTGATTGGTTTGAGAAGAGGGTGTTCGAGGTCCGAGTTGGACAAAGCTTATTTGTTGCTGTGTTTGAGGCACAAACCCGATAAGGCCACCGTTTTCATTGATCGGTGTGAGCTCGCTGATGATGGCGATATAGATTCGCTTAGAGACAGAGCCAAGCTGTCTGCTTTGTTGCTTTACAGACTGCTTCAGAAGGGTTATTCAAGTTTGATGGCCACCATTATGGACGAAGAGGCTGCTGAGAAACAGAGAAAGAAGGCTGCAGCTGCACTACAAGCAGCTCAAGTTCAAGCTCAGGCTCAGGCTAAGGCTCAGGCCGCAGCAGCAGCAGCAATTCAAATCAAACAAACTCAAGAAGCCATGATTGAATTTGAATCCGCATCCTCCAATTCGAATTCGAATAGTAATAGGATGGTTCATTCATCGGAAGCGAAAGCGTTCCAAGGGGTGTTTTGCAGAGACATTGCTGTGGTTGGGAATTTGCTATCGCAGGTTGGGTTTAACCGCCCAATTACAGTCAAATATGAGGCATTGAGCTGCTGATCCCACAATTAAAAAATTCTAGCTTTACCGGCGGGGGCAATCAATCTCATCTTTGCTTCATTTTGTACAAAAAGAAAATTTGGAGATTTTGCCGGCAAATTTTGTCACTCTTTTTCATTTTGCTTAATTATCTACTATTACTAGTACTAGCCAAGTTAATTTACTCTTTTACTATGTACATAATTTTCTACTTTCGGAATTATGGATCGCTTTAGCTTAAAATTTATTCGATGCCTTTTCTGTTTCATTTTGTTTTCTCTCTTTTGAATATGAGAGGAGATATTGTCATCCATCCTCTCAAATTTATTAAAAAAACAAATTAGGGAGGAGGAGGACATGTACCTTACCCCTAAAATAGAAAGCCGAGCAAAAATATATGCTACATGGTTTTCTTCTCGAAAAATTTAACAGAATTAAAATTACATTTGAGAAATATGGTGCAAATAATTACCTCATTCCATTAATAATTGCCAAGGCACTAAATTAAAAAATTTAAGGAAATAAAAAACTAGAACAAAGTTAACTTCCAACCACACATATTTCTAATCTCGAACTCAAACTAGTTCCATTGTCTTAATAACCGCCATTGTCTTCCTTTTAAATCTGAATTAATAATAGTGGAAATGGTGGTGGGCAGTAATACAAATTAAGTCATTGTTATAGCTGTGGCAAGTGCCATGGTTATAACAATAACATTGTAGAGACTAGAGAGCAAGGAAGAAAAAATCGATAATATCCGCGATATTTTTCGTTTTTTTGAATGAGCGATATTTATTTCCCAACCGCCTAATTATCGGTCGAAACTTCCGATATTTCCGATATTCTCTGAAATTTCCGAAATTTTCGTGACAAACTTGTTAAAAATTAGAAAAATAAAAAAACCATTGCCAAGATTCGAATCCCTGACCTTGTTGACAACATTGAACAACTTAACCAACCATGCTAGAGTGTGAGAGGGAGCAATTACGGACCTTACAATCATATCTCATGCCTTATGGGATGCAATCAAGTGGCAACTTATGGACTCAATCCGAGGAACAATCTTCAAATGGTTACGATTATGGGCAAAGTCAAGCAATACCAGATCCCAATTATAATTACCAGCATCAACACCCTCAACCAATCCCCCCTGACCTATATGGTTGGCATATAGGTCAATATATGCAAAATTACATGGGGGAGGTATCATTTAATGATTATTCTTCTCAATATACTCATGGCTCTACACAAAGAGATGATGAAGACAGTCAAAATTTTGAACCTCATAAGTCCTCTATGTGGTTCTAAGGTGCTCATGTAGTTCACTTTGCAATGTATGATATGTACAAAAAAAAAATATATATAAGGTGTGGTAGTGTAGCATTCCATTCAGTTTCCAGCAATAAAAAAAAATTGAGATGTATTAAGTCAAATTTCAATAATTGTCAGATACTCAGCGTATACTAATTCATCATCTATTACTACAACTCATTATGTAATAACATTTTTTCAACATTTTTTTTAAGATATAGTAGATCATTAATCAAATAAACATCTCCTAACATTTTATTTAAAATTTCCATGTTTTTCCCTAAATTTCCTTCATTTCTCTCTAATATTTACCAATATTGATATTTCCTCGATATTTCCGTCGAAATTTTTAATTTTTGGACCATCGATACTCGATATTTTCATCCTTGCTAGAGAGTGATAAGAAGTGAGATAGATACAAAATTGATGTGGGCTAGCTTCTCTCCCATGTCTTATTAAGCAGTGGCTAAGCAGTGGCATTTAGATATAGTTTCTATTTCTTCACTGTTAGCTGCTTTGGCTTATTATGAAATTAATTTCCATGGACATGCATGTCTGACATTCCCACAAGATAGATAGATATATTGAGCTTTGAGAGGGAGAGTTTTTTTTACCATTATTAATTTAAACCCACGTACATTTTTTGCTTGGTTCTGTTGGGCGAGTGGTATTGAAGGGTGAGCCAGCCAGAAAGGAAACGTGGCCGGATTGGTTTGCAAGTGGTCGAAATGAAAACAAGGACAAATCTCATCTCATCTTAGCTTATAGGAAAAAGGTTTTGTCAGTTTGTATTTATTTTTTCGATTTTCTGGCCGGGAATGGTTCAGGCCACCGAAAAAGGACATTGAAATGTCAATTCACTTTGTTAGCCAATCCATCCATCCATCGATTCCATCCATCATTACTCATTAGTGTTTTTGGTGCAGTGATTAGATTCCGTACTAATACTCCCCCCCCGACCCCCTGACCCTGACCCTGACCCTCTTTTGTTTCTTTGCTTCTCTTTCTCTTTTCTTTTTTGGCAACCAAAAACAAACCCTTCCAGAGTCTAACTAAAATAATCATGGATGCATGTGACAATGTACGTACAGTGTGATATAGTGATTATGTGCACCATACACTGTGAAATGCTCCTAGCAGCTTGTTCAATTCCGGCAAACCATCATGTGGGTTCAAATTTAAAATGTACGTTGTGACGTGGTTTGCCGGAAGTTGGTGGCATCGCCGGCAAATGTGATTCATTCATATCATATGTATCAATGGTGGTGATCGAGGTTGGTACGTTGTAGAGGTATGACTTGTATTGATTTTGTGAAGGCAGGCAAACTAGAAAGTTTCAAGGGAAAACAAAGGAATTAATTTAGTTGATCGAGGAGCAATACATATTTTATGAAAGAAAAAAAAATATGGGCGGGAAGGATGAAGCTAATTACGTAGTTCCTTTCATTGCGAACCATTCAAACGAAAAAAAACAAACAAATTGAATTCATTCATTCATTCCTTATGTCATGTCATGTGTAAATGTGTAATTAATAAAAAGTTATAAGAGGTAGTTGGAAATGAATGAGATGTCCAACTACCCATTAACCCAATCCTAAAGCCAGGCATTACAAGTTTACAACGTACAACAAATAAAACCTTGGCCTGCTTAATTAGTTGAATTAAATTGGTCTGTCTCAGCTCTGCCACATGCATGCATGATCCAAAAAGCTAGATTTACATTATTATTAATTATTATAGAGCGAGGCTTCGATCGATCCATGTCTTCCCGGCCGGCCAGTTGCTCAGCTTGGATTTTGCCAGAACAAGTAACATTAAACGTACACATAAATAAGACTATTGAATATTGATGGATCCATCTAGTACTCGATCTATCATAATATATTTGCAGTTTTGCACCACCAGTACTTACTACTCTTGCCGGCCAGCCAACAAATTCTCCTAAAAATCTTCCTCTCTAAGATCTCGTTTAGTTCGTGAAATTTAAGTCATAATAAATGAAATTTATGGAAGGAAAACTAATGGAAAACATTTGAAATGAAAACGAATGGAAATTTCAATTTCTCATGTCTATAGAAAAAACAAGAAATTGAGTTCATTTCATTTCTTTTCCTTGAACCAAACGAGATCTCAATTAAGTCAATTCAATGTCATTGCGCAAAATCGTTGTACAATATAATCGTTATCTTACACATTAATTACAACGTACCCTTCAATTAATTATATATATTTGACCAAACCATGATTATATCATTAATGATCTAATTAATTAGGTACATTTACGTACATTAATTCCTTTTAATTAAGACGTGGAGATAACATAATTACATATTACAATCATTGGCTAATTAATTAATAAAATGAGTTTTATATACCTGCCCCATACTCATTATACTCGTATGTATATTAACTGCTCTGGTTGGTTAAACCAAATCATTAACTTGATTCACTTTTATAATTAAAGAGGCCGGCCGGGATCGATATGTAAATGCCATTTAACTAGGGGTTAAATTGTTCCTTTACTTTCGTTGCAAGTCATGAATGTTGATATGAACGAAATGAATATATGAATTTCCTTATTTGATCGACTTTATTCCTTGAATGAAGTATGATGTCTACAAAAAAAAAATATTAGTATGATTAGAAACGTTTAGTTAGTTGATTATTAATTATCATGCATTCTCAGTCCAGTTTAATGATAAACTATGTTCATTTTACAATCTAGATGACCAAATTAATCGTTATTTTTTTTCCGGCTTAATTAGTTGAATTTAGTAAAATGAAGAAATAGATCCACAAAAATTATTGAATGGAGCGCTAGCGTTATATATATGATCATGTTTGCTTTTAAGTTGGTGGCTTCAAGAAGACAAGAATCATCAAACTAACTAACTTGACGATGATGATCCTGATCGACTAGTATAATATGATGGATAATGTAAACTGCAGCCATTATGAATAATCATATTTCACTTGGATAAATATCTTTATCTTATAAGAGTGATCGAGTGAGGGGACGATCGAGGATAATTGCCACATGTTCCGATCCTTGTTGAATAGGGATCACCACATGATGGACTTGCTAAATAATCAACAATTAAGGATGAGGCCGGCTGTAATTGCGCTCCTAATTCATCGATCGATGATCTTAATTAACCTAGCTAGTTTGCTTTGCTTTTTGTTTCCCATGCATGTATTCCATTGTGAAAGTAAACGTTTGCTTTTTCACATAATTACAAATTGGTTGGTACTTGGTAGAATTAAAACATAACACATGATTATATATATATATATATGTTGATCGATCGAGCAGATAAGAACAGGCCATGTCATGTTGTAATTATGCATGACAACCCACTTCCACAGTCAAGCTTATAATGTTTGCTAGCTGCACCTACTCTCTTCTGTGGCGGTCTGTTTTCGACATTTTCAATTTAATTGAAAGAAAACCTACCATAATTTCCTTTTTTGTTAGAATAATTAATATAGATATAGATTATAGAGTGACCAATTGCCTATTGCTGCTATTTCTATTGGTGTGGGGGGAAGTGGAATAATAATTAAAACACGCATATCATGGCTGGCCTCGATGGACATCTCCATATATCTCGCTCATCGATCGATTTAATTCTGACCTTTGCTAGCTAATAAATTAGCTTGAGAAACAATGCCTGCCTTAATTAATTACTTTGCAGTACGTACGTAGTTCCAATTGGATCGGAGTAGTTATTTTTTCTCTTCTTCTATGCTCTAGCTGTACGTTAATATTAAAGTATATAGTTACTTGCGGCGAAAGAAAAGGTGGCCGGGGGCTAGCTTCCCTCGATCGATCGATCGATACTTTATTCTTTATTCTAATATTGTTTTCTTTGAATCCTTTCCTTTTCCAGCTTTCTCTTTCTCTTTCCCTTTGACTTTACCTTAATCAGACTTTAAGCAGCAACCAGGGCATCTCCCTCAGTCCCTCCCTCCATCCATCATAATTGTGTTTTTTTCTTTCTTTCTTTCTAAAGTTTGATGGATCCACCAAACATGCATCGATCGATCTACACTTGAAAGACTTTGCATGTATGTATGTATGTATGTATGTATGTATATGGCCGGAGCAGCAGGAAATTAAGGCCAAAGATGGATGGATCATTAATTGATGTAGTCCCGCGCTCTTAATCATCTTGATCTTATATGTATGTATATGATCGAATAGAAGAAGACTATATTGCTGAAGTCTGATTCATTCCCTCAACGTACTGATCCCATCCCGAATTAAGATCAGAGAGAACATGATAAATTAATAATTAAGCTAATGGGGAGTTTGGTAATGAATGAATGGAATATTATAGATATAAAGAGCTGGCATGAGTGGTCTCTCCTAATCACGTGATCGATGTTTGAATGTTGCCAACATTCAAGTCTGAAAAGAGGGTTAGATGGATGATCAGATCAGATCTGATCTGATCAGTGCTCGACCAAAAAAGAAGAGATCACTGAGATCAGTGGAATAGTCCAGTTCAGTCCGTCGTGGCCAGAAGAGAGATGATGATGTCACTCTGCTGCCCCTACCTAGCTGCCTACCATGGGCATGTTACTATTACTATTATTATGTGGGATCGATCCTCGATCATATGCCATTTGCCAAATCTAACTAGATAAAACATTAAAACTAAAGGGGAAAAAAAAATCATCCTTCTTCTAATTTGAAATTTTACTCCTTTAATAATTTGACATTTCGATTTTAAAATATATTACTTTTGTCTCTTAATTTTAACACTAATTATCATTTTAGTTATCTAATATTATTTTTTAATTAAATAAATCACGTGATGCGATGCATCATTTTAGAATATCAATATGGCCCCCATGTTTTAGTTACCAAATTGTATTTTGATATTGGCAATTGATGGATTTGGGCATTGGAAATGTCGCATATCATTGGGCTTTAGGCTTCTTCGGATTACTCCGATAGAGCTTTTCTGCAATTAATGGAACAACAACAAGTTAAGAGCCACTGGCTGGCAAAGTAGCAAATTTGTAGCAAACGAGATGTGTAACTTTGGTTGCTACCAATGGTTTAGAAAATTGAGCACCCATTAAACCAAGCATTGTCTGATCGAAAAAGAAAACAGAAGAATAAGACTGTGAAACAGGCTACTGTTATAAACGAAGGAGCTATCGATCCAATAGGGCTGGCTTATCTCTATCATGTCGTTGATCAAGCTCACATGCAATTAAATCCTTGGCTCCATCCAAATCTTTAAGAGGTCTGTATATATATTATGTACAAAACCCAAAACCGTTTGCAAATCCAAAATAGTCCGAGAGCGGTAGGACTAAATGATAATCGCTCATGCTTGCAACACGTGGAACCTAACATAGGTGTCCGGTGAAGCCTATCTCTACCGTAGGATCAGATTGGTAATGGAAGAGTCAATCCCAACAAAAAGTGAACAACCGCCATTCGAGTAGGTGAAGACTTGTTTGTTTCATTGTCATCGTTCTACTTGGCTGAAAGAAATCCCTCAAATATTTGGGAATTGGAATTGCAAAATCTGTAGAGAGAGAGAGAGAGATGGGTTGGCTGACTCGATTCCTAGCTGCCGTGGCTTTCTTAGCCATCGGAGTCATTTTCTCCCCGGAAACTTTCGGATCAAAATCCGACGGTCCGAATTCGCCGAAACTCTCCACCTACCTGAAACTGGCTCATCTGCTCAGCTTCTCCACGGCGTTCGGGGCCGCTCTATGGGTCACTTTCATCGGCGGCATCATCATGTTCAAGTAGGTTTTCTTTCATTTCATCTTGGTTGGCTTTGGTTTGGATTGTGATTTGTGATTTGTGAATTGAAATTGTTATTATATTGAAATTAGGAATCTTCCGAGGCATCAGTTCGGTAATCTGCAAAGCAAGATGTTTCCGGCTTATTTCAGCATGGTGGGGATTTGTTGTGCAATATCAGTAGCCTCATTTGGGTATTTGCATCCCTGGAACTCTTCCTCTGTAGCAGACAAATACCAGCTGGGCTTTTTGCTATCTTCCCTGGCCTTCAATCTCACCAATTTGTTCGTCTTCACACCCATGACTATTGAGGTCTCTGCTTTCTTCTACATTTAATGTACTCAGTCTTACTAGCATTCACAACTTCACACGCGAATACATAGTAGCTACCATGTTCTTGATTCTGAATTTGCATTTGCGAGGACAACAGTCTGTTGCTGTCTCTAGTATGGTTCAATTTATTGCTGCTTTGAATTGTTGATTCTTGCTGATCCTATGTTTTGTTCATAATAATGAAACTAGACCTGTTCCTCTTGTTCATATAGTTTTGATTCTTGTGTTGTGTTCATCCTATAATATGTATGTCATGGTAATATGTTGATTGTAGATGATGAAGCAGAGGCACAAGGTGGAGAAGGAACAGAACATTGGGGAAGAAGTTGGATGGTCCAAAAATGTGCAAGTTGCAAAGGTGAACCCGAAACTAGCAGCCATGAATAAGAAGTTTGGGATGATTCACGGGTTATCATCTCTTGCCAATATCATGGCCTTTGGCAGCCTTGCCATGCACTCATGGTACTTGGCAGGTAAACTTAATCTCTAGTTCACAAGCAAGACCCAAGTTCCCCGTATTTGGCGATGGGGAGGGAAATATTCTCGGCTCTAACTTAAATATGGATTGAATCCATGGAACAAGGGAATCTATGTCTTACTCTCTGCTTCAATGTTATGTGTACGATAGTACAATTTTCTCATGCCCCTATGAATGTCATAAGACTTGATCATCGGAAGTATGAATTCTAATCAAGATGATTTACTTCCATTTTTTTCTTCTCTTGCATGTCTTATTCTACAATTTTCAGTACCCTCTTGTTCCAGTAGGCAATGGTTGTTTGTGCAATGTGAATGTAAAATATTAGAACTTGAGAGGTTAAATAATTAATGGATTGGCGGATAGAAAAGTGTTGATGTTTTTGTTACTCGAGTTTAGTCTATGCTTTACCATGTAATGCTGTTTCTAGGGTGAGACACTCAAGTCTGAAGCATCTCAATTTTACAGAATATCTTTACATACCAGGAGACTGACACTAAAAACCAGAGATTGGTAGTGATACATTGTTGTAACTGGGGAGGGCATTTGAATGAAAGAAAGGGCCTCTTCCATGCTGAAACTGCTCTGATTTTCAATATCAAATCTTCTGATGGGTTTTTGCAGATTTTGTATCTTGAACGCAAAGAACTCCGAAATCGGAAGCATCCATTTCTAGGATGGACAATCGATAAATAAATTACGGGAAATAAATATTGAAAGGGATCAACCAACCAAGCTTCTCCGGCCTGGTGTTTCCTGAAGATTCGACATATGATCGATGTCAATACTTAATGAAAGAGAATTCAAGGGGTGGGAATTCAAGGGGTTGAGAATTGAGATTACCCAAGAAATAGAATGTCGTTTTGTAGTTGCCTGCTGGTTTGATCTTAATTAGGTCTGGTGTGGATTAGTATTAGTGGTATGAGGAGTCGACAATCACTAGTAAAAAACTCCTATATGTCTAATCCATTTTGCATCCATCAGACATGAATCGTACCTCAATTTTTCGTTTCAGAATATCTCACTACATTAATTTGAGGGGATCTATGATCGAGTACATGGAAGTGTCGATATTCTTATATTCATTGAGTGCCACTGCCACACAATTCTCTTGGGCTCTGGAGGTTAGATGGCAGGCACCTATTTTTCAAGTAAAGTTAAAATCTGATGGTGCGGCTCGAGGATCTCCGGGATTGGCAAACTTTTTCGGGACCATACCATTTGGGTCGCACCACGGCCTGAGAGGTCGAGCTTCATGCCTTCATGCCGTCATACACAAGGTTACTTCTCGGCATTCTCCATTGTCCTAAGCTACTTTTTTCTGGTCCTTTTCGTTCTCGGCAGTCGCGGTTCCATTTTGGTTTGTTTCCTTTGGGTGGTGTGAATGTTGTTGGTATGAAGTCCCTCATCCCCTTGTGTTTTGGTTTTAATTTGATCTGTGATTTGGGTTTTGATTGGCATCGGAGCTTTGGCGCTGTCCTCCTTGTTCATCTACTTCCAACGTGCTGTGGGCGGCCTCTGGCGGAACATCTGGCGGCTAGGGTAGTAGGGTTTCTCTGTTATCACTTATTGGTTTATTGTTTAAGTTTATTTGTTGGGCCTACTATTGGGTTGTATTAGATTTTTGGGTTAAATTCTCCAACCATACCTGAACTCTTTCGACCCGGTTAGTTTGATACCCAACAATTAAAAGTGATCAATGTGATACCTGAACTTAATTTTTGCTATCAACGTCATACTTCCGTTTACTGTCTGTCAATGAACTGTTAAATGTAGGGCTATATCCGATACTTTGCATATTTTTGAATAGAAAATGACCTATTTACCCTTTATTCTTGTTTTAATTCGATTTTTTCTTTCTTCCCGGTTTCTTTTTTTTTTTCTTCTTCTCGGTTTCTCTTCTTCTTCCTCAATTTTTTTCGTTCTTCTTGCAAAATTTACTCCTCGATGAAAACGAGGACCTCAAGGCAATTGGGATCAATTTGAGTTTGATTTCTTCGTTTGGTGTTGATTATATCATTGATTTGGCGATGGGTATCGGAAATTTGGGATTGATTGAGCCGGTCTTGGGCGGGGTCGATGGGTCGACGTCGGTGCTTTCGGGGCGATCTCGGAATTGATTGAGCAAGGGAACGACACGGAAAGAGCGAGAATTGGGAAGCGACGCCGGAGGGAATGGGTTGGAGATGGTGATAACCGGCGGGATTGGGAGCACGGGCTCGCGAGTTGTGGCGGCGGAGCTAAGCTTGCATCGTTCGGTGAGGCGAGCGGGGCGATGAGGATGGTGATTGAAGTGTTGAACTATGAATTGTGATGCTTGATTGTTATTGATTATGCCTTGCGAGATTCTAGAATTTGTGAATTGACTTTGTGTTTAGTGATTGCGGTGGTGGTGTGCGGGCTTGAAAGGTGGAGATGGTGGTGAGGCCGGAGGGTGTGGCGGCTTGTGAGGGGTGCGAGTGTGAAGAGGGTGGCGGTGATGGAGTTGCGGTAGGTGGTGATTGAGATGGGCACGGCGGTGGAGCTGCGGTGTGGTGATGGAGAGCAAAGATGATGATGGGTGTAGAGAGAAGAGAAAATGGTGCGAGAGAGAAAAAGAAAGAAAAGAAAAGAAAGAAGAAGGGAAGAAGAAAGAAACGGGAAGAAGGGGGAGAAGATGAAGAAGGGGTGCCACACCCATCGCCGCTCCCTCTCAAGCCCTCTCTCCCTCCGGTGTGAAGGAAATGAAGGAAGAAGAGTTGAAAAGAATGGAGGAAAAAATAAAGAACTAGAAGCACGGGAAAGAAGAGAGGAAAGAAAAAGAAAAACATGATTAAAAAGACGTAATCGCCCCTGTTTTTTTTCTCCACGTGCGTGTCACGTGATCAAAATTAACACTTAACTAATGGAAGTATGACGTTGATAGCAAAAATTAAGTTCAGGTATCACATTGATCACTTTTAATTGTTGGGTATCAAACTAACCGGGTCGAAAGAGTTCAGGTATGGTTGGAGAATTTAATCCTAGATTTTTTTAGGTTTAATTTCTTTGTCCTAGCTACTGTGCTAAGGTTGAGGCTAAATTTCTTATGTCTTCACCATCTGATTGGGCATGTCCATTGGAAGAATCGTTTGTGTTTGTATTCTCTAGCCTTTTGGGCTTGCCTTGGGGTGGGTTTTACGAATCCCCATTTGCCAAAAAAAAAAAAAAAAAGTTTATGAGTTGCCTATGATTTGTAAAACTAATAATAGGAGAGCGCGGATAGGGTAGCACGTTCAAACTTAAACGTAAAGTAAATTGACTGAATACAACTTGTTCCGAGCCAAAAGAAGCCGGGAATTGAAGAAACAAGACACGAAATGACACTGATATATATTATTTTTTTTGGTCTGATGACACTGATATTTTGGTTGTCTATACTCTATTCCAAGCCTAAGCCCAAGCTTGGTGGGTGCCGTGTTGGATGGATAGGCATTAGGCCTCTTTTGGCATTTTCCTCTCAGGCATTGCATTACAAATTTACAAGTAGAAGAAGCTAAGCCCAGCCATTTTGGACCGGCGACACCTATTTTGTCTCCTTTCTTTCTTTCTTTCCGTCTGTTATGGGGGGCTCGCCCTCATTTTTGACATGTGAATCGCCACGTGCTTTTATATGTGGATTTGTGGATGCATCAGCTATTCCACATTCATCAATATCTTGGTTTGTTCCCTTATATTATTTTTTCCATGTTCATCATTTGTATTTGGCTAGTTTGAAAAAAGAAACACATGCAACAATACTGCACAGTGCTTTATTTACCTTTAAACTCATTTAATATATAGAATGAAGGAAGAATGATGTTCGCGTCTGTTTTGGATGCATGACTTGATTATTGACACACTGATTGATCATTGATGTGTATGTTATAATATCTATCATCGCCCGCACAACTTGGATTTCACGCTTCCCTTTCAAATCTTTTTCCACATTGACGATGCTTCTACATTTCGATAACCTAACAAATGGACCAAATTCATGCCAAGACAAGGAAAAGGAAATGATTAAAACAAGTCAAATGAAATGCAAGAAATATTTCCATGGATACTTGTATTGTGGTCCTTTACATATCATTTCTACATTTACCATCTCTTACATATCATTTCCATTGATACTTGTATTGTCGACACCCTGAATCCTTTCGATACAGATTTTTTTTCATTTTAGGAAAGAAAGAACGAAAGGAAAAAAAAAAGAATAAAGAATCGTCTAATTGTCCCGCCAGCAATGTGCCACCACCAGTCCAACTATGTACCAAAAACAAACAGAAACTTGTACCAGTCAGCGGAAACCAATCACGCTATATGCCCCCAAGAGTAGGAGTCGTGCTGGTACCAAAAGCAACACAAACAAATGCATGTGCTGCGATGCAACCAGTCTACTGAACCGTTTCAAGGACTCTTTCCCAGTTTGTAACACGCCCGAAAAGTTGACCTGGTATTGTCCCTGCTTCATTGTGGCAAAAGGTCTTCCCACAATGATTCCCACATCCACACCCCGGGTTGACACGAGGGGCCACCAAACCTTGCGCCTCTGCTTTCTTCTGGCCTTTCTAATCTGGTTAAGCTCTTGGCGTATCACCCCACGAACAGATATTAGATAAGAGCTCATGTCATGATCTCTATGAATGCATCCTTCCGAACCATATGAAGACCGATCACTTAGGATTTCAAGTGGGTGTGGTGAGTTTAAGAATACCAACTTTGCAGCACGCAGCTGCTTCTCTGCGTCATTGGCATCTGACAAAGCACCACTTAGAAGATATAAACCACTGCCTGAAGGAAGAAGATGATGGTTTGGGGAGAATTTCTCATCTGGTTGAAGAATCAGCAGCTCCCCCATTGGAGAATACAGTAGCTTCTGTTTTAGAGAAGATAAAATTGCTTAAGATAAACTAAACCCAGGGGAACAAATGGTAAAGAATATATTTCATCACATTGATATGTTTTTCTAAAACAATAAAAGGCTTTACCTGGTTATTAAGGCAGGGATGATTCCGGAAGTTCCCACTCAAGGCTTTGAGAAGCTCTGCCACATGATTAGGATAATTGCAAGAAAAAGCCCGGGGTACGATGTCTCTGTGCAATGTAATTGCCTGGATATGACTCTGTGGCAATCCAAGTTTGCGAAGCAGTTGATCACCTCCACACATGATGGATGGTGAACCAAAAGTTATAACAGGAAGTAATGAAGAAACTGGCACTTCACCCCGTATAAGCAGCATAAGATTTATTAGTAGTGCTAAGCTTCCACCTAACGAGTGCCCAGTAAAACGGAAGGTTGCATTGTCACCACGAGATTTGAGGTGGGCATGAACTTCAGGCAGCACCTGTTCATAAATCCCTTTCGCAGCCTCATATATGCCTCTATGCACAAGCACATCCAGTCCCTAGAAAATAACAGATGCATTACATTTAGTACTCCTCCATCTCACTAAAAACAATTCAATTGAAGTGTCAACAACTTGTTTTTGTCAATTGTCTCACAATCTGATTGAATACTAAAATAGAGAATAGAAGAAATGTGAACAAAGAATTTAACAAATATATTCACACTTTACCTCAAACTGAATGGGCTCGAAAAGTAGATTTGCCTGCCAGGATGCCAGAGATTCAGACCCCTGAAAATGAAAAGGGTTAGAAGTTGAATATAGAAAAACTACCAAATATTGAGAAACAAAAGGAGCAGAATGTTAGAGAAATATATTCGAAATGCCCTCGACCTTTGAGGAATAAATTACAAATATTGCAAAACGAGACAAAATCAGTCCCATCTGACCAAATTCTAAATATGATATGACCAAATATCTCTTTCATTACCTGAATGACCAAGAATCTGGTGGCACTTTGATCATCATCACATATGAACCAGTCGCATGGGGATGAATGTGTTGAACTTAAATCATCTGCAACAGCCTGCTTTACTTCTTCCTTTGCAGCAACCACTGAAGTTACCGAGTCTGTGGTTGCCATTAAAGAAGCCATGTCTGAGTTCATCATATTAACAACGCTGCCTCTTCCTCCGCTTTCTTCAGGTGAATCTTGATCAGCCTCATCCTTTGAGGATTTGAATGGAAGTATGCTCCTTGTATGGGAATGCAGATAGGAAGCTGCAGAGGCAGCAATATGATAAGCAGCAGATGGACTTATTCTGTATCCATTGTTCTTGTGCTCCTTCCCTTCCTTGTCTTCCTTAAGGGTGTCTTTGGTTTCTTGAATTGCAGCCGATTCCTGATGTTTCTCAGTTTTAGCAGCAAGAAGTTCCTTCTTTTCTATTGACGAAGTAACAAACCGCAGAGCATGGCCTCTGAGGAGATTTTGTGGCTGAAATCAAATTTAGTTTTTGTATATGTAAGTTTATATGAAACTTGAAATTCAAATGGTAAACTAGATATAGGAGATAGTATTATATATCTATTTGAGTCATCACCAATGCAATACAGAAAAACTAATATCTTCAAGTGAGGAAGGGAAGGAATGAAACCTCAAACCACACCAAACTAAAATGAAAGAGAAGACAAAACAATTCCCAAGCAGCTGTAGACAATTCATATATTCATGATCAAATTCGTCCTCAAAAGGCTTTGCACAGATGAGAATACAAACTTTATGAATAACCAATCTTACTCGATCCAAGATCACAAGTTTAGAAAACATGAAATGATTTGTGCGTACCTGGATTTTGGGAATGGAATAAGCCAAGCTCCCCAAATAGGACATTTGAGCATATAACCTGGCTTCCGCCAAGGAAACCTTCCGAAGGAATCTGGAAAAGGAATGTTTATCAAAGTGAAGGTCCTGGTCTTGTTCAATTGGACAACCATCATCGCAATCGCAGTCACAGGTTCTTGTGTCATTTATGGCCGCCGGTTGATCAACAGGAGGAGGCTGCTCAGCCTGTTCATCTCCTCCGCCTCCTCCTCCTCCCCCTCCCCACAGAGACCTGACGTGCAAAATCTTCAAAACCCAGTTCCCACTTTCCCTTGCCTCCTCCACCTCCAACGGAACGGCGTCGTGTAGAGCCATCCCATTGCCATTGCCATTCCCATTCCCATTGTACGTAGGTCCTCTTCCGCCCCCAGCCCCAGGCCCAGGCCACAGAGATTTCAAAGGGTACTTGAACGAGAACCTAGAAAACGGCGTCGTTGTACTTCTCTTCTGATTGGCGCTCACCACATCGATCGGTATAGCCGCTGAGATCGTGGAAGCTGTTTTCAAACAAAGACTATCCATATTTCAATTTCCTTCCTGTTCTTCTGTGTTTCTTTATATAGGGTAATAGAGGAGGATTTAGGATTTTGGGTTTGGGTTTGGGAGTATAAATTAAGTAAACAACATATAATTTCCTTAAAATGAATGAATAGCCGAAACTAGTCTCCTACAACAATGAGTCTTTCAAGTCTCGATCTGCTTGCTGCTGCCTGCTGGTACAAGAAGTTACCGGGAAAGGCCTAGCGAGTAGCCGCACATGCTCATGCCTTTTTCTAGTTTCACTAAAACTGCTCACCAACTTCCGGAATCACACTCTTTTTAACCTTCTTTTTTTAAAAGAAACTCAAACACGTCTTCGACGTATTCAAACGCCGTCGTCTCAGGTGTCACAAATCACATGGGTGTCGGGTTGCGAAACAACCAATATGATACGTAAGCGCGTGGTAGGCCCAGCACTCGTCTGACTGAATCGGGAAGTTTTCCGCCACGTCATTGGATGCACATCAGCTACCCAAAATCAGATCCACTTCCGTTCCATTCCGTTCTTTTCTTGGGTGACGTGTCCGTAACGCTCTGCTCCTCCGGTACATGTACACGGCTCGTACGTAGTAGTCCAATATACGCCATACTCGCTTCTCTAAATTTAACTCCTGTTTTTTTTAAAAAAATTATTTTATATATCACGAGATATCATTAAAATAAAGTTACAAGTAGGATTACAATATGACCATTAAATTTTTTAAAACCTAACGTTAAAACAAAGACGTTATTCAATGCAACCGTTATTTCTATGGTTGTGCGTGGTTCTCCTCCCACCACTCGAGTTGTGGGTGTGGGATATCACAGTTTGTCATTCTCATGTTTTGTAATCTTTCTGTTATTCAATGAAGGTTCTCTTTTACTAAAAAAAAAAACAAACAAACAAAGCCTTCCCACAAGCTAGAAACAACAAAAACAAGAGCTACAACATCTCCAGTACACCATTAGGCAAGAACGATAGCCACAAACACGGCAAGAGACCAATAAATGGTTACAATCGTGCCGGCATGCCTTTAAGTCATGACTTGGACCCAAAAAGAACAAGGAAACAAAAATCGTCTATTTGAAGTATATACTATTATGTTTGGTATGAACTATGAAGAAAGAAAGTAATGTATTTAAATTAAGCAGTGGAATTCTTTTTCTTATTTTCTGCTATTTTGTTCTTTGGCATTTTTGTTCGAATGATTATTTTTTGTATTATATATATATTTTTTTACTTGTGTGATTTATGTTCATTTTCCCGGTCATGGAAAACTCATTGGTCCTAGTTAAATAAATAAAACTCTTTTAGACAATTAAGCACATTGATTTGAAGACCAAAACTAATTAATAAGATACTAGAGAATCTTGCAAGCCTCATAATTAATTACCAATCTTTCACTAGCCATATAAGCTGGCTAGGGATCACAATTTCGTATGCATCACCACTAAGAGCAGCTCAATATATGTATTAGGTGGATTGTGGGAAATGGGAAAGATTTTAAATTTTAAATTGTGTTCTGTTTCCCTTTGATTAATGTTAGGCATACAAGAGATGATAAGATTGTAGCTAACTATACTTTCGATGATGGGTTTTTAAAGTTTATTTTCGAATGGCAAAGAATTGCATGTTTCATTATCAAAGCATTTGATGATTTTTTGTTGAGAAAAATGTATTATGGTTTGTTGAAAATCGTGGAAACAAAAGAATGAATTTCTGTTGTTAAGGAAGGAAGCGTTATACTCTTTTTCATTCAATACATATTTATTTTTTTGTAAAAAAAAAAAAGAAGAAGAAGAAGAAGAAGAAGAAGAAAGCGTTGTAATTACTAAATTCTTAAGAGATAATTAGAAAACTAGTAATAAGATTATTGAATGGAATCCCCCTTCTCTTAATATTTATGAACTTAATTGATGTTTGATGTGCAAAATTGAATCCATACATGTAACACTAATCAATCGTTTTTCTTGGTATAAAATAAGGTAGAGTGGTGATGTTTCCATCGGCAGTCGGCAACAGGTAGGACCGGCCGATTGGAAGGAGTATGGTGATTGGTGACAGGTATTGGTTGTAATTCAACTTAAAAAGTTGCAGTACACTGTACACGGTTAGGGTATGGTCGTGATTTGAGTGTAATTACCTAATGGGGACCAAATCACTTATTAACGATAATCGATCTGCTGTCTTTATAGGTGGAGAAATGGAAATAGTAGTCCTTAAATAAATTCGTCAATCAATCTAAATGCATGTAGATTGTAGAGTGGTGCCTCAAGGCAGGTCCATTTATTTTTTATTTTTTTGGCAGGTGGAAGTTGGACAAAAAGCAGGTGGAAGTTGGACGAAAGGCTAAGAATATATAGAATCTAGAATATTTGTTCTTCTTCAATTCAGTTTTTTTTTGGTTCTTCTTCAATTTAGTTGGTTGATGTGGCACTGTTATCTATTATTTATTGGGCGCGGCGCGCGTGTAATAGTTCTTGGATAGTCAAAATAAAGAAAAAAAATTTAGTACACGACGTGTACATGCACGATACAATATGAGCAGTTCAAACCGAGTCAGAAAAATGAGTTAGCATATTTTTCTAACCTTTGGATGGCCCAGATTGCATCGCATATGTACACGCCATGTACTGAAAACTCTCCACAAAACTAAACAAATTCCGTAATGAACTTGGAAGTTGACGTGAAAAACAAACCAAACAATTGAGGCATGAACACACAAACTCTAGTGTCAACTTGGAGTGTTTACCTTATATTGCACATGCAGTCTCAATTTTATTGGTTTGGTTTTCCAGCACTCACCACTAACTAGATTGATGATATAGGTTTTTTATTTTTTAAAATTCGAACCGACATTTTGCTGTCTGTTTAGCTTGGTTTCAACCTTGTTAACTTTATTAAATTGATCCTTACTTCCTAACAAATTGAGACATCGTAAAGAAATTAAAAGTAACTACGAGAAATTAGGTAATATGTTTATGGCCAACTTCTCGTCTGCTAGGGTTTCCACTCTTCCATGGCGGCAGTGGCTGGATTTTGCCCTATTTGTCTGCCTCTTGCTTCTTCAGAGCTCTCTGATACTTTTGGATGACTCTATGTTGTAGGGTCACCTCGATTGGTTTCGTGTTGCGGCTGGATCTCTCTTTCCTTCTCCTTCCTCCCCACCTTGGCATGATGGTCATGGTGCAAGTGTTTTCTTATTAGTGGTTCCGGTGTGAGACCCGGAAAATATTAAGGGATTAATTTGGATATTAATCGAGATTAAATCCCTAATCTCGTTAATTATCAAAGAGTTTCGGGAATCCTCCTGAAATTATCCTTTTGTCGTAATTTCGATTTGAAGACTCGAGAATAAAGTACACGTCACGACGAGTTTGGTGGCTATGGCTTCTCTGGTTCGAGGCGAATACAATGGTGGTCTCAGCTCGTTGAATCGTTAACCGAGGAGGGAGAATCGAAGAGGAGAAGTTCATACTGTTCCGATGGATTTCTACGAATTTCGGCGACTCCGGCGACAGATTTCTTCGAGTGAGGTATCAAACTTGATCCTCTCTTCTATCTCTACACGTCTATAGCCTTAGATTTCACTTTTGTTGAGTTTTAGAGATTTGTTTTATTGGGTGTTGTGCTGCCACCATGAACCACTATGATCAGTGGTATTCCGGCTGGTTTCGTACCTTTCCATCCTAACAACTGCTTATTTAATTGAATTCGAAGTTTAGGAAGCTTTGGAAAAGACCTTGAGGTCGTGGTACTTCTATTGGTAACTGGGAACAAGAGTTAGGCTATTGAGTTTCCGTCGAAACTCTGTTGAATTGTGTTCCTCATTTCGATTGTGAGGTCGAACACTTGACACAAGTATAAAGAAGTACTTGGAATATTTGGTTGAGTGTTATTAAAATTGAGAATGTTATAATAACACTCGAATATTGTTATTGTCGGACTAGAGACTCCAGTTAGCCCGAGACGTGAACTGTGGTGGTGGTGTTGGCCTGATGTGATGAGCGAGGACAAACTATGATGTTCTAGGTAGGGGAACTTGGGACTCTCTCGGTTAGAGTTTTCCTGTATATGTTTATATAATAAGTTTTGTATGGCTATAGTTATTTCATTATGAATTTAAATGATTTCATATGCAATGCGTGTGTGTTAGATTATCTTTGATTTTATGTGATGACCTGAGAGTGAGTGGAGCATAGCCACTACCTTGGGTTTCGATCCCCTAAACCTCTGGAGGGGCTGTACGGACGGAATAGTGTCTGACATCCTTTGAGGTGTGACACTAGAACTAGGCGGTATGGCATGAATGGACACTCTTGCTACTCCTTACTAGTTTTTGAAGATTTTATTCTTCGGTAAGGATGTAGTTGACTTTATTGATCAGTCATCAGGTTTGATTTTCACCCGGGTGTTTATTTATTTAATTTCTCACGGATTATCATTGAGAAATATTTTACCGTCTTTCTAAATGCATTTTATATACTGGCCAACCTAATTAAATATATTTAATGGTTTTCAAACCTAGCCGGGGTGAAACCCCTACTGAGTAGCGAGGACGAAAGCTCACCCCTACTATAGTTTTGGATGCAAGTACTGTGCACTGAAATTGGGACAATGGTGGATCGAGTTGGGTGTGCAAACTAGTTATAATTAAATATTCATTTTTAAAATATCAGGTTCCGGAGTTATCTATTTGTCCTCATTGTATCATTTTGTTCATTTTGGAACATGTTGACCATTTAAATTGTTCGTGGTCAACATTATGCTTTATTTCATGTAATCCTTTTCTGAGCTCAACATTCGATCCGATATTTAATTTGAAAAATTGAAGTTCTATTGTTTCACCTCTATTCAAATTAAATACGTTTCCGTATTTGCGTTCTAAAAGTTATTCTCAAAATGCCTTGCGTTTCTATAAAGTATAAGTTAGCAACCTAGCTTGTATTTTTAAGGATTCGCGGCACTGTAACGTGCTTAAATTGAAGAGGTGCAATTTGGGGCGTTACATCCGGCCTCTGAAAGGGGGTAGGATCCAATTGGTGGTGCTCCTCTTGGGCGGCGCAGTGAAGGGTTTTCTTGTACCATAGCAGTGTTGGACTTTGGAGTTCTAAGGGTGGCGGTGAGGTCTCCGTTTGGTGCGACAGGGTTGGTGGTTCTGTGCCTTTTTGGTGGACGATGATGGCTATTGGAGTGTAGCTTGGCCGACCGCCTGATCTTGGCCAGATCGGTGTTTTCTTCTCCTGACTTGGTGCCAGATGTTGTCGGCTGCCTATATCCTTTTTGCTGGGGAAGCCTTTGTGTAAGGGCAAAATATTTGCTATTGGTTATTTCCTATTTGACAAAACCTATTCCCTTGTATTAGCATTTTATTGTATTCAATGCTAGGTTGTTTAAGGGATTAGGAATAGTGGCTTAGGTTGTTCTTGCTCGAGATGGTTCGTGAAGACGCCGTTCTTATCCGGTCTTTTCTCCGGACTTCGATTATTGTTCATCGAAGGTTTCATTCATGCATCTCAAGATATGAATCATGCATATGCATTTCATGCACTTTGTTTATGCTTAAAAGAGTAGCACAAATATCTTAGGTTTGCTAGAAATTAATTGAATTTCATTTTGGTTAAGAAAACATTTAATTTAAAGATATTTTCATGTTTTTGCTACAGTACCACTATTCAAATGAACAGTGACGATCGATCGTGAATAGTGCGATCGATCGTCAATAGTACCGTTGGAGAATATGCCCGTTGCGATTCAAAAATGTGTCCGTTGCTACAGTGACACTATTCATGAACAGTGCGATCGATCGCCCGAGCGTCTATTTTGTTTTCTATAAATAGAATCATTCGGTTTTCATTTGTTCTAACTCTTTCTACTCTTTGATATTGTCCAAAACGTCTTGAGAGAGTTTTCTGGTATAGTTGAGTGACCCTAGATCCATGTTATAGGCTCCTCACATCTTTGATGTTGTTGATTTAGTTATTGTTCCTTGTGAATAACTAAATCAACCCTTGAATCATATTCAAGGCTTGTCAATTCGGTTTGTTTGATTCTAGCAAGTGTTCCTTGATTAACTTGCTGTGTCAAACGAATTGAATTCATTTCATTCACACACACACTACATTGCATAGTCGGTGATGCTTGCGGTTGGAGGATTCACACGGTGAGTTGAAGTTCGATCAATCAGAGCGGCTTGAGGTGGGAGCATTTGAAGGAGCATTTGGAGGCTACACAAGGTTAGAGCTGCCACTAGTCATAGGGTTGATAATGTAGAGTTTGGGACGGAGTTCCCCCTTGTATGTGTTTGCCAATTGGCGTTTTTCATAGTGTTACACAAGAGTGTGGGGTACGGCTCCCCTCCGGTTTTCCCTCTAGAGGTAGAGGCTTCCGGGTGACCATATCGTTGTGTTGTTTGTGTGTTTGCTTATCTATTGTATTATGCTTAATTGATTAGCATATTGTGTGATTGCTTATCTAAATGCTATTGTGCTTAATTGATTAACATGTTGCATGCTTGATCATACATTGATAGATATAGTCCGTGGTGAGCTATTGATGAAAGTTGTGAATACTCTCCGATTAGTGTTTAGAACGACTACCGTTTATTGAGACTAATTCCGTGCAACCGGAATTTCACTTTGGGCTTGGCCTTTTGGGCCTTCAGTCCTCTTTTGCATTTTGGGTCTAGGTTTAGGCTGGTGTTTCTCTTGGCCTTTTTGCTATTACGTCGTGGCAGACTCATATCGTTTCTTATATTTTGGTACACCATTTGGGTTTTAGGCGAGTTTATTAGGTGATTTTCGAGTCATGTATGAAAAGTCTAAAAACACTTTTGAAATTTGGTAAAAGCGTTTTTTAAGAGGAAGCAAACTCACTCAAGACACATTTTATTTTTTTTCAATTTTTTATATATTTATAATTAACTTTTTTAATTAATTCAAAAGCGCTTTTGGCTCTTAGAAAAACAATCCCAAACAAGCCACATCAGTTATGTGCAGTTTTAGTATTTTCTTAATTTTAGTTTTTATTTCCAGTTGCTTAAATAACGTGTGCAACCTAATTTTCGATGAGTATTACTTACTAGGGATAATATCTAGCTCAGACCATATGTGGTTAAGGAGCTTCGTCTCTGGCATATGTATTACTCTAGCTATGGGATTGAATTGGGCCGATTTGAAAAGGGGATGTTTCGTTTTATAGGCCTATGTAGCGACGAGGGAATAGCATAAAAGAAGAGAAAGGCAAAGACGGTGTCGGTGTCGCATACTGGTCAACTGGATATAAAAATCGGTTTGTTTGAAATCAAATCGCTGATAACTGAAGTTTGCTTTCTAGGCGATCCAAGTACTCTCTTGTACTGCTTGTCAATCTAAACCCTAATTAAGCCGGTAAGCCCCTAAGCACCATCGTTTTCTCTTCTTCCTAGCAAAGCTCACTACTTCAATTCTCGGTATCTGTGTTTTCGTTGATCTATGAAATATGAATATGTTCAATATGTATTTTCTTTGATAATTAAATTAACCTCCCGTCCCCCCAAAAAATAAATAAAGCAAGGCTGTAATGGTTTTTGATTTCTTTCGCATATTAAAGATTTGTTATGCTATTGGAATTCTCAATCTTGTGCAGGTGAAAGAAGATGAGCAAGTCTTCTGCAGGGGAAGGGTCGTCCTCGAAATCAAAAGCTGGACCCTCGCAGCCACCAGAAACTTCATTTAAGCGCAAACGTGGAGTCTTTCAAAAAGAATGTTAGTCTTTCAAACCATTATGATCGAGCCTTTTCATTCTATTGCCAGTAATTTTCTTATGCTTAAATCTTTTGTGCATGTTACAGTGCAGCACATGATGTATGGTTTCGGAGACGATCCTAATGTATGTAGCTTCTCTGTCAAATACAGATAGTTTAGTCTCTTCTCAGCCTGTTAAATGTACTGATCACTACTTCTCTGTTGCGGGCAGCCTCTTCCTGAAAGTGTGGCACTGATGGAGGACATTGTTGTGGAATACATCACAGATTTGGTAAGCATTTTCCTATACTTGACCTAGTTGATATATAATAGGTTAACGTTGTTGTATTAAACCCATATATGAAATATTCTGCAGGTACATAAAGTCAAAGATACTGGATCAAATAGGGGAAAGCTATCAGTTGAGAATTTTCTCTATCTAATCCGTAAGGTATCTTCAATTTGTATCCACTGTATATTGCCTAAACCATGGGAATTTTTTTTGCCACTTGGATTTTTCAGTCTCGATTTAAAAATGAATAATGCCAAGTACTTCAGTTGGTAATATACCATTCTCTAATAGGAACTCCTTATAAGAAAACATACTTCAATTGGAAATATACCATGCTCTGAACGTATAGATGATCGAAAATCAAAAACTTATTATACCCTAAATCTAATGATTAAAACAGTACAGACTAATAATACGTCTGTAATATCAATTGCTGGATTGTCCGAAGACTTTAGAGTCTATGTTTCTTATTGATATCTCGACATAAGTGCTTGAATACTCTCCTATGTTATTGATCATTGGACTAAAGATACTCCTTAGCGCGCAGATCCACTTTGCTATAGTGTGTTGCATGTTTTATGGCTCGTATCATTCTTTTTTGTTTTCACAGATAGAAGACAAAGACTAACATAATTGCTTCTCCAGGATTTGCCAAAACGTAACCGCTGTAAAGAATTGTTGTCTATGAATGAAGAGCTGAAACAAGCAAGGAAGGCTTTCGAGACAGATGAAGAGAACCTGAGGAAAGCTTTTGAGGCGGATGATGATAAACTGGGATCAACAGAATGATATCTACTGGGGTTCTTTTTTTACCTTGGGTGTATGTTTTGTTAAACAAATCTGATCACGATACTTAAAATAAATTCCTACTACACTGTGCTGCTGAAACTGTGTAAAACTTGTTGCTTACTCTTATATCTTGGCCACTTTTCATGTCGGAAGTCCCTGCCATTGAATTAGTATTGTGAAGGATGCTTTAAGAGTGTTGGCCTCTCTTATAAAGAGGAATAAAGATGCATGTAAACGGTAATCATTATGTTCTGTTCGGGAGCTTCTCTAGTGAGGTATTCTTAAATGAGGACCACTTGAGGACTTTTTGATTAATGGTTGTGATATCTATTTTTCGATCACATCTCGAGAAATCAACTGTTCAATGTTAAGATATTCATGAGTAGATCACTTCTACAAATTTTCAACAAAATTTGAAATCGTTAAGGTACCAAACTAGACCAAATAAATGAACGAACCAGATCTGTCAATTTTGAACCATTCATATTCATAAATGGTAAATCACAATTATAGATGACCTAACGATTTTAGATTTCATTGAAAATTTATAGAAGTGATCTACTCATAAATATCTAAATATTGAACGATTGATTTGTCAAAATGTAATACAAAAGTATGTCTACTAGAAAAGTCCTCAAGTGGTCCTCATTTAAGAGGTCCTCACTAGAAAACTTCCCTGTTCTTATATATGACAAACAAATCATGAAGACGAAGACGGATTTGTTAATGGATCAAATAAGTTTGATTTCACTTCTATTAGGATTCTCAATAAGAAACGAAGACGAGTATAAGGGATACACCGAAGGCCTACATCATAGAATACTAGGACTACAACAAAAAGATCTTTATAATAAAATGTAATACTAGCTAACTAAAAAACCAAGAAGCTGCTGAGGGCTTCTTAATTTCTTTTAACTTTTCTGTACTGGCCTCATCATGTTACAAATTTGAACCACAAAAATGTATCCTTTATCTAACCAAGAACAGCTTTGATCTTTGTCTTCTGCTCTTCTGTTAGTGAAGTGGGGAATAGAACCTCAAATGTGACGTATAAGTCTCCTTTCTTTGAGTGGAAGTGCATAGGCATCCCTTCCCCTTTGAATTTTCTGACTTCCTTGGGCTTTGTAATTTTCTGCGTAGTTATGAAAATACATAAGTAAAAAACAAGAGAAAGAATTTGCCGGTGATATATTGAACATATAGCAAGTATGTGTCAACCTTTGAGCTGATGTCCACCAAATGATCATCAAGGTGTTTAATGGTCTTCTCAAAGCCGACCAGAGCTTGAACCTATATACAATAAAGATTCAGGAAATCAAGAGACAATAAACTTATATGCCGAGTTTTAAGATCCTTGTTTTAATGAAACTTATTTGATAGAAAATAACAACAACAAAATAGCAATAAGAACATTAACCTAACCCCAAAATTAAGTGGCATCTATGTCATACCAGTGTGATAGTGATGGTTGTGTGCAAGTCATTGCCTTCCCTTCTGAACCGGTCATGAGGTGCTGTGCGGATACGAAACTGCAGAAGTGTACTTATTGTCAAAATGTGGTTCATGGATATTACAACTTACTAAACCAAGGTGGTAAGGTCAAAGAACTAACTTTTAAATCTCCGGGTTCTCCATCAATTATCGGTTCACCATCCTCATAGAAAACCACCTCCTGCAATAAAGATCAAGTAAATAAAGTTACTCCTCAGAACAAATGCAAATATTTCAATGAATATGGAATGATACTCTTAAAGTCTTAAATTAGGATTGACAGAATTATAATCACCAACATGTACATGACACAGAACCACATACATGGAAACATAGGATTTGATTTTCCATGTACATGCACACAAAGAAGAAGTATCCCTTGTTGATATAACCAAATTCACAGAAAGATCAACTCCAAATCTTGAAACAAAGTATGAAGAATGAAAGCTTACTTGTCCATCTTGCATCCCTTTCTCAATATCGACAGTGATGACATATCCCTCCCTTTCATATTTAACATTGTTACATTGTTCGCAGACCTGAAAGAGAAAAATAGAGTATTTATGAAGGTAAATACAGAAGCATAATCGGTAAAAGTAAATGATAGGGTGACAGAAAATATATTGTTCCATGTAGAGGAGGTAGACGTGCTTGTGAAAACAGATACATTTTTCAAAAGCAACTCGTTGCCAAGATTGGAACATCTTCTCTATTCAGGTAAATATATTGTCATCCCTCCAAAGTTTTTTTTTTTCTGTTTTAGGAAAAAAAAAACCACATGTTGTCGGAAGAAATATTTGTTCGTGCATATACCTGTTCCGTCATTTGTTGGAACATTCCCGGACCAATTTGCCTGTGATAAACCTCATTTCTACAGTTACAACGTCTCTTTCCTGGTGCTGGCTTTATAACGTTCTTCTCCCTCCAAACCTGACAAAGTCCATATAAGAAGTCATGCATAAGTAAAAGGATCAATCACCCAAGTCTTGGCAAACTTAGTTTCTCCTTTCAAGTGATAAGAAAGCACACAAATGTCAAAGACAGAGAAAAACAGTAATCAGATCTTCCACGCACACAATACTGTGTAAAGCTTCAATAATTCTAAGCATGACATGTTTAGACAAGGCTGATATCCATTGCCGTTCAGAGGTTTACAGGATAGCTGGCTGTTTTCTAGTTACAATTAGCTTATGGCCCATGATTTGGACACTTGAAATGTAGCAAGCAGCATATGATAACATTTGGCCAAATTGCAGGTGAATGATTTCATATGTAAATTGTATTAAATATGCTTAACATGAGATTCAGAAAGCCAAGCTACATACATAGCCCGAGAAGACTAAGACTCTTACCTTCAATGAACCTCCCATATAGAGGTCTTCCAATGTTGCATCCAATTCGATGACTACATCATCGCCCTTGACGATTTTATCTTCCTCTTCCGCGGAGCGTCCAGCACCAAAAAAACTAGAATAAACCTTGAAATTTTAGATATCGTCCTCAAAGTCACAGAAGTTCTAAGCTAGATTACAGCTCACTTTGAAGTGTTCAATTAAAGACACACAGACTAGAGACGAGACACCCAACAATCTAAATTTCATCAAGTGCTAATAACAGAAAAGTAAAGTAATCGAACTTAAACAAGCAAAAAGGATTAAAGAATGAGATGAAGATGAAACTTACTCGGCAAAGATGTCATTGATGTTCATTCCCATTCCTCCACCACCTCTTCCTCCACTAGCGGCATGCTGTTTGAGACCCTCTTCTCCATACCTATCGTATATGCTCCTCTTGTCGCCATCGGAAAGCACCTCGTATGCTATGTTAAAGTAGTAAACAAGATGAATCGAATGAAAACAAATTTGAGTTTAGATTTGATTTGATTCGAATTGAATGAAAGGAATGGTTGTAGATACCATTGTTAATGTCTGCGAATCGTTGATTGGCCTCTTCATTGCCCTGGTTCTTATCGGGGTGGTACTTCAAGGCAAGCTTCCTGTAAGCCCTCTTGATCTGTTCGTCGGAGGCTCCCTTGGGCACTTGCAGTATTTCGTAATAGCTCTTCCCTGCAATGGCGGTGAGAGCGCACAACAATAACAGGAAAAGCTTGGCTGTTTGCTGCGCCATTGCTCAAATCAACTCCACCTTCTCGCTTCAGGTCTTCCTTCTCCTTGTTCTGGGTCGTTATGAATTCAGGACTCACTATGCAACGTGTTTTCCTCCGAATTGGCCAATCACAGTATGAGTGTGGTTGTTCCCTCCAATGGTTGTCTGCCACGTCTTTCACGCTTTTCTTGATGCGTTTTCCTGGAACCGGACTGGAGGCATGTCAATATCGGGTCGAAACGATAGTGGGCTGGGAGTCGGGGCATCCTTGATGCTACGGTTCTCAAGCCTCATGGTCAGTTTGGTATTGCTTCGCTTTTATAAAAATCAGTTTTTCGTAAAATTTAAAGTCTTAAAATATTTGGTAAATTAGTAAAAAATATGTTTAATTATAAATTACGGGTCAGTGAAAGTAAATTATAAAAAGAACTCAAATGTTACTTCTAAAAGCTGTTTTAATTCACAATTAATTTTCCTAAAAATAACTTCTTTTTTTAAGTCACAGCAACTAGCCCTTAACTTCTTAAGACATCTCTTCTCCTTTTAATAATAGTATAGATTAATAAAAAAATAATGTATTTTAAATTATAAAAAGTAATATAAGAACAATCAATGTGGTTTAAGAGTCTTGTCAATGCTCTCTCTCATGTATGAGAGACTTTTTTTGCTCTGCTAGGGTTTTTTCTCTAGCCGCAAAAACTGATCTAGTATCTTGAGAAGTTTTTTTCTCAATGTCGAGTGCTTCACTAGGTTTTCTTGGTGGTGGTACTGCATCTTTGTCTGAAGGAAGGGGTTGTAGCGGCGGAGGTTTCTTTCGTCAATATGGTTCTTTTCCTATGGTTTTTTGGTTTTTTTTTTCTTCTTTCTTCTTGCCGTGTTGTCTCGGGCGAACACGAGGTCCCAATAACTGGTTGGGAAGTGATGGTTCATGTGCTTTGGTTGCCCATTGTGGTGGTGATTCGGGTGCAACGGCAGGTGGTTTTGGGGCGAGTTGCTTGGAGGTTGACGAGTTGTCGGTGATCTTGTGAGCTGCTTGGATGGTGTAATGCGTTCTTTTGCTGGCGGCTATGCCCGTGTGCTGCTAGGGTTTTGGCTTTGGGCTTCGGGTTTTATCTTGGGCCTTGGGCTTTAATTGTTTTTTATTATGTTGTAATGGATTAGGGGCCGCGCCTCTTCCTTTTGGGAGTTGTCGCGTTAGTGGGCTCGGTCTCTTTTACTTTGTTCGGGGTTTGCAGCTGATTTGTAGGCCTATGGTAGGAAAGAGGATTCTTGGTAGAACTTTCTTGACAGCCCATGGGCGTGTTAGTGTAATCTTGTTGAATTTTAATGGATTTTGACAGTTCCTCTCAAAAAAATGTGGTTTAAGTTAGCAACTTGATGCACAGCTAGGCAAGTCCTCCAGCATTGTCCGCAACCAAGTTTTGAACAAACACTTTTCAATTTGGTCTAGAACAGAAAGACCCGGTTAGCAATATGAGAGTAATGATCATTACATTTTACTGTGACATCAGTTGCACATTGCACACTTTTTCCAGATTCTGCATATAGTTTTCCAATGCGAGAACCATCTTATCTTCATTCCTTGTTTTCCTCAATCTTTTTGTGACTACTCTCAGATTGTTGGCTGCTATCTTTGCCCACTGACATGGGGCTTGCATCACTCAATTCCAATATTTTTTCAAAAATTTTTTTTTTTTTTTTCCCCCCCCCCCATATAAGAGGGGGCTCCGGCGCCTCTCCTATACCCCCCCCTTTCCAAAAGGGTGGGGAACCCCATCAAACAATGGGGATGATTTGTTACATCATCCCTTTGCGGTTTGTCGTGCTATAGTTTTAGCAGGTACCAGCGATATTAAAAATGAATTCATTACCTCAACATATAAATAAAATGAATTAATTCATCTGCAAATACATATCCCAGGCAAGTAGGGGTGAGGCATGTGTACACTGAAAGCATCAAGAGAAGAGGAAACACGAAACGAATTATATGAAAAATTGAAAACTGAAACTGACGCAGCAGAAGTTTATGTTGAGGGCTCCATTGCCAGAGAAACAATTTCCAGAAATGTTGCCATTTGGGTTGGCATAATAGTGCATCAATCCCAATTTTCCTTCTTTATTGGAGGCAGGGTAAGAATAATTTCTTAGTATAAAGTGAGGAGTTTCCAATTGAACTGAAACAGTTAGAGCAAATTATAATAGCCTTCTCAGCCATAAAATCACCATGCTTAGCATATAAATCAAATAAAATACCTAAAAAATTGCATCCAATAACATATCTAAGCCATTAAAAAATTATTCTTGGCAGATCAAGCAATTACCAAAAAACACAACCCTTAATCAAGCCATAAAATGAAATACTATCTTTATTCAAGAAAATATACACTACAGTAAATAGAGAGTGGAGAGAGTAAAAAGGGTTGAGGGAGAGAGTGAGAGAGACAGAGCACAAGAGACAGCAAGAGAGAGGGAGAGAAAATGAACCTGTAGGAGAGCTGAAGGTTTGTGGCGTTCTATGCTACGAGTTGCTACATTGGACTCTGTTTGCAAGCATCCTTATAGTAGAAGCCTAGAAGGTCCAACACAAATTTTTCTTTTTTTGAGACTGCATAGTTTTCATTTAAGTCAAGTCTGCCTGTTGCCAAACATAGTACACACAATCTTATTTAACACAATATTATCTCATCCCATCTAATGCTATTTAACCAACGAGCCCCAAGTGATAAAGAATGAGGTAGAACTCTGAGAAAAACTTTGATTACTTCTCAATTTGGATTACTTCAAAATGGTACAAAATTACAATTTTCAGTCATAATGAGTCTCACAAGTTGAGTCGGTTCCTGAGACAATGACTCATTATGTGTAAAAACACAGACAAATACACATCCACACACACACACACACACACACACACTTTCACTATAACAGATTCCGGAAATTCCAGTTAGCTGCCATATATACTGGGATGAGTCCAGTGTTCACCGATGACTCAAGTCACTCAACACAGTACCAAAAGTAGAATTACTGAAAACAGGCATTAATCAAGCACATAGATCCGAGAGGCAATGTCTTGGACCAACCAATCAAATCCCTCAAGCAGTCCCTCACCAGTGTATGCACTGCAGCCAACAATATTCCAGTGTCGAGTTCTATCCATTGCCTCCAAGTTCAAAACCTAGACAAGTATAATATAAACTATGTTAGAATCTCATCATTGAAACAAGAAAAAAGAAAAATACACATCGATATCTACAAATACACACCCTTGGATTAAGCAATGGTCCACAATTTTCTCATCTTGCCCTCCCAAATGCAAACCATTTTTTCCCAACTATGACTATTCCAAACACTGAAGAAGCACCCATATGATAAAATCTCAAAAGATTTCACACAGCCGTTTTGCATATGAACTCCATGGAAATGATGATTGACCATACTGTTGCATTTTAATTTCACTAACAATGAATAAAACAATCTAAAGAAAATAGGCAGAAAAGAACGAAGCTGTTTCTGGGTGATTGATAATCAAGGCATACAAAAGCCAACATGCATTCTAACAAAAACTACATTCACCCATCAATACAAGCTGGCCTAGAGCCTTACCTTGGCAATTTCTTCTGGAGTAAGGGCACCTTTTATGTCTTGCTTATTTGCTAGTATCAATAAGGACGATCCTGATAGCCTCTGTCATATGAGCAAACAAGTCAGTGTCTTAGAACATTTCACTAAAATAGTGGTTACAAATCACGTCACAAGTCACAAAAGAAGGAAAACACGGCACTTATATCAGGATTTCAGAACAGCAACATTATGAATTACCATAGGTTAGCTGAAGTGGTAAGGAGATCCAATATTTTCAATGATGCAACTCAATACAAGTAATCAGTTCATACTTAATAGCCAAAAAAATCAATAGGTATATACTCAAGATTAATTAAGGTTCCAGGATATGCAACATGAATCCATAAGTGGAGAGATCACACAAAATTTTGCTCTGACAAATAAACAATTCCACAGGAATCCCCTGTACAAGTCATATTGAACTCATAAATAAGAGGCATAAAAAAAATTATAAAAAAGCATTAGAAGCATAAATAGGTCACACAAAATTTTGTTTCGACATATAGATGAACTCATAAAAAAACATAATAAGAAAAGCTCCAAATAAGTCATATTGTATGCTAGGTATAGCAGCTTAAAACATTAGTGTTCAGTTAACTAATGAGAGAAAACCACATTGTACTTACCTCTTCCTTCAAAAGATTATCGAGCTCCATTTTGCAGTCATCTAATCTTCTAAGATCTGAACTGTCAACTACCCATACCAGCCCATCAGTTTGTTCAAAATAGTTTCTCCAATAAGATCGTATTGTTTTTTGACCCCCCACATCCCATATATTAAGTGTATACCTGCCGATAGAATTTCAATCAACCATACCATGGTAAGGAAAGCATGAGACTTGAATTGGAAGAGAGTTTAATATGGTCAGGGAGATGAAGCAATGCACCACGTACTATATTGAAAAGTTAATGAACAAATAAGGGCATATTATACCACCATCGCAAGTAAGAAACAAATAATCTAAAATAAACTATCAATTTTGTTACTTAAGATCCCCAAGAATTGCAACCTACCTCTAAAAGATTAAGCAACAAAACTAGTTATCATCTTTTGAGCCCACAACAATAGAAAACTCAAGCAATCTGAGCCCGAAGTCATTGTTAGGATAAAGAAGCAGCATTTTTGATTTCCAGAGATGGCTGACGAGAAACCACAGGCTTTGTTTTTCATATAAAGATTGCTACTTTTGCAACAAGAAGCAGCATAAAAGAAGAAACCAAGAAAAGAAATTTACTTTTGGTAAGTGAGGGTCTTGATGTTGAAGCCGAGGGTGGGACTGACAACGCTGGTGTCCTCCCCATTAATCCTGAGCACAATGGTAGTCTTGCCCGAATTGTCAAGCCCACTGCATCAACAACAAAAACAAAAGCCATCCATTAACTCCTAATCGAATTTCTTTTAATTTTAGAGCAACAAACAAAAAGAATCACTTACACCATAAGTATACGAATTTCTTTCTCCTTCCTTTTAATTTTTCGAATAATGCTGAGAAGCCCCATTTGTTCCCGCACAAACAAATCCGACTGTTCGATGCAATTGAGGAACAGGTAGGTAATTTGGAGACTGGAGATCGAGTGAAAACAAAATCCATAAATTAGATTAAAGGAGTTACTGTTGCGGTGGTCGTCGTTGTGTTGCTGGGCTCATTGACTTTCAGTTGCAGCAGGGTTTTGGGCCAGAGCATCATCATATAGGGCCTGTGAAGGTGTTCTCGTCTCACACTTTAGTGACTTGACCCGCCACTGCTCTAATATTCGTGCTTCATCATGTCCCTAATATCCTTCACAAGCCTTCTTCACACTTATTAATAATTCTTCTCCTCTTCTTGATTTAAACTAAACTAGCTAGCTAAGAAATCTTTTAACAAAGCCATTCCAATTTCAACTTCTGCACGTAGCTCAAGTTTCTTAGCACGTAAAATACTTAAACTGTTTTTTCATTGCTTATATTAGTTACCGAAAATTCATCTGAAAACACTACGTACTCATTTCAATTTCTTAATTTTGGAAGGCTTAGTAAACATGATACTTGATAGAGATGACAAATTCTAGTAATTAATGAGGTAGTTGGATTCGATTAATTAGTTTATCATATATTTTTCTTATTGATTTTTGTTATGAACTATTGAACTATAAAGAAACACGACATGCGTCGATCCTAGTATTAATTACTTGTTGAAGTGAAGGGCATGGGGGTCCTCTTGTTTCTGCTTACAGGACTAAGATCGTAAGATACCCGGATCTTGACTAAAAAACGACATGGATGGATGAATGGATCAATATCAACAACCTACATATATATATATATATATATATATATATATATATATATATATATATATACAGTCCCCTTCACATGCGCACGTCCGCATTGAAACTAAAATGCGAACATATGTATCTCGACCAATTGACAACATAACTCAATCATCAGAACCGTTCATCGTTTAAATTTATTTTCAAAAATTATCCTTGCAAAAAATCAGCCGAATCGGAGATTGTTTGGTTGTCTGTTCGCTATATAGTTTTATAGACAAATACAGTCCGTCAGATAAGGTTGAAGCGATGAATATGGTAATCAAATGGCTAAATAATTTCCGATTTATTTTTTTTTATATCAAAATGATCATTGAATGATAACCTAAAACATAGACGGTTTTGATTAATAGTTTGCACTCGCAATGGAGATGTTCGCATTTTAGTTTCAATGCGGACGTGCGCATGTGAAGGGGACTGTATATATATATATATAGAGCATTGGGTGTAGTCCAGTTGGACTAGGCAGTGGTCATCCCCGCTCACAACCCGGGTTCGAATCCCTCTCACCCCACAAATTTCAAACTTTGGAGCCATGTTCCCCCTCCCCTAAAATATATATATATATATATACGGCATAACCTCTTTAAATTAATTGTTTTGAAATGTTGATCTTGACTAAAAAAAGACATAAATGGATGGATCGATATAGACAATGTACACGTGTATGTATCTATATAGCTGCAGCTGTATGCATGCTGATGAGCCCGCAAGGTCGAATGAAAGCAACAAATCAACTAAATTATAAGAAGTTGTTAGATCGAACTAATTAAATTAATTTGGTTGTTCCATCTTTTGCACGTTGTTTAATATAAGACAATTAACAAATATACTTGTAATTGTTTAAGGGAAACGTAAATAACAATAGATAGTAGAGAATACTCAGAATATGATCAACTTTATTAATGAATAAAAGACCTCTATATATAGAGGAATACATGATACAATCCATATTGATGTAGGAAATATCTAATCCATATTCTAGAAGGATAACCTATACTAATAGTCCTAGTTTGACAAGGCACACAATAATGTTTTCCTTCAACAATAATAATATTGTACGAGTGTTGCGTCGGTAGCTCCCAAATCTCAAACCCCAAAATCGATCTATGTAGCCAAGTACATATAGTTTATAGCATTTCTAGTAAGGGTGTTGTTATTAACACACCCCAAAGTGTTAATAACACATCCCTTCTCTCTATCTCTTTCTACCTAAAGTGTTAAAAAGAGAGAGAGAGAGAGAGATATATATATAGAGAAAAGGGGTGTGTTATTAACACTTTGGGGTGTGTTAATAACAACACCCTTATAATAATACTATTTATTTTTTAACCAAATTTTAGTTAAAATAGCTAAAAAACTATTTTGGTAAGTCAATTTAAAAATACGTCTCCACCGGCCAGTCTTTTTATATTATTTTTTTTTTTTTTTTTTTTTTTTTTAAAAAAAAAAAAAATAAATTTTATAAAATAATACAAAAAATTATTAAAAAAAAAAAACAAAAACCACCCCCCCCCCCCCCCCCCAAAAAAAAAAAAAAATATATATCCCCCCCTTTAAAAAAAAAAAAAAGAGGGAGGGGGCGGTGAAGATGCCAAAAAGTCCAAAAAAGAAATTAAAAATACTTTAGCATTTTTAGTAATGCTAGCTATTTTTTAATTAAATTTTAGGTAAAGTAAGCTAAGTTTTTTTGGCTAGCTAGTTTAAAAATAAATTTGCACCAATTATCCCTACTTTAACTAGTATTGAATTTAAATAATTTTTTAATAAATAAAAAATAGTTTAAGTGTATTTAATAATTACACAAAATAACTAAAAAAGAATGTTTTAAATTAACAAAAATAATAGAAAGTCTCATCTCACTCTCTATATTTATGAGTCATATAGCTAAAAGCTAAAGTAGAGAACCACTTAAGTGGCTGATGCAGTTGCTAAAATAGTTGAAAAACGAAACATGCTCTTTAAAATAGTTAAAAGGCAAAAATAAAAATTATATTAAAAATGCTCTAAAATAGCTAAAATAGAGAGTCTACTAAAAAAATTAGCTAGACAGCCGGACTAATAATCAAGCTAGTTTAGGCGTTATTAGGAAAGTGGTTAATCAATAGTTGACAAACTAATCGAAATAAATAGTTTGGGCCTAACTGTGTTGTAGTTTTGTAAATGCGCAATAAAAATTATCAAAATTCAAGTAATCCTATACAATAATTTATTGGTAGAGATCGAGTCTCTTTAGTTTCTAGTGAGTAGTGTCTTTATTAATTACGGATTAGAAAAATCTTAGACACTACTAGCTATCATTAGAGCCAATAGTGAAAGACAAAGCAAATTTGGAGGTTCTATTTATTTCCACCCTTTTATCTAAATCTAATAGTGGCTGCTGATCGATCAAGGTTTTCCAGATCAACCGGTGACTAATTAACTAGAAGAATGTATAACTGTTAGTTTTCACATTATATATATAAATTAATAAGATAGGCGTTAATATATATGAAGAACATGGCCAGATTGTCCTGTATAAAAATCCATACTAGCTACATATATATATATATGGCACTTTTTAATTTGTTCATGACATGATATTTTCTCAATTTTAGGGTTCATTTCCGCTAGATCGATGACCTAATTAAATTCAAACTCAAACGTACGTACATATATGTGTATATCCGAACACAGTTTTGAATAAAAGAAGATCCATATATATATATATATATATGTCGTAATATATAGGAAGGTATCTAAGCTAAGCATTTGGCAACTGCATGCGCGCCATATATATATCAGCAGATGTACATCAGTTATAGGCAGCGAATTAATGCATGTGTTTAACACATTCATGTAATTAAGTACGTAGTAGTAGTAAGACGTCGGTGAGTACTATGTATATAGAGGCCGTCGAGATAATAAATGTAAAAAAGGGATGAAGGAGATTTTTGGAGGGAATTGAATATCAACCTGGAGGTGGAGCGAGGGAGGAGCATTACGTACATATGGATGGATGCATGGATGAACCAACGTACGTGGGAGATTCAAAGCCCCATCACGAGGCTGTCGACAACGGAGAAGCCACGACTGTGGTATTCTCTTGTAGGCCGTCGTGGCAAAATTTCACACCACGCACACCCTGCATAACTATCAATAGGCCCACCCATATTTATATCATCCGTGTCCTTTTCGATCCATCCATCGATCATGTCCGTCTCTCTTTCTTTCTTTCTTTCTTTCTTTCTTTCTTTGTAAATCACGTACTTTTATTTAACCCTGGACCCGGCCTATTCAGCTGGGTAGCCTGTCCTCGATTACTCTAGCTATAAGTCTAAAAACACGTACTGCTTACTCTCCTAGCCAGCTACCTACACGTGCAAGGATAGTCTATAGCTGCTTAATTAGGTTGCTGCTCGATCTTAATTAGTTTGTACGTACTAGCTAGCTTGCCTGCCTCGCTCCTCTTAACTTAATTGCTGCGCGCGCGCGCGCTTCCATGTTAGAGATTATAAAACTTGGTGAAAGGAAAGCTTCCGGCCTGTACGTCCTCGATCGATTCCTAGCTAGCTGCTTTCCTGGCATTGCTTATACATACGTACAGGTGGCTGTAATAGTAGATCGCAGAGAGAGATTGAGATCAACTGATATCTAGATAAAATGGGGAGGGCTCCGTGCTGTGAGAAAGTTGGGCTGAAGAAGGGGAGATGGACAACAGAGGAGGATCAAACCTTAATCAACTACATCCATGCTAATGGGGAAGGCTCCTGGAGATCATTGCCCAAGAATGCAGGTACCTACTTACCTATCTATTTCAGTTTCGCTACATTGGCTTCAAAATTCATTTATATATATATATATAAAGATAATTTCCTAGCTGATTGATACTATGATCTGTTGGAAATTAATTAATTACTAACAACTGATAAACTGATCGATTAATGCATGTATTGCTGAAGGGCTACTCCGGTGTGGGAAGAGCTGCAGACTGAGATGGATAAACTATCTGAGAGCTGACTTAAAGAGGGGAAATATTACTCCTCAAGAGGAAGATATCATCATCAAATTGCATGCTTCTCTGGGAAACAGGTATATTAATTATATAGATATGTCTATATGTGTGTCACAGACTCACAGTGTGTGTATTTCTTCTACAACTGTAGAGAGTAGTACTGTTCCCTTCCCAGCCAGGCCTGCTATGCTTTTAACCTTTTCCGTGCCTAGCTTGCAAAGTCTATCTATATGCGCGCATGAATTAATATTCTTCAGTCGATCATTAGTGTGTATATATATATACACGTACTATAAACTATACCAGAAAAAGTTCAATTTATTAATTATTATTGTAGAAGACATTGCCTGTGTCTTTTGTTTAATTTTCCATCTCTCAATATCGGCAAATTAATAATTAAACAAATAAATCTGCTTTTTGTGATCGATCTTAACGATCGAAATTCACTATTCAGTGAAAGATAGATATATTCATATATATGATGGATTATCTTACTTACCTACGTACTGATCGATTATTGCTTTGTCTTACTATCTCCTACTGATTATTGCTTTGACAGAGACGTTAGAACTAACATATACGTATATATGTATATACTAAATGTGTAACATCCTAGTTCACCAGTTATATATATATACTATATATAGGAATATAGGATGTTATTATATGAATTATTAATTTTTGTGCATATAATTTAGATTCTTAATGTCAATAACGTACATACGTACGTGCAGGTGGTCTTTGATAGCTAGTCAATTACCAGGAAGAACGGACAATGAAATAAAGAACTACTGGAACTCTCACTTGAGTCGAAAAATTGACACTTTTCGGAGGCCTATTAATTTGATGCATATGACTTCAGCAGCTACTAGTAGTACTAGTAGTAGTAGCAGCTGCACCGCCGCAGAGGGTCAAATGAATATGGTGATGGAATTAGGGCCTCCCACATCCAAGCAAAGAGGAAGAGGCGGTAGAACCAGTCGCTGGGCCATGAAGAAGAACAAAATTCCCACTACTGGATCCGCAACGGTGACAACGAGCTCGTCGTGTCCTCCTCCTCCTGCAGCAGCAATTGGACAAAAAGAAACACAAACTTTAGGAGGAGGAGGAGGACCATCTGATCAAGAATTTGATGACGGTGGGGTGGTGGCTTTTAATGACTTGATGCTGGACGCCGTCAATGAAATATTGGATCCAACTGGGGTTTTGACTTTAAGTGGTAAAAGACAAAGCGATGATGAAGATGTCATGATGGGCGTTGTTAGGGATGAGGACAGCGGCAAACTTTTTTGTGGTCCAAATACTCAAGAAGAGGAGCAGCTAGATCAGATTAGTCCTACTAATTTGAGTTCATCATCAAATTCAAATTCAATTTCAAATTCGAATTCAAAATCAAGTTATGGAGAAGCAGCGGGTGCATTTGATGGGGAGGACTGGTATAATTCATGCTCTAATTACTCATTAGCAGCTGCTACTTGTAATTTTGATGATGAGCAGAAGCAGCGTGATGGTGGAAATGGAACGTTGGATGCTGAATTGAGTTGGGATTGGGAGAGTGATATCCAAAGGCACGACTACATATGGAACATTGATGAACAGAAAGATGATGAGAATATGCTTTCTTGGTTATGGGAGCATCATGACCATACCAATAATAAATTCAGATCAGAGGCCGTCGTCGTCGACGACCAAGTCCCGGCTCATGAAAAGCATAATGCTATGCTGGCTTGGCTTTTATCTTAATATATCACTTAGCTAGATCATTTTCTACGTATACCCTAGCTAGCCTTTTTTCTTTCTTTAGTTTTCTTGCAATTGCTTCCTAGCCTGGTTATATAAAACAGCACAATCTTATAAGCTACCTAGCTAGCTAGTATTATTATTATTTTTTTGTTCCTGAAGCTGAAGGTTGGTTTGTGCGTAAATCATATTAGGCAGATCAAGTAAGACAGACGACACTTATTGCTAGCTATATAAAAATCAATTAAGGGACGCCCTTTTATCTTCTGGCCGGGGCCAATTGTACAGAACACTTATTACGACTAAGTCTATATCGATCTGTTTGTTTTGATTTTAGAAGAAAGAAACGCTACAAAAAGAAAATCAGCAACCATGCATAACGTTAACGGAGAGTGAAATATGAATTGAGAATGGAGACGCGTAGATTGTCCACTCCACTTGCACATGAAAACAGCGCAACTTTTAATGCTCAACGAAAAAGATCTTCCACCTCCACCTCCACCTCCACCTCCGTATGTATATGCATAACTGCGCCTGCTGACTTTGCAGATATGCTGTCAATGTCATACATAACTAGCTAGTGGGGACGCATCTGTATCAGGAACATTCAAGATTTTTTTATTTTTTGGGAAGCCTAGAGACAAAGAAAAACAGCAAGGAAATTAGCTACGCAGGACGTACTCTTATTTATTTTTTGTCTTTCAAGTTAATAACATATCTATGAGTAGCACTTTTGAAGGACTTAGACAGTTCCTCACGAACCAAATTCACAAGAATATATATAATTAAGGATATATATATATATATATTGCAATTTTTGGACGGTTTACATTGTTTGTACGGTCAACATCGATGCAGCGCAAGCCTCTAGTGATTATTTATGGTGAGCTCATGTGTATATATACGTACTCAAATCTTCCACCATTCGATCACTATAAATATCAGGATGGGAATGTGGGATACTTTACGTCCATGTATATATATATATATACCCCTTCACCCAGTAAAGAAATCGAACATCTTCATCCATAACAACAAATCTCAATCATCGAACCTTCATCATTTAGATTTATTTTCAAGAATTATCCTTGCAAAAAATCCTATATAATATATATATATCCCCTTCACATGCGCACGTACCGAAGTAAATGAACATTTATGAAATTAACAACAAATCTCAATCTTCGAACCGTTATTTTAGATTTATTTTCAAAATTATCCTTGCAAAAAATCAGCCGAACGGTATGGGAATGTGGACTTTATATATATATATATAGTCCCTCACATCCCCTCCCCCTTGAAAGTAAAATGCGAACATCTTCATCCACCAATTACAACAAATCTCAACATCGTAACCGTTCATCATTTATTTATTTTCAGGATACCTTGCAAAAATCAGCCGAACGGTATTGATACATTATATATATATATATATATACTCCCTTTCCCCCCGAAAAAAGCCTTCACCCGAATACAACAAATCTCAATCATCGAACCTTCATCATTTAGATTTATTTTCAAGAATTATCCTTGCAAAAATTGCCGAACTTGGAGATTATTTGGTCATCTTGTTGTATACTTCTTACAAAATACAACACAGTACGTCGACTTAACTACGGATGTACCATTTTGATAATCAAATGGCTAAATAATTTTTGATTTTAATTTTTTTTTTAAAAATGATCCTCGAAGGATGACCTAAAATATAGACATGTTTGATTTTTATTTTGCACTCACAATGAGCATGTTCGCATTTTATTTTTGATGCGGACGTGCGCATGTGAAGGAGACTTATATATATATCTTCCTTTTTTGGTTCGTTTACTTCTCCTTTTTTAGAATGGTTTACGTGTATAATCATCTATTAACTCTTCTAGATGTTAATGGCCCTCTAATAATTAAGCAGCCATTTGAATATATTAATTGCCTTGCCTCTCCTATTTGCGAAGAAGGGGAAATTCGGCATATCTCTAAATTCGGCATAAAGTATTTACTCAATCATGCTCAACTGTCCTTGGATTTAAATCAAATGGTGGAGAACAATGAAACAAATAAATACATTCTAACTGTTTAATTATTTTCCACCATTGGATTTAGATCTAAAGGCAGTTGAGCACAACTGAGTAAGAAAACTATTGAGTAGGTGAACGAGACTCATCTCTATATATAAAGCAAAGAAGGGAGTTTTTTTGTGTCTCTTGTTTCACCAAAAAGTAAACTGACGATTTTGCACCTGTTTTTTATTCATAATTTTGAAAATACCTATTGGGTCATTTACCCTTTTATCCGTTATTGCCTGTTTATTTACGGTCCTGCCATTCCCCTCTCTTTCTCTCTCCTCTCTCTCTCTCCTCTCCCTCTGCTCCGTCGTCAATCACAACCAAACATCACAAAATTTACATCAAAACGTAGAGCACAACCCAAGGATAAAGTTATGTAACTACCTCAAGGTGAGATTCGGAGTGAATCAAGAGATATCGATGGCGGAAGTTCCGAAACCATAAAAATCGGCGGCGTCGATCCTCCACGTACGGCGGTTGACGTTGAAAACTGAGGATACCACTAGGTTTCTAGGATAGAGGGCTTCAAAGCCCAAGTGGTTTGGAGGATGGGAAGTCGCCGGATGAGGTGGGGTCGTGCGGTTGCAGAGGGAGAGGAGAGAGAGTCACGGGGAGAAGAAGAGGAAGAGGAAGAGGAAAAAAAAAACCTGATTTGACGAAATTGCCCCTAATTTTCTTTAATTCTTAACCTTCCAAAATTCATAATAAATAGTTTCACTATCCGAAAAATTTTCCGAAAATTCATACGAACTCATCATGATATGTACTTTATTCTCGAGTCCTCGAATTGGACTTACAAGTTAAAACATTTATGAAGAATTTCCGAAACTCTTTGATAATAATCGAGATTACGAATCTTAATCCCAATTAACTTCAATTTTTTTTCTGGGGTCTCACGGTAAAAAGAGCTTGCAAACTATCTTAATTATGTTGAATCTCAATTGATACTACATGTAATTAAATATCTCAATTATGTTTTTAGTACTCTCTACATATTTTTAACGTTTTTGAAACGCGTAGCATCACGCGGATCCTAAACTGAAGCAACATTAGTTTTGGTGTCCTTGAGGTGGATTAATTAAAGAAATAATATAATAATTATAATATATTATTTTATGATATTTATTGTAAATGTTAACTGTAGTAAAAACTTCCTTTGAGGTGGGTCCCACAGGGTTTACTTCGAATGTTGAGGTAACATTCGGGGTGGGTCAACACATGTAAACAAAAAGAAATAACTTGGCACGCGCGAACGCAATCCCTCCACATAGCAATTTCAAATAAAATTAGAATCATATCCTTTATTTTCTTACATTTTTCAAATAAAAAAAATGCAAGATCGACATATTGAATGTAACGATATAAAATAAAGGAACGTTAGAAATACACGCGAAAGCGGCCTTTTCGCGTGCAGGAAAGCTAGTTCAAAGAAAGCAAAGGCCTTCAAGTGTTTATTTGTTGCATGCACAGTATAGACAACAACCCAACCTAGACCATACACCCCGATTTATGATCATGAGGCATGGAAATGAAGAAAATCAGCTAGCTAGCTTGTAATTATTCAGAGCTGCATCATATCTATTTATCTATTTATCTTTCTATCAATTTATACTATAAAGTCAAGCGTGAAGTTTGGTGTTACAAGATTTACTAAATTATGGAGTGCCTATAATACTTTTTATAATAAAAATAATTAAAAATAATTATTATGATAAAATAAAAAAATATAAATATGCATGAAAAAATTTGAAAAATTGAGTAACAAAGAAATTTACACGTTTTTCATTCTTTTACTAATAACAAATGCATCGCAACTGTATGAAGCTAATATATATAGCTACGTACCTAAATATTACCATTCTAACACGGGAATGTGAGATACTAGCCAGGATACTTTCCTTGAGCTCCATGTCATATATCACGTCAATTCCTCAATGGTATAAAACCTATTAAATTTTTGTCGAATTTACACTACCCAAAGTCCCAAAAGTGATCCAAGAAGAAGCATGCATGCACGTACAAATTGTCACTGTATAAGTTAAGAAAGAGAGGTAGTCGAACGTTCGATAAATGAATGTTCGATAAAATAATAATTTCGCTTAGATAATAAAAAACTCAAGTCCCGACTCAAGCCTTTGTATTAAAATAATAATTTCACTTAATGCATAAGATAATAATTTTTTCTAACGTTTCTTAGGGCTCATCGAATATATAAATTAATAACTAATTAAAATACATAAAAAAAAATAGTACCAAAAATTCATATGCATATGACATGATTTTGGATCTCATAGATTGTATATATAGAGATCATATCCTATGTATATACATGTGTTTTAAGTTTTAAACCACTTTACCTTCTAGTTCTAGAAATATATATGTACATGCATGTATATGTAAAACTCTCATATCTTCTTATTTTTAATGTTCATTAGAAAGTTTGACTAGTATATATATGGATCTAGGACTATGTCTTTTCATAAGATATGTATACATATTTTACTTTGAAAACAAAAAACTCTTTATAAATTAATAAAATATAAATTTATCAATAAATTAATAATTTTGCTATGATAATAATTTTTTTCGATCCCGATAATATTTATTTATTGAGGTTTTACTGTAGAAATAATGATTGATAAATTTTAGGGCCAATTACTCATAAGGCCATTTTGGGTGGTCTTATTCTTCAAAATAGTTTTGTTTCCCAAATAAGACCACTCAGTAGCTTTAACCCTTTCAATCTAACATTAAAAATTTTCAAAATTATGATTCATGCCACTCAGTAGCTTTATTGTCGTTAGACAGTAGCTTTATTGTCGTTGGTCAGTAGCTTTATTGTCCTTGGACAATAGCTTTATTGTTTTTGCACAGTAGCGTTAGTGTTTTTTGACAGTAGCTTTATTGTCGTTGGACAGTAGCTTTATTGTCGTTGGACAATAGCTTTATTGTCGTTGGTCAGTAGCTTTAGTGTGCTTTAACAATAGCTTTATTGTTGTTTCCGTATGCAATGACATTTTTGTAAATAATAGCAAAAAAAATGCAGTGGCATTTTTGTAAATATTGATGCGGTGACATTTTTGTAAATATTGGTGGCCTTATTTGGGTAAAAAAATATTTGGTGGCTTTTTGAAGCATAAGGTCACCCAAAGTGGCCTTATGGGTAATTTTTTATAAATTTTATTCACTTACCTCTATATACTAGATACACACCTTTTTTTTTTCCTACAATTTACATAAGACTTTGTGGGTACGTAAAATTACAAAAAAAGACATTTATATATTAAAACTAAAAACTAAAGAAACATAGTTGAAATAAACAATCTCGCGTTAGAGTTTTCTTCTCCTCTACGAGAACGATGTGGGTGCAAATTGAAAGTTCTAATCAGAAACAGTTAGCCACACTCATGGATGAACTTTCAAAGTTCTAGACAATATCAGAAAACAACGTAATGGATTCAATGGCCACATCCTAAAAGAGTAGCCAATATATCTTCAAAAATTATGGTACTTGATGATGATGAAACTGCTCAATTTGGTGATGTTATTATGCCCTCCGAAGACACTACAATGCATCTTGGCGATGACTGAATTGTTTTGAAATTCACTCAGTTGGGTTGTTAGAGACTAATATTTTAGCAATTGTACTTCTATCACTTTTTAATTTTTATGTTGAAAATTTCCTCAAGGCCGAACTATGGTGATGTATTGTCTTGTTTCATTCTAATTTCGTGAGCACATAACTTGAAATTGTTTAATAAGAGGCTTCTTGAAGAGAAATTTTCTCGATGAAAATCCAAAGGAGAAGAGATCTTGTCAAGGAATATCTCAACTAGTTGAAACTCTTCGAGGAATATCTCAACTAGGTGAAACCCTTCAAGGAAGATGCATAATTGCATAATGTTGAATTTAGTAAATAAGTTGTTTGCATCTCAATTAGCATAATGTTGAGTCTTCTTCGGGCATACTCGGGCATATGCGATTGTGCTATTCTCAATGTTGTTTGCATTTTTTTTTGAAACAGACGTTGTCTGTGTATTTAAAAAAAAGATGTGGGATGTGTATTTAGTAAATATGTTTTGTATTTAAAATTAGGGTAGTTTATGAAGTTTGAGGTTATGTATCTAATAAATTGTGTTTCAATAAAGTTAATAGGTGATATATTAATAATGAAGTGTGTATCTAGTATTTAGTAAATACTAGATACACACCTTTGTTATGATTGGAGCACATTTTTTTTTTCTTCAGTGTATCAACTATTGGCCATTAGTTATCTAAGTAATGACGTGGTCCAATCACAATAGAAGGTCACATATGTCACATGACATGACGGTCACACTGAAAAATCTCTCGAAATAACGATTGCCAAAAGCCCAAAAAAAAGAAGAGAAGAATATTAGAAATAACGGGCTAATAACATTTTGTGGCCCGCCTTTGTTTTAGGCAGTCGTTGGGCTTCAAATCACAAAGCCGGTTATTGCAGCTATAACGAGAGGAGTTCACAAAACGTCGTCGCTGCACTTGGGGATGCTGAACCCTAACAGGCTCAGGCTCCGGCTCCGGCTCCGAGCCTTCACCGGTAAGGATCTTCGCTCTCTGGCATCTCAATCTTCAAAATTCAACCGATTCTGAGCATACCACTTTTGATTTTTCTCAGGGGAACATGGCTTCATGTCACTCGCAGCAGCAAAGCTTGGGTACTTACTTACCTAGAAGATCCTCATTATTTCATTTTCGTTCTTCTCCAAGTTTTACGTGTTGTTTGCTTTCCAAATTCTAGTAGGTGATGTGATTCAACTTTGTCTTAGTGTCAGATGTAAACAGAGTCCTCACAATTTCCGAGTTTAAAGTTTAAAATAGGCAATTTGGTTTTTGGATGGCAGATGTAATGCCCGGATCATTACGAGGGATGGTTTATCTTGCATAAGAAAGTTGCCCCGATCCTTTCATTCTTCATCTTCTGGAGATGATGACTTCTCAGAATTGGGCTCTCCAGTGCCTAAAGCTGCAACTAGTCTTCCCAAGTTGATGACTGAGAAGCCTGAGCCTTATAATAAGGTCCCTAACTGGATACTCTGTCATCTGTGCTTTGATATTTTTTATTATCATCCAATGTGGTTGAGGTTCCACGATTATTACTGAATTGAAACACGTCATCAATTTCAAGCAGAAAGCTAACCGTAGAAGAAAACCGTCTGGAGTGCTGTCAGAAAGCTGCACCAGCCTGGAAGATGATTCCTCAAAACTGGGTAACTCACTCTAGTCCAACTGCCATTTCAGGCTTGAGAACTGCAACAATGTTTGACCATAATAACTTCCCGCTTTACTATGCCCAGCTCTATTAGTAATAAAAACATTCATTATGCAATCAACCTTCCCTGGTTGAAAGAGGCCCTTTCTGCTCTTACTAAAATTCCACATGCTTCTATGGGGTCAAACTAAACGAGCTAGATTCCTTTGATATTGATTCTTAAGTGGACTTTTATTTCAATCTACTCTTTAACTCCCCCATCCTCCTTTTCCATTGTTGTCTAATAAGTATTCAATGTACATGTTTAGAGAGTGTAGAAGCAAGCAAGAGACCAGTTTTGGCTGATGAGGTTTCTGTAAACTGCTTCGATCCTACAATTCGTCCACTAGATGGCAAAGAGGCACTTATCATTAGGATTACCAACATTGGCTCAGAGACCACTGATTCCGCAATACACTCAATGTGTATGTCCTATGGTAGCTTGGAGGGGCTTGTGAGAACAAAAGAAGATGCAGTGGATGCCTTCTTTAGCGTTCGAGACAATGTTGACATACACAAAATTGTTGCAAAGTATGAAACTACTTATATTCTTTTTATTCCTTGATTGATTTTGCATCGTCTCTCACTCAATAAATATTAGATGTGCTATTTTAATTTGAAAGTAAGACAATCACTATTGTGGGTGACCAACTCTTTTAATCTGATTATATATACATACAAATATACTTTAGATGGAAGAGTGTGTTATAGCATTTTGTGAATTACTACTTCTGTTCGACATTCTGCATTGGATACATGGAGAAGCAAGAACTTTACCTAAGAATTTGTTTGATCAAACACTCATTCAAGTCCTGGTAAAGTGTGAGTTGGAGATGTTATTGGTGTCAATCATATTACTCTTGTTCCTATTTTTTATTTTTGTATTTTCTCTTCATTTTGTTTTGTTTTTTGTTTTTTCTTTTATGAAGCGATGAATGAAGAAGTTTCCATGTTTTGTTCTCATTTCTATTATGCTTATGGTTGCCAGATTGAACGATACAGTCATGAATGACCATAAGTGGTCAGCTAATTTACATCGAAGAGACTCCACTCCCGCTGTGATGAGCAAGCAAAGTAATGGTAACGTTGATGTGGGATTGTATATTAGCCATCAGTTGGCGGAATTGAGAAGGCAAGTCACCATGAAGACAGTGTACACTGAAGACTTGGAGTGTCTGCATAATGCCTTGGTGCACCTTGAGACTCATCCCGATAGCTGGACTAGTATTTCCAAGGATGACTGAGCTTGGAAACCATGCTATTGCTAATATTTCACAGTGATACTAAGCAAATTGTGAATTCTCTTTTCTTTTTCTTTGGGTTATAATTTTGGATGCCATTTTTTGGTTTCTGATTTGTTAAATTGACTTGCAGGGTCTTGATGTTTTTGCATTAGTAAGTATTTCAATGGAGTTTAGATATTAGTATGTATTGTCTGATGGAGTACCTTTTTCTAGTTTTTCCCAAGACACCGATTAAAGTCGCAGGTCATTTGCAGATAGGGCAAAACACACATTGTTCAACCCATGATCAAGTTAAACTCATGTAACTAGCATTTGAACAACCATATGAAAATCTTATATACCATGTTATAATTAGAAAAATATGTAAAATAATCCATATGTTATATTAAGTTGGATTGGATTACAATCAAATCAGATCGATCGCCTCAAATTTGTTCCAATTATGTTGACCATATCATAATCGATTTATCCGATTTGATTATATAATCTAAAGTTCACTATTTACGTTCAATTTGGGTCTATTGACAGGTCTAAATGAAATCTAAGATTTTTGAAGAACCTTTTTGCCACTGTTCGGCAAAAACATTCGTGTGACTATAAATAATTTACATGATTTTTTTTTTAATCTTAGGGGATGGGGAATCGAGTTTGGGACCTCCTTCATCATTGTGGACAGAAATACCATTGGTGTTGACCAACTAGGTCTCAGTAAATAATAATTTACATGACTAATCTACAATAATCTTGTAAAGTTAGAGAAGTTATCCATAGAAAAATGCTACCTTCTCCACCCCCAAATTTAGCAGCACAATCTGTGAATAAAGAGAGAACCTGAAGCCTGTATGGCACTCCAGAATATGCAAATCACGCAAAACCACACCGATTGATAGCTGAAACATTTAATCTGCAGAATGATTCCCTTTCACATCCATATTCATCATCCTGCATGATTTCTCTGGCTTAAAGTCGGGCTCTGAGATACCCATAGAAGAACACTCACCAATCTGGTAATCCCTTTCATCAACTAAAGACTTCAGATAGGAGCATGGCCTCTCCTCACCTTCAATATTATTAGATACAGGCTCTTGCCCTGAACCAAATGACAACTCAAAAGATGGTGGACCAACAGGTTGTGTTCTCATCTGCACTGACCGTAAGAGCGCAGCCCTCCTCAAGTCAGCCGAGTGACAAATGTCACTAGGCGATGATGGGAATCGCCCCTCTGAATCAGAGCCCCGTTGACGGGACTGTGAGCAGTTGAAATTAGTGAGAGCACAGCTATGTGAAGGATACGAACTAGTCGAACAAGTTGAAGGGAACCCAGCAAGTGGTCTTTGGTACCTATATGGAGAGACTGGACTAGAGGGGATGCTGTCAGGTTGTGAGGAGAACGTGTTTATGGGGTTCTCGCAAAATCGAGAGTCATCTGAGTCCTCTGACATTGGTGAATATTCCAAGGGTATGTCATCCCTGGAAACATAAAGTTACACAAAACAAAAATGAAGTGAGCATAATAAAGGAAAAGAAATACAGTTTTCGCTTTACTAGGAAAGATCAAAACGGAGAAAGCAGTGCCATCATTATTAACAGATCTAATATTTAAGGAAGAAAACAAGGACTTGAAGGATATGAGATAACATTTGGTGAGGGGATGCTCAGATCATTGATGCTAATGTCTTCTATCTGACTATCATTCAAGCTGTCTACTAATCTAGAAAATTCAACAACAAAAAATCCATACTACTATGCATATATGCAATTAGAGTAATAAAGTGAAGAGAAAAAGAAACTAAATGTAAGCAGACTAGAGTGTGATTGTTACTACTATGTCTCTGCATTTCAAGAAAACTTTGAAGTAGGCAGATTTGGTTTACAGCAACATCAAGGACAGCAATGAATTTACCCTGCTGGTTTACCACATAAACAAAGGCCTAAGATTGAGTTGACTAAACTCGGAATACTAGTACATTGTTGCAAACTCAGGCTAATGTAGTTAAAGGTTGACTACGCTGAACGCATCAACTTGTGATGAAATAAGATTAAATATATGGTTTCAGACCTGCATGGTTCCAAAATCAGGTATCCGGATCCCAAAAGAAGTTACCTTGAATAAAACATGCTTTCAGACCTTGCTGGAGATTCCATGAGATTCTCAGGGAGTGGGTCTCCAACTGTCAGTCCATTCAAACTAGACGCCATTATCTGCACAAGGAACAATTTCTGAGGAAATGAAGGATTTTAAACAGCTATTGCTCAATCAGTGACTAATATATATATGCTTAAACGTGAAGTGAAGTGGATTATGGCATGTTTATCAAAGAATCACTAGTTTCGCTTCAGCACCGGCCAATGCTGTGCCTGTAGCTCATTCCTCCTCAGCTAAGCATATATGATATATATGCATTAGAGTGCAATGATGGATCTAACTAATTACTTGGGTACTGTACAAGATGTTGTTAAATTGAATAAGCCAATATTTATATAAAGCGAAACACTGGACATCAACACATTTGAACAAGACAGAAGCAGTGAAATTTCATTCTTCAAAAGGAAAAGGAAAAAGAAAAATGAATTGAACCTAAGAATGAAAAAGAAATGAGATGACTTGGCTGAGATCACAGTATATATAGACATGAAACCCTAAAAATAATGATATATAAGAGAAGGAAAAGGAACCTCGCTGAGATAACGCTTGTGAGAGTGGAAATTGTCGAGGTAAACCTCATCTTCAGGATCTCTGCTTCGCTTTCCAGATGCCGGGGTTGATGGAAATTCTGCGGCTGAGCTCGACGACGACGACTCTGGACGCATTACTCTTCCAAAGATTACTTTCACTCTTACTTACCGGCCGGTCGGCCTATTAGGAAGTAACAAATGAATACCAATTTCGAAATCAGAAAGGAGAATCAAACGACGTCGTTTGCCTCGCCCAATTATAATTTTTCGTTCTGGAGAAATTCACTTACCCTTTCACATTTTCATATGAAGACGACCTTCAAAAGTTGAATACTTTCCAGTTTTCCAAATTCCAAGAGAGAGGCACTCAAAAAAAGAGATTTCTTAATACCCGCATATGCTTAAGAATCGGAATTATTCGTCATTCAGCAAAAATGATGAGATAATGAGGTTCAAAGCACCACAGCAGTAGCACACTGGTCACCGGTAGCCTCTTGCCATCTCCTTGCCTCTTTGCTTGCTTCATAGTTCATACTTGGTAATCCCGTATCTCATCATCCAGTAATAGTATTAATATAATTTATTGGTAGAGTTTAGGTGAAGCTTACTATCAATCTATTTATTTGGACCGTCGCTGTCCTTATCCACTTAATCCCCTCCCCAAATATAACAGATGGCAACGTATATATATATACACAATTACACAGTACAATTTTTCGTTGAAGAGTAAATTCGTAAGAAAAGGGGAGGAAAGCGACTCGGTCGAGTGTGACCGTCTCTGTCCCATAAAAGCAGAAGCAGCCGGGGCAGTCAGAGTGAGTCGCTCTGCACGTTTCCCGCTCAAAAAACGAAACGATACAATGAAGTACGTTGTGGTGACCGGAGGTGTGGTGAGTGGGCTCGGCAAAGGCGTCACAGCCAGCAGCATAGGCGTCGTTCTCAAAGCCTGTGGCCTTCGCGTCACCTGCATCAAAATCGGTTCTCTCTCTCTCTCTCTCTCTACCCCTTTCTCTTTCTATCCATTTTCTTCCATAAAAGTTTGTTGATTTTGGTTCAAATACATGAAATGAAATCCAACAACAAGACTCTTTCTTGCACTTGGACATTCGTCTTTTAATGGGGTTTTAAGATTGATTACTCCTTACATTTTTTTTTTGGCAACAATTTGCAGATCCCTACTTGAATACAGACGCTGGTACCATGTCTCCCTTTGAACACGGGGAGGTTTTTGTTCTTGATGATGGCGGAGAGGTACTTTACCCTTTACCCTTTACCCTTTTCATTTGTGCAATATTAGCATTTGTTCACACATAAATAATTGACCATGGCTTCAAAGTATGGTACCAATACTATCATTATGCTTTTGAACTTGAACTTTATTCTTAACAGGTTGATTTAGACCTGGGTAACTATGAAAGATTCGTAGATGTGACTCTTACTAGGGACAACAACATTACGACGGGCAAGATATATCAGGTGCTTATATTTTTGAATCACACTTGTGTACTTTGTTGGTTTTATTAAATCTCATCAAAAAGTAAACTGCACTTTTTTTTTTCTTTATCAGTCTGTCCTTGACAAGGAGAGGAGAGGAGATTATCTTGGAAAGACTGTGCAGGTGATGATACGAATGTTAGACAGTCGTATTTTTTTTCCCTTCAATGCTTTGAGTACTAATGATTGGCTTCCTGCCATGTTTGAGTGAATATAGGTAGTTCCACACATCACCGATGCCATTAAAAATTGGATTGAATCAGTTTCTGTCATTCCCGTGGATGGAAAAGAGGGCCCTGCAGATGTTTGTGTAATAGAGTTGGGAGGAACTGTGGGTAAGCAATAGTTAAAACATAGATACATGTGATGGTTCATTATTCTTACTCTTTATCCGCAAGAGATAAGTATCTTTCTTTCTTATCAGGGGACATTGAATCAATGCCATTCATTGAGGCTCTTCGCCAGTTGTCTTTTTCAGTTGGTAAGGTTCTAATAATCTGTTCGTTGAGGGTTTTTGCTGATACTGTTTATGAGATCATCTCTTCACCCACGTACATGCTTGCTTCCCTTGGCTTATTATGTTTCTATGGTGTTTGATTAAATATTGATCATCCAATTATTGCTCTTTTTAAAATGCAGTAAGATCTAATTAGAATAGCCTGATATATAATGAGCATTATGGTATGGTTTGCATAGTCCAAGTGTTTAAAATGTAATTGAGAGCTTACAGTTGTTCTTTTCCTGGTTTATGGATGTTATCGTATGATGGAGATGTCCTATTTGAAAGTAACTTATCATTCTCCAAATGGAGTTGATATGAACTGTCAATTTGCGAAATGATAATTATTTGCAATGATTTACTCTTCCCTCAGGGCAAGAAAACTTTTGTCTTATCCATGTGAGCCTGATACCGGTACTGGGTGTTGTAGGAGAGCAAGTAAGATTTTACCCCTTGATTATTGGATATTTGTTTCTTTCAAGAGCTCCTCATATTAGTTTGTAGTTCTAGAGATCAAAGTTGACTACATTTGAATATGACTCTTTTACTGTGCGTATGTGTGTTCATGCAGAAAACAAAGCCTACACAACATAGTGTGCGGGAGTTAAGAGCATTAGGCTTGACTCCTCATCTATTAGCATGTCGCTCTGCGCAGGTACCTCTTCTCCCCCCCCCCCCCCCCCCCTTCTCTCCCTCTCTCATTCCTACATTCACACAAGTGAAAGGAGCAGATAAGTTAGCCTTAGAATGTGGTCTCATTTGAGGTTGTCTCGGAAACCTTGTAATGCTGTACCAGGCTTTTTCTTTGTAAAATATTATGGCACCCTCTCATAATGCTCCACCCTCTCTTTTTTCACCTAAAATATTGTGGAGATGAATTCTTGTTTTCCTGGTGACTGTATTGCAGCCTTTATTGGAAAATACGAAGCAGAAACTTTCACAATTTTGTCATGTTGCAGTAAGTTGTTGCTGAAGTTATTGTATTGTGATTTTCTATTTTTCTGAATTTTTGAACCAAACTCAGTTTACTGGATTACAAATTTAAATTTCCGTTTTGGTCTCGGACAGGCCGGTAATATTCTTAATATTCATGATGTTCCAAACATCTGGCACATCCCTCTCTTACTTAGGGTGGGTTCAATAATAACTCTGTCTCCTTCGAGGCCTAAATACTTCTTTTATACTTTTATCTAAAATTATTGTTCTAAAGATTCTATGATACGCTGCTGTCAGAACCAAAATGCTCATCATTCGATTCTTCAACAACTTAATTTACTAAGGTAAGCATTCATTGTTTAATTCATTTACGTTTAAGTCTAAAATTTTAATGATGGAGGGCTAGCCAGCATCAGCTTGTTGAAACTGGTCTAGTGTAATGAGACCAAGGCAATATCTATATGTAGAATTCTGCCTGACTTGGATTCTTTTAGTTGATACATGTGCTCACTCCTCTCTCTCTCTCTCTCTCTGATGATGATGATGATGAATTGCGTTTATGATGTTGATTATGTTAACTTACTGTGTTCAATGTGCTGTTTCAGCATTGCTATGCCTCCTGATTTGAGGGATTGGACCAAGATGGCAGAGACTTATGATAATCTCACCAATTCTGTTAGTATTGTTAGATTAGCAATGCTCTAAGCTGGAACATTATATCTTGTTTATTTTTTCATTCACGAGATGAGGATCTTCTGATATTTGTAGGTGAGGATTGCCATGGTGGGAAAGTATGTTGGCCTTACAGATTCGTATCTGTCTGTAGTGAAGGTGTGATGCTGGCTTCTTTTCTTTTTGATTGGGGATGGGTGTATATTATCTGTAGTTTTAACTTGGGGATTTATTAATGATTATCCATATAAAAATTTACTTGCTATATGAATTAGGTTATGTTGTGATGCACTGTGGCTCAGCTCTTTACATGCTTGTTAGATTACATTTTCGTTTATGAATCATCATGTACATGTCAGTTGCTTTTTTGATGGCTAGTCTGGACCAGTGATTAGATTGAATCTTCTAAGTCAAAATGCGGGGTTGTTTGGGTATCCTATCTAAAACAATTTGCTCTTTAGAAAATGATCAATTTAGCTAGGTAGTAAGGGGCTCCTTTATCTCAAAAACAAGAAACTGTTTTCAGATTGGATAAGGAATGACCTATAGCTGCCTATCCTTTTCAAAGTTTATTTCCTGCTTGCTGATTTGAAATTTATAAGAATATGACCCTCTAGCACCCAAATACAATTACTACTCTAATTTTTCGCACAGGCCCTTCTGCATGCTTGCATTGCATGTTCGTTAAAGCCAGAAATTGACTGGATTGCTGCTTCTGACCTTGAAGATGATAGTGCTAAACTGGTACTTATCTGTTGCCTTCAGCTTTTATGCAGAATTTGGCTCACTATCTTAAAATTATCTTTTCTTAAGATTTCCCCTTTTCATACAGACACCAGAAGCACATGCTGCTGCATGGGAAACTCTAAGGGTATGCCTCAAGCTAAATTATGATCCTCTAGCCTGTCCAGTTCAGGGTCTGGGTAATTATGTCTTGAAACATAAAGTTGACCAATAAAGAAGTGTTATGAGATTCCTCCCCACCCCATCCACCCTTCTTATTGATTCCGGGACTCGAAAACTGCCAAATTTGTTGTAGTTTATCAAAGAGGATTTTGGTTTTTGGTTTTTATGGGACGTGTTAGCATTGAATCTATCGTCTTCATTTGCAGAATGCAGCTTGTGTCTTGGTTCCTGGTGGATTTGGAGATCGTGGTGTGAGAGGTATGATCTTGGCTGCAAAATATGCCAGAGAAAACAATGTTCCTTATCTTGGGATTTGTTTGGGCATGCAGATTTCCGTGATTGAGTTCGCTAGAGCTGTAAGTGACTTCTTTCTCTAACATGTTTTCTTTGAATTTTAAGATCATATATCAGCCCTACTTTAACTACTTGTTTTAGGTTTTGGGTTTAGAAAGGGCAGACAGCACAGAGTTTGATGCACAAACACCCAATCCTGTTGTAATTTTCATGCCTGAGGTACAAATTTAGGGTGATATTGTCCTCTTCATTTATAAAATACATATGGCTGCTAGATTCAATCTGTGACAGTTGTCTTATATCTGTCCATAGGGTTCAAGAACACATATGGGAAGCACAATGAGATTAGGATCGAGAAGAACGCTTTTCCAAACTCCTGATTGCATCACTTCAAAACTGTATGTGCATGGTCCTTTAAGTTCAATTTTAGAAATACAGAAATGAACAGTTGCTGCAAATTCGATTACCTTTGTTACATTTATACAAATCAATGCATGTGCCATGTGTTCCCAACTCTCGCAGTCTGGAAGCACTTATGGCACATGCTATTGAAGTCCCTCTACTTTCTTGGTTGGTTTTTCTGGAAGTCATTGATGACATTCATCCTTTACTAGATCACCTCAAGAATTCTGTGTTTTGAAGAGTATTCTGATTAGGATCCACTCTTTTGCATGCCTAATCTATTATTTATTGCTCTCAAATGCTAGGTACCATAACTCAGAGTATGTTGATGAACGGCATCGGCATAGATATGAGGTTAGTTGTTAGTTGTAAGTTCAGTTCCAGTGGAAACATTATGTTTCACAAGCATCTTTTATCCAGTCGATATGGTCTGATGCAGGTAAACCCAGATGTCATTGGAATTCTTGAAGATGCTGGTCTAAAATTTGTAGGGAAGGATGACAGCAGAAGACGAATGGAGGTGGGTTTTCTGCTGGTCTGATGTTTGGCTGCACTGCTTACTTTAACTTGAGCATTTGTCAGAATTTAGTTGTTTATAGTTGCACACTTGCACAAATTCCTTTTCTTTTATATACTGAAAAGTGTTTACTTTGAAGACTTGCATTTTACATGGGTTGACGTTTGTGCACTGGTTCTTATAAAAAAGATGTTTGTACACTGGTAAGTGTACTGATTTTGTTTTGAAATGGTTTTGAATGTTGAAGTTCTGGACTTTTCTCCTCTGCAGATTTTAGAGCTTCCAAGTCATCCATTCTATGTAGGGGTGCAATTTCATCCAGAATTTAAATCAAGGCCTAGGAGGCCCTCAGCTCTGTTTCTAGGTATGAATCTTAGATGTCATATGCTCACATTTACCATTACTAACAAGAATCATGCATCAGGGAATTACCATGTACACCAGCTGTATCTCTAATATTTGAATTATAATCAAGATTCAGAAGAGTTTGCATCATGGGGAATACACAATGGCGTTATCTCTTTGACATTCCCATGTAAATTTAGAAAATTTCTGTTAATTCATTGGATCTCTGCACTTGAGTTGACGTCTTTGGCATTGCAATTGTAGGTCTTATCTTGGCAGCAACAGGGCAGTTAGAAACATACCTTAGCGGGCAAGAACGTAGTAGTTGATAGAATTGAATCTCCCAGCCCATCTGTTCAAGGTAGATTGAATGTGAGAAGCTCCACATAGAAGAAGAATAGCAATTGGCCTTCCGGTTGAAAGGTTTCTGTTTTGTGCCTCTTCCGGAATGGGTTGGGGATGGGTTAGGGCTGTTCACGATAACAGTTGGCACAAAATACATAATCTGCTGAATGTGTGCATTTTGACGGTCAGTTCTGTGATTGTGCTGAACGGTCTCTGTCCCACTTGAGATAGTGTTGGTATATGGAAGTATAATATGACCAAGGAGGATAAATATGATTGATTTTAACAGTTGTTTCTCTCACTTTAGACAGTAATTTCCTTTGCTTGAGTTTGAGCGGAGTATTATGTAATGTCACGTTTCTGTTTGAGGCTTTTGCAAACTCAGAAGTGAGAATGAATGTATTAGACTATCAGGATACAACTTGTCAAATGAAGTGAAGCGGAACAACAGCCAACATAGTTTGGGCATTCAGTTTCGTAACCCTAGCTATTAGAAAGAAAAATGTTCCAAAGTTTCATTATATCTCGTTAACAAAATCTGAAGATTATTTATAGAAGGGAATGAATTTGTTTGTTGGAAGGACGGTACGTAGTACTCTCGACTCAATGGGAAGCCTACTCCGGCATGTCTCTTACAAAATACAACGAAACGTACGTAAAGCTATATTTGAAAGGCAAGCTGATATACATGTAGCTGGTGTACCTAAAGAACTAAACTAGAAAGGCAACAGAGATTGTAACTGGAGCTTGTTTAATTTGTGCCTCTATTCTGTATGTATGAAATTTGTCTTTGCAGCTTGATTTGCTGATAGAATTTGGCGATGAACTCATCTGCCTTTCTGTCAACGGCTTCGTCCTCATAAGCGGCGGCTGCATCATAGACGTCTTGTGTCGACAATGTTATTCCCTGGTCCTCAAGATCATCGCCATCGTTCTGATCAAGGTCGTCATCATCATGCAGTACCGGTGGGGGGTTTAGGCAAGGAATGTTGAAGCGCATGGAGGGTGGACGGTGCATTTTGAGATTGAAAAGGGGGGTCCTGTCGAAGGAGAGCTGACGCTCAAAGTAATGGATTTGTGGTCTTGACTTTGTTGATGCAGCAGCAAGGTGGCTCTTCAGGAACTTGGTGACAACCCGCAGTTCCATCATGAGGCGGCCCTTTCTTGCCCATAGCAATGCCATACGCAGCAGCTTCCATGCTCTCCGACCAACACGATCATCCTCACAAGTTTTCTTTGCCAGCATTTTCATCAACTCGATCGACGATCAGTTTGAACTGACGTATTTCGATCTGTTTATAATTAAATAAGATGAAAGCTATATGTATCGATGGATCGATCGAGAGAAAGGCGTACAAATGCGCTTTAATGTCAGCTAGCTTGATCGAGAGTTGAGTTGAGATGAGAGATATGTTTTCAGGTGATGGAAGAGAGGAGGCAGGAGTAGTGTGTATTTATATATGGAGATATATTGGAGAGAGTAGTGTATGTCATCTAACTTGTACGCGTTAATGCGATGTTGCTTAATAATCATTGAAATCTTTAGAGAGAGAATCTAGAGAGAGAGAGAGAGAGAGAGAGAGAGGGTTTGGTGTGACTGATCGATGATGGTGTGGAGTACTACTCGTTGGGGACACGGCTGTACGCGGCTGGAAAGAAATTACTTGTTAATTTCCAACCATTTAACTTCAACTAAATTAAATCCAAAAACCCTTGCTTGTTTTGTTTTGTTAGAATTATTGGTGTATCTCTTTGTAATGTCTTCCTGTGTGCAGCCTTTGAAATTGAGTCTCGATCAGAACCAAACAAAATATGTATAATTAAAATAATTGAAATTGGTTGAAACTTGAAAGTGATCAAGATGGCAAGTGCAATGTGATGTCGTTGCAGTTGTAGCGTAGCTGCTTGCACAAGCCAGAAGGCTAGTTATATGGAATAGCTTGCGAGCTTAGCTATAACTAGCTCTCTCTCTCTCTCTCTCTCTCTCTCTCTCTCTCTCTCTGCTAACTAAGTTATAACTAATTACTTGATTGGTGGAAAAAGGAAGAAGAGCTATTACTTACGTTTCAACAATAATGGCTACGGTCGAGCATCAATAAAGTCAATTAGGGCTGTCCGCATAAGAACGACACTGAATTTAGGGCTGTTCGAAACTATACATGCTAACATGCATATAGAAGTTTGTCCATTAGCACGTCCACAAATTAACAATCTACGGATTTCCACTTTTTCCAACCACCATGAAATTTAATTTACGAGAGCATTTTTGCTCACCCCCATTCACTCATATATTTGATCTCCACATCATCCAAAACTCATTTTTTCCTTAAAACCATCATTTTATTTTTCAACCATACAAAACTACTAACAAAACACCTCGAAACACCTTCCTAATATTCATCCAACCTCGATCTTTTGATATTTATTTAAATAATAATAATTATTATGAAATAACTCTCAAAAATAGAAAAAATTACAAAAAATCAGAAAATATTTTTCCCGTTGGAACATTTTTTCAAAATTTCTATAAATATCATACCCTCTTCTTCATAATTTTTTTTACTATAATCCGAAATTAAAGTTTTACTTACTATTTAATTAAATAATATATTATATATGATTATAAATTCATATTGTTTTATATAATTATATAAATGATTAAAATATAAAGATAGTTTTGACTCACCCGATGATTGATAATATAATTATAGTTTTTGGGTAGAGTTGTTGGAGATGCCCTTAGTTAAGGGTGAGGCTCACCTCCCTCCTCAATACTTGACACGTGTTAACTATGGTTATTTGTACTGAATAAAAAATTATAACTCTCTCTCTCTCTCTTCATCGTCTCCTTTCCCATTTTCCTCCGGGGCAAATCTACCTTGGCTATTACAAGCAAATTCCAACAATCTAACTTGGTGTAAGCAACATCTTGAATTTTTATGTAACACTCCCACAACTCACCTCACAAAAATTAGGCAACCCAAACAAACCAAATACTCATCGCCATTTGCGGAAAAGTTAAATGAGAGAGAGAGAGAGCTCGAGAGAGAGTTGGTGGCAGCGGCGCCGCCACCATCGACGATGGTATGTCGGGTAGTTGTGGTCAGACATGGAGAATAGTTTAGAATTGGTCAGACATGGAGAATAGTTTAGAATTGGCTTTTGCAATTTCTGCTCAATTTTATCTTTTAAAGAAGTTTTTATTAATAGAGAAGTTAAGATTGGAGAGAAAAGTGAACGAGGGGATAAAGAGCGAAGAAGGGCCTGTGACTCTAGCCGGTGGCTGGCTGGCAGCGGCGGCGGAGAACTCGATGGTCAGAGGACTGGGAGGCTTATGCCTTATAGAGAGATGGGCGATGGGTTCTATGCATATTTGGCTATTTGCCATGGAGGAAACTGGGAAAGAAGACGATGAGGGGGGAGAGAGAGAGTGTGAGTTATAATTTTTTATTCAGTACAAATAACCATAGTTAGCATGATTAGAATTTGTAACACGTGTCAAGCATTGAGGAGGGGGCGTGAGCCTCACCACTTAACCAAGGGGGTAAGCAAAAATGCTCTCTTAATTAACTAAATAAAACTATTAATTCTTCAAAACGTACCCTAGCCCCTAGGTTGGAAATTAATTTATATTATGATGTATCAAATTAAGGGAAATGAAGGCCAATTAAGCTAGCAAGTTTGAAACGACAAGTCAATGTTCACCAACAAGACCGACATAAAATATTGATTACAAGTCAATGTTTGGAGGAAGGTTCCTTGAGCTCATGGCATGGATCGGAGCCCCGTTGCCTTGTTTTTTATTTATTCTTTATTTTTATTATCAATGGGAGGTGGGCTAGTCAGGAATCAACACCCACTTTAGAACACACATGCAAATTTGAGTCGAAGTCCCAAACGAGTATCCCAGCAGTCCATCCCGTTCACTCATTACCGGGATATTGTGAGGCCAAACTTTAATACCACACTAATCTCTTGGTCGCTAGTGCACTAACCAACTCATAGTGGGCCCCTCAAACCAGCTGGCTAATTTATAAACAACTATATTTCAAGTATGTGCCCCTCTATACCAAATTGTATTACATGAAATTCATAAAATTATTTCCCAGAAGATTGATAAATTAGCCGCTGCCTCAATTCCCAAAGACTTTGTACAAACGTATCAAGTAAACGTCTGGTTTATACAGTAGTACAGTACTAGCTAGCCAAGTAGCCAGCCTAGTTAATTTTTTTTTGGACAATGGCTTCGTTAATTAATTAAGGGGTTAATTAGTACGAAGAGATGTTGTTTCCTGGAATTTCGGTAAGTCCTACTAATTAATTATAACTAAACGTGTCTTCATTAGACCGGTTCAACGTCAATTTTTAATTAATTGTAATGTACGTGAATCTCCTTAGTCCTTACTAAGTTACTAACAACATTAATTCTTCACTGAAAATTGGTTCATTTGCTATCATGATTAATTGAAGTAAACAAGTATTAGATTTCACTAATTAGGGCATCTATGGGTTTGCAAATGGCTTTTCATGAAGGTTTTGATCAAGTCATCTTGGAGACGGACGCTTTGGAGATAATTCACAAGCTTCAAGGTACAGACTACAGAGTACAGACATAGATTGGTCTATGGAGGATGCGAAGTCTTATCGGAAGAAATGAGGAATTTTTTTTTCCCGCTTCTTAAATGTACTTCTTGAATGTAATTAAGAAGTGTATATGTGCGTTCTTTTTTTGAAAGAAAGGTAAATATATATTAAATATAACCACGATTACAATCGTTTCGAGGGACATCCTGAACAATAACATGAGTAACAATTAACCAAAAAAGGTTAATAAGAGAATCTAAGGCTACAACTGGTTGGGAGGTGATGGTTCCTGTGCTTTGGTTGCCCAATTGCGGTGGTGATTTGGTCGTAGCAGGTTATGGTGGTTTTGGGGGATTGTTGCAATCTCGGTGGTCTACGGGGTTTGGAGGTGGTGGATCTGATGTTGGTGGTGGTTTTGACTTTTGAGGATGAATTTTGCTTGCTGTGCAGGGTGGTTCAACCTTCATATGGTTGTGGGGTGGCGCTGCTTTCAAGTGGTAGTGGTGGTGGATCAATGGTGGCTTTGGTTGCTGGCGAAGGTACTCTTGCATTGCTAATGACGACCGGCGGCTGCGGTAGATTACTCCTACTAGGGTTGCTGCAGCTTTGTTTGGGCTATGGGCTTTTATTTTTTATTTTTATTTTTTTTGTTTTAATGGATGAAGGGTCTACGATCCCTTCTTGTTAGAAGGATGTAGCAGACTAGTAAAGTAGATCTCGTTTCTTTGATTTTTTCCAAGGTTTACTTGCTTATCTGTTATGAGCCTTATGGTTAGAAAAAATGAGATTGCTTAGATGACGACTCTTTTTGACAGCTCCACTGGAGTGGGTTGTTGTATTGTAATCTCGTTGAATTATTACTGAATTGACATTCCTTCTAACAAAAAAAAATGAAATGTTCCGATTATCAAATATATGTCGAATAATATATACATGTCGTTCTAAAATGATATGCGAACTCCGTAAAAACTTGGTAAGATTAATTTTTGGAATTCTCTCCACATAGCGGTCTAGTAATGTAGTGTTATTCTTTAAACTGCAAAAACAATAAAAGAGGAGTATTACTGGAAAAATGGTAATCAAAACTCGTAGAACCATATTGTTACTAGAGACGGTGATATATACCCTTCCTTACAAATACAAAACAAAGAAAAGCCAACTCAGTACTAGAGAACAATGAAAACAAAGAAAACTAACCATGAATGTCCAGAAGCAGAATAGAACTCCAATCAAGTCCACAAGAGTGAACTGTTTCAGAAGCAATACAATCCAATATTATAATTCTTTTGAAGCAACTATATGATGATGTCTCAAGTGAATATTGTTTGCAACACATAAAACTTGCAACTTAGACTGCCCTCAAATGTTTTAGTTCCCGTCATTCATGCTAGTTTTGTAGTACTGCGGGTCTATTCTATCTTAAACTAAGTTTGAGGTAAAGTGCAAAAGGAAAGAAATGCATAGGAATTCAATCTGACACTCACATTCCTTCTTCACCCGTGCCAACAACAAAAGTCAACAAAAGGCGAGCAATTCAGTGTCAGCCACAACAATCTCTTTTAAATAGAGACTGTAAATGGACGGTAACTGCAATGTCTGGGTAAAAGAGAAATGCTCAAACAAACAACTTATAATGAAGTGCATATTTACTCACATAAAGGGAAAGACATTATTTCATTACAGAAAAAAAAAAAAAACAACAAAGAAATATCAGAGGAAGCACTTGACACCTACCTATTCCTCATTATGATTCGCAATCATCAACTCCAATCCAGTACAATAAAATCAAGAACTCCCTATATCGTCTAAAAACCTCACCAAAGCTTATACCAACACAAGGGATGGCTCCAAAAATGTATATGAAGTTGTTCCAGATGTATCATGGGACCGTTCACAAGTGTGTGTGTGTATATATATATATATATATTCAAAAAGTGAGCATATTAAAGATGAATTTTTCCCATGTTTACACCCATAGTTATCTTCTGTTTGTTTGTTTTTTTCCGTCTGTGTCTGTCAGCCCAGTTGCTGGGTTTTTGTACTCTTCGTTTTGTTTAATGAAAGCTCTTCGTTGTTTGCCAAAAAAAAAAAATCAATATTCATCTCCTTTAAATTAGCATTTTCAAATCTATCTACATTTCTCATACCAAAATCTTCATACAAGCTACCAAACAGACATATACATATAGCAAGAAGTTCTGTTTTACCTTTCTAATTTCCTTCCTTTAAGACTTATGTAAAGCTTCTCATAGTCTGCAGAAACTGTTTGACAATGCTCACACCTGCAACAGGAAGGATTCATATGAATCATGCTCAACACATGAAACGTACAAACAAGAACGCAGCAAACAAATGTACAGAGCTTATCTGAAGAAAAACAAATGTCATAACACTTAATTGGCCATTGAATGATATAAAGGTAAACAAGTTTAAACGTCATACATAAAACTAATTGCTTCTTACTTCAGACTATAACTCGAAAAAACTTTTATAGCTGTTCAGCTCTACAATTAATTGCTTCTTACACAACTAACAGGGTTTAAGCTTCTCAAATCACAGAGCGGAGGGAGAGAGGGCTCAGAGAAACAAATATATTGCACAAGGATAACAGCTGGAAGACAGACATATGGACATAAACAGAGTTCAAAACCAGAAGAAATCCTTCCTGCTGATGACTACAAATTTTGGAATTGAGCAAATATTTGGCAATAAGCTTGATGAAACAGAACTCTGAGCTCAAAATCAAATTAACCATACCTATATTTAAGAATAAAAGACTGGACTTGTTTTAAAAATAAGGTGTATAACTTAGGTAGGAATTGTATAAGGTGGACAATACTAATCAAATTAGGAATCGAAACTTCAGCATAACTTCAAGAATTATTTAAAGAATAAAACCCTGAAACAAAAAGAAATTTATTAAAAAGCCTTATTTCATGAAAACATATCTGCAAAAAGAAACGAGATTATAATCCCCTAATGCAACTTACAGAAGATACATCTTTTATATTATATAGGAAACAAAGAAGTATAAAAAGAACAAGTACACAAACAGCCACACAAGCTTTGCCATATTTTGAGAATGTAGATCAAAGACCTACACAAGATGAAGTTTGAAGCTTCTCAGAACCATATCCTAAAGAACAGGCGGGATGGGAGAAAAGAAACAAAAAAAAAAACTGAAGGAGACATCATGAAAAAACATATATATTTTTTCTTTTCAACTAACTAAGAAATCTGTGCTCCAAATGAAGGTGAAGGAAAATTACTGATTAACTCTGTCATTAATCACATCAAGACGGTTTCTTTCATAATGCATAATAGGGTATGACAGCACAAAAAAATGTGTTTTTCTTTGCAACAAATTCATATGCCTCTGTAATACACTTGTATAAATTACAGCCAAGATTGATTATGTTTATGACAGCAAAACTAACCAGAAGCATAGACTTCCTCATGACTCCAGCATCTAATTCCAAAATCAGAAGAAATCCTTCCTGCTGATGATTACAAACCAAATCAACCATAAGATGAGACAAAGCAATTTAAGCAATCAAATAATAAAAGACAAAAAGGAATGTTACCAAATGAATCGTAAATCTTAACTCGAAGCCAAAATGAATTATTGTTCGTTAAAATTGAACTGTTATGTCTACAGCTCCTATTCTCAGACAGGGATAACATTGCCTTTTCTCAAGAGTCGAGAGTCATCCAAGAATCAGAAAAAAAGCCCAGAATCATTCCCAAATCCTCACAAACAAAATCTCAAAATTGTATAATTAAGAAAACTGAAATATATCTGAAATTAGAAGAAGCGATGCGACATTTTGGTTTGAAAATTAGATCTATAAATTTATATTTTAAGTAACTCGGGGCAGCCTTGCTATGCTACCTATAAATGAACACGTTGAAAACTAGATCATGTTACAAAGACTTGGAAACAAATTCCTAAGGTAGATGGCATTACAGCCAGCTACTGGAATCCAAATTGCATGGCAATGTTTCTGCAAATCAAAATCCAGAAGTTGCTTTTTACTCTCAATCCAATTCAATTCAGTTCAAGCAATTGAAGCATCCAACCACTATCATGTGAATGCTAAGGGTTACCAATTTGTATCCATGAGTATGATGTTTGACTCAGTAGTAATTCCAAGTTATTATGCATAAATACAAACAGAGAGGTAAGGAAGATGGGTTTTAGCAGGTGTTGTTTCCCGTAAATCCGCAATGAGAAAATAAATCAAAGATAATCCTTTAAAGATGTTATTAGTTGGAAGAGAGTTGCAGATACTCGAAAAAACCCAAATCAGAGAAAAGGCATCGAATCAGACCCAAAAAAATCAAAGAAATACCTGTGAGGGAGGGAGACCATCTTCTGTCAGCTTTGTAAGAACTGAATTAGGAGAAGTGAGAAACATAGAAGAGATTACAGAGAAATGATAAGAATAAACCCTGCAAATTAAGAAAATGACAAGAAACAAACCACATTAGAGGGGTAACTAAATCCTGCGGCTCCAGGGAGTTGTCAAACCAATAAGTTAAATGAAATTATCAAACAAGAAAATGGTGAACCAGCGAAGAGAAGAGAAGAAGGAGGAGAGCCGTAAAACGGTAAAAGATCAGAAGGAGGTGAGGTAAATTGTCCACTTCAATATGGATATTCTGGGTATCTTGAAAAATCACCAGTTGTCCATCGAGAAAGTAAGTGGGCACAGAAACGCAACGCCAAACGAAGGGGACAATACGGCGGGTAAGTTGACCACGACGACGGCATTGGATTTAGAATATAGTTTTGTATTAACGAAATTTTCCAATAGCGAATAGCCAAATGAAAACGCCAAATCATTAGCCAACAAATTAGCGAACAAGAAAGGAGTGTCGGGTCGGCAGAGTGGTTGGTATTGTATTTAAACACATAGTTGCGTCTTCCTCAGCTCATTGTAATCAATTAATTTGGGTCTTCGATACCCACAACACCAATACCGATACCAATACCAATACGATGCTCATTATCCTGAGCTTGCTATTGCTATTGGCTTCTCCAATCTCAACCTCCGGATCCCAAGTCAATGTCTGGCCCAAGCCAAGAAACTTTTCGTGGCCTGAGCCGCAGGCCAACCCTCTCTCCCCTAATTTCAACATCATATCTCCAGATCATCGATACCTTTCCTCCGCCGCGAAAAGGTACCTGCATCTTATTCTCAGCGAGCACCACCGCCCCCTGGTGGACCCCTCCTCCTCCGTCCGCGTCAACACTTCTGCGCCGCCATTGCTGACCTTGGCCATCACGGTGTCCGACCTCACTGCTCCACTTCACCATGGCGTGGACGAGTCATACACACTTACAATCCCCGCCACCGGAGGTACCGCCAGTCTGACTGCCCAGACGGCGTGGGGAGCGATGAGGGGACTGGAGACGGTGTCGCAGCTGGTGTGGGGGAATCCGTCGCTTGTGGCGGTGGGGGTTTACGTGTGGGACTCCCCGCTTTTCGGGCATAGAGGGGTGATGCTGGACACCTCCAGGAATTACTACGGAGTTGAGGACATAGTGAGGACCATTCAGACCATGAGCGCCAATAAGCTCAATGTGTTTCATTGGCACATCACTGACTCCCATTCTTTCCCACTGGTCGTGCCTTCGGAGCCTGAACTGGCCTCAGAGGGATCTTATGGATCCGATATGCTCTACTCTCCCGCTGATGTTACTAAGATTGTGGAGTTTGGTTTGGAGCATGGTGTCAGGGTTCTCCCGGAAATCGACTCACCTGGTTAGTCTTGTGCTGAATTCATTCTCTTCTTACTTACTAATTTGCATCTCTACCCGATCGATTTCAGTACGTTTGTGAAATATACATATATAGTACCTTAAGGGGCCTTGATTTTAAGAAACTCGATCTTTACTTTACTTTAGGGGCCGGGTAATAACACGTACATTCAGGAATCAGGACATACATTATGATATGATTTTAAGAAAACTTTTGGGAAATATGCATATATATGCAGGACATACAGGATCGTGGGCTGCAGCCTACCCCGATATTGTGACATGTGCAAATATGTTTTGGTGGCCGGCAGGAGTTGATTGGGCTGACCGACTGGCGTCCGAACCTGGAACAGGCCATCTAAATCCTTTGAATCCCAAGACATATCAAGTACTGAAAAACGTGATCCATGACGTGGCGACGTTATTCCCTGAACCATTTTACCATGGTGGTGCTGATGAGATCATACCAGGTTGTTGGAAAGCGGATCCAACCATCGGATCATTCTTATCCAAGGGTGGAACTCTTAGTCAGCTACTGGAGCTTTTTGTGAATTCCACATTGCCTTACATTGTATCCCATAACAAGACAGTGGTATATTGGGAAGACGTGTTACTAGATGAAAATATTCAGGTGCAATCGACAATTCTTCCCCGAGAGAATACCATCTTGCAAACATGGAACAATGGCCACAACAACACTAAACGACTTGTGTCTTCTGGATATCGTACAATTGTGTCATCCTCGGAATTCTACTACTTGGATTGTGGTCACGGTGATTTTACGGGGAACAACAGCATCTATGATCAACAAACAGGTAGTGACAGTACAGGAAATGGAGGATCATGGTGCGGGCCTTTCAAAACTTGGCAAACCATGTATAATTATGATATAACATATGGCCTCACTGAAGACGAGGCCAAATTGGTTCTAGGTGGAGAGGTGGCGCTTTGGTCTGAGCAAGCAGATCCAACAGTTTTGGATGCACGAATTTGGCCGCGAGCTTCAGCAGTCGCCGAGTCATTGTGGTCAGGGAACCGGGATGACAAAGGTATCAAGAGATATGCAGAGGCAACGGATCGATTGAATGAATGGAGGAGCAGAATTGTTGCTAGAGGTGTTAGGGCTGAACCCATTCAGCCACTTTGGTGTATTAAGAATCCAGGGATGTGCAACACTGCCAACACACAATAAATTCATTCGCTTAAATCATCAAAGATTTATGTAAAAGGATGTGAATCGATCTTTTTTTTATTTTTGGTGCAAGGAAATAAATTTTATTCGTTTGAATTTTGAACCGCATAATATTTATACAAACTAAAACTGCTAAAATTGTGAAAGATTGGATCTCATTTAGGAAATTTACCCATTTTAAAGATTATTCTTCTTGGGATGTTTTACTCGATATTATAAGTTAAAATTTCCAATTAGCTAGATAAGTAGTGGCATGCACCATTAACTTAAATGTAACTACGTACACTAAACCTGATTACTTGTTGATTGAATGTGCAGGCCAGCTAGGGTCAAGCATAGCTAGCTAGGCAAGTGCAAGTAACTAAATTTGTAATTATGTAAAACAGGTATAATTAGTATATAACGAATTAACCCTGGGCCAGGTATAAATAATATTGGATGATGAATTGGGATCCAATGGATGATCTAAATCGTTGGAAGAGGCAGAGGCAGACATGAATTAATGGCGCAAGAATTAAGGTAGCCTGGAAAGGTGGTTATATATAACAGCCTGAGTCTGTTAATGGTCGATCATAGGGATATTAATTAGGCGCCAGCTTGCTCTTGCTAGCTAGCTCGATCGATCGATCGTATATATTCCGAGATCCCTAATCAGTCTATATATATATATAGTGATTCCTTCCAGCTTTCCTATCAAAGCTTCCTCCCGCATCTCACCCTGCTCAGCGCAGGGAGGAGGCCAACGCGGGAAGGAGAAGGAGGAGATCTTGAAACTCATCGATCGAGACTAGTCTCGATCTATATATCTACATCGATCTCCCAACTATATATAATATATTTAATTTATTGATCTATCTATAACAAACAATAATGGAAAACCAATCTGGCGCAGACAACAAGCAGCTGGTGATCGCCATCCCGGCCGACCAAACCAACCTGCAGCTCAAGGAAGCCACTGAGGATCATGAAAATGCAGCAGCCGCCGCCACTAAAAAGAAGCGTGGACGTATGCAAATTCTGCAGGTGGCCATGTTTCTGCTCCGACGTCGTCCTGGCAAATCTTCCAAAGCCCCCTCCGTGGAAGCAGTGGCCTCCTCCAAAGGCGCCTGGAAGCGCCTCGTGGGGTCCATGCGCCCGTTGCACCTCCAAGGCAACCAGTCCTCACCCCCACCTCCTAATGACAATCCATCTCTATTCGAGATCGCTGCACCTACTACTCCAACGGGGTCCGAATTAGGATACGAGGACGTGCTCCCTCCTCCACCCATGTCTCCGGCCCACTCCACCGGTCTCATGTCCACTTCCTCATCCGAAGATGGCATACAGAGCCGATACGCTTCTGCGGTCAATCTCCAAGAGCTGGACCGGAGCGAGCAGGACGACGGCAAGCTTAAGGGTGCTAACATATATGGTGGGGATGACCAGATCGACGTTAAGGCTGAGGAGTTCATAGCTCAATTCTATCATCAAATGAAGCTTCAACGCTCGGATTCCAGGGTTGCGAGGTCAATTGGTTGAACCAACCAACAACCCTACGTACCGCAATGCCGATCATGCATGCTAATTAATGCTCATCATCAATATATAATTAAGTTGAAACTAGCTATCTAATATTGTTGCATCATGCCCATGGCTGCAGTTAGTACAGTTACAACTTAATTATATCATGCATGCATGTATGCCGCTTTGGCTAACTGGGTACCATTATTTATTGATTTATTGATATATATATATGCACTAGCAATGACGGTGTTCGCATTTTATTTTATATGCGGACGTGCGCATGTGAATGAGACTATATATATATATATATGATCTAGCTTAAGCTGGAGTAACTTAAATCGATATGTATTATAATTTTAATAAGTACGTACTTATGGTGTAATTATGCTAACCATACAAAATTCTAACGACAGTCGATAGATCCAAAAACATAAGAAATTACGGTGGTAAACAAATTAAATCACTGCACGGACAAGATTTATATAAGCAAGCTTACGAACGAGTGATTACTTCTAGGAGTTGTCCTATAACCCTATCAGACTTGGTATATATCCTTGATCGGTTAAATGTGGATCGACTGAGAAATAAAAAATATAAAAAATATGTTCATTTAATTAGTAACAGAATTTCTTTAGTTCTTAATTCCCTGTCAAAGGCTTCAATGCGTCTTAGTTACTCTTCCCTCTTATCTCTCTTATCAGACAAAGAATCAATTAGTGTTGGATGGCTTCATCTACAAACACACTGTTATGTGAAGTCTCCATCCCACAAACTTTTTGGAAAAAAGTCACAAAATAAGTGTATGAAGATTAGAATAAGTTTTTACTCAAGTTGCAACTACTGGGAGGCTTGATATACAAGTCTCTAAAATACAGTGCCTGCAAAATTACAAAGGTAATGCCAACTAAATATTTTGCTAATACAGGGGGTACAGGTTTGATATCTTTCTAAAGTTTTATATACATGCCTTTCATGTGTAAAAACCCAGAAACAAGACCCCAAAATAAAATCTCAAGTATTACAAACGCTAGGGTACCCCAATTCTTTGAGTGGAATATTGCCTGCAATAATGCTTCTGCTCCATCAACCTGCATGTCATATTCAGTCTGAAGTATTTAGTATATACGTAATTTAACTCCGAACCAATGAACATGTTCAGAACTCCTCAAGTCTACAGTAAAGTATCTTGAAAGACTACAGCAATAGGTTTCTTCTCTCTAGCAGAGAAGAAAGGTACTATACCAAATTGTTTTCAGGGGACCGCCAATAAAAGCCTTGCAATCCTGCTGAGAAAAGGTCACAAGCAGCCAGAGCATATATAAGGAGCGCATTCATCCCCATCCATTGTAGCAATACTGTGGGCTTTCTGAAACGTTTGACATCAACCTGCATTTACATAAGGTATATATAATAAGCCACATAAATCTTTGAACATTTTTCTGCGATTTGATTCTTCTTCCTCCAAGCCTCCAAAATATCATTCATCGCTATGTCAACCATTGTAATAAAAGGATTAAGGACCATTATATATGCAAGTGAAGCACAATCAGTCAAAGGAACCATGTCAATTATAAAATCTGTTCTCACAGTGTCACAATCGCAAATGAAATTTAGTAAACCATTCAAGTTTCCTAAACGTATCTGTATCAGTGCAACAATGCATAGAATTAAATCAACCCATCTGATCACTTTCCCTAAAGGAATACCTTTCACTATGTATAAATTTGATAGGAATGCCTATCAAATTAGATCAATTTGACAGCATGGATATCAACAATTCAATCACGATTAAACTCATGCATAGAAATACAAACTTACTATGTAGAAGATAATACTTAAGATCAAGCCTGATACTCCTGCTGTAATGCATGTATAGCTCATTGTGTACAGTGGTTTACAGAAAGGAATACCTGATACAACTTGCCATTACTCAGAGGATACACATTAAACTCCTTATGCAAAATGAGAAGAAAAAGATATTTTTAAGTAAAACAAAATACCTAGCATCTCCAAAACAAAACCAAAGATTAGAAGAGGAAAGGAAGACATGCACCATAACAGAACCCTCTGTTTTTGTTCCTACAGCAAAAGAAAGGATTAAAGCCATGAAAACAATCCATCGAAGGGCCAAATCAAGACAACTGAAGTACATAACTTCACAACATATCACTATTCGATTTCAATGGATGGTCAGCACAAGAAGCATCATACCTTAAAATGCAGTAATATGTGCCCAAAGTGCAATCCCACAAAACAAGTAACAGAAGCCATCAGAGAACTGGGAAATTAAGAAAAGAAAAAAAAAATCAAAGACCAATTATACTTATTAATTGATAAGAATGACATACAACATGTAGCGAGGGGACAGAAATCAACCTTAAGATTCCCTCTGGGTCAAATGGTGCAAGGCACCAGCCAGGAGCATTAGGTGGCAGAGGTCCATAGTCAGGAGAATTAATACTGCATTCCTGTGGCACACAGGGTTAACATCTTTCAACTAACAATCATAAACTGTGCTAAAAGAGGGTAAAATCCCTGACACATTCAATAATGTAGTTATGAGCGAAGGCCTAGGAGAATGACCTTTGTTCTTCTGTAAACGGGATGTTGATAAAGATGATGTTCACCCAGAATAGCGCGATCAATAAAACCAACAGCATTGCAAGGAGGTTCAATACTACTTCTCACATCACAATAAATCTACGAAGTAAATATGAAGTTTCAGTTTGGAGGCAACTAAAGGGGCAAATACTCATAAAGTATGTAGACACTCAGAAAAGCAAGCATATACCATTTCAGTTGTCAACACTGATTAAGTTATCAACATCACCTTCATGTCAAAGTGTTGAATATCTTATAAGTAACAACGAAGTTCAGCTGTGCACAAGGTTTCAAGTATATGTTTTGCCAATATCACGTGACATCATATTGATATCCTTGGATATTGTGAAGTAACTTACCATATTTCAACCAATATTGGGATGAAATTGAATATTTCTTCGAATAATTTGTTCAATGACGGAATGATATATTCTTAATTTGAGAGCCGATATATCTGAACGACCGATAATTGAAACAGACTCGTGCACCAAATTTAACAACCTCAGCATGGTCTATCCACAATTTGTAATGCAAAGAAGGCAATACTCACAGTTTGAGTACCAGATGAAAGAGCAGACAAATTCATGCGCGGAGCTTCATATTCCCAACTTGGAACTAAGAGGCCATACAGCAAGCTCATATAAAATGAGCACAATCCAATAGCAAACAACCTGCATTCAATTACAGAAGCTACAACGAGAATATAAAAAGAGAAAGAGAAACATATGCATGGGTAATCTAATTCTTTTAAATCTAAACATCAGCAAAAATTCCCTGACGCTGATTAAATTGCAATTATGAGGATAAATAGAAATATGTACTAGAACTAACCACTGACTGTAGTATTTCCTAGAAAAGTCAACCAGTGAGTCAACCCTGATGTTGTTAACAAGCCAGATTTCAGACATTGAAGCCAGCAGATATCCAACCGATATCCTCTGAAAATCACAATAGCAAAATAACTCCTCCTTAAAAACAGGGAAGAAAATGATACAAACTTCTAGATTCATTGACCATAATAGTAGAAAATTGGAAACTCCATGATAATACCTGTAGTACACCTAGCCAACGTATCTTTCCCACATCAACTCCATATGATAAATGTTTACGCCCGTGGAAATACCCACCTAAGAAGTAAGAACACATTCCAGAGGAGAAATAGACAGCCAATTTTGATTTACCACATCAAGTATAAATGACAGTAGAATACAATGTAAGCATGGAATATAAAGGAAAGAATTTAGTATTCAATTGAAGAAAATTACAACAGTTAGTTTCAATCAAATCCGAGCTTATCACAATGCGATGGAGCAATAGCAGCCTACCTTGCAGTAACAACCCCAAGAGAAAGAGATTTATTGCTCTAAGCATGACTTTCTTTGTGGCAGTTGTCTTGTTCGATATGTTCTGCATGGTAACAGACAGCATGAGTGCAGGCTGTTGATGGTTGCATTCTGTAATGCATTGCAGCAAATTAAGTGTTTTATTCAAGTCATTTGTGACAGAATTAGGACTGAATGGAAACAAGAAGCGGGGCAATATCGATCCTCATACATACCTTGAATGCAAGACCAACAGAGACACCAACAAGAAAAAGGAAAAATGGCATTACAAAATCAGCAAGTGTAACACCGAACCAGGGAGAGTGATTTATGGATGGGAAAGCTCCTCCAGCATCGTCAACCAAAATCATCAACTGTTAATTGAAGTCAAGTACAAGGGAGAGCTCATGAAATTAAATTAAACCAAGGGTGCCAATTAATGGTTTATATAATCAATGAACTCGAATTCAATTGAATCACTGTACATAAATCACATATGAAAGAAAAATAATATCAATCAGACTGGCATACGAGTTTGGCGTACCGCAACGGTGAGGCCACGGAAGACGTCGAGAGAGGCGATGCGTTGATTGGGTATCGGAGCACCTGCGCCGTTGGATGGTACAATTCCTTGGGATGAGTCTCTGTAGAGACGAAGCAGAGGGGCGACGTCAGCGACCGCAGACATTTTTCTTCTTGATCTCAGCCGCCTGACTCAATCACTCACTCTTGATTTTTATCTTCGTTTCTCTGCTTCAGGGGCAGTGAATCAGTGATCGGTGTGGTCAACGGTTTATGCAAGAAACGGTTAGTTGACGACGGACAAGTGGCGGCTCCATGCCACGTTTTTTATGTGGATGCGGGGATGGGGCGAAATTCCCCGTGTGCCCATCCCTTGCACAAGCAGGCTTCGGGATAACTGCTATCCAGTGTTCAACTTATAATCACCGGTCCCCAACAGCTAGGCATATATGGTGGTGTTTCTTCCCTAGCTTCTAACCCCGGCCACTGAGAGTTAAGAAGAAATTTTGAACAAACTTTGATGGCATGGGGCCGGGCTATAGATGTTTGTAATGGTAATTAGAGAGGTCTTATCCGAAATGAAAAAGGAGAGTTAATGGCTGCTTGTACAAGCATGCAACGTACATTGAAGAAATAATGTGCTCTTAACTCTTACCGGTAGGCGGTATGGTATGGGACTATGGGAGAATGGAATTAAATATAAAATTAATGGGAGTGATTTTTGCACTCCCCACACTCCCCTTTCAGTTTTTAATACTTCTTTTATGTTTATACCACTAGATTTCCAGAACTACCCTTCTCCTTGTCCCTTGTTCTATTCTCAATTTCTCGGCAAGTTTCTCTCTCTCCAATGCGAAGTTGAGAACTTGAGACCCGAGCATGCACTTTGCAGACGATCAAGCAATCATCAACAATTCGACATACTGAAGATCCATATGTTTTTAATGCTTGGGAAATTATGGAGGGGCTTGAAGTACAAAAAAAAAATATTTCAATTTTGGCCAAGAAAACCTGAAATAGGGTTCTATTTGTCCCCATTTTTTCCTGGGTTTGCGAATTTTGATGTAGGAGTCATTGAAGTTGTTGAATTACATTGGGTGTCCCATGAATTGGAAGAGATTAATGATAGAGAGTGGGTTGGTGATGTGAACGTAAAATACGTTCACAAAGTGCTCTAAATACTTGGATGGATGCTATTCTGAAAGCTTATTTGTCGGTTTAATGTTTGTTTTCGTGTTTTCAGGGAAAATATGTGAAAAATGCTAATTTACACATAAAAGGTGAATTTTGGAGATTTACAGCGCAATATCGGAAAGTCAACCGTGACTTTTCGATTACCTGATGACACCGGTCATCATTCGGAGGTGGAATATAACATTGTACGAAGATTTTGGAAACCGTTCCAAATCCCGGCAATTTTGCCGGTGAACCACCACTCACGGAGGCGCAACCACCACACGCGGTGGTGAAACATATTTTAAATCTCTATTTTATTTTCCCTTAGTTATACTTTATGTTTATGTTTATTTTTATTCTCTTTTATTATTTATTTTATTTTATTATTTTTATTTATTTTATTATTTTATTTTTCTTTTCTTTTGTTATTTTATTTTGTCTATTTGCTGCAGCCATGTTACCCATGTTACCCAGCCACCACCGAGCTCACTCCACCGGCAGCATCTCCAGCTAGCTTCCACCATCGCACTCACTCCTTCAATTTGAATTCAAATTCATCAATCCACCATCTTGCACTGCTATTCTTTCTCTTTAAATACCAGAAACTATTCTAGTTTTCTTTGGCCGGGGCTTCTCCCCGCGCCACCAACTCTTTCCATCTCTTTTCCCCCTCCATATTTCTCTGGCGTTCGTGTAGCTCACCTAGCTGCCTTCTCTCTGGTTACTCACTCACTCTGTCTTCAAAGCGTCCGTGTACAGGGAACCTCCCTGTGCCTTCTCTTCTCACCTCTCTGCAAACACTCTCCTCTATCTCTTCTCTTCTTTCCAGAATTATCTAAGCCCTTATTCTTTCTTCTCTGTTCTTGTTCTCACAATTCACGGCAGCTCCTCTACCCAATCCAGTTCACCACAGAAACTCACTCACAGCCTCCCTTCTTCTAATTAACAAATCTTTTCACTCACTCCCCCAATCCATCTACAATCACACACAAACATCACAACCATCATCACCTTCACCCCAGCACAATTTAATCTGCAAATTAATCAATTTAAGTTTCCAAACAATTAACAAAAGTGTGATTAATTGCAGGTTAATATTCACCATGCTCTGCTCTCTGCTCGCCGCAAAGCCCATGCTTGCAGCTGCTGTTCATCTCGCCGGCGTCGTGCCAGTTCGCCGCACGAACCCAGCTCCGCCGACATCATCCCGCTGCATCTCTCTCACCTTGCGGCCATCACGCCCGTGCCCAGTTCCGGCACCACATCCCAATCCGGCTTCGCCGCCAAACCAGCTACCATCTTCTCTGCCGTCTCCTCGATTTGCCGGCATCGTTGCTGTCCTGCTCTTCACCGCCATCTTCCACCGCCGGCAAGCCTAAGACCGAGCCCAGCTCGGATTTCCAATCACCGTTGCCGCAGCTGCCTAACCGTCGCTGCTGCAATCAAAGCCCAAAGACGCCGCCGCTCAACCCAGACCATGTCGGCGTCCTTCCCAAGCCCGCGCCGCCTCATCTCCGTGCTTCAATCACTCAGACCGCCATCAACATCGTCGGCGCTGCATCTCTTCTCAGCCGGCGCCGATCCCATCTGCACTCCATCTCGCCGGCATCACACCTGCTCTCGCCGACGCTCCCAAATCCGCCGGCCACCTCTCTTATCCACCGGCGACCCACGGAGCAGCTCTCTCTCTTGCTCTGCAAAGAAGAATGAAAGAAGAAAATTGAAATAAGAGATGTGAGAAAGCTGACCTCGACAAAACAAAGAAGAAATCACGTTGAAAAGTCAGACCATGGGAAAAGTCACGGTCAACCAAAGAAAAGTCAAAGCATGGGATTGGGCTGCTTCTTATTTGGGCCTCCAAGCCCAATTGCCACAAAGCCCAAGGCCCAATTCAAAGTGCTCTCTACACCCGAGCTCCCGAGCCTTCACGAAAATCATGGCGAATCCGATAAGATCCTTCGTCGGAATTAAATGAGCATTTCTCTCTCAAACTCAATTTATTTATATTTGTTGTGTGATTTATTTGTATTTTGAATATTTGTTTAATTTGAATATTTGTGTGATTTAATTATATATTGAAAAACCCAAAAATATGTTTTTAATTCATTTGTGTGTTAGTTTAATTTCTTTATTGTTGGTGTGTTTTATTTAAGTGTGTTAGTTAAATTGTATTTGAATTTGTATTATTCTTGTTTTATTTGTTTTATTTTCAAAAATATTAAAAAGCCAAAAACATTTCCTTTTAATTATTTCTTGTTTTCAAAATAATTTCAAAAACCCAAAAAGATTATTTTTGTGTATATTGTTTATTTTTGTAAATAGAAACAATATAGTTTAATTAATTTCGTGACATTAGAAAAGTAAATAAACAATCCTCTGTGGGAAAAACCCTTACTTCCCATTATACTATTCAACGACAAATTGTTAGGAAGTTTAGGTAATAATTAATGACGTCGGTTTTACCGCATATCATTTTGGCGCCGGCTCGCCGGGGATTGTTTTTACTATTTACTTTTTTTACTTTTTACTGTTTACTATTTGTAAATAATACTTGTAAATAATACTTACTAATTATACTTGTATATATTGTTACACATACTTAGTAATAATTTTACTTAGGTGTCTTTTGTATAGTTGATTATTTAAGTTGTTGTAAGTTGTAACTTGAACGGAAATAGGTAAGGTCCTTTTATTAATATTGGCCTAAACCCTTCATTTGTACCTTTTTAAGGTCACTTGAGTTGAGGGCGGCCTTTATTAACACTTGGAGAATTGTCGAACACTTAAGTGCTTTCTCAACTGAGTAAGGGGCACATGAATGGTGTCTAGATATGATCAAGACTCTGGGTGACGGGTTTGTAAAATTGGATTCAGAGGACTTGTCCACTAAATGAATCCTGCCTCTCGCTTATCTCTTGTGATCTGGCCATTCGCCTTCTGAAAACACGGAAAGTCATTTAAGTCAAGGCATTGCACCTAGGCCGTACGTCCACCTTGAATTACCGCTTAGAATCAACTTTGTTTTTAACTATATTTTGGACAAATTAACATTACTTGTAAATAAAATATACGTAGACATAGAAAATTTTATTTATTCATTTTGTATAGATAATTTGGGACACATTTTTAACTTTGTAAATATTTTGTTTTCATTTTGTAAATTTTATTACTAACTTTTTCATTTTTATAGGGAATAATCCGGGTTATTCGGAAATTTTACCACATACATCGGAGCATACGTTTAGGAAGTCAAGGTTGAAAAACCTTGAGGTTGATGTCTTGTTGGTGATTTTCGGTATCCTCGGGAGTAAAAAGGTAAGTTTTCTTTTCACTCTCATTATTTTTCTGTTTAAAAAAAAAAAAAAAATTTGTGATTAATAAAAAAGAAAAAAGAAAAAAAAATGTGTTTGTTTGTTTTACTGTTTTGTAATTATTTATTTTCACTTTTTATAATTACTGTTTGTTTGTTTTGGGCTTGTTGTAGTTATTTGTATTGGGCCTTAAACCCATTTGTTTGTGTGATTGGTTAGGGTTTTAGGTTTCGAAATAAAATAAAAAAATAAAATAAAAATAAAAATAAAATAAAAAAATTTAGCCCATTGGGCTCGTGTCATTCACGAAGCCCAAAACCCGTAACCCAAGCCCATTTAGTTTGTCGGGCCTGTTCGTTTTTAGGCCCATTTGTTTAAGCACACTAATAATGGGCCGGAGTTTTCTTTGGCCCTGGCCCAGGCCCACTTTAAGGCCCAGACCATTTCGATGGCCCAAGCCCGTTTAAAGTGTCGGCAACCTTTGCGCGTGTTTCACACGCGTTTTCACTATTCACTTTACGACTTTTCGTAAAGTATTAAAAAAATAAAATAAAAAAAATAACAAATAGAAAATGAAAATTTTTTTGATTGGGCCGACGCACGACTTTTGCGTCGGCCGAATTGTTTAATAAGCCGCATGCATTTTCACTGTACGCTTTGCGACTTTCGTCGCCCGATCCGCAATTTGCGGGTCTTCTGTCTTTGGCACGTGTGCAAGCGTGCATGCGTGTGCGCGTCTTTCCCCTTCCCTTCTGTTTGCGTTAGTTTCCTTAGGACATTTCACGTTTTCCCTTAGTCTCTCTCTCTCTCTCTCTCTCTCTCGTTTTCTCTTCGTGTTCTTCATCTGTTCTTCAGTTTTTCCCAGAAAACCTCCCAAATCCCAAAAGCTTTCCTCCTTCCCAACCCACAAATGGCCAAAAGAGTTAACTCCTTCAGTGAGTTGTTTCAGGCAGGTCCTTCAGAGAACCCGATCTTTGAAGGCTTGGCTGAAATAATTCCACCGAGCATGCTCAATAGCGCCGATGCTAGCATGCCGACCCATCCACAACCACAACCGCAGCCACTACCCCAAGCACCAATCCTGGTTGCTGATCCACCCGCCGAGCCGGAAGCCACTCCTGTCTATAGGAGATTTCCGAGGACGAAATACACCAAGGCTCAGAGAGATGCACTAGCAGCTTTCTTTGCGGTGTATGCTCACCCCACCAAACCACAACGACAAAGATTTGGTCCAAAAATCGGACTAGAAGAAGACCAGGTCTACTATTGGGGGTCGAGAAATAGGAAGAAGTTCGGTATCCAGACGTCTGAGCAGCGTATTGCCGAGCTAGAGAGAAGAAACGATGAGCTGGTGAGCAAAAACGAGGAGCTTCAAATGCAGAATCAACGACTCGTCGATGCTCTCCACAGCGGCATCTGTCCCAATTGCGGAGGTCCTGTTCCGCACTCAGATGTGCCTAGGCGAAGGCTCGAAGTTGTTCCTCCACAACAAGAGCCTCTTCTCGAGTTGTCCGATGATTCGATCGACTTGGACCACTTGAGACGGGATGTGCGGAGCCTCATGCCTACACTTATCGAGCGCCCATCCGTACCTGTGCCATCTACTCTTCCGGGACCTGCTCACGATCTTGTCGGAGTCCACACCGACTTGATCTCGGATATCGCCCGCAAGGCCAAACACGAGCTCATGCTCATGGCCACTGCCGGTTTTCCTTTGTGGATATCTTCACCGACTCCCGACACTTCAATTCATCCCGAGACTCTAAATAGGGCCGAGTACTTGCGAGTGTTTCAACGTGGCGAGCCTGCGCCATACTTCAAATCGGAATCCTCGAGACACTCGGCAACCATCCACCTTCATCCGACCACCATTGTTGAGATCTTAATGGATGTTGGTCGATGGTTGCCCGTCTTCTGTAGCATGATCACAAACGCTCAAATGTTGGAGATCCTACCCTCCGACAACGCAGTAGGCTACGAGGAGCAGAAGCAAGTGATGTCGGCCGAGTTTCTGGTGCCATCAAACATTGTTTCGACTCGTGAAGTCCAGTTTGTTAGGTACTCCCACCTACAACTGGATGGAAGTTGGATCGTTGTGGATGTCTCTGTGGATGAACTGCGCTCAAATCAGAAGCCTTCCGTGAGATCTATATGCCGAAAACGCCCCTCCGGATGCCTGATTCGAGACTTGCAGAATGGATCTTCCTTAGTCACTTGGGTGGAGCACGTGGATGTACGCGAAAAGGAGATGAAGGCCATTTTCGAACCTTTCGTTCATTCAGGGTTCGCTTTTGGTGCAAAGCGTTGGATCTCAACTCTCCAACGACAAGCCGAGCGCTACATGTGCGCAACAGGGATCCACACTTCACCCGGTGACTCGATCATTTCTCCTGAAGGAAGAAGAGGCCTAGCGGAAATGGCAAAACAGATGACGATCTGTTTCTTCAACGACATCAGCAACTCCACGTATCATCACTGGACTTGTTCAAACCGAACAAGAGACACTCGAATGGAGGTCAGGACCAACAAGCGAAGGGGTGATCCGAGCAAGCCCCCTGGAGTCAATCGTACTGCTGGTTGTTCTGTCGTGCATCTTTCCCATCACACCAGGATCTTTGAGTTCCTCAAAGATGTGCATACGAGACCGCTGTGGGATAGTATGTCGATGGACAGCTCGGTACGTGTGCTAGCAAACTTCACCATCGGTCTTGACCCGCGGAACCAGATTTCGGTGCTCGCCATAGATAGTCACAACGACTTCCTCATTCTTCAGGAGTGTTGCACCGATGCAACGGGGTCGTCTGTGATTTATGCGCCGATCAACCATTCCATTCTCCAGTGTTTGTTATGTGGAGTTCAACCGGAGCCATTTCCGCTTATGTCTTCAGGCTTCTCCATTCTGCCTAACGTATCCGGAGCTATTCTTGATGGAACATTACTGACTATGGTGTTCCAGATCTCGGTGAAGGCTACATTAGCCAAATCTGCCGTGGAGTCGGCAACTACCCTCGTCCAGGACACACTTCAACGGATCAGAACCGCAGTCAACTAAGGAGCAAACGTTGGATGCAAGGCCCTGCTAGCCTTATTTGTGACTGTTGGTGACTTGCTTCGGGAGGAGCTTAATGATCTTCAAGGGGGAGTTTTTCTTTAACCTTTCTGTTTATTTTTGTTTCCTTTTTCATTTGTATAAATGTTGTGTGTTTATTTCTGTTGTGTGTTTAAATTTAATAACCATACTTGAATTTTTCATTTCGTGAAATATCTGTCTAACATTGAGGACAATGTTTAATTCAAGTGTGGGGGGAAAGTTTATTAAAAAGAAAAGAAAAACAAATTTTGTAAAAATTTGAAAAATTCAAAAAAATATTTTACTTGTTTTCGTTTTCTACTGTAACGGTATCTCGACTAAATCATACTTACTCCCTTGGTAGCGTTGAACCTACCATTGCACTAAGTAAGTCACTGTGGTCACGTATTGTTACGTAAATTGAAAAAAATCAAAAAAATCAAAAAAATTACAAAAATATTTGCTTATGTTTTGTGTTTTTGTGTGTTTTGTGCTTTGTTCTTTCCAATTCCGATGATGAGTTGAGTTTAATTTGTTGTGATTAGGAGAATGTTGATTATATGGTAAGGCTTTGTGTGATTTGCTTTGGATTTAATTTGCATAACTTATGATTGCTCGAAATTCCATATTCACATAACCTGTGTTGATTAATTGATTGCAATCCGAGAAGCACATTTGAACATACATTGTCATGCATACCCAGAAAATGTGAGGATTTGAGCCTGTTGAATATTCACATGTATGCATTATTCATACATTTACTCGTTCTTCATGTGTGCACAATTCATGAGTTTTTGAACCTAGAACTTGCTCATTGACCTCTCGAAACTTTTTATTAATCTGTGATGAATTGAAATTGATTAAGGCATTAGTTGAGCACCATGGCCAAATATTCACCATCCATTTAAACACGAACTTTAGGAATCCCCTTTTGAACTTATCACTCATTAGCCGTTTCTTTTGTTCACCCACACCATCTCACCCATGTTTTATTGTGTTTGCAAGACGATGATAGTGACTTCTTATATTCTTATGCTTCGGATGTATAGTATGTACCAAAAGGCAAGTGTGGGGGTGCATTTTATTTTGTTGTATTTGTTCATAGAAAGAAAATATATATATATATATATCAGAAACAAAAAGAAGGAATAAAGTTCCTCAAGAAAAAAAAAAAAAAAAAAGAAAAAAAAATAGAGTTATTTTCTTGTATTATTTTCAATAAAAGGTTGGAGGAGAATAAGAAAGTTGTTTCGGGTATAGCATAGGTATGAGTTTCAAAGTCGTTGATTTGTCTTGCAAACATGTGAAACATTTTCATTTCCAGTCCCTTCATTCATCATTCACCATTTGCCATTCACCATTCACCCTTTGGCCCCATTACACCATTGCAAGCCCTTATGATTTAATGATTTGTGGATTAATTGTGGAGAGTTGGTTGATGAACAAGCTTATGGGAACACTACTTGTGCAATTGTTATGAGAGTAAACACTTAACCCTAAACACTGAGCGGAAATATTTAGTGAATCTTGTGAGCTTTAGTGGTTAATGTTGTTCATATGTGCCTATTTGATTGCTTGAAATTAATTGTACACTCGGTTTTCACGCACTTCACTCGAGCACGAATGAGATGTCCATGTTAAATACTTAGCAAATTCGTGAACCTTGTTATATAATTTTTATTCTCCTGTTTATAACTCTTGTGAACTCGTTGAGGGTTATGGTTGGAAAGAATTTCTGTTTTGTGTTTCCCTTTCTGTTTTTGTGTTGTTCTGTTTTTAGTTCTGTATTTGCTAGAGGACTAGCAAAAGTTCAAGTATGGGGGTGTGATGTGAACGTAAAATACGTTCACAAAGTGCTCTAAATACTTGGATGGATGCTATTCTGAAAGCTTATTTGTCGGTTTAATGTTTGTTTTCGTGTTTTCAGGGAAAATATGTGAAAAATGCTAATTTACACATAAAAAGTGAATTTTGGAGATTTACAGCGCAATATCGGAAAGTCAACCGTGACTTTTCGATTACCTGATGACACCGGTCATCATTCGGAGGTGGAATATAACATTGTACGAAGATTTTGGAAACCGTTCCAAATCCCGGCAATTTTGCCGGCAAACCACCACTCACGGAGGCGCAACCACCACACGCGGTGGTGAAACATATTTTAAATCTCTATTTTATTTTCCCTTAGTTATACTTTATGTTTATGTTTATTTTTATTCTCTTTTATTATTTATTTTATTTTATTATTTATATTTATTTTATTATTTTATTTTTCTTTTCTTTTGTTATTTTATTTTGTCTATTTGCTGCAGCCATGTTACCCACGTTACCCAGCCACCACCGAGCTCACTCCACCGGCAACATCTCCAGCTAGCTTCCATCATCGCACTCACTCCTTCAATTTGAATTCAAATTCATCAATCCACCATCTTGCACTGCTATTCTTTCTCTTTAAATACCGGAAACTATTCTAGTTTTCTTTGGCCGGGGCTTCTCCCCGCGCCACCAACTCTTTCCATCTCTTTTCCCCCTCCATATTTCTCTGGCGTCCGTGTAGCTCACCTAGCTGCCTTCTCTCTGGTTACTCACTCACTCTGTCTTCAAAGCGTCCGTGTACAGGGAACCTCCCTGTGCCTTCTCTTCTCACCTCTCTGCAAACACTCTCCTCTATCTCTTCTATTCTTTCCAGAATTATCTAAGCCCTTATTCTTTCTTCTCTGTTCTTGTTCTCACAATTCACGGCAGCTCCTCTGCCCAATCCAGTTCACCACAGAAACTCACTCACAGCCTCCCTTCTTCTAATTAACAAATCTTTTAACTCACTCCCCCAATCCATCTACAATCACTGATAGGCCCAAAATGAGCATCAATTTAAAAAAACCCTATCGGTAGTATTATAGTGCATAGTAGGGTATCGTTCACAACGGAGATCAAAGGGTGTACCTAACAAAAAATGTCACAAGAAATTAAATAAAATAAATAATAATTATTAACAAGTATAAAGTATAAATATATACATATGTACAAAGTAAAAGGGGGGTTTAAGAAATAAATTGAATGAAATAAATTAATTAATCTACAAAGAATAAATGAAATAAGATGGGATGAAACATAAAGAATATAAAATTCAGCCACAAGTATACAAGTTTACCAATTATGACCAAAATTAACCAATCCCTAGCCATGAAACCAAATTAACATATTAATCGACAATTATCATCCCCAAATAAAACCACTTTCATAAAATTAACCTCGACCACCTAGATTAACCAATCAAACATCAAAGGTAGCTAATCAAAACATGTTCAACCATAAAAGAAGAGTTGTTAATTAAAGTGCACGACCTAGTGACCCCATCTATCTACCTTTTTATTTTTTCGACCTCTTTCCAAAGCCTTTACTACTTGTGAATTAGAATTAAAGCCTAATTCTACCATTATATGAAACTTCAACCTTAAAACAAAAACATATAAAAGTTATCTACTTAAACAAAATCAAATAAACTAATAACTACTAGAAGAACTAATTAATTAGGCCAACAATTAAATAAACCCATAAACAAACTGAAAATTACATAATTCATGTTAACTAATACAAAAGATATACAAGAACAAAGAGATAAATTTAAAGGCTAAGCAAAATACACGATGAATAGAATGAAATCAACCACATTAACCTACCAATATCCAACTTGAACAAGGTTGTGTGGGAAAGGTGGGGTACGAAAGTATTAGGGAAATGAGGAGAAAAGAGAGGTTGCCCCCATTTAGTTTTTAAATGGAAAAAAAAAATAAAGAAAGAGAAAAAATAGGGTAGTGAAGGAATGGGAAATGAGTCATAGGAAATGTATTTAAAAGAAATCAAACATATAGGAAAAGAAGAAAATATAGGATTAAAATAAAAGAAGAGGAAAAAATAAAAGAGAGAACTTAGAAGGATAATCAGTTTTAACGGTTCTGAATTTTAATACGAATATCTACACCTTTATCAAAATTATCCAACTGGAATGGGGTTATCTTCGGTTGAGGGAGTCTTTTTGATGGGCCCTTTGGATTTGGCCTTGGGCCTTCTGGGCCGGAGACCACCTCTTGGGTGCTTTATTTTTTTAAAACTAAATAAATAACGAATTAGAACAACACAAAAAGTAGAAATGATATAAAGTTGTACATTGACCTATCAAATACCCCCACACTACCTCTTGCCCAAAACTAAAAAAACAACCAAAACAAAAGAAAAAACAACTTCAAATTTACAAGAGAAAGAGATAAAATATATACCACGATGTAACTTTAAGCTTTTAAGGAAAACTTCAATTACATGCCAATAGGACGAAACACATTACCTAAGACAAGAACACTAAATTTCGTTTAGGGTTTTTCTTCGACTATTCCACTTCACGACCTCCCACCACTACACTTATCATAGGCTTTCAAGGTAATGGGAGAAAAAAACAAAAAAAAAATAAAACAATTTTACTTTTTTTCAAACACAAACAACCACACTTTTTTCACCTCAACTTTCACACTTTCGACAAAAACTTCTATTCTTTTTTTTTTTTACACAACATTTTTTTACAACACCCCCACACTTCTTTCACAAACCAGAAAACTTTTCAACACAAAATACACCACAAGTCACAAAATTTCTCTTTAACACATGTAACAAACAGTTAATGTTTAAGCTAAAAACAGTAGAAGTAAGTAACAAAAAAAGGTAAAAACATGTTAGTAAAAGAGGTAACTAAAGGATAGTTTATAGGTAAGTGTTTACTACTTAATACTCTTTAACGATAATAAAATTACTTATTCAAAACAGGAAGAAGTAAAGATATAGGAATATAATAGGAGGTGACACTAAAACTGAAAGGAAAAATATATTAAACAAACAAACCCCTGAATATAATAAACCCTAACCACAATAAACACCGGACAAACACCAAAAAACCACAAAACAATTTTTTTTATTTTTTAATTTTTCAAGTAGGTAACAATACACAAAAGAAAATTAAGTAAATTATTTTTTTGAATTTTTAATTTTTTTAATTTTTTATTTTCTTTTATTAAACCTCCCCCCACACTTGAATTAAACATTCAATGTTAGACAAATATTTCATGAAAGAAAATTCAAGCAGGTATTGAATTTAAACACACAAACAAAAATAAACCGAAGTAAACACACAACGTTAAGTAAATGAAAAACATAAGTAGAAATAACTCCCCTTAAATCTTAAGCTCCCCCGACAATCACCAACCACAAACAAGGAGGTTGTCCAATTTCCTTAATGATCGATCCTTTGAATGTCTGGACAAGGGTTCGACCCACTTCGATGTAGCCTTCACCGAGACCGGAACACCTAGTCGAGATTCCTCAAGAATAGCTCGGTACTTAGGCATGGAGCTGAAGACATAAGCGAAATGGCTCCGGTTCAACTCCACATAACAAACACTGAAAGGAATGTTAATCGTAACACGCCCCCCCGAGAAGAGGAGTCGTGGATCTAGGCGAGCCAGAGGGTCAGAGAGGTGAAATTTGCTAGCACACGTACGAGCGTCCACGACTACTACCCACTTGGCTTGTCGCGTCTTTGAGGCGGGGAGAGAACGCCCGACGGACGGGGCACTGCTGTGCGCTCCTTCGGTCTCTCGGCGAACCCGACGTCGTAAGGGTTTGTTGCCCCGGGGGCGTGGGGTTAGATCCACCTTGCACCAACGACCCGAAGAACAAAGCAAGCACCCGGACCGTCCACCCGGACTAAGGAAGATCCTTGAAGCACGTTCGGTTTTCAGTCCGACTTTTTACCTTACCGGCACGAGACCACTTCCACCGGAAATACGAACGACGGACTTCCGGTCGAAACGAGGAAGGCCCGAAACTGGCGCCCCCCCTTGAGCCGGGCCAATCGCACCCCCTTCGACGGTAGGGGGGCCGACCGGTGTACGGGCGCCGTGAAACACTGCAAATCTGGCCTATAAGACGGAGAGACGAGAGTCGGTGAGTTATCCACAAAGGAAATCCGGCGGCCTGAGCGGACTCGTCTTTGGCCTTGCGGGCGATATCCGAGATCAGTCGGTGTGGACTCCGACAAGATCGGCAGGTCCGGAGATGGTCGATGGAATGGTGCGAGGGGCTCGACTAGTGTAGGCACGAGGCTCCGCACATCCGTCTTAAGTGGTCCATGTCGTTGGAATCGTCGGACAACTCGAGAACAGCTCTGTTGTGGAGGAACAACTTCGAGCCTTCGCCGTGGAACATCCGAGTGCGGACGATTCCACAGGGGACGATGCCACCGTGGAGAGCATCGACGAGTCGTTGACTGCAGTTGAAGCCTGTCTTGCTCACCCTCATCGTTTCTTCTCTCAGCTCGGCTACGCTCGGATGTAAGGATCGACTTCTTCTATTCGACCAGACGGTCTTCAGTCGATTTTGGACCAACTTCCGTTGTGGTTTCGGGGGGAGATACGCGAACTCCGGCTTGTGTGCGCTGTGGGCGCTCGGGGCTGGGTGGGGGGGGTGGGTGGGGGGTGGGCCAGTGGAATACCGACTGGCTTTTGTGGGAGTTTTGTTGGGGGTTTTGGAAAACGGAAGAACACGGAGAAGAACACGAGGAAGGTGAAGAGAGATAGGAAGGGGATAGGAAACTGCAACGAGGAAGCACAACGTACAGGCCAAAGCGCACAAGGAGTGAATTATAGGGGGTCGCTCATTTTTTTTTTTTTCTTTTTATTTTTTATTTTTTTAATACTTTACGAAAAGTCGTAAAGTGAATAGTGAAAACGGTAGACACGTGACCTTTAAACGGCGGGCATCGAAATGGTTTGGGCTTAAAGGGGCGGCAAATGCCTTATTGGTGGGCTTAACTAATGGGCCTAAAAACGAACAGGCGACACCTAAATGGGCTTGGTTTTGGGTTTGGGTTTTGGGTTGGGAAGAGTGGGCAATTTTATTTTTTATATTTTTATTTTTTTCGAAACCTAAACCCTAACCAACACACAAACGGGCTTAAGGCCCAATAACAAACACTAACAAACCCAAAACAAATAATGATGTAATTAGAACGTAAAAATAAATAATTACAAACAGAAAACAAAAAACACCTTTTTTATTTACAAATAAAAATTTCACTTTTTTTTTTTTTTTTAAAACAAATAACGAGAGAAAAGAAAACACCTTTTTATTCCCGAGGAAACCGAAAACACCAACAAGACATCAACCTCAAGGTTTTTCAACCGACTCCTAAACTATCCGATGTAGGGAAAATTTTTGAATAACTGGATTATTCCCTATAAAAATAAAAGTTAGTAATAAAATAGCAAATAAAAACAAAATTTACAAAAGAAGAATAAAATTTCCTATGTCTAAGTAAATTTTATTTACACAATACATTAAGTACGGGAACGAGGACTTAAGTGCAAGAGAAACTACACTTAAAGTCATGTTTAATCCAATATACCTAAAGTGTACAAAAATTTTCTTTTGTCGAATATAGTTGAAAAAAATGAAAGTTGATTCCAAGCGGTAACTCAAGGTGGACTTACGGCCTAGGTGCATGTGTGACTTAAATGACTTCGGTTTTCGAAGGCGAGGCGACTAGAGAATAGCGAGGGCGGATTCATTTGGGGACTACGGAGGCAAGCCCCTATCGACTTCGTCTGCTATAGTCCTCTGAATCCAAAAATGTCGCCCGGGCTCGACCTAGACACCATCCATGGCCCCTTACTCGGTTGAGAAGCACTTAAGTGTTCGACAATTCTCCAAGTGTTAATAAAGGCCGCCCTCAACCTCAAATAACCTTACGGTAAAATGAAGGGTTTAGGCCAATATTAACAAAAGGACCTTACCTATTCCGTTCAAGTTACAACTTACAACAACAAAAAATAACAACTATATAAAAACACCTAAATAAATTACTAAGTGTAACAAAATATGAACAAGTATTAAAAACAAGTAATAACAACAACTAGTCACAAGTAATATAGACAAGTAATATAAACAAGTAATAGAACAGTTAAAAAAATAGAAAATTATAAACAATAAAAATAAACAGTAATTATATACAAGTAATAAAAACAGTAATAATTACAAAAATTAAAACAGACACAAAAAAATAGGTTAGGAACATTTTCAATCCACGTCGACGGGCAAAGATACGCCCGAAAGGAACAATTAAAAAACCCTACGGTAGTAGTTAGTGCATAGTAGGGGTATCGTTCACAACGGAGACAAAGGGGACCTAACAAAAAGCACAAGAAAAAATAAAATAAATAATTATTATTAACAAGTATAAAGTATAAATATATACATAGACAAAGTAAAAGGGGGTAAGAAATAAATTGAATGAAATAAATTAATTAACTACAAAGAAAAAGAAAAAGAGGATGAAACATAAAGAATATAAAGTTCAGCCACAAGTATACAAGTTTACCAATTATGGACCGAAAATAACCAAGCTAGCCTGAAACCGAAATTAACATATGGGAAGGACGCAACTCCAAAAAAACCTAGAAAATAACCAAGCAACGTAACCAACAAAGCAATACAAAACGTCAACCAAAAGAGGTTGTTAATTAAAACAAGGATGTCATTCAAGCTTACGGAAGATTAAAAACTAGCACCATAGAAACACTTAGTTTGCAATTAAAACAAAAACAAAAAGTACTACTAAACAAAACAAAAAACGGTTCACATAGTACTAGAAGAACTAATTAATAGATCCAACAAAAAAAACCCAAAACAAAGAAAACATACAGTTGTGTTAACTAAACAAAAGATAAACAACAACAAAAAATAAAGGCTAAGCGAAATACAGTATGAATAGAATGAGATAATGAACGAAAGAACCAAGGGAAGCGGGGGGGGTTGAAGGGGGGGGGGGGACCCAGCTGAAAAGGGGAAGAGGAGAAAAACGAAGAACGACAGAAGGGAACGAAACACACATGCGTGACAAAAACCGGACCAAGGCAGGGGGGGTATAATGCACCGCGAAAGGGGCCTTAGCTTTGGATGGGCTCCTCAGATGGGCCCCACTGGGGGCCTCCTTCTGGGCTCAGGCGACATAAGGTTGCATTGACTCGAACCAACACTTGCTTATTCTCGGCTCATTGCAATAAAAACTACAAACACAAAAACTAAATAAAAACTATGAAAACTAACGACAAAAAGAAAAGAATAAAAGGACAAGCATACAATCACACACAAACATCACAACCATCATCACCCTCATCCCAAAGACAATTTAATCTGCAAATTAATCAATTTAAGTTTCCAAACAATTAACAAAAGTGTGATTAATTGCAGGTTAATATTCACCATGCTCTGCTCTCTGCTCGCCGCAAAGTCCATGCTTGCAGCTGCTGTTCATCTCGCTGGCGTCGTTCCAGTTCGCCGCACGAACCCAGCTCCGCCGGCATCATCCCGCTGCATCTCTCTCACCTTGCGGCCATCACGCCCGTGCCCAGTTCCGGCACCACATCCCAATCCGGCTTCGCCGCCAAACCAGCTACCATCTTCTCTGCCGTCTCCTCAATTTGCCGGCGTCGTTGCTGTCCTGCTCTTCACCGCCATCTTCCACCGCCGGCAAGCCTAAGACCGAGCCCAGCTCGGATTTCCTGAAAGTACTGGAACGTGTTTTTCTATGTCTGGGATTGAACAGATGATATCAATCCCAGTGTTCTGGAAAAACGAATACAGCAAGCTGGAAAAACAAAAAACAGCAAGAACACACAATATGTTGACGCAGTGTAAACCTCAACCTTGAGGAAACATCACTGCGAGGCTCAAGCCCAGAAGAACTTTAATCCACTATGAAAAGATTACACTTGAAGGATTACAATCACTAGCGCATCTAGTCTATGAATCACTCACAATCTTCTCTCACAGGAACACCTTCCTTGTGAATTAAAATACATGAATCAATCTTCAGTTCTATAACCTCTCAATCATTCATTCAAACATGGATCAGTGAATTTAACATCCTATGCTCATGCACTTTCAGAGATAATTACTAATCTCAACTTCTTTATCAAAGGCACGCTACAAAGAGATCTTTTTCACAGCAACTCAATAGGAGGTGTCTGCAAACTCCCACATGGTAAGATCTGTTTTATTATGGCAACGATCTAGCCCACAGAAACCCTTTGCCATATAGCAACTATTAAGAGTCAAAAGACTCCCTCTCACTTTAGAAGACCAAACCTAATCAACTTCCTGTTAGGAATTATCTTGATTAAAAACATAGGTCCTGCACACAAGATAAACATTAAGAAGGCAAAGCAAGACTCCTAATCAAAGACTACCACATGGCAACGTTTGATGTAGGAATGCCAAAACAATAATACTAACAATCTCCCCCTTTGGCATTCCTACACAAAACACAAATCCATTAGTCAAGATAAACGAAACAAGATAATCAAGATAACCCCCTTTTTTTGTCTAGGAATGACAAAGGAAATGCTAATCAAGATAATCTTGCAGCAGCGGCAGCATGAGTTCTTCCCATTCGCTAGACCTTGAAATCACACAATGTACCCGACATATAGCATGTTCTTCTTCTCCCCTTAGAAGAACCACTAGAGTTGGTAAGCAAGAAACTGCATCACAAGAAGCCACAAAAGTAGTGACCAGCACGAACAAATGATGAATATGTATGCAAAAAGTTTAATGCAATCACACAATGAGTAGAGAAATATCCACACACTAATAAGAGGGAAAGCTTTAGCCAAAGTATAGTCATAACTTCACATATAACCACAACAACACATTTCACATATGAATCAGTAAGACACAACAAAGTACAGAAGACTAGACGATTGGGGAGAAAATGGGGATTGTATCAGCTAGGACTGAGCACAAATTAAACTGGCCTAACGAGGGAAACAATTTTTTTTTTTTTTTTGCCATTCACACTTGATTTACTCACAAAATTTGTGATTCACATACCACCGAGGTGACCAAACCATTCCTTTTCTACTCAATCCATGTATCGTTCACCACGACCAGGCCCGATTACTTTAGGAATAGCCTGGCCATCAAATCCGTTTCTGCTAATCCTATACGTTCACCATGACCGGGCGTATCTTTGGGAATAGTCCGAACAGTCCTTCTCCCTTTTTTGAACAAGGAGCAAGAAACAATCAACTCATTATTTTGGACTGTAACCAATCAACCAAGGATATTTATCACCACGAAAAATAGTGTGCATGTGCAAAGCCAAAGGAGTTAAGAATTGTCCATGCTCACACTGCATGTCAAAACAAAACTCAAACCTTTCAACTGCATACTTATACTGGCTGAAAACTGCACTAAATCAACTTATCCCAACGGGTATACCCGCAACCTGTGGTTTGGAACCACAAAACCTTATACACTATACATTTCACACCAGAGTTTTGATACGGAAATTTTCAGAACTTGTGCACACACTGACATTGCTAGCGTTCAACTTGCAAAGCTTAAACCAACACAACAAACACCTTAAACAATTTTTTTTGGTCAAAAAGGCAACAGCACAAAATATGACATTAGCAGCACTTTAATAGCAACAAAAAGAAGAACAAGATAAGAAACACTACTACCCACGGGCAATAGCCAAACTACTGCGAGACGTCTTGAACTGTTAAAACAGCCAATGCGGTAAGAGGCAAGCCCCCGGGTAAACCAAACGATACGGGATTGTGGGAGACAACGAAAATTATGACTTTTTCACCCAAGCGTTTATTTTTGTCTTCGATGTTGGGTTGCAACTCTTTGCAGGTAGTTAAAGATTTTTGTCGTGTGGGTTGGATAATATTTTTTTTTTCTTATGCATCAATTGCACCTTGGACGAATATGTCCGTTTCCACAAAAGACATGTAGGACAAGATTTGGTTTAGAAACGTAGGACTGGTGCACGAGCGGCGCTTAGAGGGATTGATGACATGCCGATCCCGTTCGAGCGATTTGGATGCGACTGGGCATAAATTTCATCGTTTCTGCATAGGTGCAGCTGTCTCCTTTACAAGTGCGCAACTCTGTTGAGGGCCCTCATACCGAGACCTTCTGGTTACCATGAGTTTTGCCAAATCCTATCTCTTGAAACCTTGTCGGCTAACTCATTGTGATTTATTTCTGCCCGCAATCAACCTGCAATTTCTCATCTCTTGGGTTAGTAAAACTTTAAATTTGTTTGAGCTTTGAGCTCAACCTGCAGGTTCTTATTTTATGCCCAAGTGTCTTTTCGTCACACACACTTTGTGACGCATTCTTATCCTGCAAGGAATGAATTTGTTCAAGAAAATTAGCACGTTCATCTTCCCAAGATTTCAAACTAGATTCAAAACTTACCTCAACATCCCTTTTTTCTTTGTTAATGAGTTTGAAATTTTCTTCCAACTCAAAATTTCTCTTTTGCACTCTCTTGGTAGCTTTGTACAATTGCAAATATTTTTTATTTGCTTCCTCATCGGATACATCTTCATCACTTTCCGAATCATCTGATCTAGATGAATGAAGGGACGAAATTAGAGCAAGATTGTGTACCTCATTGTCACCAAGAACCTCCTCGTCACTATCACTCCATGTGGACTTCAACGCCTTACTGTTCTTGTATTTTTGTTTCCTGTTAGCACACTCAGCAGCCATATGACCAATACCACCACATTCAAAGCATTTACGTTTTTCTTCAAAAATTTTCTTTTGAGTAAACTTTGGCAATTTATCAAATTGTTTTTCAGAAGAAAATCCTTTTCTTTGATTTGAAAATTTTTTAGATGAGTTTAAAGAGGCATTTTTATTCTTCAAAAATTCTTTGAATTCTTTTGTAAGCAAATCCAAATCAATTAATTCATCCTCACCCTCACCCTCATCAACTTCAACTTCTTTTTCATTAACAGAAGAAAAAGCAATTTTTACCTTTTTCACGGGTATTCTCATCTCAAAAGTTTTGAGATTACCAACCAATTCATCAAGAGGGTAGATGTCCAGATCCTGTGCTTCTTCTATCGCAGTTTGCTTGGCTTGAAACTTGGATGGCAATGATCTAAGAAATTTCTTGACAATTCTGTGCTCTTCAATAGGATCACCGAGACTTTGACATTGACTAGTAACACTCAACAGCTTGCATGGAAATCATCAACAATCATCTTCACCCATGGACTGTCTCAACGGGTTTGTGAACGAACTTTTATTTCCTTCATGGTGGCTTCCGAAGACCCACCTTCTTAGCAGTGTCACAATGGTTATGCGGTCTTCTTTTGCTTAAGGCCGTGAATAAGTTTGCCTGAGCCAATTCGATCATTTACCTTTCGCCTTTCGGCTTCATTTGTTGCCAAGACCCCTTCTTCTGACTTAGTGTGTTCCCACGCTCAACTTCCATTTCTCATCTTGAGTTGACCACTTCCTTCAGTACTTCACTCGAGGAGGACAAGACGACCCTCGCACCCATATAGAAAACTAGAACTCGGACAATTGAAAATACGGAACTTTTCTATGCGGGATTGAACGAGAACAACCGTTGAAAAACATAGGGGAACAAAAAGCGAACACACAAGTTGACCAAACCTCAAGAAACCCGCATCAACCCAAGACTTTAACCACTAGAAAAGATTACATTGAAGGTACAACACTACCACTAGCTATGACACTCACAACTCTCACGAACACCTTTGTGATTAAAATACGACAACTTCGCTATAACCCCAACTTTCAAACTGGACGAATTTAACTACGACTTTCGAGATATTACACCAACTTATCAAAGGCATCAAAGAACTTTTCACAAACAATAGGGTGCCAAACCCAAGGTAAGGTTTATTAGGCATGACAGCCCACGAAACTGCCATACAACTATTAAGGTCAAAAGACCCCCACTAGACCAAACCAACAACCGTAGGATACTTGATAAAAACAAGGCGCACACAAGAAAACATTAAGACAAACAGACAACAAAGATACCAGCAATGGAGCAAAACAATAACAACCAATCACCGTTGCCGCAGCTGCCTAACTGTCGCTGCTGCAATCAAACCGCAGCTGCCTAACCGCCTCATCTCCGTGCTTCAATCACTCGGACCGCCATCAACATCGTCGGCGCTGCATCTCTTCTCGGCCGGCGCCGATCCCATCTGCACTCCATCTCGCCGGCATCACACCTGCTCTCGCCGACGCTCCCAAATCCGCCGGCCACCTCTCTTATCCACCGGCGACCCAAGGAGCAGCTCTCTCTCTTGCTCTGCAAAGAAGAATGAAAGAAGAAAATTGAAATAAGAGATGTGAGAAAGCTGACCTCGACAAAACAAAGAAGAAATCACGTTGAAAAGTCAGACCATGGGAAAAGTCACGGTCAACCAAAGAAAAGTCAAAGCATGGGATTAGGCTGCTTCTTATTTGGGCCTCCAAGCCCAATTGCCACAAAGCCCAAGGCCCAATTCAAATTGCTCTCTACACCCGAGCTCCCGAGCCTTCACGAAAATCATGGCGAATCCGATAAGATCCTTCGTCGGAATTAAATGAGCATTTCTCTCTCAAACTCAATTTATTTATATTTGTTGTGTGATTTATTTGTATTTTGAATATTTGTTTAATTTGAATATTTGTGTGATTTAATTATATATTGAAAAACCCAAAAATATGTTTTTAATTCATTTGTGTGTTAGTTTAATTTCTTTATTGTTGGTGTGTTTTATTTAAGTGTGTTAGTTAAATTGTATTTGAATTTGTATTATTCTTGTTTTATTTGTTTTATTTGTTTTATTTTCAAAAATATTAAAAAGCCAAAAACATTTCCTTTTAATTATTTCTTGTTTTCAAAATAATTTCAAAAACCCAAAAAGATTACTTTTGTGTATATTGTTTATTTTGTAAATAGAAACAATATAGTTTAATTAATTTCGTGACATTAAAAAAGTAAATAAACAATCCTATGTGGGAAAAACTCTTACTTCCCATTATACTATTCAACGACAAATTGTTAGGAAGTTTAGGTAATAATTAATGACGTCGGTTTTACCGCATATCAGTTGGATTTTACATGCTCAAATCAACCAAGTTCAAATATGCATACTCAACTAAGAACAAAACATATTATTACATGTAAGCTAGTTTGGCTAGGACTTGCAACCATAATCTAAAAATATGAATTAATCACTCATAATTATACAAATTAGTATCAAATCTATGTTATACATCAATAAAAACTAAAGAGAGAAGAGATGACTTAGTCAATACTCAAGAGTTGCAAATGTTTTGTCAAACTTATTTAATGTTTATAGTGTATTATGGTGGTAACCTTTGGATTTTGGGAGAGAATATGAACTAATTAAAAACCATATATTTAATAAAAGATGTATGAAGTTCTAAGTAGTAAATTAGTATTTATATTATGTGAATATATAGAGGATGAAACAAGATAGTTGTGCTTATGCTTATATAAAAGAATATGTAATCATCTATTTTTATCAAGTAACAAAGTTTTAGGAATGTTCGATAGCATCCCACATTGGAAATATGTGAGAAAGTGAGAGTCTCTAGTACTTACAAAAGAGACTATTCTCTCACTAGCATCCCATATTGAAAATTTGAGAGCAAGATAGTGTCTCTTATACTTATAAAAGAGGGTATGCTATTCGGTTGAAAAGTCACTATCTTTTAAAGACTCTCTTTTATATGTATAAGTCACTATCTTTTAAAGACTCTCTTTTATAAGTATAAGAGTCAAATTTTTCACTCTTGATGTTATCGAACGTGCTCGTTTCACTTAAGTGTTTGATGAAGTTTTTTATAGCCTTATTCCCGGTTGTAGCGGGCATATAAATGTTGTGGAATTTATTCATTCTCAAGAGATTAAATCGAGTCTGTGAAAATATATTGTGACATGGTAATGATTTTATGTTAAATGACTCGATTATGACAGGACGACGAAGGAAATTATTTGAAGTTGTGGTTCTCCGCGAGGCAAGATTGAAGCTTGAATCGATTGTGGCAATTGCAGAGGAAGTGCGATGGTGAATTATGCAGCTGCAGGTGTCCAAATCAATTGGACTAGAGAGAGAGAGAGAGAGAGAGAGAGAGAGAGAGAGAGAGAGAGAGAGAGAGCCGGTGAGGTCGATGAGGGGTGGGAAGTTTGGGGGTATTACGGGAACAAAGATATGAAGAATGGATAAATTAATGAAGTGGAGTGCGGAGATAAGGAGGAGAGAGAAAAGGGGAGTGCCAAAATCACTCCCCTTAAATATTTATTAATACAGTCCGGGTTTGCAAAGCCCAAGCCCGGTAAAGTTAAACGAACCTTATTCATGGTTAGTTAATCTTTTTCCACTATTTACGAAGAATTGACTCGCAAGTCAAGTAGTGAAGCGGTTACTTGGTCCCCAATTCAAGGGAAGAAGTTACTTGGTCCCCAATTCTAGGGGAAAGCTACTTGCAGCACAAGTCACATCCTTGGCTATAAAAGGGAGGTCGAGAGACCAGGTAAATCATCTCATCCACATTTGTCTGCTACATTCATTTAAGAAATATATTGACTTAGACATCGAGAGAGTTTTCCGCAAGACCCCCCCCCCCCCCCCCAAACTTCGAGTCACCGAGCCAATGGCCGAACGCAGAATTCCAAGGTTAGACGTAGCCTCTCGATCGTGATTGGTCCATTCCCGCTCCAGTCCAATATTTGTGGTGAGTCAAAGTCCAAACGATTTTTTCATCACCAACAACCGGTCTTCTTGTTTCTCCAGGATTCAAAAGAACAAGAGGAGGGTTGATTCACTTAAACTATAATGAACCATTTCCACAAATATATATATATATATATATATATATAATCATGTCACAAGAATAAGATCAAGCATGCAGTGGCGGACCTAAAGTTAGGTCTAGGAGCCCCCCCCCCCCCCCGTTTGCTAAACAATGTAATTAATTTTAATTATTTACCTTGATTGTAGCCTATTTGTTGATCAACTTCATTAATGGACCCCCCCCTTCCCAAAATTAAGTAACCAAAAATAGCTTATTTGAAACCAAAAAAATTAAGTAATTAACAAAACAAACGTTTTTGTTCAAATTTTAATAATAGATAATTCTTTATTCTTTCCTTTTGTGTTGTACTGTTGTATTATGTACATATCTAATATCAAATTTGAATTATTTGTTTCATTTTTCCCTATCAAAATTCAAATTTAGTGAGCATAATATCATTTATCTTTTTTTTTTCTGTTGTGTATTTCATATACTACAATTTTATATTTTCTTCGTAGAGGTTTGGCCCCCCTAACCTAAAATCCTAGTTCCGCCCCTGCAAGCATGCATCATTATCCAAGAATAAGATCAAGCATGCATATGAATCAAGCATATCATTTCCGCAATAGAGGTCAGAGGTGCATCATTATCCAAGAATAAGATCAAGCATGCATGGTTTGAAAGGAGAGGCGGTCAGAAAGAGAATCCAAACGTGAATTATTGGGGCTATGTTGCGCGCCTATCCTGACAAGCACAGCAATGTCCAGCATGTCTGTTTCAATTACAATTGCAGAGTCGACCCATAAACTGACAGCACCTTCTTCTTAGCTGCTTGGCCTGTAGTAAGTATCACCCTTGGGTATATATCTCAGTATTAGCGTAGACGTACTGTGTAAAAAAGCATTATGGGCTTTGATTCTGTCTGACAACAAAATTTCCTGTCTGTCACATTATTTTCTGACTATTCAGTCAAATACAAGCTTCTATAACCTTGAACGAATATCATCTCAATATAATTGGGTACACGTACAAATTAATACGATCCATCGAGCTATTCTTGCTAATGTAGCTACCAAGTCATTGTAGCTTGAGACACCCTGCAGCATCCAAAAGCTCTTCAAGTTTTTTTGCTGCAGAAGCCAAAGTACGATCACTTTTACAGAAAGCAAACCTGATGTATCTATCCTGATAGCTATAACCTTCCTGAGAAAGTTTCTCCACAGACGTGACAGAATGAAAGAATCCACATCCTGGCACAGCCACTACCCCCGCTTGTTGTATCAACTTTTTAACATACTCTACCTGAAAACGCATGAACCTCATCATTTATACTACGAAAATGAATACAGCATGCAAGAAGCATGGAGAAATGCAAATAACCTCGACAAATTAAATGAATCTTTTCTATAACCAACGACATAGAAGACAAGCATACATCAGAAAGTGGGCAATTTTCAGGTAGCTCCGCAAATAAAAAGAATGCACCCTGAGGTTTGAATTGAATCTTGAATCCAATCCTGGCAAGCAAATTGACGATGAAGTCTCTCCTTGATTCATAATCCTGAGCATGATAGAGATTATTATCAATAATGGATAGTCATTATCAGTTGCATCATAGACAAAAAAATAAGCTACTATGTTCCTTGAAAATCACAAAACGAAAGACCTAGCTAGCTTACGCTTCTCAATGATTCAAAGTATTCAGGGGGGCTTCTCAAAGCAATCAAGGCAGCTTCTTGGAAAGGTGCTGGAGCAGAATCTGTAACTTTAACATGAATGTTTCTGATTGCAGAGGCAATAAAAGATGGAGCAATTGCCCATCCAACCCTCCATCCTGATAGACAAGATTCATGGTTCCAACAATGAAAAAATGAACTTTGGAGCAGAAATGAAATTTCAGCTATATTAGAAGCAAAGGAGAATGGCCCAATGTAATATATGAACTAGCATATGAAGATTTAAAGAAAGAGATGACTATGACCTGTGACACTGAACGTTTTAGATAAGGAAGATGTGATAATGGTCCGTTCTTGCATTCCTGGAAATGAGGCAAGGGATATATGCTTCTCACTGTTAAATGTTATATGTTCATATACCTGCAGAAACATTCAAAAAGCAAAATCTCCAAAATTAGCAGCCAAAATGACAAAAGCTATATGCTCACTGATTTCTTATATATCTTTATTTTTCTTTTATACAGAAGGAGTATGAAAAAACATCTGATGCGATGTGATTAATATCAAAGAATTTTTAGTATGCCTAAGTTTTTATATATCAAGCCAAAGAATATCATACTTCATCTGTTATAGCTAGGCAATTCCTGGTGCGACATTCCCCAGCAATAATCTCAAGTTCATCTTTAGTGAAAACTTTGCCGGTTGGATTGTGAGGACTGTGCAAAATTTAAATCAGTAAATCTCTTAATCATAATATAAGAAATATCATTGCTTTCAAAATACGCAGTCCATATATAATTATATATTATTCTTGAATGAAAGGACACATTAGCCATTTCAGGATTCTTGCGATCACTTCGTTTTAACTAGAGAGTAGAGAGTAGAGACCATATGTCTGGAAATTTTCAACATTTTGAGTAAATAGTTATTCAGTAAAAGAGTCGGGAACCTACGTACTATTAGCTAGACCAAGTAACCTTTTCCATTTCGATCAATTGGTTAAAAAAAAGAAGAAAAAAAAGAGCAACTGGACTTGTATTCTATGGATGATCAAAACTAACAATATAGGTTTCAATAAAGATCGAGTATAATGTGGTCGCTTTTAACCTGTTCAGTACTACAGCTTTTGTTCTCCCAGAAAAAGACTTGATGAATTTGCTAGGATCCAAGGTCCAATGAGGTGGGTCAAGAGGCACATATACCTAAGACAATATTAATTAGATCATTCATTGCATGTATTGACAAAAGTAAGGAGAAATTCATAACTGCATGGTGAGCCTAGTCAATCGATCAGTAGCCATCGCCAAACAGCAGTCTCGTATTCTTAAATCATAACAGACAGTGATAGGTAAAGGTATAGCAAGAAGCAGAGGCTTACTGGGACTCCCCCAGCCATCTTAATACAGCCTTCATATGTTTCATAGCAAGGATCAAACAGTACAACTTCATCACCCTTGTCTATTACTGTCCAAACAGAAGAGGAAAACAATTCATATATATGAAACCATATATCGTACATTAAACGAAAAATGTGAATAAATTAAGAAGGGAAAATGTCACGAGAAGTGTAGCAAATACTTGCAAACGCTGCAGCAGCAAATGCTTCAGTTTGGCCGCAACAAATAGCTATATCAGTAAGAGGGTTGACTACTAATCCATGCATTTGGTTCATTATGATTGCCACGTGGTCACAGATTCCTTGCACGTGCCTTTCATTAGAAAGAGTTAGGCTTCACAATTTCAAGTTAACCATTGAATTTACATTCAGAAAGAAAAGAAAAGGCCCAGACAAGCAAATGTCAGAAAGAAATTATGAAATCTTGGTTCTTGTCGACAAATTGCAGAACGAGTGTGAATATAAATGGTGAAACCTGTACTGATTGAAGTCGGAATTAATAGCGGAAATGGCAGCGTCTTTGATGTGGGAAGGTGCAGGGAAGTCGGGAAAACCTTCGGCAAGGTTGATGGCGTTGCATCTCTGGGCAAGATGGGAGAGTTCCTGAATTGGTGAGGCTGCAATACTCTCTGCCACACTGGATAACAAGTGTTTCTCCTCCATTAATGCTATCTTTCTCGATCAACAAAGCCGCAACACTTAACAGGACATGGTCTATTGTGCTCCTTTTCAACTTGGGCCTGGGCTCTAACTTCGTGCAAGGCCTTGAGCCCGTTATTTAAGGATGTATACGTTACGTTTTTGATCGGGAGGATATATACGTTACGATCGATGGGTATTTTGGTAAAATCGGGAACAAGTCTGGCAGCTAGTGCAGGAAAGAGAGAGGAAGGAGCTCGCTCTTGGAATCTAAACGGATGGATATGGTGCCCGTGAGCCATGTGGACCTCATTCATAGGACACTTTTGTCCATTATGTGACCATCGAAGTGATTGAACTTCCCTTCCAAGCAACTGTAGTCCCTACGTACTGTGGGTCTGTGGCCAAACTCCCAACGAAAGCTCCTCGAAACTGTTCATCGATCATCAGCTGATTGTTGTTATCTTTTGTTCACAGGCATGCACCTATCTAGCTAAGAAATAGAACATCCAGTTCCTCGCCAACGCTTTAATTCGCTTAATATATAATCTAGCTAGCATTAATTAGTGATGAAGAACCATAGGCATGTATGTAATTCGAGTAGTGATGAAGAGAAGATTATAATTAGTGATGAGTCGTCGGGATCAATATCATCAATAGGTCCTTACTGCTGGTGGAGATCGGCGGCAAAGTATGATGAGTATGTTAAGCTGAAGCTTGAGGGCGGCCTCCCAGACGTGTCAAGGCTGACAACAAGGATGAGAGTGTTCAAAGAGTTGGAGAGATTGGCTTTGGTTGCGAGTAGCAGTACTGGTACTCGTGATCATCATGAATATCATCACAATGAAGGTGGGGTCAATGAGCTCCGGCACAAGCTCCTCACTTATCGATCAGGTGATTTCTGGATGCCTACTGGAGGAATCAGTAAGGACGAGATGGACATTCCACCGGTGGCCACAATTCTCTTGGTCGGCTTCTCTGCTTCCGGTAAGAGCTCGCTTGTCAACCTTATGTACTGTGTTTTGGGTCGCTCTGGACTCATACCCTTTGCTCAAACATCCTCCTCCTCAGCAGGTACTCGTATTAATTAATCTTTTTTGTTTCGATAACATCATTTAATTTAATATTATCCGTACGCATTACATATGTACGTGATATGTATGACACACAATTAATCAATTCTACGTGTATATGTACTTATGCATATAGGAAGTGGTACAACTATGCTTTTGAAAGAGCACAATGTGGTGAGGTCATTGCGAAGTGGTTTCTGTGTGTACGACTCAAGGGGATTCGATTACAATGAAATGGGTGAAACTAGTGTTGGTGAAGAATTGTCAAGCTGGATGAATGATGGAGTTCACCAGAACCAAGAATGCTTGAGATCAGGGAATCTAGACAACGTCCCTCATCATGTGTTAATGAAAGATGCAGCAGGTGATGGGCATGATGCTGATGTACTGATTTTATCCAAATATAATTGGTCTTCAAAGTTTGTGAGGAGGACAGTGAACTGTGTTATGGTGGTGGCTAACATGGCAGAGATCTACAAGGCATTTAAAGCCGGTGATTCTAAGCCAATGGAGGCCACAAGACAGCTTTTCTGCGCAAGTGCTTTCAGAAAATGCAGTAAGCTAGCTAGCTCGCTATAGATGGTTTAATATATAACTATTAAATTTCTTGGCTTTAATTACTTGATAATTAATTAGATTCATTAATTCGTACGTCGTCCGTTGTGCATGCAGATGATGAGAAGCCTATCTTGATCTTGACACATGGTGACATGTTATCGACTGAAGAAAGGATTGAAGGGCGGCTTAAAATATGTGAATGTGTGGGTGTATCAGAGACGACCGGAGTATATGACATCGTGTGCCTTACGGAGTATGGATTTCTCGCAGAAGAATCAGACCCGGTTTCAGCTTATGCCCTCACAGAAGCGGTATATAGGGCATTGCTCATATCGGACAGAACCCACTTACCAAAGAAAACACATAAGGACTGGGCATTGCTTGTATTATCCTGGATTATGTGCTTCATTGCTTCTCTCTTTGCTCTCCTTGCTGAGATTTGCTTCAAACTCGGAGAAGGACCACGTCAGAGTCAGAGGGATCACCACAAACTACTCATCAATAAGTAGTCGTCAATTGATATATACACTAGCTAGCTAGAAGCTACTGTACGTACTTTTGTTAACTTTTACGCTTGTATGCATTGATCGATTAATTTTTGCCACTTATTAATTAATGGAACCTTGACTAGAGATCGATGGGCTCGGCCTATTTAGTATTTACCCTTCCTTTCTGTTAAATTACGTGCATGGCACATTAACAGTTAAGATGGTTTATCAAAACAAAAAACATGATTTAAGGTTGCTGATATTTGAACTCCAAATATAAAGAGCTCATCACCACCATTCTCAATTTTATTATAATATATGCCAAATTGACCCTTTGATACACGGGAAAACAAAAAAAAATTGAAAAAAATCACCTTTAGTCCCTGAATTTTGACATGTTCGACACTTTCGTTCCTAAACTTAGAAATATATCACTTTTGTCCCTCAGCTTTGGTCACTAACCAGAAAAAATGGTGTAACACCTATGCCAAAATGTTCACAAGGATGAGAGGAGTAACTTTTATAACTGGAACTAAACTCGATTCGGCCTAAAATGACCGAAATTTGGCCTGAAAGCTGGTGGTGACCGTAACTTTAATTCTTCGATTCTCCACCGTCCTGCAACGGAGTTGGTGGCGTTGAACTCGTTCAAGAGGGATTCAAAACCCAGTATGTGGTGTCGTTCAGCTTGGCCAGAATCGGAGGTTTATTCGGTGAAAATTTCTGTTAGTAACCAAAGTGATAGTTGATGTTAAAGTTCAAGGACGAAAGTGATATATTTCAAAGTTCAAAGATGAAAGTGTCGAACGGGTCAAACTTCAGAAACTAAAGGTGATTTTTTCCCAAAGAAAAAAGAAGAACTTGAACAGCACCGTAGAAACAATGCTCAATTGGAAAAGCAACGTTGTCAACAGAAGACCCGTAAACAAAATTGGAATTCGTAAGATCTGGAGGAGAAGGAGAACCATGGCTTTGTTGGGATCATCCCAAGTTTGCAATGAAATTAATTTCAAGGTCCAACATATATCTATCTCTTACAACAATAATTCCAAATACCAATTTGTCAACCATATATAGTAACCCTTCTAATTAAATTATACTCTTACTTTGTGGGTACAAGGAAGGCAGAGGTTGAACACCTCACAATCTATCTTTACTTACATATCATTAAAATAATTGTCTAGGTAATAACCAAAAACATACAAATACTGAAACCAATTGTACATACTGTTCATAACTATAAATAGTCGTTGTAGTAAATATATTTATTTTGTGACAAGAAAAGTAATTAACCACAATCCTTTGCGGGAATGACCCTTGCTTTCCACTGTACTATTCACGACACATATATAGGATGTAAGGATAAATAAAATAACATATTTTGATAACGCAGTTTATGCGTTATCATGCCATCTAATTGTATTACTATATGAATAGAATTAGTCACTTGTCAATGAATTACCTGATCATGCCATCGAAGAAGATGGGGTAGAGACTCCACTCAACATATGTTAATTATTATTTTTTGGTTATTATCACATATAGTATCTGAACTATTTTTCAATTATATACTTGGTACTTGAACTTTAATTTTTGTCACAAGTAGTACTCAAAAATTTCGATTTCATCTCTTGTGGTACCTGAACTTCAATTTTTGTCACAAGCAGTACCCAAAGTTTTCAATTTTTGTCAAAATTAATACCTAAAGTTTTTTTCATTTTTGTCACAAGTAGTCCCCAAAGTTTTTTATTTTAACCTAAAACGAAAAAATTAAATCACACGATGTGAGAAGTTGTGAACTGTCACATAAAGCTCATCTAGCTCTTTTGTGTTTAGGTGAAATGACACAAAAAATTTTACACTATGAGTTTATAATTTTTCATTGTCGATTTTAAAATCGGTACTTTATGAATTTATTACATTAAAAGGTATGTAAAGTTATTTAAGTAATGTCTTATTCTAAACAAACAAATTATTGCCTCTTTTTACTATGTCTCAAGAATAGTAGGACATCAAACCATTTGTTAGTGCAACCCAGAGAATGTCTTCTATAATTTTTTTTCCAGAAAGAGTAGCAGATAAGGCCATGAAGGTAGGTTCTCTATGGGAGGAAAATTTTAGAGATCCTAGTTGGCATCCATTCAAAATTATCATGGATGAAGAAGGAAAGACAACAGAAGTTAATGATGAAAAAGATGAAAAATTGAAGATTGAACTTGAAGACGGTGTTTGGTGACGGAAAAAAAGAAGTTAATTATATATAAAGTCATTTTTGATGATTTTGTTATTTTTTAAGTCACTGAATATTTTTATTCCTCATAAAGATACCAAAATATTACAAATTTTAATATTTACAAAAATACCACCGTGTTTTTTTTTCATTATTTACAAAAATACAACTGCCTACAAAAAATTATCGCATTATTTTTTAGCAGTAGATTTCTTATTTTTTGACAATAGTTTTCTTGTTCTTTGGCAAGAGCTTTCATGTTCTTTGACAGTACATTTATTATTTTTTTTTATAGTAGCTTTCTTGCTCTTTAGTAGTAACTTTCTTGTTATTTGACAGTGGATTTATGGTTCTTTGGCAGTAACTTTATTTTTCTTTAGCTGTAGCTGTATTTTTCATTGGCAGTACCTTTATTGTTTTTAGTAGTAGTTTTCTTGTTCTTTGGTTGTAGCTTTCTTAATCTTTGGTTGTAGATTTTCGTATGTAGTGGCATTTATATAAATATTAAAATTTCAATATGGGAGGGGTTGAGGGGTCCTCGGCCTCCCGTTGTGGGTAGAAACTTGGTCCAAGAAGGGTAATATATGGCGTCGTATCTGGGGTACGTCCGATGTCGCTTGCCCATTGATCTTAATGCACCTTCTCCCTTGTGGCTGTAAATGGTAAAATCACTCGGGCGGGGGTTGCATATGTTACTACTTAGTAGTAGTCATTTCTAGTACGGCAACGTTTCGGTTTCCAGTTTTTTATCTAGTTGTTCTTCCTTGTGGTTTTGAATGTTTGAAGATCAAGAAGTTGAGATCGGAGGACGTAATGTAGTAGAGAAGATCGACCCATAAAAATTATTAGTAGAGATAGAGATAGCTAGCTAGCCACCCTTTGTGTATGTGAATTTTATTGAGTGGTCAATACAAGTTTTAGATGCTATTTCTGGCAAATCAGAGTCGATAGCTTCCCATTAAGAAAATATTGCAAAAATAATTCAAGATTAAAAATGTGATCTCGACAATAATCAAGTATAGTAGGGAATTGTTCCGAATTTTTTAAAAGTAAACATCTTCAATTTGAGAACTCGAGACTAAAATCAAAATTTGATCAAAGCACATGGACTAAAAATAGATCAAACCCTTAGCTCTAGGAAAAATAATGAAACAAATTAAGTAACAAAATTATTTATTGATCTCTTTATACACTTCTATTGAGTGGTCAGTAGAAGTGTATTGAGTGGTCAATAGAAGTATATTGAGTGGTTAATAAAATATTTATTGAAGTCGACAAACGAGAAGCCCAATGAAGCAACGATGTCGTATCGGTCCTGAGTTTGAATTTCTAACGCGTTGGAGTAATCACGCCTCTAGACCGCAAGGCCAAGGGAGAGGTTGTGAGTTTCGAAAAAATTTAAGGTCAATAAAATTTTTAGATGGTTAATTGGATTAAGAAAATAGAAATGATGTTGATCAAACAAGTGCTTAAGTGGTCAATAAAATTCTATTGAGTGGTCAATACAATTCTGTTGAGTGGTCAATACAATTCTATTGAGTGAAAAATAGAAACGATATTATGAGCCTCGAAAAAAATTAAGAAAATAATTGAATTAAATTCGTAATCCCTATAATTGTTGGTTATTAATGAGGGTCGATAATATTTTAGAAATTTTTTTTGATGTCGTAACTCCGATTTAAGGACTTGACAAATTTTCGGAGAATTTTTTGAAGTCCCGAGTTATTTTTAATAATTTTCTGACATTTGGAAATAAAGAAAATTATTTAATTAAAACAATATATAAAAGAGGTGATCTAGACCGTTGATCTCAGCAGCTTTTGATATGGACCGTTAGATTGAATATAACCCATACCAAGGCCACTCGACCCGGTCGTGACCCTTAAAGCTGCTACCCAACCCGAAGGTTTCTCCTCCGTCCGACCATGTATTGGCGCCGCATGGGTGCAGTTCGACTAGTCTTGGTGGCACGAAAGAAACCCCGGCCACAACTAGTTAAACCGGCGACGAACGACAGAGTTTTGAAAGAAGAAAGCTTTCCGGATTCTGACGATTTTAGGGACATTTTTCGGCGACTCCGATCATTGTTGTTGACAAATGTGGTATGAAACTCAACCCTCTTGTCGAGCTCTACGTGTATTTAAGCTTGATTCTACATTTGATCGATATTTGAAGAAGTTAGCATTTGAAAATCGATTTTGGTTCGGGTAGCTTGATGCGGATGAAACAAAGGGCAAAATCGAAAAATAAAATTCATAACAGATTGAGCCTTTATAATTTTTACTTCGATGGAAGTAAAACAAACCTAATTCAGGTCTATTGAGAAAAATTAAAAATTGTTGAAGGAAAACATTATTGTGTGGTTTGTCAAACTAGGACTCTTAGTATAGGCTATCCTTCTAGAATATGGATTAGATATTTCCTACATCAATATGGATGTATCTTGTATTCCTCTATATATAGAGGCCCTTTAATCATTAATAAAGTTGATCATATTCTGAGTATTCTCTACTATTTCTCTGTTATTTACGTTTCCCTTAAACACGTTATCAGCACGAGCCCTAACCCTAGCTACAAAACCCAAAAACAGTTTTTCGTGAACAGTAACCGCCGTCAACAGTAACTCTTGAACAGTAAGCCCCGTGAACATTGTCTCGTGAATAGTACCGCCACAAATCAAGAATTCAAGCACTCTTCTCCAAATAAGAAAACCAAGTAAGTATTTTCTAAAAGTTCCTGCTTTTTTATGCGGTTGTGTTTTTCTCGGGGATTTAAAAACTTTCATTCTTCTACATCCCGACCCCTCTTATGGCGTGAGACTTTCTTGGTGAAATATGAGCAAAAAAACAATAAGCTATACCTACTTCGAAAGATTATGAGAAGTATTAGGGGAGTGATCGAGATTTATATCGCTTGCGATATATGTAAGTCCTGAGCACCCCTAATGTTATCATTCTTTAGTAAAAGTTAAAGAGCTTTAATGAATCGTGGGGATTCATAATATATGCTATGATAAAGTAACTTCATGAGCATCCAAGAAAATCTTTGTGATAAAATAAGTTCACAAAGGCATCGAATTCGACCAATTTTTGGTCATGGCTTATTCATTACTAGACTCACCTACGTATGTGTGATTTAGGTGAAGGATTTGAATCAGTGGTATTAAGAGAGCTTTGCTCCACCGACATTCCTTTTCTTATCCGGTCATGCCTGCGTGGAGCTATCGAACGGTTTAAGATATGGTCATATCCATCTTGGTGTTGTTCTAATCCGAAAAATACTTGGAAATTTTATTTAGTGTTCGTGGATGTCTTTTTATGACTGTGAAACTAAGGTATTTTCTTATTGTGATAAAGTAATTTTACAAGTGATAAAAGTGATAAAGTAATTTCACTATTGCTGAATATAATTCAGATATGCTTCAATTATGGTTATGCTTCAATTTTGTAAGGTGACTCTTACCGAAGCAGACTTAATCGAGAAAACTCTCTCTACCTTCCTAGCTTCGGCACTTATATTGTACAGACAATATCGATTAATGTATCTTGCCAAGCAATTTTCAGTCAGCTTATCAATTCTTTACAACGTAGCTGAAAACATGACACGATCATGATTAACAAATAATAATTAGGCCTGCCGGAACAAAGAGAGTTCCAAAAGTAAATTATGGCAAAAATGATCAAAAAGATGACGAAACCCTAATGTCAAGGGTACGTAATTCTAATGGAAAATCCGATTCATATAAACGTCTCAATAAGGAAGGAAATCGCAACAATGTTGCACAAAATCGTGGGAACTATTGCACCACGTAAAAAGGGGCAAAGAGGAAAAGGCATGGGCCATGGAGGTCATGTCAACGCCGGCAAAGTAAAACATGGCTATAAGGTGTCAAGAGCACCAATCTATCCTCCAAAGGCACATGGTGCCGAAACATTTTTTTTTCCGACGAACGGTTCGTCGCTATAACCCTTTACCAACGAACAGATCCTCGTTATTGGTAAACTATCTCTTACCAATAAACGGATCGTCAATGAAGCATGTGTTGATAATGAGTTATGTATACTCTACTTCATAAGAAGCATTAAAAGATACCGTAGATGACACAGACGTCAATCTCACAATTGCATATTTTAAAGTCGACCAAAGTAATGAGAAGACTACAGAAGTTCCAGACTTCAATTTAATTGCAATTGTTTTTCCAAGTTTATTATGTAAAGGCTTTTGATGCCTTATTTCAATTGACATTACATAAAGGATTAGAATTTTCTGGACAAGACCTCGATGTAATCGTTGGCACATGATTAATAAATTTCGAATTTTCTTCAAAGAATGGCAAGTATTCTTCGAAATTTTATTTATTTCATAGACATATTTTTCGAATTTTCTCTAAGTACTGAGCAAATTTCGAATTTCTCCTCAATATAATAAAGGATATTAGTGTCAACGGTTATTATTGGAAAACGTATTGTAAGAATGGACAAAAATACTTATGTATTATTTCTAATGGTTGCGGAAGAAAGTGCATCTTAGAAAAACTTATGTGTCGATTTTGTGGGTTATACTTAACCACTATTCGTATCATTGAATCCAACAAAGTTTTAGAGATGATCTCTTGGATTCTGACACATATAGGCTTTGACACGACTACTTGGAACATCCATGTCGTGATTTGATGATCCGTATATTGAAAACCTCACACAGACATCCCTTTTATCGAGCTAATAGAAGCAATAATTAAAAATTGATTCAAGGAGATGAGACAGTTGAAAGCAAGTACAAAAATGTTGTTGTCCGACGCACGTCGACCCAACATTGTCGAACGGTCGACCCCCCCCCGTCGACTGGTCGATACTTCCCTGCCCTTTTCGGGCCGTTTTTCCCCTAATGTGAACCCTGATTCAAACATTCATCAGGATGCCTCCTATGCTTCTATCGCCTTTATGGCCAATGACTCATTCTGCAAAGCCTGTTCCTTGAGCAAATTAGGATCGAGACCATCTTATGCTAAGGACATAAAAGAAATTATTCCATTCTTACATCATATCCAAGGAAGATATTTGTGGACTTATCCAACCATAATGCGGACTTTTGAGATAATTTATGGTTTTGGTGGATGCATCGACATATTGGTCACATGTCGTTTTATTGTCTACACACAATGCTGCTTATGCAATACTTCTAGCACAAATTATACGCTTAAGGGCTCACCACCCAAATCATTCTATTTTGTCAAATATGACTTGACAATGCTAGAGAGTTTACATGCATCACAGAAGTTTGATGATTATTGCATATTTATTGAGATTAAAGTAAATATCTCGTACCCCATGTGCATACACAAAATGGTCTCGCAAAAGCCACCATTAAGAGATTTTAAAATGGTATCGGACATTGGTTATGCGCACAAATCTCCCATTATCTGCCTGGGGTTATGCAATATCGCATGCAGCTTTACTTACTCGTTTCTGACCCATTACCAATTAATCAACCGTTTTATGCATACAAGATGGTAACTGGATATGAGCCGGATGTCTCACATTTTACGCATATTTGATTACACGGTTTATGTGCCATATGCGCCCCCACAGCGCACTTAACTGGGTTCTCAGAAACATTTAAGTATTTATGTTGGTAAAGAATCTCCAACTATTGTCCGCTGCTTGATCCTTGGCAGGTGATCTCTTTACCGCTGAATTCGCGGATTGTCACTTTTGATGAGACAGTCTTCCCGTCGTTAGGGGGAGATAAGAACAAGTATGTTCAACATGAACGACAGGAATTGTCGTGGTCTGTCCCCACTATGTCTCATCTTGATCCCCAACTCAATATTCAGAACGTAGTAGATTCGATGCCTAATGCGTTTTCTGATATTGATAAAGTGACGAAATCAAATATACCAGCTGCAAACATGCCTGCAAGGTTGGAAATTCCCTAAAGGAAGAGGGGATATGGCGCCAATAATGGTGTCACAATCACACATAGTGGATGTGTGGTTGAGGCCGTGGTTCCCTAAAGGAAGAGGGTGATACCACTTGGTTCGATGGATACTCACCAAAGGAAGGAAGTGAGTTTGGCATAGCCTAATCCATTCATCATCAATATCGAAACCGTCTCATGAGATTATCTCTGATTATGTTCATGAATCAATATTGGGGGACACTTCAATGATTGAACCAATTTCATAGAATAATAAAATCTCGATAAATGCATGCATGCTTGAGACGACATTAGTTGAGGATGCATTGCTAAAGAAATTATAAAGCACGATGACATCGAACCACGCTCTGTTGAAAAATATCAACGTAGAGCATATTGGCCTAAATGGAAAGATGCAATCCCAATTGAACTAGTTTCACTAACAAATCAAAAAGGTATTTGGGTACGTAGTGCTAACGTCCCCAAGTGTAAAGCCTATTGGACATAAATAAGTCTTTGTTAGAAAGTGTAAAGAGAAGAATGAAGTCTTGATATATAAGACTCGCCTCGTGGCGCAAGGTTTCTCACAAACGCTCTAGGATTGACTACGAGAAGACGTATTCACTCGTAAGGAATGATATTACATTCCGCGACCTTGTCAGTTTGGTAGTTTCCACAAATAACTTGACATACAGCTTATAAATGTGGTTACAACATATCTCTATGGGGATCTAAATTCAGAGATATATATGAAGGTGCCTAATGGACTTCAATTACCCACATCAAGTGACTCTAAACCACGGAGTGCGTTTTCGATAAGATTAAAATGCTCACTTTATGTGACTACTTGATTGGGAAGGGATATATAAATAATGGTTTATGCCCATGCGTGTTTATTAAGAGAACAAGTTCCGGATTTGCAATTATTATTGTCTATGTTGATGACATGAATTTAATTAGCACTCTCGAAGAACTGAGAGATATTGCTACATATTTGAAATCCGAATTTGAGATGAAAGATCTTGGGAAACTCGGTTTCTAGGCCTTGTGCTAGAGCATCGAGATAGTGAAATATTAATCCATTATTCGGCTTGTGTCCACAAGATGTTAATGAGATTTAACATGGACAAAGTACATCCATTTTAGCACTCCCATGATCAATCGGACCCTAGATCGAAGGAATGATCAATTTCGTTAAAAGGATGATGACGAATAAAATATATGGGCCGAAGTGTTATATCTAAGTGCAATAGGCGCATTATTGTACTTAAAGCTCAATGCACTACACATCTCTTTTTTTGTGAACTTGTTAGCTAGATTTAGCTATGCGCCCACGCAACGCCATTGAGTGGCATAAAGACAATATTTCGATACCTTAAGGGTACAATCGATTTGGGCTTGTTTTATCCCTACAGAGAGAAAAGAATGATTGAAAAAGGAACTTCAAACCTCTAAGGCACCATGTCCGAATGGACATCGACCACGACGGTCAACCGGTCGAAGTATGACGGTCGACCGGTCGAAGTATGACGGTCGACCGGTCGAAGTATGACGGTCGACCGGTCGAAGTATGACGGTCGACCGGTCGAACTGCGGACAGAACCGCTATACTCCCTACACCAAAAATGCTTGTGATGTTTTGATTGGTTTTTGCTGATATTGGGTACCTCTCTGACCCGCACAATGGTTGTTCCCAAATTGGTTATGTCTTTATCATGGGTAACACGGCGATATCTTGGAGGTCCACCAAGCAAACGTTAGTTACTACTTCCTCGAATCATGCAGAGATAATTGTTCTACATGAAGTTGTTAATGTGTATGGTTGAGGTCTATTATTACACATATTCGAGGAATAAGTGGTTTGAGGTCAACCACTAAGGAACCTACTTGCATTTATGAGGATAATGTTGCTTGCATCGAGATGATGAAGCAAAGTTTCATTAAAGGGGACAATACCAAGCATATATCGCCTAAGTATTTTTATAATCAGAAACAACAGACTCTCCTCAAGATTCAAGTGAATCAAGTTAGATCCGAGGAGAATGTGGCAGATTTATTTACTAAGTCTTTGCCTAATTCCACATTTGAAAACATGTTAGAAGCATTGGTATGCTTAAGTTATCTAAGATCCCATGATTGTAGGGGGAGATGCAGACTTGAAGGGGAGTCTAGCACATACATGTCATTTTCAAATGTGAAGGGTGCGTTGTACTATTTTTCCCTTCGACCAAGGTTATTTTTTCCCACTGGGTTTTATTGTTACTTGGCAAGGTTTTTAATGAGACAACATGGAAAAGCATCATCTAGTTGTGACCGGCACAAGGGGGAGTGTTGAAGGAAAACATTATTGTGCGCCTTGTCAAACTAGGACTCTTAGTATAGGCTATCCTTCTAGAATATGGATTAGATATTTCCTGTATCTTGTATTTCTCTATATATAGAGGCCCTTTAATCATTAATAAAGTTGATCATATTCTGAGTATTCTTCTACTATTTCTCTGTTATTTACGTTTCCCTTAAACAAAAATCACTTACCTTAATGGAAAATATATGGTAAAATTGTGTACTTATTGAATATTTCTCTTTAAAAAATAAGGTCACTAAAAGTGGCCTTACCTATAATTTATTTATAAATAATAAAAGAACAATGAGGTTGGATGTCGGATGTAAAGAGAAGAGAGCGCTATATAAGTATATATTAAAGGGCTAAATTCAGTTTACTACCTTGTACTTTACACTCAAAACCAATTCAGTCCTTACGTACACTTTCAATTTCATCAAAAACACATTTATACTTTATAGATTTGATCAATGTCATCCAATTGTTAGATTTGAGATTTCTGATGAGGGCATTTTTGTCATTTCATACTAAATCATTCATGGGAAAACAAAAATAAAAACACAACCATTTGGCACTCAATGGAAATTGAACCCACAACATGGTGGACACAATAAAAACCTAACAACCACCACACCATAAGCTCAACTTAGTATATTTGTGGTTTCAATTATATATAGGGTATATACGATACGAGAATAAAATAAAATAAAATATTTATTATTAGAAACAAAATAAAATAATTTCATACATTGAAAGTTAGCATTATTTTATTTTTTAATGCTAACATTCAATTTATTAAATAATTTTATTTTATTTCTACTAATAATAAATTATTTATTTTATTTCTAATAATAATAAATATTTTATTTTCTTAATGTTAATTTTCAATTTATGAAATTATTTTATTTTATTTATACTAATAATAAATTATTTTATTATATCTAATAATAATAAATATTTTATTTTATTGTATTCTTATTTATTTTAGTATTAATAATAATACATATTTTATTAGTGCGAGAGTACAAATAAAATATTTATATAGGGTTATATACAATTCGATAATAAAATAAAATAAATAATTTAGTATTAGTAGAAATAAAATAAAATATTTTATTTCAATTATATATTGAGTTATATACGAGAATAAAATAAAATAATTTCATAAATTGAAAATTGGTATTAAAAAATAAAATAATGCTAACTTTCAATGTATGAAATTATTTTATTTTATTTTATTCTCGTATCGTATATACCCTATATATATATAATTGAAGCCACATATATACTAAGTTGAGCTTATGGTGTGGTGGTTGTTGGGTTTTGTTTGTGTCCACCATGTTGTGGGTTCAATTCCCTTGAGTGCCAAATGATCGTGTTTTTTAAAAACTAACTAACAAGTCTATCTAAACCCTTAAATCTGATATGCCCAGTGCCAACAATGTCGTAAAAAACTGCATGAGAAGCCGGAACAGGAGGGCAGGTGAAGAACACAGTCCCTCTAGGCAAAGAAAGGCTACCTTTAGCCAAGATATCAGTCACAGTGTTTCTTTCACGAAGGATATACTGCAATTGACAAGATTCAAAAAGCTGCATCATGGCATGACAATTGCCGAGCAGAGTAGCCATAGGATGGAGACTAAAATCAATTGAATTAAGGAGGTTAATAGCAACAGCCGAATCACATTCAACGACAAGTCTTCTAATCTGAAGGTCAGCAGCCATCTTTAGACCAATAAAAAGGTCCCAAATTTCAGCTTGGAGAACTTAGGACTGAATTGATTTTGAGTGTGAAGTACAAGGTAGTAAACTGAATTTAGCCCATAATTAAAATATTAATTATGAGGAAGAATAAGCTCTACAAATTAAAGATATACATAACCGCAGCAAAAAAAAATAGTATCTAGCTTTAACTGGAGTCAACTTCCTTTTTCTTTTTCTTTGTTGTTTTCGGTTGGAGGAGGCAACTTCTACTTACTTCTGAGATTATCCAGAGTCCGGCGTGGCCAACCCATACTGATAGATGTAAAGAAAGAAGCCGAAGGTGACCCGCGAAGTACACCAAGGCTTTATAAGCTGTTGCCACGTAAGTGATGCATGCAACACGTCTCTGGTTCACGGTAATTATTCTCTAGAAGGTACCAGATAATTTAGAATTTCAATTCCTTTTCTACACCATGCCACCACCTTCTCGTCCCTGTTTTTTTTTTGTCGATAGATCACCTTCTCCTCCGTTTGTTGTCCATACATATATACGTTCCATGACTAGCTAGTTTCAGATTACAGCAAGTACCATAAGGAAATTAAGCAAGGAATTAAACTAATCATCATCATCAGTTCGAAACTAGTGAAAATGCAATCGAGAATATTATCAGTGGTTGCAGCTATATATAAAGTACCAAGGTCGACGTCATCGATCAATTCTTGGGTCTTGCCTGACATTCAAGCTGATCTCCGGAGAGGACTTGCCTCGGCCAGAGCTGGTCTCACTGCGGACCCTGCCGTTCACGCTAGGGACTTTGACGCTGACCCTGTTGTCACCACCACAGGAGATCCGGAAGTAACCTCTCTCTCTCTCTCTCTCTCTCTCTCTCTCTCTCTCTCTCTCTCTCTCTCTCTCTCTCTCTCTCTCTCTCTCTCATTAGCCGAGAGTGAATTTCAAGAAATATGAATAACCCTTGATTATATATATGCGCGTGTGTGTGTACCTGTATCTATCTAGCTATAGCTAGCTCATTCATCTAACTTACTTACTATATTAACATATATGCATCTCAATTGGTAACTAATTATTGAAATGCATAGGATCCAGACAATGTTGCAAAGGAGAATCCGGTTGGAGAACATACAGATACAGGTGACACCCTTAGATGGAAAGAAACAGAACCAGTTTTAACTCCTAAACCTCAATATGCTGGTTCCCCAAGGCTAGAGAGCACAGGGGTGAACCAGCAGCTCTTGGATCCAACCTTTCACCAGAAGCATAGCCTCGCAACGGCAACCCCAACCACAACCGTAGGTGGAGCTATTTCATTAGAAGACTTGAGCTGTGCAGGGCTTGAAGGCTCACCATGGCCAAAGGACAAGGAGAAAGAGCAGACAGATAGGGAAGAGCAACACGAGGATGAACAAGAGTACTACAAGCATCATAAGGCGTCACCCTTGTCAGAGATTAAGGTGGGCGATACCCGAAAGCCCATTACGCGTGCCACAGATGGGACGGCTGACGCTGGGGAAGAATATGGTGAAGGTAGAGATGCGATTGTATGGAGACCTGAGCAGCTGGACACTGCCGAGGAGGCACTGCTTAGAGCTGCACGGATATGGAAGGAGAATGCCATGCGTGGGGACCCTGATGCTCCTCAATCCAACGTTCTCAGACAACTATTGCGTGCACGTGGAGATTCAGTTCCAGAATATTTGATCGATTAATCGTTTTTATTTATTAATTATTTATTTGAGTTTAGACTTTGTTAATCTTAATGATTAAAGTAATATGTATATATAGTTATTTGTTGTAAATATATTATATATGTAGCTGTCTATGTAAATATTTATTAATTAAATTTGTATGATATAAATTATATATTTATATAAAGAAGGTTAATGAGAATGAATAATATATTAAACACACCATACAAAGTCCTTATAATATGAAAAAGATGAGTGCTCTGTTAGGGTTTTTCTCTCTTTAAGGGAGGCGGGGGTTGTGGCCTATTGGCGGCAGCTTTGAATTTTCGGCTTTGGGAAGGGAGATCTCTCTCTTCTTGGGCTGTCTTGAGGGTGGCAGCGGCGTTTGGTTTCGACGCGGTCACCTTGCATCTATTGGTGTATGCTTTTTTCTTCTTTTTTTGGGCTCTGCTTTGAGCGGTGAAGCGTCTGGGTTGTCAACCTTTGTTGCCGGTGGTGGTTCCTTCAGCAGCGTTGATGGAGCGGCTCACTGGTGGTCTGATAGAGATGATCGGGCTGCCTGTCTATGCTTGGAGCAGGCTTTGGTTGTTCTGAGTGATATGCTATTTGGGTGTGTTGGTGATGGTTCCATGCCGAAATTGGTTGTCGTTGGGGATGCAGGTCTGCTGAGTTTGTTGGCTGGCAAAGGCATAGATGCGACGACAGGTGGCAAATCTGATGGTGGCTCTGCGGCTTGGTGTGGTCCGGTGCAAGGGTTGGCTTGGTGGTCTCCAGATGGTGATGGGGTGGCGCTGCTTTCAAGGAGTGGTGGTGCGTTTACACCATTGATGTTCTTGGTTGTCGCTGACGGCAAGGGTGGGTTGTGCTGGCTTGACGGCGGCTGCGGGCACATGATGTTGCTAGGGTTGCTACAGTTGGTTGTGGGCCTAGGGTTTAGTTGTTGGCTTTGGGTTTTTATTTTTATTTTTTATGTTTTATTTGATAGAGGACCAGCGACCTCTTCCTCTTCTGTTTAGGGGAGATGTCGCAGGTTAATACGGTGGAGCTCATGTCTCTTTTTCCTTTGTTTGGGATTTGCTAGCGCTAATCTGGAAAGGGCCTAATGGTTAAAAAAGATGGGGTTATGTGGGTAGCAACTTTTTTAACAGCTCCACCGGAGCCGTTGTTATGTGTAACCTTGTTGAACTTTAATGGATTTTGACATTCCTCTAAAAAAAATGAATAATATATTTTTACTTTTTTTTTATTCTCTCTAGTTTATAACAAGTTATCAACATGTTTTGTTTAATATTTTTTTTTTAACTTCATGATGATCTACGAGCCTTATGGTGTGATGTTGTTGTTTTTATTTTATCATAATTAATAATCTATGAGTTTTATATATTTTTTTTAACAAAACAATCCATATCATTGCTATAATTTTTAAAGTGAGTCATATTACACTTTAATTAGCTACTCGAACTCACTATTTTGAGTATATTGTTTGAATCTCATGTCAACGTTCGATTTTTAGAACCTCATGTTTTAATTATCAACACGAGTCACATATTTCCTATTTATCTATCAATCTATGGGATCCATTGTTCAAATCTTATGAACGTTTCGAATATTTTTTTTTGTTCTATATGTTTAATATTTTATTGTTTAGAACATACAATTCAACAATATTATGGATCCTGATCTATTTCATCTTCTATGTGTAAGATGACTAACTTGAACAAAAATTGAGATGATGCAATTGTTGGAAATTTTGATTATATATTCAAAGGATTAATTACAAAAGAGTCCCCGAATTATAGAGACATTTTCAATTTCATACTCAAGTATTAAATTTTATCATTTTCATAACTCACATTTGATTTTGTTAACGAATTCATACATGGGAGGTATTAATTTGTTAATCATTTCGCTAACAAATACATACATCAAAAGTATGAATTTGTTAGCGAAATCAAACGTGAGGTATGAAAATGACAAAATTTGATACGTAGGTGGACATTCATTCTATATGTTACTATTTCATTAAGCTCATATTAAAGTCTCAGGAGTTACAATATTTTAATAATTATTTGATTAAATTTGTACATTTTTTTACAGTTAATTAATTCCGACACTATATAAGCTCATCTAGTCATCCCCTAACATTATTTTTATCAATGTATTTAGCTTTGATACGTTCAGAGCCTCATTTTTTCAATTAAGTTTCTTCCAGAGTTGTTATATATGGCTTTGACCAATTGTATCATTTTAGATCTACCATGTCTGTGTAAGATAACAAACTTTAATGACATTCATTGTTTTGAGTATAAATTTTTTCATAAAGTTATGATAGCAAAACTTGCTCACTATGACAATTATTGACAATTACTTGGATGCAAAAAAAAAAACAACTCCAATAACAATACCATTGATAAGAAAAATTGAAGAATGAAAAAACACTAGAAATTAAAAATCGTCAATCACCAAAAAAAAAAATTAAACAAATATATCAAATACTTTATAAATCTTGTAGCAACACTAATTGTAAGAAGAATGCATCAATCACACCAAAGCAATAATATGAGTTTTGCTTCTGCATATTGATCACTTTTGAATGGATCACAATTCTATCTCTCTCTCTCAAACGTTATGAAAAATCTGAAACTTATGATTGAAATACAAAATAAAAGGCGTGACAATCAATTAAATGAAGCTAAAATTTGAGAGAATATAATTTTATCATAAATACCAAAAAGTCAATGGTTTTGAACATCTAAAATTAAGTCAAGGGCATTTCAGGTAAGTTAAAATATGCAGGGTTGACTCATCGAACCGTAAATGGAACTATGGAAGATAGTAATTTAGTTGGCAACTAGTCAAAGAATTGAAACCACGAAAAAAAATGGATTAAATTCAGTTTACCCTCTTGAACTTTACCCCAAAATGGCCAAAAATCATGTTAGTTCCTGCACTTTCAATTTGATCAGCAACACCCCTATACTTTTCAATTTCATCAGTTTAGTCTCTCCGTCGATCAAAATTAACGGTTTGATCGTTAAGTGACGACGTGGCATGTCATGTCTAGTCAGCTCCAATGCTGACGTGGCATGTCCAGTTAATTTTTTTTAATTTTTTAATTTTTTAATTTATATATATATTTTTTTAAAAGAGAATCAAATGATATTTATTTTCTAAACCTTACGTCATCACATAGGATTTAGAAAAAAATTCATTTGATTCTCTTTAAAAAATATATATATATAAATTAAGAAAAAAAAAAATTAAAAATTAAAAATTAAAAAATTAAAAATGATGACTGGGCATGCCACGTCAGCATTGGAGCTGACTGGACATGTCACGTTGTCACTTAACGGTCAAACCGTTAATTTTGACCGATGGAGGGACTAAACTGATGAAATTGAAAAATATAAGAGTGTTGCTGATCAAATTGAAATGGCATGGACTAACATGATTTTTGATGTAAAATTCAAAGATAAACCGAATTTAATAAAAAAAAAATTCAGATTTTAGTTAAAAAATTAAATGTGGCAGAGAGTTTATTCTAATTTGTTTTATATAAATATTTGTTTATTCTTTTGAAGATGGTTGGTATATCTTAGAAGATAAAACACCGACAAATGGTGCGGTCACCAATACACATGCACTCCAAGTCTTGGCTCCCTGATCTCGTTTGCCAAATCAACATTGTCTTTATATCATATTGCTTCACCATTGTCATCCTCCCAACTCTTCTTTATCGAAGTACTGAACCTCTCTGCTGGTGCGCCCTGTCTAGCTAGAATTCATGAACAAACCCGTGCACTTCGATTTCTTCAACAACATTATATAACATTGAGCTACCAAGCTAGATCGAGCATATGGCCATGGCAAATTCGATTTCGATTTCTATGGTAAATTTCTCATCTACTATGACTACTCTCCTGATGATCATGCTACTCATGCACTCAGTTACTGTGTCAGTAGCCATGAAATCATCCACAGGTAGTACTAAAAATTCCACTGCTATAGCCCTGGAATCCAAAGATCAAACAACTAGCTGCACAATGTGTGATGAGTGTCCCAACCCGTGCCCTGTGCCATCATCGCCACCTCCACCACCACCAGCTGTTGAATGCCCACCACCACCATCACCACCACCATCACCACCGCCATCACCACCGCCATCACCACCGCCATCACCACCGCCATCACTACCTCCATCACCACCGCTGCCTCCGGCTCTCCCTGAATGCCCACCACCACCACCTGCGTCTCCTTGTCAAGACACTTGCTTGCACTCCCCTCCAGGGTCAGATTTAATCCCGAATCGTCCACCAGGTCAACCATCTGTACCTAATCCTGGCAATTCAATACGCCCCCCAAACGTTCCCGTATATTATTACTACCCTCCACCACAATATTACTCTAAATCCGTTGATTTGAAAATGAATTACTCCAGGACCGTTACTTCTATCTTTGTCTTCTTCAGCACTAGTTTCCTAATCATTTGCTTCTTCTAGCTAGCTAACGTACTAGCGCTCTAATTCAGTCCATCTCTCCAGTCCAGGTAATAGTTATTTCACGGCTGATTGATCGGGCTGCATATATGAATGCATGATGTCTCTCTCTCTCTCTCAAATGTATTTTGTGATCGATCGATTCTTTCATTAGTGGTCAGATCGATCCCTATGCATGCATGGTGCAGACCCGGCCCTTTAGACCGGACTCGATCATGCATGTATATGGCAAAGAAGAGAATTAATAAGGCCTAGCACTCTAGCAGGTAGCTAGCTTCTTTGGATGAAGCAATTAATGTGTAATTCCCTTAAAATATGTTAATACTAGCTGTTGGTAAATTTCTGTTTTCATGTTCTTCATGTTATTATTTGTTGTAGACTTGTAGCTAGCAAAAAATAAAATAAAGTAAATTATACTTTTGTGTACGTAATACCCCGCCTATTAACCACAGTTCAAGTAACGTAGTATCTTAATCATTTCTTCGATTTGGCCTCTTCTCTCACGTATTTTGATCACATAACTTAAAATATCTAATTATGTGCTAGGTCCATTACAAGATTGCGCGCAGAACAGTTTCTCTAATGTGCTAGCTCCACATGCAATTCAGGAAAATATACCTTGTGTGGTGTATATATATGTACAGAAATAATTACTCAATGCCAAGCATTTCTAGCTTCTAATTAATTACTTGTAACAATAGTACACTTTATGGACGGTGATAAATTGAACAGAAACAATTAATCAGGCTTAATTATGTACGCGACCCATGCCAATATAAAGGTCCGGCCACCACTAAGGCTAGCTAGCAGCCTAGCATGATATATATATATATATATATATATACTTACAAGATTTATGATCGATCGTATCTTTACGCATGTGATCTCTCTCCATCTGAACCAGTGCGCCATATATGCAGTCCCCAAATGACAAAACCTAGAAAACGATCGTTTGTGTCTCATTAAATGTCTTCACAAAACGCACTAATCGATCTAGACGTTCCCAAAAGAAAGTTGACATTTGCCCTCCGTTATGTAATTCCATTCATGGTCGAAACCATTCATACTTTAAGTCTCCCTGTTATAATTATATATTTATCTGAAAAAAAAAATCAGTCAACTTTTAGCTAGCTGTTTAATTAATTATTATCATTCTCATTTGTTTGTTTTTCCTTCTTTAGTTATGCATGGATAAACTGGATAATTTTTGGTTAGTTAGTTGATTATATCTTATTATCTTAACTATGATTAAGTTTATCTGCAATGTGAATGATTAATGTTTTGAGGGATCTATAACATACTATATATTCTCAAGAATATATATAGGAATATATTGCCAATTTCCAACGTCTGTTTGCTTAATTAGTCGTCTTATTTTAATATAGCTGGGAGCTAAGCTAGGGTCATGGTAAGCACCAAGCAATTCATAATGAACTCTATGTCTCTATCAACAAATTTTTGGGAGATAAGATGGTCAACCTAGTTGCATACTGTGCATGACAAGTCAAACATACTTCGATTGTAGTGGAAACTTGAAACTTGAAACTTAGAAACAATAACATAATATATATCCGGAAGCAGCTAAAATATACTAGGGAAAAAATTATACCTTAGATGATTGTCAAGAAAAAATTATACCCTAAAATTATATCTTAAATGTACTTGAAACTCAATAAAGGTCCAATTTCGTGGTTCAATTTAGATGCAGTTCGATCAATTTTTTTTATAATTGCGGTCTATTGATTAATTTGTATGTTGTGTCTAATTTACTGCTCGAGATAAATAAAGAAAACAAATTAAAATTGTCTGATATATATTATGCATTCTTTATGATTGATCAACGAACTCAGCCACAAGATGCCAGCATCACAAAAAAAGTCCAAGATCTAAGTCCCGCAACATTCTTCTTTTTCGCCGAGCTCTTAAACATGTCCCATCAACAATTCTCCTTATCATTTTTGGAGCACCAAAACTAAGGTGTCAGTAACATAACAGATCCTTCATGAATTTATATTGCAGAAGTTGTTGAAGCTCAGATCTGTAAATTGTAGGAGAATATGCCTCACCATAATCATTGTGTTGATCCCATGGGCTATGAATTTTTGGTGGATTTGTTTTCCTCAAACCCAACCTTTGTGTGGTTCTCTACAATTCCCTTGATTGAAGTCTTCATTTTGTTCAAAAAGAGAAACGTTGACCAGAAAAGCTCCAGCAACGAAAACCCAATGGTCCATTAAATGCAAAATTTGGGTTCATTCACGAGTAACCCAGAAATTAGTATGGAGCAATGGAGATTTGCTGCTATGAGTGTGAGACTGTGAGTGGATATATGACCAACAATGCACAGATCTGCTGCTTCCTCGTGCAATTTGGGCATTTTGAAAACTTTCATTTTGAGCCCTAGGATTGTATTTTATGACGTGGCAGCTTGAGGTGCAAACTCAATCAGATCCTAGCACTTATTATTACAGCAGAGGATCCATGTCCATTAGAGAACTCCCCTTTTATTCCAAATCAAAATACCCATCTATTCTTACCTCTATCATTTCAATTATCTCATATCTTCTTATCCTATTTTTTATTTTTTTACAATAACTTAAATATAATATAAATTATATGTTATTAATAATCTTTACATAATTAATAATCATTACATAAATACAAAAAATTGATTTGATTTAATTATTATTAATAATTCTTTACATAATTAATAATCATTAAATAAATAAATAAATTGATTTGATTTAATTATTATTAATATTATCTTACATAATTAATAATCATTAAATAAAACCTTTTTAAAATTATTTATACTTTTATATATTTTTCATATATTTTGTTAAAAGAATTGTTCTATTAATATCACCTCGAATTAATTTTTATATTTTTTCAACCTCGATTTGAGATAATTTATTTATATTAATTTTTAAATTTAATATTTATTTTTAGATTATATTTTAAAATTAATTTTCCTCTTCCTTCACGTGGCGGCTGTATTCATTTCCGTTCGTTTATGTCCCATTGTTTTGTCTTTTACGAGATTAATTCGCGACAAATTATCCCATCCCTGTTTTTATGTGCCTACTTCTCCCATTTAGGATAGCCCATTTGAACTTGGTTTGGTGCCAAAGTTTTGAGACTTGATTCTTTTTGTGTTGGTAGTCTCAAATAACTAGACCTTAAAACCCCTATTGTTGTTCACGTATTTATGTGTTGCGATCCCCAATCTGTTTGCTGTCTCTGTTGATTAGCAAGATTGACTTGAGTTTTTCTATTTAACTTTCGGTTTGCTGGGCCGGACTGCCGTTGATGTATTTTATTTGGCTAGTTTTCGGCCTTTTAATGAAGTTAATTCTAGACCAAAAAAAAAGAAAAGGAATCAACCCAAAAGTTAAATACACGGTATACACCCAACAACGAACTGGAAATTATAAACAACGGCAACATAGCCGTTGTAGAGACTAGAGACTCGGACTTTAAAAAAAGAAAAGCTGTTGTAGAGATTTGAACTGTAGCAAAATAAAAAATTATAACAAAGATCTAAAGATTCACAGAGTAATTTGCCGGATAAAAAAATAAGAAAAGAATCAAAGAGCAGCCTAAATGGTACCAGATGAAAGGGTAAAAGTTGAAGTTGGTGGTGGGTCACTGCCCGGGTTGGACATAGAAAGTTTCATCTAACGGCTCTATTTTACAGAGATGGCTGCCCCCCACTCGTGTATCCAAATTTCAAATTCTTGCTCTCTCTTAAATGACATCCTCCCTCATTGAACCAATTTGAAAATGTCTCTCGGGCAAAGGGCCACCCTGTCTTCCCCTCATCTATTATAATTCAAAATCCCTCTTTCTTTGTCATTCCCATTTCTTCGTGCCTTGGATTTCTGTTTTCCTGATTTGCCCAGATTTGCTCTGTTCTTTGTTGAGTGACACCCAACCCAGCAGCTCCATGGGTACTTGTTTCAGCAAGAAGAAAGGCTCCTCTCCTCATCCTCCTGCTGCTGATTATGTGGCTATTTCTTCAGCACCAGCAGCGCCAGCGGTGGTTGATCCCAAATCCAAGCCGTCCGTGCCAGGAAAACAAGAACAAATTGAAGAAGAAAGCAAAGTCAAAAAGGAGATATTCATCATCAAGCACCGCAAGAGCCACGACGATAGAGACAGGGATTGTACAAACCCACTTGGTCTTCAACAAAATTTACCACAAAAAGCTGATGGGGTTGCAGCCTCTGCTTCAACTACTAGTGCTGCTACAACCACCACGGAGAATTGTAACCAAGTGTCGACGGATGACAAGAAGGCAGCAGCATCTGCGAGCGTGGGCGTGCGTGTGAGGACATCAAGCTGCAATAAAGAAGAAGTGGATGCCATACTTATACAGTGTGGAAGGCTAAGCCGCAGCTCTTCTGGGAAGGCTGCTTCTTCTTCCTCGGCTTCTTGTGACCGTGGCAAAAAGTACTCTGGATCAAAGAGGAGCTATGACTTCGACAACTGTGAGAATGATTATCAAGTCACCGCAACTTCTGAGGATGCCAAGAACAAGATTGAGAATAATAATGATGATTTTTCTGATGAGAAAACCCACCACCACAGGCAACGCCACCGCCAATCCCCTTCTTCTCAAGGAAGGAGGAGGACCCCCAGCAGAGAAAGAAACCAGCAGCAGCGATCCAGCAGCCGAGAGAGACGAACAAGTCGATCCCCCGGAAGACGCTTATCATTGGAGCAAAACAACACCAATTGTAATGCTAACAGTACTAGTGCTGCTGCAACTGCTAATGTCAATTCTGACACTAATAATAGGCCAGGAAAGATGAAGATGGTTTCAGTTCCTGCCACCGTTTCCGTCTCTTCCTTGGTGATGGACAAGAGCAATAATGGGGAGTCTGCGACCATCAAGCGGATTTCTGTGAAGAGAAATGCTGGCGAGGGTTCAAGGACTGCCGCATCACCCCGTTCTCAATCCCCTGCAAGAGGAGGATCAAATACCAAGGCTTCCAATGACAGTCTGCAGCCTTCACTTAGCCGCAGCTCTTCACGAAAAGCAGAGCAATCTCCCTACAGAAGGAATCCATTGAGTGAGCTCGATCCCAACTCCCTTTCATATCCACAGGCGCATATCATCAACACAAACAACAAGAGTGCTAGCAATGTTGTGAATCAGCTGGTAATTAACTTGTTTTCATTTCCTCAATTATTTTCGGTTGTCTTATATCATAACATTCAGCTTGCCCTATTCATTAATTTTACCACTTTCTAGCTAGGAGGTAGGATATTGCGTATTTCCTTTCTGCTGCAGTTGTAACTTGAAAGCAAAAAAGAAAACAAATTATTTGCGTCAGTCTGCAAAACCAAATGTCTACTTTATTTCTCAATTACTTTGAATAGCTACTTAATTAACCATCTCAATTACTTTGAATAACTACTTAATTAACCATCTTGTATGCAGAAACCAAATGTCGAGATTAACAGTAACAGAATTGCTGCTCAAGGGGTTGATTGCTTTAAACCCCAAACAGTAACAAGAAGCAGGTCCTCTAGACGATCTAGAGACCTAGACATCAATCCTGAAACCCTTTCCAATCCTCCACCATCATATACTAGGCTATTGCTCCAAGACATTCAGAATTTTCACCAGCAGAGCACCAATACCGCTGTAGTATCACTCCCGCAGTGTGTGACTAAGGCCTGCTCCATCCTAGAAGCTGTTGCCGATCTCAACTCTACTACAAGTTCTTCCCATGTGACTAGTGCCTTCTCTGCAGACAGGAAGAGCCCCCCAATAGATCAAATAAACAAAAGTTCATGCTACTACGACAACAGTTCACTGGGCGCTAATCTTGTTCAAAGGAAAGATATTCCTTTTGTGGAGTCTGAGGTACTAGTTGATGATGATCTAATGGAGCCTAGCTTCCACAAGTATGTGACAGTGAGAAGGGGAGGGGCAGATATGGAGGACCAAGAATCGTCTGGTAGCAACAGCTTTGTGAGCGGTTCTCAACAACCTCATTGGGGCTTCTCTTCTTCATGGGAACCCAATTCAGCTGACTCCACTGATTGCTGGACTTCAAGGTCCAACACCAGAGAGGATGATCGGAGTTTTGATATGGATGAAGCAGCCAGGAGGAGGAGACTGAGTGGGAGAAAGACAGATGTTCATACCCCACAGAGCAGTGGTGGGATTGGACGCGGCAAGCTCGCAGCCACCACTAAAGGTCTTCACACAATTCCAGTTGTTGCAGCTGCTGCTTGCACGTAAATTTATTGAAAGGCTGTTCACTTCATTCAGTCTTGGGTTACCTTTCTATTTAAAAGAACTCTCTCCATTGTGTATGCAGTTGCATACTCGCAACTTTTCTTTTATTTATTTATTTGAAGTCATATCTCTTTCAAAATCGTTCTTCGTTGTCTCCCTTGATTTTTTGTTTGATCAATTAAATCCATAAATTTCGTGTAGTGATTAAAACCCAAGTTATGTATCTTAAAATCTTCAACAATTACACCACCTGCCCACCATAATTTCCATTAACTAAATCACCGGGTGAATACAGAATAGTTTTGTACAAATAACATGGACAGTATCTCTCTTGTACAAATACACACGAGAGCTTCTCCCGGAGACAAGTGTAGCTTAACCATAAGCTTCTACAAGAAGTGTGCCATGTTGATATGGCAGTGAAATACGAGGCACAAAAAGTTTTAACCAATATTATGCTCTGAGAATATCACTGCAACAATGTGATCTTGAAGCTGTGTAACACTAGTAAATGCATGGCAAGCTCTCCAAATTTCCTTTTAAGTACATTGTTTACAAGTTTCCCGATCCAGCCTATCGACCATTTGACATGTGAAATACACACAAGTTGATTGTATTCTTCATTCAACTATAGTTCTGTAGTTAACCAAGTATATTGCAATAATAGTAATCATGGCTCCAGCAAGTTGCAAGGGTGAGAAGGTCTCACCAAGATATAGAAACCTGCAGTTAGAATTAATGAAACAAATAGGAGTGGAAGTGGAAAACTCAATATCAAATAAAAAGAATCTATCAATAATTACTAGAAGGTGTCGTCTACTTCAGTAAAATCCCTGAAGTCTGAATATTGTTAAACTCTATTAGACAGTTGATCAAACTGCAGGTTTATCTTCGTTACTTATTTTCCCTTTTCTATTGAGTTGATGATCTTACCCAAATATCGAAGCAAACATTGGGGTTAGAAAGGTGAGGGAGCTGAGCTTTGTCAGGCTACCTGAAATCGATCACAAATACCATATCAACATCAGTACATCACACATCACAAACTATAGGGTCAATTAAGTTACTAAGAACCTTCTAACCCAAAAACAAAAACAAACAAAAAAAAGTTACTAAGACAAAAGAAATAGCTCTTGCAAAAAAATAAATAAAAATGCTGTGACCATAAACATGACTATATAACTTAAGATTATATGGTGAAATCACAAGGTTTGAAACTAAATACTGAAGGGAAGGTGCGGAAATCTCACAGTAACAATTTGCAGATGAAACAATTATTATTATTATTTTTTCCTTTCAAAGCTGATCAGAATTTGTGCAATCTTTTAACAGGGAATGAGTCATTTTGTGGTTCTTTCTGAGCTGAAAGTAAATAGAGCAAAATTTTCAATAGCTGGGATTCATATGCAAGTAGGAGAACAGAGGAGTTAGCATCTGTTTTGGGGTGTGGTGCGGGGAGGTGATCAATCAAGTACTTGGGGCTGCCTCCTGGCGATAACCCCAAGGTAAGTGAATTTTTGGGGTGCGGAGGTGGAGGAGGTAGATAGAAGATTAGAAGATTGGAAAAACTTTGGTACAACCAATTTGAGGAGCTTGCCAATCTCCTTTTTTTTTCTTTTTCTCCATGCAGCGTCACTATTACCATAGAAGGGTTAAAGAGAGGCTTCTTGTAGGAAAGGGTGGAGGAAGGAAAAGTGGATCCAAGTCAAATGGGAGGGCTGGTTTGTGGTGGGGACTTTATGAAGAGAAATGTGGCATCACTAGGGAAGTGGGTGTGGAGATTTCAAGAGGGATAGAGAGTCTCTATGTTATTCTGCTATTAGAAGTAAATATAGGCTACATGGAAATGGCTGACATTCTAATAGAAAGACATATCATAAGGCATCGGTTAGATTTCTGCTTGCCATTCATATCAACGTTTATATAGGCCATCACAATATCTTAACTCTCCATTGCTGGGTTGTGTAATAATTCATTACGAATTTGGGCTCAGACTTCAGAGGGAATTTGAGCAACCTGAAAGTTGGGGAATTTATGTCCTTATTATCTGGCTGGAAGATTTTATGCTAGTTTCATTTAGACCGGACAAGAGAAGGTGACTATTACAGGCAGTTAGTGGACAACCCTTCTCTACCTCAATTCTTTCTCTGCATAATTAGAAAGTTCCTCCTAAAGTGGCTAAAGTTCCTCCTAGTTTGAATTATTGCTCATGGGAAGGTTACTAGTTACTACCTGTGATGGGGTTCAGAGGAGAAGCGTTTCTGCTTATCTCTCCCTAAGTGGTGTGTAATGCGCAAAAAACTGAGTTGAGTGGATGAACCAATTGTTTTTACAGGGTCTGGTTGCATTAGTTCTTTAGAGAGGATGCTGAGAGAGTCTAACGTAAGCTGGGCACTCCCGCTGATTGTGTTGCTTTATTGCATGAAGGGTACAAACTACTTGAAGGGATTGATGTTGGAAGGATGTGCCATAATGGCTGTCTTCTAGGTCCTTTGGATGGAGAGGAAAAAAAGAATTTGGAGAATGTGAAGGGGAGGAGCTGGACCTCTTATGGGGAAGAACCCGATTCTGGGCATCATTATGACCTTTACCTTCTTTGAAATTTAGGAACATATTTTTTTTTTCTTGCAATACTTTCAGATTGGATGCAGCAGTACGTGAGATTCACTATAATTAATATGGCTGTATCTCTCTGCTGTTTTTGGTTAATTAGATGGTGTAATTTAGGTGTTTTTCATCAGTGGATAAATTGTCCACTGATCTGTACTATCTTCTTTTTTGTTAATGAAATTAAAAGAATAAATGAATTCTGAAATAATAATGAAAAGATAAAATATGATAAGAACTTAGAACACACCTTTTGTTGCACTGTAGAAGTACACGCCATAGCTGATGGCACTTCCAAAAACGGATGTATAAAGGAGTGCCAATGTATCATTTGCTGTGAACTCCATGAGACTCCCGTTGACAGCATTGTCATGATTAAGAATGGAGATTACAACAAGAGGTAGGCCGCCTATAACCATATGCTGCAACCAGAAACACATACATCTCTAAGCTATGGTGTATGAATTCATAACTTGGAGGTATGAATTCATTAGCGAAATCAAACGTGAGGTATTAAAATAAAAAAATTTGATACATGGGTATGAAATTGAAAATGACGCTACAATTCGGGGGCTCTTTTGTATTTAATCCACATAATTATATATTCTCTGAATGCTTTGCATCAGTTCCCCAAGAAAACTAAGCAACATGAAGAGATGAAAACTTAAAGCAAAAGCATTTAGTTTATTTGTTTGTGATTTTTATCCAAACAAAAACACCTACTTGGGAAGTGTAATAAAAGATGGCTGTCATTTCTATGAAGGTTGGAAAATGTCATAGAGAAGCTGGCATAAGTATTCCCAAGCTAATTTAGTTGAGTTAGTTTTCGTTGGCTAAGCGAATTTAAAATGAAGGGGAAAGGGTACGAAAACTTAACAAATAGCAGCAGCACAGAGAAAAGGAGGTTTTAAACTTTTTTCAAACATTGTGATGTAGTGACAAACATTGATTACATGTAGTATCAAAATTTCAGATCTATACACCGAAGAAGGTAGGAATGCTTAAAGTAGTAGCCCAACTTTTGAAACTGCAGTAAACAATTACAAGATAAACCCAGGAAGCAATATCAATTATAAGTTATTATGAAGTGAGTTGATATAGCCTACCCATCCAGTTGCCATAATAGGATCAGAGTACTTGGAAACCCAGCGCACCATGACTGTACCAACTGCCATGCTCTGAGCTGAGAGAAGCATCCACCACTCCCCACTTTGCCACAGTGAAAAGTTACTTCCATCCACAGCAAGTGAAGGTGCCTGGAAAAAAAAACTTAGAATTATGAATTATGCTGTAGCTAACGAGCTAATTCAAAAGTGTTTCAACTTTCCTGCAAATCTCTCTTCTCGGTGAGCAACCTCAAGACAGCAAAAAAACAGGCATAGCCTATAAATCTAATCAAAAGCAAGTGAAGGTGCCTGGAGAATAAAGTTTATAATTATACAGCAGCTAAAGAGCTATGCCAGTGTTTCCTAGATATCTCAAATAGAAACCATAACACAAGAACGTAAACTATAATCTTTACTGTACCCTTACATACATAAATATAAAAGTTTTTTTTTTCTTACAGAACAAAACAGGAAAGATAACTAATTGCACAGCTGACATACTACTAATACTCATGTGCACTTCTCTGCACTCATATACAGCCTCAGACAGGCTATATCAAAAACAACTCTGCATCTTCTTGAGCTTAGACTATTGTACCCTCATCATCTTTCCAACAAATTGAATGAATGCCTCATCCCATCTCCCATCTCCCAAGTCCCTCAAAACATCACCAACATTAGTTGGGATATTTATCTCTTGATTTTTAAATCCATAATGAAAAAATGAACTGAGCATTGTCTATGGTCTGAATCTTGCATCTTACAGAACTTTAACTAGTTTGTGAATTGATAATTCATAGTCCCAACTTAAATAAAAAGGTGTTTGCTCACTAGTATTGCTAGTTCAACTTTATTTTCCTTCAATAACGTTCTACTAGTGCTTGGCATTCCTAAAAACTGTTTTCATGTGGATAAGTGACTAATTCAGCGGTAACCCTTCACAGTACAACAAGTGAAAGATGAGTAATCATGTTGAGCCTAACATTCTAGATGATCTTCTCTTGAATATTTTAATTTCAGCTAAATTATAAGTGATATCATCCACAATACACAGTTTTATATAATGGTACAGTAAAGTTTCACTTTCATCTTAAACTATCTTACAGTCCTTTCATTTCGGTACCCTTTGTTGGGGTTGTGTAGCTTGATACAAGCCAAAGATGTGGAGAGGGAAAGTCACATTATGAAGGAATATAAGTGGTTGGATTACTCCTAATAGTTTCGAGGCCTATTTGAGATGTTGATGCCAAGGTGGTTAAGTGGGAACCTAGGGGAAAAAACAACCCATCAACCTAGCCATAAACTTTTCTCTCCTCATCATTCATTAGACTAGTTTTGGGAGAAAAAAAAGGTTTACCTCAAGAAGTAAAAGTCCAATGACGCCAAGAACAAGCCCTGCAGCTCCAAGGAACCCAATGGACTCACCAAAGAACAAGGCCGCAAGTATAGCCACTGTCAAAGGTTGTGAATCAATTATAACCTGTAATTCGAGGAGGGTCAAATGAAATGTCTTACAAATGAAGTGGCTAATTGAATAGACAAATTAACTTACGCTGCCCAGACCAGCAGATGTCCTCTGCAAACCTTCAGCAAGAAATCCTTGAAAACAAGCGGCGTCAACGAGGCCGAAAAGTGCAATAGAAAGCCAAGCAGTGAGGCCAGATGGAAAGGGGCGGCCCCTGTAGGCGGCGAAGGCAATGAGGAGAAAGCCAGCAGGAATTAGACGGAAGGCTGAGATGAAGAAAGGGCCGGTCTTTGGCAGAATTCCCTTCATGGCCACCATAGCCGTACCCCAAAAGAAGAAGGGAGAGACCAATACTGCCCATTCTTGCACTTGCTGTATTAATTCCAGTTCCCATCCAGGAGGACCAGGAGTTTCTTTGGATGCGGAAGATGCTACGTCTTGCCCTGTTCCCACACAATCAACGGCAGAGGATGAAGATGAAGATGAAGATGAAGATGAATCTTCGAGCTCGGTGGTCTCACCACCAGTACTGGTTGTGCAATTGGCAGCAAAATGAATGGACTTATTGTGGGGTGGTTTGCGATTATGATTATACTGAGAAATAACAAGGCAATTAGAATGTGACAGCGCTTTGCTTGGGCTATTGTTTCGTTTCCTGATATCCTTAAGCAAACAGCGATCCGAATTCAGCCATGGAAGAGTAACAGACACAGTCCCAGGGTTGTAGCATTGGTAGTAACCGCGGCACCCCATTGGTAGTAGCAAGCAGAAGAAGCAGAAACTGAGGATAACCACCCCATTTTTCTACTACTTATTTCAGTGGACCAGGGTGAAGTGCCAAATATTGGAGTTCCACTTACAATCAAATGGCCAGAACTCTGCCCACTGAATGGTCTTTATTCTTTAACAACTTGTCATAGTTTGAGTGTATTCAACACGATGGTACTGTAAAAATTAATTTTAATAACCAAAGACCAAGATCAACCGGAAGCTTCTACAGTGCTCCGGAGGAGCAAAATCCCCCGATCCAATGGCTTGAAATGCAGGGGGGGTTTTGGGTTTGTGGGATAGAAGGAAAAGTGTCTAATCCAATGGTGCAAAAGTGGGGAGTTTTGGTGCTAGGGAGCACCCTAGAATTTTCGAGATCAACCTTAAGAATTCAAGAATTAGCTCAATCTTCAAGACACCGTGTAGTTACATGTGCCGTATAGTAATAGGCATGGTATACACTACACGGTGCCTTCCATGGCTGAATTTGGATCGTTGTTTGCTTAAGGTGTCTATTACTATACGGTAAATACATGTGCCTATTACTCCACTAATGGTATATTAAAAATGTCTAATGATATATTTGACTTTCCTCATGTATTTACCGTATAGTAATAGGCACCGATTGAAAAAATTGGCCTAGTTCGTGGTCTTTTCGGTTTCGGTCAATGTGGTCAACCCTTATTTATTGTCATTTATCAAAATATTATTTCCCTCAATTTTGCCTTTACGGCTTTTTTTTAAGTTCGATTTTCGTGTGCTTCATGACCACATGCACATATGATCGATATCTATATATCCTTATAAAAAGTTGCAACCCCGGAACTCATTTTAGTGCAATTACCCTTTGAGAAATCTAATTAATAAATATAAAGTCATAAGACTCTATATAGTTATTAACTTATTAATTAATTATATGTAGTTATTTTTTTATTGGAATTATAATTAGTTATTAAGAGAAGTGTAGGTGAATTTAAAATTTATAAGTTGGTTTGTATTTAAATATATATTTACTAATCTATAAGTTTAAGCAGTATATATATATATACTAAAGCATGCTATATAAACAAAGAGTTAGTTCAGTAGGACTGGTTGGGTGGTGTGTGTGTAAGCCATGTTCAGGGTTCTAACCTTGTCAAGAACAAAATTTACATTCTTTTTGAGTTTTCAATCCTTATAAAATATATATGTAGCCGAGCCGGCCAGGCTTTAATGGGCTTTTTGTGGGGTGGGCCAGGCTTTGAACCCTGATTTGCACGTAATTTACGTACAAAATATGCTTCTAACTACTTGAATAATGCTACTCCAAGAGCTAAATAATATCATTAATGTGTGTTTGTATGGTTTTAAGGTTGAATAAGTGAGTGAGAGTAATTTAGAGCAAAAGGGCACGATTTTAGAGCTTTTGGAGTGTTTCCGAGAAAATGACAAAAAGTCAACCGTGACTTTCAAGGATCAAGGATCAAGAATCATTCAAGTCGATTCTCGAAGGTGGAACACATATAGAGTCGGAGTATGGAGCATTAGAGGAGCAAAAGTCGAAGGGTTAATCCGAGAAGTCAATTTGGTCAACCAAAAAGTCAACCCCGAGGCATGAAAGCAAAGGTCAACCCTTGGAAAGCCAAAAATCAGATTTGTCATAATTTGCCCATTTTCATTATTGCCCCCATAGCCTCTTCTTCATTATTACATATTTTATTTCCTTTGCCAACTCATTAATGAAGGGTAAGCCAATCTTTTCCTCTTTATTTTCTTCTAATCTTGGCCATCCAACACAACTTCCTATTCAAGAACAAATCTAGGCCATTTGGAGGCATACCCGAATTCACTCACCAAAATCCTAATTTCACTCTTCCTTTCACTCATTCACCATTCCATGGGTGAGTTAATTCATTGGGTAGACTCACCCATGTCCATTTCTACCATTTCCACCTAGTTTCATATAGATTTCTTCACCTAGATCACAAGATTCGTCAACAAGAGCAATGATTCAACATCAAGAAGCAATGAAGAACTTGGTTTGAAGAGGAAGAGGCTTGCCATCACCTTGAGCATTCTCTTACCCTTTCTCTTTCTCTTAGGTTTATTGTTATTGATGATTTGTATTTGGATGATGATATTTGGTACCATGAGTGAGTAGATCTAGGATTGGGGGCTAGGGTTGTGTGCCCTAGTCCATAGATATGTATTAAACCTCTTTTGATGATATGTGATGCAATATTGATTCATGAGCATGTTTATATTCAAATTTCATATGTTAGATGCATGGGTTAGAGAATTCACCACTTTCTAGCTATGTTTCTAGCATTATTTTGATGTGAAATTGGTGGGTGGTGCCTCTAGTTTCATAGGCAATGGAATATAGCATGTGTTGTATGTTTGATTTGTGTTCATAGCCTTTTGATGTACTAGAGATCCTTGGTTGAACTCTAAGTGTGCCAATTGAGTTGGTTTTAGTCCTAACTGGCAAAACCATACTTTCTAGATGAATTTGATAGTATTCATAGCCTTTGGATATAGATAGGGAACTATGGCATGACTCTAGTTATACCATTGAGTTCCTACGACATAGGATACATCACATCAATCATTTCATTGTGTTCATAGCCTTTGGATGTAATTAGAGACCTTTAGTTAGGCTCTATCTACGCCCATTGAGTGGTCTTGGCCCTTAGATTGGAGAGACATATCTTAGAATATATTTGAATGCCCTCATAGCCTCGTGATGTATGTTAATGACCCTAGTACGGCTCTAGTATGCACACTTGAGTTGATTATGGCCTTGGTCGGCATGTTCATACATTGTTGAGATTATTGGAGTTCATAGCCTCAAAGTATTATTCCAAGAACCATGACATGACATGGCTTGGATTAGCACTAGAGAGTTCATCTTGACCTTGGTTGGCAAGAGTGATACATTCTCGATTAATTGAAATCATGAATCATAATTGTAAGCATCTCATTGTGGTTGTTCATTGCATTGAAGTGGGCTAGTGTTAACCCTTAGCTCCCGATCACTCCATCTTTGCATTTCCCTTGCATTTAGTTTTGCCTTACCTTACTTTACTTTACTTGCTTGGTTTGTTTCTCATTTACTCAAAAATACAAAACATTTTCACTACCTCACCTTGCACATATCCATATCACTATTGTCTTTCCATTTCATTCCCCACCATCTAGTGCTAGTTTCCTAGGTTACAAATATTACTGAGTGGGATTTGGGCCACCAATCCCCGTGGACATGATAACCCCGGTTATTATTAATCTATACATTCACCACTATACTTTGACGTTTCGTCAAACCCCTTGTTCAAGCCCAGCCCTTTACTTCATCGGGCTAGGCGTTAAATGGGCCCACACCGGGTCGGGCCGGGCTTGGTCTTAGTGGGCCGACCGGGCCTCAATGGGCTACTCGGGTCCGTGGGCTAAATGGTGAGACTTATTCTCAACCTTGTCCTCCTTATTTGTTGGCGAATTTTTTTTTTGGACAATTTGGGTGGCAAGGAATAATTTTCAAGCAAACAAAGCTCAATAACCTTCCAAGGTTTCATTTGTTGCATAAGCAGTAGGCTCAGACTTTTGGTAGATGAACCCTCATCATATTAAAAGAAGAGCAAGCAGGTCTCAAGTTATCAAGTGGAACCCTCCCTCCAATCATCATGTGAAGATTAACTTTGATGGATCAGTAGTATACCAAAAAATCAATGTGGTTGGCTTTGTCATCAAAGATGCTCATGGATCTCCTTTATTAGCTGGCTCAAGAAATGTTGGCAAAAAAATATTCTGCTTGCTAAAAGATTAACTTTGAGAGAAAGTTTACAGAAATTATGCTCTAGAGAACAGTTTCAAGAAAGTTGAAGTGGAAGGGAACTCTAAATTTCTTATCAATTGCATCAACGTTTGGCATTCCTTGGCATATCAAGAAAGTAGTGGAAGACATCAAGCAATTTGCATCATTATTTGAAGAGATTTCATTCATTCACATCCTCAGAGAAGCAAATTTCACAGCTGATTGTCTAGCTAAAATGAGACACTCTCTCACTTCAAGCAATTTTTGGATCAGAAGACTTCCTAGCTAGTGCAGCAGCTCATGCTAATAATTTCGACCTCCTCTTCATTTGTCTTTTCTCTTTAGTTTGTTGTACTCTTTCATTGATGCCACACCTTTGTCTACAAAATATTACATATATGTTAGATTATATATATATGTATATTTTTTTTTTTTTAGAAACAGATAATTCATATATTATCAAAGCTAGAAAGGCACATATATCAAACTCTTAGGCCTGTAACCAGATGTGTCGGTCAGACAACTAAAAATTTTAACAAATACCTCTCATTGTAGACCACTTTCAACGAGCCTACAAAGACAAAAACTCATTAATCATCTAAAACAACTAGCGAATCTCCTGCCGCCAATGCACACAATTGTGGTACGGCGAAAAGATTAATCGATCAAATGATTATACGAAATTTTCGTATGTGCATGCTCAACACTTCGAAGAGTAATACCTGAAGATGGAGAAAATACCCTCACTAGGGTCCCAAATTATCATAGAAACCAACGATGATAGGAAATATATACACCCAATTTAATTAATACTCGAAAGCTATTAGGCCTCGTTTGGTTCGCGAAAGGGAAATGAAAGGAAATCAACTCCTTGCCAGAGAGAATCACTGAAAATCATGGAGCATGGAGGACTGTCACACTCGTACGACGGCAACGCCTCAAAGACGCGCCGTCGGACGGAGAATAACAAAACTTGGCGAAGAAAACCAAGTTTTCTAGAATTTTTTGGGGCTAGCTATATATATATGAAGGAAGCTATTATTCACACTTATAAAGTCGTCATTCACGCTCTAATATATAAGACCACGCTATCTTTATAAATTATAAGTGTCAATAATAATAATTCAAAGATAAATGAAGAAATTGTCAATAATATTATCCCATCTAAAGATCTATGTTTATAAATTATAAGTGTCAATAATAATAATTCAAAGATAAATGAAGAAATTGTCAATAATATTATCCCATCTAAAGATCTATGTTTATAAATTATAAGTGTCAATAATAATAATTCAAAGATAAATGAAGAAATTGTCAATAATATTATCCCATCTAAGGATCTCAGAAATGACTAGTTTATTGATCTTCTAGATGAATTGAATTGCATATAAGGAGTACGTTTTATCAAACGCGTCAACACATGTTGCTTTAACATTAGGCAAGAAGGTTCCGCGGCACCAAGTCAATTTTAATACGCACAAAAAAAAAAGTCGCAGATTTTGCAAGCCGACGTTTCAGTTTGTTGAATATTTGTTACAAAAAGCAAGGCTTATATATCAGAGCTCCCTTCCCCAATAAATTAGTACGCACCTGCTACTCCTACTCCTACAAAGTCAAGAAAAGGATGTTTGACGCTGAAGCCGTGTTATATATTACTGCGACTCTTCCAACCCCTTGAAGGTTTGAAGGCTTTAATTGTTATATATAAGACCTATTATCGAACATTAAATTTAGAGAGTCAGATCGATCGACAAAAGAATCTAGGAAGCTAGAAAGAGGAAGACAGGAAATGGCAGATCACCAGAGAATCCATCCGGTCCAAGATGTTGAAGCAATACTACCGCAGGCCCCAGAGGCACCCTTGGTACCAAGGGGAGCTTCTAAATCGGATAGAGGCGATCCAAGAGGCACGGAGATGGAGGCCGGGCAGTATTATCCTCCTTTCCAAGGACGTAGCATCCCCGTGATGCACTCGACACCACCCAAGAAAAGAAGTTGTCTCCGTAAGTGCCTGTGTTGGACTATATGCCTGCTCTTGCTGCAAGTGATTGTGGTTGCCCTCACCGGTGGAATTATATACCTTGTGTTCCGACCAAAGCTTCCGAAATACTCGGTGAGCAAACTGCAGATAACCCAGTTCAATCTCAACGATGATCAGAGCTTGAATGCTACATTCGATGTGAGCATCACTGCCCAGAACCCCAACAAGAAGATCGGCATATACTATGAAGGCGGGAGCCGCATAAGTGTGTGGTACACAAGCACTAAGCTTTGTGAAGGAGGTTTGCCTAAATTTTACCAGGGTCACCGCAACACCACTGAACTTCTAGTTCCACTCTATGGACAAACTCAAGATGCAAGCGGCCTGCTCACCACACTCCAACAACAGCAGCAACAAACTGGCAACGTTCCAATTACTATCAGGGTTAGGCAACCTGTAAGGATTAAGCTTGGCAGCTTGAAGCTCCCAAAGATCAAGTTCGTAGTCAGGTGCAGGTTGTTGGTTGACAGTCTTTCAGAGAATAACGATATTAGAATTCAAAGCAGTAGCTGTAAGTTCAGGCTTAGGCTGTGAAATTTCACATATTAATATTCTTTCTTTCTTTTTACAGCATTACATATATACTTACATTTAATGCTGCGTATTTCTTTGGATGTATTATTTTCATATGTATTTCGTCCCTTCCATTATTTTTTTATATATTTTTTTCCAACTTCGACTTTCCTTGTTAATTTTCCGCTTAGGCTATTATTTATAAGCAACGGGTAATTGATTCTATCTGATACCTATGTCGTTACAGTACGTACTCCTTGGTGTATGATTGCTGTGTATTAATTCTTTCTAATTACTTTCTTTTTTCTATATGAATTTATGAGTGGCGTTCTTTCTTCTTCTTTTTGTTTTTTTTAGAGTCGTACTAGAGATACCAAAATTTTATACCAAATTAATGATGTAGCACATGCCACATCACCTTATAGATTTCCAACATGTCTTCACAATATATTGATTTCTGTTAAAAAAAAATTTGTAAAAAAGAAAAAACATAATTAACCATAAGATCGACTTTACAATCTCAAAACTCATATATGCAGCAATAATTTCATATTTTTCCTTAACAACAAATTAAAGTTACTCATCAATTTCAAATTTCAATCAAATCCGAAAAATATTAAAGTTTCCTTCATTATCTTTGTGTTTCATCTTAGTGAGTTAATCATTCTCGATCAAGATCAGGGTATTGAATTGAATCCAATGAGAGTTTACTTTTGCTCTTGGTAACGGAATATTTGTTGAAGGATAGAGAATAAATATTGGAGGAAAAAGAAGTAGAGATTTGATGAAGAAGGAGCAGAAGCAATAATGCATTCAGCATGGCTTTGCAAAATTCAGAATTGCATATCGCAAGTGTGTTTGATTTGAAGTTGATCATGCTTGATTGTTCAATATTGTTTATCTTTCATTCATATATTATTGCAATTGATAATGAATTGAAGTCGTTGCCGAGGGGATGGAAGTCATAGTGCTTCATTAATTTATTGTTAGGCAGCTCAAGAAAAATTTGAGATTTTTTTCTTCACACTTGATATATACTTATGGAGAAGGGATCAGAGTCTCTGTTTTGTTTGTTTTTTCTGTGAAAAATAGTTTGTTTTTTTCGTTTTAAATGGAACTGAAGTAATTCAATATCAATACACTGTTAAAATTGTTTAAGCTAGAAATGATTATGTGGCAAATGCCACATCATTTGAAACTTGAATTTGGTAAACAAATTTGAGATTTTAAGCTTTTTTTTTATCAAAGAAGAATTTATTAATTATAATTGTGATTGTATATATTTGGTTCTTTGAATTGATTAATTGATTTGTTGAATTTAGATACTGAAAATATTAACATCGCCATCTACTCCAAGTGTAGCGAAACCCATGGCTCGACAAAAGCTCAATCCTTGAGAAATGCCTTCGCCTTCCACTGCCCTAGTTGACCATCTCCAACGTACCCTCCCAAAACTTGGCCATGTTCATCACGGCATCACGCACGACCCCTCCAACTCCATATCTCCCACTCTTATTGCAAATACCACCATCAAAAATTTTATGGAGTAGGTGGTGTTCTTGACACCAAGAATTTCTTGGTCAAACATTAAATTAGAGCTTTTAATTAAAGAAAATTACACAAAAGTCAGTTTTGCAGACCTCATTTGCAAGCATGCAATGAGAAAATAGAATAAATTAAACAAAAGAAAATTTTGAAATGCAATTATATTTTTAAATTATAATTGTTGTTCAAAAAAGTAAAACTGAGATCCTAAAACAAAATAAATAAATAAAGTTCCTCGAGGACACCAAGCCCCACTATTTCTCACTTTCTCAGGCTATCGTCTCTCTCTGGTTCGATTTCTTTGTTAGCTAACGTTGCAGTGTTGGTGGTTGTGAGCTTTGGTGTCGTCTGCATTTGGATTTGCCCAATTTTAACTCTTTGTTGTGGGGGATTTTGACGTTCACATTGTGTTTGGTGCTACGAGATTTTTTTTCTTTTGGAGATTAGGTTGGCGTTTTATTGCTGAGAAAATTTGGTGTTTTGGTGTGAATGGCTTCTCTTAGAGATGGCAATGGGGATTAAAATACCATCCCCGTCCATGAGATCAATACCCGTCTCCATCCCCTTAATTTATAAGATATTGGAGATTTCTTGTCCCCATGCATCCCTATTATCCCTATACCCGCCGCAAATTCCAGTTAACATATATTTCTAGGCTAACACACAAAATTTTGTACTAAAATTTATATTATGTAACAATAATATATTGAATACTCAACATTTAGAAAAACATGAAATTACAACTAAATCATAAAATTGTTATAAGTAAAAGATTGCAAAGATAAATGAAAAGAATTGTAGAGAACTCATAGATCATGAGTATTGGTCGAAAGCAATAAAGTTGCACCATATAACTCATGGATCATCATCGAATTTAAGATGAAAAGAATATATAAGAGACAAACGTGTTGATAACGTGTTATAAACTAAAAACTTACTTTGATAGAAAATAGAACACAAATAGAAATATGAGAGATGAAATATTGAAGTTGTATTCCTCATTGTCATTAGCCTCTTTAATTATATATATAGTGGTAGAGTTTACATAGTAGGGGTATCAACTAATGAGTAATTACATACAAGGTAATTACTTGGACAACCACATAAGTAATATTATTTACAACAAAAATAACATAAATTCATAATTTAAATCCTAAAAAAGTTTCCTAAAAGGACAACAAAGTAAATAAAAGTTTCCACATTTGTTCTTTTTAAAGGATTAAGCAGTAGCCGATGAGTTGTGGTCATTTGGTTATTTGAAAAAAAAAATACGGTGTAAGTCACAGGTTCGATAAAAATTGTAATTTCTCCTAAAAAAAGGGATTAAGCAATAATTGACTTCCATATCATATAACGTATTTTTTTAGGATGTCCTAAAGAGTTATGAGCGAGCTTCAGGGCAGAAAGTTAATTTGGAAAAGTGTAGCATTGGTTTTAGTAAAACTGTGCATCCTAAATTCCAACTTCAATTAGTTTCTACACTAGAAATGGAGATGGTTGAGAAGCATGAAAAATATCTAGGCTTATCTACTTATGTAGAGAGAGAGCCAAAATAGAGACGTTTGCTTATTTGAAGGAGAGATTGAACAAGAAAAATATCTAGGCTTATCTACTTATGTAGTGTTGAAAAAGATATTATGATAAGGGTGGTGGCACAAACATTACCCTTATATACCATGAGTTGCTATCGATTACCAAAGAATTTTTGCAATGAACTGTAAGTCTGTAACAAATATGTGTTAAGTTTTGGTGGGGAAGCACGCTAGAAAAAAAACTCATTGGTTATCGTGGAAAACTCTTTGTAAATCTAAAGAAGGGGTGCATCTTCTGTTTTTTTTCTTCCTCCCCCCTGACTTTCTCTGTCTCTCTCTTCCTTTTTGACCCCTCCTCTTTCCGCCTCTTTTGCTGAGCCTCCCCTCTTCTTCCCCGTTGTCGTTTCCCCCCTCCTAAGGTTGTTTTATTATCTTGGTGTTTGGAGTACCATGTTTGGAGAAAAGGGGGAGGGTGAGGATGCATTTGTAGGGGGTAGGGGTGGGGGCAGATTGAGATCTAATGGTTGTCAAGCATGCCACGTGTCCAAACATGCCATGCTTGGAGCATGAGAGAATTTCCCCTAAAGAAGGAGACGTGGGTTTTCGTGATCTCAATGCTTTTAATCTAGCGATGCTTGTGAAACAGGCTTGGTGTGTGATGTGTTTTCTTGATTCTTTAATTAGTTGCTCGCATCTACAAGGCTAAGTATTTTTCGAGTGGCAATTTTTGGACTGCTGCCTTACCCTCCTCGATCTCCTACCTATTCCTGGTGTAGTTTGGTTGCATCTAGGGATATCCTTGTGGCTGGAGTGCGTTGGCAAGCTGGAGATGGTCATTCCATTAACATTTGGAATGATAAATGGTTACCTAGAGCCTATTCTTTTCGACCAATTAGTTTTCCTAAGGTTCCTACTGCACCTATGATGGTTAGTGACACTACTACAATATGGGTCATAGGACACCATCCTTTAAGGGTGTCAATTGCCCCACAGCCACCAATTCTATCTTTAGCCACTGTGCAGCCACCAAAGCTTATCGGTGCTCACAATTGCAGTTTCTACTGCTCTATAGAACACCAATTAACAAACGGTGCCTGGGTTTCTCACTTAAAAGTGGTTGAGAGTCAAATCACGATTTTGTGGTTTCCCATGTCTTCTGTCAGCATTAGTACAATGCCAATGACACCGGCCGTTTCATGACCATCAAAAATTAATTGATTAATTAGCTATCATCCTTCCAATTCATTCACCTCCTCCGAATTCATTGATTAATTTGCTATCATCCTCCCAATTCCTTCATCACCTCCAAGTCCAAAATCCTAAAACTCCAATCCAGGGAATCCAATGTTAAAACCTATGATTTTCGGCTTTTAAACTCAATCAACTAACGAAGGAGACTTCGGGATAATCTTTACCAGAACGGAAGAGGTGGCTGACGGTGTTTAACGGAGGCGCTGATGTTTCCCACGCGCTAGGGGCGGCACGTTGCTCACACTCCGGCAACATCAGACGTTTGTAGATCGTGAGGCCTAAAGCTCTTTTTGTGGGCGGTTTACTCGATCTTGGGTGGAGGTTGGAGATCGAAGCAAGGCGGTGGAAGAACTCCCAAATGCGCGTGCGGTTGCTGGCGGCGGCTAGCAACAAAACTTATGGCTTGCATGTCCGGCTTGCTTTGAGCTCGTTGGTGGTGTCGATGTGTTGAGGAAGTGGCCGGAAATTGCCTTTCGACTCACAATGATGTTGCGTGTTTCCAAGGCCGAGTGTGGGGATTCTGGGCGATGAATGGCGGTAGTGTGGCTTGGGTTCTGTTCGCCATCCTCCCCTATTTCGTTTGTTGGTGGCGGTGTCGAAAACCGGGGCCGAAGCGGCTTCGAGTTGCAGCAGTTGGGCGGGAGAGACAGAGAGAGAGACGAGAGAGAGAGAGAGAGAGAGAGAGAGAGAGAGAGAGAGAGAGAGTGAGTTAGAGAGCTGAAGGGGTTTGAGGGTTTTCTAACCCTTGTCCAAGTTGAAATATTAAAAATAATATTAAAAAAAACACTTATTTGAAATTTTGAAGTGAGAAGTGAGAGGAAGCCCACGTCGTCCGTACATACTTTGAGCACTAGCACACGATAGTGCAAATTAAATATATTATTTAATTTATGATCAAAAGAAAAATTTGCAATTTAATTATAAAACCTGGGCAGAGCCACCGTTATCGGTGACTCGTCGAGTACATGGCACTGATGGAGAGTATCGGTGTGACCCAAATTTTTAAAACACACCAACCCAAATTAGTGGCTAACTTCGGTGTCCTCAAGCCTGTTTTGTAGTAGTGTGAATTGATTTTGGAGGGTTCAAGATAGAATGAAGCCCTGATAAATTCCATATTTGATTAAAGTGACACTGCTCTTATATTTTCTTTGCCATTAAGTGTGTGTTGTCGTCCATATGGCTTTATCTGGCATCATGAACCAAAATGTTCTTTTTTTTTTTCAGTAAAAAGTGCTTGCAAAGTTGCTTTCATCATATTGCATTCGACGATGAATGTTGCTAAGGGTTCCTCGCCTCCACTTGTTTTTTGGAAGAAATTTTGGTTCTCTTATGTTCGAGGTAAAGTTAAAGTGAACATATGGAAGGCATGCATATTCTCGCATTTTACCTACAACAACTCAACTTCTTTCTCGGTTTGTAATGTTTATCCAAGTTGTTCTTAGGGTTTAGGGCTTATAATGACAAGGCTTATCTAGAATTCTACCTCAGACTTCGTGATGATTATGTGAGGTCCATCTTAGGACAAATTATATTGAAAATTTGGCATAACCTCCCTACAAAAACCTATAAATTTCAACCAACACTTCTAAAATATCCAAAATACCACCACAACTTCGTAGGAACTTAATTCTTTCAAATTCTCAACCACCACAAACAACAAGAAATGGTCTTTGACCACAAACTATTAATTAATACATGTAGTCTTTTAACAACTCTGAGTCTTACTAATTTGTATAAGTAGATGCAATAATAGAAGTGAGCCGTACATGAAGAATACCGAAAGTTCAAGACTATTCCTAGACGTGGTAACGGTTCGACCTCTGCAACTCTAACTTGGGCAAAAGAGAAATACCAAAGAGCCCACAGAAAAATACGAAAAACATGAGACAAGCTCAGTGAGTGGACAAACATAATTCTAATAAAAATCTTATTTTCTTGAAAAGTTTACATAATCCTCAGACTTGGCATGTGATACGAATGACTCATCGTCAAAGTATAGTGTTTGGTAAGTATAGTTTAAGATCGGGTTGTCGTTCCGTCGAGCATCGTTGGGCTCTTCAATCTCTAGGTAGTGCGCTAGGTGAGTGATTCTAGCAACAATAGAATAGGTGAGAAGTGGAAAGAGTGGAGTGTGTGTGTGTATGTGACAATGTGTGAAGTGTAGTGCTAGTGTTCGGTTTTGGAAAAGGAATGATGCAACAACCAAATCAATGCAGGGAAATGTAAACAAGCAAGGAAGATTAAAGTGTGTGCACAATAAGGAAAGTGTTGGGGTTTCGAGTTAGCCTAAGTCCAAATATGATGCTTAACGAACCAAGTTAGTAATCATGTTTGTGCAATGAATGAATCAAGTTTCGTATCTTAGCCATATTTTGGGTCTAAGACCATCTTTTCTTATGTATTCATAGTGTCATGTTATGGGTCACTAGAACTCTCCCAATGTGGCTTGGGAGGCGAAGGGCACAAAGACTTAGAACCTCAAACAAGGAGACCTCATCATATCTATTAACAATTGCCTAGAGAAAGCTAAGAGTCACCCCAACAATCTCAATCAAAATGAATTGCAAACATGCCCAAAGAAGTGACTAATTTCCCTAAACATGCTCCCAACACAATATTGAAATGAATAATAGATATACTCATTCATCACCAAACATTCATACATGGTCAATTCATCATTACATCACATTGGACTAGGGCACACAACCCTAGTCCCCAACAAAATAACTACTCACTAATCATCACAATTAACATCATCAAATTATAAATTAAAGCACTAAGCATAAGTATAAGAGAGAATAAGGATGAGAGATGCTCAATAGGTGGTCACTCCTCTTCTCCTTGGCTCTTGATGATGCTCTTGATGAGTTGGTGAGGATCTCTAGCAACAAGATGATGGTGTAGTGGAGGTGGAGATGAATGAGAGTGATGAGTGGTGGTGTCTAGCTAAAGATATGGGAGATGAGAGATAAATGAGGCTATATATAGGTGTATGATTAAATCCAATAGCTATGATTGCTAGGGTTATATCCAATAGCTAAAGGGATTAAATGAAGGGCAATGAGGTAAAATCCTATGTGAATGAAAGGAGGAATAATCCACGACCCTCGGAGTTGACCAAAGTTGACTTTTGACCAAACTTCCGAAATTCTCTTGCGACTCGCTTCCGGGACTTCTTGTTGACTCGTTGGCGCTCTAAAGTCGAGGTTGACCACGAGTTGACTTTTTGATCCTCGGGTTGACTTTTCGTCCTTTTGCCGGAAATCTACTAAAAGCTCCAAAATGCATCATTTGGCTCCCGATATCAATCTGATGCTCGTGAACCCTACAATGGTGCAATTCAAGGATTAGAGATACTAAATGGCCCTTGGATTAGCATTGCTAGAGTGATTTAAGGCCTAATTTGTATGTTATTTATAAGAATATTTAAATCATCCTCAATTCTCGAAATCCATTATCAAATCGTAAAACCACAATCAGCCTTAAGCTACTGTAGAATCTCAAAAATATTCTGAAAAGAAGCATATAAGTTCATTACTTCCTTATAAACAATATAAGGTGAAATCTGTAAAATCGGAGCAACAATAAGTGAAATTAATATATATTACATGGCTTTCTAAATTCTCAGTTATCTTCTCAAAAATTTCAAGATGAAAACATTACTAAATTCAAACTAAAAAATTGGTCATACACCTGTGCGGAATTATCATCGCAGAGGTAGAGAAAATAAATTTAAACTGAGTCATTACCATATTCGTATGCAAAAGCTGGTAATACACCTAAATCTGAACTTAATCAAGTATAGGCAGAGCAAATATACATAATTAGTCATACTTCTATACCAAACTAAATCAAATATTGGCATAGCGGGGGAGGGGAAATAAATTAGTCATACACCTATGCGGAGCTCTCTCGACGCATAAGAAGAGCAAGGGGACTTGGTCGTACACTCGTGTGCCCGTCATCGCACGAGCAGAGCAATATACTAGTCTACGTGCAAGTGACTTACCCTCCAAGGGCTCACTAATCATATTGAGTATGGATACATTTTTATAAAAAAGAGAAAAAAAATTCCCCACGAAATATTTTAACCAAAATAAAAAAAACACACACGGGGACGAGGGTCACATCTCGGGCGACGTTTGTGAAGGGGGGGGGGGGGGCGGGGCGGGCGGGGGGCGGCTTTCGAGGTTAGCCCGGGGGGGGGACCCCCCGCGCTGTCCCACCCCGCCTGGGGGGGCCTTTGACCCCCCGCCCTACGGGACGGCCGGGGCCGGGGGCGGGGCCGGGCCCGAACTGGCCGCCGCCACGGTGCCCACCGGGGGGGGGGCGGGGAGGGGGGGACCTGGGCTCCCGGGGGGGGGGGGCGGGGGGGGGGGCAGGGTCCTCCGTTTGGGAGGTACCCGACTGACACTGGGTAGCGGGATTGGGGGGGGGGCCGGGGGGTCCCGCGGCGTGGCGGGTGGCCCCTATGGGGTGGGTGTCCCTCCGCTTCCGGCAAGATGACCTCCTCGTCCGGATCATTATGAGACCTCTTAATGATATTGTTTTTTTTTTTTGTTGGGTTTAAATTTTGACTCCGTGGCTGTGTTTTTTCCTTTTTTTTTGTTTTTTATTTGTTTTGTTTTCTTTTCTGTTTTTTTTGTTTTTTTTTTGGTTGGTATAAGGAGTACAAAATTGTTATTTTTTTTTTTTTGTTTTTTTCTTTTTGTTTTTTGTTGCGGTTACATTTAGGAAATTTAAAATCCATGTTCGTATGCGTGCTCGAACGTAAATAGTTTCTTCGAAACTATTTCTACCGAAGATATAAAATCTAAAATCTATAAGCATTAAAAACAACTTTTCTCTTTACTAAGACCTTTTATCATAAACCGCACCTGAAATACGGGCTGTTCATCATTTTAGTACCGACATACAAAAACTATCACTTTGGTACCGACATTTGGACTCCGACCCAACTTTAGTACCCACCGTCAATAACCCCATCAAACCCAAGCCCATGTGACTTTTTTGCATGGGCAATTTAGTCATTCTCTTCATCCGACTTTTTTTTCGGACTGATTTCTTCCTCTTCTCCCCCCTCTCTCTCTCTCTCTCTCTCTCTCTCTCTCTCTCTCTTCAACCAAACCCAGAATTTTTTTTCCTTCCCCTCTCTCTATCTCTCTCAAACTCATCTCCATCTTCCTCTCTCTTCAACCAAACCCATAAATTTTTTTCCTTCCCTCCCTCCCCCCACTCTCTCTCTCAAACTCGTCTCATCTTCCTCTATCTCCAACCAAACCCGGAAATTTTTTTCCTTCCCCTCACTCTCTCAAACTCATCTCCATCTTCCTCTCTCTACAATCAAACCCATAAATTTGTTTTCTCTCTCTCTGCAATCAAAACAAATAAAAACAAGAGAATTACAAAAATGCCCATGAAAAAAAAGTCAAAATGGCATGGCTTAAACGATGTTATAGACGATGGGTATCAAAGTTGGGTCGGGGATGAAATATCAGGTACCAAAGTGATAGTTTTCGTATGTCAGGTATCAAAGTGATGAACAGCCCGTATTTCAAGTACTATTTATGATAAAAACTCTTTTACTAAATGAACAAACCCCTTAAAAAATTACTCTAGACACCCAAATGTTATATTTTGATAACTTCTTCGTAATTCTCGATCCAATATCCAATTTTAATTTTACAATCAATAAATTTGAATTTATCCTTCCTAACGATATTTCAACAATTACTATGGACACCCATCACTAATTTACTTGAATTGACTTCTAATAATTAACCATTCACTATTCGCAATTCCATATCAAAATTAAACCTTTTACGAAATGGCCCACCTATGGCGAAATGGAACGAGCTCCAAACTCGTCAAGTGGACCACTTCAAAAATTACTCATTAGAGCAATTCCAATAGTTTCCCCTTTAAGTTGTTTTTTAACTTGTTTGTTTAAGAAAAATTGAGCATTATTTTGTTTAAACAGCTTCTAGCCTTCTATGTTGAGTTCGGCTACTTGGAGGCCTGCGAGGTCTTCTATGTTGACGGTGTGTCGTGGTTTTGCTCGGAGGGTCGCGACTTGAGGAAAGAGAAACCAGATCTCTCTCTCTCTCTCCTCCTTCTCCCTCTCTTCCATGAATTCTCTCTCTCTCTCTCTCCTCGTCTGCACCTCTTCCTTTTCAATAATTGATGAACTCAGATTCATTAATTTTGTGGGTTTGAGATGTGAAAAAATGAGAGAGAAGTGCATGTGGAAATTGTGATTTTCTTTGTGAAAGTGAAAGGGAGGTGCACCACCAATAGCAATTCTTGCTACTTCATCATCATAAGTCCTGCAACTACAAAAGGAAGGGACACCATGTCTCTTCCTTCAATCTACTACTACACTTGATAGTTGTTATGTACTGCATACTAATCTTAATGGTTGCTACTTGGATACTAGTTTTGATAATTGCTACTGCATACTTGTTGTGATAGCTGCTTCTACCGCACGAATATATATTTATGCTATTGCTATGAATATCTCGCTATCGCTACTACTATTGCACTAATATCCGCAATTGCATACTTCTCATGATAGTCGTTATTCGCACGAATATCGTTTTATCTGCACAAACATCCGTTTCGATACGCACGCATACTGCGCACGAACATATGTTTCTACTACTGCACGAATATATGTTTCTCTTACGCACGAATTACGAATATATGTTATTGTTACTGCATACTTCTCATGATAGTTGCTCCCCCGGTTCTCTTGCATACTAGTCTTAATGGTTGCTACTGCATACTAGTTTTGATAGCTGCTACTGCATACTTCTTGTGATAACTGCTACTGCACAAATATATGTTTCTGCTACTGCACGGGTATGTGGCAGCACCTACTTTGAGTTTTTTTTTTGTTTTTTTATACACACTTAAGTTTCAAAACCAAAGCTTAAACGAGGACAAAAAAGTAATTCAACACTTGTCACATGTCAGCTTGTGAACAACTTGTCCTTATAAGTAAAAAAATTTACTTATATGTATGAATTGAAAGATTGTAGACTTTGGAGAAAAATGAAGAGATGTCATGGGCTTTTATGTAGTTTTCTATTAATTTATTACATTTTCAAATTTAAAAATAATACCATAATTAATTGCATAACATAATTTATAGACTGATATTGAAACTATTAGAGATACAGTAAAAAAAATTATAAATATTTTAACTTTTAAGTCTAATATGAAATTTTTTAAAGAGGTTATTGGAGATGCTCGTAAACCCATCAATATGTCGGTTACTTAAAACAGAGAAGCATCCCTTCTAATATATAAGTTACAATCTCATCACTCGCAATCCTTGCAGCAATAAAATCTTATGTTATTCGAAATGACAAATCATTAGGTGCTGGCCAATCCTTCGTCAACCATACTAGCTTGCTGTTCGACCAACCAAACCTTCTTGACCAATGTGCAGATCATACTTTCTCATTGTCATTTTGAAATGGCCATTCCTCAGACAGAATTGTTGCTGGCTCCCGAGTTGATTGTGTGGTTGCTGATCGTGAGGCTGTGCAGATTTCCTGCAGAATTCTCAAGTTATTTGGGGTATATACAGAGCTCCTAGACACACTGGCAAAAGCACCAAATAAAACAGAGACATAATAAGCACAAGAATAGGAATTAACAAACTGCTGCATTCCAATATAAGTGAATAACAAAGGAGCTATTCCTAAAAACCAAAGAAATTTATGCCCCTAAAGATGCACAGATGCGGATTCTATCTCACAAGATGTCCAACCTGTCCCCCCACATTCTCATGTAGCCCATAATTACTTCTAATGGCAGCATGCCAAAGAGACTTTCTTCCTGAAATCTCCACAATCACTTCCCTAGAACAGTCTCATTTCTCTTCATCAAGTTCCCACCCGAAACCACCTCTTTCTTTTGTTTGAGAAACCACCTCTCATTTGTTTGTGAAACCACTTCCCAACTGACTAAGTGATCCTTCCTTTCCTACTTTATCCATTCATTCCCACAAAAAGCTTCTCATTAGTCTTTCAAACAGTCACTCCACTTGGGATTGGGAAAAGAGAAAGATGGTAGGCAAACTCCACATTGGACAAAACTTAATCTATCACCATTTGTGAAGAAAGCTTTTTTCCGCCCTCCAAACCTTCTCTCTACTTTCTTCGCCACCGAATTCCAAAAGCTCAAACCCCAAAGATCCTCCACTCTCCATTATGGTGTATGAATCCCAGCTAATGAATACTATGCTCTGTTTTTTTTCCAGCCCAGAAAAAAACAAAAAGACTCCGTCACCATTGATAAATTGCTCCAATTCTCATCAGCCCCCCGTAAAGGATAAAGATTGTAACATCCGCAAGCTGCAAATGAGAAATGTCCACGCCTTCAATCAACTGCATCTCCATTGCTCTTTCCACAATAGTTGATCAACCACCAATGTGAATTAAAACACACTGGTTTACCATCCACGAACCATTTTTTTTTCTTTTATTCAACCATAATAACAGTGTGGTCACACTGACCTCTTAGAGTTTTGACAAAAAAAAAAACACAAATCAAGCTAATCTAATATTTCTAATTATCTAAAATTAAATATCAGATTCATTGTTCCATCTTTTTTACTCTTTAAAATGACCATCGGACGTCATTAACAGATTGATTGCTTATACCAAACAGGCTTCAGAATTCATTTGTGAATTAAATCCACTGGTGGAATTGGCAAACAAATAAAATAAAATAAGTCCCACAAAATTCACCAGTTCTTACCCGATTCCATTCCTGCCTAGCAGAAAAGTAAAATATTTACACCCACAAAATTCAAGATAACTTTTTTTACCTTCTGTTTCTCTTTGAGCCGGTGGTTCCATCGTTTTCAACCATGACTAAGAATCCCACGAAGAGAACCAGCCACACCACGACGTCGACCCCTACATCATTGAAACAGATTGTGAGTTCTCAGTCATATCCCATTTTTGGCTTAGCAAATAAAGAGATTCCTTACTGTTCATTATTAAATAATTCTTCGGAGATGGCTTCCATATGCTTTCTCCTTTTCTCGTCTTTCACAGACTCTACCACTTCCTCACTCACATAGTCCGCATCACTATTATAAAGAAACAAAGAAGAACAAGAAAATGATACACCTGCTGATGTTATAAACTCACCATACAGAATTGGATAGGCTTGGTAAAAGAGTTCTTACTTATATGGGTCCTTAGAGAATGGAATAAGATTGTTGAAGCTATTCCCAGACTGAATATTTGTCTGCAGTTCCATTCCACAGAGAGAGTATTTTAAAATCCAAGGTAGTTTAACAGGTATGCATTCACGACACTCTTTATAAACACTCTAGAATTCGTTAGGCAATTATATTTGACTGTGCTATAAATCAGAACATTTGAACACTACATAATAAATTTTGATAATAAATAAAAGAACAAGCAAATTGCAGAATGGACATGATGTCCATTCTATATTTTCCCAATGACACACAAATCGAGAATAGTGAGTTTCCTTTTCTCAGAAAAACCAAATACTGATAGGCATATCTTTAAGGAAAGGGAATTGTTGTTCACAATTCAGATATGTACTGAAGCACTCCATCACTTTTTATTATGGAACTTCCAAAATTACCCTCGGCTTCAGTATTTTGAGATTCGAGATACTGATTGCCCTCTCGGAACATAACTAACAATTTTTGTCATCAAGCAGCAAACATGAACCTCAGCTCTGCCTCCAAACTCATATTACCCACACCTTCTCCCAAACTAGTCCTGTTGTTTCAGATGCTTCAAGTGACAAGTTACCGGCTCCAATTCCACGGAACTGCAAGCCCACACAACCAATGCCTCAACGAGGACTTCCTCCATATGGGTTATTGTTTTTCTCTCTCAATCCCCTTGGGTTCTAGCCATGCAAATTCAGAGGAAAACTCTTGGGTATGATTCATGAATGGTTGGTGTTTATGATGATTTTTTTTTTGGGGGCGGGGAGGATAGGTGTGATGCAGATTGGCTGGGAAGAATCATCAAGAATGGAAGGCATTGGATAGGATCTGAAGCTTCCATTGAAACATGGATAAGAAGGGAAAAATCCCAAAAGAGTGATGAATGGTGTTTTTGCAGAGATATGGAGGAATAGTTGTGGGTCAAATGGGTCCGGAGGCTGAGAGTAATTAAAAAGCGAATGGCACTGATCAGTTTCTAGAACTCAAAATTATTTAGGGGTAACTTTGGAAGTTCAACAATAGAAAATGGAGTGCAGAATGACTTACTGGAATAGCTCCCTGAAGATTGGGATCGACTTTATTAACGTAAATTCAAAACCACACAACTTATACAAAAGGTACTGTCTTAAATCTGTACCTGAAAAATATAAAATAAGACAAAGGCAGAATGAAACCTCTATAAACGTACTTCAGTTTAATTCAAAACTAAAGGACACAGGACTTGATAATGTATTATCTCTCGACATGCCAAATTACAAATTAAAGGACATGCACAGGTTGAAGCTTTCACTGCAAGGTAAATGTAACTGAGAAAGCTAAGGTCATTACCTTTCTGAAGCGTTTGAAATTTACAAATCTGTTGTTTGCACTAGTAACAATGGTACAAGGTATCCTCTTATCTCGCACAATCAAATCTTGACTATAAATAATATCAGCAATCCCACTTTCAGAATCATCAACCATGCCTCTAATGGTGGATATGTCACTACTGCGTCTAGAGCTCATGACAAAGTTATTCTCGGATTTGGTAACTGCATGATTTATGGATATTTCACGGGGTACATTTTGAACAACTCCAGTGCCAACAGATGCAGTTGCCAGAACTGATGAGGCTGTTTCTTCTGCATCAGAATCAGCTACCACAGTTTCATCTGTTGAGCATGAAGATGACACAACTACTGCAAAAGAAAAGTAGCGGATAATATTTTCTCACTTCAATGAAAAAGCAAAAATGTTTGGATGACTAACCGAAGAAAGAAAGCCATAACGAAAAAGTTTAGAGGTGATAAAAAGAATAACTGCAGAAAAAAAAAAAGAACAAACAAACAAACAACTGCTAAAGCAGCTATAATTGAGATAAGAGGTGGTTCATATAGAAGGATTTGAATTTCAATCAAAAAACCATGTACCCACGAGTGTTACTGACAAATTTTAATTTGCATCTTTTGGTAAATAACATGTATAAACAAACCACTAAGAGCAAAACCGGTATAGGTCCTTGATTACAGAAAGAACAAAGTAGAGGTTTAAATGGTATTCTAAACTCTGCACAAACTACATATGCTAACATGTTAAAATCTTTACTGGAGGCATTACGGGCACCATTCTTTTGGCAAGGACTGTACTCCAAACTTTTGTACACCACAAAAGAATTACTAAAAACTCAAAACAAAAAGGAGGCTTAGTAAAATAAAATACAAAAAAACAATGCATTTGAATTTAAAAACTCTCAAAGAAAAATAATATATGTCTGGGAAGAGTATAAGGGAAACATAGATGAATTGGGAAGTCTTCGTTTAATCTATATGCAAGTCCAGCATGATAGCTTGAAAGAAAACAAACCAAAGTATTGAGCAACTAATGTACAGTCCATCAAATAAACTTTGCAAGATTGAAAGTTCTAGCTTCTTAAAAGTCTAACTGCTGAATCCAACCTGTTGGAATTATAGTCATTTTTATTACTCTCTATTTGCTATTGGGTATCGTTGTATTTTTGGACTTCCCTTTATAATTATTACTAGGCCAAGGGGATGCCAATATGATAATTTTCTCGAACCTTTTTCAAAAACCAGAAGAAAATTTCACCTTGTTTGCAAGTTGATGATTTCCTTCTCTTTGCTCCTATTTTTTAGAGTCTTATTAAAATATCCAAGCAAGCCTTTCCTCATGTCAGCAAGCATTATACTGTCATCATGCTGACATTTGCACCCCTCCTGAGGACAGAAACCCTAAAATGGTCCCTTGATTAAAAAATTAGAAGGCTTTTTAGCATTTTGAGACTTTGTTTGGTTTATCTTATTGAGACTTCCATCTAACATTTCTTCTCACTGATATCTGTGGGTCAGATGTTGGTAGATCTGTTTTACTTACAATCTGAGACACTGAAGCAAGGCACATGATCAACAAGACTGTTCATTGTTTCCTTCAAGTGGCATTTGAAATATTGAGTTTTAAAGTTGATTTAGTTGTTAATCCATGACGACAAAGTAAGTATATGAAACCTCTAAAAATGTATTAAGCAAAAGAAGAAAAAAAAGTATATGCAAATGTTCATCACAACACAATGCATAATGATATTAAAGTCAATCATTTTTTGACAAGTTCTGCTCATCTACCCAAAAGATCGTGTATTAAGCAAAAGAAGAAAAAAAGTATATGCAAATGCATAATGTTATTTAAGTCAATCATTTTTTGACAAGTTCCGCACATCTATCCAAAAGATAGTAAGACTACTCACCGCAAGGTGATTTTAACATAGATGGATCCAGCCGTCCATTCAAAATGGCACATAATAAGCCTAGTTCATTCACTCGTAACAGTGAACTAAGCTTATCGGAGCAATCATCGGACAATCGTTCTGGGATAACACACACAACACGATCACTGACTGCACAATCTGTGATCTGACATCAAAAAAGATTTAGAAAATAAGTTAAACTCAATATGACTGACCTAATGTTCAAAACAAACAACTTGTTATAATATCCACTTATATGTAGGACCATCGAGCAATAACTTTCTTTATTATCTGTAACCTATAAAAACAGCTTAGGTGTATAATTTTACATAAATCACGGGTCAAATCAGCAATCTAAACTTCGTAGAAAAGCTTTCATTTCAGATTCAGGTCAAAAAAAGAAACAAGCAATTTGTAGTCAACAGACTCAGCACAGAACCCAACATGAGATCACAAATTTAGATGAGGAAAAAAAGGGGCAAGTTACCAGAATACATATGTATAGAAAGAGGGAAAAGTCCAAATATGGTACATGGAGTAGTAACTGTAGTATTACGGAGAGGAAAATTTGGTACCTAAACAAGAAAGTGGAAACTTGGATACTTTAAGATATCAATGTTAGACAATTAGGTACTTCCTTCCAAAATCTTGTTAAAATTTCGTTCCAGCATCTAAAACAAATTCCTCCACCATCTCTTTCCTTCTCCATCTAAACTCTCTTCCTCTCTCTAGAACTGTGGATTGATTGCTTCATAAAAGATTTGAATCTCTTTCACAATTTTCAAATGGTTGCAGTCTTGCAGATTTTAATGAAATAATTTTAGTAAAATCTACAAACAGAAGATAGATTCTAAAGGTGTCCATGGGTGGTCTGGGAAAATCAAAATAAGGTTTTGGCTTGCCCAACATTTTGCTCTTTCTTAAATCCATCGATGGGAGTTGCATGTGCCTTGTTCATACCATGTTGGCTTTACTCTGCAGATCAATCACTCATTCACTCCCCTTTCACAACCAGAACTGCAATATGATGGTAAAAATACGGCTATTCCTAAATCCTAACTAAGAATATGATTGTTGCTTTGTTGCTACTGCATAGATTTGAAGAGCAGAGAGAGAAGATAGGATTTTTTTTTTTTTTAATAAATAAGATTGGTTTATGGCTGTAGGATTTGAATGGATACTGAGGATCATGATTTCAGTATTTTAATGTTATATGGAAAAAAAAATTCAGCTTTTTATTGGGTGGTATAACATATTGGTTGGGAAGAATTAGTTTGATGAATTTCCCCCAATTTTAAAGGAAATTGGACGGATGTACCTAATTGTTTAACGTTGATATCTTATAGCACGCGAGTATTCACTATTTTCATATAGGTAATAATTTGTTCGAACCGTAATACTCCAGGTACCATAATTGGAATTTACCCTATAGAAAGATAGGGTACATGTACATTTGTCATGTTTCTATGCATGTAGTTCTCTATGTATGCACTACATACTGAATTGAAATTCACTCCATTGTTTTATGAAAGAGGTGGATGAATGGCTAATTTAACAAAATTTGTGATGAAGCTGGCATTAAGGTAAAAGAGGGTCATTGTCATATTGGAAAAATCTTGAGAAAAGTCTGGGCTTGTTTCCAACTTTGCAATATCTTCCTTGAGAAACATTACACCCATTTACCCTGACGCAAGTAAACTTGGCTGTTTTAAGGCAAGCAGTTTGTTAAGAGGGGTAAACAGATAAAAGCAAGAGGGACGATATGATACTGAAGAAAAGCCTGACGCAAGTAAACTTGGCTGTTTTAAGGCAAGCAGTTTGTCAAGAGGGGTAAACAGATAAAAGCAAGAGGGACGATATGATACTGAAGAAAAGTGTAATTCGTCTAGATTCTAAAAATCAGTCTAATGATACCACACAAGTTATAACCTAAGCACAAGAATTGCAAACACATTTTTCGGTTTCAGAATGTAATAATGTATGCAACTTGATTACCTTGACCAAAGAGGAACTAATATTTAATCCTACATTTAGAGACTGAACACTGCTTCATTTTAATCTCTTTCCCTAAAGACCAAGCATATGAGATTATAAAATATAATATATTGGGCTAACTATATTATATTACCATGTGTTTTGGGGTCATTTTCATTTTCGCCCCTATCTTTCTAATTTTAACACGTTGCAACCTACAATTCTAAAATTCCAACAATTTCATACCTCCGTCACTTTATCCTCAGTCTAAGCATTAACTAATGACATGACATAGCTTCTACAAACCCAATCTTGCCAAAACCACGACGATGGGGTTTGTACTGATGTTTTGATGTGGTCAGAGCCTCAGAGGAGTCTCATGAGCACATTCAGGACCACTGTGAACTCGGGAGATTTTATGGGTGACAAAACGTTATTCTGTATTTTGATTTTGTGGTCACATTGGTGCCGAATTATCAGTGTTGGAATCTATTAGAATGGAAAATCAAAACAAATTCAACAAACCAGAAATAGCATGGTTCAGCAATGTGCCTACGTCCCCGGGGCAACTATATCAATAATGGGGACAATAATCTTAACAAGCCTTTAACACAAGACTTGATGAACAACTAGAATACTAGAAAGATCAAGAACAAGAATAAGGTTCTTCTCTCTCACAAACTTTTCCCTTCAGTATTATCCCTCACTCTCTTCTTCAGTGGTATTCTATGACTCCTTGGAGTGGAATTCTTTCACTCTCATTGTAGTGGTATGCCTGCAGCTTGCCAACAGCTGCCTGTCAGCCCCTCCTGCTAGCTACTACTTGCCACTGATAAAAAGAGCCCAACACCTCTTTATATAGGCACAACAATAACCTTTCAAAAATTAAGATACTAATTCCTATTGGCTGTAGGAAACTTCCTTTCATTCTCTATAACCAACCAGACCTGCATCAATTAGGACTTTATCCTTTCCTTATTGGACCAAAGTGGGATTGCATCAATAACCCTCCATCAATACGAATCCAATCCTGTAGGTAGGAAGACTGGTTGTCTTCTACAGTAAGCATACTTATTGACATAGGAAATCAATCATGGGCTGGATCATGAGCCCACACAACACAGTTGACGGTCAATTGACTTGAAAGTGATGGAGGCACAAAATTGTTACAACTTTGAAACAGTAGGTTGCAAAGTGTAAACCCTAAACCCTACATTAAAAATATAGAGGCTGGAATGTAATCGAACCTAAATCTTATGGAAGTAAAATGTAATTAGCCCTAAACAAATATATGGTATGCCTTGAAAATATAATATGAACCATGATATGACAGTTGATATTCAAAATAACTGAGAAGCAACCACCAAATTTACCAACAGCTAACATCCATGAAACCTTCTAAAATTTACAGTTATTGGCTTTGTCTTTCCTTTTATGTCATCGCATATGAATACTATCAAGTGAATCTGATGTAAACTCACTGTTAGAGCACATACAAAACAAAGAGACTTAAAAATTCAATTTTATTCTTATATAGATTTGTGGCATATTCTAGATAGAATCAGCAATACCAAAAAACATTTTGAGAATAAGAATTGCAAATCTATTTCGATATCACTTGCTTTGAGGACAGATTCATTTGTGCTACGCTAGGCATGAGAATGAGCAAGTTCAGTACATCCACAGAATATGGCTTGAACTTTATTGGGTTGCAATTGGAGAGTGGTTTAAATCAAAGGGTAGCATTTGAATATTCACTAAAAAACTGATTTTGAAATATTAAGTCGTGTTTGACAAAAAAAATATTAAGTCTTCAGGATAACAAAATCCACATGTAAATTTGACTGATTAACAAAGAAGTTTTATTCAAAAATTTACAAACTTTTGACCGGCCATGCAAAAAAGTTTCACAATTATCTTTAAAAAAAAAAAAAACAAGAAACCTTTGTAGAAAGGCAGGGCAAGAAATTCACCAGCATCAACGACCTTAAGAAGATATCTTGCAAGTATGTGCACATATATCAAGACAGGAAATCATACTTGGCTATTTGATTTAAATCCTTCAACGAACAGAATCTTTGCACCACTCACTTCCACCAGGGACTGCAACCGATCACCAAATTTATACTGAAAGAGAAAAAGTACAATACATTAGCATGTAGTGCAAAGCTACGCTAAGGATTTTGAGCTCTCAAACATAACATAATGATAGGAGAGAACAACTAAACTATTCATTACATCAGCCCGAAGCAAGTTACAACTTACAACTCTACACTCATGCTTTAGTGCAGAGCTAACTGTCTTTGGGTGTAAGTTTATCTAAAGCTGAATGCACACATGCGAACTAACATACAGATAACAAACATTCTTAAAATTTTAATTCCTTTTTGCAATGGGATCACAAATAAGATTAAACTCATGTGAGTTAAGAAAAAAGAATGATACTAAATCTTCTGAGGGATTAAAGGAATGAAACATTACCACAAGTGTTGAGTCCAACAAAAAGGTGTATCCTTCCAAACAGTGTTCTCGACTTTTCGGGTCTGCAAGTTTGACTGATACTCCTTCCACGGTCATTGTTGGAGAAAAGCTGATTAAGGGACAGAAGAAAGCATATTTTGATCAGCTCAACCATTGCTAATCTACAAGAAATTAACCAAGGAAGGTTATATCCAAAACAGGATCAAGAATTAGCACTCACGGTGTGTAACTAGGAAGCTCAGTGAGCATGTTTTTCTCTGCAACAAACTAAATAAACCACAGCAATCAGTAACAATAGTCATGGAATAAAAATAGAAGAGCATATGTTTCAGTCAAAATTGCCATCAAGGTAGTAATAAATAGTTATAATAGCATAATTAATCATACTTTTTCATCATGCTGTGATACAGGTGCTCATTTTCAAATGCCAACAAGATATGATAATTTATACAAAAGGAATCAAAACAGAAAGAAAAAAAAAATACACAAACTCTACAAAACAACATTGAAACAACCAGGCTGTGTAAATGGTGAAAGACAGATCTCTGATGTCAGATCAATTAAAAAACAAACAAGATATATTCAAAATTTTATAAAAATCATTCACAAATCCAGCTGTATTGAAATTCCAGGCAATTTTGTTTTCTAAAATCTTAATCTTACATTGGTCCTACTAAATTGGGGGTTGGAAATACAAATTTGAATACATTATTTCCTACATGTCATAAAAATTTTATCGTAAGGGCTACATCTTACGAACTGTTTCCATGTCCAAAATTTTTCCCTCTAAAGCAACCATGATTCATGGGGCATCTTAAGTGACACATGTAAGTACCCGTTAGAATCACTATTGAAATTACTGCATGAAACCTCATAGCATCTGCATCTATGTACCATCACACTTCCATTTCCTTTCACAAACTGGCAGTTGGAAAAAATTAGTTCCTAGGTATTTTCCTTTTCTGTGTCGTAATCCAACGTTTACATAATTGGAAATTGATGAGTCTCATTAGCCTTAAGATCTATTGAACTTGATTCATCCTTGAAGTATAAAGAACCCATAAAATTTGTACAATAATTTGCCTAGATTACAGTAATTAAGACTAAAATGAGTCAATTTTCAAAGCATTTCTGAAGTTGACCAACTTTTCCTTCTTTCTAAATAGAAGCTTTGATTATTTCATTATGGATATCATAGTTTCTCATTGAACGACATTGCACAATTGGCTATATCACACAGAGGACCCCGCTATGTCTTTCCTATTAATCCTCCTCTTTCTCATTTAAACTTTAGTAAAAGCCACGTGTATGATAAGAGAAGAAAGTTAGGAGACGTAAATATACCAAGAACTTCTAGATATCCAAATCATTTATAAGATCAAACAAGTTGATAAAAGTGCACATAAGGTCATTTCTGCAGACTTTTTCCCATTTAGATCAGCACTTTTCTTTCCCATGGGGTCACTTTACTTCAATGCAGTAATACTGCACTTAAAAATTATTGCACTAATAATTTGTAGTATCGAATAGTTTCTAGCTAATTTTTTTTTTCTTAGGTGCCTGTTATGAGTATAAAATTGCAGGGAATACATGTAAATATGCTTCATATTGGCATGAAATAAAAGAGTCCAAAATCAGAACTTTATTGTACTTGCAAAATTAATTACTGCATTACAATATTCTTTTGGCAAAAAGTATTGCATAGCAGTAAACATGACGAAAAAATTCCCATGTAAAACAGTTCCCCCGACTGCATGGGAAACAAAATTATCCTGGAAGGAAAAAAAAAAAAGAGAGAAAACAAAGCTCCTTGAATACCTTACGAGGAATTAACCCTTACAAGTTCAACCAAACAATGCTACATATGTAACACATGACACCATAGAAAAATACAAAAAATAAATTCAATTACTTCACCCAAAGCCTACCTCAACCCAACTTCCAACAACAAAAGGTTTCTTCTCCATAATAGCATCCAGTAGATCTTCTTTCATTGGCAGGACTTGGTCAACAAGCACATGTGTGCACTCCTGACTCAATTGATAGGTGATGCGAGCACCTAATGAAACCATAATAGTTAGTCAACATTACAGAAACGCTCAATTAACATGAGAAGCACAAATCACTTAGCAATGAGTAGGTATAACCGTATAACTCTCCAATTAGATTAAGAAACTGCCTAAGCCAAATTTTGGGCCTCGTTTTTGGGAGTATGTTGATTTTGATATCAACTGTTCTTTCTTCCTTCTGAACGTGGATTGAGAAGCAGCTATTCTTAGGCTTTTATCCTTTAATTAGTTGTTGTTGGTACATTTGTTGATTGCATGTCTTCGCATTCATTGTTTCCAGATTATTGCAGTATGTCTCGTTTCAGTGTTTTTTTTCGTTTAGTAGACTACCTACTTATCTAAAGTATCTAAGTTTCCTCTCAAAGAAAATAAAAAAATCTATAAGATATAGACTAGATATAGAGTTTCACTAGTCAAAAAGTATTAGGAAGCACACATATGAAAGCAACCAAGAGATATTACAAATGAATTACAATAACATGCAGGCAAGTAAACATGGAAATTGCAAGGTAAATAATATGTTTCTCACTAGTCACTAACCGATTGATGAAATTTTGTCTTGAAGAGGATGATTCACTTGAGATTTTTCCGAGCAGCATGCAAAGAAAATGAGTGGAACAAAGGAAAATCTGCCACATTTGAATTAAAAGATATAAGCATATCAATAATAATAATAAAATAATAATTAAAAAATAATAATTAAAAAAAAATTGCAGTGCAAGTCCTATGTAATAGCATTCATAGTCAGCAGAAAAAACTGCTCCTGGTATCAACAAGCAGCACTTAAATTTTTATAAACATAAATAACGATCTGAGTTCTGAAAGATGCCACCATATAAGAATATGTAGTCCAAAAAAAAGCTGTATTCCTTTATGCATCTTGCAAGTGTCACACAAGCAGAAACTAAACCTCAGAAAACTAGCTAAATTACCTGAAGACAGCAGTACCAGTTCCAAATGAAACCAAGTCCCCATCTCTCAACGATGTTTCTTTATTCGGTAACTCATGAATCTTTTCCATTGATGTAAGGTTCTTGTTAATATATGTTCCATATTTTGAGCAATCTCTAATTCGGACTTTGGAGAATAAAATAGAAGATTTAGTTTGCCGTGGAAGAGCTGATATCATTGAATCAACAACTATTTCTGCATGGACCCTAGAAACTCCTTTGTCTTTTGCAATATTTACATCACAACCTACATTTACAGAAGGCTAGTGAGTTAATATCAGGAATATTTGACTAGGAGAACCTGACATGTTAGAGGGGGAGGAGAGGGGAAGAAAGACTAATTTGTCAAACAAATATGAATTGATACCATCAGGAGAAAAAATGTGGGTGGTAAAAAGAATCAAGTTACTTAAGTGGTTGGTCTTCAGCTTGGAATTTAAAAAAAAAACACTTTTTTGATACCCAGAAATTCCCAAACTCCTGTTGCATCAAAAAGACACCCTCTTTGCTCGTCACTGCCTACCCAAGAAACTACGAAACTAAATCTAGAACAGCAAATTTCGACACATTTTCCATTCAGCACTGAAGCTTGTGCCTTCAAAACGTACTCAACAAAAAAGTAACTAGTACAGTAGTACATATCAAATGTTGGTAAACTCTAGAGTGTACAAACCTTTCCGACCCACTTTGTAAGTTCCCCTCGCAAAGATATAGTATGTATCCTCACCTGTCATGTTATGCTGACCAGTTAGACATTATGTCAACTAAATCCTTTTCAGCACATTTAACGCATAACAAATTATAAGAACCTAAGGCATTGAGGGTAGAAACACTTAATACGCGATGTCAAATGTGCTTTAGGAAGGTAGAGACACTTAACTCAGCAAATTTAACACATCCCATGAAAATTATAGTTTAAGATTACAGTAATTAAATAACCGGGCTTGAATCTGCAGACTCCGCAATCTTCACTTAAAATCGGGAGCCGAGAGAGCGGCGAACCGGCAAAGAGTCTAGAGAAACACCTTATAAGTAATGATAATTTCTCGGAAGATTATATCAATTTCCTGGTTTCTGGATTCATTTTCCTAGCGGGGCAAACAAACACAAACGAAAGGAAATACAGTACTTACCTGAGAGGGGGTCGGAGGGGAAGAAACCCCAAACCATGCTTTTTCCTTGCTAGTTTAACTTTATCAAAAACAAAGAGGAAGCACCTCGAAAGCCCTTCAGAGGCGAAAAGCAGTTGGATACAAAGTGTTGAAGAAAAGAAAATTTCACATTTGCTTGAACTTTGTAATCTCAATGCATACCGGTGAGAATAGTTATGCAGAGAGTAAAAATCGAGAGAGAGTAAATTATAGGATCTATAGTGGGGGTGCGGCTGCTTTGCACCATGATTTTGTTGCACAAGAGGGCAAAATTTCTTTTTTGCCCTTATGAGTTTTTTTTTGTAGTCTCTCCCTCTCTCCTCACTGTGCCGGCCACCATTACGACCGGTGTCGCCGTCGTTGCCGCCATCAACTTTCTCCAATTGCTTCAAAATTTATGTTATCGTGTTTATTACAACAAACCCAACAAGTTTAGTGACAAGGTCAAGGTGAGATTCGAATTAGATCATGAGATATCGGCACCGGAAGTTTTTGAATCCTAAAACTTCCCGACTTCGATCCGCCTCCTACGGTGGTCGATATTGAAATCCAAAGACACCACGAGGTTTCTAGGATTGAGGGATTCAAAGCCCAGTAGGTTTTGAAGGTCGGAAGTGGCCGGACCAAAAGCTTGAAATTCAAGCCGTTTTCGGCCATGCATGCAGCTATTTTTCTTCAAGGTTTGGTCTGAAACAGGGTGGGGAGGATCCCCGAAACACGCCGCTACCTTTGGTGGGGGCGGTGAGGTGCGGGATGGTCGGTCATGGTGGCAGCACCGGCAACGGTGAGGAGGAGGAAGAAGAAGTCGTGCGTGGGAGAGAGAGAGAGAGAGAGAGAGAGAGAGAGAGAGAGAGAGAGAGAGAGAGAGAGGAGACCAAACAATAAAGACAAGGGTGTACATACCATGCAATCATGCATATTACTATGCCACCAACCATATGTAACACTCGGGTTGAGGGCCCACATAACATGGTGGGCTCCGAGCACGACATGCATCATGTAGCTCGACACCCAAGCTACCTCGTCGGAGTGGAAGTCGACCAAGATCTCATTGGGAGGCCGCCCTCCCACACTCTCCAAGAAGCTTCGTGATAAGCAATAGACTAGCATAATGACAACTAGCATCCCACATTGGAAACATGTAAAAGGAGAGGAAATTCCCTTACTTATAAAAGGGACCCCTCTCACACTTAGAAAGCATCCCTTCATCTCATGTCTTATGTATCACATGTATATGTACTCTCCTCTCCCTCATAGTGAAATATTCTCTAAGTGGACGTAGCCACCCTTCACGGGAGGCGAACCACTATATATCTTGTGTCATCTCTCTCTCTCTAATCACTTTGCACTTCTAACCAGTCCTCTCGGATCTAGGTAGAAACATTTGGCGCCGTCTGTGGGAAGAGTACAAAAAGTCCCGTTCACTTTACCCTTTCTCCCATTCACCACCATCAATCAATTATACAATTGAAACAAAGAGTATAACTGTCAATTCACAAGTCAATTTGCCATTTACAGTGGCAAAGAGTATACAGTTTTCGAATTCTAAAACTTCCCGACTTCGATCCGCCTCTTACGGTGGTCGAAATTGAAATCCAAAGACACCATGAGGTTTCTAGGATTGAGGGATTCAAAGCCCAGTAGGTTTTGAAGGTTAGAGGTGGCCGGACCAAAAGCTTGAAATTCAAGCCGTTTTCGGCCATGCATGCGGCTATTTTTCTTCAAGGTTTGGTCCGAAACGGGGTGGGGAGGGTCGCCGGAACACGCCGCTACCTTTGGTGGGGGCGGTGAGGTGCGGAGTGGGCCGGTCGTGGTGGCAGCACCGATAACGGTGAAGAGGAGGAGGAAAAAGTCATGCACGGGAGAGAGAGAGAGAGAGAGAGAGAGAGAGAGAGAGAGAGAGAGAGAGAGAGAGAGAGAGAGAGAGAAGAGATAAAGACAAGGGTATATATAACTGTCAATTCACAAGTCAATTTGCCATTTAAATAATTGTCACTATGAAATGAACGGCTGAGATTTTGCCACCCATAAAAGCATGAATTGCCGTATAATGGAGTAATTATTATGTACTTCTTCTGTAGTCATGCAGTACCACGTGGCATTGCAAAGTGATTCAGGACTTTAGGCCAATAATATAGCAATACTATGGTGCACTAAATATATATATATATATATATATATATATATATATATATGGATCGTTGGCCAATAAGGACAAAATATCCAAAATATTTCCCACCCACTTTGGCTAACAAACGTGCAGAACTTTCGGCCCATTAATTCAGAAACACTAACTAACACTACTACAGAAAAAGGTTCACACAACGGGTGAAAACCATCGTCTGATCGGACAATTTTCCGTGGACTAAGGAGGCGACGACTATTGAGCATTCATACGACGGTTATTCCCCGTTGTATACTGGTCATATGGACAACTTAATAAAGTCCAAAACCGTTGTATGATTTTATCGGCTTAAATATCGACATATTATATGTTGTTGGATATTCATTCAGACAACTGATTCAATAAACTCCTTGTTGTCCGATGTTCAGTTAGAAGACGGTTGTACACTCTTAGCCGTTGCCCAATTGTCATTCAAAAAACAGTTCGGCTCTAGTAGCCATTGTCTCATTTGCATTCAGACGACAGTTTCTCTAGTAGACGTTGTACATATCATACATAAACAACACTTAAGTTTGCAATTTATGTGGTCTATAACCTTTAAAAGCTAGTTATTGTGTGCATTGAGACGACACTTTTTGTTTTACTATTGTCGTAATGTTATGATTGTGGGCAAGATTGAATTGCCCTGATTTGTGCTACCAAAACTTACCAAATTAACAGTGATAATGGATATCAATATATTGTAATATATTGTTATTATAATCCAACATAAATGTACTTAAATGGATTCAATATATTGCCTATTGTATCCGCAAAACAAGTTAACAAGGAGCACATTTCGCAAGCATTGACAGCAAATGAAACTTACAATAGCAAAATCATAGTATACAAAGACAAAACAATGTGACCAGCTAGGATTTAATATTTAACATTGTGAAGTTGCACAAGCTGCCACTTTGTCAAGTGTATGAAGGTCATCAACATTTCTTCCATTGCAAAGATCTGCCACAAAGATGATTCAAATAAATGACTAAACATAAATCATGGATCTGCAAAGATTAACGAAGGAAGACAAAGAAGAATGTAAACCATTGACATGAGAAACAAATCGACATTAGATTAGTGACATCAGTTTTGGGTGTTCTGTTTCAGTTTTGAAAGTAAAGAGGTCAACCAAATAAGGTAAGTAAAACAATACAGCAGATATTTATAAATCTTGTGACAGATTCCTAACTTTGAAAATTCATTAATAATTCTAGAAAAATGTTTTTGAGGTGATTCTAGTTTTGGATCATTCATTAGTTTGTCTCCTGCAATTGTTTAGAAGAAATCAGTTCCAAATTCTCAACGGTTTAGTACAGTTTTTAAGAGAAAGACTACTGGGCCATTATATTAAGTTAAAAAGTTTAAAGATATAGAAACTGAACCACATCATAGTACTTGAAATGTAACAAAAGAACTTCCCAAAGTCAGTTATGTCGAGGTGTAATTCATGGTAACAGATGTTGCACTTTATCTTGCAACCTAGTGATTAGTGTGCATTTGTCAAACTACGTTTTACCACTGATACAACAGAAGGAAGGCACATCACATCTCAACATAAGGTCTCATTATATAAAATTAGACAAAAAATTACATAATCTGGCCAGCATAACAGGTATTTATACATATCAAATAGAGTTTAGAATTGTTATTGGATCATGCAAAAACAAAACAAAAGATAGGAAGAAGTGTGATTGAATATGAGAAGTTCAAGGAAAGCAAAATCAAAGACCAAACACTTTTTTTTTCTGCACTTACTATGTAAGTATTGCCCCAACGAAGTTGCAGATATAGATTTATGTAAGTATTGCCCCCGAAGAGGTGATATAACTTAGAAGTAAAAAGCTCCTCCAAAGCGACTTTTGATTGAAAGGACATAAGATTGTTAAACACTACAAACTACCATAGTTATAATTACCTGAAAGTGCCAATCACGACCTTGCTTTGCACTTCCACCAGCTCAATGTCCTTCAACAATAAAGATTTCTGCAAACAATGAACAGCAAGGAACAAAATTTAATTCTCACTAATAATGTGGCAATGTCTAAGATAATTTATCATGTAAGTTATCAGTAAAAGATAATATACATAATTAAAACTTCTACTAGCCTAGACAGAAAAAAAAAATTAAGGTCAGGATAGTTTTAAATTATTTTGTCCAACTCAATTTAGCATTTGAAAACTGGCAATTACCCAGAAATAAGCATATCAGAATTTTCAATTAATCCCACGCCACCATTATAAGCTTGCATTGCCTAGAGAAACATTTCTTAACCACTCCTCAACAAACTCAACCTTCTTATTAGAAATTAAATTTTCTCTGTATGGTACACCATCCAACCTCAAGGTTGTAACAAAAAGATTGTATGTAAAATCAATCCAAAGAAAAGTCTCCAATAACGAAAGCAGAACCTTTAGAATGGCAATTGGGATTCATAAGCCAAGCACAAGAAGACAACAGGCAAGCACAAACAATAAAATAAAATATATTATTAGACTAGAGTGATTCAAGAAAGGAGAGCCCTGTCATCTACCTCTCCCCCCACGAAAGGGAAAAAAAAAGCAATTCATAGAGTTCTTTGATAACTATAAACATAATGAAACTGCAATTGTCCAACACCTACATAAATAGGTCTTTGGACATTCAACTATAACCATAGACCCATCGATGAAATCAATAAACATAACTATACGCTTTGTTGCTAACAAGAGAAAGAGATATGGAGCGAATGAGAAACTCTTTGTCTTACAGGAGGACTGTTGAATCCTTGTCAAAGCTCTACTTTTTGTGCCAAGACAAACCGTAACAAATGCATTGAAAGCAATCATTTTTACTTTTTGCACAATTGAAGGGAAATGAATCAACTTAGCCATACCCTTGAAATGTATAAGGATGCTCAGGAACTCTCTTTCGTTGCTTTATGCAATCCTCAATCCACTAGTGGTTAACAATTATGATTTTGAACTTCTTAGCCAGTTCATATTTGCTTCCTTGGAATTTCCAACACACCTAATCATCAAATCCAAAAGATCCATCCATGAATACAAGATACAATTACCCAATTATCACTGAAAATACATCAAAATCAGTAAATCTGCAATACTCATTTGTTCCTGAATCAAGGATTCAACAAGAAAGAACTCGCAAGCAAAGGAATTTAGAATGCAAGATGCAATAATTGAACTGCAAAGGCATAAACTTTGGAAAAGAAAACCATGAGAATATGACGGCTTTAGATGACACACAATTCACAGTTCGCGTAAATTACCCCAAAAACAAATAGCAAGTTAAAAAATTTAGTATTCAGAAAAGAAAATTGAAACCCGGAAAACATTTTGATACAAACAACAAGGACCCAGAGGCAAAACCCAGAAACAACATCAACACACTACTAATCTACATTGTGCAATTCTTCAAAACAATACCCAGAAAAGAAAAAGGAGAGTGAATGAGAGAGAGAGAGTGACCATGGTGAGAATAGGTGAAGACAGCTCTATAGGTGTAGATGTGATCTCCTGGCTTGATCTCATCCCTCTCAACTTTATTAGTCAGCAGACCCATCTCTCTCTATCTCTCACCCTCTGCTCTGCTAGCACAAGCAACCGAATCAGAAACGACTCTACAAAAAAATGTAGATAGAGTCCCACATCGTTACAATAACTTGAAACAAAATAAACAAACATATAATGGAGAAGCAGAAGAAGGAAGATTCGCTTACCAAGGAATCAGCTTAACCACTTTTACCAAATCATCATACATTTCCTGGATTTTCATTTCATTTCATGATGACGATGATGGGTAGGTGTTTATGGGTCCTGAAACCAACCAAGTGAGTGAAGGCATTCGACCGGGACAAGACACCGACAAAGCTCGCATCGGCATGAGTCATGAGCTTGATCGGTTCTGCCGCTTTGAGCCGCGGTACCCACTCACGGTGGCGACCACCAACTCCATGCCTTGAATTGGTTCATACGCCATAGCCTCTGAAGATACAAAGAAAAAAAAACTTTAGAAATTGGACTTTGTTAACGGCACAATTTCAAACCAAATGATAGATAAAAAAACCTAATTCCATACAGAGAGATATCAATCAAAATTTCAAATCTATAAAATTTATCGGAAGCTTCAGGGTGGCTACCCTAAAGGCTTAATCGTACCACTACCACTGGGGGCACTTCGCCGTTAGGTTTGTCGGGTTTTGAAGAGGACGAAGAGAGGAAGAGTTTGTGGGTGGTGGCGGGCCCTGAGGTGGCTTGACGGCGGAGAACTCCCTAGTCAAAGGCTTGTGGGTATTGTAGCATCTTAAGGGCTTAGGGAGGTTACAAGAAAGAGAGGCCGAGAGGAAGAGAGAGAAGGGTAGAAGACGGAATGAGGGGTAGGGAATTTGGTGTGGGTAGGGTTCTTTTTTTTTTTTCCAAAGTATCGAAGAGCTTAAGGCAGGGGTGGGTAGGAATGTAGTCACGTAGGGCATGATTGTTTTTTAAATTAGACATGCACTCACGATGAAAGCCTAATTTTGAATTTGGAGTTTGCCAGCTGCGCGCTTTGGGGGGAAGTTATGGCGCTTTAGGGGGAAAATTTTTGAGGCTGTGGGGGGGAATTTTTTTACTCCTCAAAATTGATGTCATTCATACAACGGTTTCAATTATTTTCGTTGTACAAACGAATACATGGGAAATAAAAAGTTATCAAATTAGACTAAAGCTTGAGGTTTGGAGGAAATTTGATGCTTCTTAAAATTTGCACTTCAGTCAGACAACGGATATCAGCTACAACTGTCATCTTAAGTAATTCACAATCCAGCGTGAAAAACTAGCGTTGGTTGAATTCAAATCAGACGACAGATATTTTAACACACGTTGTCTCACAATTTTAACATCCTTCATACAACGATAAAGTCACTAACGTCGTATATGTCGTGTCGTCTGATTAGTTTTGTGTAGTAGTGTAATTTATGATTATGTCCTATATTGTTCAGAATAATTACAACATGCCACTGTCACTTCATTATAGTCGAGGAAGGAGCTGGGAATCCGTTGAGACGTAACCGTAAAACGGAGAGTGGAGCCCTACTCTCGGTTCAACGGAGGAGATCGGCGAACTTATTTGTGCCGGCAGTGTGCCGTGGTGATGCGTGGAAGCCGACGACTAAAGGAGAGAGAAACCATATCTATCTCTCCTAATTTTCTCTCTCATCTATGATTGCTTGGAATTGGCTGCATCAGAGCTTGTATCTGATGATAGAATCGTGGCACTCTTCTTCGGTGAGGCAGCTGCTAAGTAGAGACAACAGTGCATTCGGTCCTTTGGAATTGGTATGACTATGTACTCAATTCCTTATGAAACTTTGGGGCTTTTGGTCTTGGATTGCTTATGGTTGTTTTAGACATTCAATTCAATACTTTTATAATCTGAATTTTACAGTGCTTTAACTCTCATGTATGATATTGGCTGATGCATTAAAGAAAAATATTGGCTGATGCATTAAAGAAAAATGACTCAAAATCACTTGCTTTGTTAGTTACTCACTTTGGAGGGTTATTTTCCCTTATTTTTGCGTTATATGAACTCGAAAATTTCTTTAAAATCATGATTTGAGTGTAGGAAGAATTTGGTCCGAAAATAAAAACATTCCATTTTGATCAAAAAATCGTGTGCTATAACCCACTGTTTTGGTTGAAAACCCAAGGTTTTGGCCAAAAAAAATGAAATTTTCTCAAAACTTCACCACTTGTAAATATGTTTTTTATAAGCTTTTCCAATTGAAAATTCATTAAAATAATAAAGATTCGAGATTTTCAAAAATCTGTCAATTAGAAAACCTTTTAAAAACATGTTTTACAGGTGGTAGACTTTTGAGAAACGTTTTTTTTTTTGCCGAAACCTTGGTTTTTCAACTAAAATCGTGGGTTATAGCACACAAATTTTGGGCCAAAATTAAATGTTCTTAATTTTCTCACCAAAATCTTCCAACACTCAAACATGATTTTTAAGGACTTTTCGAGTTAACAGAACACAAAAATATCGACTCGTGTACTTTTTTCAAAGTCGATAAAAATAGAAAAATTCATATAAAATACAAGATTCCAGATTTTCGAGTTCTGTTAATTGGGAAACTTTTAAAAAACTTGTTTTACAGGTGGTAAAGTTTCGAGAAATTTTAAATTTTTTCTGCCGAAACCTTGGTTTTTCAACCAAAACGGTGGGTTGCCATAGCACAAGATTTATGTGCTAAAATTCAATGTTTTTATTTTCACACCAAAATCTTCCCACACTCAAATCATGATTTTTAAGAACTTTTCGAGTTGACAAAACGCAAAAATATCGAACTCGTCTACTTTTTACAATTTTTAAAATTTAGAAAAATTCATAAAAAATAAACGATTCGAGATTTTAGCGTTCTATCAATTGGAAAACCTTTTTAAAAACATATTTTACAAGGGGCGAAGTTTTGAAAGTTTTTTATTTTTTTGGCCGAAACTTTGGTTTTTCAACCAAAACGGTGGTGGGTATAGCACAAAATTTTTGCGCCAAAATAGAATATCTTGATCACCAAAATCTTCCCACACCCAAAGAATGATTTTTAAGGACTTTTCGAGTTGACAGAACGCAAAAATATCGACTCGTCTACTTTTTACGATTTTTCAAATTCTCGGAGAAATAGAAAATTCATAAAAGATAAACGATTCGAGATTTTTGAGTTCTGTCACGGTTGTAGGTGCTGCCTTCGATGATGTCTACGCCAACGGCAGGGTTGCTTTAGACGAGCTGAGTGCTTGGGTATTCATTTGCGAAAGCGTGTGCGCTGCTGGTTGAACACCATCCCAGGGCAAAAGAGTTAGTAGTCGATGGGTGCATTGATTTGCACTTATTTATAGCGCAAATTGTATTCATAATCACGAGAGTTAAGCTTATCCGAAGACATTTTGTTACTACTAATATGCGTTTTCATGATTTCAGGTTACTTATGTGACTTGAGGTAATTCGGCACAAAGAGGTGCATTTTGACTACTTTTGGGCACACTTCCGAGAAGAGGACAAGAAGTCAACCGTGGCTTCTAGGCATTGAAGATTGCACAGATCTACCTTCGGAAGGCGTTGCCATTGAAGGCCTTGAAGAATCGAAGAAAGGAAGGAAAATGAAGAAATTGCATTTTCCGCCGCCACCCCCCCCCCCCCCCCGCCCCCCCCCCCCCCCCCCCCCCCCCCCCCCCCCCCCCAGGGGGGGGCCTCCCCCCCCCCCCTGCACACATGTGTGGCACAGGCTCACCATTCCCCCATTCCCCCCCACCCCCCCACCAACCCACAATTTCCTCCGGTTCACCATTTCTTTATGTGAGTGGCACTCCCCTTTGCTTAAACTAAGAAAGATTGCAGCTGCGACTACACTAGCAGTCACACATACCGGAAATAATCTCATTCTAGCATAGAACACAGCAGCCCCCTTTGACATAGACATTTTCACACACCAAAAAGATGCACAAAAATAACATCGTCAAAATAAAAGAATAAATGTAGAATGTATGTATGTACATACATATATACAAATCCTTGCAACCTATAAAAATGTCGTTGAATAGTATAGTGGAAACAAGGGTCATTACCCACGTCACCACCTTTTTTTTTTCCAAAAAATAAAATATTATTTACAACAAAGAATTTTATTTACAAATATATACAATATATACAAAAGATGTTTTTCGGTTTTTGTGATAGCCCTAGAGAAAAAAAAAAAAAAAATTTTATTTTTTTTTGAAAACAACACAAAACACAAATAATACAAACACACTCTTGATATGTTAACCTACAAATTCCTTTCAATTAAATGTAGTTACTCGCACTACATGTGTGGCACCAGCTTCACCATTCCAAGAAGTCATTATGCATAAAGAGAACGCTTTCTATAAAGTCATCACATATACCGATAGCTTACCCGATAATTTCCTCCAAACCATTCACATTTCTTACTATGTGATGGCAAAAATCAGTAGGAACCCAAATTATTACCAAAATAATAAAATATAGTTTAACAAATATCTACACAATAACAAACCCAATTATTCACACAATATTCAAATGCGGAAATTAAACTAAAAAAGATTGCAACTGTCTATGAAAATAACACTAGCAGTCACACATTGATGAAGATGAATTGGATGTGGCGGGGTCCATTTGGACTCTGGATTCGTTGGGTGTCCAAACATAGAAGAAATGGTCACAGCAGCCTCTATTTTTCCTTTTTTTCTTTCTTGCTTTTTCATCCCGTGCACTTTGGCTTTTCCTCATCTCAATCACTCTTCTTTTTTTTCACCTGGCTTGACGGACCGCGGGAAGGGGAGAGCATGGTCTTGGGGAAGGGGGTGAGCGGCGCGGTCGGAAGTTCACGGGGGGGGGGGGGGGGGGGGGGGGGGGGGGGGGGGGGGGGGGGGGGGGGGGGGGGGGGGGGGGGGGGGGGGGGGGGGGGGGGGGGGGGGGTGGGGGAGGATTGGGGGAGATGAATAATTTAAAGGAGATTTTTTGATGGGATTATTGGATGTTTTATATGCAGAAAGGATGGAACGGAAAGGGGGGGGGGGAGAGATGGTGGGGGACGAGGCGGGCTGCAGGTGAAAAACGTGGGGAATTAAGCTCCCTGAACAAACCAAAAATATAAAATAACAAAGGAAATATAAAATAAAAAGATAATAAATTAAACAAAATAAATAAATATATGCAAAAATAAAAAAAATAAATTAATTTAAAATTATTTTCCCCCTTTTTTGGTGTTGCGTTGATAAAATTATCGGGATTCGAAATGCTCGAAATCTTCGTACAATTCGTATTTCACAAGTCGAAAGTCACGGTTGATTTCTAATGCGGAAAACTCCAAAATACACTTTTATGTGCAAATTATCATTTTGTCTATATTTTCTCTATTCACAAGAAAACACACATTAAATAGACAGATACGCTCTCAGAAAACCTCAATCCAAGTGATTAAAGACGTTTTGTGTACGTATTTTACGTCCACATCACCCTTCTTCCCCTTCTCCCTCTCCTTCTTCTCCTCTCTTTCTTCTTCTTCTTTTCTCTTATTCCCATTCTAAATTCCAGCCACTTTCTCTATCACTTCCGGCCACCTTCTTCACCATTTCTTTCTTTCTTCTTCTACCTTCCTCACTCTTTTCTCTCTTCCTTTCTCACCACCAAATTCGTGCTACCCCTCACCTCACCAAAACAGCCCCCACAACAACATCAAAGATTGCAAGGATTGAGACTTGGAGCAAGGAGGAGTTCATAAAAGAGGAGGAGAAGTCTTGGAAACATCATTGAGCATTCTCTAACTCTTTTACCTTTTAGTTTCATTGCTTTAATTCTTGTAATTTGAGATGTACACTAGCTATTGAAATTGAGTTTGATAGCTCAATAACTTTGTTTATCAAATCTGCAATTGTTGCTTATTTACTTTCTTGCATGTTCTCTTTGAAAACACCAAAAATATGAACACCACAACCATGTGCACATACTTCACTACACTAGTATATAGCTCATCGCTTATCTCACCATTTTAGTGCTAGAATAGCTTGGTTACCACACTCATTACCAAGATGATTTTAGGGCCTTCCAATCCCTTGGGTACGATAATCCCCCGGTCTTAATCTATACCATCCACTACACTTTGACGACGATACGCAACTCATTTTAAACCTGAACTTATCGTTGTGTCAAATGGCGCCGTTGCCGGGGATTGAGGTTCAACCTTTATCCCTTGGTAATTGGTAACCCGGTTTCTTGCATTATTTTTGCTATGCTTCTACTGTTATGTGTTTTCCCAATTTTTGTTAAAATAGTAAATCAACCCAGAAAATTACAAAAATTTGCGTGCTAGTTTATTTCTGTGTCTAGTATATGTGGTTAAAATTTCAGCTCATTTGGTTAAGTCTAGCTTAGGTAAATAAATAGTTTTTGTGCTACTGGTCGTCAGGATCCTCTTTGGAACCTCTCTGTCTAATTAATCCTTCCGGACGCCACAGTTCCGTCCGGACGCCCAAGAGACTAGTAGCTTCTGCCCGTGCAATCCGTCCGGACGGATTGAATCCGTCCGATCGTCTGGGAGCCATCCAGGCACTGTTTTGATTGTTCTCTTTTGTTTGTTGCTTCTAATTGGTTCTATAGCTTGTGTACTTGTGCTTGATTGTGTACTTAGTTGATTCTAAGCCTTTTGTTGTGATATTAAGGTACTTGAGTGAATCATCTACTTCACACATGGATAGATGGAGGCAAGAATGGGAAGAGCCTAGAAGATTTGAGCATCAAGATGATCGATATAGCATTGGAATGATATCTCAACCACATCTTGAAGAGCAACCATACCAAGATCATGGGGGATACCAATATGAAGGCCATGACTCCCACAACAATCCATATTTCTCTAATGATCATTGGAGTTCACATGATGGTTCTAGCATATTTGGTGCACCATCGGAGTTCCAACGAGCACATGAGTATGAACCTAATGAGCCAAGCTTGGCAGATATGTTAGCTCAATTGCAAGCTTCTAGTGAGAGATGTCAAGCTTTTGTACACAATACACTTGAGCAAGATCATGAACTCACAACTCTTCACTCAAGTAAGCTTTATGATTCCAATCCATTACTTGTGCATAATGATGATGATGATGTGCATACATATGGGGCCAAGAGGGAAGAAAATGTACCTCTTGGCCATTTGTTGAAAAATAATATGCATAGTCATTTTAATTATATGGAGGATGGGAACCGGGAGGAAGAAAATGTACTCCCGGAAAATGGATTTGATGATGTGAATGTTGGTGAAAGGAGTGAAGAGGAAGACATTTCACTTGGGAGAGTTGTTGGACACTTGTCATTGGATGATTATGAGCATAGAGACTATGAGAGGAGGAAATATGAGAGATCATTGAGTAGAGGTACTTCTAGGCATGAGGAAGAGCTGACCATTACAGAAGAGGGAGAGGCCATGACGGCTAGGGACCCCTCTTTGGTCATACACTCCTCTAGGGAGACTTCTAGGCATGATCCACATTCTACAAAGGAAATTGTGTCATCCATTGAGGAAGAAATGAGTGACAATGGGCATGAACATGAATATGAAGGGTCAAGAGAGCCTATTATCTCCTCTCCACCACTTGAGTTGTCCAAGAGAAAGCGGAAGAAGAAGCATGGATTGATGAGTTCACTATTTGAAACCTTCAAGAGGGCAGATGTGAATGTCCCTTTACTAAAACTCATTGATAATGTACCAGCTTATGCCCAATTTCTCAAGAATCTTTGTTTACACAAGAGGATATTTGCAGCCAATGAGAAATTTCAGCTACATGAGGAGGTGAGTGCAATCATTCAAGATCGGTTGCCTCAAAGGAAGCAAGATTTTGGAAGCTTCATTGTAGGTTGCAGAATTGGCAAGGAGTCTTTTGATGGAACTATCATGGACATGGGTACAAGTATTAACATCATGCCTCTATCCACATACCAAAGGCTAGCCATTGGTCCTTTGAAGACTACTTCGGTTTCATTGGAATTGGCGGATGGAGCTACTAGACTCTCGGTTGGAATTGTTGAAGATGTTTTTATAAGAGTCAACAAGTTTATTCTTCCGGCTGATTTTGTGGTGTTGGACATGAATGAGGATGTTCATATGGACGAGGAGTGTCCTATCATCCTTGGGAAACATTTTATGGCTATGGTGGGTGTCAAAATAAATGTGCAAAAAGGTACAATATGCCTCAAGGTGCTAGGAGAAAAAGTGAAGCTACAAGCGTTTCAACCTAGTTATCCCCAAGAGGTTATCCAAGAAGTGTTTGCAATTGATTTGGTGAGAGGTGATCAAGCTAAAAGTGAGAGGATCTTTGGTCCATTGAATCCACTAGAGCCTCTAGTGAAAAAATTTAATCCTGCCCCTTTGGTTGCTGCCCATGAGCAACAAGAGCCTTCTTCTACGGATAGTGATGTTGATATGTTTGACATTGTTGTTCCCACAGTCATTGACGAAGAAGTGTCAAATGTGGAGAAAATCTATGAGCCTAGTGAGTCTACAACATCCCTTGCAAAAGAAGAACATGTGTCCTCTACACCTCCCACTCTTGAGAACATGAAGGGTTTGTTGCCTACACCTCATTATCCTATTCATAGGAGAGGACTGCTGCCAAGACCCTCTCTTCATCTTCAGGAGCATAGATTGTAGGGGTGGGCGTTTTGGCCCGAAAACCCGAAAACCGGACCGAGACCGGTCCGGACCGTCCGGTTCGGTCCGGTCTTTGAGAAAAAAAAAATCAAAAATATTTGGTCCGGTCCCGGTCCTTGCATTCCAGTTCCCTTAAAGACCGACCAAGACCGATCAATAACTCTTATTTATCTTTCCTCTCACTTCACCCACGTGCACACTCTCTTTTAATCCTTTTATTTCTGACTTCTCTCTCTCTTTAGTCTCCCGCACTCATTTTTTTATTATTTTTTTCCCTCATCTCTCTTTTCTCTCCCACATCTGTCTCCCCCACTCATTTTTTTATTTTTTCCCCTCCTCTCTCTTTTCTCTCCCACATCCGTTCCCCAACTCATTTTTTTAATTTTTTTTCCCTCTCCTATCTCTTTTCACTCCTCCATCGGTATCCACTACTCGTTATTTATTATTTCCACTACTCGTTATTTATTATTTGTTTCCACTCTCTCTTTTCTCTCCCAATCCCTCCCCGTTTCTCTAATTTTTTGTCTTCTCCTTGTCTGCTGGGATTTCTCTTCTTCTTCATTTCTACATACTGCAACTGCTCTTCTTCTCTCTTAAGAGTCCAGCCTCTCCGACTTTTTTCTTCTTCCCATCTCTCTTCCTCTCAATCTCTCTCTTCTGTCTCTCACTCTCTCTCTCTTCTGGATTTTTCTCCCCATCTCTTTCCTCCCGTCTCTCTTTCTCCCTTCTTCTAGAAAAACATTTAAAAACCCTCCGATCGATTTATCTCGTCTCTCTTCCTCCCAACTCTCTTTCTCTCTTACCGTCTACCTCCCTACATCGCTGATCGACTTCTGAAAACGGAAAACCGAAAAACTACCGAAAATTTTCAGTCCCGGTCCCTGCAAAAAGTAACTTCGGTCCCGACTTCGGCGAATGCACGTTTTCGGCCCGACCCGAAAATTCCGGTCCGGTCCCTGTCCCAGCAAAATGATTGTCGGTCTCGGACCGATCCCTAATAGATTGTTCCCTACACCTCCCAATTTCGAGACATATGAGTTATACAAGAAGAAAAGTCCTCCATTGAGTGAGGTACAACTAGAAGCGATCCAATGCTTAAGGGAGATTCTAGGGATTTCAGTGAACAAGATGAACATGCAAAAATGGCCTCTGTTTCAAAGCTGCAGGTCCATGACCACACCATTTATGAATTGTTTCGGTGGCAAGGAGTGCTTTGAGCCTCCATGACCAACAAGATGAAGAGACAAGACCGGCTTGAAGTCTATAAAGGAAAGCGCTTGTGGGGAGGCAACCCCATATCATTTTGAGTCTGATTTCTTTCAATAAAGAAGTTCCAGAGGTTTTCAAGGAGTTAAGTTTGGAGTTCCGGAATGGGGAGCTCAAAGAAGTCATTTTGCAATGTGTCCAGAATCTGCCTGGGCAGGTCTGACAATTTACGGGGGCCATTTCTCTCATCCTAGCCGTTAGAATGAGCTGAGCTATTTATGAAAGTTGTTCCTCTATGTATCTACTACCTCCAATTAAAATTGTATCATGATCGGACCATTGGATCTCCAGATATTCAGCTATCAATGAGTAGTACTCAGGCATGAGTTGCCTTTCTCAGCCCTCACTTTGACCAGTTCGTGTTTTATCCTCCAGTAGGCGTTTGAGGTATTTCCAGTGGCTGACATGAAGCCATTTGAGTCTATTTTTCAATACCAGTAGAATCACTACATTCCTATTCCTACTATTGGAGTTATGCCCCTGGGAAAGGGGAGAGGTCAAAGCTGATTCATGTACTCACTCTTGCTCAACAATATTCACCATGGAGCACATTTGGAGCATACGGAAGGAAGTCAAGGCTTTATGCCTTGAGATTGGTGATTGTTGGTGCCTACTGAATATCATTATGGAGATCGCCATAAGGAAGTTTTCATTTTACTTCACTCGCATTAGTTTGTTTTTTGTTAATTGTTTTGTTTTGTGTTTTGTGTTTTGTTTGTTTGTTTTGTGTGTTGTTTGTTGTTTTTTGTCATACCTATCACCCAAAGATTATTGTTAAATTCACTTATCACATTGGGGACAATGTTAAGTTTAAGTGTGGGGGTGAAGATTGGGTTCGTTTTTGCCAAAATGTATCAAATTTTTCAATTTTTGTCAAGTTACAGTAGTTAATCCGTCCGGACACCCTGCTAGTGTTCGGACGCCCATAAGTCTGGGAGGTAAAATTGTGTGATCCGTCCGGACGCCCCTACTAGATGCCCGGACGCCCTTTGTAATCTCAGAAAACATGCTCTCTGCCTCTTGCTCCGTCCGGACCCCCTACTAGGTGTCCGGACGCCTGAGCCCTGATTGTGAAACTTTGGCATTTTTGTTTGTTTTTGTGTGTTGTTTTGTGTTTTGTGTCTATTTTCTCCTATCCCAATGATGAATTGAGCTTACTTTGTTGTGTTCTAGAGATTGTGATCACTGTTGAGGCTTGATATGATTTGCTTTGAGTTTATTATGCATGATTCTTGATTGCTTGATTACCATGTACACCATCACCTTTGTTGATTCATTGATTGCAATCCGAGAAGCAAACTTGACATGTATTGCCATGCATACCCAGAAATTGTGAGGTTTTGAGCCCATTGAATATGCACATGTATGCATCTTACATGTTTCTCTTTGTTCTTCATGTGTGAACATTGCATAAGGTTTGGACCTAGAATTTGCTCAAAGACCACTTGAAGCTTTTGATTGATCCATTTTGAGTTAGAAATGACTAAGGCATTAGTTAAACACCATTGCCAAATTGACCATCATCCATATGAATTTGAACTTTAGGAATAGCCCACTTGAGCCATATACATCATTAGCTTTCCTTTGTTCACCCACATCACACACATTCATTCCACCACTTCAAAAATACCATCACCATTGTGTTTACAAGATTTTGATAGTAACTTCTTATCCTTAATGCTTGAGAGTTGATGATTGTACTAAAAAAGGAAAGTTTGGAGGAGTTGTTTATTTTTAGTTTTTATTGTTCAAAGAAAGAAAGAAAGAAAATCAAAAAAAAAAGAAGGAATAAAGTTCCTCAAGAAAAATAAAGAAAAAAATAGAAAATGAGAAAGAAAGACAAAAAAAGAGAGAAAGAAAGTAGTTTGTGAATAAGGTTGGAGGAGAATAAGAAAATAATTTGGTTGAAGCATTTGGTTGAGTTTCAAAGTCGTTGATATGTCTTGTGAACACTTAGCACCACTCATATTTCCATTCCATTCCATTCATCCCTTTGCCCCGTTTTACCATTGTAAGTCCTTGAGATCTAACGATTTATGGTTCGATTTGTTGAAAGTTGGTTGATGAGCAAGCATATGGGAATATTCTTTGTGCATTTTTTATGAGAGTAAACACTTTGACCCTATACACTTGAGCGGAAATACTTAGTGATCTTTGCGAGAGTTGTGGTTAATGTGTTTAGTGTGCCTATTTGATTGCATGAGATGGATTGTACATTGGTTTCCACACACTTCACCGAGCATGATTGAATTGCGCTTGTTAAATTCTTAGCAAATTTGTGAAGCCTTGATTTATGATCTTATGTCTCTTGTTTACAACATCCCGAGCTCGTTGAGGACTATGGTTGGAGAAAATTTTGTTTGAATTATGTTTTTCCCTTTCTTGTTTTGCATTGTGTTTCCCTTATTGTTTTATGTTGTGTTTGCTTGAGGACAAGCAAGATTCAAGTGTGGGGGTGTGATTTGCACTTATTTATAGCGCAAATTGTATTCCTAATCACGAGAGTTAATCTTATCCGAAGACATTTTGTTACTACCCACCCCAATAAAACAAACACCCCAAAGATCGGGCATAGAGGAAAAAAAAAAAAAAAAGCGAGGGTGGTGGGGGGGGGGTAAGAAGTCCCCCCCAAAAACACCGTTGAGGGATGGTTGCCCCGATGGATTTTGGACTCCGCTTTTGTTAACGTAACTGATTTCTATTTACATCATTGAAATCGTTTTTGTTAAAGTAACCGATTTCTATTTAAATCATTGAAATCGTTTTTGTTAAAGTAACTGATTTCTATTTACATCATTGAAATCGTTTTTGTTAAAGTAACCGATTTCTATTTACATCACTGACATTGTTTTTTATAGCTACTGATGTTCTTTTTTTTATTTGACATCGTTTTTCAATTAGAAACTAATGTGATTTGCATGAGTTGATATCAGTTCTTATATTAATATCAATGTCAGTTTTTATAATATACATTAGTATTTCGTGAAGAGTTGTAATATTCATCAAAATGAGAATACATAGTACGCAAAAGAGAATACTAATTCGACTAATATTGATTGATCAATGTGTATAAACAACTGAATAACAAAATTGATGACATCCTAAGAAGAATACAAGCATGAACAACTAAAATTCATGAACCATGCCGGGGTTCTTCATCGTCCTTTCTTGTTGATTGATCTTCCTTTGTTTCCATAACTATTGTTTTACCTCCTGCATAATAACAAATCAAGAAAAACCAAGCAAGTTCAAAATCATGAAACATAGTACAAAATCAGCATTAAGTTTAGGCACATGAAACAAGTAGTTATTTTTTTCTTATCATTTACCCCAAAAGCTAGCAAAACACAGTTCCCTGTATGCTACTCAATACAAACTTAAACCTTCAAGAGCAGAATTTAATCAAGTTCCAATACCTGATTATGCACATACATAAGTAATGCAATACTGATGACCAAGAGAACTGAACAAACTCAGGAATATATAAATGCTAAACTCACCATCTTAGGAAAGGAGTTGTGCTCGATCTCATAGAACATAACCATTAGTATGTAAATCTGCCCTTAATCACTTACAAAGATAGTCCATGGTGTTAAACGTAAAAAGAAAGTTAATAATATGAACATAATTGTACCAGATCACATGGACTTTTACTTGCATTTATAAAAAATAAAAATAAAAATCCTAATACCCAGAACTTGATTGAACTTGGATTCAAGTCAAGCAATAACATGTGGGATTTTCCCAAACTTCACCAAAATGACCAAATTATTTTCGACCAACCAATTTTGTTAAGATTTGAGGAAAATTATAGTTCAGCATTATACTTCAACCAATGTACTTACATAGTCCAGTCCCGCGAAAGCCAGAAATTAAATGCCAAAAAATCATTGCTATATATGTCTAACAGAAAATTAATAACCAATGGAGATCTGCAAAAGTACCCAATTATAGAAATAAAATTAGTTACAACAATAAGAGAAGTGCCTGCATATAATAAAAACTCAAACATATCTAAATTACAAAACAATAAGTGAATCATTGTAGTTTGGGACCTAGTCTCAACAAAAACGTTACACAACAATAAGTGAATCATTCTAGTTTGGGACCTAGTCTCAACAAAAACAAGAAAAGAAAAATGAAGAAACAAGAGCCTCCTATTAGTTTCATGATACACTTGGGGGAAATTGGTTATAAGTAGATTAGTTCAAACCAAACAAATTGAATAACAAAATTTATAACAGTCATCAATATCACTACAAAAATGAACTCATTTCCCCTCAAACTCAATCCTCGATATGCATTTTAGCTTCTTTAAGCAAAGCTCGGAATAAGCCTCCCTCATCAATTTTTTTAGCTTCTTTGACATATGGTTGCCTCTCCTAACCAGGAACAAAGTCTAATCCAATGTGATTAATCATAGGAATTCCCCAAAATAACAACTGGGTCGGACTAATAAGCATTGAGATTCACTTTTACAGTTTTACATGCTCGGAAGACTTATTCCACACCACAAACCCTTCTCTGTTAATCTCAACCTGAATTTTGTAACTTCAAAATCCTCTCCACCTCCACTAGAACCCTGAACCATAGTTTTGACTCACAAGGGAAAAAAAAATGCAAGAGGTAAACCTTAACCACAACAAATAGCTCCCAGCCATCACAAAGACTATTACAGGAAAATTCCGGTCATACCAATTATTCTCATCGATAAATTATTACAATTACAGTCGCAACATCACACACGCATATATAAGCATACAAATATATGTACAAGGATAAATTGCATACTTTTGGAGGCTCCAAGAGTTGAGTCCTTAGCTTTGCAAACTTTGCCTTGAGTTGACCAAGATGATACTCTGCAAAATTAAAGCAGAACCAAATTGAAGAACTCCATAGATATATTACTGCAAAAAAAATCAGAAAATCGGAATAATTGTGAAAAAAGAGAAGAACCAGTGGCTTTATTTTTCTGAGTCCGCAGCCATTTCGGCCTCAATTTCTTTTATCCTTTCAATTATCCCCATTGTCGCTTGATTCTCTATTCAGCTGCTACCACTCTAGACCAGAAGAGAGGATAAGCTTATGGAGTTCTTACGGCTAAGAAGAAAAGGACCAAGTTGAGGTTTGATGGCTCACCCTGACTGCGGCACCAGACGATCTCTAGAGCTGAAACCTGAGACCTGAGAGAGTGATGGAGTTCTTACGGCTAAGAAGAAGAGAGAGTCTGGGCTAAACTCGGACAACTCATCCTCACCGTGCAAACAGAACCTGCGTGAAAATTCAGCAAGCAGATCACGATTTTTGAACACGAAATTGAAGATTCAAATTCAAAATGAAACGAAGTTAATTGCATAATCAAATTGAAATGAAACGAAATTGAAAACGCGATTCACTTGGGAGGTGTGGCGGTGAGGAGGAGCAGAGCCGAAGCAGCAGTGTGTTCGCTCGAACATGGAAACAGAGCCGTCGATCGCTTTTCTCAGTTCCTCTCTCTCTGTTTTCGAAAAGTGACGGTGACGCGAAGGCCCTTCAATCCATGATGGTCTCCTTTGTCAAAATCAAAATGAGCAATGAATAAATGATTTCATTGATAATTTGATTCTCTTTACGATGAATGTATATATAGATAATTACAACAATGACTGTTTATGACTAAAGACTAAAGTCAATGCTAGTTATTTTAATGTTGGTGGCTGATCCTTTATGCTTCCTTTCTGCTAGCTGATCGTGGCTGTGGCTGCTTCCTTTCTGCTTGTTACAGCTAAGTCAAAGCTGGCTGCTCCAGCTCCTATAATTACTCCAGCCCCTTCAATTACTCTTGGCTGCTGGTAGCTCCTACAATTACTCTTCTGGGAGTTCACAACTCTCTGGGAATTCCCAAAGCCTACAAGACACACATTCCAACACTCCCCCTCAAGTTGGAGCATACATATCACGAATGTCCAACTTGCTCAATGCATCATGGAAAGCTTTACTCGAAACTGCCTTAGTCAATATGTCTGCCAGTTGCTCTTCGGTTGGGACAAATGGGAAAGTAATCAACTTTGCTTCCAACTTCTCTTTAATAAAATGTCGATCAACCTCAACATGTTTTGTGCGATCATGTTGCACTGGATTGTGAGATATGTCAATGGCAGCTTTGTTATCACAAAAAAGATTCATTGCCTGTTTGGGTTTAAAACCCAAGTCACACAACAAATTCCGTAGCCACAATAACTCACAGACTCCATGAGCCATACCTCTGTATTCTACCTCTGCGCTAGAACGAGCTACTACTTTCTGCTTCTTGCTCCTCCAAGTAACAAGATTCCCACCAACAAAAGTAAAGTAGCCAGATGTAGATTTCCTGTCATTAATACACTCAGCCCAGTCTGCATCGGTGTAACCACTAACTTCAAGATGATTATGTTTTGAAAACATCAATCCCTTGCCAGGTGCAGACTTCAAATACCTTAAGATTCTCAACACAGCATCCATATGACATTTGTAACAACCCGAATTCTTATATTTAATTTCTTGAATATTCTTGAAATTAATTAAGGGATTAGATAATAGTTTTCTTATCTATTTGTGAAGGGAAAGTATTTCGGGACGAATATTTACTTGAAACGTTTTATTTTCAAGGGGTCAAGAGTTGACTTTCTTATTCGTTAATTTTCTTTGATGACTTCCTTCACAGAAGTCGTAGAGCTTGTCAATACGAGTTCGTAGACATGTGGCACACAAATTTATGATATCATATGAAAAAGTTATAGTCAGCAGAAGTTTTACCTTTTTTTTTTTGAAGGTATTCCGACCAAGTTGCATTTTCCTTAGAAATTGCATTAATCTGTTCATTATTTGAGAATGTGGTCTTCTAATGATTTTTAGTAGACATCTTAAGGAAACTCTCAGAGTTGGAATCACCCGAAAGTCATATTTCTAGATTTAATTATGATTTTTACAATACATATAGGGCACAAGAAGAAAGGGATTTAAGTTTGTGATGCAAGCATGTTATAATATCCTGAACCTAGGATTAATTATGAACGAATTGAATTCCTTGCTAGAAAATTTAGGAATGCATTTAATGCTTGTGTATTAGTATTTATTATATAGGTCTATATATGTGTAAATATATATATATATATATAAGTTTATATGTGTATACATACGTATATGAAGTAATGTATGAGTATAGGCCTCCATGTTTGAATAGATAGAAAATTAAATTATTACAAATCATCTTCAAATAATTCATTTGAGATCAGATTCCTTGACTTAGAGTCAAGTAATATCTTACTCTTGATTTTAAAATAATAAAATTAGGAAGATAGGAGAAAAAATGGTTATTTTCTCATTGTTTTATCACATCTCTATTATTTCTTCTTGACCCTTACTAACTAGTAAGAGTCATTTATGTGCCTATAAATATAATGGTGTAACAATAGAATTCTTTGCTAATTTACTTCTCTCTTGCTCCTCTCTATCACTTCTTACTTCAGCCTCCCCATTAGTATAGAAATTTCATCTAGAAAGGCTTTAAAACTAGAGCAATCTTTAGTTAAAATTTCTTTGCTCAAGAACTAATGATCTTTCAATTGTGAAGCTATTCCAATCTTCCAACCAACTTTTCAAGTAAGTACAGAATACATCCTTATAGTCTTTTATCTTTAAGTTCATCAAAGTGCACAAGCAAGAAGAAAATAGAAAGGAATAAGTTTTATAGAAAACTTAAATCATGCTTTCTGAAGTTATTCCGGCAGCCAACTTGTGAACCTTTAAACATATATTTGGGTTCATTTTATCATATTGATATCTTCATCAAAGTTGTTACGTTTTGTGTCTAGTATTCCATATCCAAATTTAGTATTCATCCAACGGGTAAAACTTTCTAAATCTAAGTGTTTATCCAGTATGCTCACTGGAAAACCTCTTTGTTGTTCATAACTTCAAGTAGTCATATCTCACTCATTGCTTAGCCAAATTTTATGATCTTTATATCAAAATGAAGCTTAGAACCTGAACATCTAATATGGGTAATATCATAATTATTAGTCAGGTTTACAGTACGTAACAGTTTAAGTTAAAAAGGTTAAAAACAGAGCATATATAATTATGGACTGTTTTGGACATTCTTCATTTATGGACTTGGACATCTTGGATATGTTGACTTGGACTATACCATTTGATTCCCTATGAAAACTCCTTTGAAATAGTGTACTCACTTGATTATTTTGGACTTGTGGTGGACAATATAACAAAATTTGAAGTTTGATGATTCTAATAGAAGAATCATTTATGAACTTCCATGGACTTGGACTTGGACTAAAAACTGAAAATATTAATAATAACCTAAATTATTATATCATAACTAATTTCTTTAATACTTGTATTTTATTTATAGTTATACATGCTATTATATTCTATTGTTATACTTATGTTTTATATTTATATACATACATATATATTGTTCTACATAAGTTTATGATTATTTGCTATAAATTATATTCTTATTAAATTACTTGTGTTTTACATATGTTTATCTTGAATTACATATGTTTCTACTTATTATTGTAATACATATGTTTATACTTATTTACTAAAGAATATGATCTTGCTTAATACATAATAAGTTCAATTACTTATGTTTTATGTTTATGAACATATGTGTATCTTGTTTTACATATGCTTCTCTTTTGTATGTATTTTACTTGCACATGATTATCTATTAATCTCATATTGGTGCATGATTTTATTTATTAAAGTGAACATATCAACTTAGTATTATACATGTATATATATTAACATGTATGGAAGAATATATTATTAGGAGTGAAATAATGGTTGGTTATTTTGTATAAAGCTTTGTTATAGACTTATAAGTTAGTCTATAAGTTTTGTTATAGACTTTTAATTTAGTCTCTAACTCTATATTATTAAATAGAAGTTTTTGTATTGGAGATTTTTGTACCAAGAAAATAGTACTACTTGGTCTAAGTGAAATACTGGAATCACAATAGTTTATTTTGGTGAAAAGCTATGGGCTCATGTCCCTCAGATAGTGCACTATTATACCTTAGGGAACGATAAGTCGACCCTCGGGTGTACATGCTTGGGTATTTCGGACCCCGGTATGCTGCGGCTTAACCTGTTACATTACAGGATTTATTTTTGTGTGAGACCAGTAAATCTATAAATTCACTTGATTTGGGGTTTTCTCTAACTCTTATTATTTGATTTATGAACTTCGATGGTAACATGCTAAGTTGCGTATATTGTTTAGCATGGAGATAATCAATACATATTTGTAATATGCTAAGGTGCATATAGTGTTTGAGATAACTAATATCTACTTGTGATATATTGATATTATAATATGTCGATTGAACATATTTAATTTTAGGTTATATCAATGCTGCAATGTTAGTCGATTACTTTTGAGACTGAATTATTTGGGTTAAAAACGTTCTTGATATATGTGGATTATATTCACTATAATTGGTATGAAGCAACGTAAAATGTTCTTAGTACATTTTTGATTGGTTGTTCGATTTTGATGTCTTATAAGATACATTAATATAAGAATGTAAGCTATACTTATTGGGCCTGTGTTGCTCATGATGCTACACCTTCTTGTTTTCAGGTTACGATGCTTGGGGGAAAACGGGATGAACATTTAAACAAATATTTTATATTATGTATTTTTATTAAACTCTGATATTGTAAGATAATATTCTTTTAATTTTCAAATAAAAGTATTATTCAGACATTTGTTTCATTTGATTTATTTT